>JAZAQC010000034.1:0-1365414 GCA_036289425.1 Rhopalosiphum nymphaeae | reverse complement strand
ATAACGAGAAAAAAAAAAGAAAAAATGTCGATTGTAATGACTTTAAATCATGTAAAGTAATGTTCTAGAACACGTCAATACTTTTTGTACACAAATATTTATTTATAAAATAGTCATCATATTATTGTATAATAATATACTGTAAATACTCGATACGTCAATTTATTTACACTTTTATTTACATTTTGGATGACATTTTTATTTTCCATACGCTAACTATTATTTACTTGCGACGGTCGACTGAGACGGCGCTACAATTTAGTTAAACGAGTGGATAAGTATCAAACGTTTATAATTTTTTAATTACAAAGTCACATTCCGTGTCCTAAGCAGCTATAATATTATTATGAGTATAACCGTAATCTAATTGAAGCACAACATTTCAACGGTATCCCATGACATGGCCTCGCTACGGTTTGTTAGTCACATTACCATAAAAGCTTTTGGTTATTTTTTTATTAACAGCCGTTTCGTGATTTTATTACGTTGCAACGACTCTGTAAAATACATGGAGGCGATTAAAATATTTTTCATGTTATTATTACTAACCTAAATCGGGTTCACGAGACTTCGGAATTCAAACAAAAATTCCGATTATCACAATTATTATTATTATTTAATAATTAGTTTTCATTGTTTTAAACAACATTATCCATATTACCCATAATATAGGTATAAATATAATGTTATTATGCTTCAAAGAGGATTTTAGACCCGCTGCTACAACGCTGCGTTGATATTATTTACTCTGAAACCTATTTCATTACAGAATTCTGTTAGAATTATTTTGTTTTTCTGTACTGTGTTCATATTAATACAACCGAATCCAACGAATTTATGTTTCGAGTAAGTGATGTAAAGTAACTTCTAACTACGTATATAATTATATAAAGGGTGATATAATTTCGATATCACACAAAGTGTAAATAGTAATTTTTTTTTTGCAATCTTTGAAGTAATAAATTAAAAAACATCGGTTTAAAATAAAAATAAATACATTTCTTAAAATATTTTCGTTGTTATAATTTTTAATTTTTTTTTTTTATGTTTTGAATGACAGTATACTATTATATTTTTAGTATAATATCTCAAAGCAGTATATTTATTTATGTATTTTGATGAATAAAAATTACATTTTAAATGAATAGTTTATCATAGTTTATAATTAACTGTTTATTTAAACTTAAAATATTTATAATTTATAAGTATGCATAAAGTTTGGATAAACAGAGTAGTAAATCAATGTTTTGAGGATATTCCTGTAATGTACCGTACCACTCTTCAAAACTCTAAATACTTATAAATAATTAACTATTAGATCTAAATTCGATTTGTAATTTAAAGTTTTCATTTTCATTTTTTTAAATATTTTATCTTAACGGAAAAAAAATTATGAATTAAGCTTAAAAATAGTAATTTCTTTAAATGGATACAGTTAAATACTTAAATATTTAAATAAATAAATTTCAAACTTAAATACTTTCATAGTTATTTTATAATTATTATATAATAAGTCAATTTTCTAAGCCATTGTTATAATTATATTTAAGACTATAGCTAGCTTGTATAACTATTATAAAAACATTGTTCTTTAATAAAAAAAAATAAACAAATTTTAGATGTATAGGATATTTAATTTTATATTATAATATGTTTAGGTAATATCTACATTGCATATACGTAACATATTATTATTAACATACTGCTTACTCAAAAAAGAAAAAGAAAATAACATTTATTTTATTGAAGACTGGAGTAGATACATTAAAAATAATTAATATATTTTAAATAATTTGAACTCAGTATGATCATCTAGTTATAAAGTATGAATCCATATGAAAAATACTATAACAAAATTAACAAAGTAAATATAAAGAATGAAAGGAAATAACCATTTTTCTATACCGCCGGTATCGATTTTTTATTAAGTAGACACTTTGATGAATGACATATTAAATTAAATAATTGTTTTAATGTTTTTTGAAAATTGTGAGCATAAAATATTTATATTCATACTTAAGTCTTCAAAAAATTTGTCTTTCAGAGTGTGAAATTAAAAATATATGCTGTCATTTATATAAGCAATTTATTTAAAAATTAATAATTATATCGAGAATAGAGATAATGACTAATGAGGGTTAATCTGTTTAAAAATTAATTGGCTACACAAATTTTTATTAAATAGGTACCTACCTATTTTATTTCAAAATATTAAATTAAAAATATATGATTTCATGAGAAAACAAATTAAAAAATCAATGCTAAAAAATAATCATTTTTTTCAACATTTGTTAAAATGTAGTGTTATAAGTTACGTGTGTAACTAACATTTTAAAACTATAAGATTAAAACATATATTTTGTTTTTCAATATTATGATAATCGACTTTGAAAACTAGCGGGGAACAGTATAAATGTAGCAGCCTGTGTAGTGACGTGTAGTGTATTCGCTGTTTTGTTCAGTATTTGATCTTAAGCAGACTGTAAGTTGGTGTTGCAAATAGTTATTGCGTTGTTCCTATTGGCTAAAACCTTGTGTTATATTCTATGATCTAGCTTCGGAGAAAAATGTTATTATTATTTACTTTCATTGACACGTGTTTTCTATCTAACACGAGCGTTTGATGTTTACGCGATACTTTTTAATCAGATTGATGTTCATGATTATTACTTATTTTTCCCATTTGTTACATTAAAATATATGACGAGATTAATATTTAAGATGAAAGAGACACGAGTTAAAATATTTTTACTATTATTTTTACGCATATTATAGTGGCAGAAGTTCGATATTAACGTTATCTGATCAAAATTATATTAATTTCGTTTATCATCTATTAACTATAGCAAAAACTTTTAAATAAATTATATTGGGAAAGAAAATGTCATTCGTTACACAGATTTTAATTTCATAAATAAAATTATTAAACACCATATTATATATTATTATGTCAAGTGTAATTCTTGAATATAATATTAAACTCACTGGTCACCTGATACATAATTTGTCTACATTTTAAAGCCAGAAACTGCAATAAATATCTAGCACAAATTGTCAAGTAGGAATTTTAAGTTCTATAAGAGCATTATTAATTTATTTTTTAATTTTTTTTTTTTTAGCGTTAATTAAAAACTAAGCACTTCTATCCAACAATTAGATTATTAACTATAAAATATCACACACAACCAAAATATCATAGCTTACATGCACGCGGCTATCTGAATATCCACAGTGGTTACGTTGTATTCTAATTAGATGACACAATATTTTCTTCAAATAACATAAAAACGTGACATAAAATATATTTTCACAGTATTGTTAAATATATAAACAAAAATTTTTAGGGTTTAAAAAAATATATATATTATTTAAATCATTAATATATAAATCACATATCTTAGATTTTAAAAATTATAGTTGGCGCCCAGATTTAAATTTCCGGATGTTTAAACTATAAAAAATACCCTTAAAATTACAAAAAATTTTAAAAAATGTAAACAAAATTTTCTTTTTTAAATTGTTTGATATATGAAAATAAAATTGTTGTGATATTGTTTATGATGACATGAAAAGATTTTCTTTGTCACTAACATATTGTGTTTTTTATAATATTATTTACTATTTAACCACTGATATTATTACAAGATGCGGTGCCGCCAAGGCTCAAGGGTATTTTATAAATTATTATTAGAAAGCTGTCGCTTTGTAACTAAAGTGGACGATACCAATATCCTTCTACTGCAGCTGTAGACAAAGCGGGTACGGTGAACCCAGATGAGATATCTAGGGTTGTTATTATTTTTGATATTAAAAATATTATATTACAATTATTGACATATTTTGAATTATAACATTTTCTAAACTATTTACTTATCGATTATGACGGTTATAAGCTGAGATAAAACATGAATATTCGAAAACTCTGTAATTGATATTTTGTAAATTATAATGTTAATCATCCAATAAAAATAATATAAATTTTTCGCCGTAAGTACTTACATATGGTTTAAATGTAAAAATAATATAATCGACATTGAGAAAATACACAGATTAGAAAAATTGTAGTTATTAAGTTTATAAATATAACATTTATTTATATTGTATTTAAAAAATTATATAGATACAAGATTTTAATTATTTCTTTGTGCTTCTTGCCAAAATATCTAAGCAATAAGCATATACTATATAAAATAATTAACTCGTCGTTTATTGTAAATTAATAAAAACCAAATCTCTTTGATCTATATTACTAAGAAATAAAAATGAAGTTTAAAAAAACACTAGTTATTTATAGATTTGTTTCTTCTAGTGTATTTTAATACGACAAGATTTTTATTTTATATATTTTCCATCATCCACTTAATACGCTCGACCTTTAGTTAGTTGTTTTTTTTTTTTTTTTTTTGGTGTCGGTTGACCTATTTTTATTTGAAATCTTAAGATGCATTTCCTCGATTAGAAATCAAAACGAAGGGATGGGATAATAATAGCTTATACCTAGTTGGAAAAACAGTAATTTTAACCTTCGATTTGGCTGCTCGCGCGATACTCGTAATTCAATATAATATAATGATTGCAAAATTACTCATTGTATACGAAGGGCGTTGCAATATATTACAATTACTTGGACGAAAAACACGATGATATAAAATAACAATAATATTATTATCAAATATTAAGATAACTAATATATCTATAATTATTACTTTCCATGTACATTTATTTATATGTATATATTTTGTATGAATGAATGAATTTTTATTAATTTTTTACCAAATATATTAGTTTTTTTATGGATTTTATCATAAAGATATTTCGTGTATCCATGATTGCCGACAACAAATATAAACTCACTTACCAGTAAGTATTGTTGATTTTGAGTTTTGACTTTTTGAGGAGCGTTTACGGGTAAATTCCTCGTGAGTTAATATACAAAACATTGCAAGACGTTTGTGTGCAGCATGTATATGTGTGCAGCAATATAATTTTTATTTGACTCACGATCTGAAAGCGTTCACGCGACGACACCGCAGTTTGTCATCGTTTGTTATTATTAATATTATATTAACGTACACGAAAAGTAGTTTTATTTATTATTAAAGTTTGTAAATACTTTTGGAGTCTGTCGGACATAGATACGCCGTCCAGTGCAGCCATAAATTATAAACGACGAATGTATTTATTATACATTACATAATAATAACTTTATATTATACACGTATCTTACAATCTATAAAATATTACGAATTTATCGTATAGCGCTAAAATAATATTATACTTAAGTAGTTGTATAAATTATAAAGTCGAGTGAAAAACACTATTTATCGCGTTGAAACCGTGTATGCTTTAAAGTTTCAGATGTTACAAAACATACGACTATATAATAGTGTGTACACATATATTGCAACTTGAACCAGGCGGTTTACTGCATTTCTATTGCAAACGGGAGTTTTGATATTGTACACGTTTTTTGATATTTTTCATTTCTATGATAAACGAAAAAAACAATTGTAATAAAAATGTTAAACTATATATTGTGATACATATTGCATAATATTATACTTAGTCGTGTCAACGTACAGCGGTATTTACGTACATTTTGTTAGCCTTTTCTCCTTCGTCCTATATACATTTGTAGGTTATTTATTTCTTTTTTTAATTTCCATTTAATTAATATGAATTTATGCAATATTGGTTTAAAACGAATTCGAAAAAACATGGCAAAAATAACATTTAAAATTTATGATTTTTTCCATACCTCAGTTAATCTGAAACTTTCGTTATAATCACACAGTCCTTAATAGTTTAATATATTTTAGATTAATTATAGACACAAATATGTTTTAATTTTCTGTGATGTGATGTAATTACGGTAAATTATTAATACTATTTCTTGATCGAGACGTTTTAGATTTTACGCCATAAATGGCATAGACAAATAGGCGAGTGAGACGTGATGATATTATTATTGACGAATTAAGTCACGATCGCGGTCAACGACAATTTCGACTTAAATTGGGTTATTCATTTTATAGAAAAACTTGATATTTCAAAACGATATGACCGTGTAAATGTATTGTTTAGACCTTTTTTTTTTTTTACTTTGTAGGTATAGTATGATGTATTTATGAATATTAATTATATATTTTTTTTAATTCACGTGCATAGTGTAATCTTACTCGTGATATTCATATTTTATGGATATATCCTCAGTCTCTCATTCAAATGCAAGGGAAATATTATTGCATTGTACAGCAATATTTCACGTAGTACACTATATCACTAAAATATATCAACCAAATTCAGTACACTATATTATTAAATGATATCGCCCAAACGCATTAGAACCTAGAGGTTTCATAGATTCAACCTATTAAACAAAATATTGATCGCGATAAAAATTCAGCCGATCAGCAAACGAATATTGACAGAAATAAAATGGGTGTTACATATACTTTTGACTTTTCATACACACTTATATACATCTCAAAAATTATCGTTAACAAACGTCGTAATCGTATTGAACGAAATTATTGTTATGTTTCATATCATAGTCGCTTTAAATATGAGAGAACGAAATAAGCCTCATCATATTATGGCGAAATAATGGCGAATAATAATAAAAACAATAGTAATAATTATGGTAAAATAGGAGAGACATTTTGGAGTTTGTTTAATGAATTTTAATTATTACTATTTAAAATATTATATTGCAATAACTAATAACTTACTATCAGGTTTAAAGTTAATGTGAATACAGATATTAATTTAATTCTGTTAAAAATAATTTAGTCGATTTTTTTCATTGCCATCTGGACCTATATAAATATTGTGCAACTTTTAATGTTTTTTAAATAACAACTATAAATAGTATTGAACATATTAAAAGTGCTTCCTACCTATTTCTTCTTATTGTACTGGCTGTAATGGTTTAGACAATTAATCGTTTCTTTCGACTTAAATATTAAATCAAGGCGTAATTTGTATTAGTTTGTTATTTTAACTTCAAAAAAACATTATACCTATATCGTGATTTAATAAAAAAGAGTTATTTAATTTCTAATAATTTATACCGTTATTAATGGAAAACGCTAAACTATTGCAGTGATAAGCTCACCATTTAAAATAATTAATAGTTAACTCAATAATAAATTTAACCTTTTAACTTAGGTTTGAATTTTTAACTAGTTAATCTTTGGGTAGTTCTGGAATATTACAGTGCAACTTTACGTGGAAATCTAGACCAACCGTCGAGATAATTTTAAAATGTATTATATTATAATTCACGCTTTTACAATGAACTGCTATGAACTGCTATGCGAACGCGCATTAACAGAACGATTGTACGTATTATATATGAACCGGACGTTGCAAAATAGTGAAGTAAAAATCTGAAAAGCGACCACGTTGAAATTGCACTCATATAGTAGGTAGGTACACTCAAGTTTTTCTGCGATTATTGTTATGTTTGCAAAGAGAAACGTTCCTGCCACTATAACACATTATATTATATAGCTTTGCAGTGGTCGTTAAATACAATGATAATAATAATAATAATAATAATAATAATAATAATATTATACTTTGGTGTTCAATTGACCGAATAAGGTCAAGTGTGGTGAATTCTGTATAGATATTTTGATAAATATTCTTTAATTTTGGTAGTGCTATGGATTAATTTGAAAATTGAACGGGTTGAATATGCTATTTAAAATATTAAAAAATTGAATTCATAGAAAATTATAACTCACATAATAATAACATATTATTATAATTCAAGTTTAAATTTCTAGGCGATGAATTTTTTTTTAACCAAATTGCAAATACGAAGTCTTTTCATCTTCAAAATCGATTCATACTACCTAAAATAATGTACACGAAATATTATTATTTTTTTCTTTTAAGTTGTTTCATTGTTTTTGTTTTAAATCACAAATCATTCAGTGTCTAAAATTTTGTTGATACATTTTAATTACTTACCTATACTTGGTTTTTAATTTTGTTTTATCACTATTTTGAAATAAAAAAAAGTTACGTTTTGTTGTTATTCATATTTTATATAAATAAACAATAAATATATATAATTAATTATTCATAAATATATTATTTATAATTTATAAATCGTTTTCCGTATTAAACTGCAATACTATTTATACAATTAAAATATTATACATAATAAAGATATGTAAAAAATATTTTAATAAAAATAGCTATATGAATGCTTTATACTGTAACAATGAGCATAAACAAATGTTCTATTAATATAGATATTGTTTCTACATTTAAAAGTTTATGAAGGTAGGGGAAAATATTTTAAATTTATTAAAATTGAGTTTAAAACATTTTCAGAATATTTTTTTTTCTGTGCGGATACTTTATATAATATGAGACATACAAATACTTTATATGTTATATATCATCGAATATTTTATGGGAATGGTTTAGAAAAATATAAAACATTCATATTGCGCAGCTAGATTTTAGTAACATCTGTCACGTTTCAATTAAATCCACAAACTCTAGAAATTATGAAATGTCATAAAATGTTAGTGGGCACATCTAATTCCATCATATCATAATTTATACAAATCAATGATGTAAAATATAATAATATTAATATTTGATTTACAGAACGTTTTTCCGACGAATTATCAATAGGTAAAATTCTAAGGCATCTCGATTTTAGGTGAAATATTCTTTGACGATAATACTAG
Source organism: Rhopalosiphum nymphaeae (assembly GCA_036289425.1). Taxonomy (NCBI): domain Eukaryota; kingdom Metazoa; phylum Arthropoda; class Insecta; order Hemiptera; family Aphididae; genus Rhopalosiphum; species Rhopalosiphum nymphaeae. Next base: position 1,356,700 of record JAZAQC010000034.1, on the reverse strand, counting down.
TCAAATCTATACAAGAATCTTTAAATCTTGAACATTTAATAAATTATGTACGCAACTTCAAATCTCTTGGATTACAAGAAATAAATAATTGCCCATTTTAGAGTGCTGTCCATTATCTTAATTTGATCGGAACACATTCAGTAGTATTTTATTATTAAAGACAATATTAGATTATTTTTCTTTCTATCAACGTGTAATATGTAATTCAATTGTGTTACTGCTTCAACGCATAGGTAGGAGTTTTAGTGTCAAATGTAAATGTTAGTTTAAAATATGTCGTTTTTTTAGAAATCAAAAACGAATGATAAAGCCCTCGTGGACTTTTTAAAAACATGAAGCCACTGGAACGAACTTTTATACCTAGGTATAGTAATTTCTTAGAATTTCGTATTTATCTAATTAAATTGTTCTTGAAAACACTGCACACATTTTGTATCAGTAGTTGTTGTATTATGTAATTTAACGACTTCTTGATAGACTTAGTAAAAAATCAACGTGATCATTTTAAAGAATTTATAGAATAATCTGTTTTTATTGAGTATTATGTAACATAAAATTGGAAAAAATAATATAATGATGAAATTTAGAAACTGTTAAATATATATATCTGAAATCAGTGAAATCATTTTGGGATAAGTAATTTATACCTGTAGTTATAGTAAATTAACTATGCGCTGAGCTTATTAACCAGAAATATCATACTTATGGTTTATTCTATAAGCTTAAATATTTTCTATATTAACGTTTATGCAAGTAAGGTATCATAAAATATCATATGTTATTACAGTGTTCTATAAACTATGTAATTTATCTTATATTTATTGCTTGTGAATTGTATTTAATCTATCATATATTCGAGTTAGTGAATCATAATAGATACCGGATAATAACTTTGACTTTTAGAAAAATTCAACATACCGTAATAAATTAGCACGTAAGTCCAATGCTGAATGATCATCGAAATACCGGAGTTAAAAATAGTGAGGTTCCACTGCATATACTATTTGTTAGATTTTAGATTCGGTGAATTGTAAAATAAATATGTTATTTAATTATTACAGTACCTATCAATTAGAAAAATAAAAAAGTACAATATGCGTATTGTATAGATACGTAAAATTTTAATTTAAAAAAATAGTTTTATTATCGAAAAATGTTTGAATATTTGTTTTTGTTTATGTAACCTTACTACCCTAGTATCGAATTTTTTGCAGAATGAGTATTTTCTTGTTTTAATTCAATGTTACTTTGCTCAACGGATCCTTAGGGTTTTAAAAAATAGTTACGAAAAGGTTTTGCGATACATGAAAAAATCTAAATGTAATAATATTAATTTTAATAGTTATGATTTATAAATTTTTTTTTAGCAACATGAGTGATCCACGAACAAAAAAATTTGAGACGAATAAAGATCTATTTAATAATATTTATATAATAACGTAATTCTATGCTAAACGAGTAAAGACTGATATTAATTAATTTCCAATGTAGTATTTATTAAAAATAATATAACCAAGTTATTAAATTACGATGAAATAATCGATGAGTTTGCAGAAACAAAGATAAATGAAAATTATTATACAAATAATTTGATTTATGCTTTTGTTATATAAACTATATTAATAAAATATTATATTTTAAATTCATTGTATATTATACTGACATTGTGATATAGATAGGTAATATGTATGTTAAATAAAATATACATTATATTTTCTATTTTCTCGTATATTTAACAATAAATCTAGTTCCATCAATTCATTTTTATTTTTATCATTTTAATAAATAATTCATTAAAATATTAATAAAATAGGTTATAACCTATGGCTATTTTCTACCATTTTTCATGAATCTAATACTTGGTGGAATCGATTGGTAGATATCTTATGAACAGTAAACGTCAGCGGAATCAATAGCCGACAGAGTCAATATAATAATAAACAATTTATAAAAATAATATGATGTTTAGGTAGAAATGTGGAATCGATTAATTCCTTCAACTACTAACTATATTCTATGCGACGCATCACTGAGTCCAAAGAAAGTATATGAGTTATAAAAAAGACGAAATTAAAACGACGCTCTTGACGAAAGAAAATATAATAACCATCACTGGAGTATGAAAATGATAATTAAAAGTTATTACAACGGCACTCTAATTGAATGAAAACTAGGTGGGTGAGCGAGAGGGTGAGTGTAAATTTATTTACAGAGTGATGTTATGATCGGAAATAATGATACTTAAAAATATGTCTTTGCAGTTAGCAGGAAGTGTGTTTTATAAGTCACAGTGGACAATTTTCGCTGATGGACAATATTTATAAATTTAAACTTGAAACTTTTCGAAATATTATTTTGATATTCATGTTAACGTTATAATTTTCATAACCCATAGCAATAATTTATTATAGTATAGTTATTAAAAACCATAGTAACTATGCAATCCAAAATATTTGACTAATTAAATTTTTTATCACTAATTAATCGTCAATTTTTTTTTTTTTTTTTTAGTTACAAAATATCTTAGTACATTAAATGCTAATATAAAACTATTTTAATACAACTATGATAATATTATTTGATGTGAGTATGTTGAATGCTATTGTGATAGCTAATAATTATAAGTATAATAATATTGATGATATTACCTAAATAATATAACGATAATAACGGAAAAAGAATATTAATATTGGTCCTCTGATGAAAAAATGTCGATGTCCTGATGTAGTAATCTGACATATGATTATCTGACTTCCGTTTATATCTATTGTTGATTTTTCCTTCTTATAGTAAATGTTAAAGTTTAAAAAACATGCTTTGAAATCCTTACAATATATATTATTCGAAAAATTATGTTTTACTATTTTATACTATTACAGTTCTGTTACAATTCTCAAATGTCTCACTTTCTTAAATTACAACAAATTATATTTTATTTTAAAATTCTAAAATACAGAAAAAAAAATTCCGTTTTGAAAAATGAAGTTTAAAATATTATAGCAATAATATTATATACATTTTTTTGTATATTATGATATGTTTTGATAACTTTAAATCATGTATGAAAATATATTTTTTTAAATAAATATTTACTAAGTAAATTACTGTTTAGTGATCCATAATAATTGTATTTTCAATGAATGCATCACGATTAATAAGGGAAGAAAACATTATATATTTAATATGAAATTTTGTGTTTGAGTTTCGGGTTAATGCAAATAAATGCTTCTTTCGTAATGTAATTCGTTTTATTATTTATCGCAGAGATTGGATCGTTTCTGTTTATCAGGTCGCGCTGAAAAAATAAATAAAAGTTGTAGACTCTGATGGAATATTACTATTTTGAAAAATTAAAAAAATAACAAAGAAAAGTTTCAAGAAATTATCTTTCTTCGATCTCATAGAGCTGGTTTCTAATAAAGTTATAACTATATGCAGTTCCATCAAGTACTATAAGAAATAACTTTTAAGCGTCGATGTTACTTCAAAATATCTATTAAAGAAGGTACTCTTTTATTCCGTATTTAAATATTATTCGAATTTTGTAATTTTTGAAAAATATAGAGAATTATATGTATTGTAAATAAGTACTTGTTTGAAAAAAAATTGTATGTGAAATTTATTTTCAGCGAGCGAATAATGCTTATTATTATTATTATTAATAGTTTTCAATTCAAGACTATAAATAATAGTTAGACAGTTAAACAATAATGTATTTATAGTGTTTTATTTTTTATATTTAACTATAATGGATACGATAATATTCAAGGTATTTAGTCGTAAATTCGTAATTAAAAACCTTATCGCTAAGATAGATACGAAATAAATGTGAGTTATCTCGAGTAATGTCCTTATACTCATTTTAATCTCTCAACGACGTAATTTTTATGACTTATCCGTAAACAATAGTTTTTCTATAGGTTTATCAAATGAGTTAAAGAAATAGCCAACGTTAAATAGGTATATGTATGACAAAAAATAATTAACGATTCGTTTTTTAATAATAATATTATATTTTATACCTATATAGTAATTAATAAATGCTCGTAATTCATTACCAATCAATTATGTGTCTGATTATATGTTCTGATTTGTTACAGTTTTTTTTTTTTTTTTAACAAGTTTATCAATTTTATTTACGTAATATATAACACCAAACAAGGATGCAGCCGATACCGAAAGTAGAACTAAGAAGTCGGCATTAGAATCTCTTTACCAAGACACAATGGGCGGATGTTTGAATTTACTGGTGATTGATAGGTATTTGATGTTTGTTAGTTTGTTTTACAACTCTAAAGACTAAATACCGACCGAGAAGTAAATTATTTAATAGTTACCTTTTTTTTCTAATTTATGGTAGGTATATTTTATTTTTAATAAATTGTTTTAATTTAATTCCCAGTTTGCCATGCATAATTGATACATTTTATGTTGTTGTTTTTTAAAAAAATATTTTTGAATTGTTTAAATTAATTACTATAACTTTTTATATGCAAAGGCAGTCTAAATGTGAAATAATTTTATGAAAATGTTATGCATTGATACTAATATTGTAATTTATCATTTTAACTTTTGATGAGAAGAGCCAAAAGTAATTATGTATAATTGAAAAGTTGAAACTATCATAACTATCGTCCTTTCTTTATTTATCCATTTAGTTTATTTTTGCATACTTTAAATGAATAATAAATTATTGGTTCAATATTATAATGTACCGATATTTAGCTAAAAATTTAAATAAATCAATAACACAAATATTAAAATGTATAATATTTATATTTTTCTATTTTAATAAAATATGTTGAGTGTATTTTATTTAATTATATAACTGTTATTAGTCGTAATATTAAGATATAAATTGTTAAGAGAAAATAGTGGATTAGTGACATTTTTCTCTTCAGTTATACAACCACATTTCCGGGAATTCTCTCTCGTCGAACAGACTTTTTTAATATTTTATAAACTTAAATACAGTGGATTTAAAAACTAAAATTCAAACGACTTTAGAAAAATAAAATTTAGATTTAATTTAAATTTCAATAGTTGTTGCCCAAGACGATCATAATATTATTGAATTTTATTGAAGCGCGTTTATTCATATACAATATTACTGTAGTAAATGTGATTTATATACATATACACCTTAATGAATATATTAATAAAGCATTTTTAATTTAAATTTTAAGTTATGAGTGTTATGACTAACGACAATTTTTTCTACAAAAAATATTTACAATTTAAAAGACTTTAGTCAATACAAATTATACTTATTCATAATATTCACTATATTTTATAAAACATAATTTAAGTGCCTAATAAAAGGCCTGGCAATTAAACTACAATATTATGTTAGATACCTAGTATTATACGATATTAAATAATTTTCAATAATTGTATTCATAAACAATTTCTTATTCCAGTATTGTATTTATAATTTAAACTATATAAAAGGTATTTAGTTTAATACGCCACGTGTTTTGTGCTGTGATCAAAACCTAGAAATATTTGGTTAAATTTTTTCTTTCACGTCGATGGTTTTTATTAATTATAATTTATTTTCCTTTGTATACAACCGAATTACAATAATAATATATATAATAATTGTTATTCTACAAAATGTTAACTGGAGTTTTACGGCAAGAAAAAAAAATCCGTATTCCTTTGAAAATGTGGACGTATTAAAAAACACGTAAAACTATTTTGTCAATCGTGACCTACCAACCTACGTAAATAATTTTATCATAAAAAAAAATTGTTTTGAACATATTATTTCAAAAATCTATAAGTTTTTATACGTCAGAAATGTGTGCACACAAGTGCAAAACATTTATTATGTTATAGATTTCATCATTACTGTAATAGGTTTAATTCCTTAACGTAATATTACTATTAAACTAGTGTATATCGTTAATGCGTGATATATGATATTGTTTTTATTTACTTCAATTCCATCTGTTTAATACATTTTGTAAGCGGTCATATTAGTATGATGAAAGTAAAAAAAATCTAATATCATATTACGATGACTGAAAAATGTTTTCATAAAAAAGCACTCTAGTTGAAAATTAAGGTGACTTGATTATTGTTTTCTGTTATCGAAACTTGATATACCATCAGCTAATACGAATATTAATGATGAAAAAATGGGTTTTAATTGATCTTATGGTAAGATATTCATTTTTTTTTAAACTATAAACGGATAAAATATGTAATTTATATAAAATAATTGTTGATAATTTTAAATTTTAAATATCGTATTTGCAAAGAAAAATTAATAAAATTTGCTATGATGGTTGTAAAAAATATTAATTTCTCGTGTGTGACTTCAAACTCGAAAATTTATCATAATATATTATTAATTACTACTTGTACCCACTCGTCGCTCTTTATTATTCATTCATAGGATGTTCTAACGACGCCATTTACATTTTATTAAGTTCTAAGTGGCAATTATTAAAAATGCAATTTAGACTCTTTCGTCTCGATTTTACATACACACAACACATAATAACCATTCGTATTTCGTTTGATTACATATACGTCATACTGAGTGCTAAATAGTGATTGGGTAGCATTATATCATATTATTATATTATACCTACCATATTTTTCTTTACTTTTATTTAGTGATAGTAATCATAAACGTATTGTGTTTTATTAATTTCGTTCAATTGTTCATCGTTTCGTGCTTACATTTCTGCAGGTCTGTTCAACGATTTATATACTTTTTTGTATAAATTAATGTCTTCAAGTAATAATAAATCTACTAACACAAAACGACAACAATAATATATTATAACGACTACATAGTGTGCGCGTCGGAAAAAAGTGAATTAAAATCACATTTGAGTTCGTTCGATAAATATATAATAATATATTATGCATAGATCTATTATATATATATATTATTCTTATTCTGAAAGGTTTAATTGCATTATTCGTCCGGTTGCATCCATTAAATAATTCATCGCGTGCCGCAAAAATATTTGTTTCTAGAACGATGTGGGCATATACCTCTTACCTTTACCTAGCTACACTGTATACGCACTAGCTATATATTATATATATATTGTATATTATAGATATATATTACACAGCGATTGCGAAAACAAATCACTTTTTCGGCGTACATTTATTATTTTTCCACCGCGTACACAGAATTCATTTGTTTTTATTAAAACATTTACAACTTGAATTACATTTATATATATATACACACGGAAATGATAATAATAATAATAATAATAATTGGTCGTTCGCGTGTATATAGTTATATCTGCTGAGAAAATAATTGCCGTCGACTTTCGTATAAAATAATATGTTCTCCAGTAACCGATCCTACATCGTCCTCACGTGTATTTACCCCACCGGCCGCGGTGGTTTATCCGAAGAATTTCGACCAAATAGTCGAAAGGGGATGGGTAATTAAAATTGTTTAATGTTACTCCTGATACAAATAACTCATTCCCTCGACGTATCAATCTTGTTATTGAATATTTTTTTAACACAAATATATACATTTTTTATTTTTTCGTATTAACATTAGACAATTTTACTATGCGCATTTCTATAAAACATACGTATAGATGCGATTATAATATAAATACATAAAAAATAATTTGTACGAATTCCCAAAGGATTATGATAGCCGTGAGAGGGACAGAGAAGTCTTGTATCGCTTCTCTGTCAAATATGCCACTGCCAACTCCGCGTGTTCATCCTGTTTGTCGTATTATATTATATTACAAAGGTATATGACATGTATATGTTTTTTTGTATATTGTGATATAATTATCATTGCCTTGAATTTTGCGGGCCAAAGCACTGCAGCAGTCGGCCAATAAAAATTCGTGTTTGCATAAAATGAAACACAATAATATCAAATAATAGCCTTCATCGTACCTAGAGTAATAAAATGTACAATAAAACTAACATAAAAACACACTCGTTATATCGTCCCGTTTACACTTTATGTATATTATATATATATATATATATATATATATATATATATATTATACACATTTCCATCCAATCTATAGTCGCGCATAATATACAAAACAACGTAAAGACTTAATTTGACTACATAATACACAATATAGTATAAACCTAACAATATTATATAGTTAGTTATATTGTATATAGCCCGTAACTGTATAAATTAAACGAATGCTTTATGATAATATTATTGTTAAAGTTGCTGCGTTTCTTTGTTTTTCGTAGCAATAGTTACAATAATTATAACGTTAACGGACGCGATTATTTAGTGTCATTTTCGTAACGCTGATGATTAACTTTACGTGCCCAGTCATCATCAAAACTTCAAAAACCATAACTCTGTGAAATTTGTTTAACAACTTAAATGTATACTCATTGCACCAACCACAATATCGATAAACATATAATATTATGTATCATATGTTTATGATTTTTCGCAATTCATTATCGTGTATTATATTAATATTCAGTTGTAGAATAGAGCTGTAATTTTAATATTTAAGTTACTTAAACATTTTTCATATTCATCATAATCTAATATCAATTTATATAAAAATCATTTTTTGCCCTATTTTAAATAACACGATTTTTGATAATCATGTTAGCTATATCTAACAGTTACCATAATTTAAAATTAAAATTAAATCATCGTTTAAAGCTAAAATTTTATTGATATTATTTTACAATTCCCATCTTGACGTCTAAAACACCACCAGTCAGTCTATTTTATGGTTTTTTAATTCGAATAGTGCCGTTTGCTGTTATATTTTGCATTATATGCACACTTTGTCGGCCGGTTCACATCCTAAATAGCCGTTGTGTTGTTCGCGCAAATGTTATGTTTTGTAAACTGTACATTGTCGGCTATACGTTTATATATAAATTGTACATGGTTAGGACACAACGGTACAGTTTTTTTATATTACAACCGTCGTATTATCTCGGGTGGTTAGAATTGGAGTTGTTTAACGAGTGAAGTGTGGTCCAAACCGTTGTCAATCTGGTCAGGCGTATTGTTTTATAATATAAATATATATATATATATACTATAAAAATTTAATTTCCATTATTATTATTTTTAAATATTAATTATCATTGTTATAAGGCAATATTAATTGTATCTTTGAGTGGTCGATCCATTACATTTTGTTTTGTAATTAAACGCAGTCAACTATAATATAATGTTCTATTTAATTAATTAATATGAATTATAATTGAATATATTGCTTTATTATTCATACATACATCGATGTATATAATGTATATATATATATATTATGTCTTCATCTGTTAAAAGTGAGTTTATATTCGTAATTCATTGATAATAGTTATATTTAGTTTTATACTCATAGAGTATTTTTTTTCGGAAGGGAGTGGTTAACTGAAGATTGATTTAAAAAAAATATCAGTATAGTCTCTCTATAATAGTTATCAACATACAATATCTACTGTATATCTTTCTGTTAAGCAAATAGAGTAAGATATATATTTAACAACCAGCAGCACACCGTATCTGCGGTATTATAAAAATCGCAATAGCAATAATATTTATTGGAATCAGTTTTAGTAGACGGCGATTGTGAAACTATATTAACTTAGTACTTGCATGATTAGGGCACGATTTTTTGTGGATTGTAAAGAGTTGTGGAGGAGTCTACGTTTAACCTTCAACCCTCCTCACGTTTGCAATTATACTATACTACGCTCATTCTATCTAAAAAATAATATACCACGTGATTAGGTATTCTGGGTGAAATAAACGCTGAAACACACGTGTTCTATCAGCAATCGTACCACACAACTATATTGTACCTGCCAGCAAATGTCTATAATTTATCATTTACATTAACGCTACACTCGTCTTCCGTCCACCGTATTATAATAATATATATGGTTCTGAAGTTTTTCGTGTTTTTCTGAGTATTCTGGATTAAAATCGACGTTTTTATCCCGCGGTACGAAACACTATCGACATTGAAATATGGACTATACCGACCTTACGCGTTTTATTGATACCGGGATTTGCACATCAAACCCTGGGGCAGGATTTACCGACTTTCGAGTTGTACATACTATATGATATACATACGAGCACTATACTATACCTATACGCTAGAATTTCACTGTATAAAATGCACACTCACGGTTAATGGATATATGGTGTATCTGAAAGATATCACAATTGTATATCTAAATTACATTTGAATATGTGAAATCATCGTCAAAGGGTACAACACGGGTGTTTTTGAAAAGTCGCCACCCACAATTTAAAGATTTTTAAAAAATATCTTAGTTTTTTTTGTAGCTCAACTTGTTTCTGATAAGTGAATAATGCTAACATTCGTATTTATACCATAGTATGTTTGAATATAAATTACATAAATATAATATAGTATAATTATACTAATTCTATACACATTATACATACTAATCAGTTATCAATTATCAATTATCACTAATAATAATAAATTATAAATGGTAACGTTTTAATACACTTTTATTATTATGTATTGTTTTAATAAGTGATTAAAATTGTCTACACATAAATCATACGCACATGGCCATATGTGATGTCTTCGTTTATTTAACGCTAACATATTTGAAGTTTAAGATAATTCGTTTTACTATGTGGTTTTTTTTATAATAGCCTACAATTATATTATTTAGGGCTCTATGAAGTCTTTTTTTTTTTTGAGTTTAGTTCTAAAATAAATTATGAGTATTTTAATTTTAATTTTTTTCAAGAATAAATGCCTTTATTCATTAATTTTTATTCATGCCTTTAACATCGAGGATTATTAGTCTAAATTTAGAGCAGAAGAAGACGTTCATATTTTAAAATTGTAAGCCGTTCAAATTTATAATATTTTAAAATACACTTAGCTCGCTTCAAAATTAAAATACCAAAAAAAAAAAACATAGGAGTCTTAAATAATATTTTTATCTTCAAATTTTATGATTAATTAATTAGTTAACTTATTATAATAGTATAAATAACTAATAAAATATTGTGATACATTAATTATACGATATCATGAATATTCCATAACGTGCAGGGTACAGCATCCTCTTATAATATACAAAAATAAATATAATATATAAATTAACGTATATTTAATTATAACCGATTTAAAACTATAATATGAAAACCAAAGAGCGACGAAGTTATATCTATTAGTTTTTTTCACTATAAATAAGTTTAGGGACACCCGCGAGCATATCATACTTTTATTCACCATAACAGGCCCACACACGGTGGCAGCGGAAGCGGTTTCGTCTCCACAGTGGTCTTACGCGTGCTTATAATTATTACACTCGATCACGATGTGCGTAGTGAACCGAATCATAATATTATTGCGGTGGTGATTCACGCACGTTTATGTTTAATTTATTTACGTAAAATCTTTCGCGTCGTTTTTCTGTAGTGCAACATCATGCGGTGATGTGTGTGTATTGTTAAAGTAATATACGATTATAAATATTATAGTACTACATCACTACCTATAATACAGTTTTCTGTCGTTTAAAAACAGACGGTATTATCTACAGTTATCCGGTTACCATGGGTAGAAATTTGGTAAACATTTTTGGTAATATTTTAAGGTACAATGAATTTAAATTTTATTTCGAATCATTTTTAAGAAAACATTTTCAAAATAAATTAAATCACTATATTGTTCATTTTTTAATATATGTAACATACAAGTAAATATTAAGTATCTTTAAAAGATAAATTAAATCATCTGTTAAAAAAAAAACACATAAAAACTAGTTCTATTTTAATCTCTATTTCCGTTAGTGCCGATGATATAGGACATTTCATAGTTGTATCGACATTTTCGTAATATAGGTGGTAGGTATTCATGTTTAAGTTATGTCATAAAATGTACATTTTAATATATTTTGTTGTTTATACCTAAAAAGGAATCTCGTTTTACAATAAACCCTGCATTTAGCATATAGCTCACGTTCTTCATTATATTACATATATATATATTTTACGAACAGTTACAATTTAGGCGATTTTCGATTTAAAACTATTCAGACATGCACTTGACCAGATTTCCAGTACTTAAATCGAATTAAAAACATATGAATAGGGATGAATTTTATGAATGCATTAGTCAAATCTAACTTAGATAACGAAAATATTTTTTTATTAATGATGTTAAAAAATGTATGCCATGTGAGGTGTTGTGAAAATTTTCTAGCCTCACCTAACTCAGACAAATCGAAGACTGTCGAACTGAGACTTATAGGATTAAATTTTCCACGTAGGACAAAACATTTTGTACAGATGGATTAAAATATATTTTATAATTGAAACTGTTTCAACCAAATCCAAAGAAAACAAAATAATACTGTTCGAAAAAAGCCGATTTTAATAACATTTCTGGATCACGTGGTTTTATACAGCATGCCACAGCAAAACAAAGTTTAAAACCAATAATATTGAAACTACTTTGCGTGTCGTAAATCTACTAAATTGTGTAATTCCAAGTGTCACGTGATCTGTATAATGTAACAGTATCTAAAGATGATCTAATAAAAAAATATTATAGATTAATTTATTATTTTGATTATAAGTAGTTATAAAACATGCATAGAAACAACAATTTAATAATTTGTAGTTATAATTATAATAAAATTACAATTTATTTTATTAAATCTTGTTATATCATTGGTTTCATTTGTTGGGAATTCATAACACTTATGATCATATTATATGATTTTTAAGCGCATTCATAATTGGATGATCATAATATAAAAAAACTAAAAATTTAATTCAAAAAGTCTAATTCTAATTTTTTGAAAATGTTTTTCTTTGAAACCATTATATTAACTTTTAGAGCTCACACAAATTTAAATTTTATATTTATTTTATACTTATGTTTTTTATCCTAATATGCATTTGTTCATGAAATTTCGTCAATATCTACGTTTAGTTTTTTAATGGCCTATATATTATTTAATTTTATAATCAGTTGAAGCAGAATACTATACAAAATAAAAGTACTTATAATATTTAGTTCTAAATTATGTATGGTGTAAATATTGCAGATAGAGAAAATTATATTTAAACACGTTTGGTGTTGTTTTATATAGTTTTGTAAAATTAAAAATGTTGATCGTTGTTTGAAAAATAGAACGTATTAAAAGTAAATAATTTTCGAAACGAATGAACCAAGAATGAGCGTTCTTAATCAAAAATATAGCCCCGTATAACATATACCGCAGTCAAATGGTTTTCACACGATTGCATAATATTTTTGTTTGAAGAAATCCTACTACGAGGGAACGATGTTATAGGCATACTGTATCATATATATTATGTAGAAATACCTGTATTATGTAGATCTGATTTGGGACAAACGTTTCATTTTTTTTTTTAATAATAATATGTGCTGTGTGTGAAAAAAAAGTATATAATAAAATGTTCACAAACGAGATTTTATTTTTCTCTCCTTTACGTCGTTTTTTTGTTTATTTTTTATTATTTTTTTTTTGTCTAGTGTAGTTATGTATATGATACTAAAATGAGATTTTTTCTTGTAACGACACCCTCACTCTAGTCTCTTCGCGCCTATCGTTTGAAGTTGAAAAACTTCTATTTAAACGTCGTTTCCGCGTGTGGCCTGTTTGTCGTGCATATACATATATAATAGGACTATAATATAAGTGTCTAGCAGCGAGTTTTAGAACTTATTTTTCATATTTTCGTAATACAAAATGAGTTAGGAAATACAACTTTTATTATTGGACTAAGCAGCGTGTAGATAAATTTAAATAATACGTATTTATATATTGTGTTATATGTTGTACACAAAAATATGAATTGCGCGTACATTTTATAATTGAAGTGAAACAAAACGATTGTCGCAGTAATATGTTATAATCAGTAATGCTGCCTTGACAATTTTCATTCGCAAAATAAAATATTATGTAAGTATATGTGATATGTAATATTATGTGTGTGTGTGTGTGTGTGTGTGCGAGCGTTTCTGACGTAAATTGTACGTACCTATATATATTATATTAAGAAGAAAATAATGTTGGTTATATTTTACTTCCTTAGGAGTTTCAAACTATGAATCAGACAGGTGGCCACCGAGAGATGCTCTAATAATTTACAGATACCATTTTATAAAATTTAGACATTTAAAATTTAACTAAGTGATGACTCCTATATAAGTTTAATACATTATTATGATCATGAAGAATATTATATATAATATTATCATTAAATGCTATACAATACATATTGTATTTTTAAAGATGATAATATTACTATTTATTTCTTATAATATATTTAACAAGAAACATATTTGTATTAAATACATTTTTAATATAGATAAAAATCGAAGAATAGTTATACAAAGTATATGTTTTAGATGGACTTATGAATATAAATACAAATTCTGTAAAACATTTAACTCTCTCGATAAATTTGTATGTATTACTTAATTTCTTAAAATATTACAAGTAAAATCTGATTAAAAATATACAAATAACAGAAGATAAATAACAAAAAGAAATAATTATAATAAGCCACTTTTAAAAAAATTAAAAATATAAAAATCAAACAAGGTAGGTATTATGTTATTTATACATAGTATATCATAATTAAAAAATATTATATGACTATATACCATCAGAATGCAGAATATTTATTTTGTTAGAAATGTTTAAAGTGATTAGCAAATCTTCCATTTGATTTATTGTCGATTTCAAAGAAAAAATAACCCTTGTGAGTTATTATATTAAATTCATAGATATAAATGTTGGAGTAAAGTAGATTCTAACAATTGATCATACATAAGCGCCAATTTCGTTGAACTTTTTCATACGATATTTTTTTCACAGTCATCTTATAATAAGATCCTAAACGCAAGATTCTGTTATGACATTTAGACGTTTTGAAAATGAAATACGACCAACACTCAGATAACATGGTATTTCTCTCATTCGGTATTATTTTTTTCACGCTCAAAGGAAGAGTCTTATAAGAAAAAGTGGAAAAATATAAATTATATAGTTCAACGGGTTTCATACTCGTTTAAATGGGGTTGCTTCCTCGGATTTTATAATATTATATATGTATACAAAAAAAGTGCATTTACTTTGAACACACAAATTGTACATATTGTTCAATATATATATATATCGGTAGATACACGTTATACATATGTGCAATGTACATATATTATATAAGTACGCTAGTTGTCAACGTCATAGAAATCGGACGATAAGAATATGTCAGCTGTATAGGGAACGTTTTATTCGAGCATAAAATGATTAAATACTGGTGTTGTAATTTTAAATTAAATATTATACGATAAACACGTTAGTCTATTATGTTGTACCGACATATCTAATTCATATAGACATGATTATATCCAAGCATAAAAGTATAACACTGTATTGATCGTTACATTATGTTATTCTTTTGGAAACCTATATAACATTAGATAATATTACCATTTTATTTTTTAAATAATATACGTTTAATTATTTGGTATTTACGTTATAAATCATAATTTTACACATACACACACGCATATATATATATATATATATATTTACCTTTTCATTATTATTTTATTAATAAATATTTACTATGTAAAATCACTTAATAATTTACTAGAATGTGTCATATTGTTATATAATTTACATATTTCCTTTAATCAACTTGTTTATGTTTTTTTAAATTTGTTTAGATATGTTAATAAATATAGGATCAGATTACAAAATAAGTTCCATATATTACCAAATATTCGTATTATCCGTTTCGTGAAAGTCATCCATATTTACAATTTTTTTTATTGCGATGTAGAAACAAATACATAGTTATATTTCGTAAACTGGATTATGAAATGTCTATAATTTATTAATATTTGGATTTTAGATTTTTTATAAATAAATAATAATGTTACTTAGGTTCAGTGGTGTACTCAGGATTTTTTGTGTTAAGGCAGAGGAGGTCTAATTATAAGAAATAATTATATACATACTATTATAAAGTTGTTGCATTGTGTTTTATAATATTATAATCAACAATATTGTTATATTAATATATTTCATAAACTATATAACATATATAGTATTTAGATTTTAATTTAATTGTATTCGATAAAAGACTACACTTAAATAATTTTTCACTTATTCAGAACGAACAATCTATTTTTATTTTAAATTACATCTACAAAGAAAATTATAATAGGCAGCAGCTATGCATTATCTATGTCTGCAATTTAAATTGCTAATTATTTTGAATAATATTTTTGAATGATAACGTAAGCATACATTTAATTTCACTATATACAGACTGCAATTCGTGTATTTCATAAAAAAAAAAATTATCTTTTATATGGAATATTATACGTATTATAACTAATAACCAATCGAATTGTATAAATAAGTTGGCGAAATATATAATATAAAGACAAAAAGAAAGGTAAGATCCAGTTCAGCGATGTGTCGAATGCACGTTACCAGTTACTTGTCATTATATTTGAAATTCTTATCTCAATTCACTGAAATTCGTATAACCTATACAGATAACCACTAGTGCTATTGACATACACATATCACCCATCTATATAATATATTTCAATGTTATATAATGCAAAATTGTTAACTCTAAATATTTAGAAAAATGTAAAACTAAATAATAATTAATTAGGAAAATTGGAAAAATATAGATGTTGACACAAAACTCAAAATAATAATTAAATAAATAAATTCTTTAACTATATGTTTTATTATCACTCTAAAGTTTATCTGAAGGCATTAAGTTCGCTGGGTCCACTTAATATTAAAAGAAAAAGTTTTTGGCAAAACAACGTTTAATATATTATAATTTAGTCTAAATATTTAATAGTCAATAAAAATTATGATTTGATTCGTATGTTATATTCTATATAATTGTGTTAGTTATCTCGTTTATTTTTTAATTTCTTACAAATTTAAGAAGATATTTATTGTATTTTATTTTTTCAATGGAGTTTTGTATTCTAAGCGAAGAGATGTATTGATTTTGCAATGATGTGTGTGTAAGTTTTTTTTTTTTTGATTGTCTGTCATCGCTCATCGTCTTTTGGAGCCAAAACATGCTTTGATCTTTAATATTGAGGGAGGTTTCTGGTAAAAATAGGATTTAATTTGTATTTTTGTATTTGGGAGAAGAAAATGGATCAAAAGTAAAAATTTCACAGTACTTTAAAAAAAAGATTAGGGAAA
Source organism: Rhopalosiphum nymphaeae (assembly GCA_036289425.1). NCBI lineage: Eukaryota > Metazoa > Arthropoda > Insecta > Hemiptera > Aphididae > Rhopalosiphum > Rhopalosiphum nymphaeae. The sequence continues at coordinate 1,339,462 of JAZAQC010000034.1, read as the reverse complement.
CAATTTATTAGAAAACATAAATACTTTTTCAAAACCAGTTTTTGACATCCGGTTGTTTTTTGTTTTTGTGATTCAAAGGCCAATACCTATAGATACTTCAAACAAATATATGAATTAGCATTTTATAAACATGCTATAATATTCAAAATATTTTAGCTATTGTAAATGTTGTGGTATATAGGTATAGATCTATAACTACAATGTCAACAATTGAAAATTTTGTTATTTTATTCAAAGAAACTGAATTAAAAAATTTACATTGTGAGCTTTATAATTAAGCCCCTTCCAGTTATCATAGAATATTATTAATTTATTTTTGATTAACATATAGTGTAATTTAAATAGTAAATAATATTATATATATAAATTTTTTATTGAGAAAATAAAAATCTATGTTAGTGAAACACAATAAGTAAATAATATGATGACAAAATATGAAGGTGTGACATGAATTATATGAAGATGGAGGCCATCCATTGATAGAACCTAATATGGTATTATTTTTGTGGATTTATTTTAGTTTTAAGTAAAAGTAAGTCTCTACACCACTTCGTTTTAAACAATACTATATTATATTGATTATATACAATAGTATAATGAATACATATTACCAACATATAGCGATTATTATAACATATTGTGGGCGTGTGGCATACATTTTTAATATAATCCAATAAGATTTCGTTTAATATACGTATATCTAAATAGAACTGTACGTTTTAATAAAGCGGAAACGCGAAAATTACTCAAATCAAAGGTTAGGTAAGACTCTATAAAATATTATATATTTATATCCAATAGAAATTTCATATAACGTTACGAAACGACATAAGAATACTTAAAACATGATAAATATAGGTACAATTATACCTTAAGCACAGTAGTGTACTAATTATGAAAGATAAACAAAATGGGGAAAAAAACCACCCATAAAATTGAATATAGTATATATAATGTATATATACTTTAGTCAAACACGAAACGTTCGCAATAGTGGTGAACAGTGTAATAAATAAAAATAAACAAAAACGTGTAGTACTATATTATATTATGTACTGTACATTCGAAAACCTTATTATATAATATGGCGAACGTACACAAAGCGCGCCTAATACGCGAGCGGTTTGCTAACGAGAAGTCACCGTTTGCCTTCGTGGAATACGCGTCTTGGATTACTGTCAGACGTTTTGAATTTTTGTCTATAGAATTTAGAAATAACACGGCGGCCCAATCGATATCGCAGTTGGTATACGTAAACGGTGTCTCTGCCGACAACGATATAAAAAATAAAAAAAAAAAACTATTAAATATTATATTATATAAAATAGGCAATAACGAATAAAAACTCCACAACAGGAAATTGTAAAAATAAATGGACAGCTAACTAAAAACAATGTTTAGGAATATTAAAAATCTTGGAAGCTATAGAACAAAAACAGTTAAGTTCATAAATTAATATGTATAGGACACTTCTGAAATGTTCGCGAGAAAAATTCTAAGAATGGAAATGTTATTATTTATGAAAAAAATATTGTTTCTCCATTGAAAATGTTTAGCAAAATATAAGATGTTAACATAAATTATTGAAGTTTGATTTCAGGACAATAGTTTTGTTACAAAACATTTTATCGGGATAACTAGAATATTAATTAAACTGCTATAGTACCATATACTAAACAGGTATAGACTGTGACCTTAACTTAGTGGCCAACATACCGTTAATATCATTTATTTGATAATTACAATAAATGCCGATGTGTAGTTATATATTTTACTTCAAGTAGTGTTTATTTTAAACGTGGCTACAATATGGACTTTTATGGTTTTAAAATTTGTCATAGTGTTCCAAAAATCTTTGTCAGCACTTAACTATGACCCAAAAATATAATAACTCATTATTATAAATTCGTATTACATAATTTGATAATTAATTATATAACTGTTTAGCAGTATATCCCGTTGGTTAACTTAGGTTTAGCCAAACCTATTTACTTATATTTAACGGTGAAATATAAAATGTTTGAAATATAAAAAAAAATGCTAATTTATTTTTATTAACTGTTAAAAAAAGAGTTGTGGGCTTAAATTATTAAAGTACTTACCTATAAATTAAAATGTTTATTATTTGTTTTATATTATTCTAATGAAAATTAGAGAATTGTAATAATAAGGCCTAATAAATTATATTAGAATAAGTATATATTGATATAAATATTAAAATTGAAATTTAGCAAAACAAAATTTGAATAATGAAATTAAATACATCATTATTTAGCCAAATAATGCGTAAACTAAAGTCAATTCCAGTGGTTATTTTATGATTCTCACAAATTCTTTGGAATATAATATCTGAATTAATTCCCGGGGAGCTTCAACATTTAGTATTCAAGGAAATTTTTTATTATTTATTTATTACAAAATATATAAGTTACCCCTTTTAATTCAGAAAATTAGAGTAAACAGTACAGGTAACAATGTAGATTATAATATTTCAAGACATTCAAGATAACAATTAAACTGAACTTGATAAATACAATAGAGTAATAATAATAATAATAATAAAAAACAAAGTATAAATTATAATTTTACAGTATTTCTATAGGTAAAGGTTTATACTTATTTTATTATTTTAATATTATATTAATTTTAATAACACATTTATTATGGTCAATATTGATTTTTTTGTTTCAAATTTACACTTTAAAAATCCCAATTCTATAATTTCAAATATACTATCGGTATTCACTGAAACTATTGAAACGGAATAGTTTTGTTCTGTGATTTTAAGAACTGAAATCGAAATCAGTAACCAAAAAATTAAATTTTGTAATATAAGTCCTACATAAGCCGAGACCGGAACCGAAAAAACTATAAAGGTTCCTCCCAACCTTAAGACGACCAACACGCACGCACACGAGGTATTTCCGGCTTTTTTCGGTCTACCAAATCGTCGAGAGAGGAAAAAAATATGTATATATATAAATATATATATATGTGTGTGTGTGTAGAGGTGCAGTCATAGGTATATAATGTGTAATACTTTTATATATATGCACATACACATATATATGTGGAGTTCGAAGAAATTGAGAGACGATCGACGAAATAATTCGACGTACGCCATGAGGGTTCAAACCACTAAAATGAGGGTGAAGAGCGGGGGTAGACTCGATATCTTATTATTCGATCTAGCGGAAGAACACGTTTATATATATATATATATACATGAAATACGTATACAGATATATATATATATATATATAGATATTTTTGGCGGAAGTCACGAAATCAAAACTGAAAGGGACGGTAAACACGTACACACGCGTATAATATGCATATACGTGCATATTGAACGACGATAAAAAGCAGACGTTAGTGGGAGCATGACGTGTTGTGGAGGAACTAATGGGTACTGGTCGGTCGGTCAGGGTCGTATAATCTGAAATTCATTTGGTGAATGAATTTTGGGAATTATAAAGGCAGTGATTCGCAGAGCCTTCGTCGTCACAACAACGCATCCAAATTGAGTTTTAGATATTCCGTGACCGTGGTTGAAAATCGCAATCGTCCATATATCTATAATATGCAGGGTGATTCATCGAACATGCTACCCTATTTTTTGAATTTTATAATGAATTTAGTCAAATTCTGATTTTGGAAATTTTTATTATAATATAGGTACTTATGGATTATTATTTGAAAAAATAATTTTGTATTATTATAGGATATTCCATAAAAATATTATAATAAGCATTTCAAAGTATTATGGCTTTTACATTTATTATAAGAGAAAAAAAGGAGTGACTATGCTTGGTTAATCATCTTGTGTAAAACTTCTATCATTACATCAGATAGGTTCCCTTTTTTTTGTAGTGCAGACTGTAATATAGTAAACAACTATATATAGGTATCAAATAATAATAAATTATCGAAAAATAAAACAATATATAAATATACATAATTATTGCTAGAGATTGCTAAAAATTGGGTACGTTTTTGGTATATTTTGTTATTTTTTCTTTTGATCAATAACAGCTGAAACTATATCAATTAAAAATTTGAGCTATAATTTCAATACTGCACAAGATATAAACTATACAGGTACTCGTATTTCACTATAAAATTGGCTTTATTTTAAACATATTTTATTCAAAAAGTATAAAAAAAATATATATTTATACCTAGTATATTATTATGGTTTGTACATTTTTTTTTTTTACTTTTAATTAGTCTTTTATTTTTTTTATAAATTCAAGTATATTATTATCTATTATACAAGTATTATAATTTATTCGGAACTTACAATAATGAATAAATGATTAATGAATAACTTAATACCTATATTAAACATTTTCCATTATGGCGTATGGCTAAGGTCAAATGGAATTTTATTGGTTTTTTGAAAATATAATTATCAGTGCATTTAGCAATTCGATTCCGTTTTTATTATTTTTTTTTTTAATGATTTCTATTCAGTTAAGACATCTGAACTTTGATTATTATAAGAATAGGACTGTGTGGGACGTCGTGCGTGCGCGTGAAAGAAGATTCGGCAGCGGTTAGGACTGCAGATCTGTGGTGGACGGAGGAGCGTGGTCGGTCGTCCGACTATTGTGCGCGGGCAAGACTGCTGCTGCCGCTGGCTCCGCTGTCGTTTGCGGTAACGGCGGTATGGTGGAGGTAGCTGGAAGCAGGGTGGCAGAGGGTGCCAAGCGGCTTGGCTCCCTTCGACGCTATCAGTATTCAGTTGTTCCGGTCGAGCTTTACGCGTCGCACGCGTACAGACGGTGTACACCATCGTCGTTCTCGTCATCTATCGTGGTTGTGGTCGATATCGCTCAGTTTCGGTTAAGTTTCCTCTCGTTTATCTTTTTCGTTTTGTTTTCCTTACGTTTATCGACCACCAGTATTGTTATCGTTCCCTTAATCACTCTACCGACATAAATAGTACTAATTATTATCATTATCATCCACGTTATTAATTTTCTGTAACCTGTTAAAAAATTGACAACAACTCTCCGAGGTTCCCCATATGATGATCGTCGCTGACTAATTTGCTTTTTCTACAGGTACGGTATTTTAAATAAGAATTACTAAAATACATATTTATTTTTACTGCGTTTACGGTTTAACGACGATTAAACTGCCGTCACTAACTAAATAATCTACTAGGCACTATAAACACAACAATTATAATGTTTAATAAGAATGGTATATATCGCTAGATTTCATAACGATAGTAGCACTGTCTAATTAAAACTATAGATTTAGAGCAAATAAATATTTTTTATGTAACAAATCTAGATGCCGAAAATATAATAAAATTGTTGTGTTATTATTTCAATAGAATCCCGGCACCAATCTATTGCATTGGATAGTATCCAAAAATCGTTTTCAAATTTACTATGTCATTAATCGTTAAAATATCTAACCACTAGCACCACCGTCACTGTGGTTGTTTGACTGCAGTGGCTATTGTACATTGTAATAATATATTGTATGCCATTCACATTTAACCATTTCTTATACACTATTTAATAGCATCACAAATATTTGATCTACCCAAAATTCCTTACATAACACTGTCCATATTAATTTTCATTAATCGTGTTTAGTTGTATGTTATATATTTTCCAAATTATTTTTGAATAATAGTAATATTATCAAATCATGTTCAAATAATGAATGAATACACAAAATGTTAATGGATTATACAATCATTTTAATTAATATCATAGCTTATGAGTGTATAATGTATCTAAATCATTACATCGAATTTACAGTTTTGTAATTTACCTGTACTTATACAGAAGATATTTCAAACAAATTTTGAAGTACAAACATTATATTTTGTAAAATTAATATTATTGCGCAAAAATGACTCTTAAAAAATAATTAGCAAATTGCGAATTATAGTTATTTTATAAATCAAGGGTTCTACCCCACATATTACATAGAAGCCAATTTATAGATTACCACCTGGGCTATTCCCTAAAGAGAAATTACTTCAAGTACTTAAGTACTTTAATATTTCAACATAGGTTCTATGTTTTTATTTTCAACAAAGTCTTCATAAAATAATATAACTTTTGTTAAATTGTTGGTGTAACCACGATAAATAAATTAACTATAAAATTATTTTTGCAAGTATTCAAATTAAATATTTCTATTTTATGTGATAATAATATACGTTAGATATTTTTTTGAAATTATTTAGTTTCTTTTAAAGAATTTATAAAACTGTTTTAGGGTTGGTAAAAATGCTAAACAGTGTAATAAAAATCCCATATACACTGTTATTTTCAATAGCTCAAAAATATTATTAATATACTCATAATTTTTTTTTAAGCGTTTAGAGTTCATATTTTAACATTTTTCAAAATCACAAAAATTTGAAAATTATTTTGTAGTTAAAAACTAATAAAATGTTCCATTTTTATAGCTTAGACTTAAAAATGTAATATGAGGTTCCTTATAAATAGCCCTTACTAACATTTATAAATTGAACAAATATATAAGCACACTTTTTTATAAACATTTGAAACTTAAACTATTTATAGTTTATATTATATTACTAATAGTAAGATTAATATTTTAATAGCGATAAACATATAATATTATAAAATATACTTAATAATATAGGTAAACAAATCGTCTCCTCTTAAAATCGTTTTCATATGCAATGACATCATTATACTGACTTACTCAATGACGAGATACATTTGACTTCTAGTGTACAACAGAGTGATTTCCTACTTTCCAAGTAAACAGTACACTTTTTTGATTTAATATAAATATTATGTTTAATACCTATAATTCAATTGTATTATTTTAAAATTTGTTCTTATATAGGATAATACTATTTAAAATTGTCCCTTGCTTCATGCAATGAAAAATAATAAATAATAATTATAATAATCGTATGATTAATAATAAAAATAAAATGAAAAATTATTTAAAATAATTGTTGTACTTGTAAAATAAATGATTTTGACAAGTATGGATGATTTTTGTTTGAATGATTCTTTTATGCGTACTAGTTTTAATTGTATATTATAGTATTAGCAATACTTAATAGATTTATATCACTATATTATAATATAAACCACATACAGAACGTTGGCATTATTAATGCAATAATAGCAATAAGTTCATAAACTTCAAAAGTTTAAGACTTTAATATTAATTACACAGCAGACTAAATTAGCATAAAATTGAATAACAGCTAAAATCGATGTTGTTAAATAAACGACAATAATAATATTATGCGCGTTGCATATAGGTAAGTAAATTTTTGTATTTATTTTGTTTTACGGGATTTGGATTAATATAAATTACCTAACGTAGGTGTACCTATTTATTTTAAAACACGCATATTTTATATTATAACTAAGTTTTTTACACAATATCAGCCAATAACGTGATATTGAAAAATTCATACTTACATTTTATTACTATGAACACATTGGATAAGACTGCAAAAGTGTTTGGGATACAAATGGCATTTGTAAACATATTATCCGGTATAATTACATACAATTCATGTGGGAATTGCATAAATCGTGCATCTATATCGTGCCAATCTCTGGCTAACTGATAAATAATAAAATAGCACTACTCGGCGGTGGCAAATCGTATAAATCTGTTAACCGTTCTAATACTAAGTAGTACAGAGTCGTGTAATGCGCGTCGTTTTATACATACTAATATACTATTGACATAGATCAGTTTTGAAAAAATAGCATTTTTGGATTCAATGACAACGATCATAAGTTTTGTCATCATTGGCATTATTGAATTTTGTTATATCGTCAAATTGCATAAAATTAAATAAATAAAAACAATTGCAGATATATATATCGCGAAATTTATTAAACTCGATTTGTCTGATAATTGTTGACAATTTACTAAAATTAGTACGAATCTATATTAAACCTTTAGAATTTTTATTGTCAAAGATTGTATTTCAAATATCTGGAAATATGTTTCACTCATAGTGTACGTTATTGGTGTCATCGCCTTGAAATATAGTAAAAACTCATATTCTATGTACATCGTTGTACCTAGTGACTTACTATTATTGGAGTATAGTATACTTTTATAATTGCACGTCACACGATACCTTGTATGAATCATTATGTTATTTTTTCAAATTTCTCTTATAAGCATCCCAGGTGACGATTGACGGGAATAAGATACGTTTTAAAATTATATGAATTATTGTACCGCGACTACGTGTGTACGTGTATATACGAACTTCGCTTCGTTGTCGCCGCCGCCATACTGTCTCCCCGCTGACAACGAACGTCAGATTTTTAACGGAGAAATATGCGAATAATCCCTTTGGAGCCTGACGGGGTTTATCGAAATCATTATTGCCAAAGCTTTATAAAAACCACGCACAATCGTAACACGAGTGTACATTATATAACAATATACATCATTGTATGCGAGACCTGGGGTCGCAAAGTTGTTGCTTCGACCTGGCTCAGAAATATTATTGCACTTAAACCACGGTGGCGAGGAAAACGATGATTATGATGATGACGATGATGATGATTACAATGATTATCACAATAATGTATACATATATAATACACACATACGCATACATATAAATGTGTGTGTGTGTGTGTGTGCAGCAGGGTGTAGCGGCGCCATTGCCGGAGCTACTTTCTACCCTTTCCCTCGCCATTCTCCTCCTATAACAACTGAAAAACGGGTCCCGGTTCTCGCTTGTTTTCGGTCGGATGGACGGTTAGTAGTTTCACGGGAAGGACACGGGGTGTTTACTGTTTCACATTATCGTCGGTATCATAAAATTTACTGTTTGGGTGCAAAAGAAAACGGACCTGGTTAAAGAACAAAATATGCCACGTGAGTGTTGAACACGGTGGCAGCCTTCTTCACGGACCGGCTGTCGTGCGCCTAACTCTTCGTAGCCGGTGATAAAATTAAAAGTGTAACAGTATAATGTATTATACGTGTAACTTGTACGTTGAGGGTGCACATTTGCGTAAAAGGGAACAATAAACGAAATACGACTGCTCGTGACCCATCACAGATGTAGTGCTTATTCGAACTAAAAGCGACTCCTAGCTATAAGCCGGAAAACAATATTTTTCTTTTAGATTCTTTCGGGCATTAGGTTTTTGTTTTTTTTTTTTTATTATTATTATTATTATTAGGGCTCGTACGGGGATCTTGCAAGTAACCTTCTTTTGAACCGCAATAACAATTCACTTGTTACATATATATATAAACTATAGTTGTATACTTTGTTCAATAACAAATAGGGTAGTAAGTCTATATACGAGAAGATTATCATGATAAAGTCCACGACAGGATTTAGCGTTATGAATTATGATTAACATAAAACAGATTTAATGGAAATGTTTAAAATAACATCGAATTTGTACGAAATTCATAATTATTTTGTTGTGTAATTATTACAAAGGTTTTTTTCTTAAGCTAATTTATAAATTATTAATTTATTCAATCTAGAATTAATAATAAAATTATCATTGCTAAAATAGTTTTTCCTCCATGTCTTAATTTCTATTTGTAGTATAACCTAATGGTTCCATTCTGTTATGTCTATAAGTATAACGTAAATTAAATATTTAGAAACTAAAACTTAATTCAGAAACAAGGATTTTAATATAATAAATATTATCAGAATAATAAAAACTAGGTTAAAATATGCATTTAATATAATGAAAATATTAAGAATTTAACTCCTTAGTTACTTTTTCAGTAAATAATAATAAGTTAAGAATAGTTTTTAGTTAACAAGAATAACTTGGTTTGGTATCATATTATATAAAAAATAAAAATAATAATAATCTTGTATGATGTCCTAAGATTTGGATAATATGTACAACCTTTACAGAAAAGTGATTTATATAAATTTTAATATTTTATTTTATATGTGTGTGCGTCTGAAATTGATGTATAAAACGTATCGACAACTGATTATTAATTATTATAATACAAAGAACTTTACTTTATAAAATTATTTTCAATTATCTCAGCCGTTAATATTAAACTTTTTCTTTTAAAAATGTAGTAAACAGTATTATATCTAATGATAATAATAAAAGTACTCCATTATGGTATTATTGAAAAGTAATTGAGAAGAATCTGATCATTTTCAACAGCTAATTATGAATTATGATTCATTATGTATATAATAATAATCGTATTATTATTATTATTATTGAAAACCGCTGCAGTTTGGTGTATCTGACATCGCGTGTCTATAAATCTTTCAAACTTCCGTTCGAGTAATCCAATCGGATAGTTATAGCCCATAGGTCTCATAAACACTGTAAAGTTTCAATTGATGCACCAAACGACTGAATTCGTTCGAAATTAAAAACATAGTTACCGGAATACCGTTTTGTTAAAATATGTTTCGAAATGTGTATAAATATCATATTGAACCGACTATATTTTTTTTAATTAAAACTAAGTGAAGCGTATAGGTAGCTTCTAAAACGAAAACAAAGATTTTCATACTAAATGTAGGCATATAAAAACCTCATTTTAACACGACGTACGTTTAAGCGTAGAAGTTATATATTGAATCAAGAAGGTATATATACTTATTCGCCGAGTTATCCAATAATAAAATAATACAAACTTCGAATAATTGTTAACACTTTTAAAAATTAAAAACCATCAAGAGTCTATGTTGGTATAATATAATCTAATGCAGTGTTGTAACTATAATACAGATAAACAAATATAATAAACGTTGATAGACACCTGTCTGAGTACACATATAATATAACGACGATTTTTATATTATTAACTTTCGTGCTTAACGTAGATAATTTTTATTTTCTCAATAATAATGATAATATTTTATAAAGTTCATTTTTTTAATATCAGATATCCATGACATGGAATTTTGATGTGCGTTTTATATGTATAGAATAATAAAATTTTTATAACGTTGAACTGTGAAATATTGTGTAAATATTGTTTTGGTTAGGAATACCTAAGTCCGATGCTATAGAAGACATTTTTTTACAGAATTAATTTAATAACAAAATATTTAAAAACATAATTAACAATTAAGTTTTTCACTATTAAAGATGTAATAACGAACTCGAATAAAAAGTATACGAATTTAATACTAAATAGAATTCATAAATACGTCTTATTAAAGTATTTAGATATTAATTTCATTAACTCAACGCATAAGTTTGTTTACATATAATATTAAACAGGATAGTAAATATTAGCTTAATATCTACCGAGATTTATATAACAAAAGAATGTTTTTGTTTTATAAAGTAAATCAAAAAAATTCCAGGGAATATTATTTATAACAATCACTAATTATCAAGTAACGTAGTTCGTTAAATCATTACCAATTTAATACAATTGATTACTCACATTATAATTAACAAATTCTATACCTTATTATATACATATATTGATATCGTTAAATATATATATTTTTTAAAATTAAATCAATTTAATTTTGTTTCTTAAATAGTTTTTAGCTTATCGTTTAATTTCCGATATGACAGTGATAATATATTGATAATTGTACTTGATATATTGATTGTAAGATTGACAAAAATAATCTATTTTAATTTTTTTCGATACAGAATTATTTATACATTAAATGATACACAATCAGTTTTATATGCTTGCTGCAGGCACTATTATAATCTATTTTTATATGATATAATTGTAGGTATTTGTTTTTTTTATTATTATTACAAAGTAAATTTATTTATTTTTGAAACTATATTTTTCCCAGATAAAAGTTACTTACGTAAAGTATAGCATTTATTTTAAACGGATAATAAATGTTCATCCAAGTAAAATAAATTAAATTCTAAACAGACTTATATTTTGATGGTATTAATCTCCCCCGAACTCGGCTTTTACTTCAGTGCCGGTTGCGTCTGTATGGGTACCTTGTGCTCTGTGGGGTAAATCCCTACCCTTCGGACTTTTTCTCGTGTTTCGGAACCCCTTGGATTTACGTCGGTTACAGACAGCAAAAGTCTAAATCGAATTACCACTAGCACACTATACACTCGGAAATTTTGATAAATTAGTCACCCGCCAAACAAGAACAAAAGACCGTGTACGGTCGATTTTCGTACACTGACCACGTTGCAATTTGTCAGACTTTCATTTAAAACCGTCCAGGAAGTTTCCCCCAAGTTTTCGTGTGTGTGCTCCACCCGCTGTTTTCACACATTTCCATCCATATTATTTATAATATATAGTTCATTCATTCGTCAGTGACGGTCGAGGGCACGGCAATTGATGTCAAACTTTTTACACTCATCTCCGGACGTTTCTTTCAGTGTTAGCAAATAGAAAAACATTTCCAAAACGGCATGGCTCCAAAGTATTTGCCAGATTATAATGATTAATGGCCCGGATGGGATAATCTGATTACGGTAAACGAGTTTTTAAAACTTCCAATCATCTGTAAGGTTTCGTCCTCCAGAGGCTTTGTAGGTTAATTTTAATTTTTTTTACCTCTTGTTTTTAAACAAAAACGGGCACACTTTTAATGATATGACTGGGACTACTTCGAAGAAAATATAACAGTATTTAAAAAAAAAAAAATCATGGATTTTGTAAAGTAATTAGGAATAAATGTCAGCCAGTTCTTCAAAGACAGAATGATTCATTTTTTTTTTGTCATTATGCGTTTATCGAGGTTATAAAAATTTAATTATTATATCTATGCAACTGCAAAAACAACTCTGCTATTTATTATAATATAAATTGACATACTACAATTTTATTTATGCTAAATATTTAATAATAGTCCAATTATAAACTTCCAGATTTTTATTATTATTATAACAAATGATAGTGTATTACAATAACTGATTAAAGTTTAAATGAGATTGCTGCTGGAAGCTACGCGATGATATACCAACTATGGGAGATAAATTACTTTTTTGCTTCGATAACTTTCTAACTCTGTATCTGACCTAAGAACAGTAATACGTCACTTAAATCGCTCCTAGTAAATAACATTTTACTGCCACGACATTGTCCTACGTTTCTATTATGTATGTATTACCAAATTTAATAATAAAACAAACATGAAAATTGAGTTTTTTTTTATAATTATTTATCTGAAAATGCGCATTTGTTATAAAAATCAATAGTTATAAACACTAGCCAATGTAAATAAATTAATAAACCTATTGTTTATTTTTACAAATTTATTTTGTATCAACATTTTTGTGAAGTAATTCTTTTAAAATTTAAATAAATAACAATAGACAATCGCATTATAAAAACTCATATGTGAATTTTGTATTTATTTTACAATGCTTTATATTGGAAGAATTTATGAAACTGTAACTGAATTAAATATTTATCGACCATCACAGCTAAGAGATAACAATTGAAAAAGATTTCAAAGTATTATGTTTATTGACAACGATGACAATGACAAGAAATTCAGGCTTAAATAAATAATATTCAAGTATAAAAAATTGAAAACAAAAAAAAGCTAAAAGTACATATACATTTTGACTAAATTTAAATAATCTCCCCATCTCGAACAAAGAAAGTGTTCAAATTTTTTGTTGTATTATTATTGTAAAATAAAAATCGTTTTCATATTAGAATATGAGTATAAGCTATATCAGAATCACCACTCGACCGACGTCAGTACTTAAATAGTATAGTATACGCAGAGTGTAACCTATAACACACATAATAATAAAAATTGTGTTTAAAAATTAATAATACTGTTTTCCACCGTATTTATTTTAGTAGAGTGCATGTATAGAGAAATATATAGGTCAATTCCTATTGCGTTTTTCGCATTTCCTGGGCTGTATACTCATATAGTACCATACACAACGTCGTATTATTGGAGCGCGCGCATTTGAACGCCCTAAGCGATAAAACGCAATAATATAATAATGGGCTTAGGTGTGTTGAAGTGTGAATTGGGAAAAAAAATTGCGTTAGTAAGATTGGTTGACGGTTTTTAAGTAGTTTCTGAACTCGCCCTGTCTGCCCGCGGTGCGCCCCCCCATGGTGGCGAGGGAAAGCCTTGATAAACCACACGCACGCTCACGCGCGCATACAACAACAATGCGTTGTATAATAAGTTTATCCTGCAATAATCTCTGTGCACGTACAGAAAAAAACACCATGTGTGTGCGGCGCGAATTGAAAAAGTGGGCGTCAAAAAGGGGTCGGGATGTGTAGTTTTGGTGCCCATGTGTGCAGTGTTTTTTACCTCTCCCGAAACGGCCACAGCCGGTTATTGTCTTCAAAGGAACGGCGGAAATGAAATCCGTCGTCTATAACGTAGTCACATCGAAAATGTATAGTGGCGTATGATACATACATCATATTATAAAACTATAGGAAGTTTATTACTACATATACATAGTAGAGGTCTCCGATCGATAGGGTATGGATTATGGATTATATATTTTCATAAGTTAAATTTTAAAATGTATGATGTAAGGAGCATTTTGCTTAAATACAATATGTTATTATATTTCAATATTTTATTCCCATTGTTAATTGTTTAAATTATTTTTAATAGTTAGTATATAATTATTATTATTACTACATAAAAATAGCTTTAAAATATAATTTCAATTGTATTGTTCTTTGAATTTCATTTTAATTCAATCATAAGTCTAATATCGATAGCAACAAAATTTCAATCATCAAAATTGATTGTGAATCAATGAAGGACAAAGACCACCGATAAATGCGATGTATTTTACATTATTATGAACCATACACCGCACGCGTCATCGTATTGTGTCTGACATATACATTATATTTTGTTGCTCCCGCGGTCCCTTATTAAACCAGACGTCACGAAGAGTTTGATTTTTTTATTATAATTCAGTGCATTTTAACAAGGGTAAAGTACATGTATAAGAAGTGCATGTCCGTATTTTCAGTAGACATGTAATAAAACGTAGCATAGTCATATCATATTTGAGTATGTTTTAAAGTATTCACAATTCTAACACATTTTATTTTGCGTAGATTTGCATATTTTAAAGAATTTGATACGTATTTATTGGTACATTATAGATTTTTTCATATTTATTCGTGCGTTTAATGAAGGATGATTTTCAAAAATGAATTCATTTAAATTCTCATTGACGAATTTAAAAGATTACTTAACAGCCCACAAATATAAAGTTTGACTTTACTGTAGCAAAAATATGTTACCAAGCTTGAATAAATCTATTATTTTAAATAAATTATATCAAACATCTTATTTTTGAAACATTAAAATATATAACGTGACAACTAGCTTTTAAAGAAATGGAAATATTTTGTGATTAATCTTTATCCAAACAATTATATACTTTTATAAAGGTTTTTTTGGTTGTTAGTCATATGAAATGTGATGCATTTTGCATATCTACTTAATAATCATTTTCAAAAATATTTAACCTATTTTTTTTAACTAGAATCGATTTGTATGAAAATCATGTGTAAACAGAATTATATTATGTGCTTATAAAAATGAAGTACATTCATATTTATCTTTTGGTCAAAAGGAGATTAAAATATTTCTCAAACGACGCCGACTAATTATCCAAGCTTTGATTTCAACCCCTCTTTTCTAGTGTGTACAAAACCAAATGGCTTATTAACCGATTAACTGCGAGTCTATATCATATGGATTGAATCTGCAGGTTCGACGCGTGCGGCACGTGCACATGATCAAATAAAATAACATAGGTATACTACATGTGTAATTAGAGTGTCGGATACCATCATTTGAAATTCAGTGGCAATCGAGCGTATTATATCGATTACTCGCTATTACAATATACATCATAATATATTGAACGTCGATATAATGATACGGAGCGCTGTGGTGTACACGGTGACTGGCTATATTGACGGCCAAATTTCCCAAGTGTCTAGGAAGACAAGACGGCGTAACCGACAACGACCGACTACAATAAGGGCATTTCGTCCTATTATATATATATGTATGTATTATGTATATATGTATACACGTGTATATTACTATACCTCTACGCCCGGAACCCGTTATTCCTTTTCGCCACCCGCCGAAAGCATTTCCGGTCGGAATTCAGTACTATATATACATGCGCGCGAATGATATTTACGATTGTGGCCTTTTGTTCAGACCGACGACGGACGCCACCGCCGCCACTGCCGCCACTGCAGTAAATCGCCTTATCCTTTATATGTATATATATTGTTGTATAAATGTATGTACATATATATATAGATATATTATGTACGTCTGTTGTGTATATTATATCGACGACGGTACTACATGGCGCATAAAGTTACACGTCGTAAACCCCCAAAATTATTAGGTCCCTGTATAGCATCGGGATTCCGGTAATGCGTACATGTATATGTGTGTATTTCTTTTCTTTTTTTTTACGACCTTGTTACTTTTTCTGCGTGTTATTATACGCTGAGTATATTATATGTACCTATGCATTTTACACAACCGGCGAGTCTAAAATATTTAAGGTTTTATTTAAAATTGTTTTCTTTAAAAAAATCATCTTGGTTAAATGATTATACAATATTCGTTTCGTCTGTCGACATAATAAATAAGATTAAAAAGTAATACGTGTAGACAGAAGATATACTCCCTAGTGGCTTAGTAGATACTCTATTATTTTATTTATTTTATTTTTTTTAAATACACTACATTACAAAATAATAAAGGGGACGGAGAGGAAATACGATTGTAAAGAATTATTATCAGTGTTCACCTTATATTTATTGGCATGACGGGAACTTATTTATTTTTTCTTTCTTTTGTCAGGGGGACATATCATGTTGAAACAAGAGTTTAAAGTGAGTCATTTTAAGCCCCAGGAAAAACATGAAAAAAATCACCCCAGTGGTTAGAGCGGACGGTCTTCGTCGTGGTGCCCTAAGCCGACAAATAAATATCGTTTTTTTCCTCTCTTCAAAATATTTTAGATAATCATTACACGCGGAGGGCAAATAATTCAATTATGTTTCAATCTTCCGCCCCAATTTTTGCTACTATCATTTTCCATCTCCCTTATCGAAAGGCTTGTGTACGACTACACAGTCATTAAAAACCACTTATCGGGTAGTAATGGATATTTTTTAAACCGAATAGCAACATATTATAGTTGCTCTATATGCCTATATCCGATAGCGTTTGACTAGTTTTCAGACCAACTGGTGTATAAAGTATACTCTACATGTGTTTTATAGATGGCTGACGCATCGGATTAATTTTTATCGATAACACCGCATACACCGGGAACCATGTGATGGTAATTTTTTTTTGACGTTTTCAAAAATACATAGTTGAGTTAAACATTATAATCTTCACGGAACGGTGGTCATGGTTAATCGTTTGTGAAATGAGTTTTCCAGTGGCTTATTTTAAAAAATATGATATCGTAAAAATCCGATGAATTTAAAAACACCAACACCTCGAGATCAAAATAAAAAAAGTTTGTGAGAATATTTTATGTAATATGCGCAGTCGTTGGGCTGGAATTATGATTAATAACTTTATATATATATATATATATAATAAATACATACCCATACCTGGTTTTAAGTATATAAATATACAGTCTTGCTATACTTAAGTATTATGTATAATATTTTATATATGTATCGTGGTGTGAAAGGGAGTGACGTTTTGTTTTCCACATTCGTTTGACAACGGTACTAAATAGGTATAATATGTACATATAGGCTATAATAAGTATGGTATTAAGCACGTCCAGTCTGCAGGGTTTTAGTATCAGTAAGCAATCATAGGCCAAGAGTGGAATAAAAATGAAAAGTTTTTTTTTAATTTTTACACTGAGGCTGCGAGGAACAGATTTGATCCGTCAAACGATAGAAAATAAAAATTGTATTCAACACTTTCAGCCACGTTAAACCAACTTTGACACAAAAAAAAAACATGAGGTGGATTAAACCACGAAGTCGAACAAAGCTATTGAAAGTTTCTATGTCTATAAAAGTATATATATATATATATATTTATATACATTATGCACCTATATTATATGTAATACATATATATGTACACTCTAAAAATCCCCGGGAAATGAACACGCTCACATATGTTGGCCTCGCTGTGAAGTTCTTTATATATATAATATTCTATAAAAACAATACCTTATAAATTGCCTTCAATGTTTAATCGATTCGCTGTATATAAATAATAGCATACATATATAAATCTGCTATGTATTAGTTATTATTATTATTTTTATTATTATTCGTGTTCAATTTTTAGAAAACTTTCTAAGAATTTTTAAAGTAATTTATGTTATTCAATATTTTTACCAATTGCATCATCAAATCTCACAAAATAAAAATATTGATGATTAAATATGCCTATAAAAAACGTAAACAAATACACAATTTAATAAGATTATAAGATATCTACATCAAAATTAATATTATCATAAATAAAATAAAATTTTATCAGATATAGACATATACAGTCAGTAAAACCTCGATAGTCCTGACCCCCGATAATCCGGTGAACGCGGTAATCCAGACGGCATATAAATCCATTTGTAAATAAAATGAACCTATGTAGTTTATTTGGAATTTCCAGAACCCAATTAATCTATAAAATATTGTTATCAACAAAAACAATTTAGTCATTTTTATTACCCACCTATTAATTTATCTATTTTTGTAATTTAAAGTTCAATAAATACAAAGGTGCTGGAAATAGAAATGTTGTGTTATTCGTGGTATTCTCTGGGTAATGGCTATATAAAACTAATCTACACAAATAAATAATAAGGTGATTCACAAGGTGTGTATTATAAAAATGTGGTCAAAAAATGCTATAATATTTTTGGGCGAAAACCAAAAGGTAATTTTTGGGTGAACAGAGTCTTGTTCATAGGCAAATACCCAAATCGCCAACGTTACAACGTACAACATTCATGACATTTAGTCAAGGATTAACGTTTGATCACCAATTAGCTAATCAATGTTAAACCATGCAACGGTACAACTGACCTTTAGTGATTTGAGTAGGTTATCTTGAAAAACCTCCGGTAATCCAGACGATGCTCGGTCTGAATTCGTCCGGATTATCGATGTTCTACTGTATTATGTTATGCAGGAATTCGGTATAGATCTGTTAATAAATTGATCGTAATAATTATTTCAATAGGCGAGTATACAAATAATTTAATATTATTCCTAGATCACTTATTTACACTTATTATTTTAAATATATTATTATTTATTAATATATTAAACTAATTCTTTACGTACAATAATTACAAATACTATGGATTATAATATTATATACTGCAGTCTGCAGATACAGATATTTTATATTATTAGATCGCATTAGATTTATTATTACTTAAATTTATAATATATCGATACTATGACGCAAAATCCGTAATTCTAATGAAAAAATCGAAACCAATTTATAGTTAGGTGATGTTGAAAATTAAATGAAAGAAAAAAATCAAAAATAAATGTACGATAAAATTAAAGTGTATAAATGCCTGATGCACTGTACCCACCTATCCTGACGGCTAAACCTACCTCAAGCACCGATGCCCGCGACTTCGTCAATAATGTAAACACGTGTATAAGCATACTGCTGTCCATCGATGTGTATCAGGTCGTATATTATTAGATACGGAGTAATCCGTTTAACTGACTACACTAATTTTTCAATTAAATTGTTTGTGTTAAAATAACCTTTTAATATAGTTTGAAGTTTTAAACTTTGAAGTATTATCGTGTAAATTCATAACACTCATTTATGGACGAAAAAATCAATTTTTTTAAATATCAGCTGAGGAAAATATTTTTATGTTTATTTTGTTTTTATTGCTATAGTTGTTTTTCAAACTTCATAATTCAATGCAGAATACCTTTGCTTAAAATAATCGATGCATACCTAATAATATCGAGTATTAAATAATAATAATTAATTGTATTAAACAATATTTTGTAAAGCTTATATTAGTCTCTAATGATAAACCACAAATGTGCAAATTTTCTACAAAAATCCCATGTATTATCTTTTACCATTTTAAACCACTGTCTAAGTTTTAAATGAATTATTAATAAAACAATACGCGTAGCTGATAACATAATATTATAGATCACCTTGTATAATTCACACACTATTAATATTATAAATTATAATTATATAGTTGGAACTGTTTTATTAATTTTCTATGTACAATAATACACGTATTATAAATAATACTGATACCGAATCTTTTATTTGTTTCTTATTACATAGGTACCATCATCTAAATACAGCTGCAGCTGCAACGTAGTATTTATTATTTATGAACACGTCGCGTCACATGCCTGCCTAATGACTATTACACTTAAAACAGTTATACGTATTAATACCAAACCTGTAGCCTACAACCAATTTTTAAGTCAAATAAAATATAAAAAGTACAATAATTTTTAAGATAAATAAGTTTTCTTTTTATAATATTATTGGTGTCTTATCCGAATGTAACATTTTACTCACTATTGTAGCCCAGAAAAAAAAGATCAGCCATTACTGTTGTATGACTGATGAATTTAACACCAACCGACAATTTTCGGACGAAAATATCACTCGAGGTGTTAATCCGGCCGTCGGAATATTGTTTCGCGGAGATGAAAACGAAACAAAACGAATGGGTTTATCTACTCGTATAATAATTTGACATGTATATTTTATATACATTGCCAAAAGTCTTAAGACCTTGTGTGCGCGTGCTGTCAATGCCCCCTCCCAAAATTTAAACGCTCGGTGTATATACGTACATATTAACTGAAGATTCGTGTGGTGCATACATCTTGATTATTATTCGGGTGGTTCATCTTGGGCGTAAGATAAGTTATATATACTTATAATAGTAATGATAATAATATATAGTGATGCGGAATTATTACGAACGAGTGATACATATATATATATATTATATTATCACGTTTACGGCAGTGGCAACGACGTGGAGTATATATTATACGTTTTACATAAATAGAAGTGCGAGTATACGAAAATTAGTACATTTGAACAGTCTAATGATCACTGAGATAAACAAACTTGTTGAGAAACTTAGAGCCGTAATAATTCTCTCCGCTATCCATTTGTAATATTATTTCGTCTTCACCACCGATGCCGTCGTATACGTGTTGTATATAAATAATATACGCGAACTCGCACTTGAATCGTTTTTCCACTTCTCGATATTGCTAATATCGCATTCACTTTGGTTTCATGTTTCAAATTACTAGAGAGAGATACAAAGAGTATGATAGAGAAAGGAACAGTGACGGAAACAGAGAAAAACGGACTGAAAGAGACACAAAGTGCACAAACCTACACCATTATAATATAATATGTAGAGCTAGCGTCATTCTGTATATCACCCGAGAGTCCATACTTCATAATATTATGTATAAACAGATATCATAGGCATAATTTTCAATTGTAGCGAGAGAGAGGGGAAAAGTATCAAACGAAGAAAAAAAAGTGATACAATAATATAGGTATGCGAAAAAGTTACGAAAGAAGCGCAAATAAGTATATAAAAACATTTTTTAAACATACAATCAATGCATTTAATTAAACATCTTACTTAGCTAGTAATAAAGTACTTAACTATAATATCAAATATTCTTGGTTCTAATAAATAAAAACGTATTTTAAAAATAAACCAATTTTGTTATAAAATCCGATAACCTGTAGAAAACGTTCTATAATTCTGATTCTAAATATATTGAATAACCTTAACCTTAGTGTACACTGTTCCTAACAATAATTTTCGTAAAATATATAATAATTATTAAAATCATTAGTTATACATTTTTTACAGGAACATCCTTGTTTTTAGTGTACCAAGTGCCAGGACATTAAAAACTAATGATGTTGAAATTTTAAACTCTTACCTTTATTCGATTAACTACATGAGACACATAATACGTGTCTGAAGGAACTCATACACTTAATGAAATATGAACATTTAAGTTTAAATAGCTGCATATTTTACAATTTATATTTTATAATATTTATGTTAAAAGTGTAAAAAAATGAATATTAAATTTAAAATTATTAATATTGAATAATATTGTTTTTATACAATTCTCAAAATTACAATCGATGTGTTATTGGTGAGCTGCTGTTGCTACAGGCAAACTACTAATTATATATTATACATGTTTAGAGGGAATAAATTATAACCGAAATAAAAAATAAAATAAAACATACTGAAAAGACAAATTAAATTTTATACAAATAGTATATAAAGCTATAACAGTATCCGAGGAAAACGTCTCAAACCAATATAACTTTTAATAACTTAATTCACTACAGTCTGTATTATTTCAAGCTCTTTCAAAAAGTTTATGGTCATTGCAGGAATACGTGTTATGATTATGATAATCTGGCCGGCACTATTCCACACGGTATCGACTATTCTGAGCACGATCGCTCGTCCAGATTACTTGATATATACATTTTCAAAATAATAACCAAATAAACTTCGGCATAAAAATCATTTATTCCAATGACTGTTTTCGTTGTACTTTATGTAATAAAGTACAATTACCTTAATATGTTGTGTATACTATTGTTGTTTATAAATAAACTATAGTCTATTTCAAGTAAATTATTATAATAAGTATGAAATTGCTCGAAGCTAATAAAAAAGTAATTAAAAAAAAATTATTTTATTTAAATAAATAAAAACTGCAGTATAGAACAATATATTCTCATACAAGAAAACATATTATGTCAATAGATTTATTTTATTAAAAAAAAATTACAATCAAAATGTCCGAATGTAAACATGTATGATTTGATGTATATAATAATAAAAATAATATTTCTTGATAGTCTGTTTAAAATAACATTTATTTGAATTGATTAACTATTAATGTATATAATACATATACGATATATACTTATACATATATAATAATATATACTTTAGTCTTTATCCGTCTTTGTCTAGTTCCGGGGAGTATTTCAACTGACTAAATATTGTTGAAGAAAAATAATAATATGTGATTTATCATTTATAACAATCTTGAATTCTAACATTTTTATTTACTATTCAATATATAATTTTACATACTTTTTTTTTTTTTTTTTATTATTATTATTTTATTATTTACTTCCCTTGTTGTATTAGCTTAAACGATGGATATTATTGTATAGGTGTTTAAAATAAAAAAAATATTTATTGGCTATTCAATAATCATATTATCATTCTAATGTATGTATAGTAATGTAATCACAATCAATTAAAAATAATATAACATTTGAATACATCGCGGAATAATAATGGAAATAATGAAACAATAACGTGTCTGACCGGAGTCCGTCAAAACACAGTTGATTTTTACACATAAATATATTATGTAGTGCTTATAATAACTATATAGGTACAACATAATAAATCGACCACTGTTAATCTGTAATAACATCGGTTTTCAATTATCCAAATATGCGTTAGGTACTTGATTATCAGAAAATAATTAAAATAATAAACTTAAAAATGTAAACACATTATAATATTTTTAATACATATATTGTTTTAACGAGTTTCTATGAAACATCTTTCTTAATACATTTTTTATTGTTCGTGGAATTTTATCAATATTAGTATACTATATAAATACAAGTTATAACACATAAACATTCTCACTAAAATTATAAATTTTAAAACCAAGTCAAGGACACATAATTAATTATATTTTTAATAATTTATTTATTCTATTGTGTGTATATATTTGGTTATTTTTTTTTTTTGCATAATATTTAAAAGTGATTTTTGGGATGGATTTATTAAGCTTTAACCTTACGTACACCTAAATAAAGTCTCACTTTGGGTATGCTATTTTTTGACACATCGTCAGTAGCTATCATAAATATGTCGAAGACTTTGATTGGTAATAAATAACAACAGCAGAACGTTTCCATTCATAATATAATAATAATACAATTAACGACTACGATGACATCACGCCCGCTGACATAGTAATAACTAATAAGTAATAACATAATTTTATCATTTTCGAACATTCTTATGTACAACAATAGATACCGCCCAACTACAATACAAGTTTGAACCACATAATATAGTATGCAAAACGCTATATTATACGTTACAGTCGTAAAATCAACTACAAAATTTTGTGTGACTCGTTGTTCGTATACTCAGCGTTTTCTGTCTCACTCTTTCACACTTACCGTTTTTCCGTAAGATTATATTAAACTCTTGGGGTCGATAAAGTGTGTAGTTATAAAAGTCGTGGGGTGCAACACCATTTGCACACGCGGTGGCGCGGCGTGCACAGAGCAGTAGCTGGTATATTGGTATATATAATAACAACGTGACGGTCTCGAGTTTTTCGGTGAATTTACCCGGGTAATTAATGCCAACGGTTTCTGGCGCGGAAAGACGCCTGCGGGACTTTCGGGCGGCAAAAGAAAATAAACGAAAGAGCGAATAGCCCCGAGAGAAAAAAAAATAAAAATAAAAGAGAATAAAAATATGATGTATACGCATATAGAGACGGAATGAGAGATGGACGGTCGTGGTGGGGGGTGGTCTAAGAGGGGTGGTGGAAAAGAAACTACTCTCCGACACTAGGCATTATAGACACGCGGTATTATATTTTATTCAGATGCAGCTCACGTCTTTGCATTTTTTTCCTTGGGGTACCTACTCGCTTTTCCCTTACTTCAACTACTACCTACCTATGTTCACTCTTCACACGCCGCCGGCGGCCGCGCGTGTTTACAATAATATGTGTAGTGAGCGTGTGTATAGTATATACGGTATACGGTCCTGCCGCTATAGTATACTATTATACCCGTTGTACATACGAGTATATATATATATATATATATATATTATAATATGAACGCGTATTATACGGTCGCCACTTAAGAGATTTCTCGATTGCTTTTTCGCGCAACATAAATTCCACACGAAAACGAAACGGCAAACTGCATACATAGATGCGCGGAAAACAAACAAGGAAATATAATCATGACCGGTCCCACCCGCTCGCTAACCCATGCCGAATGTTGATACCCCGTTTTTGGGTCTTGTAACGACCTGCGATGCGCTTACATAATATGTGTATACGTTATGTGCAAGCACCGCCTTTGCCACCGATTGATGTGAAAATATATTATAACGCATATTCCCGACAGATCCCGCGCACAGACGTACCGATTTATCCGTGAGGTTTTTTTTGTTTTTTTTTTTTAATATTTTATAATTATACTAGAACGAACGCACATACGCATTAAGATAATATAACCTGTAGTATAATCACGGTACAAAAAACTGGGTATAATATTATGATGTCAGTAACTTATCAGCCACGCAGTTTAGTTTTGCTGGTGCAGGTAACTAGATGATTTAATTTCTAAGAAAAATAATATTATCAATTGACCTAAAAAAATAGCTGCAGCTGTTTTATATTTTTATGATAATGAAAATAGCTGTGACCAGCAGCGAAAACTTAGACTAAATTGAATATTTAAAGAGGTTACAACATACTTATAGTCAATTATATAATTACTAATGAGTCAGTTGAGTGTGATAGTATTGATTAAGTATTATTTGTATTATGTGCAGTTGCTCGTAAGTTGAGTATTTCGCGTCGCCGTAATACTGTTGTATTATAATCGTGCCATATTCAGTTTTCTCGGTAATCCAACATTTTTCCTTTGTTTAATGGTAAAGTACTAAAAAAATGGATTTTCCAACGCAGATAATTACTTTTTAGAAAATCAGGACTTTTTAAATAGTTATTATATATATATATATAAAAATAACAACAATAATGATATTTGATATAACTCTATTTTCGAGTATTTTAAAATATTTCCTATTTGGCTTTTATAATAAATCATGTTGGTTAAATTGCGTATAAATTTTAATCAAGATGTCTAATGATCCAACAGATTTTTTTTTAAATTGCCCAACTAAAGAAAAAATTGTAGTATTATAACTTATAACTTTATATAATACTGTCCCACATAAACGAATTAATTGAGCAGCATTCGATTTTTTCCGTTAAATATTATTCAAGTCACTATACTACGAGAGAGTGGCATAATGATTATAAATTATCTTGAGAAAATACATTGGACGCATGAAATTTCGAATGGCATGACCGTTAAGGGTTAATAAATCGCAGGTTAGATCATTTTCTGATAACTTAGGAAAACGACTTCTCTACAAAAACTGAGCCAAATTAACTTTATTTATGTTTACTACTCCCGGTATAACAGGATCAAACAAGTATAACTGCGTACTGGCCATTTCTTATCGTTGCTGAAAAAATGTCATTGTAAACAGCTACCGAAATACATTTTTGAAATTACGGTTATTTTTCTAATCAGTGTTTATAAAAATCATGCTATTCATGCGTATTATAAAAATTCTCACTCGTTATTATCTTATGGTCTTGAAAAAAGTTAGGATACTATTTTATCAAATTAGAATAATATGCAACATCGGACTGTAAGTACTTCTTGTGAAATCAATTCATTTAATTCTAGTTTTTATTCGATTCATTAAATTATAATTATTAAGCAAAAGTAAAAATAAATTCAAATAGAAATTTACTTTAAAGTTAAATATTAGATTGTTGTATGTTATATGCAATAAATTGTAAAATGAGTATAATTTAATAAACACAAATATTTTTTTAATGTTAATTGATTAATCATATTTTTGACACAGTTGGTAGTTGGGTTATTTAGGGTGCGTACTATCTATGGTAGACACACTTGCGAAACACATACTCGATCGAACATCCTTTGATGTTCATCAGAATTCCAACAATGTTTATTGGATCGGCTGTGCCGCAAACCGAACGACTCATAAACATTGAACACACTTTTGCATTAAAATAAAATTACGTTATACGTTTGAGTAAAAAATTCAAAATATGTGTCATCAGTTTATTTATTAATAACAGTCCTTACTACTTGATATTATTGTATTATGCGCTTTGTTAAAAACCAACATACAGCGTACTATACGATTATTTTACAAAGGTTTTCATTGGATTCCCCGAACTCTTCCATAAATTGTATTATTATAACAGTATATTTAAATGCAATAAATTATAATTTCTAATGAACAGTCATAATGGAACTGCATATTACATGAAACGTTCAGTGAAATACCTATATATAACCATATAGGCAATTTTGTATATCTACCTTGTATATCCTCGGGAAGCTGATAACAAGTCTTGTTTTACCATTGCACAACACTGTAATAATATGTATACACGAACTGTAGCGAAAAATGATTGCAGGAATATGTACAAAGTATCACGAAATGTTGTCACACACTATCAACACCATACAAAATATATACACAAAAAAAAAGTTGAAAAAAGGTTCTTGAAAAATATATGATTACAAATTGAATGGTAGATATAGTCGCGGAGAAAACGACCGTTATGATTTTTCGTAAGAATAAGTCCAAAGAAAATATATAGTATTCTATGAGAATGATTAACGGAAAATATCATGGTTTCCCACTAACCGAGAGTATAATAATTATTATACCATAGACAATAATATTATGGTTACCTGTAGGTTATGTACAGATTTAAAACCTCACTGGTTTGTCAAATATGTCATCCAACAAATTCCAAAGTCATATTATATAAAACCACGGTAAGTTCTGCTGAGGCGACCGCTACTGCGGTTGTATTATCATTGTTTACTGTTTAAACCATATACTATTTTATTATATGGTTTATACTCGCTGCAGGTGATCACTGTATTTTTCTTGGTCTATATTTGTTTAAACGTCATTGTCTTATGTTTTCTTAGCGTCCGATTTTCGATTTAACTGTTTTTGGAATTGCCGTCTGCGAGATCGTAGGTATAGATATTATAATAGTGTTGTTCGGTGTGGTGAAATATCAGCCGTGAATCTTGACAAACCGTTTTCGCACCACCATCTGAATATTAACAGTTAAGTATTTATGATATTATACTGTTGAGTAGAACAACACAATTTTGATGAAATGAATAAATTTCGACCGAGGATCCTTTTATCCTAATATCATATTCGACACATATACCCGTTTACCAAGAATAACGATAGAAACGACTAGTAAAAGTACAATGTATATCAACAATTTCTTACGATTCTACGTTAACTTATTATTTAAAAACTAAAAATACCTGCATTTACGTATAATATATTAATATGATGTATAAGTTTTAAAAAACCAAATAAAGCCTTGATAAAAAATTAAAACTTCGTGAAAAATAAATATTAACATTTTCATATTCATTGTCACTTTGTATTGTCAATGTCTTTATAATAAACAGATAATCAATGGTCATATTTTTTAAGTAACTATTTAAATAAGGTAGTTTGGTGCTTACTTGTTTTGTATTGTTGTGTTTAAAAATATAAAAATACTTTTAAAAAGTATAATAATTAAATAAAAAATAATTACAAAAAAAATTAACATTGGGTTCTATCGCTTAATAGTCTCCCTCCTCGTGTATATCATTGCTGTATATTCTTTTCATTTTATTATTTTCTTATTAGGCGTTGTAGTATAGATTGTAAATATTCTTTTTGAATAAAAAAAAAGTATAATAATCTTTTATGTATGTTGACTTTTTCTTCGCTCAATTTATAAATAATTTATATACATGTATCAAAAATACTTATTTAAGTATAAAAATTCCAGGTCTTAACAGTTAACTAATAATTAATGATAGGAATTACCTACAGTGATGGTCAAACAGGCGGGATGAGATGGGTTCCCTCCCATGCCTTTTTTCTTTATTTATGTTTATTGTACTATAATGTCAATTTATTAAATTTTGTTTTATTTTTCTCAAAACAACGCTTTTGAACGTATACATATTATTATTATCTAGATTCTAGACTCATTCTAGGAACAAGGTTGTTATTATTATTAATATTTAGCTTCTTATACACAATATACGGGAATTACCCCGCTCGATGATCGCAGATATTCAATAACAACACACTCCTCACATGTTATAAATAAAGTACAATGTAATTAACCTTAATTTAAAAATTGATACTAGTCATAAGTACATAATCATAAATTATATTTTAAAATTTAAGTAGTACACATTAAAAAATCAGCCAAATCCTCCCAGCATTACAAAATTATTTGACTACCACTGATTATCTATAAATAAAAATAATCTTATAAATACGATAATTATCTTCTATAGACTGGTATGTTTTACAATTTTTAATTTTTTTTTCTAACTAATTAAAATGCCCATAGACCTGATAAAACACATACATTCATCAAATAGTCATGGCCCAGAAGTAATTCGTGTGCACTAGATTAATCACAGGCGATACTATACTGTATATTGCATAATATGAAACTGTTATTTTTTTCCTATTCTAAGGACGCCACAAAAACGTCCATGCAGTGAACTTCGTTTCATCCAATAACTGCCAGAAGTCTAACAGTATATACACATTACACAATATGTATATGCCATTAAATATATGCGTATAAACATAATATAGTATATGTATATATGCGTGTGTGTATATTATACATATATGTGACGTCTCGCAGGATTGCACTGCATCAGTACGCGAGCAAATAACCCATTAATCATCTGCCAGAGCGCTCATTAGAGTCACAAAGTTATATACGCACGCGCCATCGCCTCGAGTTAAGGATTTTACGAGGTAAACCGTCATCGTCGTCTTCGTCGACACACTCGCATTTGCCGCTATGCATATTATTATTTTACGTCTGGCGATCGTCTTGGCGACGGTCACGACATCACATCTCTCATCTAGAATTAAATTTCTCTCTACCTATAATAATACTTTAAAATATAACAATTATATTATATAGTTTTTTTATAAAAAAAAAAAAAAATAATGATACAACCATACATACATGGATATAACCGCTTCAACATAATTAGGTTCAGTTATATTTCATTCAAATATTAAAATATCACTAGATTTAATAAATATTTTACCAAGTGTACTATGGTCCAATTTAGTTTTAAATAATTCAACTTAGATTTTCACCATAAACAAAAAAAAAAACAACTAATCAAAATGGATTGATTGAATATTCAGAATATTCGAGTCTACGAATCTATTTAAAAGTTGTATTTTATCAATTTAAAATACACAATTATACATACTAGGGTAACAAACATTAAGAATAAAAATCGTATTATATTTAATTATATTATAGCAAAATCACTTCAACGACTGTCAAAAAATACGTAAAATTAAATTTAAATATTTGTTATCTATCTTGTTGTATTTATCTTGTGATGTACGACTATTTGGCTCAAGTATGTTTCATTAATTGATAAGCATAAACGGACTTTAAATACTTTAATAATATTGGACAAAATTCATTATTGTACTAAATGACTTAATTCATTAAATCTAATGTCTGTCGATCAAATATTATTATAAAATTCATATATTATTTATTTATTTTTACAAACATTTGTGGTGGCAACAATCGATTGAATAAATAATTGAAATAAAAATAATACACTGCTTATTAATATAAATGTTCAATTCCTTAAAGTATAAACACGATAAAGAAAATTTGGCAATGATCATTTAAAACCTCCATCCCACCATAGTTACGATGCAAATGTGTATTCCTCACGTTATCATCGCCGATCATCATTGGACCCAGAGGTACCGTATACATAAATACGTGGTTTTAGATCGTAACTTGTCTTATGATTCCTCATACAGTACCCTGTAGAAGAGTGGACTGTCGCTCTGCAATCGCTGTCTACACAATGAAACGCGGTGCCAGCATATTATAGTATCAAAATATTGTATAAAATAATAATATCGATATCACACGACATCGGGACAAATCCAGCAATGTACACACGCACGATTACTATACTTGAACACCGCATATTCGGTCAAAGGGCTTTTCTTCTCGCCCGGGGTCGAAAATCCCGATAGAGGAACACGTGAGACAGATCGAAAACCGCGATACGAGCGTGAATTACGATTACGGTACGACAGCACTATCGGACTCTCGGGGAATTGTATCATGATATTATCGACGATCCGACATCTTTGTTACTATACGTTTTCGTACCGACTTTGCGAAAACTTACCCGCGTGTGCTGCGGTTTTGCTTGAGTTTGGGCGTTCATCGAAATATAATATAATAAAGTCTGCACCATATTAGAGGTTAGGTTTTATTTCAACATAACACGCGTGTCAGATTACCCATTGGTAAAGAACAATAATAACGTACATTATAATATATAATAATATTATTGAATACCTATTATATAAAAGTATACATATTGGAGCGTCGATCGTCAACCCTCGTATATGAGCAGGTTTGGGGTTTTTGAAACATGTTATTCTCTTTGAAGTTATGCATGTTTGGAGAACCGCATACGATAGTCGGATATTATTGTACATCGTAATATGAGTTTGCCAATACACACCCTATATGAGAGTAGCGCACACATTATCTAAATTGAATATTTTATATAAAAGCAGAGAACGAGACATGTAAGTAAATCTAATCAACGTGAAGGTTTAATACTATTTATTGGATTTATTTGAAGTCGTGGTATCATTTTGAATTACACCATGAACAAATGATACATTTCGATGTAGATATACCCACGGCGTTTTGCTTTCGCTACATTATTAATAGTAATATATATATATATATATATATTTTTTTTTCATAATGGATTCAAAATAAATGTATTTAATTTAATTTTTTTATATTTTTATTTATTTATATAATATATTATAACTTTTCGTGTAAGTGCTTTCAATATTTGCATTTATTGGATAAACATATAATTTGTATAAGCTATTTTTTGCACATTTGTGATAAATAAGTGATACATTTTAAGCAAACAATTTACTCATCGTAAATAATGGATTTTGCAAATAACTACCCAATTATATCACGAATTCAACGATATATTTTAACGTAATTGCTTAGAAAGTATTAATTTATTTTTCATTTAATAAGAAAAATGTCCTAGTTTATTGTATCGTAATTTAATAAACTTGTTAAGAGTTTTAATAAATTAAACAAACAAATTTATAAATTCGCTCACAAAACGAATAGATTTGACACAAAGTTTAAATATTACACAGTAATTCTTATATTATATATATATAAAAAAATCCAGGTTGCATTTTATGAGAAAAATTTTTAGAAAACTGTAAATAAGTCGTCACCTCGATGATGTTTGTTAGCGAGAAAATTCATAGTTTATTTTTTCTGTAGAAGTTTTTCGTTTAAAACAAGTTTTAGAATAAATGATTGCGCAAACTCGACGTATTCAGTCATAAAAGTTTTTTTTCGCACGCGATACAAAAATAAAATAATAATATCGTGAGGTTACTATTTTCTTTTTAAAAATAAAATAATATGGAACAAAACAAAACAATACTACCCTTGTAAAGACAACTATACTCAGTACTCACTCATCTCATAACCATGCTCGACAATAACTATATGTTACAACTCACAGGTGTACGTCGTTTCTTTTTAATTTTTTTTTTATAATATAAATAAGTTATAGAACTCGATTTTTATCTCACCAAATCTTAAAGTTTTAGCACACTTGTCAAAAAGGTAAAGGTTAAGTTGATAATTGAGATATTTATTATTATTTGGTACTTAATTTTTTCGTTAAAAATTGTAATCTTATAGATAGATTTCATCGTGCATTTTTTCAATTTTGTATCAAGTTTGTGTACAGTTTTAAGTTTACGAACGTCCCTATGAAAATTGTTGACTAGTTAATCAAATGCACGATACAGAAAATTTTCTCTAAAAGTTTGAATATTACATTTTCATTTAGTATTTATTTATTATTATTTTTTTTTGTTACGCACTAGAACATACAAATATATGTATAAAAAAAAATTAAAAATAGACAAGGCTAACACCGATCAGTCATAGTTTTAAAATTGTATTAATTTTGTTTATTTAAACAGTTTAAATGTTATCATGTGTTGTTTACTCCTATTATATTATGCAAATGCGACATAATTAAACAAATAATAATAATATCAATAACTAAATAATTAAACAAAGAATACCATTTACTTACTAATTTTACTAATAAGTAATTAAGTATAAACTTCACTGCCTAATGTATGAGTTGTTTGTTGAACATTCGATTTAATCTACCCATCACATATTATGTATTATGTTTGTACATTCGGCTTACAACGATATAATATTTACGTTTCACTGTTGACATCAGTATTAAAAGGCGTTACATTACGACGGTAAAAGATGCATACAATACACTCCTTTCTATATGTTCGAAAACATTCGTAAACCGACTCGTGTGCGGTGTACTAAGCAAATGCACATTATATACACCTACGCCGAGTCGTTTATATGTTATTATCGTTATTATCATTATTTTTATTATTATTATTATTATTATTATTATTATTATTATGTATAGTGAAAACGTTATAAGGGATAACGATTCCGAGGGCAGCTCTAGCTTTGCGGACCTCGACACAAAGAATGCTAATTGTCTACCAATAAACGCTTGGAACACGAAATATAGTACTAATCCCTTAATCCCTGAAACGTGCTGAAGTTCTGCAGATAGCGTTTTCATCCTACCCCCCCCCCCCCCCACCCAAACCAACTCACAAATCCCATACCGCTAAAGGTGTACCCGATACTACACCACCTACATACGCATATATGTTGGTATTGTTGTGTATAATAATTTAAGTACCTACATATAATGATACATAGTATGATATTATGTTTATATATTGTGTTAACTACTATCGCCGCCGTCTTGGCCATAGTTGACCATGGACTCGAACTCAGGTCCCACCTCCCCTCCAGGACTCAACCCCGTCATTACGATCGAGTGTGGCTGAACTGCATTTACGGCGCTGACATTACGTGCCTATTATTTTATGCTAATGGTTGTTGTTTATTTTTCAAATAAATATTTATATTATTGTAAAGCGTAAAACAATATTTGCGGTTAAATGGGATTAACGCTGTAAAAACAAATTGTTTGATACTGCAGTAGTGCTGTTATGGTTATTGTAAAATCGATGCGTTACGTGAATACGTTTCATAAATACTCACCGGAAAAATCGTTTCAGGTGATTTAGTTTGACTGAAATTTGCTTTGAAAAATTTTAGTATACAATAACGAAACGAATTTGTTGGTAAACAATTAACACATCGCCGTAATAAAATCTTTTATTTTATTCGCGTCTATGATCTATACTATTATGATCATTACATATGTGTGAATTATATTTAAGTTAAAATGCGATAAAGATCACTCAGTAATATTTTTACCAGATAATTGTTTTCCATTAGCACTTATACTATCTTATATTAAATTAGATTAGGTTAGTATAAGTCTGTATGTTATTTAGAAAGGTTTATTGTGCTTAGTTTACAGTATTTTCTTCCATACTCCAAGTTGATTTCTATACAAATCAAAAACAAATGTATTTGTTTTGAGCAGCCTGTTTTCCAATTATTCTATAGGAATTTTTTGAATAAAAAGACTTTTTTTGATATAATATAGCAAAAGTGGAATAATTAGCGGCTAACGTTTGACTTATAAAATCAAAATTTATTTATTATTATTAATAATTTTAAAATATTGGAATACGTTTTAAAAAAAATTTCAAAACATAAAAAAATGTAGGTACCTATTTATAAAAATGTTGGCTTTTGGTATCAGTATAGTATTTATCCATGTAACTCTTGAAAATATTCATGTTAGCCACCACTAGAATATAATTATCAATTTATATTAAATACTTAATTAAAACATATAATTCTTATTCGTGCAAATTTATTTCACCACTGAAATACACAAGTGATGCTAATAAATAATAAAACATATTTAATAATTATAAATATAAATCAAATTAATAGGATATCCAAACAAATGCATAAATAATAATTTTTATTTTGAGTTTTTTCGAATCAAAATTATTATACATTTTAATAATTGTAGATATTTATAATTATAAATAATATACGAAAATTAAAAAAAATCAGATTTAAAAAAATATTAGATTAGAAAAAACTATTGTACCCAATTTTTATATAATATATTGTATATTACATATTTATTTTAAATATTGTTATTTTTGATAATCCAACCGTTTAATTTGCAGTATAATAATCTATTTAATTGTGTATTTTACACATTCATGTTTGAATTAAATTGTTTGACCTAACTACTAACATTAAACGTATTAAATTATTCTACTATGGAGAAACAGTATTAATGAATTATTTGACCAACTAAGCTACAATAGTTTTTATAAAGTATGTTAGTTATTTATTATAATATTATTAATTTCAAATAAGAAATTATTATAGAAACCACTATTATTATTATTAATTATTCGCTAAACTATCAAATTGAAAATTATGTTAGCAAGATCATTTACTGATTGATAGCTTAATTCCCGATGGTAAAATCGATACGTTAAAATTAGTTAAACTCTAGAAATGGCTACAGTAGTATTTATGTATAATATTTGCGTTTTAATGCTTATTCGCGTGAAAATTTAGCAAATGTTACTCCCTCTCATTTCAATCTTTTTTTTTTTTTTTAACTTATTCGTTCGAAATCCTTTTAATTACTCACCACACTCGAATACACTATTTTATCAGGTTACTAGCTTTTTTTAAATTTAAATTTTGATGGAGATATTGATAATATATAACTTAAATTGAATTTGTTTTTGACTTTAAAAGTAATAGACAATATCAAATTATACTTTATTATCAGTAGTAGAAATTTGATCATAGACACGTTAATAATTATTAAAATATATTTCTATTCTAAGCGCATACTTAAGGAAATTTAGTATAATAAATAGGTTCATTAGACTTGTCGTACATAACTACGCTTTTAATATTTTACTTTTTCAATTATATTTTCAATTTTCTACTTTATCAAGAATAAAATACGATTATATTGAATTAAACACAGCATTTTGAAAATTAATGGTATGAGAGTTTATATATGAGATTATTACATGCATAAATGTCACAAAGTGTAGTAGTTTATCAATATATTACTATTATAATATCGCATGTACTTAAATGTATATAAACATGAATGATTTATAATATTTTATTAATGTATTAATGGCCAATATTTTATTTCTAAAACATTCGAGTACCTATTTATTGACTGTAATAAAACATATTATTCCCACAATGATTTTACAAAATGAATAAATCGAAAAATTCCGGTAGTTATATTTTTAAAGATGAAATCTAATTTATAAACGACACCTATTAATCAGAAAGATGAAAAAAAATATAATTTAATATATTATTAAGTATTTAAAAAAAAATAATGTATTGAAATTAAAATGATTTACATCGTGTTTAAAATAAAATAGATTTTTTATGTTATTACATTATAAATAGAATAATATATTATGTTTTTGGTTTGGCTCACATAATATTGTTACAGATCTTTGATTTTATTGCAAGTAAGTAATTTATTTCTATGAATATTATTTTTTTTTACATTTTTGCTCATCTAAATTTAAAAACTATAACAGTTTTTTTTTTGGAAAAACATTTTGTTTAAAATATACTAATTAATTAAATAACTCCAGGAAAACGATTTGTACAGTTAGATTCTGCTATAACTCAGCTGATAGGAAATTAAGCAATTAAAAATGTTTTAGATAGGATTTTAGAAAATTATTCTTTTTTTCTTCTATTTATCATCAACTTCGTCGTATAATAAGGCAAACCTGAAATGACAAGAAACCGCTCTATAAATGACATTGACATGGGGTCAATATATATTGTCATGTTCAATATAATATTATTATGTTCTTGGCGTTACATTACGAATATAAATTAATATCAAACTTTTGGATGTACCTATATATATACTTTTGTCGTTTCTGTTAACTTACCGCTATTGTTCAATTATTATCCATAAAATTAATTTCGTAGGTATATACTACTAAAAAATTACGTGTAGCATATCTGTTTTAAGTAAATTAAATCATCGGCTCTAATTTAAGAATATTCTTGCAGTAGAATAATTATAATTTAAATAGAGATTATAAAAAACGTTAGTTAGAAACGATAAACATAGGTACAAGGATTGAAAAACGTTTATTATTATTATTTTGAAATATTTATATTTTTCGTGTGTTAATTGAGTATAAAGTTAAATCTTAAGCAAAAACCGTTGGTTTTCGTTTTTTCCTCAAATATCATTCTTTTCGTAAAGAATAAATTATTAAACGTTTATTTATACATGTAGAATATTTTATAAGTATTATGTATACTTTTTTTTTTTTTGTTAAATGCGAGTTCTTATAAGATATCATAGTATATATTCTATTCATACTTAAGTGTAAATATTTAATACTATCATTGTTTACGGTTGATCATACATTCGTATACACAGTAGGTAGGTAATGAACTGTGGTAGAACAATATTCTGAATTCTGATATTGCCTATTGCACAGTTTTGAACTTATAATAAAGAAACCTAATGGTATATTATATTGTGTACTGTCATATAATATATCTTTACGGTTGCATCCGAGTTAGGTCCCGAATTATTTTAGATACTTCACTAGTTGAGTCCTGGATTTTTATAGGTACTACACTAGTTGGGTCCTGAATTATTTTAGGTATTAAACTAATTCCTGGATATTTTTTGGTAAGTACTACATAATACTAACATTTTTCTTCTCATTTTAACTGACTTAGGACTGTCTATGATCTATTTAGACCATATGACCACATATTTTTGAAAATTGTATATTTTATACAACATTTTTATATAATATTATTGGAAAGTGAGTATAGTGTAATAAAAATATTAGGTATATAACAATATTAATAAAATTTTATTAAATTGAAAAGTAAATGTAAACTATCAACGAAAATGATTATTTTTATTTATATTATATAATACGGTTAATATTTTTTTATTTACTTATAATTGTAAAATTCTAATAATTTATATTTTAATGAAAAGAAACTAAAAACCAAAAAAAAAAAGCTGTAAAAAACATTTTCAACCATACCTGTAGTCTAAATAGATCATAGACAGTCCTAATAAGTTTGTTGAAATAGGAAGGAAAATTTTAGTATAGTGTAGAACTTACCAAAAAATATTTAGTAATACCTAAAATAATTCAAGAACTCTACTGGTACTGGTGATTAGGCCATATGATTGTATTAAAGCATTCTATATCATTATTAAAAATTAAACTAAAACATACAAGTTTTAATATGTATTAAAACTTAATATAATCAAGAG
This sequence comes from Rhopalosiphum nymphaeae, assembly GCA_036289425.1. NCBI lineage: Eukaryota > Metazoa > Arthropoda > Insecta > Hemiptera > Aphididae > Rhopalosiphum > Rhopalosiphum nymphaeae. The sequence continues at coordinate 1,301,097 of JAZAQC010000034.1, read as the reverse complement.
GAAAGTATAAATAAAGAAAACTTTCAATTTCGTTTTTGGCAGCGTGTTATATTGTCTACGTATAACTAGAACATTAATATAATTTTATTTGAAAAAAAAAATTTTTAAAGTTTATTTGCACATAGATTAAAATGCTGCGTAATTCCATTAAATGTGCTGTAAACATACCGCAGCTTAAGCGTACTACGTAGGTACTCTGGCGTGTGGAGACTACATCCGAAAATTTGTAGACCATAATACACGTGAATTAAGTACAATGGACATTTTACTTTAATGAAAATTTGTATTTTATAAACTTTTCCTATCGAGAAAATCGATTAAAATCGTATTGAAAAAGTTGAAATGCATTGCAGGAAAGAAATTGTGTAGTGAAATATGTTCGTCGGCCACAAGGATAGGCATATAGATAGGTATTTGTATATTTAGCACTTATAATAAATTTAATACAAATTAATAATAGGGATTCCAAAAAATGTAAATTATTATAAGTGATGGTATATTATAAATCTATTACACAACAGACAAACCGCGTTTCACCGATGTTATACATAAACTAACGCGAAGCGCGTAATATATTATATTATATTATTATATATAATATATTATCATAATAATATATAATTAGTGGTTAAAAATTTCATGAAAAATAAAATTATGAAATATTTTGGATTTTATTAATTAAAAGATAACAGCTATGTAGTGTATATTTAATAATAATTCGGGCAGAGGACTTGTAGCATTTGCATATTTGTTTTGGACAATCACAAAAATAGCAGAGTAAGAAACAAATACGTTTCATACTGAAACAAAGCTAATTTTGAAATTTTATTTCACATATAAATGCATATTTTGAATTTTTTTTTTATTTTATTTTAGGGCATATTTCTTCCGTTCTATACTTTTAGATGCATATTTTAAACATATCATTTTATCAATATTTTCCGTCGACGTTTTTATTTAATTTAAATATTTAATATACAACCAAAATAATGTTGAATTTAAAACGTTTCAAAATTTGTAAAAACATCTAATTATTCAAACAATTTCTAAGGTAAAAATATTTGTTAATCTTAAACATTTGAAACTAAAAAAGTGTATCAATTATTTTTTTAGAATTTCAGAAGTTGAAACATTAATTTAAAAAAGTACATATCTGAAAATCCATAATTAAAATAAATCAATACTTTTTGTAAGTTGTAAGTCTCTTGAGTTGTATTTAAAATTTAAATAAAAATAAATATATTCATTCAAATAATACAGAAAAAATTCTTATTTTTTATTAAAATATATTCATTTTTAAATGCATATTTTGGATATTTAAGTGCATATTTGGTGATTTTTTAGAGCTAAAAGTCCTCTGGCCTAGTAATAATTATAAACGGTCATGTGTGTGAGTCATTCTTTTTTCCATTATTTTAAAATACATTTATGTATTTATTTTCTATGCTGTTGGCCTTCAGGTATAAATTTTATATAGTTAAATATTATTTGTTACTTAGAGTATTTCCTTATAATAATAATATATATATACGTGTACAATAAATTCTGATCAATGAGAGATTTTCCTTATGTATTTATTATAATAATTATTCAGTCCTGAGAAATATGCAAACGACAACTACGATATTGTTAATAATACATTTTACTTTACTGCTTTCCGGCTATGATATATATATTTAGTTTTATCAACAAATTTGCGTACAACTCCACGCACACTGTATTAATATATTTCTCAGTTAGGTATAGGTACATCAAAACACTGGAATAATACAATACATTATAAATCGGCTATAATATTGGAAAACGCGAATAATGGCATCATATGCGTGGGGGTAGCCGATTAGCATTTAAATGTAAATTTTCATATTATGCGGAATATCTCATTCTCGTTCATTCTCCCACGCGTCAACAATTAGCACGTTTTATAACCAGGTCCCAATTAAACGTATCTGGAAAACCTTTGCTGATGCAGATGATGTGGTTTTCATTATTATTGCAATAATTAATCGTCATAACTTAACCCCCAAAAATGTAGGCTGAAAATGATAAGCCTACAAAAAGATACGTAATCGCATATTATTATTATTTTAAGGGGCGTATTTAGAAATAATAAAAAAAGAGAGTTGAACATAGAATATTATGTACCTTTAAGTCATGTCATAATAATAATTATTTACAATGATATCAGTGTAGCCACCGTCGGTCATGCGGTCGTCTACAGTGTAACACATGTTGAGTCATATAGTAGTGGATGTGTATAGATGATATAATAATATATGTATTATAAACCATTATCTATGGTACCTATATATTTTCTCTTTTGCGCATCTATCGTTATATTGATATCGAATTGTATTTTTATTAACATTGTTTATTGTTATAGTCGAATGTAATTGCTGTCACGAACGTTAATAAATTAATAGGAGACATATAATATAAGGTATGTACATTTATTTCCAATTAATAAAAATTAGATAAGTATACATATTAGTGTCCTGATCATATTATGTTATTAATAGTGGCGGTCATATGAGACATCCCACAATACAAAATATAAAATATTATATCGTATAGACGTATAAGGATATAGTTTCCAAATAGTAATAAAAAGAGTTTAGTTGTTATAAGAATAGATTTATATATATACTATTGTCTATTGACCAAATTAATACAGATCGATATAATATTTATATTACGACATTAAAGACATAAGAAACAAAATATTTTCCCTTTAATTATTTGTACTTTTTTTTTTTTTTAATACGAGTAGTATACCAGTATAAAATCACAAATTACTATGAAGTATGAACTGAAGTTGCTAAAATATAATAAATAATTTTATTTAAAACATAAAATGTATTCAATATGAGTGTACAATAAGTATGAGTGTTAATAGAATAATTAAAATACATTTTCAGTTGTTGAGGAAACCATTTAGCGACAGTACTTCAATAACATAATATATTAAACTAAAATGAAAAAATTTAAAATAATGCGTTTTAAAAATAATTATTTTATTTCATATCCAAGTACAAAATATGATTAATTATTAACATATTGAACATAATATACATTCTGATAAGTAAGTACTGTCAGCTAACAACTGAAATATTACGTACACAATTTTATAAATTAACCAATAAAGCAGTAGACAGTATCTTTATAATTGTATTTAAGGCTTCACTTGACCATAATCCATTCCTGATTTGTCATTATTATTATTATTTTCACCGACAATTTGCTATTGTTTTATAGTCTAATCACAACAACACCCTTGTCGACAGTGATAATAGTACCACGACTGTCATGTATCTCCATATTTTACGATAACCGTTTGTACAATATGATATTATCTGTTATGTATTTATGTATATATTTGAATCGCACTAAATCGATTTGTTCTTTATTTACCGTTAAAACTGCCACCACCTACACTGCCACAGCTCGTCGACACGGTAAAACCGATAGGAAATTAAAATTTAACCACTACAATTATATCTCGTTTACCATCATCGCCAATTACGTTAAAACGCATCATAATATCGTGCGTTTGACTATGTATTATTGTTATTGTTACTCAAATATTTACCCGCATCAAAACACTCGTTACGCACATAAGTTTTTGTGCACGTTCAAATCGTGTTATTAGAATTTTAGTTCAGTACGATGAATTAATGGTTGATTGAGTATCGGCGGTTTGGTATAAACAATTATTTATCCACAAAAATTATTATCATCAATCGGTAGATATTATATCTAACAGTGTTTCAAAATTTAAAATCTATGTATAATAATTTTGATCCCAATTGGAATTTTATTTTATCCTTTATTTGTAGTCATATTTTTTTTTCTTGTCCAGAAAATATTATATTTTCTCGCCGTAGGATGTACAAAAGTTATATATTATATAGCACTTCCGCAGTATAATATATATTTTACAATATCGAACGCAGATTGTACTTTAATACGTACAGGTATGTTTTTCCCTTTGAATCACTGAGTATTTTTAGAGAAAACGGCGAACTGTTGAATAAATCGTAAGGAAGTAAAAGTCTTGACCACGAAAGAATTTTTCAATTACTTTTTTTTCAAAGCTTTTGAATATAAATAGACACCAACCAGCAACTGATCATAAATTATATATCATTACATATTTTTCTATGTATACGTTACTAAAAATAATGTATTAAAAATATTTTGAAAACAAAAATATTTTATATACATGGTTTTTGTTATTTTTATTTTAATACATTGTAGTGGGTAGTATTTTAAAAGATCGTACGACAACGCATGCGTGTGTGTATAAATTATAAAACATTTTATGGCCCGCTTATAATAATATTATGTATTATTACAATTTGTTTTGTTTTTTCTGTTTTTATAATAGACTAAAATGAAAAAAAATTATTACTCTTATCACAAATATTTATCATACCAAAATATTATTTTAATGTTTGGAAAACAAAATTTAATTAAAATACGTTTCTATAATATTTAGTTCATTTATTTTATTATCGACGATTTCTTTCGTGACAAAAAATATTCATCATGTTATAATATTAGCCTATAACTATAATATGTAACTAGGGTTTACACTATACGTATAGCTGTATAACTAGTGCAAATAATTTATCTATTTTTGAAAAATATACATTTTGTATCCCTTGGCACAATTAACTTTTATACTACTGTTGTAGTGTTGTGTATTCGAAAGGTTCATGACCTTTTTAAAGGGTGAACGATAAAAATATAATTTAAAAGAATAATCGTGTAAACAATAATATATATTATAGTAAAGTACAAGAGAGATGGAATGTATATATTATATATTATTTATAAAAGCCGCTGAAGGTAAATAAAAAAAAACAAATTATATGATATTGGACCTTTGAAAGTTTTGCCAGTCGTGCTGGTCGGTTGGCCACAATTACCGCGTTGTATACTACTATCAGCTATTGTTCGGCTTTTGGTGGACAATAAAAATCGGTTCCTATGTATTAGTTACACCCCGTGGATGTTTATAGATTATGATTTTCAGGACAAAAATAATATATTATAATTTATAATATCAGATTATTGTTTGTCATTATTTTATTATTTTCTGAAAATGAAAAATTCGATTTTTTTATTCAAACGTATACACGTTAGGGGAGAATATTATTAACCACGATTTCTTTTGTTATATAAACTATAACGTGGGTATACGCACACGCTAGATCCATCCCACTAATATTACGACCGCTGGTGTAATCTATTTTTGTGTTCAATTTCTATCTCGGGTTTATACCATTTACCAGTTAGTGTGACAAATATTTCATCGTACCTCCATTTCTGATAACAAATCCTGTTTCTTTAAAACTGTTTACCATATTTTATAACTGATTTTTGATTTATTATATTAATATTTAAAAATAAAACATGCTATAATTATAATTATTATTTAGAGTATAGATTGTAAATGGTTCTTTATATGTTTTTACTACGTCCTCAACGACTACATTGAGACGACGAATACATTATGTTTTAAACCGATCAATATAATCAAAATGCATAATAACTTTGTCAAAATGATGGTATAAACACCTTAATCCTTAACCCTTAGGTTAGATAATGTTAGGTTAGGTTAATTTAAAGTTAATTAACTACTTACGTAATTCGTGAATAGTAAGTTATTACTAAAAATTGATTTTTATATAATATGTATTATTTAATTTTCTTTATAAATTGTTGTTATAGTTTACAGTCAACATAATTCAATTAATAAAAAACAATTTCATATTCTGGTGGAATGCTGTCTATTTTTTTTATTTGAAATGAAATAGAATATGCGCATATCAGTTCACATAGTTTTTGAAATTTTGACTCAAATTTAATGATCAAATATTTTTTTGTTTTTACTTTGTTCAAATGAACGAATTTTCGTGAGTCAATAATCATCAAATTTTTTATTTGAAGTCATACACTTTAATTGGCAAGTTATTAAAAAAATGTAGAAAACATTTGTATATTATTATTTCATCATGTTTTCCGCCTCAAAAAAATAACTGTATTGTTTTAAACATTTACGAAAAAAAAATATAAATAAACAAAAATATAAATAGACAGAAATTGGCGATCGATCTACGTTATTAATATTATATACATGGTGTGGCGTAAAACTAAAATACTTACAATCGTTTTATTGCCCCAAGTCATTGTTAAGACGTATATAATATAGATTTAACACAATTATCGTATCATACAAACTATTGTTATACATATAATATATATATATTACACTCTCAATAATTTATAGGTAGTAAAATTCTCTTAAATTCTAATTGGAAGTATAGTGTCGATGAACGCTTCCTTCTATGAAATGCCCATTTCTAGTATATTCTATGTTTTCTTATTTACTTATTGTATTATCCTGTGTATACAGATTGTAAATATATTTTATAAATAATAATAATAAAACAAAACTGGTAGTAAAATAAACAGTAGTATAGCATCTATATCCGCAGTTAATTTAAGTCTAATCTAGATAGAGTTTCAAGCAGGGAATTAATTGGTACCAATGGAAACGCCTACTCCGTGGTTGTCTTGATAATTTTACCGACAACCATGGTAAAGTTATTAAAGAATTAATCAGTCGTCAAAACTTAGCAATTCTTCAAAACCGCAAACTTTGACGTCACGCCAACCACACTTCATGAGCCGTAACGTATTGTATATTGAATGGCTAATTGACTAGTGAATCTCTTTTACGTCTAACATTATCGCTGTGATTGCATTTTTAACACAGAAATAAAATCATACGAGTCATCTGTTAAAACGAATTGACCTAAAAATACATAACTTCCGACTTACCTTTTACACCACAGAAGACATTTCCAACTAAATTAGAAATGCTAGGTTATCACTTTTCATACGCTCTTGGTTAACTTAGAATAGTCGAATTCGAGTAGACTTTGGCTTAAAGAGAGTGCAAAAGAATATAAATCTACAAAAAAATGAAGGTTAGATGCGAGATTCAAACTTCTAAAGCAATAACTTCAGAAATCCAACTCCAGCCTTCGGGTTCCCTTAAAAAATATTGGTTTCGATATATTGAGAAAATATCCTATACAATGTCAGTTTGAAGATTTATGTCTATGAACAATTGCATTTGCTAAAAACATAAAATACATGGCCTAAATCATCGATTACAGAAGTACGTGTAGTCATTGGTTGTCTTGAAATCATTAAAAAATTAAAGCAATTGAAACCCAATCTCGTACAACCATAACCGGGCAAGCTATGTTTCTATTATTATAGTACTACACGAAAATGAACCTTGAGATAGTATAGAGATAAATGCTAGTCGCATTGACCAACTGCAGTACTACCAGAAGAAAAAAACCATGTCCTCATACAGATAAGGGTTAAAATTGCATACCCTAGGTATTCAGAAAAGATATGTAACAGCCGATACCATTCAACAAATAATAGCTATATTGCACCTGAAAAGTCAAACAACACGAGTCCAGCTTACTATGCATCCGGTGCTCGAACGAGGTAGTAATTTTGTGGTAGTTGCGAAAATAACTAAAATATTTTGAAAGTTTTAAATCGGTAGATCCCTGTCACTGTGGTCTGGGCTTACAGTTATTATCCAAAATGGTTGTTCAATTGATTACCAAATTCGAATGAGATTTGGAGAGATATTGTGACAATTTAAGGGTCGGAGTTTCTTTAAAGGGGAGAATAACCGGTCAATTCTAGTGAGTTGTCTCTTACAATCTTACCCTTAACTTCTTTATTATGCAATGCACAATATCATAATTTAATAGCGTCCATCACATTTTTTAATCTCAATTGTATTACACAATAACACAATTATTTATTTATATATTTTTAAGGTGTATATCTGTAATAAATATTTTTCACGTAATAAATATTAATAAAATTATATAATTTAAAATTCATATGTATATTTTACATATTAAATTTAGATTTAAATTATTAAAATTATATTACGTATTTATTTATTGAAGCTTAACAAATTAAGTAATTTTTTAAAATAGTGAAAGCCATCTAACTATCCTGCTAAATGGCTTTCATAGGTTGTATAATATATTTCTATATTATTTTCAAGTTTCATAATTAAAGTTTTTTATCGCTTGTAATAGCTGTAATGGGCATTTTAACTACACCCAAAAATAATTCGTATATTCTTGTACCTGCTCTGAAATTACGGCTGCTATATTTTACTCTTTTTACTGCATGTAATCTTTGGGGAACGATTTTCAATTTTTCCCCTTCGTTGAAATTTACATTTACCAGTTAAAGAGTACCTACTCGTTCTACACAGTATATTTTGCACCACGTAACATTTTAGTCTCGTTTAAATCAGTGAGTTTAATGTTACACGCAAATCACAGTCCACCCTATCTTAATGACATGTTTCGTTTCGTTGTATGTATAGGTTGGATACTTTTAATTATTTTTCTATTTTTCTGTACCTATATAAAATCGAATTTCTGTTTTTAATTCGCGGTACTCAAAAAGTTTTCTTTTAATCACGACTTATAAATCGTGAAACAGCAATTATTATTATCAAAGTCCGTATAACTTTACAATATATATTATTTATCGATCATCATTTTTTTGTGAAGCTGTGTGTGAATTAGTTTTATGACGGATTCTTACTATAAGCTCAAAAATATATAAACCTGCACTATATAAGGTATAACTGGAGTATTCCACAGTGTTAAATATTAATAAGATACGTTATGTAATTGCTATTATTGTACACTTAAATTTCAAATTGGCATATTTATTAGATCGTGAGTACTATACAGTTTTTATATCGTAGTTAATTTTAATTTTTGAATGTTTTTCGGGTAAAATAAATTGTACGTATCACATAACATTAGCAATTAAGACAATGGATATACTTTAACCGCACATTAAATATTTAATCAACGATTTTGATTCAGAATCAGTATTCAAATTTAAAATAAATTAGGTATATAATATATGATAATAATTTAGAATATAAATATAAATGTCACTACAAAGTGAGTAAACTAAAATAAGTATCAAACGCCAAATATCCAGTCCTGCTTTTTATCCAGTTTTTTTTTGACAATTAAAATATACTTCAAATATTTTTAAGATATTACCTATATAAAAAAATGTCATTATTTCTATTGTAGTTGGTACATTTAACAAATTCGTTGGTAGCACTGGTACGGATGCAGAGGAAACGCAAAAAACAAAAGACGTAAAGAAAAAAAGCTTCTTGTTTTCGTCAACTTTTTATATCCGTCGTATTCTTTTTTTTACAGCGTAGCCGGCGCGTGTATATGTATATAAATTTCATTCCACACACTTATATAAACGAGACTATAATAAATTTATGAGATTAATGTTTATTTATACTTCTGACGGAACGTCTGTTTCTTGAAATCGTTTGAATTCGAGAATAAGTACATACTTATAGGCGACGATATTGTATAATAACGTCTAGCATTAACTTGTATGAATTAGCTTCATATGTTATAGTTCTAACACAATAATTATCAAAATAATTGTTGGAAAGACTAGTAAATCGATCGTCGTTTTCGTAAATTACTATAGTATTGGTATGACAGCGGCTGGTCCTTTGTCACGACGGTTTGGTATGTACGATTATTTTTATTATTTTAATCGTTATACTCGTAATGATTTATGAACGGCGATAATAACAATGACTGGGAAACTAATAAACTTCAAGTTCAATCACGTTCCAACAATAATTTGTGTGTAACCACACAACACTCATGATTGACGGTGTGTATTTCTACTCGATTATCACGACTGCAAGTGAAATGAAAACATAATAATATTTTAAGCAATAGTTTTTCACTACGGTGAAACGTATTGTTATTATGATTAATGGTGTTAAGACATTTAATATTTACTACTATCGTATTGTAGTCATATTACGATGATACTTTTTTCATTAAATTTGTAAACTAAAGTGTCTGCCTTTATATTGTATCTCTGTAGATATAACAAGTCCTAAAATAGGAAGGGGTTGGTGTACAAATTGTGGATAAAAATGCCATTCATATAGAAGTAGTATTACACACACGCGCGCGCGCGTACAAACAAGATATGCGTATACAAGTACGTATCAATTTATTATGTTCACATTCTTTTATTATTTAATACAACTTTTAATTCCCTAAAAAAACTGCCTTGGCTATAATATTAATATTTGCTTTAGAGTCTCAATATGAAGTTTTAGTTCTATCGTTAGATCTATTACCGATCCATTTTTCTGATTTCATTAATATTAATTAATATTATTTTTGTTATCATACGATCATACGGTAGACAATATAGCTATAGTATTAACGTAGATTAATTGTTTTGGTATTTTACAATAATAGTATATTCTCTTTATTTTTTCGGATTACTTTATATTATTATAATATTGTGTAACTCAAAGCATCTCCTTGTATCCCCGTAGGTACGCTGTTGATGTACCTACCTCATATTAAAATTAAAAAATTACCAATAATGTCAATACCTATAACATTCTGTTAATAGTCAAATTTAAATTTCCCATCAATTTTGTAAGCGTAACATGGTTAATAAAGTTGTGCTCAAAAATGTTATATTATACATTTATTTAAAAAGTCGCTTCAGGTTTAGATTTATAATAATATATTATGTTATGATCTGTTTAACAATGTTAAAGGGATACGTGCATATTATATTGTTTTCGAAATACTTTCGTTTATAATTATTTTGTATTAAATTTGCAATAATTTCGTATTGGATGATCACTATACTACAATTTTAAGATTATTTCATAAAAGTTTTACAAAGTCCGTTCCAATAAATTGCAATTTTAATTCTCTGTTTATTATGTGCTGTCTGGCAGCCGTACAGTGGTCGTTAACTAAAGTGAAATATAATAAATTGGACGACACGCATATTACGTATAGGCTTTTGTATATAATTTGGCCGACGTGAATAGTACTTTTTTTGTATGTGATACGAATCTGCACGACCGCTGGGCGCTGCAGCGATAAGAAGCAGTGGCTTCCTTCCCGGAGAAAATTATAGGGGTGGTGTTTGGGCTGAACAACCCATAGATTTTCGTGCAGCGATCAAACACTGTGGTAAATCATATATTATTCTAAAGTACGTTATATTTTCCACTATACATGCCCCGTGTATGCAATTTGCGTTATTATACCGAAATTATATGTTGATAAATATTGTTCGTTTTTATTTTTCCATACATTTTTATATTCTGCGTTTACAAATGACATACAGTAGAGAAAACATCATTCCTTATACACGTAAATATTATGATATACATTGCACATCTTATAAATTAAAATACGTCTTGATATCATCGTAGTCGTTTCGATATTGTAAATTTGTTCTTACGTCATGTGAAAAAAATTTTTAATTTACTTAAAATGTATGGAATTGAACCCAATAATGCGTAAATATATGTGATATACATGATGACTTTATTATAACAATTCTCAGTCTACAGTAATGCTGTATTATCTCGTTAAGTATTCATCCAACAGTTTATTCTCGGATATTTCATATTAAATAATAAGCGCTGTGCTAGAAACGAAGGAAATAATGTATGTTTTTCAAGAAAAATTGTTATTATTTTTAAACATTTTTTGTCATATTAATTGGTAGTATAGAATGTGTTAAAAAAGTTTTAAAAACATAAACGAGCTATCATGGCTTAAAAAGAATTTTTCACAAAATAATATTGGTTACCGATTTCCTTAAACTGATGCGATGCAAAAATGTTTTATTTCTCAGCTGGCAGTCACCTAGAGCGTTATCGATGTATATTTTGTGTTTCCGTTGTTCGTACAATCGACTAAAATAAAATAAAAATATAAAAAACATAATATATAATAAAAATTAATATATTTTTATTTTAATGCATAAAAAACAATACGACTGTTTTGTGTAGTGTTGACTTAGTAGTTTATGGATATTATCGTTAGCAAAGAATTCGATGAATTATTAATGTTAACCTGGATTTTAATTTTTACCGTCATGATATTAAAGCAGCGTGCGTAATAATAAAGACGACGCAACATGGGGATGTATTATTTCCGTCTTATACAAACGTACAACAGAGAAAATGTCGGTTCAATAAAATCAATTTTATGTTGTTAGCTTGATAAATTAGAGTCAAATAATCTTTTATTGAATTTTAAGGTAAGAAAATTATCCAAGTTTTTTTTATCTTGTGAACTTTTATTGATATTTTGATCATTTTGTTCATAGAAAGTTAAATATATTTTAAATATTACAAAAATGTTCACGAATTACTTTAAAATTTTAATATATTAATTAAATCCTTAAATTTGCTTTAATAATATTCTTACCTTCAAATTTGATATTAGATCAATTGATTCTGTTAATGTTTAAGCTAACAACACAAGATTGGTTTTACTGATTGCAAATTTTTTATGTTTACAAATAGAAATATACGTTGTGTCGATTCGGCGTCAATTTAATGAAATTTTCTCGTTATTGTGTGTAAAAGATAATCCTTTATCGTACATTTCATTTTGACTTACGTGCGTTCGGATAGTTATTGTAAAACACATACCGGTAACATGGTGACAAAACTTATCGACTATAATATTATAAATTAGGTATATATGAAACAAAAAAAAAACAATATTATATGAGAATAAATCATTTATTATAGGTGTCTAATTACAAAGAGCAGCTAAAATTGTCAGCCTGTGGTAATACTTAATTGGTATTAATTACAATAACTCGTTGTATAGCATTATATTATTATTATACAACTCGCTCGGGATCCGTTTACCACCGTCACCGAATCTAACATAAAAGACCGAAATTCGGCGTTGCTCTCATGTACCTCAGTTTACGTTTGGCGATGGTGGCAATGGTAGCGGCGGCGGTGCCCATGAGCTTGTAACCGGGATTTCGTTACTTCCGGATGATATCGATTCCCCGGCCGGTTTATGCGAGACAACGTTATCGTCATTGCTATCCCATCGCGAAAACAAAACATGCAATTACATAATAATACATCGTGAATATTTTCTACGTGTGCCTAACCAGCCGCGGTACTACGACGATGGAGACGGTGAGCGATTTCTCCGCGAGTAAGACAAAAAAAGTTCCCCGCCGTAAACGCGCTGCTCTTCTCGATACTGTTGTAATAATTCAAAAGGCAAACGAACGATTTGTAAGGGCGTGGCGTGGCAGAATAACAATACGACAGTACGACAACAGGCCGCGCAAACTTAATGAATCCGTCGGGGCGTTTTCGATGGAATCCCACAGCGGCAACGGTGCAGACGACGATCGCGGCGAAATCCTGTACACATTATAATATTATAATACGATATTATATGTATAGGTACGCTCATATCGTGTTGTCGTTGCTATCGTCATTATTATGATTAGTATTATTGTAAGTAGGAGTGTACGATAGGTATTATGTGGTATAGGTATATAATAATAATACCATGTGCGTGGGATTGGGTTCTGGTTTTATTTTTTTTTTTTATTTTATACCGTTTTCATTCGCCACCCTAGGTCCTCATAAAATATTACTATCACCCGCGTCCCACCGTTTTTCGTGCGTGTATATATAATATATATATATATATATATATATAAATGTGTGTGTGTTTATGAAAAACCGGAAAATTTTCGAAAAAAAAGAACAAAACTAGCGCGCGCGCGTATATCTCCGCCGTTGCTGCCGCGCCGCACGCACACCACGCCACCTCCGCCACTATCGCGCACCACTGTGATCGCGGTCTGCGGTGGTAGTGTGTAACATGATAAATCGCACGCCTCCGGTCACGCCATACTGTACATATATTATAATATATATATATATATACATTTGTGTACGTATAATAATATACGCTTTCCTCCCTCGTCACCTCCGACCCAGACCTGCACAACCCTCCCCTTCTGTGCCGTGTGTTGAGGGTCGTACCTGCGGCGTGTGACCATAATATACCTGTACACATGCGTCGTCGTCATCGTCGGTCGTAATAGGTGTGCGGAAATTTAAATATATACCGAGTGCGCGCGCACACACACACACACACACACATTATATTGTATTGTAGTATATTATTATTATTATACGGTGAGTGACCGCGTATATTCCATCATCGTAGTCCGCACGCTCATCTACTCCTTCGCCGTGGCCGATCTGATTGCGTGTGACCGATATAATACAACGCGCCGGCGGCGGCGGCGGCGTTGGCGTCGCACTTATACCATAATATTATATTGTAATATTATAATCCAATACGTGTGCTGCGTATTATTTATAATGATATCATGTAATAATAGCATGTACTGTTGGGGCAGTCGACCGCGCGCATGCAAATACGCGTTTGTTTGCGTCCAGGCGACTTTTTAACGATTAAGACATTATGCGGGCGTGTCCGGACTTGCACACACACACACACACACACGCGCACGCCCACACCATATTAGGTATATAATAATAATAATATAATATAATATAATATAATATATGACTGCTTGCCGTGAGCGATCCATCTTGCTTGATTACCGTTTAATTTAACGGCGGGCATACGGATAAAATCCAACCCCGTAGTATGCTTTCGTCCAGGTATATAGTGCTCCGTCACCTACCCCAAGGCTGACCCGGAATCATCGGGAAAAGGTTAAGTATAACAACAACGTTAGGTGAGATAAGGTCTCTCTCTATCACTCTCTCTCTCTCTCTCTCTCTCTCGATGGTGTATACAGCGATTATCGTATAAATTGCACTCGAATTGCGTTTCACGATTATTGCGTAAAAGTCAGCCGTATTAGTGGTGGATGGGTTTGTGGGTGGAAAAGTACATGCCGAGCCAAATCTGCATACGACACGCGTTAATATTGTTGTATATTATTATTCCGAGTGTTCTGGTATTATATTATTGTACAACACCCTATAATAATACGACGTATAGTATAAAAATTACGCTTAAAAAAATTCATGCCTGTACTGAATGATCGGTCAAAAACATCGCATTATCGCGTGGAAAACATTTTCGTTATTTAAATGGACTATAATTTATACACTCGTAACATTAAAGTTTTATAATAATATGTGATGGTCGATGGATGGGTGTGCCACGGGTATAATCGATAACTATATGCCTACTATACGAGTACGACTGACGAAATAAAACCGAAAGGGACTGTTTAAGATTCGGCCGGGCTTATTGTTGTACGCTATAGCTGCAGATCAGACTTCAAGTAATTTTCCTTTTTGATTACATTTGCCACTTCGGACCTCTTACTGCGGCACCTGCCGTTTTCTATTTTTCGAATGAATTGATTTTTTTCAACTTATATATACTTCGGCCGAATCTTCATGTCACGACTCACACTCGGTAAATTCGATCTGTTGAAAAGTTTTCTGGTGCAAATGAAAAATAATATGCACACGGATAAAAGTGTGCAAACTATCTCATTAGTATAAATAATTCAATTGAATGAACATGTTTGATCTATAAATTGCTGAAATTTTTTTAATATTATCATCCTATTGAAAATGCGTTACTTGGCTGAAAGGTTAATTATGTTTTTTTTTTTAATGTATTTTTTAAACATTTTTATTATTGAAAAACGTAAATATATAAAAATAAAAAATGGTTTTTGTATTTATTGGTAAATGGTTCTTAGTTTATTACTTTATGATATTGTATTTTTCCTGGATAGTAACCAAACTTTGACTAAAATATGTCAACTATTCATTTATCTTATTGAGCGACCATTGATTAGTTTAACATACAATCAAAATATAATTTAGTAAAAGATAATATAGTTGCTACTCCTTAATAATAAATAATTATAATGATAGTCTAATGTTTATAAACTTTTAATGTTCATTGTTAATACTTTAAACATTAATTTGAAACATTTTAATAATCATTATGACACTTGGATACAAGTCTATATTCCACCTTTCTGTAAAAAATGTTAGCAAAGACTTAATGATGAATAATTATTAGCCAACTAAATCATAATAATTTAAACAAATCTAATTTTTCCCATGACTAAAAAAAAAATATATTTAAATAACAACTGAATGTTTGATACATATTTATTGTATACACATAAGCATTTTAAGTTCAAATAGTCTTGTGGGAATTGCAATAGTTATTGTTTAGGTAATAGCTTCTATAATATACAAGTTGAAAAACTTCATCGCATCGACAAAACAAATGTTATCTGTAAATCCAGTTTTAGTTCGTAGAAAATATATTGTATTTTAATATTCTTCGATTCTTCGTCGTTTCTTATTGTTTTCAATAATAATCGCACGAGAAAAGAAAAAAAACTATTGTTTTTATATATTTTACCATATTTTTTTCCCGGTATCAAATACAAATAAGGTTCTCAAAAAAAAAAAAAAAAATATATCAATATTTTTGATTTGTATATAGTATATATGTTTTATGTATACATGATCGATTTCAAATCGACCCGTCCTAGTCGGTGGCAGATGAGAAAACCATTTTTCCAAATGACAATAGGATATCACATTTACTATGTTATATTATTATTATTTATTTTGTCTGTAAAAATACAGTTAGAGAAGTAATAAACGTATAAAGAATTCCAATTCAAAATTTAATAAGTCAGTTTTAAACAAATTTTTTTTTGATATTTAACCTTAATACCTACGTATTTCATATTATATTATTGTGTTACTATTTAGTATTTTAATTCTCTATAAAAATAATAATAATAGTATATAGATTTTTGTTATTACTATCGTTGTTATTTGATTGGAGTGTTATTGATGCACATATATAATTGTATAATATAAGATCGTAACGCCTATCCACAGTGATTTACCAAGTATACAAAGATATTCCGCCATTTATTCGATTAACAATAAACTTATTCAAATAAACTTTGATTTTTTGAATTTTTAAGTATATCTAAGGGCCATAATTTTGGCGTTTTCTGTAAAAATACATTATTATAAACCACAGTTTTATTATGTGCCTATATTATAAACTATTAAAGAATGTGTTGAAAATTAATGATTATTAAATAAAAATTATAAATCGGAGAAGTATTTTATTAAACATTAATACTAAGGATGATATGTTATAAAATAGTTTTATAAGTCTTTTTTAATATTTTATGTTTATCCATTATACCTATCTAACCAGGGGTGGATTTACGCATAGGCAATTTTTCAGTATATTTCTACTTTTATTTATATAATATAATAGTGTTGTAATGCCTTGGGGTGGAAAAATAGTAAGTCCGTTCCTGTATATAACTATTAAACTTAACATATATACAATAATAATTTAGAAATCACTCGATTACTCGTTTGAATTTTGATTTAGACATGTCAACATTTTCAAAATGTATTATATAGTTAACAACTAAGAGTAATCTTAAAATTTAGAATTGTATTAAATACATTATAAAAAGAGTCTGATCATAATTTTCAAATCACCCTTACTAGTTGATGTACATATGAATGTATCATATATTATTATAAATGTTAACTATATTATAATAATACAATTATTATTTTAAATGATCATAAAAATATTCTGTTTTATTACTTGATAGCAAATTAAGTAATATTTGAAACTAATAATTATGTTATTATTTTAATTTTTAGAGCATTTTCAAGAACAACGAAAAGAACTATTTGTTAGGTAAGTTTATGTAATACAAAACTAAATTATTAAGTAATTATAAAAATATTTCATTATGAAACAATTTCAAATTTTGCTTACTGACGAGAAGGATTTAAATGGGCAATGAGAATGGTTAAATTTCTAGTGCATAAAATAAAAGGGTTATACTTATTAAAAATTGCATATTGCTAAAATTGAAATATCCATTGTGTAATATGTAAAGTATAGTTAAGTATGTGTGTATTTTAATAGGTATTTTATTATTTAATCTTTAAAAATAAGTAGGTAGCTACAATGGATATTTTTTCACGACTTCTCTAATTTGTACATTGTTTGAAATTTCATTAAAATATAATCATATGGCACGTATATTACGCGAGAATATTGGGTACTTATATAATACCTATATATTATACATTTAGTTTTAATCAAAACATAGCTACTAAGTTAAATTTATTAAAATATCTACTCGAATTGTACGCATAATAATAAAACTTCCTATTTTATATTTTTAAATTTAAAAAACCAACAATGCATGTTCAATAACCACGTGGATGCATGTTTTGTTTCATATCATAAACTATACTGCGGCATACCTTTAAAATTATTTTATTTAGCACGCCGACTTTTCCGGAAAGTAATGGGTAATAGTTTCTAGCTACACTTACACTATTGCATTTACTCGCTCGCTGATCGTCCATAATATGCATATTCGTTTCAATAATACACGAAATTTTACAATAAAATGTTGATTTTTGGCAATTTGTATATTTCTTTTTGCGATTTTTACCGCTCGTGCACAGATGGTACCCGGACAAAGATGAAAACGCACCAGTACATACAACGCACCGGGTGACTGTGGATATGGATTTTTGGTTCGGCGGTTATAATATGGTGGCATAGGTGGCAGCGATGACGCCGACCCAGATTGCGCTTTGCCAAAGGATATTTTATTGCTCTCGTCCCCGGATCTGGCAAGACGACAGATTCACAAATCATTTTTTTTCTTTTTCATTCTGAATGGCTGTAGGTTTAGATAAAACTAATATAATGAGTTATTTATTAATATTGCGTTTGGTTAATTGTATATTATATCATCCATGTCTGCAGTTATACATATGTATAATTAGTTAATTCAATCAACTGATCTCATTCATGAATCATTTATGGTCACCCGAAATTATATATAATATTTTTGTATGTTAACAAAAAAATGACTTTGTACGGCAAAGTACTAATAAAAATGTCGTTTCTAATATTCTTTTTATTTAAATATAATAGTAAATATTACAGTTTACATATTATTACGAAAACGATTTAAACATAATAGAATTCAAGTTGATTATGTATAGTATTAGATGATAGTAAAACTCTGAAGTAAACGATAAGGATTAAACTGTGCTTAAAAATAGAACAGTACTAATGGATACTGTCGAGGTGCAGAAAAATTATACGGAAATTTGATTCGATAAAGTCACTTATTGAAAGATTGTATACAGTCATTTCAACGAAAAAATGTCGAAACATATTTATTTTTCACGATAACTATCAACATATTTTCATAAAAAATAAGTGTACATAAATAATTTACAATCAGACATTTCCAATTGATATTCATTGGGTAATCAATAACACAGCGAAAGAACGTATATGTGACTTATTTTTGTCCAGATATATTAGGATACAATTTAATTATAATGAATAAAAAACTTAGCTTTAATTTAACCTAACCAATAAGTTTGGTTCATATAAATAATACTTCGATTTTTAAGCATTAAAGTTTAAACTTAATTTAAAACGTAACGTTCAAAAAGATAAACGTATTTTTTAACTCAATATCAATTTACAAATATAATATTATATATTTTTATTCTCCATATGTATATAGTAAAAACGATATAGTTTGTTTTAAATTTAAAATTATGGTTTTAAATTATTTAATCATTGTGAAATTGTAAGATTAATTTTTAAACTTTAAATGACACGCTTATTTTGAATTTTTCACGAACATTATTTTGAAAATTTAGATACAATTATTTTCAAAAGAAATATATTCTAAAACTGTGTTGAATTAAATTTTTTTCCTATTCGAAATTTATGACAGTATAGTCAAATATCTATTTTTATTTTGATAGGGTTTTATTGAATTATTATTATTTAATAGAAATAATAGTTATAAAAATAACATAAAGTTTTAATTTTAAAATATTATATATAAAATAGTAACGAATATTGTATAAGTAGTTACCTGAAATAGTATGTCAATTTGATCTCCGTATAATTATTAATATGCATTCAATGTTAAGAGTTTAACGTTTAATCTTTAATCCTACATGTTATGCATACGTTTTTTTTAGGTAAAGTTGCAAATATATATACATATAAATATTATTCCGTACTAGAGTACTAAAATAGATATCTAGTCTGACCAGGAACAGTATTAAGTGTCCGGAATGAAATAGAAATGGGACCTATTTGGTGAAATAAGTCCTGGCAGGCACTCCGATGTAGGAAACTTGAGCATGGTCTCCCAAATATATATTCTCCAATTGAATTATACCCAAGGGTTTTCTCTTCCATCAGGATCTTCCTTATTTTCTCTTTCCAAATTTTTTATACTACAAAAAACGATTCGTTTAGACAATATACGCATGACCTGTATACTAAGCTCATGTTTTCATTTATTTAGGTAAATGTTCGACTAACGTTACACCGTCAAATAATAAAATATTGACATTACAAACATTAAAATAATATAATAGAATAAGATGTAGAAGATACAATATTTATCATTTATCATAACATATACACGGCCCAGATATAGTCTTATTATTTATTTTTTATTAAATTTAAATGTTTTTATAAAATACAATTATTATTATACATAATAGTCAAACTCATTAAAACTAAATTTCATATATTGTCAACTACAATAGCATTATATTTTAGATATTACATAATACTATAGTTTATAACTTAATAATATGTTATATTTTAATATGAGTGAAATGTAATTAGAATGATCTCACCATGCCTTTATACATTCAACAATAAATTATGGAAATCTAATGTTCCTAAAGTTTTTAGGGAATATAATACATAACAAAGAACAAATGAATAAAATAATTATATTATAAATGTATATAAATAAAGTACTTTTGGTTATGCTAATTTTGTTCGGTAAACGATAGGTAATAGAAAATATAATAATATAGTCTTTTTGAGTTGTACGTATACAATACTGTTAATAAGTTTCAATTATTTTATGAATGTATAGAAATATATCCTGATTAAGTCTAAATGATTAAATACGCTCTCGTTTCATGGTAGCCGCCGGGAAAAATAATTCTTAACTCTCCCTATATATTCAATCTAAGGTTAACAAGTTTATTATAAATTTAATAGCTTTATATTAGTCAACATAAAATATCTTGATTAGAAAAAAAAAACTGATTTATATCATTGAAGGTATTATTATTATTATAAACTTGGTATTTTAGATTAAAAATAAGAATTTAGCAATAGAAACGAAAAACAACAAGCAATATGAACGAATTTATTCCCAAAGATCGTCTTGCCCGATCATAATCTGGTATTTCTCTGTTTTTTTCTGGTCTACACACGTTCTGTAAACGATGGCCATTAACGTCTTTCGAAAATATAGAATGGTCATAGGGTAGAAGAGAAGGGTGATTGTATGTGTAAGTGCAATTGTGTGTCGAAAGTAATCGTGTATGGAAGTATAAAGCTGTATCCGTCGGAGAGAAGATTGTGTAGGGTTGGTGGGGGGTCTAGAGGAGAAACGGCGGAGTGTGGCGCAAAACGACACACAGAAAGCTTGTGGAATCGATAAAGTCATAAAATAAGTTCAACACCATGGATGGCTGGAAGTGAGTAAGGGAGTAAGGGAAAAGAGGTAGTGAACTTTGAGGAGACGAGAGGTAGGATGAAGTTGTCTGGAAAGGGGGATAGTACCCTCGGGGGCGGTGGGGCCAGGGATAAAATCTGACCGTTACGTTCTTATCGATGGCAGAAGAGAGCGTCGGGTGATGGTTAGTTAAGGGGGTGAGTGAGAGGAGAAAGATGGTGCATGAAACAAATTCGTGCAAAATCCGGCTTTTGCTACTTATTCTACTGCGCTCTCTTCTTTCTTTCTCACTCGTATTTTCTCACTTTGTTGAATCTGTATAATGTATATATATATGTGTGTGTGTGTGTGTGTGTGTGTGTGTGTGTGTGTGTGTGTGTGTGTGTGTGTGTGTGTGTGTGTGTGTGTGTGTGTGTGTGTGTGTAGAGTATGTTTTTTTGTATGTAGTAGGTCTTGTGCGCTACCGTGTCCCGATGAATTATTCGCCCCGAGAGAGTTTTCATAACAATAACAAAAACACAAAAGATCTTCTTATTCTGTGCACAGTCATTGGAGTACGGATATCCTCATATCTTTAGTTTTAAGAATGAAAACGTTGATTAAAACCCATAACTTTACGAATATAGGTGACACGAAATCGAGGAATAAGAATATTGCAAACATTGTAATAACACTTTTATAGTTAAAGACAAATCAAGTAGGATGTTGTTGCTTATTTCTAAAGATATGAGTATAAATATCGGATAATGATATTATAATAGCTTATATAATAATATAGATACATAACTTGTGGTATTTTGAGTATATTTACTAGTTTGAAAAAAATAAATATTAAACAAGTCATGTAGATATCGCATGTCTTCTTTCCTTCTACTTCATCGAGTTACTAGTTAAAAATTAAAATACAAGACATAATAATAATTTAAAAATAAATAATTTATATTGTTATAAATAAATTAGAGAAAAATTATAAATTTATTTGGTCTACGAAAAATAATCAATGTTGACGAATGTTCCGGTATAAATGATTTAAGTCTGACCGCTAAAATTACAAAAAAAATTAATTATTTAACTTTTGGATCTCGGCCAAAACGAACAAACCAAATCCATAGACTCTGTTATTTAAGTAATTAAAATGTATTTTCTCAAAGAGTATGCTATTAACTATTGTATACAATACAGCTAATATAATATAATTAAGATAATTAAATTATATAAAACGCTGAATAACATGCAGAATTGTATTTTGAGTATGTCTAAAATTGATGAAACATAACAAAACTAATAACAATACTGAAATTTCATGCTTAAATATAATATTTTTAGTAAATATATTATGATTTAAAATACTTCCTCAATTATAAACCAAAACCGTTAATTTTAAAAGGGTTAACAATTAGTATTTTTTTAAATATTAACGAGCTCTATTCACGAAAGGCACAGATGAATGCATTTTTCGTCGAATATTATTTTTAAATAAACATAAATAGTCATAGTACTTTAGTTATGTCTTAATACTGTATAGAATATAGTTTCTTTTTGAATAATTCACAAAATATTACATTAATTAAAAATAATGTACTTCGTTATAAATTATTTCAAATTATCATAATATAATTATTATTTAAATATTATCACGTTATTTTATATTTATAAATATTCAATAAAGTGACATCTCTATTAAAACTTTGTAAAATAACTACAACATATTTATAGCATTACTATAAGAGACATATTGTGTTTTATATAATAAGAGTAAAGTATTTGTTTTAAAATAGTATGCATGATGAGATAAAACACTTTCCAATAAAATGTAAATATTTTTTCCCAAATTCGAGTTTTATTGAACTCCATGCATGTGACTATAATATATGCGATGGTCATATTTAATTTTATATTCGATAGATTCTCGATCAAAAATACAAACAAACTTGTATCCCACATATTATTATATTGCATTTATGTCGAATACGTAAAAAGAAAAAAAAGTACATAATAATTTGAAATCCAAATAGTGATTGATATGTGCATATAATAATATATTCCATTCTGTTATTCAATATTTATGTTATTTACAATATTTCGGTATACCATGTATTCCGTTTACAATCAGGGAAGATTCGAAATTGGAGCGGATAATATTTTCCATTAGATATCAAAACCAGGATAATAATTGTTGAAATTACATTTTTTTTTCTGTAATATTTATATTAGTTTCGAAAAATAATGAAAAAAGAAAATCAAACGTATATACTTGTACATTCCAATAATGTATACGAATATTTTTGTTCCATTGTATAGAAATTCATCTATTGAACATTAAAAGTTATTCAGTGCTTTATAAGTTATTAGAAAAATAAATAAAGTAAAACCGTACATATATTGTGATAATATTTATTACTCAGAAAAAACGTAATGCTCACACTTTATTATTATAGTTCGTAAGTCCGTTGCGTATTGGTATTACAATGGTGTGTTTTGTCATCACTATTGAATATAGTTTTTACTTTGCTTACGTTTATTTTAAAATATTGAAAAGATTATTTACATTTTTTTTTTTTTTTTTTGTAAGTATTCAAAGTTCGAATTTTTATGACACCAGGAATTAACAAAAATACCCACACATATCAAGCTTTTTTAAAATATAATATCATGTTATGAGAGTGAACTGTGGCGGGATTAAAACCGTTAAAAGTTTACAGTAACAAACATATCCAAAGTACCTCGCAACCCGTTTTTGTTATGATAATATGTTTAATATAATATTACTTTTGATTCTTATAGATTATATAATAATAATATTATGTACGCGTGTGCCGTGCTTGTAATAGTCGTCCCGAAAAAATATCTAAGAGGTTTTGAGAAAATATGTGAATTGGATTATTCCCTATTGGATGTATTATGTTAGTATGGCTTATTTTTCCATGCGAATCATGCGAAGTTAAAACTCCTCCGGCACATAATAATAATATGATTATAATATTACGGATGGACAATAGTCGTATAAAGCGTGAGTTCGTATATTCACAATAACTCGAGTCGAAATAACCGAAGTGCTTGTTGACAAGAGTTTTTGGGACATGTTACGAAATTCCATAAACGGCTAGACTAAATTTATCTTATACCAACGTACATGATTTAAATTGATCAAAAAGTGTAGTCAATTTTCGTCCGACCGTCATTTTACTTGATAACGTAATGAGTAATGCGGCGTAATATACGTATATGCAAAATAAGTACATATTAGAAGGTCTTCTTTTGAATTGTTATCCATAATATTATTTGATATAATAGTAATATTATGTTTGAATAGAGTCTATGGTTAAATTATAAACTATCAATTTTCATGAATATTTATTGTAACCTTATTATGATTTATTTTTTCTCATTACTATAAATATAAAGTTTCCTAAACAACTAAACTAAACTAAACTAAACTTATAGAATATAATAATACATTTCTTATCTCATTAAAAATAATTATAATTTATTAAAAACGGTAATGCATATGATCATAATCAATGGTAAATTAATTGAGATTATAACAATAATATAACTACTACTGCTAATAATAATAATTATATGATAAAAGTTATCTAATAAAAGTAATGATTAACACTTATTAGTTTCTCTTTTCTTATTTTGTAAATACATTTTTTTGCGAGTTTAAATTTGAACTGATGAAAGGTAAGTTTATTGTTAAAAGATGATAGAGATTCACACTTTTGCATTTTTCATTCAGTCGAATAAGTTGTTGAAAGTATTTTAATATATTGTTTAATTAGAAGTAGTTTAAAGTCAGTGGTAAGTTTGTACTAAGCATTTGAAATTATTTTTGAATTTTATTCTTGATATATGTATGTTTTGACTCAATTTCCTTAAATAGACGCTGCTAAAGGATTATACAATATATATATATTTTAAACGGGTAAGAAGAGTTTACAATTTTAAGAGCGTTAATGATTTATTGAGATAAAAGTATATAATTTTAAGTCGCTGATAATTTTACTGCTATTTTGGTGAAATATACGCATTCCAAGTTAACGTTGTAACTAAAATAACTCCCAATATATTACTTTACAATTGATTAACTAGTGGCCTCTTAAATATTTTCATGTTCTTAGTATATTATTTTTATATAGTTATATGAATCCGTACGCAGTATTATGTATAATATATATTTGAGTGTTACATATTATGTATTTATACTAATATAATAACCACAATAAGTTAGATCTAAAGAATTTCACAATTTTATGACCATGGCGTGTCATTTAAGAATGTTTAAGCAGCACATCTTGATTTTTGAGATATTATACTTGATTTGATTGTTGTTTGATAATCCCTGTTTTCCGACAAAACATGCCAATGCAGCAAAGGGGCAAGATCGTTTAACGGAATCGGCTTAAGTATTTACCACTGCTTTTGTACGATTTCGATATATGCATCACTCAGCGCGATTGCGCCATGACCAGTATTTGATTTGTTTCCGACGTTGCACGTTGGTTTCTACAATCAATTGGAACATCGTACGTTTTTTTAAATCGTTATATTCTGAAAACTGCTGTGAAATTAACGGTGATGTGCATCACATATATTAATAATAATTTTATACAATAACTTTGAAATGTTAAGGATTAGAAAATAACCTTGGATTGAATTTCATAAGAATATAGACGGAAAAAAAGTTTTACAGCTTCACCAGATAAATTTCGCGCATTTAAGACATGACAACTTTAAAGATTCTGTTTATATCGTCGTCTACGCGCATTTATTGTACCACAACGAATGAACACTATTAAGGCGAAAAACTTAAGAGCAACGTCTGTCGTTTGCGTGCATCTCTCACCCCATGAAAAAAAGATGTGCGCTCAAACTTTTATAATGCATATAATGTGATATATTATTATTATGTATTGCGGTAATCGAAATACGAAAAAAAATATTAAAATCAAATGGTCCAAATGATTTTTTTTAATCCTCGGCAGATTTTTAACTTTCGACTTATTACCGCGTTTTTGATTTAGTAGTACCTACTTTTTATTTAAACTACCGTCGTCATCCATGCAGTCAAACGTCAATGTATATTTCGTCACTATTATGCTACAATTTTCCGAAGCGAAAAGTTGATATGCATCTTTTATATACAGTAGAAATCGTTTATACTTCATTGATAAATACGTCACTTTGGTAAATGCGCACAACATCTTAAGTCCAAGCTGAATTTCCTGAGCTTATTTATAAAAACAACTTAAGTGGATAGACTCCATACAGATATTTTTATCTGTTAATGTAACCAGCTTTAAAGATTACACTATTTCATTATATTATTAAAATTGCATTCTTGTTCAGTAGTATTGAAACCTTTATTGTGTATTAATATTTTATTATGTTATTGACAAAAAAGACGTAGTTATTAAACATGCTGATTTCAAAATGAATGTAAAACAAAAACATAATCGTTTATTAATTTTTAAATATTATATATTATTTTTAACTTAATACATATTATTAACTTTTAATATTTTTCGTACCTTTTATAAATATTAATTAAATAAAAGGTTAGATGTGTAATTAAATCATCTTATCCTACGAGTATAGTTTCAATTTTTAATATTATATACATATTATGTTTTATTATATTTAGCATTTTTTTTTATGTTTGTATCATTTTGTATAGTCTAATAGTTGATGTTACCAAACTACGTAGTCCTTTTGATGTCAATACAATACAATTATGATTATTGTGAGTTTAAAAGGGTCCACCTATGTACATCGATCCCTGACACGTATTCGACTTAATTTTAATTCGACACAAATTGTGTGTTTCATACCGTAACAAGCTGAAGGGATGTTTCATGAAAAAACAATCGTCAGCCGTTAGTTTTTAAATGATGTTCGCACAATATGTATAACGTGAAACAAAAACAACCAAAGTGCTCTTTGAAACCGAAACTAACGATTTGACATTTCGAATACTTTACAAAACCCAGCAGTCATGTATTATTATATCATTGCTGTCAGAAAAGGTCAGATTCTCCACTTTCGTATAATTTATTTGATTTAGCCTGTCCGCAGTTCTGAAACAAGTCTCTGAACGACAAGAGGGAGGGGAGGTATTATTGTTATTGGTCATTGTTTAAGCTCGTCGACGAGAGCGAACACCCTACGGTGACGTCGGAATGCGCTTCGAATGAAAGGGTGAAAAATAGCGTCAGAATTTTGAATTATTCAAACTCATTAGGAGCTCGCCGAAGCCGTCAAAGACGAACTGAAAAAATTTGTTGAACATGCACAGTGCATAAAGTCATTGAAAGTGTAACTGTCTGTCACACTCGCTGTTGCAGTGTCTTGAAAAAGGTCTAAAAAACCATCAGTCGTGTTATTATAAAATTACTTGAGTTGAATAAATATTTTATTACTCCATGTGTTTATTTGCGTCTCAGTCAAATCCAACTTCAGTAGCTTTTAGTAAACAATCATTTTATTTTTCTGATTTTTGTTTCAAAATATTTTTGAAAATAATTAAATCCAACCGCATATCGCCTGTTTTATTAGTTAGTTTCGTTGTTATTTTAAAGACCTTATTATGAGTTGTCATAGCTATCTTATAATTTACTATTCTGAGTATACGTTGGTGGAAAAAAATTTATAGGACATAGAACTGAAAGTTTTATTCTAAGAAAAAAACTTTGTAGACGATTGGAGCATAACAAACATTATACCAAAAAGACATAAAAATGACCTTGTTGTTAATATTTCTCAATAAAATGTATAGGAAAAGTCGAGATTCTTGATGTATAAGAAAAAAAAATGTCTTCATAAAAACTAAAGCTAAATTTAAAAGTAAAACAATATATAGTGTTTTTCGTGGACACCGTGTCTATATTATACTCTATAGATACTATACTGCACTATCTTCTCGAATTTATCATGTTTTTTTTTTTGTTGTTTTTAAGTGAATGCTTTTGTTGTCTTGAATATTTGAAGTTTATGTGGTTTGTCTGAATGTGATAAATCATTTCTTAATATTGTATATAAAAATATCAAAGAGTATTATAAACCAAAACATTATAATTTATAATAATGTATTATATTCATAATTTAATGATTACAAAACCACTACATATTATAATATTCGTTATCTCTACAACAGTCATACATTCTTAAATTACTAAATTCACATTCTGAATTTTTGAAAAAAAAATGGTTTTGTTATTTTTTTTTTATAATGAGTTATATTTGTATAAGTACAATAATTGAATAATATAATAATTTAAAAATATTATTATATGATTCGCTAATAAGTAAATACAAATTTGGAAAAAATAAAGTACAGGTCAATTTAGTACGGTAACATAATTCAAATTGTGAGACATGGGCATTAAGGAATATGTAGCGTCCTTGAACACCAATATTATTTCTATGAGTATTTTTCTTAGTTGGTTCATCTTCTATCATTCTAAATACAATAGCTTTCATCATAATCTTGCAACTAATTAAACAATAAAACAATATTTCAAAATGTATTTATTTTTTAATACGTCAGTGATAGTATAATTATATATAAATATGTTTGAGAGGAAAATGAATTAAAAAGTTTGATATCATAATATAAATTGCACCACCTATCTCGCATTTCATATAATATCAGTATTTAATTTCAGACATCAATATATTGATTGTAAATTTAACCATAAGATGTTTTTTTTTCGAGCGCTACTTGGATCAGCATTTGGCCGTTCTCCAGATCCAAAATGTTACGACTTTTACGTGCCTCGCTAACAAGACGTTCTCTGATGACAGGCGTGGTATATACGTGTCTATAGCGAGTGTATAATATTTAACATTTAATCTCTTCTCTACCTACGGAGATGACTTCTGTAAATTTTTTGGTGAGAAAAGTTTGAACAACAAACGCGTAGATTTAGAAAAACGTACTTCCGGTGAGAAACTCCGACCAGAGTGATTAACAATTCAGTCACGAGGCCGTTTGTATAAGTATTCGAACCGTTAGTTTGTCTGAGTTGCCGTTGAGGCCTTTCAGTAGAGATCGTTCGTAAAATAATTGAATAATATGATAAGCGTAGACAGCATTTTTAAATAGGGAGTGGAGATCGTTGAAACTTAGAAAATATAATAATATA
Source organism: Rhopalosiphum nymphaeae (assembly GCA_036289425.1). Lineage (NCBI taxonomy): Eukaryota > Metazoa > Arthropoda > Insecta > Hemiptera > Aphididae > Rhopalosiphum > Rhopalosiphum nymphaeae. Next base: position 1,271,386 of record JAZAQC010000034.1, on the reverse strand, counting down.
AATGTACGTTAACTATTATAGAAGCAAGAAGCCATCACGAGAGTATAATAAATAAGTACCGAATTAGAATCAATTTGTATACATATTATTATATTAGTATATTAGACGATATTTTTTCTACATTAATGCGAAATTTGTCTCATAATAATAATAAAACTAAATTATATCATGACATTTTTTATTAAGATTTAAACTTGTTTATTATTTAATGATTGACATATCAAATTATTTTTAAGCGTTTTACTAATTTTCAAATATTAAATGAATATTTTTAAAAAAATTTAAAAATTTGCTAAAAACACTAAATTATGTATAACCGTACTTAAACTGAATGCTTTTATTTTTTACTATTCAATAAGACTGTTTTTAACACATTTTTTACAATGTTTTTGACAGCGGGGGTTTTTTTTTTTTTGAGAGAGAAATTATACAGCCTTTACAAGACTCTTTTTGTTTCACTTGCTGGATATTATGGCAACCACTTGTATACGTATATATTTTTAACCAATGAAGTTGAAATAAAATATTTCTACCATTATTTTTATCAATTTGAAAAAACATTTAGGTATCTTATGTAGGTGTCCATGTATTTCATTGAGATTCGAAAGTTCATTATGTAAATACCTATCATAGTATCACTATAATATAACCATTAGTTAAAAAACTATCATATTTTTATTGAATAAAAATTATTATCGATTAAAATAAAATAATAAATTAATATTTAAAATCAACTTTCATGAGAAAGAAAATCAAAAAAAAAAACCAGTTACCCACATTATTGTAGATTATTATTAATCATTCCGCACTGATATATTATTATATAAAGGACGTGAACGAATCGCGAGAGCTTAGGCATAATATACCGACATGTACGCCGCAGCAGCCGGTCCGAATTAAAAGCTCGTATTGTACGTAATAAACATCGCGTGTGTGTGTGTTAAATTCCACCCCGAAATCGTATTTTAGGCGTGTGTCATATAGGTGAATGTACATCATATATATATACACACAATACACACACGTTTTAGTTGGCCGGGGACGGACCCTTTTATTTCTCGTGCGCTTTTAATACCGCTAATTGAATACGGTTTACGGTTCAAGACTCGGGACCGACGACTACGACGACGGCGACACGGCGGACCGTTTGGTGACCAACGTACCGTGGAAAACGGTTATGCGACCTTTTTTTTTTTTTTTTGATACTTTTTTACCCGCATAATATAATATATGTGTGAGCGCGCGCAGTTATATAGATATTATATTATTATATAGTATCTTTATAGTATATGAATATATATATATATGGGTGTTTGGTACTTATGTGCAATTAATAAACGACCGAAAAACAAAACGTGAACGAGAAGGGAATGAACAACAACAAAAAAAAAAATAATAATAATAATAATAACCCACGACGTGTATGTGTGTTTTATATTATAAAAATAATATATCGCATAATGGTATCCGACACTGCTTATAATATATAGGGATACCTATACGCGCGTATATTATTATGTTATAATAATATTGTTATTATATTTTTCGAATTGGAACGGACGCGACTCGATGACAATAGGTCTTTTTTTCGTTTTAGATTTACGCGTTTCCCGTGGGGCGACATATTATTATTATTTTATACTATTATATTATAATATAATGTGAGATTGTATTATGATATATAGGTGAGGGATTCGTTTGTCAAATTTTTACGAATTTCTGATATTACCGGTACGAAAACACGACGTCGCGATATCATGGCGACTGCGATACCTATATAATAATTCAGCACATACGATAATACGATATTATATTATTATTGTATCTATGCTCTCAGCGGGACACGTATTAATTATTTAAACTTGTTTATTTCGACTACCACGAGCGCACGCGCGTGAAATATACATTAATTTATGGGAAATGTTTATGCGCCCGAGGTAGACGTATATTACCTACATATACTATAGTGTACGTGTACGCATATAGTACACTGTGGTATATTATTATTATTGTTATTATTATTATTATTATTATTATTATTATTATTATTATTACTGTTGTTGTAATATCTCCTATAATTTATACCGACGATCGCAAACGAGCGCATATTTAGGGGTAGTTGGTAGGTAGGTGTAAGTACTAGGTACATGTTTCGACGTTGCGCGGTCTGCTGCACAGGGACACGCGAGCGTTCCATCGATGGCTTCGTGGTTTGCAATCGAATTAAAATATTGTCAGGTATAATATATTATTATTATACTAAAACTAAACACGTGACCGTGTATTGCGATTTGTCCGTACGCGGTAATCGGTTGGCGCGAGGATGGTGGTGGGAGAGGCGTCTGGCTTTGGGAACTTTGTCTGGCCAAAAGTTTTAGAAAGTGTTCGTGACCTCACTGCTTTGCAGAAATATTCGGCGATTATTCATCCCATTCTAACTAAATATTTGCAATTATGTGTCTTTCAAATTTGTTGAATAAAATTTCATATTTTGAATTTCTCTGTAATCGTTTAAGACGTTTAAATCCTAAATTCTGTACCTTGTAAGACACTAATCATTATTTATTTTTTAATCTTCATACATCATGATTGTATACTAATAAATAAGTGGTTAAAAACTTATGCATAATAATAAATAAATAAATAAATATTTTTACGTGCCAAAAACAGTAATAATTGATGGGCTAGAATCACTATTATCTTTATAATATAATATATTACATAATTTACTTATATCGTATTACAAGTTGTGTAATGTATAAAAATATTGTAATAAATATTATGGACGTCAACCCTCTTTTAACCCCAACAATTTTAACTGAAATATCTACACAATAATTGCGAGGTTATCAGTCGACTATAGCAATTAATATCACAATAATTTAAGATTTCATCGAAAAATGATTTATCAAATTAATCACTTGTTTTGCTACCTCGACAAAAACGATACTATATTATTATATATACATACTGTACGGGTATTGTGTACCTATGTATAGAAATGATAGAATTTATGGTTTTTTTTTTTAAACAGCTATAAACGTTTATTAATAATACTTCGCACATATTTTCAAAGCAATAAATCAAAATAAATTCATTTTAGTAGCAAAATACTTGGTACTAATCTCCTGGGACTTATATAATCCTTACCAAGTGGCCTGTAATAAATACCAGATTTTTATATTAAAAAAAAAAATCACAATAAATATCTTCTTGACGTTGTGGGTACAATTACCACGTTCCATAAAAAATATCACGCCGCAAGTCGAGTGAAAAAAGTTGCAAGAGTGTAAAAATCGATATCTTAAGGCTTATTTCACGTTATAATTTCATCAATAGTTTTTCGTCGCGTACTAACCGCAGTAACATCTATTAAAACGCACAATATAATCATAGTGTAGACTATAATATATCAGAACTAAAAAAAAAAAAATTCTTAATCGGTTTTAAAATCTAATAGGTTTAGTTATTAATACTCTATAATCCAAGCTCACAAACAATAGTAACTATGTAAGCCAATTATTTAATTAGTGTCTAGAACTACAAGACGTGCTAAATCAATACAATTTACTAACTTTTTTATTTTCTCGTGGCTAAATAGCATCTATTAGTTCTAACTTTATGGTTAAGCCAAAAAAGTTTTATTTAAAAGACAAAATAAATTATTGATAACCAAACAATACTATTACGTATTTACTGTGTTAATAGACTACTTATAATATATACTTAGTACACTATTACTAATCAATAAACATCTATAAACAAAATAACAAATTCTATAAATATTAATAGTATCTACTATAAATTATAATATGATTAGGTTTTAACATCATATCATTCACATCTTGATTTAGTTTTAACAATTTACTAATTATCCAATACCTTTTTTTTTTCATAGATCATTGAAGACTTAAAATTTTTATTTGCTACCTTAAAACAAAAATACTTCATTTGGTTTATAGTTTATAAATTTAAAAAAAAGTATAATTAACGGTACCCAATACCGTAAAAAATTATTTTTTGAAGTTGACGTATTCATCATAGTAAAAACATATAATTTTAATAATTCAGAACAAGAATGTTACAAGAGAATACAATATATTAACAACCATAAATTCTATTTATAGTACTTTTTGATTCTTAGCTAATGTTTTTACTTTTATTTTTAAATTAAGTTTTTTTCAAAATAAAAACAATTTTCACACTCAATGCAGAATAACTTTCTTAATTTTTATATCATTATAAATCATCCATCGGGAAAGAACATAATATTATTGTTTGAAGTTTAAACTGTATTTCTATCCCTAACAATTTGATAAATTCAAAAACACCTTTTGATTCAGAGCCCACAATATTTGTTCATAAATTAGTAGATTTCACATAGATAAGAAGTTCCATTATTGAATTATTATAGACGTGCATAGAAAAATCGTTTTAATACGAATCAATACAAACGAACTGTTATTACCAACTTACTATCAAAAGAAACTCTTAATTTTTTTCTTTACTCAAAGTACTGTTATGTTTTTTTTCTGGTAAAATTATTTCTTTAACGCGTTTATTGTTAAAGTAAACTACCATGGTATATATTATAAAATCAACTATAAAGTGGTAGAATAAAGTGACTAATCCACGTTTTAAACCATAGTAAATCTTCACAAGACTCCCTATGTTTTTAATTAAATTTATGATTTTCAACTACAAAATATAATACGTATTATAAATCGTTGGTTTTTAATTTAAGTATAGTAATATAGTATGCCATATTTAAAAAATATCTATACAATCATGAATTAATTTATTCTTTGTACTTATAGTATTAAAAATGGACCAACAATTAACGACGTTGCCGTTTGACTTAAGTATACTAATTTATTAGTTAATTAATTTTAATTTTTTACAACATCTTAAGATAAATTCAATAAAACCATAATAAAAACTATATATTTGAAGTGTGATTAATTTCAAACATAAAAAAACGGTATTATGAATACCGTGAATAAATCTACTCGATATAATAATATTAATTTTGCTAAGCACGTTATAATTTAATTGTCTTAATTGATTGGTCGGCGGTTGAAGTTTATTTGAAAAACTCTAGAAATTTATTTCGATGTTTGTGTGACTGATGATTAAAATATAATATTATCACAGAATATAACAATTATAGTGATCGAACTACCAAAGCGTTGAAATTTTATTTTATTCTTGGTGTATTTACTCACAAGCTTTACAAATAATGTTGAAAATGTAATAAAGTTGTCATAAAAAAGAATGCGTTTTATCTTCCTTGCAAGAATAGTGAACACGCAATAGCAATTTAACGCGAACCATTGGAAAATTGTTCTACGAGACATCAAATGCTATAAACGGCATATATAACATGTATAAGTACCCAGGATTTTAATACGAGAAATAAAACTTGAATATGCCGTTGTTAAAAACCATTTGAACTTAAGACTAAGAATATGATTACTAAATATATTTTGTTTTAAATTTTTTTTTTATGAAATTCGAATAAATAATTTAGTAATTTATTGGTCGGATAAAAATACAGAAACGTAATGGTCAAAGTTTTAATAATAAAAAGTTATCGATCAAAGAGGTATTATATTATATTATATCATTGAAAATGGTATTACTTTTTTATATTGTTTTAAATACATGATACAGGTATAGTATCATATTATAATATATTATTTTTTAAGTAACAAAAGATTTGTTATCGAGTTTTGGATTCTGTATATATTGTTGCTTATTAACGTAACGATAAATTTAAACTTTTCTCATTAGACTATAAAGTTTAATTACTAATCATTAAAAGTAAACCTGAATAGTGTCCATTGGTAAGTCTAACAAAATACTTTAGGTATATGCAGTTCTGGTTAACTCGTTATTAAGATTTTTTTTAACGAAGAAAACGAAAAATGTAAAAACTTTAACGTTGGTTGTAATTTGTTTATTCAAAAAATCTCAAAAATAACATTTTCGATGTATCTTATTTATGGTTAATTGTATTTATAAATATGTACATAATAATATACTATCGAAAAATCAATTAACCGATATCTAAAGTTCACTTACATAAATACTTTTTGTATGATTATGTACATCATTCATTATCTTACAGGCAATGATGATAATATTTTGGAAATAAATACGTTTCGTGGAAAGTGTCTAAAAAAGCTTGAGCCGTTAGCCTTATCCGAGTAAGGATAAAAATATATAATTTTAAATTTATTATAATATTTTTGCAGAATCATTATATTATAAATATTTTCTAGGAATTATGTAAATTGTCAAAGCCTCTGCTATTATATAGTAAATTTTATCAACGTTTTATGTAATTTCTCAACTATTTTGATATTCAATAACTATGTTTACACGTGTAAATATTCGTTAAGTACAAAATAGGATAACTATTTTGGAAACAGCGATTTTAGATAGTATCATTGCATGATCATGACCACAATATTTTTAAAAATCTATTGCAAAATATATACAATTTAAAATATGCTATTTTTAGTATAATGTGCTATGTGAAAATTAATTTTAACAACAATAATTTTTCTTGCAAAAATTTATTTTGTATAAAAAAATGTGCACTTTTATTATCACGCAATGTTTAAGAAACATTATACATTGACCATAATGCCTAGTCAATATTCATATTTTAAGTATAATCTCCTAAAATATAATTTATTTGTTAGACATTATCAAAAATGAGTAGAAATAAAAATAATTTTTAATTGTTGCTTATAGTTATTATTGACAGTTATTAATATTATCATCATTGTCTGTAACATAATATATTACTTAATACTGATGATTTTCTACTTGATATTCTCGGGACGAATCAGTCAAATATTAAAGCAATATAAACATAGCCTTTTAACGTTTTAATGGTGATAATTTAGTTAGACGTCAGGTTGGATCATACGGATGAAATGACTAAGTGAATGGAATATTATTTATTAAAAATAAAAATATATATAATCCAGTTATTTTATTTTGTAAGTCCATCAAAATTCCATTGTCCGCGTGCCATATACGTCGTCGAACGAATAGTTATGATTATATTCACCGCTTCTTTCTTATTAAAATCCCAGATAAACTATGGATAAATAAGAATAAGAAAATAATCAAATGAAAGTAATGAGAAAACCAATCTCCGGAAATGGAAGTATAAAAACTAAAAAGATTAATACAAAACCATTATGTAATGTGTCACGCAATCAACGTATATAATATAAAATATTTCTCATTAATTTTAAATATAAAACCTTGTGTTATAAATTATTTAAGTCCCTATTTTTCTGAATCGATCATAATATGCATATTATTATTATAATACAACAAAGTAATAAATATTGGTATTAACAGTGAAATCGTAATTATTAATTATCATAAAAAATGCAAGACCTACACGTTATTACGCTAGCCTTCTAAATTAAATATGAACTCAAAGGTGAATACAAACTTTTTTTCAAACTTTTTAACTTAATTAGGTAGTTCTAGTTAATTCTATATCCAACTTAATTATTGAACTAGATTAATTGGTAGTTGTAATAATTTAACTTCTTTCAGTTAATTTAAAAATAACTAGAATATGAAATCAATATTACAAGATATAAGATTAATATTTGATTTATAATACATGAACTTAAATAGGATAATGCCTATCCATGATCATATAGTCGTAGTATATTTTATCATTTATTAACGATATTAATGTTTAGCAGTCCGCATACCACGTTTTATAAGTTATATTTTTCAAATTGTCAACATTTGAAATATTATGTACTATGGCTTAAAATAATATGTTTATAGTAGAGTACAAAGTGTTCTGTTCAAATTTTTAAAATGTGAAGTAGAAAAAAAATAACCAATATATTTAACAAAACCCAAAGTTTTATGAAATTACAGAGAAACAGCTCATTGGACTACTATATTACAAGCATTCAATTATACAAACTAACATTATCATGATTATCACGAAACGATTAAATTCAATTTCATATAGTTACGCATGTTATGATGCTGACTGTATCAGGGTCTGACGTGTGGTTTTTGTGTTTAATTAATTAATAACGACGAATCATGATGTACCCTCTGTATTGTATAGGTATACCGACCTATTAACAGGATATAGTACCAATAGGCATTTAATGTGTATTAGACAGTTATACATTACATGTTATAATGTGTACAGCCGTTTGGGGGAAACCATTAGTCGAGCATAACGGCTTTATTCGTAGAAGTAATATTGACCCCGTAAACCGAGAAAAAGCATAATATTATGCATAATAAAGCATTAAAATGGTAAACAATATTGCTGTGCTAGGATATACATCATACTATCACGCAGCACTACTATTTAAAGGACAGTGTTTAATTTAAATCGAACCCCATGACGGTGTCACAGTTTTATTGTGTGTCAAAAACCAACGATATTACAGTACATACGAACATTTTAAATTTATATAATAATATAATACCGTAAACATTAAAATTTGTATACATATACATAGATATTATTGATTTATTTATAATTAAACATTTGTACGACGAAAACCGACGTTATATTTACTTGCGCTATTATTTCATTATAGTTGTTTTTGTTCGGTTATTTTTTGTGGAACTCAAATATAATATAATAATTTACCATACAAAACACACATAATATAAATTCGAAATTTGTGTTTAATCAGCATATTTATTATAATATGATAATAATAAATAGCAAACAAGTATTATTTTTTGTTCGTATTGCTTATAATAATATAATATACATTGTATTTATGTTTATTCGATGTTTATATATTATATAATATGTATTTATATATAATTACACTTATTTGTTATACTATGTACATTTTAAAATATTCAACAAATATAATGTACTAAAGCAAAAATAATATAGATGATAATATTGTTAATATTATAAAATTCATATAACATCGAACATTTATTATACGAAACCAATTTAAATATTCACTTCGCATTTTGTATAATATATAATAGTCAACCGTGTATGTTTTTGTTTTGTTGGCAATTAAAATACGCGTAAAATCGTTTCAAACTTTTAAATGACTTGTTTAGTGCTTATAACATATTAATAGTGTTATTTTTGCGTTTACGTTTTGTTTTTTTTTTTTCATTTGTTTATTCGTTACGTTTTCTTGTATTGAAATGCGTTGTCGAAAATAAACGTGACTACATATAATACATATTATATAATATTCGGATGGATATAAACCAGCGAAAAAAGCGAACGAATTTAAATAAATCAAAAACGGCAATAGAAATATTCAAACTCTCGTCCCCCTCTCTTGATGGCCCGCGGACGAGGCAGAGTTGGAAACGAACAACCGCGACGTGGAAATGAAGTTTGAATAACCAAGTACTGCACAATAGAGGTATACGGGTTTTAGCAAAGGGCTATCTCGCAATATTAAATTTTAGATTTAAATTTTAAACTCGGCATCTCGTACTTTGAACACGTAGCATATTTTATCGTAAAACTTATTATTTTTTTTTGTTAAACTAAACAAAGAATGTTTTTCAAAGGTAATAACTACTGTGTGGTCGAAATAATTGTTTAAAACAATTTTGACAAAAATGACTTTTGATAAACCGGAAGAACATCATTATAATATACGTTTAATTTCACTCGGCGGAAGTTTAATTTAATCATTTTAGATTGCATTACTTATATGAAATTACTTGGATTTTATTATTTTCTTCGTTGATATTATCCTCTTGTTGAAAAACTTTTATCCTATTGTAGTATTGTGTGGAGTTTGTAAAGGGACATATTTTTAAAACCTTTTCCATTGAAAATGTATCCATATACATTATACACACAAACTTCAGGTATAAGAGTATATAAAAAAACTTCATAAATACATAATGTTTAGTTTTTCAAGTATGTGCGATAAAATGTTTTAGAAGAAGTTAAAAAAAGTATAAATTTATAGAAACTCCATTTTATATAATTATAATAAAAAAAATTTTTTTGAACGTTCAATGCTTTTTCAATATTTTTATACGCAAACTATTCGTTCACTTATGAATAAAAAATTATAACAAAGATATATTCTATTCCACATTAAAAAATAACTCAAATAATTTATCAAATTAGCGACAGTTAAAATTATTAAGCTTTTTTTCTTATTAATTTAATACATTTATTATGATGTGTAATTTAAATACTATACGGCATTGCTGTTATACCATTACATTTAATACAATTTTAATATAATACTGCAATAATTAATGTCTTAGTTTTAATATTAGTGTAATATTATATCTTAAGTATAATTTGTAGATTTGGCATGAAGACATATTTTTTTATAATTTTATAAAAGACTAATTATGTATGCGATCAAATTGTATTTATTAAGTAGTTTATACATTAAATTTTTTGAAGTGATGTGTTAAAATTCGTAATTTACATACATTATATATAGCATAAAACTCGAATCTCATATACAAAATCTTTTCTTTTTTTATATTATGACAATGCATGGTCCATCAATTTCAAACTTTAGATAATACAAATAAACTGATAAAATAGTTTTAAGCAAGAATTTGTCAAATGTAGGTACATTATTTTACGGTATGAAATAAAAAAAATAATATAATTTACACTAAAATCGCATATATTACGTTATGAATTCAAAATTATATACCTGTCTATAAATAAAACAACTAAAACTGATTTTCATTATAATTTTCATAGTGGTAAAAAATATTAATTTAACATATAATACTTTTTTAAATTAAAATAATAATCAAAATAAACACTTGTTTTCGCTTTTCAATAAAATTTAATTTATTATTTTTAATTCAATTCAACGTATTTTATCAATTTTTTTAGAGGTAATACATTTTTCAACAAAAAATTTATAAAGTCAGCACATTATATAATTTGAATAAAATGTAAAAGAAAATTTTCATATTATATTAAAATATGGCACACACATATACTTGCCTTCAGTTTAATCGTTAAATGTAATTTAGTGACAAGTATAAAAGTTATGTTATTATTATCTTTAAGTAAACCGTATTATACTCAGTAATAAAACATTTGTACCTATTATTATAACACAAAGATTATTTTCTAACATTTTAGTTATATAATATGTGTTTCCAAGCTGAATTATCTTGTTGGTGATTACTAGTACTTCCTGTTGTTTCAAGTTCCTTGCCAGAAACCATGTTTTAACATAAAACAATTTTAATTTAAAAACAGTTTTGTTTTCAACTACTTCCGCCTTAATGTGAAACGAATTGATATCAAAAACTCCGAATATAATCAATATTTTACGAAGAGAAGAAAATTATTTTGACAAAAAAAATATTAATAATAATAAAAATAAACTTTCACAGGCTTTTAATCGCCGTCGAGGAATAATCTTAATATTCAGCGGTATCATCTATAATCCTTGTCGTAAAAACAGAATGAATTATTTAAAAAATATTTTTTTTCACCGTCTAAAAATAATAACACTATATCCAAACTTAAAGCTTCTTCTCCCGCTCAGCGATACAATAAAGACGTGGCTTTAAACTGCTTGAACGGTGGGGAAACGATGTAAAATGATAATAAATATATTTTTAGTTATCAACTATAATATATATCGAAATGATTTATGATATCATATTACGGTCGGTTTTTTTCGTTTTATTTTGAATACGGCATCCCAACTTGTTCAGCCGGAAAGACAATATAGTTTTTTTTTGGAACAAAGTTTTCTAGAAATATTTCCTTCCGTATTTTTTACGCTACGTCATAGTTGAATAATCGTATAGGAAATGACTTGTCTTATCACTTATCGTTGGTGGCTACTAATTGACTTATAATTACATCAAAAACGCTAAAGATTGCTTGGGATCAAAATATGACTTATCTATATCGGCGCGTGTAATCACTATGTAATGATTGTGATGAATCATTTAAGGTAAAGTCAATGTTAAACTAGCACGTTAAAAGTCACATAATAAATTCCAATGAGTATAATTTAAATATGTTGTGTTTATTGACATGCGCAGTGCACATCATGTACTAATAATATGTTAGTTGTTAATAATATTGATGGTAAATTAATTATATTTTATAATTTTCAATAACTATAATTATTAATTTGTCATTTTTCTATTTGATTATGTGTTTCTGCAAACAAAAATCATGTTTTGTTTGTAAATTGTTCAGCAAATGTCAAACGAGTTAGTTTACCGTAAATACCGTAAACTTGATTACCGTAAATATATTACACAGTTTTTAATCTAAGAAGTCTTCGAAAACTACTTTTACTAGCGTTTTAAAAATATTCACAGGGTATCATGGTCAACCTTAACAATGGCAGTTGTCTTTGACAGTCTCAACAACGATGAATGATATTCAGTCCAGATTTGTTCGTCTCATAATAATATCGTAATACTAAATTACTAACAGAAATCAAGTACAGATGAGATCACAGGTCTCGGTTAAAAGTATTTAGTAATATTGGAACCAGAAATACTAAATTATATAAAAAAACTAATTTAAACACCAAGATTCTAAGTGTATATAAAGGCATTTTCGACGTTGATGGTTTAGAACGTTCCAATTCTATTTTTTTTTTTTTAACGAGAACATGTCTTTTACAGATTAAGTGTGTCCATCTGAAATAATGCAATATTCGTGAGACGCTTATTTTTTGTAAAGCTGTATTACATCAATATTTCCAAGAAGAAAAATGCAATGCCTGCCGATACGACGTATACAGTTACATACCAAATCGTACTAAGTCTGAGTATGATACAGGCTGGAACATCGCACATGACGTAACTTCTTAGACGTTCAACATTATATTGAACCTTTCCACGTATCAATACACTCTAATGTTTTCTTTAATATCACGATAATTTTATCGGGAATAGTTTAAAGTCAGTATACTCCAATCGAAACAAATTTTGATTATTTCTAGTCGAAAAAAATTTTAAGATTTCCAGTTAACGAACTAACATGCTATATTTGATTAACAACGTATATAATATTATTAGGTACATCGTTCGGAAACATCGTCTTTATGTTTTTTTTTGTATCAACAAAATTTTGTTATTTCCAGCCGTTTTGTATAGCAACAATAAGGGGAGTGTGTCACTCTATAGTTCACACACACAAACACGCACATTCTCCCATACAAACACACATACACACACTAACTCACTTACTCACTCACTCACTCACTCACTCTCACATAGGCTTATATATAGACGATAATCAGTGTGTGTGCCAACAACCCGTGCGAGACGGATTACTTTGCTCATTTACGGTTGACACGGCGGCGGCGGTGGTGACGACGATGACAGCGGTAGCCGCCACGTCGCTGCCAAACTGCGGAGGGTAATCGACAGAAATAGCGTCTCCGCCGCCACCGCAAAACGCATTAGAGAGGTAAGGGGGAAAATAAATAATAATAATATGTATGTATGTATGTTTGTACGCCCCCGACCATCTATCCGTGTAACACACATGCGCGATATAACGTCATTTTTCACCAGGCGACACCGCGGGTACCGTTTTATCCTACTCTCTCCCGCCAACTCGGGGCCAGACCTAGTATTTGGCGACTCGTTCGGAAAGCACCAAAAAAAATGAAACGATCGTATGTAATATTTATATAATATATTATTATATCATTTATAATACGGAGGTGCATACGCGCTCGACTTTCTTTCTTTCGCCGTTCGTTTTTTTTTTATTTTCGGTTTTTTTTTTTAATATATAGCAATATCGCATTATACTTTTCACATTTTTTTATTATTATCGCGTATATATATATATATATATATCATTATAATACAAGTCATATTTTCCTACCCGCAGAGAAACCCGTGTCAAACGACGCGGGCTTGATGTCTTTTCACCCCCAAACCTTTCCTACTCACGGGTCACACCCGCTACCACCATGTTAATATTATTATATGTACATAATATACAACGTCCAAAAACGATATTATTAGTCAGACGAATTATTGCAAGACGGCGAGCACGCACAGTGTGTGTGTGTGTGTGTGTGTGTGTGTGTGTTTGTAATATTATAATATTATTATGTGTCAACTTGCGTTTAGTCGATATTTTTCCAGCGTGTGACACACTCCTTTGAGTCGTCTATACCTATTTGTTTTTAATAGCTTATACACTACACCGTAAATGTGTACATACGGAATACGGAATCGTGTTTTTTCGTTCCTGATTAAACTCATCAGCTCAATTCTCAATTACCCACGAATCTGTTAATTTAATGCATTATATGAACACACATTTGAACAATAAAAATGATATATTATAATAATATAATTGTGTTAAGCTAATATATACTTTATTGCAACTTGTTGTTCTAGATTTTAATAAAATACTGTCAGCGCAATAGTGATTCTAAAGAGTTAAATGTAGGCAATTTAGAAAAGTTTTTATTAAAATTTATAAATATTAAATATGCACTTGCCTATATTATTAAATAAGGCTATTTTAAAGTAATTTATGAGTATTCGTTTCTGCATGGTTATCTGTATATTGTTGCATGATAAAGAAATTATATAAAAAAAAACTGATAATAATACGCTTACTCTTGTTATTATTTTTAGTAAAATATCTGTCCAAAATGATTATTGAGCAAAAATATAACATATTACAAAAGTATTATAAATAACAATGCCATCTAGAGTTTGACATATCTATTTTCAATTTTAAGTTCTTGAAAAATAAGAGTATACATCCCTCGGGAATTTATATTCCAATTCATTTCCTAGAACTTGTGATGCAAAAAATACTAAAATATTAATGATACACTTTTTTTGAAAAAGAAAAATGTTTGATATCGCGAGGTAAATAAAGTATATTAAACTAATTAAAAGTTATGAATTTATGATATAAATACAATAGTTTTAGAATGTTTTTTTTCTACATTTAAGTAATTTTATTTGGGTATTGTATGATAAACTGCAGTATATTTATATTTAGTGTTCACGTTTATAATTTATTTATTTTTTAGCATATTAATCATACAAATATTATGAGGACTTAACGAATATTTATTTTTCGTTAAATCATTACTATGTGGCACAATATTGTTATGTTTGTACGAGATGACATGTCTATTATAATAGATAATATTATATCTTTTAAAACAGACACAAATTATATTTAAATCTAATATCATGATGTGTGGTCTAATGTTATATTAAGTGAATCGTCGTCGTTTCGCGGTTTAATCGTATTATTTTTCGAGTATTACTGAATTATTATCTTGCCACGACTTATGGATTATAAATCTCACTGGAGGTTATCATGACCGTTATAAACAATATTATAATAATACGATACAAAATATTATAATGAGCAGCATGGTCGATTTTTTCGTTGTTCCTTTTTACGTTTATAAATACGGATATCTGTTTATTTTATAATATGGGAAAAAAAGTGCACGGCAAAGTAAACGTATAACAATAATTGGTTGTTTGCGTGTTTATCTCTTTTACACGAAAACAAGAAGAAAAAACCTATTATACCTATGTTGACTTTTCAAACTCTCCGTTCGAAACCTTATTCCACGTGGTATTTGTACAAGCGCACACGCATTTTCGGATTTTCCACTGTTCGTTATGATAATCCCACCGGCTTCGACCCGTTATTAAAGGTACCCCGCCAATAATATAATGCATTTTTTACCTAATTGACACAAAAATCTTCTTGATATAATAGGTACATTATTTTTGGTAGGTAGTGATCCAATATTTGATCTACAAAGTACATTACAATGATCTACCAACTTTATGTATTTTACTTTCGAATTCACCATGAATTGTTTAATGTACAAACAGTTTTTATATTATGTATAAAATACATTTTTTTTGCCTTAATTTTATATTATAGTTTTTTTGTTGGTATGAATAGGACGCCACCACTTCCACTCGAAGTTGACTAGATAATAAGTATTTTTAGTCATGTTATTATTATTATTATTCGCCAACATTTTTCAATAACCTGTGTATTTATCTACAATACCGAATCAATGAAATATTTTCAATCATTTAGAGTTTTATGTTTGTAAATTCATAATTCTTTAAAAAGTTGTATGCTTAACATTCGACATTATAAATTCAGATATCTATGTAAACTTTTGTTTTAAAAATAAGGAGTACCTAATCCTATAATACAGTTTCTTCTCATGTTAATCGACGATAAAAAAATTGCCTATGATCCCTGTACAAATTTTTTTTAATAATTTTTCATTAATAGCTATTGTTAATTTTCTTTATCGTTATCTGAAATTAAGTCTAAAATGTTCTGGCAACAGGTGAAATCAAAGTATGTTATTCACGTTGCGCGTATAATACATTACGATAAAGTTATGTTAAACCAAAACGATCGTAAATCGTATATTTTTTACTAACTTATCATCACAATTATTAATATTATTATTATTATTATTTTTTGATATCGTCGTTTATGCGAATTTTGCTCTTGTATAATAATAAAATATATTTGTATTAAAAATAAATATGCATTGAAAACGTATGCTAATAATATTATATAGTCTGTTCGATCGCCAAGATCGCAGACAACTATTATTTACTACGCACATAAAGTCGTTTTAAGTCAAAACCAAACACTCTGAACGAATCCATTCCGTGTCATTAATCATGTACGTAATATATTACTCCACAGCCGTCTACGCTGTATACTATATATTATATATTATACGTACATAAATTTGCACTTGATGAATAATCGTTATTTCAATATATTATATGTAATGTGTACAGGGTGATTCGCTCAAAAACTATTTGTTTGAATTACGATTTAGATAGATCGCAATATTTTCAAAAAATAATAATAAGTTAGCAACGCGACAGGTCACTCTTAAATAAATGGTGAAAAACTCAAAATATCAAATACTAATTTCATCGAGTAAGTACTTGATAATTCAAAAAAAAAAAGAATTCTAATAAATTTGTTATCGGATAGAAAAATTGGGTTTAACAAGCACAGCGAATCACTCTGTACGTGAATTCGAATTTTATAAAATATCCCACTGAACAGCGCAATTGATAATATTAAATGGGGCCGAAATTAAACGCATACAATATGTGACGTGATTACGATGGCCAATGACAATGTACATATTATTTTATCTAAATATGTACCGTACGACTAACTATACTTGAAACCACATCGCGTCGGAACCATAAACTGGAATTTGTTTAGTAAGTATGTGTGTGTGTATGTATATGCATGTGTGTTTAGACTATTATGAAAGCATGTTTATTCAACTGATTGCTTTATCGAAAATATTCGAATATATGATTATTAATTATTTAAATACTACGTTTCGATAGCAGCTAAAAATAAATAATAAACAATACATGCCAATTCATTCGTGGTTACAATAAACATTGATTTTTTGATATTTAAACGTATATCTTTGATTACCGCACTTATAACACTAATTTATTTTAACGGTATTTATTCTTTAAATAGTAAATGCACTTGCTATCTCATAAAAAATAAATGGTTTTAAAATATGGTTATTTTTGTTTAAATAATTTTAATTCATTACAAAACAACATATTATTTTGTCAATATATATTAATATAGTTGTTTACATTTTTCAATAACCACATCCATTTTTAATTGTATATTTCTAAACAGAATATTTTAATGAGAATTTTAATATAAAAAATAAAAATATATTCAATATTTAGATGAAATTACAAAATATTAATATTTTTTTGGAAAAATGTATGTTTACTTTTAAAATAATTACTTTTTATATTATTATATCATAAAAATATCATAATCGGTATATTTTATTTTTGAATTTCGCATGGATAAAATAGTTATAATAAAAATAACATAATATTATATATTATAGTAAAATCGGAGAATTTTTATTAACAATATTTATTTTAATGCATAAAGTATAAATAATACAGACAATCTATGTATATTTTTCTATATCTTCTGTCGTTTCAGTCACTCAACAGTAATATTTATAAAAATATGTAATATTGTCTTAATAGCACATTGATACTAAAAACGAGGGGAAACGTGTGATAACTTATAAACGGTATGAAGTAGACCATTTCGATGTTCTGTGGAATAGTATAAGAAGAATAAGTCGCACTATAGGGACCCCTAGTCTTAGGTCCATTTCTTCAGATCAATTTTTAAATCGTGGATTAGTAGCCTATAAAAATAAATGCAGCGATTAACCGAGTTTTCGGAGAAGAACCACAAAATGTCAAACAAAATATAAAGCTTTCACCAACAAAACATGGATATCGAAAACGAGCTATTACAGGAAGAACAAATACTTGACAGATACATTACTATGTTTCTTAGTAGTTTTAGTAAGTTTTGCTATCTGAATTGTTTTTTACCAAGCTATCATCAAGGCTCGTCCAGATGATACCCGCACCTTTTAGACAGAACAGCAATTACCAAAACATAATTGGAACTCACTTTTATCGGTGTATTATCGGTCAATTGATTGACTATTTGAAATTTTTATAAGCGTGAAATTCTCTCTATTGTTTTGGATGTCAGTACCTCTTCATGGCAGATCGAGTTATTAATTGTGTGTTCCATTTATGCACTTTAAAAGAATGATCGTAATATCGTATACTAATATGATTAATTGTATTATTAACAAAATGTTATGAAAACATAATTATTTTTAAATAATATATATATATGGACTTTTCACGAATATTTGATTATTTACAGTAGGTTAACACACACTAATTCACAATATAAGCATCGAGAAACTGTAGAATGAATGAGGCTGTAAAATATACTGTTTGTTTTTTAAAATTGCTTATATATGAATAAGTATTTTATATTAATTGTATTGACATGTAAAGTAACAGCTTTATATCAAAATAAATAATAATAATTTTAAAATTTATTCCCACAGATATTTGTAATATTACAATAAATAATATCTGTAAATATATACGAATAAACTCAAGATATATTTGGCTTAATCGTTTTCCGTGTTACAAGTCGTTTTACATTTATTCAATAACAGACGTGTAATATAGTGTATAGTATTAGGTATTATAATAGAACACATGTAATCGGGGATTCTGAGTCCACTTTTATAGGAGATGAAAAAAAGTTTTACCCGCAGTAAAGTTCCGCTTATATGTCCATCGATTACCTTGTACGCTTCCGGGAAAACGTTACGCAGCTCCTGACCAAATGCAATTTGTCACTCACACAAAAAAACTTTTGATCGCACAATTTTTGTAACCTTTTATGTACAAAGACTAAATCATTTTTCAATTTATAAAAGAACACAATTTTTCGAGACCATAATTAAGTAATAGTTATAAAAAAAAAAGGGCGGGCAATAGTTATTATCACTCTGCTGTATAGTAGAGATAGAGAGTAGGTCACTTTAATGGATGTGTTAAATTTGAATGCCATGACAGATATCATTGTATACGAAAATCGATTCTGAATAAAGATGATTTGTCAGTCTAGGATATATTATATTATTACCTGTATTTAAATTGTAATATATCATTATTTTACGCGATTTCATAAAAAATTTTCATACGCTCATAAAACTTTTTCTATATTTACTCTTGAATTTTTTTTTACAGCTATTTGAAGAAAAAGTTATGGAGAACCTAGTATTTGGTTTTTCAACCTTAGTTATAAATCATAAAAATGTTATGAAATTTCAATTTCAAAATTCCTTGCAAATTTTTGCAATTTCGATATATGTATTTCGTAAACATTTGAATTTTAAATGCTTATAAACAAAAATTGTGACTAATGATTTTTTAATTTTTTTAATAAAATAAATACAGCTTATATAATAAACCTTATATTAAATTTTAAAGATTTTTTGGAAAGCCAAATTTTTTTATCTCGCATTTCAAAAAAAAAACTTAGAAAAATCAAACATTAAATTGTCTATAAATAGCTTAAAAAAAGTTAAAATATTTTAAAAATTTAATCGATAATGCTAATATAAACATTTGATGAAAATTTCAAGTTTTTACAATGATTCATTTTTGAGTTACAGCGAAATAAAAAAATCGATTTTGTCGAAAATTGATTTTGCGTAAAAATTCCTGTTCTTCCGTTACTTTTTTATGGTTTTTCTTGACGCTTTTGAAAATAACTGGAAATTTTTTACTTTCGACTCCCCAAAGTATCAATTAGATGTATTTTCCTTTTCAAAAAGGGACTAAAGTAAAAAATCAACGCATTATTTCTTCTTCAAAATGTGATAACAGATACACAAAAAAAACATACATCATTGTAAAATCAATACATTCATTACTCCGTTTAAAATTTAATATATTAAGTGTGATGTTTAACTGTAGAAAATGTTTGATAATATTAAAAAATATTGTATATATTTTTCTATAGAGAAGGAAAATAATTTTTTTATATTTCAATTGATAAAAAAATAATAATAACAATAATTAAAAGATTAAAAATCATGTTTTTCAGGCTTTGAGCTGTTTTTATTTCATCATATTGTATTCTATAATATAACTTGAAAAATTATTTTATTTTATTTACAAAAAAGGTTTACCAAAATCTTTACATGATAAATATTATGGTGCACGGAACAAATTGTTGGTTGAAAATCGCATAATTTTCTGTAAAGTGTACGTAATAATCATTGGACTTAACATTGAGGAGCTTTAGAAGTTAAATAGATTTTATTTTTATGTAGAAGTAGATTTAGAAGTCTCAAATTCATATTAGTATATAATTGAGTAGTTATTTTGTGTAAGTGTATATACTTCCAAATCCTAATACATATATTATTATGAGTGATCGCATCATCTTACTTACAAACTTCCGGTTTACGTGGAACACATTTTGAACAAAACTCCAATTTAGTTCACACATCATTAATCAGAACAATAATTAATAACTTCGGTTATATTTGTGCAACGTGTATTTTTCACGATTGCAAATGTTCTTCTTAAAATAACAATTTAATGTTTATTATTTAAGCTTTAAAACTTTATATGTAATCGGTAATTTAGGTACATACATTTTTTAATCTCTGTGAACAATTTATTTTAAATCAGGTTATAGATAGAAATGGGATATCGTCTTAATGGGTCGAAGGATAAAACATATTATATAGTTTTTACACAAGTACGTACTGGTATGTCTGACTACATTAAAAACAAATAATAAGCTCGAATATATTTAATTATCAATAATTAATTACTGTGATAGATATAAAATACAACTAACCCGTTTTTCAATTAAATTTTTAAATTCTTAACAAAACGATAAATGTATTGATTTTATAACGACGTGTGTTTTCAGTCGTAGTTTTTAAGATAGTATAAATGTTATGATTTTAAAGTTTGAGTTGGTTTTTAGAATAAAATTGAATATAATTAGTGTTATAGAAGGTCAAAATTGAATAATATTCTGCACTTTTAGTAATCAGAAAATACAAAAAAAAAATTTAAAAAAAAACAGAAATGTTTACGCAAAACAAGCATGCGAAAAAATGATTCAAAAACAAATAACCGTACATGAATATTAACCAAATATTTATATTATAATTTTCTATACATAATAAAATTTTCAAAATATTTTGAATTTTTTTGAGTTATTTATAAACATTCGAAATCTTTAATTTATATAGCTATAGTTTTAAATTTAACCCAATATTCCTCGGCAATAGTTATTACTAAAACTGTACAATTTAAAAAATATTTAAACATAAATATTTTTTATAAATATTTGAAGTAAAAATTTGAACAATTTACATATTCAAATGATAAATAAAAATGTTTATTAATGTTAATAACATTATTTTGTTTTAATTTAAAAAAATTCTATTTTAAAGACCTAAAACTACTAATACGTATATTATGATAAGTCTTTTACTCAATGTAATTTTGAAAATATGTAGGTATTTAATTTTTAAAAATTATCTATTAATACCTATTTATAACATATTCATATTGTCTTAAGGTGAAATATATTGAGTCAAAAAAAAAAAAAAAATAATAACAATAATATAATAAAAATATTATGAAATTTACTAAGTAGAAATATAGTCTAACTGTTCAAAATAATTTTTCGTATACAATTATATACCTATATTACTGAATTCAAATTTAACACATTAATTATAACGAATCCATCTTGATATGTATTGTATAGCAGAGTGGTACAAAAGGTCTCAGTTCATCTTTTTTTAATTTGAGTTTTCTCAATGATTATACTAAGACATTAATTGTATCTATTTGTAAGCACGAAAATTGGTAATTTGTATATATTTCAGAAAACTACTTTGGTACTTGGGGTTTTTCATTTTAAAGTTATTAATTGTGCTGAGATTTCGTATAAAATATATAGACTCATTTGTAAGCATAAATTTAAAACTAATAATTCACTTTTTTCTCATTAACATAAAGAAAATGCTTCATAGAACTTTTTAAACTTCATTGAACAACATATTATTATATAACTTAAAAAAACTGTTCTACTGTTCTAGCAAACAGTTGAGATGGCATCATGAACTTTGCAGTACAAAAGTTCAAATTAGCCCACTGGCGAAAATAAAGTTTAGAAAATTTTTATAGTTGTTCAACAATGCCAAACAATGTACTAACAAATTTATTGGATGAGTAGGATTAATGTCTGCTAATGTTGCCCTGTCAAATTCACAACGGGTTTTCGGAGAATATGTATACATATTTAATAGATGAAATACGTATGTATTCATTTTCTATTTAATATAGCTAAAAATAACCTTATTCTATTGTTATGCTCAACAATTTTAACTAATTTTAAATTATTTAAATATGTAGGCATACAAAATTTGTTAAATTAATTGAATGTTTAATAATTATGAAATGGATTGTCTTACAAATTTTAATTTTCACTTTCAAATATTTAAAAATTGACGTGATCAAGTTATAAAACTCTTTGATGAGTAAATTATTTTTTAAGGGAAATATTTTTAATGAAAACTATTGAAAAATATTAATGTTGTCAATTCGTTTATTTTATAATACCAACAATATAGATCGAAAATTAAACTCATTTTGAACTATTTTTGTAATCGACACATAGCATAAAAATAAATTTCACACAGTGATGAATATCATAAGTATCGTTACGTTAAAAAAATTATCCTTGATGTATACGTTAAGTTTTTACTGTTAATCTAATGCAATAATGACGTTTTTTTTTTTATTCTATATTCACTAGGCAGCTATGTGAACGTACACATAATCGCTAATTAATCAAAATCTTCGTCCACTACCGTCGATAATTTAACAATATGAAATTATGGATAAACTGCGTGGTGCTGATCTATGCAGTAATAATATTTGAAAATAATCATCGTATTTTCTTATGGATGACATGGGAGTAGATGCTTACCCGGCCATTCTTCAAAACTTTTATGGTGACCGAATCCACATTCGATAGCCGTGCTACGCCGTTTTTCTACTATGGCCGAGTATTCGTTTCTTCCGTTATCTTTTTCGCTGCATACAGTGTATTATAAATTGTAATATACGTTCTGAATGTTCGTTTTTTTCTACGCGCTCACGCCAAATCTACGCCAATACTAAGTTATGCGAACACTGTCTCGGGTTTTGTTTTCTCTCCCGTCGCACAGGAAATTGCCCGGGAATCCTGCGATACCATCTCCTTCGATTTATATTTGCACTTTCCACACTTCACACTTTTCACACGATTCCGTACATCGGTGGACTGCAGCGTGTAGCATTAAGCGATAGGTCGGGGCCGACACGTCCACGTCGATCCGTAGGTGCTATCGCGACCAGATATAGTTTCATACGTCGTCGGCAACTACGGATTTTCTCTGTCTGTAAAAAAAAAAAGTAAAAGTAATATATTATATATAATAAATACGAAAAAAAGTCCACTTTACAGTGATTTATAGTCTCTCACATACACACATATATATATATATATATATATATATATATATATATATATATATATATATATATATATATATATATATATATATATATATATTATCAGCGTGGAAACTTTTTTCCTCCTCCCACTAGCCTTTCGCAATATTTATATGTATATAAACATTCCGTATAATTTATTCAGATGGTCAAGAAGTTTTATTTATGTGAAAATTCCGGTCGGAACTCGGCGGAAAGACGAGTATTTCCAAACTCGTGTCCAGGTCCTGTCCACGTGATTATATAGAAAGGGTATTTTTACTTTATTTCTATAATATATATATTTATATATTCCCCATCCGTTCCACACACTTTTCAAAACAAGTTGAATCATTAATTTATGGAGACAAATGCTCTTCTAAACCTCCCTCGCCACCGCCGTTGCAACAGTAGCTATACTGCAGTTGCAAACAATAATAATGGATACTCGCTCTTTGTCGTTTGTTGCCGCACCACTGGCTTTGTTTCGAATCGTAGTCAATACTTTCCGACTCACGAACGTCCTTTCGGAATTAAGAGATGAAAATATATATACCCTACCGGCCGTATATAATTTATCGATTTTCGGTTGATATTTATTATTATTATTGTTCATTTTAGTTTTGTTTTTTATATAATATATATAGGTATACTATACATATACTATACATATACGACAGACGGCAGTTGTGACCTATAATAACACTCTTTTTCCTCCCTTTCACGTTCCGGTCGAACACATTTTTCGCAACCGAGTGTCGCTGAAACGTTGAAAGCGATATTTTTTTAAGTCTCGCGGAATGGCAGTCTTCACGTAAAGTTCGTGGCATTTGAACATTTATTTCGGTACACACTACGCTCTGCATTAAGTTAAAATTGCTTACCATAATATAAATACAGCAAAACCTCTATAAATGGACACTGCTAAAAAGTAGAGACATTCTTAACTTTAGACACTTTTAAATTTATCAAATTTTATCAATGAAAATAACTAAATGTGAAATGTTTAAAATATAAGACGTATTATATTAAACACTAGGTACAACAGTGGTTGTAAATATATATATATATATATATATATATATATATATATATATGTAATGAGTTATAACAAAATAGAATAATTAAACATTCAACAATATAGATTTAGGTATAGTTATTAGTTGGCAATAGCGATATGACAATAGTGTTTTATCAGTATTGTCATACATTTTTGTTTAAGAAAGAGAAAGTAATGAAAGGTTTTCAAAAAGATGAAATTATAGAAGTAGAAAAAGAACAGTTGAAGTAAAATTCAACTTATAGAAATATATATTGACAAACACTATACAATTTAAAAAATAATAATGATTCAGTTGAACTAACTATACTTAAAATAGAAGTGCTTGCATTTTAGAATTTACATATATTAACAACATTTTGATAATAGTTATATTATAAGAAGCAAAATAAGCTAAAATAGTGTCTTACAAACAAATAATCAACGTCTTAGATATTTAATTTTTAATTTTTTTCCTATTTCCCTAGTTTGTAAGATGATTTAAAATTTAAAGTTAATTGTGGTTCACTATAGTATAAAATTACATACTGTAACTAATCTTATGTTAAAAAGTATTTAGAAATTATTTATGTTCTTAAAAAATATGTAAAGAAGAAGATATTTTTATTTAATAAAAATATGAGATTTTGAAATATCTATTGTATGGTTCAGCTAATTTTTAAATAAACATTTTTTTAAATATTATTCATTAAGTGCTTAAAATCAATAATATACTATATTAAAATTGAAGTATGATTTAATACGGGATACTGGATTAAAATTGACAATACAAATGGATACAAATATACAATTGACGATTGTTGTGATTATATATAATACTTAAAAATACATTATTTAAAAAAAACATCTTAAGTTTGATACTGAGTATTAAATTGAATAGTTTGAAAATTTGGTTTTATTTATTATACTTACTAATAAAATTAAGCAAATTAATTAATTTATTTTCATCTTATTATAAAATTTAATAATAATTTAATTCTTTATCTAATAAATGGCAGCATGCTTTGTGTATAAACTATTTTTTTTTATCTTTTACTCCAAAATATTATTTTTAAAGGTCTGTTATAATAATTATTAATAATTATTGTATAAATATCTTTTTATAATTTTACTAATAGTATTAAACTCTTTAATATTGTAATTTTGTAATTAAAAGCCACCATTGTTGTAGACTTTCCATTAAACTAATAATATTAAAAAAAATGTTTATTTTTAATTATTAAATTAATACGAAATTTAACGTTTATCTTTTTGTTATAAACCAATATATAAAAATTTAAAAAGTC
Organism: Rhopalosiphum nymphaeae; assembly: GCA_036289425.1. Lineage (NCBI taxonomy): Eukaryota > Metazoa > Arthropoda > Insecta > Hemiptera > Aphididae > Rhopalosiphum > Rhopalosiphum nymphaeae. The sequence goes on along the minus strand of JAZAQC010000034.1, from coordinate 1,245,049 downwards.
ATTTTCTATGCTATTGTTATTTTAACCGTATCGGGATGGTTTAGATACAGAGCAGAGCAATGATTGTGTTGATAATACAATAATGTAACACTTTTTACAATAATGTAACTCTTTTGTAACACTTTTGGAGTGTTTGGAGCAGAAAAAAATGCTTAAACCTTAAAATTAAGTGATAGTTACAAGTAAACTGCTTTAAATGCAATTGTTCTTGGAGGTGTGGTCAATGATAGGAAATTCCCAATATTTTTCAAATAAATCACGAAAAATAATGGAAAAACTAAAAAATTTACGCAATATTAGTTTTTGAAAAATCGATTTTATTTTTTTATTTACTGCAAAAAAAGTATAACAGTAGACTTCAAAAGATATTTATTTTAATATTTTCTAAACATGAACTAATTTTAAAAATATTTTTTTTATAACTATAGGTATTGGACTTTCAGACTTTTTTTTCGATTTATGATAATATAATTTTTATAACTTAAGATAAAAATACAAAATGCTTCTTAACCTTATTATTACTTATTAGTAGTTCTTTTAACAGTAACAAAATACCGAAAATATATTAGTTATAATTAATAAACATTTTTCATCAAACAATTTTATTGTATAGTTTGATTAAATATTAATCATAGAAACTTGAAATACTCTACTATTATTTAAATTATCATTTTATGAACACAGAGAAGTTTTTAAAATATTAAGACTAATTTATACCTATTTTTACTATTTGATGTTGATAAATTAATTTATGAGTTACATAAGTAAATAAAAATAATATATCTAAATTTTATATCAACATATTAATATTATAATGCGTTATTTTTATCAAAAAATAGTTCAACTTATACCGTGTTTTTCATTGTAAAATAAAAATGCTAATATATTATATTACGTATAAAACATATTGATATTGTGATATTGTAATCAATGGCCATTGCTGCCGATGTTAATTTAAGATCGATAAAAAAAATAAATATCTTTAGAATAGGTGAATAAATTTAGAATCGGTTAAGAAGCTAAAATAGGAAGTAATGGTTTTTGTGTTTCGATTAAGTGAATCGTATAAACTATAACTATCGGGTTTGATTATTACAGTATAATAATGTCCCAATAATGTTTTTCAAATAAATACGTAAATAAACGAGTACACTGTTGTACTACGGTATACAGGTCATTATATTTTACACAAGTTGCGTTCTGTTCAATCTAGTACCTAAATATATAAAGTTAATTGCAATGAAACTTTTTTTATGTGAAGTAATAAAATGCATATAGTACCTATGTGCATTTACGAAAGAATATCCTAGAATCTCATTTATTTTTTCCAAAGGAATAAGTTTAATGAAAAAATTGTGTATTTTATGTATACTATTTGTTTTTACCATTTCCTAGTTAGGTATAGATATATAATACGTAATTAATAATTATACAATATATAATATTAAATGATAAATCAAATAGTTTTGAATTTAATGTTCATAAGTTTATTATTTTTACTTAATTATTTATTAAAAATTTAAATTTTAAGTACATTATTAAAAAAAAAAAACACTTTTCATTTTTAAAATGAAACGTACTTTTTTTTAGCACGCCAATAATAATACTTGATTACATTTTATTTTCATAAAGAAATGACATTATATAGTCATTGATTAAGTTTACTTAATCATTGATACTTGATTTTTTACCATCCATTTTATTAAATTTTAAACGAGATACGATTTTCATGTATAGCTCTTTGAATAAAATTGGTATTGAAATTCGGCCAATAGAGCAGAAAATATTACAATTAATTCACAATGTGAATTTCTTCATGTAACCTGAAATTCTCTATTGATGAATTTAATATAATGTTATTTCAAAAACATAAACGTCCTTTATTTCTTAAAAATATATTAATTACCAATTTTATTTCAAAATCAAATCAATAAGTAATAAATTAATTCTATTATTACCTAATAATAATTATATAACGAAAATCGCTGAATATTTTGTACTATTATGATATTGCATAATTATATTGTTTGCTTTTAAATTGCTGTACGTTTTTATCTAGAGTTAGTTAGTTAGTTAAATAAAACATATATAATTGGCTAAAAAGTTACACTTGCATTATCCTTTGTGTATGTACTTTCAATATTTACATTTCCTATATTATGTGCATATTAAGTATGCGGCGGCGCATAATAAATAATAATTACATTATTGGTTTAGTATCGATAAATATTTAAACGCTTGTGTTTAAACATTTCTAAAGCTCGATCATTATTACGTATTTTGGTAGTCTACAGACTAATCAATTTGACGAACGTCAATCATGTTAAAGAGGAAATGTAACGTATTATTATTGAGCTTATTGAAATCGGTCTCAATAAATTTGACAGTTCAATCGTGTCTGCACGTTTTATTTTATTGACGGTATTTGGTGTATCACTGTTTTTATTTCTTTGAAATCTTAATCCGATTTATTTCACCAAACATTTTGAGAGTCTTGGAATCTTATATTTAATTGCAACCTACATGTGAAAATGATTTTATGCTAGTCAATATTGTAAAACTAAATTTGATTTAAGGTTTTTTATATATATATATATATAAAATACATAAATAATTATTGATGTAGAAATATAGCGTGTTTACAATATTTAACGGTGCAGAAAATACGAAAAATTAAAAACTATATTGAGTAATAAAATGTAAACATTAATATTATAACATTAGTTTATAATAATTTTCATACGATGCGATGTCGTCAATCTCAATAGTGAATTTAAAAGAGATTCAGTTTCATTTCATTCTTTAATAAATAATATTACAGACAAATATATTATTAAAAAATAAAAATAATAATAATAATTGGGTTTTATATTTGTAATAAAAGCAGCAAATAATATTATGGCATGTCATACGCCTTATCCATTAACTAGTATTAATATTTTTCGTTTTCAAAAAACAATTTTAACGTTCTAACAACATAATACAATATTTTTAATGTACCAACGCAAGTATACATTTGGATCAATAAATCAAATTAATCCATGGTATTTATGATATATATTTATTCATTATTTAATATATATATATAATAAATAGATACTTAAATTTCACCTTTTAAGTAGGTAGTTATAATATTATAATATGTAATATGTGTTTCATTGTAAAATATAATAATAACAATTATTATTATGTTTTTCATTAAAATATAAGATTTGCTATGCAATTTAGCTCAATAAATCCAAAAATACAAAAACACACACTGATATAATCTTTGTATATATTTGTATTAAACATATTGCTGTGATAACATTGCATATAAAATAATGACAGATATAATTATATAAGCAATTTTAATTAAGATAAGTATATTTAACTTCGTAAAGGAAACTTATATGAGTGATAGAGAGTAACATATACAAGACATATTACAAGTTAAAATTAAATGATCTGTAAGTAACAATCTACAATATAATAATAATATTTTATAGACACATTTGTATAAGTACGTATAAATTTAAGTAACTTCAATGGTCAATATACTACTGTCTTATTTGTATTTTTAAAATAATAAATATTTATATTTATATCGATAGTTGAAATATTCAGGACCAAAGTATAATCAATGAATTTTCGACGAAATGATTTTCTTGAATAAAGTATTATTAATTATGCAATTCATCAAACAGGTTGATATATTTTACGGATTTAATATTTGATGGCTGGGTAATGTTGAATTTCTAATTTAACTTAGCCCGTATCACCAGAAAATAATAAGGTACTATCTCAATTACCCCAGTTAACTATAATATTATAATTTTCGATTTACCGTATAATACAGGAGATGGCATGGTTGTATACTTATTAATAATAAACCTAAACGCAAATTTGTTGCACTGTTGCAGTGTATCACAATGGTGTTGGCTATATAAGTAATTATATTCAAGTTACGGTAAAATAATAGATAATAATAATCACCCCAATAAAATTTATATTGTGATATTTTTAGTTTTTTTATTTTCTACAGTTATAAATTTATATCACGTAATTATCCATTGGTCGTGACGAATTGAAAACAACATTTTTTGTAAATTGTCAATCGATTTCCCAAGTCCGTAATCTCAACACCAACCACCACGTCAACCGGATCATGTGCCGTTGTTGATAAATACGAGTAGGTATATTATGCATATAATTATAGTAGTAACTCATACTAACTCTTGAGGCCATCATCTCTACTCAATGGTGTCTATGAATTATTTATCGCGCCTTTGGCCCTCTTTTCACCCACTCCAAGACCATTACTACTGCCTGCGGGCCTGTAATGATGTGGGGGCTGGTCCCTCCAGATGCCCGACTATCGGCAGAAGAAGGTGTGCTGCTGCTATATTTATGTATAATAATACTACAAAGGTTGTCACAGCCGACACGAAAAGCCTCCGTGGAGTAATTATTATTATGCGGCTCTATCTACCAGTAGTATATGATATATTACATATGTATACAGAATGATTTTTCTATTATCGAAAATAATTAACATTTACGGAAAATATTTTATTTATATATAATATACTATTAACAGAAATTAAAATGTTAAAAATGTATCTTAAAATCAATGCATTAAATCATAAATGTTTCAATTGATCCCATATACCTTATACTAATAGACAGTACAAGGTAGTAGTTCCGGCGTCCACATGTTAAGCCGCTGATCAAGGTAGTATATGTACACCGCACATGCGCACAAGAACTATGGGATTGTACAATCATTGTAACCGTATGCCTTATCAATACTCACACCGCGTACTATCAAAGTTAGGAAAGACCGCACCACCCACCCGCATCCACCCCGAATGTCTCGTCTATTAGTATAAGGTTTATGGTTGATCCACTGTTTCGAGGGTAATTTGGACGTTATTTTAAAATATGTTCAATATAAAGTCATAAACATTATTTTTAAATTTCAAAAAATTAAATAATCTGCTTTTATAAGCTTAAAAAAATGAAAAAACAGATAAAAATTAACACGAATAAAATAAAATTTAGGTACAATATTATGAAATATAAAAATTCATAAAAATAATGAATTTATGTCGCACGTTAAATGTTCATTTTAAAAACAGGGACTTAATACAACATCGTCTTGTACATCAAATCATCTGGCGCAATGATCTATCAAACATTTTTAACTTGAAGATATTATTAAATTGGTCAATACACAATGTATATATTAAATCATTTAAATAGAAAAATGTTTTAAAAAAAAACGTCATTAATTATTTTCTCAGGTATTGAAAAGCATTTTTAATTAAATTATATTATTGATAAACGATAATCTACAATAGGAACAGTGACAATCTGACTAAACTTCCGTTTATCCGACTTTTTAATCATACATTGAAGACACAACCAGGTTGTGTCTGCTAATGTGCCACCATTTGAGTACCTTTTAGAGAGAAAGACTTGTTGCACATATGCACGACACGGTATCTCACCCGTACGCATCTGCTGATGTACCACGTCATTGGACATAATAAGAGAACGTGATACATAGAGAACACAATACGAGAACATAATATATCACAATTATCACACGACAATAGGTTATCAATAACACATATCCCGGTTACAGGTGTTTAAATAGAGTAAGGAATCTGAAGAATTAATAAGATAATATAATAGTGACTGAGGTATCTGCAGGGTAACTGTAAATATAAAATTATACATGTTTAACGGTAGTTCATCGTTATTTACAATTAAACGAAAAATTGAAAAACATATAGGTAACGTTATCTATACTGTATTTTGGTTATATTTAATTTTCCAAAATAAAATTAATTTTTAGTTATGCTTAAATATATTATTCAATTATATTTAAATATATAATAATAATTACAATTTTTTTGTATAATATATATATACAAGGGCGCAATTTAAATGAAAATACTGAGTTTTGAAGCTTCTCCATATTTTTTTATGATGTTATTTTAAGCATCTTCAGGTTATGGATACCTGTTACTATTAAAATATAAATTAACATGAAACAACTTTGGTATGCTAAGTACACCCAAGTCTCCCCCAAATATATTTGTATTAAATATATGTAGTTATCTAAATAGTTTAGCTTTATTAATTTATAACAAGGTTGATAATTTATTGTTCAAATTAACAATTTGTTTACTTACCACCTTTTTATCAACACATAAATATAATCGTTTTATTTAAATGTCTGGTAATAACTCGCATGCTATTACCTCCGGAATAATTAGGCAATGAACAAATAGTTGAAATATATATTTTCTTATTACTAAAATCTATTAAAAAATATCTCATTTGATTTTTAATAGCTTACTCCCCCACTCAAAAAAAAAAAAATTATCATGTATTTATTATTATTTATTGCGTTTTAATTATAAACTATTATAAAAAAAAATCTGAAATTTTGATCATCATAATATGTATTATATTATATATTACGCCATACCACCACAAACCTACCATGTTCACATTATAACGCTACCCTGTGCGCATTATCTACATACAACACCTCACTATCAATAAGCGGCCACTTCACCAATTTTCATTCGGATTATTACTTATTATTACCGTCATCGTCTTCGCCGTTCCTTTTTAATTTATTTCCTTGTTGCACTCTATAATATGATAAATTTGATCGGTTTTTTTTAATGCTACTTCAATATACAATTCGTCTGTTGTACAATAATTCCATTTACAATAAGACGAACTATAATACGAAACCTTCAACTGTATATTATATTATAACAATATAATTAGGTAGCGATTAATTTTCATTTTTCAAAACTTGTCACCAATCCGACTGTTAATATATACACAATATATATCTCATGTAATAATTTCGTCCCAACATTACAAACGAAAAAATCTGATAGATATAATTGATATTTATATATAACTGTATATAAGACCTGTAGTTGACAGTCTAGAAAAAATACCAACCGTTGCGATTGATTTTATTATAATAAGTACCGCCTACATCGTTCTGCATCGTAAACGAATTTCGTATATTAACCACGATTGTCTCGTTTCCGATAATAATTATCGTTTTGCTGCGACGTACCGACCTATAATTGACGAGTCTATTATGTATCCTATAATACAAGTGACACACAAGACTAATTTCCGTACGAAGTACGTTATTATATTCCATCAAGTTTTGCCACAATGATTTAACAGCCATCACGGGTGCAAATAGAGTAAAATTAACAAGGGTGTTAGAATCCCATATATTTTCACGTGACATTAGGGTGGGTTCCCCTTCTCTTTTATTAATTAAATCAATCAGTTCAATACAATATTATCTTACTTTATTTGACTGTCAAGATCTCTTCTTGTGCTTAAGCATACATGCCAGGTTTATAAATTCGTTTTGTCGTGTAATTTTATTGTTTATAACATTTTATAGTGCGGTCAAAAAAATCGTTTACACCATTATTTTGCACTGAACAAACTAGATTGTAACCTGAATTCAATTAATTCATTCGTGATTATACATCTTCATAATAATATCATGAATAATTTTGGTCAAACATATTTTATTTTATTCAAAAATATTGATGTAGGTATGTTGTACACATATAAGTACAAAATATTCAATAGGAAAACAATTATACACGAAAACATGTTTTTCAAACATTTAATTGATTCGAAGAGAGTATTTTAGAATAGTCAAAATAAATGTTTCACTATTCACATACTTAACACACTAAATGACGTAAGTATACAGTCCATACTATTATTGTTTATTACTGTTTCCAACAATTGCTTGTACTCATATTATACAATACAGTGTCGCAATGGCGCATTCAAGGAGCGGGCCCATGGGCCCCTTCCCACTCGGCAGTTATATTATATTTTAAAGGTTTAACATTTAATCCTAAATAATGTGTTCATAAATTATATGGTACGACATATTAAAATATAATCAATTTTGTTCCCCCCCCCCCACCGCAAAAAAAAATAAAATAAATATATCTAAGATTCGCCAATTCATATAGATACGCCAAAGCTGTGTGCACGCTTCCGGTCGAGCTCATCAGTCATTGCATAGCGGTATTGTCTTTCATTGAATTTATGCCAGTGGAGAGGGTAAATGCGTGGAGTATATGTGCCTGTAGTGCGTGACCTGTCAACCGAGCGGTCTACCACGTTTAATTCGGCTTAATTGACATTCCATTGGATTCCCGAGGCGTGTTGGCAGCGTTTATAACGACGGTAGCGGGGTAAAGGAAAAGGCAACGACTATAATACGCGAATACTCTGGAACACGCACACACATGAGCGCGAACATTTGCCAAAAACAGCGGCCGATGATTATTCTTTATGTGGCTGTCGGCGAGTAATGCGTTGTGCGCGTATATATTATATATGGCTTTATATAAGCTCGTGTAACTCAATTAACGCGGACCCGGAGAATATTATTTCGTAAAATGAATTTCGATTCGGTTGATTGGTCGATTGGTCAGAAAAACCAAAGGGGTAAAAATTGAAAGGAAAAGCAAAAAATGTACTAAAATTAATTATACCGATTCGGTTGTGGTGGAGAGTGGGAGTAATGCTGGTTTCTTTATACTATGTATATTGACTTAATTAAATTGGATGCAACAGATTTGCTAAAAGTTGATTTGGTTGCAACGGCTATAACGACAATAATATATTATATCGAAGAAAATAATTTTTTAAATCGAGTTTCTATCAAAAGATCAAGAGTTCTTGCATAAAATATTATTTTAATTGTCTCGATCCCGCAGAGGGAAGTTTTCACAGTTGCTGGCAGCTGCAGCAGACTGCGTACAACTATATTTTTAGTTCAGATGATGATGTCTGTTGTTCATTAATTTCATTGTTTCAAAACGGAAGCGGCATAACTCGATATTATAATTTTTTTAATATAAAATAAAACGCGAAATTACTTACTATATTTACCGACAATAACTGGACCGTGCATCGACCAGTTCATCGGAGTATATGAAAATGTATATTCGTTTGATGGAAAAAAAATTAAGTTTAAAATTATTGTTTACGATAATGGAAAACTAGATGACACGGAAAATAAATACTCATCAAATCATCGCATCTATAATAATATATAATATCTAATGCAAACAATTTTCAGTTAAAAAAAAAAAATTAAAGTACCTATAATTTTTTTCTTTCCAGGGACAGCGTTATGATGATGACACCGAAACAGACGACTAGCAAACGACGTTAAATATAAAAACAAGCATGACGTATTGGCTGATGTTCATGCTGTCCATCTGGCCTATTGCAGTCTCATCAGGTAATGATGATTATTATCATTTCTATTATCTGTTAATAGTAAAAAAAAATCTAAGGATAATTAATACAGAAGTGTTTATTTGTTAATATATTAAAGACAAATAACTATGCTTTAAATCACTAACATGGATGACTTAAATTTATTTATAGTACATCATAAGATAAGTACATACTGATAAGGTTTTTATATAGCTTTAATTATTTTTATTTGGTTGCAATGAGTCACTTAAATTTATGTATAGTACTAAAAGTGATAATAATTTTAACTTTAAATTGATAGGTATACATATTATTATAATGAAATACATATATTTTCAACAAAATATTATACAAATATTTTATCCTATCATTATTAACTGATTGTTTAAATGTAAATATTATTAATTATTTTAATTCTGAAGGCTATTTTTACTGAAAACTATAATAGAAAATAACGAGGGAAATCTTGGATATAAACATATTATTTTCGTTCATTAAAGAGACTGTATATTACAAAACGCTAAAATGTATCTTTTTAAAAATATGCACAAAAATGTATTAAATTAACATCATGAACGCATTTAAAATGTAAAAATGTCACCGTTTTAATGGCCACATTAACGACAGTGTTAATAAATAAATTTTCGATGAAACACTTTCGTGCGAATATATATGAACTGCTTACCGAACTAAATAATGTACAGTTGTGCTTTAGTGTATAAGTACTTGACGATAACGATTATAACTATAAAAATAATGTAATATAAATGAAAAACTTATTTTATACCAGATGCGTTCAAGTCACAAAGTGAAAATTAAAAAATGTACAAATTGTATTCTATAAAATTATTAGATTGTTTTTGCTAGCTCTGTTATAAGAACTATAACTATAATATTTAATAATAATAATAATATAAAAATAAAAAAAAAGGTAATATTGATAAATATATAAATTATTATTAATATATTTTATCAACAATATTCTGAACCTTTCATTTTTAAGTAAACTGTAGAGTTAAATAGTTGGCACACGTACTGATTGTATTTTGTAAACTGTTTATTATTAAATTTAACATTCGTGTTTTGATTAATAGTCTTTTTTTTAAATTATTAATTTTAATGAAATTAAATTGAAATTCCAGTAATTGTTTCAATTTAGTGATTGGGTAAATTAAAATATTTCCGTTGAGTTGGACGTTAGTGATATATATTTAATGTGTTCAATTTAAGTTCAATTATATTTACAGTATTTTATCCCAATTTAGTACTTACTACTTAAATCCCTATAGTTATAAAAATAATCATTTCTATTTTTAGTGAATTTTCTTCTAAATATTATGATATAAGTTTTAATGATATCAAAATTATAATATACATAGATATACCAGAAACTATTTATAATATGATGTTTATAATTATTAGTTCAAACCTATCATCCAATGTTTTGTTGTAAAATTCCAAGTTTTACCAATATTTTTAGTGTTATATTCATAGTTGTACCTTAGTATTTAATCTTCATTCACAATCATTTTAATAATTTCTTTAATTTGAATTATTTTTTAATCAGTAAAGATTATAATTATTTAATAATTATGATTATAGTTATTATAGATAATAATTATTACTTAACTGAAATAAAAACAATTAAAAATAGGCTCACGGGAGTATTTACATGTATGTCATGATGTGTGTGCAACTGAAACAGAAAGTGGAGTTATATGGTTTATACTTATTATTATTTCCACAGATACGATTTTTTTATTTCCGTCACTGGATTTGTCAATAATAATTAATTACCAAACTGAAAATATGTAGTAATTTTATTTAATTTTGTAAAAGTAACAGTCTTGATCGTTATCTTTAATTAAAGTTATATTATTTGTTGATACAAAATAAAAACTGACATCTTGATGTCTTGAAATAAAAATTAACTTTATGTATATAATGTTTAATTCCGATAATTGAAACCAATATTAAATAAGTAATTTATTGTATCGTGTTTTTAGGTTACATATTATTTTATAAATTAATTATTGAAATGCATATATGTGTCTAAATATTATTATTTCTGAAAACAATATAAATAAATGGTATTATAATATTAAAATATAATTTATAAACATTTTTATATTTTTTTATAAATTAAGTTGTTCTAAAAAACAAAAGGATTGAGTAAAGTACCTATATTTCATAATTTGTAAGCGTGTGAATACCTATTTATTTTTATGTTAGAATGGTAATTTTTATATCTGTAAACAGAGATGGATTTATATTTATTTAATGTAATTATTTTTTTTCAGTATTTTCTTTTTTAATCAAATTAAATACAATGTATTAAATTAAAATATTTATATTATGGAAGTTAGTCAGTGTAGCTTTAAATGGCCTTAAATAAGAAATGTTCTTTTAAATTATAATTTTCCATTTAAGATAAACTTTTCAAGAAATTAATTATTTAAAAAAATTGTAAAATTTAAGATCAACATATTATACATATATTTTGAAAAATTATCTGTTTTCATATAATATAATAATAACATCAATTTAAAGCTAAATTGGATTATAAATAATTAGCTAATACCATAAATCTTAAAAAATATATATATTCATATACAATCACAAATTACAAGTATTATAATTTTCTTGCGGATATTCATTATTTGAAATATATATCAATATGAATTTATATTATACTTCCTTTATTTTAATAAAAATATACAATGTACGAGGGTTTTAATTTACAATATAATATGTATCGGATACAAATCAATATTGTACTTTATCTAACGCATCGTTTAACTCATAAGTATACCATATAATATGTATGTATATGATAGATACGTTTAATTTTAGAATTTGTAGTTTGTATGAAGCAATACCTTTACAGTCAAAAACAAGCATTACAATTCTAAACAGTAATAATGTTAAAATTAATTGGGAAATTACGGAATAACATTAATGTTCGTAATCCTTGTTCTTTGAATTTAGTCGTTAGATGACGGAAATTAAGTGGATATTTTCCTTCAAGTCATGGCCAAATTAAATAGAACATTCTTAGAAAAATCACCCAAGTTATATTATATCATAAATGTAATAAATATAACAAAAGAGTTAAGAATTTGTTAGTATGGAGACATAAATTATATTAAGAGATGAATTTTATAAGATTATAAAATTAAATTTATACCTTAGCATTTCTTTTACATTTCATTATGTTATTATGCTTAGTTGCTAAGTTATTAAATTTTACTCTCCGTAGAAATCACCCACTTAAAATACCACTTTTTGCTACATATTATACAATAAGAGGATTGTGTAAAATAATTTTTAATGAAATAAACAAATGTCTATTTTCTTAGATAAATTAAAAGACTGAAATAGAATTACCAGCTATACTTTGTATACGTGATAAAACAACTATGTAACATTAAGACATCTGGTTACAAACTTGCGGTTTACTAAGAATATTAATTTGGTATTATTTGATTCTGATGGCCATTTGACATTAGTATCTAAATCCATATATTCGACTCATTTTGATAGAACCTTATTTACTTTATATCTACTATACAATTTGAATATTATAAAGTTTGGAATTTCATTGACCACACAAGAATCCATATAGATTGTCAATTAATTTTAAATCAGGGATTCAAGAACTTAGGATCATCCACGGCTAACTTGGTCAACACCTGGAAGTAACATCTGCAGCTTTTGCTCTTCTGTATGGTGCAATATAGTAACAATAGTTTATAACGATACTTAGGGGACCCGGGTGAATGACCGTTTTTACTGACTTAAAACTCATTGTGTTTACTGACCAAATAATAATATTTGCATCGTTATTTAAGGTTTTAAACAATAATATATTTCAGTTCCTAACATAACATAATAAATAGATAGATATAAGCATTTTCAAAAATATTAATAGTAATTATTGAAACCTTGAATTTATCATTTGTCAATTTCTTGTTCGTCATAACTTGACAATTAAAGTTATGTTTCAACGCCCCTAATAGCATTTTTAATACATTACAACATATTTTAGTTCTATTAATCAATTTCAATAATACATACCGTTAATACATAATTAATAAACACGGTCAATTAATAATTGCAATTCGTGTAATTATTAATAGAATTTTTATTTAAGAAAAACAATTTGTTAGATTACAAACTCGTAAATTTAAAAAAAAAATTCAAGGTTATATCTAGCATATTTTTTAATTGTTATATATAAACCTAAATGTAAGTAGTATGTTTTTATTCACAGGACGTGACATCCATGTTTAGTATCTCCACACGTCTTGTATGTTTATTGTTTATGAATACTATTATAGTCGATTAACGAGTAACGGCTAACGTTTAGAATAATCTTTAAACATTCTTGTTATTTTTAATGTTAGAGTAATTAAATCTATAACCAACTATCTACACGGAAACATAATCCTGTAGTTAGTTTTTAACCTTTTAAGAAAATTTTTATGCTTTCGTACTTATTTCATAAAATTTTTTTTTGCTGTATACAACTATTGAAGAACATAAATATTATATCTGACATACATTTTAATAACTGAAAAATGTACAATAATAAGAACATATTGAAATTATATAAAAACTCTATGGATCAATGTAAGTTTAATATTAATTTATTGTGTTTAAGTGTTAGAGACAACACATACGAGTACATCACGTTATCTTGCTCCTAAATATGATCTAACAATATTAGATATACCTATTACAATATTCTATTTTATTAGTGATAATAAAGTATTTTATTATTTTATAAGCAATTTAGAAAATGATTATTAATTAATAACTTTTATTTTTAGTTAAAAGTAATTATTTTTATCTGCTGCGAATATTTAAATATATTATTGATATTTTTCTTTAAGAATTGAATTTACAATAAGCAGTCTGTAATTTAATGTTGTTTAATGTTAGGGAAAAGAGAACGTTAACATGAAAATGAACAATGAGATAAGAGACGATTTTACTACCTTTCCCACCCTATTCACTAAAAAGTTGATATCGCAGTTACACCACTACTGAGATTGTAACAAATATTTCATTATATTAAAATTCATTCATCTGGACATCCCAAAATTAAAATTAAAATATATATTTTAACTTTTAAACATAACATCAGTATATACAACTTATACATTTAAAACTTTAATTAAATTAAAATGAAATATTAAAAATGTTATCTGGTGTTCTATTATATTAGGTTTGTTGCAAGTAATAAAATTATCACAAAATCAGAATAAATAAATAGATTTATTCTTTTATCAAAAAATGGCCATTTTTTTTTAAATTTATGTGATTATTTTGTATTATTATTATTTTGACGTATTTAAACATTGATTCATTTACTTATATTATTTATCTATTTAAACAATTTTATAATAATTATTGATTTAAAAATTTACAAAAATACCTCAACAAAATTGTGAAATACTACTATTTTACTAACACATAAAAAATATAATCAAAACACCATTTTTTATCATTTTACTCAAAATAACTAAAAAGAAAAAACCAAACAATTAAATATATAAATGAAATTAACTGAATTTTTATATTTATCTCAACTGAGTATCAATAAAATAAATTAAATTAATTGTTATATACAAATATTAATAATTTTTTTTTTAATTTATATGTATGTAACTATTAACTCCATTGTTCAGATATACTTAAACATTAATTCTTTGTATGAATATACGCAGTTACTTACAATAAAAGTGCAGATTATTTCAATGTTAAATTTAATATAATGTAATCTGAGAAAATGTAATATCTTATCTTAGTTAGTCAAATAATCCACTTCATTTTTTTATTCGTTTATGTATTAAGCTGACCCAACTCATTTCAAATGGCAAAGTAATGCTTTATGATACTTTTTTATTCTTATTCTATTCTAACCATTGGTTAACAAGCATTATATGGTGATTATACTAACTAGTAACTGTATATAATGTTTTTTTTTTGAACCTTAACATTCTCAAAGAAATTTCACATAATTCAATACATTTTATTGCATATTACAAAATTCATAATTTTAATTTTAATGTTCGTAATTGTATCTAGCTGAGTTCATTAGGTAACTAAAAGGTTTCTCGAATATAAAAAAAATATAATGGTAATTTTCTCAATAGCAGTCAGGTTGGTTACAAGTTTCAATCTTTGTCGTAAATTAGTAAAAATAAATAGTTGAAATTGTAACAAAATTTTTTTTTTTTTAATCAATTTGGATTTATATTTTTGTAACTATATGTTTTTTTTAGTATTATTTAGTTTATAAATCAAATTTTATTTTAAATATTTTTAACAAATAACTCGTTTTGACAGTACCAAAAATATATAAGATAATCATAAATTATAATAACTAAGATCATTTTATTATTTAATCATTGATATACCTACAACTGACTTCAAATCAAAATATTCAAAAATAATTTCTGTTTTTTTTTTTTACAAAAAATTATTTATAGTAAATATTTTATACTTTACCATATTACCATCTTAAGCTCTCTTATTAACAACATAATGATTATTTATCTGAATTCCATTTACAATTATAAAAACAATGTTATAACAAATAATAAATTATTTTCATTTTTATTTGGCCAAATACAATAACTACTAACGTCTAAATTAAAAAATGAAGATTCATTGTATGTAAAATGTGTCAATTTTTATTGTTTGATTAAATAAAAATAATGTATAATAAAACCTGTTAATATTATTAGATAATTTGAGCTATAGATTTAGTTTCAAGAAGATGGGAAAGGCATACAAATAGCAAGTTTGATGTTCTTAATATAGTTCACAATAAAGTTGTACTCTTGTTGTCTTTGTAAGTTTTCATGCCAATTAATTTCATTGGAGCGTAGCTCTTAATTTATTTAAATGACAGGGACTTTGGTGGCATTACCTTTTTAAGGGTTTGCAGTTTTTTATACGACCTTGTACTACCTATACAAGTTTATATTACTTCCCTATCCATAACGCAGTACTTAATTATAGTATATACTCGTATAATAATATACTCTACCATTTTGTGTTTATATCCGATGCCCTCCCGGGACGATGCCAAAAGTCGTATTTTATGCAAATAATAATAATAATATTCGTATAAGTTATATTCCTTTGCATCGTATAAACTGATTCATATTCTTGTTATTTTGTATTCTGCTAATAGACAGCGTAGTACGGAGTTTAATGGCGCTACACGGTACTCTTTTTATCTACTTGAAATTCATTCGACAAATTTGAACGCATTTATATCACCCACGTATAGACGCCGCTTCAATAAGAAAATAAGCAAATAAAAGACTTCATTTCACTCGTTTATTTATTATTCGATTTTTATACGACCCATTAAAATCTTCACCTTAATGGAATTTAATTTTCCATAAAATGAAAGCAGGTAGGTACCTATACTAGATATTTTCAAATACTCATTATGCCAGACGGAATATTCAGACGAATTAATTCGACTAAAGTGCAGTTATATAGTAAAGCTTATTCTCTAAAAGCACACGATGCAATAGTTCAAGAAATTTGTTTTTAAATATAACGAATTTAGTCTTGAATAGATCTTCCTTCCCACTATTATTTAGAAATAGTATTTTGAGGTCAAAATAAACACAAAAAGTTAATAAAAATATAAAAAAATGAAGGTATAACAAGAACTACATTATTAAGTTTTTACAAGTACATATAGGTCAAATTCTCATTTTAACAAAAATAAACATTATTTATTAACTAAAATAAAGTGTAATATTTAATAACGTTACTGTTAAAATAAATATGTATTATACACAAGTAATATATATATATATATATTTTTTTTAATAACGAAAAACAGTTCCATGTTTTAAATAAGGTTTAATAGTTACACTTAAAAATGCGATATCTTAAAAAAATAGTATATATAAAAATAAGTTCATATAAAAAGGCACCCCATAAATTTATGTTTAATTATAATTATTTTCTATAATATTCTCTAGTTACAATTATAAAATGAATCTCAAAGTTGTTCTAATTAATTCAGCCACGAACTCGAGGACACGTAAACATGTTCGTCGTTGATGTTTCACTTTTTGAAATGAGAAAGTGTTAAACAACAATTTTCTAATTAATGTGTTTAATAAATTGTTCTCTATTGTGAAGTTTTGTAAATTTACCAAATATAAAAATTTTATAAAAAATTAAATATAAAATAGATTTATAGTTGGAAATTTTTTGATAATGTATTATTTTAATATCGTACTAGCATTTTATCGAATATTTATAATATTATTATGCGTTTTCTGAAAACGTTAATTTTATTTACTTATAACTCATAATAGCATAATTTTAATACATTTTAGAACTAATACGTTATCAAACTCAAATTTGAATTATAACACTTTAATAAATACCTATACATTTTTTTGTGTATAAAGTTTTCATACTGGTAATATATTCCCTTACCCACGGGTGTTTTTATTGCAAAATAGTTGCTGTTTACCAGATAAATTTTGTTTTGTCGGCGTTTTCAATCTTATCTCATTATATTTAACTATGAAGTATGTACTGCCATTTTTCGCATTTCATGCATTATACTGAGTGTTTTTTAGGCTAAGTGAAAAATTGATTATGAACCATAGAATAAATTCTGGAACAGGATAATGATGATAATCATTAATATTATGGTAAGATGTAGATGCAGTGCAGTGGTTATCGAAGGTGGATGAGTGAGGGGAAATAGGTGAAACCGTTAGGGTGACCTCCATACCCAATCTCTTACGTCCAAAAAAAATAACTGCTTTAAAAAATTCCGACAGATCGGTACTTAACACGTCGGATAACACTCGGGAAAATGACCGATGATGATAACGATTATAACAAAAATTATCATTATATATACGTATATAATATAAGACCAGTAATAATAACGAAGTAGTATATATATATTACATTTTACACCTAGTACGGGGTTAAAGCTGTACGTACAGTGCGTAAGTCGTCATCATCGGGGTTGGCAGGGGCTTGTCGTGAGGGGTAACCGAACTACGTGATTACGACCGGAAGTTGTGGCTAGGAAAATCTCGATCGGTCCGCTCTCTACAGCTCACCGAAAATCTGAACGTCCTTCCGCTCACGCCATCACAGCCTCCGTCGACGTACGCTATCGGTGGACCCCACGCGGAGACGGCGGCAGCTACGACAGTGGCAGCGGTGGCGATGGAGCGAGAAAAACCCGGCGCCCCACCGCCGCCGTTAATCGGCTTAAATGAAACGTATTAATCGTTTTAGCGCGGCCGCTCGAGCGTTCTAACCGAATTACTATTTAATTTCCGCCCCCTCCCTCAAATAAAAGGTTTTCGAGCTGGAAAGGGATGCATATATATTATATATGCTTACGAGTGTATAATAATGTATAAGAATTAAAAGCGGACTTAAGGGTAGCGACTAGCGGTGTTCGAGAGACGTATGATGCGGTGGCGGCGGCAGCGGCGATGGGTGTCTATGTGTACTTGCGGCGCGAGGCGACTACAGTAACGGTGGAGGCGACGACGACGACGAGCGGCGCGCGCGCGCGTATCGATCACCTCTCTCTGTCTATAGCGCGGCCGCGCAAACACCCACACACGCGCTGACGGGCGGTCGGTCGCTTGCGCCGACAAACCGCTAAAACGTAAACTCAGCAGCAACGCCGACAGCAACGGCGTTGTCGGTAACATTGCAAAACGTCGGTCGGCCGGTAAATTGTATAGGAAGGTATGTTATTAAATTACATTAATCTACCGTCCTACATCACGAAATTTGTGGATGGTGGGTGAAAGATATAGGTAATCATAAAAAATTACGGACTAAAAATATCCAATTTATTAGCTAAACAAAACGAAAGTTCGTTTTTATCCCAAGCATTTGATTATGAATTCTGATAGAACTGAGAACTGTTTATAGCTCTTCATGGGTTATAATCTGTATAATCAAGTAATTTTATATAAAATGTACCAACACTTTTATTTTAGGTATCTATGTAATGATAATATCTACATATAACATATTATTATCTACTTATGTAAGTTTATAATAATATAATATCTATGTATATTATACTCTTTAGTAAAATACGAGTAACTTAGATGATAAATATAAATTGCGAAGATAAAAATAATTAATATCAGTGGATTGTTGCTTTGTTTTATAAAAAATCATAACCAGGCCACCAGAGTAGAGAAATTCTGAACACACTTCTACAGCACTGGTAATTATTAATTATCATGGGGTTTTCTGGGTAACTATGTGTATAATTTTCAGGGTACTACAGGTATGTATTTTTTCATATATACTATAACAAGGTTAAAATAATAATACTTTTTATAAATACACATAGACTGATTATATAAGTATGTTCGCTTTGTTTTATGCTTAAGCTACATATTTATTAAATACTATTTATGAAGTCATTAAAAATCGTCATATAGTGTATATCGCCATTATTTCCCATAAAACTTTACAAAGTTACTAACCTATATAATATACATACTTATTAAAATATGTAAACACAATTAACGAAACGACGATAATCTACAAAAAAAAAAACGTAATATAAGTATACATATAATATTTTATATTTTTCTGTAATAATTATAATAACAAATAAGATTTAACTTGTATTTTACAAACTTATCTATATATACGTTGTTTATAAATTTAAATACACATTAAACTATAAATAATTTATAATGTGCAATTAACGGTCGTAGAAGAGTATGATTAATAAACTAACCCTAAAAGAAACATTTAAATAATGCTATACTAATAATGTATAGATGACATTACGAGTACGTTTACCTTGACGCACAGATTTTGGTTTTACATTTCCAAAAAATGGACGATGTAGTTTGTCTGATCATAAATGGTTCTAAATATACAAATAAGAGTCGTTTCCTCGGAATTTCATCGATATGCATATCATAATTAAATACGCACTTGTGGTTGATAACGCAAAAATGGTTTAATATCGAGAATTAAACAGAACAGTGGATGTGGAGGAAAGGACAGTGACGATCGCGTTTTTTCCATGACTAACGATGGTAAATATCGCAGTTATCAACTCATAACTATTTTACCATATTATGCATTATGGCCAATATGGTCAACGTTTAATACGGTTAATAGTATTATATCACAATCAAGGTGATCACTGTCCGTATAGTTTAAGTTACTTGGTATTGGGTAAATAGTGGTCTTAAAAGTAAACGGTGGCCGCCAATTGTTAATTGTTTTTTCTATTACGTCCGCTTGACACTTAGTCAATCGTTTTCGTGTCGCTGTTGGTGGGTACGCAAAATGTCGAGAAGTGCGATTAAATTCTGGCGTAACGAATTTATTGTTAGTTTTATCTTTCGACCCGACGTGATGCCTATTTTTCTAGAATAACGGCTCTTTGGGTATTTAAGTAAGTCATTCATCGGTTACATCATATTATATTGTATTATTCTATATTATTCATAGGGTTTTCGCACTATAGCGCAGTATAGCCTATTACAAATAGGCTATATCTACGATGGTTATATAGGATTTATGGTACTTGCACATAATAAACTTTATTAAATTAAGTGTAAACTTATGAAGGTTTGTAAAATTAAGAACTTGAAAAGATAGTTGCGTGATCGCTAAGCCTTAAATGCCATAAAAAAGTTTTTATTTTTTTAATTGACTGCATAATATAGCAAGTTCTTAAAAATGTTAAAAATTAGATCTTGAATCTACACAGTGTGAAAGCATAACAATTGGTCGAGCATGCTTAAGAAATCACTTTTAATCTGAATACGTACTATGAAGAGCAAGGAGGTGATGAGGGGATGGGTTCACCCAGGCAATTGTGCTGGACGATACTTTTTACATTCTCATATTTGCATTTATAATTTTTCGTACCAAACATTGTAATCTTGTTTGAATACATAATTTATTTTATCGTTATTATTATGCACCGATCATATTGTAACGACAAATTAAAAAGCAACGTGCTTCGATTTCATGAATGCTGTGCTAAAATAATGTTTCTTGATAATAAAATATGTTTATTTTTCTTTGTTGAATTCGTTTTACTATTTTATCAAATGATAAATTATATATTTTTGTTGTGCAAAATTTACATTTACCATATTTGGTGGAGGCAGAATAAAATTAATACCAAAGTACCAATACTAAGTACGTGTCTACTCTATTTCTCACGTTAGAAGCAGGAAATTGTAATATAATATTTTCTCCCTCAGCTGTGATTACGGAAATCGGTGATAAAATAACGGTATCCATAGATAGCGCGTCAGTAGTCGTCGATTTTCGTACGAGAGAAAAAAATGGCGCACTCGGCAATATATTTCGTGTGCGTAAATATGACAGATTTTTAAATGTATCACAAGCTCGTGATACGGGGATTTTTTTTATATATAACGATGACTCATCGTCTAATAATTCCTGCTTTACACCACCGCTAGTTCATCATTAGAGCTCATCCATCTCTCTCTCTCTCTCAAGGGCCGTCGTCCGCGGCACCGCTGGTCTATACTTTTTTGCTCTTTTACGCCATTCTCTCGACCCTCTCCTAAATCAACCCAACCCTCTCCATCATCACTCGTCGCTATAGCAAACGACCGCTTACTATACATACTCACACATGCACAGACTTTTCTCACAAAAAAAAAGAAAAAGAGGGGAAAAAGGTGCCATCCATAAAAGCCAAAAACAATAGCCTTGTCACGACGCGTGGACGCACGGCCGTTCGATTTGTAAGGGTGATTTGTTGACAACTAGATGAAGGACACGCTTACACATACGCACAACCCTCGGTATGCACAGCAAAAAATACCGACCAAAAAGCTAGTACCTATCAAGAGTATCCGTCTGAACCATTATACGGTTAATTTTACGCAGCAGTATATTATTATTACCTATGTTATATAGGTAGGTATATACATCCCCCAACGGGTCTAATGAGATTACCTAGGCGCAACAAACTTTGAAATAATTTCCCGTATAATGTATATATATATATCCTCACACACGCATGGGTATATAGCATATAAACCTAATTAAACGATATATGCGCGCACGTGCCCATATATGGTATACGCTTGCGAATATCATCGACGAAGACGAATTAGACGGGCATTTTCGTTCGTTAAAACGTCTTGCCGCGGTTAATTGAATTTCCTTGTATAGACGTAGCACGGCGCTATCCGATTCCCAGGATCCTCCGCCACCGTCCAAAGTCCCGGCGCACTTATCCCCCCAAGGGATTATACTATTATTATTATTATTATTATTATTCGTTAACAACGGTTTTCAGTTACACCATCGCATATTCCACAAGTATAAATTATACAACTATTATTATATTATAATATTATAATATTATAAATGCGTATAGAAGTTGCGATACACGTATATAAGTATTATCGTGGTGTGCACTCGCCACATATGACATGTATTCATTAAAGTTGTAACATAAATACCTATCGTATCTTGTAAACGCGATTCTTTCAAACCCACGTTCGGCTTCATCATGATAGTACGCGTGGTACAAACGACACCACGGTAAGTGCTTAACGTATATATAATATATATGACATAAAATAAGGATAGGTGGGATGTCGCACACCCCTTCTCAAATTGTCTGACACTCGTGAATACAAGATTATTAAAGTCGTCATCAGAATAATATGACGTACACATATTCATGTACCGTATAGTCTAAACTCTTCCCGTACCTATGTATACGTTTATGTGACGTGACCACCAGACAAGGGACTCGAGTACAACACATGACTCAATGATATAAATTTCACAAAATATTAATATGTACGAGGGTGTTCGATATCATCGGATGGCCGAGCGTTATCTATCTTCAGTACACTATCCGCTGTCGCTCAGTAGGTAGCGTGAGTGTGTTTTATTGGTTTTTATGTGCGATTTCACGTGCGTGATATTATACTGATATATGACCCGAAATTAAGAGCCCAATTGAAACGACACTTGAACGCGTGACGTGTAAGCTGTTACATTTATGTATTAATTCCTATAAATAATACATTATTGGAGTACGTTTCTTTCATGGCCGACAATAATATAATAATTTAATATTATAGTTTGTTATTGATCAAAAATCATCTTACGGTAATAAATTCTCTTATATCTACTTAATACTTGTATTATTTTGGCACTATAAATATACAAAATTGATAAACATTAATAAATGGAAACATTAAAAAATATTATCTAACTTTTTTTTTTTTAATTAATCTAAACTTAAAAAAAAACTATTAATAAATAATTAAACAATTTGTTAAATTTTCATCATATAAAATATTTTATAATACTAAATATTGTAAAATATCAATCATTCTGCATCAACAGTTTAAGAAAATAATTTTACTTTAGTTTACAAAATATAAATATCAATAACCAATTTAAACTAAAATTCACTAAGTATATGAAATGATAAAATTTAAATTTTAGTAAAAAATAAAGTTTTATATTCATGATATCTAGACTCTGTAACTATATTTTCTTAAACCCAAAAATTGAATAAAATATAATATTATTATTGTTATACTTCAATAATATTTTTTGATAAATATAGGAAAATTACGTAGCAAATAATTGTTGATTATTATATTTTACAACGTTTAAGCATTAACTATACGTTTTTCTTGATTTTGCTTATCTGTATAGGAAAATCATTCTACAGCATAACATTTTGATCACCTAATACACAGTGTTGCGTTATTCTATTAAATATTACATACGTTAATGATGTGTTTGTATCATAATACGAGTACATTATGTTCTGAGCGCAAAGAACGTCTCGAGAAAGACTAACCACATACAACATAATTTAATATAATATTGTTATGAATATTAGTTGATGGTTTTTTTTCTTTTTTCATTTAAATAAATTTATTATGTCGAGCTACTGTCTGCTCAAAATTTACTCAAATAAGTAATTCGCTATATTGTTATTATTTTGCTTTGTCAAGAGTTTATTTTGTCTAAAATGAGAAAAACAGTTTTTTTCACTCACCTTTACATATTTTTTTTTACCTATCTCAGTTGTTCAATGTTCAGCATCATATTTTATTATTATACACGTAAAATTAGACCAACTTCAATTACCATAAACATTTAGTATAGTATAGTGTGTAGTGAGTTAATATGTAAGAATACTTTTACTTAGGTTTATATATACGGAGTAAGGATCAAGACCTTGGAAAGATAACGCGAACAAAAGACAAGCTTTTATTCCTTTCGTCTATTTAAACAAACACCTACATTTTTTTGCAATACGTTTATAAATTATAATTACTCATCAAAGTATATATTTTGTTTTAAAGGATTTTATCATGTCTGAGCAATACATAAATACATAATATATATATATATTTTTTACAGATTTCATTTAATCCATAAAAAAAAAACAGATTTAATTGTTATAAAATAAAAAATTATATTATTTACGCTATTTACCGTAAATTCTATATGAAAATGACAAAATAATAATTAAAATTTAATTAAAATTAAAATTATAGCAAAAGCATATATTTTTATCTCTATTTGATATGATATATCATAAATTATATTAGTATGGAAATATATAAAAGTTTATTGAAGCTCACTTATAAATGTAATTCGGCCATTTCCTAGTAAACCTTGATTAAGTCCGTTTTATATACGTTATGTAATATTATATAACGTGGGTTTTATTCAGAATTAACAATGACTGACTGTAGTATAGTAATCCTTGTACAAACACTATTACATTTTTATAAATGTGTTTATGAGAAGAGAGACCTAATCTACGCAATTCCAACCAAAGGTTTTGATATAGTTTGAGTGATTTTTATAATATATCCTTATAAATAATATCGTAAGGTAGCTACAAGCTTTCTTTATGTCATATAATGTACATAATATTACTTTACTTTCAAATTAAAAATTAAAAATGTAAAATTACCACAATGTATATTATATACAATTTTATCCAGTTAAATATAGCCAGTATTTAATAATGTATTGTTTAAGTTATGAGACATTAAATATTTACAGGGTGATTTACTAACTACACTTACCCCATTTTCTAATTTAATAATAACTTTTTTTTTCAAATATTACTTGGACATTTTTAATATACTTGAAATTTTTCAAATACCTGAGATTTTTTGTACAGCTTGCGAAGTACCTTGTAACAATATGAACTTTCATTTTTCAAATAAATCCCTTTTTGCTACACTAAATATATAGCGCATCATTTTTCTGAGTATTTTGTGATATAAAAATTAAAATTCAAGTGAAACACACAAATTTTAAGAATTTAAAAATATATTTAAAAATTCAAAACAATCAAAATTTGAAGGATTTCATCATTAAATAAAAATGATTATAAGCATACTTGCTGAATCACTCTGTATAATACACAACAGTTTGTTAGAAAACAATAAAAATAATTAATGTTTGAAATTAATATTATAAGATAATAAAATAATTATAATTCATAATTATTGTAAATAATATTTAGCAACTTATTATTCATTAATTTTTTGTAACGTCATTAATTTTTGGATTTCATTAAGGTCGCTTTGAAGTTGGAAGATTTTTCTTTTATTTTTAATTGATTAAATTAATAAAAGATGAAATAAATAATAAATACATAAATAAACTGTGAAATCATATAATATTATTATTTATCTTGTATACAGTTTACACTAGTCAACATTGGCGTTATTCCAAAAATGAGAACATTAATTAATTAGAAAACAATAAATAATTTAAATATATATTGATAAATACATTGTTTTATAGTTGTTTGCTACTATACCTTACTAATTAATTTCATAACTTTATCTAACAGTTTTAAACACAGAATAATTTTACATTACCCATAAAACTCTTTTATTATAATATATTATATAACTGTTTCTAAAAAATTATAAATATAATTTATAAAATTTGTTTTATTTGTTAGTAATTTAGTATTATTATATATTGCATCATACAAAAAAAAATATTCATAGAAATAAACAATATTTTGTTCTTATCTCTGATCCTATAAATGGTAAAAATAGCTTAAATCATACTATGTTATACTATCATATCTGTTTAAAACTGTAATTTCATCTTCAAAATTCCAGTTCTAAGCTAATTCAATTTTAAAAATGGAATATAATTATATTAATATATTTTAAGTTTTGCGTTTATATTATTGAAAAAATAAAAATTGAAAATAGCGTTTTAAAAAATTATTACAATTAAAATAAATCAAAAATCAATAATATTTCCCTCGCATTTCTTAAATATATAATTTGAATAATTAATAATGATGTTTACTGTTGTATATTTTGTAAATAATAAGTAGAAGTGGAGAACATGTAATCATAATTTGAAGAGGTTAGTGGGTACTATATTATTTATTAGAATAAAATTATTGAACCCAGAATATATTGTAAAAAGAAAATCGTATGAGTACGTTAGCTAAAGGATTCTTAAAGAATAGTATAAAAAAATCAAATAAATGAAAACAATATAATAGTATAGAATAGTAAATGCTGTTATGATTTAAGTTCAAAAAGTGGTTGGGATTAAAATTTTGGAGTAGTTTGAATATGCGTCACATACGTATCCAATTTTTAAATTCTATAATATCAATAATAATATAGCATTAAAATAAATAAATAATGTATATAATATTTATATTTATTAAATAAATTATGAAAAATATTACGCCTCCGATAAATGGTTTAAATATTTGTTTTTTTTTTTTAATATTAATATTTAAACATCAATCTAAACAATTTAAGAATACTTATGATATAGTAATGCTCAGCTATGCATTTAATAAAATAACTTTAAATAAATAAAACATATTTAAGACATTTGATACATTACAATATTGATTTTCAGCCACATAATAAATATAGAGCACTGATATATGTTTGAAGCTTACCTCTTACCTTGTAGTTTAAAGCTTAGACTTGGTGAATTGAGAAGTTTAATGGTATAAATTTCAATACTATTCTCACATTACTCTTCTCTACTTCTCTAATATAAACTAGTAAACAGTTCTAATTATTAATAAACGATTGAATTGTGTTTAACCATTGATTTGATTCTAGTTTAACGTACATACAATTTTCATTATAAAGTTCCCTTTGAAAATTTGAAAATAAAAGAAAGTATAAAGCTAAAAGTATTGTATATATATATTGCTTTCGGAAAAAAATCCCTTTAAATATTGATATATTATATATGTTATATGTATTATAAATGTAGTGTTTAAAAATATGAAAAATATTCTATCGATGCAGGTTGTTTATTTATTTTTTGAAAGCAATGTTTAGAAATCAGTGATAAACTGCCCACTTTTAGAAGTAGTCAAACCATATATAAAAGGTTTATGCTCTTTTCCATGGAGCTTATGATCAATCAGGTTGACGAGGGAATATACAACCCTCTTTAATGAAATTCGACTGAGATACCGATTTATCCAACAAGAACCCCACGTCTACATTCGTACAGACAAAATCAACCCCCTACATCGAATAATGAGATATATAATATAGCCTAACGCGCACCCTTTTCTAGATCGCTCTTCTTTAGATGTGAAAAA
Organism: Rhopalosiphum nymphaeae; assembly: GCA_036289425.1. NCBI lineage: Eukaryota > Metazoa > Arthropoda > Insecta > Hemiptera > Aphididae > Rhopalosiphum > Rhopalosiphum nymphaeae. Next base: position 1,217,085 of record JAZAQC010000034.1, on the reverse strand, counting down.
TATCTTCGATGCCTAAAATATACTCAACTTAATCCAAATGTTGTGGTGTGCTCAATTGTACACAACTCAAACGAGTATATTTAGTATTTATAACTTGCAGATCGTATTTTATTAAATTAATTTAAATTTTTACTGAAACGGTCGTTATTATAACAAGCACGGAATGCCAATTGGTTTTAGCGGTACTTTTTTTTAACCTAACACAGAGTCTCTTCTGGTAAGACTATTCAGGACGTGACCCGTTCACGAAAAGGGCCTGTCGGTCTGTCAGTCAAAAAGAGAATACGATTGAGGGGAGTTTTTCCATTAGTTTTATTGAATTGAATTACTTATCTGATACAGTCGTGAACAAAAATGAGGTATGCCCAAAATCTCCAGAAAACCAACATTGAAATAATACATATATATATATATATATATATATAGTATTATATAAAAGCATATAATATAATACAGATTAAGTTTCAATTTATTGTGTATGATATAATATATACCATATATATATATATATGTACTGCAGTGGCAATTGCGGTGGTAGTGAGTATTTTTTCAATGCCACTGGACGACTCGTGTACTCTTGACAGCTTGTTTCAGATAAGACTACTCAATGACATTAGTGATTCTATTTATAAGGGGGGAGGGAGGTTTGCTTTTATTTTTTAACTATTTCACACGTCCTCTTAATATTACTGCATGTACTCGCTGATGCAAAAACTTTCAATAGACCATCGTCATTGATCCCGCTTGCATTTATACCTTTTATCCTTATCCCGACTTAAAGCTGCATACTACAAACGGAAAAACTGATCCGGAAATAATTTCCTCGGAAAAGTGACAGTAGGCAAGATAAATTTTTGGGAGATTTGGTGACAGCGACCATGAGGAAAGGGCTGTGTTTGCGCTGCGATACCGATCCATTATGTTGTAGAAAATCAAATCTGCTATTACGTTAATTAAATAAAAAATAACAAAACAGAAACCTCCTTTATATAATGTTATTATTATATAACTATCTGTAATTGAAAATCTGTGGCGTTTCGTAGAGGGTTGCAAGTTCCCGGCCAAATGGGAGGGTGTGTGGTTCCAGTCTGGTATCCGGCAGTCGATCGTTGTGCAGGCCAACCGGTTCAGCATCAAAGGCAAGTGCGTGGACTCAGATGGTGACAAGTATCTACTTTCGGACGAGTAAGTCAAGAAACTTAATGCTATTATTACGTCATATTATGCATGTTATAATTATACTAAATGCATAGGTACCGCTGCTGTAGCTGTGGTTGTTATTATTATTGTTTTATTGTACGACGACGATGATGTAATTTTTGTTATTTATTACAATTAAGCCATAATAATATTTGTGTTGTTATTCGTGTTAATACACTGACATAAAAACTGTTCTACTCTATCAGATATAAATCATCATTTAAGTATATTATATAATTTAGGTCACAGATTCTAGAAATGAAGAAATTATCAATCATGTATTATATTATTCCATTACAGCGTGATACAATTACTTGTTTGATACTGTACACATTTTCTCGAATTACATAATTTCTGTATCTATAAAATTCATGAATTCAAATTAAACGATCTAGCATAGCATTTTAAAAACCTATTCCAAGTATTTATCCTACTTTTTACCCGCTGTGCCTATTTAGTATATACATATTAAATATTATAATGAATGAAAAATAATATCATATATTATGTTTAAAAAAATATTTCAAAGAAAAAATTAAGTTACAGTTTAAATCAGATAATCATAGTATTAATTGGTCGATTAAAAATATTTAATAATCGTTAAAAATAATAGTTTTAAAGTAAAATTAAATTCAAAGCTTACTATTATATATTTTAATACCTGATATAACTTCATACGTTTATATTATACTCATCATAATATAGTAATTTGCTGTGAAAAAATTGCTCTCAAAAGTAAACACTTTAAAATTATCAAAAAAAAAATAAACATTATAATACAACATGCGACAAAAGCTATAATCTTTAGAGGACATTTTTAACACAAGATGTAGAAAGATAATGAATATGATAGAAAATTAAATAGGTAATATATTTTAATAATATAGAGGATTTAATTATATGGTAGATAATTTACAAATTCATAACGAAGAATGATAAAATAACTGTTTGATCCAATACTTATAGTAATAAGCATAACCTAGCATATGTATACACTTTTTAATTTTTCTTATACTATATATTTATTATTTATTATTATTTTAATTTTGTAAGTTTTTTACTTTTTTGAATGACAATATACATTTTTAATTTCATATTCTAAAACATACATGTTTATACATAAAAATCAAAATTCGGACGAGTAGCTTAAAAATTATAAATACTTAAAGTAAAGTTAGATTAAGTTAAATAAAAAATATTTTTGGTAAACAGAGTAGAGTAGTACGGGGAGTCGGGGATAAACTGCAAAATGTTGGACTGCTATTCTGTTCACCAAATTTTAAATACTTATAATATAATAAATAACTCATAAATTACTTATCCAAATTTGGATATTTATTTATCAAACTACTCCAAAAAATATTCTGCTTCAGAATGATATGATGATATAATTTTTATTTTGTTAAATGTGACGTGAATGTAATCATAAATAATCAGATTAAATTATTTTATGAAAACATAAAAATAAAATGTTAGAAGATTAGATAGATTAGATTGGTTAAGATTAAAAAACAAGATAAAAATACAATACAGATTTAAAAGAGTTATCAAAATATCATACTCGTACTCAATTTTATTCATTTTTTTTTGTGTTATCCTTAGTTATTTTTATTATAATATTTGAGTTAAAATCTGTTCATTGAATCAGGTCATCGTTTAATCTTTCTAAATAAAGTTTCCGCGAAAACTGCAGTCAATGTTATCTGTATAACGGAAACATTTTTCTAGTCATAATATTATTGTAATAATCTGTTAACGACTGTAATTTTTTTGATCAATTATCTCATGACTATATTTGAGGACAAAAAATACTAACTTGAAACTGTAAAAATAGTGAACATGGATAAATCGATAATAAGAGATTAACATACACTATTCCAAAATAAATAGAATAGATTTATCGTATTATTAACGCTCTTCACTTTGGTCAATTTGAATTCCTTATATTTATATAATAAATATTTACAATTTTTTTTGTTGTGATTTTTATTTACCTAGTACCAAGTCATGTATCTCGATTATAACTTCATAACATATATAAAAAATTAAAAAGAGAATTTAAATTACAAGCAACTTGTTTTAATCAATTTGTATTTAAATCACGAGTAAAATCTGTAGCTCACTAATAATTATTATAAACATATTTGAAATTTTCTATTTTTGATTCAAAATGTATTAAACATGTAAAACATGATATTATTATAACTATAAATATTTCATTATTTTTAGATCATTAATACATCCCTGGTACCTACATTATACTTAATCTATTTATTTGTATTTATTGTATAAAATATTCTATTTTTCAATTAAAAACTTGATATATAAGTATGTATGTACATATTTTGTGCATATACAATCATATTAATTTTATTTTGGTAATTTTCTTTATGTTTTGAAGCTTACCTAACTAACTCTCACATTTGTTTTAACGAATTAATAGTTAAAATAAGCAATCACAGTCTTATATATGTTTATTCAAATTTAAATCATATACATTCCATGAAAATTCGTTATAAATACCATAGCTATAAATAAAACGCTATTATAAATTCAAATATTATATGAAATTAAAAATCCATTATATTTAACATGCAATTTTACAAAACAAATATTAAATTAATGCTTTATAGCATACCTACCTACCTATATAGTTATATACTTAAATATGCATTGGTAGGTATACAAACTAATTAAATAAGTCCATAATGTATATAATCTGATATATTATTATTATATAATCTATGCCCTCAATAAATGTAATATATAATAATTTTTAACTCTTTAATTCAGTATAATATTAGATTTAGCTGTATTAATAATAATAACTATGATCATTTAAACATAATAATTTATTATTTTTATGTTAACAACAAAGACGCTTTTCTCTAAATCGATGAAATTATAAAACAGCACCAATATATTAAGGATTTAGTGTGAAACGCTCTCATTAAATATTTGTACAAAGTATCTTGAAGCACCATTCTTGAAAACCTCCAAGTCCCATATTAATATAATGTGTTCGTTATATTCTCGGTAAATGTCATCGAAGGCGATAAAGTTTTCTTTATCTATTGACTTGTAAGGGATTCAAAGAACACAGTTCCCTTTGTACCAGGCGAGATATGTACGTAAGTGCCACGGGCGCACTGCTGTATGCAGTATTAACTTTTTTGAACTCAAAGTTGTTGTCATAACGAAATCTAAGCACAGTAACCAAAAACTTGTTCGTTGAATATGTCCCGATAATTTACATCGATAATTTCCCTGCGGCTATTATTTTTCATAATTCATCGCATTGGCAGTACTGGTTCACACATTTCGCAATATTATAATGATATGGTATTGGATTACAGTTATGTTTGCAATTTATTAATAGAAAGGATATTTCCAAGGAGATTCGAAAATTCGTTGTATTTAAATACTGATTTTAATTTGTCACAACTTGAGACTTTTAGCAAACATCTACATTTGGGGGTTTAAGTTTAATACACATAATAATAAATTATGAACAAACATTACAAAGTTATGTTATTTCTATATAATCACGTGAATATTGTAATGCGAAATAATAATAAACGAACACATCGTCATAAAATATAACTTGAGTACTAACAATAATAATATATATTATTAATCCAATTTTTACTATTTTTAAAGCTAAATCGGTGGAGAGTTAAGACCCTTGAAATATAATATTATACTAAGCTTGGTTTTATTGAAAAAAAAAAATAATAATATATTCTTAGGTGGATTGACTCCAAAAGGATTTTATGTTCATTGGAGCATTACATTATTTATGGAGAAGTCAATAGTGTTATAAGATGAATCGGGTTGCGCACAGTACATGGCGTGTCGAGTATGGAAAACGATAATCGTAAAACTGATTGTCTCCCGTACCGTCGTTACTTTTTAGCCCTTAAATATATACACCAACACGTAACTACGTTATATATATATTTATATGTTTACCTCATCTAACCTTATAATAATAATAGTAATACTTATACTATATATTATGTGCATATATATATATATATATGTGTGTGTATAGCTCAGATTTATATGCAATTAAAAATCCAAAATACATAAATAAATAATGTGTAATAAAAATGTTAAAATATTTAGGTAAATTGAAAAAAAAAATCTTAATTTAGACGAATTCAAAATCTCTAAATGTAAATAACATTTTTATTATTATTAAAAAATAAAAATATATCAACAGTAGATCAAATAAAATCATAAATTGCAACCTACTTAACAATTTATTAGTCGAGAGTAAAAACAGCATTAGAACAAACATGGATTTACAATCTTTTGCTATATACTCGTTTAGTCGTATAATATTATATGGAGGCGGGTTAAAATCACCACAAATAATAATTTGAAATATGAAAAAGTCGTGTTTATATCGTTGTAACCACATAAAAAACACCATTTCATTTAATATTTTTGTACAGATGGAGAAATAACGAAATATGGAAATACATGTATTGTATTTATAACAAAATATTATTTGAAAGTACTTTGTATATAATAATTTATTCAGATTCTTTTGAAACGTACTATAGTCGAATGTGATAAATTTTTTTTAATAAAAATTTGCATTTATATAATATAAATCTGAATCTTGTAATACCCTAAAATATTATAGGGTATATCACGGATATAACTGAAAACATTTAAAAATATATTTAATAATTATTTTCATAGGTTATAAATTATATTTTGAAACTTTTTTGGATTTTAAGCAGAGCCATATGACTATATATAATATACATACTACTACGTATTATGTGTTATTTTGTCTGTTATTACCTTTTTTGGATAATAAAAGTACTTTGATTTTTAAAAATAAAACTGGTTTCTGATTGAAAATTGGATTTAATTGGTACTTTAGGAGGTGAAAAATTGCAAATACTTTTTTTATATAATCGAGAAAAACAGAAAAAAGGAAAAATGGAAAAATGGAAATTTTTAAGTAAATTTAATCTTCGACAAAATCGATTTCATTTATTTTATTTTTTTATTCAATCAAAAATTAATTACAATAGATACTTGACATTTCATTAAATTTTATAAGTGATATTATTAATTTATAATTACAATAAAATTTTCATAATATTTCCTGAGCTTTTTATAGCTATGAGAAACTATTTAGTTTTTATCTCTATAAATGTCGGGTAGAAATGCTTAAAAATTTAATACAAATAAGTTTTTTTTTTCTTTTTCTTTTTTTTTTCTTTTTTTTTTTATTGAGAAAGAAAATTTACAATCTGTACACAATAATTACAATGAGCAAATTTGGTATTATAGAACAAAATGACATGAATAACACGATGAGGAAGTTACCCAATGGTAACACCTCTTATACTACTTTAATAGGTCTCTACACCATTTACGCTTTAGTCTGCGTGGTGGGTTTTTTGGGAGGGTGAGGGTAGACATGTGAGATATTAAAGTGTTGCTATATGTGCTTAGATTTTGGTGAAAACGTTTGTACATTGTTGTAGCAAGTTCAGCGGTAGTTGTTATTTTTAAGTCATTGTGTAAGGTGGAGTTTGAAACGAACCAGGGGGCTTTGGTAATTAACCTTAGCGCAATAGATTGAAAAGCCTGAATTGGTCTAATGTTCGAGGGCTTGGTCGGACCCCAGATTGCTATTCCATAAGACCAGACTGGTCTTATGATTGCCTTATATATAACAAGTTTGTTTTGGAGAGATATTTTGGAGTTGAGGAGAGGTCGGAGAAGATGAAGTCTATTGTTTGTTGATTTTCTTTTTTCTTTTAGGTGGGGGCCCCAGGTAAGTCTTTTATCAAGTGTTATGCCTGAGTACTTTATTTCGGTTCGGACAGGGATGGGGACGTTGTTCATAATTAATTGAGGGCACTCACGGGGAGATTGTTTTAAGGTGAAAGTAACTTGCACAGATTTATCAGTATTTATTTTAATTTTCCATTTTTTGGCCCAATCGTCAATTTTATTAGCATGGTCCTGAAGTGCAGCTGAAGCAAGGCTGGGATTTGAACTGGAGGAAAGAATAGCTGTGTCATCGGCGTATGTTGCAAGAAGGGTGTTACTGGATTGAGGGATATCAGCTGTGAATACATTGTAAAGGTCAGGGGATAAATCACTGTCCTGCGGGACTCCAGCATATATTGAATGAGTAGATGAGATATCATTACCCTGTCTTACGACAAACGAGCGATTTTGCAGATAAGATTTGATAATAAGATAGTAGGGAGCTGGCATGAAGAGTTTTAATTTGTATAGTAAGCCTTCGTGCCAAACTCTGTCAAACGCTTGGGCAATATCTAAGAAAAGTCCGGAGCAGTATTCTTTGTTCTCTAGAGCAGTTGAGATTTCGTCAGTAAGACGGTGGACTTGATGAATTGTTGAGTGCCTGTTTCGAAATCCAAACTGATTATTTGGTATGATTTGGTTATTTTGAAGGATGGGACGTAATCTTTTCAGGAGGGCCTTTTCGAAAAGTTTACCAAGAACTGGAAGTAAACTTATGGGACGGTATGATGAAGATAAGTGTTTAGGTTTATTTGGTTTAGGTACAAGTATAATGACAGCAAATTTCCAGATTTTTGGGAAGTAAGACATCCTTAGTATAGAATTATATATGTGAGTGAGCAGTGTTAAAGTTTTGAGAGATAGATTTTTTAAAATTTTGTTTGTTATGAAATCGTTTCCAGGTGCCTTGCCGGGAGGTAGTTTTTTAATTATATACTGGATTTCGCCAGGAGAGATGGGTTTTGCAGGTAACGACATAGGTAGCGGAGCTGATAGAAATTTTTGAATTTCTACAATTGAATTGTTTTCAGGAACAGTGCACGAATGAGGCTTGAATGTTTCGGCTAATTGAGAAGCAAAAATGTTTGCTTTGTCTTTATCGGTAATAGCTAGTTGACCGTTTTCATGTCGGAGAGGTGGGATTTTTTCTCTATGTTTGGTGAGTCTTTTGGTTGCTTTCCAAAGAGAGCCGTTATTTGGTTGCAGGGATTTCATGTATAATTGAAACTACTCAGATTTGTGCATATGTAGTTTATATTTCAAAAGATTTGTTAGAAAATTAAAATTTTTCTTATGACTAGGCAACCTTGTACTTTGCCATTTGGCACGAGCATGACGTTTGTTAATTATTAGCTATTTTATGTCATCAGGTAGGCTTTTGGAAGAATTTGAGATGTGTGGGTTAGTAGGTGATGTAGCTTTACTGGCTGATTGTTGGATTGTTCGAACGATACCTTCGGCAGCATTGTCTATGTCGGAATGGGTCTTGAGTGCTACTTTTGGATTAATATTTTGATCTAGGTTAAATTTGAATTTGTCCCAGTCTATTGGTCCATTAGTTAAGGAAGGTCTAGAGGTTAATAGAACATCATCAGTTATTGATAAAAGTATTGGAGAATGGTCACTTGATAGATCACAAATACTTTCAATGGAGGAATTTATGTGATTGGGGATTTTGGAAATAAAGAAATCGAGTGTTTCAAGCAACCTATTAGCATGTGTTGGCCAGTATGTAGGGTTGGGGGGGGGAATGAATGATAGATGATTTTTGATTAGAGATCTACGGAGAGCAGAACCTCTTTGGTTAGAAGTTCTGCTTCCCCAAAGAGAAATAAGCTTTTTATAAGTCGATAATCTCTAAATTAAAAATTTCGAAAATATATAGTCATAATATTTTTTTTCAAGCGTTTCAAGTTAGAATTTTATCAAATTCCATAAAATACATAAAAGTACAATTTTTTCAAAATTCATAAAAATATATAGGCACAATTTTTTTTTATATTTATTTATAGTTATCTTTTTTCGCGAATTTTGTAAAAAACTAAAATTAAACTATTTTATATTTATAAATTCATAAGAATTTTAATTTTAATAATTAAGTTTGAATATTTAATGCAAGATTCATAAGTAATTTATACTAAAACCATAAAATCTAAAGAATGTATAAAGGTAATTATTTTTATGAAATTTTAAGTTATTTAAACAATAAATAACGATATTAATTATTTTGTTATAATTTAAAAACATTAATGAAAACCTAGAATTTTTATTTTTATTATACCTATATATAATTATAAATTTTACTATACATAATGATATTTCTGATTTTTTTAAAGATATTATTATACATTCTTTGACCCACATACAAGTCCTCTCAGTAGAGCCCAGTACTCATATGTATATGAATTTAAATAAAATAAATAAATAAAAATATTATACCTATTTATACTAGGAATCTATTTTTACTTTTTTACGGTATTCACAGAAAGATGTTTTTATATTTATTATATTTATTATTATACATAAATTGATATAATATGGTATAAATATATATTATTATAATGATTTAATACATAGAAAGATAGGTAGGTACGTACCATTCTGCTGTAGATTAGGTGTCGAGTGATTCACTATAATAAGTGTGTTTAATTCGAATTCATTATAATATATCACTGTACACGAAAAATGATTCTAAGCGATAACAGTCTGACAGCCTATATCATTAAGAATATTTTATGGTATATATTTTCGATGTAGTTAAAATTGAATATACATATATATGTATATATAATTATTAATTATATAATATTATTATTATATTGTTGTTATTAACTTTTGAGTTAATACCACCTTAGTGTAAAACAGTGTGAACAAGTTCATGGTATAAATAGTTAGATAATATCTTAAAATTAACTTATATGATTTTGAAACTTCATTCCGTATAATTAATAATTTACATAACAATTTTAAGGTAACCATGGTTATTAAACTTTTATTTTAATAATAATATTCGATTTGCGTAAAAATTATTCTTTTTTCTTTAATTTTTGATTGTTTTTTCCAGTTATTAGAAAAAGTATTGAGATTTTTAATTTTGACTAGAAATACAAACTAAATCCAATTTTCTACTCAAAATCTTTCAAGGATAAAAATCTAAGCATTGTGTCGTCTACTTATCGTGTTTTACAGAAACAAAAATAAAAGCACACATCATTGTAAAATCGATACATTACATACATCCACCGCTTCGCTCAAAATCTAAAATACTTAAAGTAAAATAAATAGCTGTAATTGATATATCAAAAAAACATTTCATACAATATAAATAGTGATATAGACTGACAGATCGTCTCCGTTCAAAATTATTTTTCATGTACAATGATTTATAATTGAATTCAAATTTAACACGTCCCTAATTGTGATCCACTCAACATCTTATGTACAGCAGAGCGGTACCCATTAGTTAACCTTATTTTTAATTTAAATAGATATTATTCATTATTAGCATTAATATGATAAAAACATTGCGTTTTTCAAAATATACTATTATAAGACCACACAACATTATCAGTTATTTCTGTTACACCGTTTATTTATATTATATACACATAAACACTATTAATATTTATATAATATATATTATGCTTATTGCATATACGTGCATTGTGTGGCCATCATAAGACACGTGGAGGAGATTTTAATAAAAGGTTCTTACGTTTCTTTTTCACTCGATAAAAATTCAATTTGCTATAAAAATCCCATCTATCTATTCCGATACATTTGTCCCGGGGTACGCGTGCGTTAATGATTTTAAAATCGAATACATGCTGTCGTGGGCATTTAATTGAAACTGATTTAAAAATCACTATAAGCGCATTTTTATTAATACTTATAATGCCGATTGAAATCGAATTTTTTTATAATCTTTTTGGTAGATATTTTTATTTTATATACACGTGTATTATCAATGAAATGCATTGGAAAAAATATCGTACCATTTCGATGATGATAATATTATAATAAACAATAGTATTTCATGATTCCGTACGGCGAGAAAACAAGATAATACTGCCGTAAACTACGAGAACAAACTATTATGTTGCTTGTTCCTTTTTCAATTGAACGCTATCGCAATCCCCGAGAATGTACCTATAACATATATGTATTCCAACGATTTACGCGATGCGAATTGCATCGTAAGATGACGGACGACTATAATACATAGTACATAGTCATTCTATTATTATTGTGCGCGGCGATTATACTGTGTGATAATATGGTACAACGAAAAATATGGACCATAACAACAATAATACATTTAATATTATATAATACATATTGAAGCTATCTGTTTATTGTGTTTTACACAGGAAAAAGCCGTGTTACCGGTGCGTGGTCATTCACGAGAAACATCACAACGTTCTCCAATACAAAGAAAGTAAGTCGCCGAGATATTATATTGACATATGTATTGTTTGAGACTGGGAGACGGGTTTAGGTGGTCCCGGGGATACATCGCTGCCAAGAAAAATCTGGTCGTTTGGTCCCGTAGGTGTATCTATATACGTTTATAATATATATTATATAGGTTTTGGTTTACTAGCCCCTGTGTTTATTATATACACGAAACAATCAATGAAGACAATGTTTATTGGACCGTTAAACCGGACAAGCGATTCAATTTGTATTTGTGCGTACGCGATCGTTGTGATTATAGGCGATGCGGCTGAAGGGGTCTTGGTGGAAAGAAAACGAGTAGGAGTAGCACTGGCTAAATATATATAATATTTGGTGGGCGTTTGTGGGGTAACCGGAAAAAATATTTGAGAACGTATTAAAGTGAACGAAATTATATAAAGCACAGATCGTAATACTGTCGTGGTTGTAAAACATTATAAATCTCTGCCTCAATTCAATGTTAATAAATTATTAGTAATTATTCGTATTTATAAAGAGAGAGATATAATGAACGAAATTGTTTGCCATAACAGATTTTTTTGTTTGACTTTCAATTTTTTTAAATAATGACTAGTTAGGTAAAAAATCAATAGTTAAAAAATTTACATTTTTTAATTTAAAAATTGAAATAATTGTAAACAGCGCGACTAAAATAGAAATGTAATTACTAATTTTAATCATTAACGGTTATAACAACAAACATTTTAACTAGTTATAAAAAATAGAGTTTTTTGATAATTTATCGACTATTTGTAAGATGTCAAAAGTAAAAATAAAATCTTTAATTATAGTGAGGGGGCGGGGTCCTTTATACCGTCCGACGTTTTCCGCCATATTAAACTACTAGCTTGGGTGTAATAAACATATAGCAGTTATTATAATCTCATTACACGGTCAACGACAATTTACAGCCTTTTGCAACGAAATGGGAACGTTGAAGACCATCTGCCCACTGATTACTGGGGACGCGCTCCTGTATTCCATGTTCCGGGAGTCCGGAAATCCAATGCCATGCCCGTTCAAGCCACCGTACACGTTCACGTACAACCGTGGTCACGGTGACTGCAAGAATCCTGTTTCCACAGTAGAGGCTTGTACTCAAGAATCGAGGCTGTTGATTCGGTACCAGGCGTGTCCGGATGTTGAAGGGTCGGAGAGTGCTCGTGAGTATTTATGATACAATTTTATATTATGACATTTTACAGTAATACAATAATAATATCTATAATCGAAGAAAGTTACAGTAGTCAATTATTGAACAAAAATTATTCACATAATAAATATTATCGATAGAGGATTTAACTTTTTGTGCAATAACTATTCGTTTACGGTAGACATTATTCAACAGAAAAATATTTCTTGTTGAATATTTATTTTATTTTGTTGACCTTTAGTGAGTAAAACTATTTATAATATAAATATAGAAATAATATGAATAAGATATTTATAACTAGAAAAATCAATGTTTATACAACAAAAAAGATAAAAATGTATAATTATATAACACACCTATACATATTATACCTACAGTTGAAATTTATATTAATGTTATATTGCACGAATCACATATTCTATGAATGTAATCTTGATTCGATAGAATATGAGGTGTATATGAATAAAAACTTCTGCTACTTTATCAATTTTTATTTATTGTAAAATAATTATTTAATTATTATATAACTTGTACACGAACAATTTATTACTTATGTTAGTTTATTAAAGTGTGTTCTTGGATAGTTTACAAATAATTCAATCGACAAGATATTGCCATGGTCACAACACCATCAAATTTCGTTGACCAAAAATATTTGCATACACAATAATTATGTACTATCAAATATCAAGTGACCATTTTTCGTAATAGACACCTATCCTTGATAACATTTTTCATACAGAAATAAACATAATATTATGATAAATAATATAAAAAATAGAATATTATTTTATTTCTAAATATAATTCAAATTTAATTAATATTAAAGTGAAGTATTACTTATCGAATTAAACAAGAATGTCCAAATTTTCAAATTTTCTCGTAGCACACTTCATAGCCTCAAAGGTAATAAGTAAAATATCTAGACATGCTATATTTTGGTTATACGAGTATTTATAATTTATTATTATTTTCTCTCTTTAACTCTATCTTTTGAGTTTAGAGACTGTTCGCATATTTTAACTTGTCACCGCTCTTACCGCGTTTTGTGGTAAGTTTAGGTTCTGAAACCGCACACGAAAAACACGACATGAGAAGCGTTTTAACCCTGCTACTCCAGGATCCACGTGTTCGCGAACTTTCATTTCCTTAGACATTATTATATAATTATTATTGTTCCCGTGGAAATTACCTGAAACCACGCTTTATTGACGGCAAAAACCTCAAAAATGTTAATAATTACCAAATGACCACTATACTTAAATTTGAATATTATGTAGACTTCCCCGCAAATGTCGTGATAGGTAGCAATCTACTTTTAGTACCGACTTCCTATATTCCTACAATTTACTATAATAATGCAAACTAAATTTAAGTACATGATTACTATATTAAGGTCTTTAATAAAGACTCAACTGGCTAAATTACTACTCTTATAATTTAAATATACCTTACGACTATTATTATTATGTAAAGGAATATTTTAAAAGTCAAACAATATATTATTTTTCTTCTAACGTGATTTTTTAAATAATTCTCTTAGAATTTTGTAATGTGATTATATCACAATCAAAAAAATGTATTAAAATAATATATAATTCACTTATTAATTTTAATAAATTATTAAAACTATTTTTTTTTGCTAAATATTAATTTAATTAATTTTTGTTTAAACTTAATTAATTTATAATAATAACATGTATAATGTTTTATGAATTACTAAACAAAAACTTTTTTTAAGGGGTTCCAAAATATGTTAAATTAAATAGTAACTATATAAGTATATTATAATAAATATAAAAAATAACTTTGAATACCTATCGATAATATTTGTAGTAATATTGTATTACAAATGTGTAAAAGTTCAATACATATTATTAAATAATATAAAAAATGTTTAGTCGAAGAAGTCGAATGTATTGCCGGTTGGAAAGAGGGGTCATACCGTTTCCTCGTGGGTAGAGTTCACCATAGCAATGGTATACCAATGTCGACTGAAGACCGGTTCAAGTGTTTCATATATGAACGATCAGCATCTCAGAGACAACTGAAAGGTTCCAGTGGTTCTGGAGACATCGAATACAGAGTGGCACAGTCCGGCGACGCCACATGCAGTGGTCTTTTCAGTCCCCTTGAAGGATCTAGGACTATGATATTGAAAAAGGGTACGTCCTTATCAATACTTAGAATACTAATCTTAAGTATGAATTAATTAGTAGTTTATAAGCATAAAATTCAACTAATTTAGTAAATTGTTTTTCTATTGATAAATGTGGAAATAAAAATACCTGATGTCAAAATAAATAATTTGGTATATTATCTTGTAACAATATACTTTTTTAAGACCATTTAATATCATTTAATTATCAACATCCAATTATAAAAATAAATTGAATTTACTAAAATTAAACCAAAATAATAAATATTTTTACAATAAACAAAACAAAAATAAACTGTTAACAATTTATACTAATTTTCTAATTTTCTATTATGGGCTTTGAAACGAAATTTGTTGCCAAATTAAATTTAAAGTTTGTTCAAAATATTGAGTTAAGTTTTAAAAAACAAATCAATTTGAATAAAATTATGAATACAATCAGTAATCTTTCGTTAGTATATTTTGAAATTTGGATGAATTTAATTATTCTGATTGAATTATTATAACGATAACGGTGAATTATCAGTAGATATAACACGCTTACATTCATACCTAAAATCGATTTATTTTTGAACTCTTACACAGAAACCTTTGAGACAAAATGCAGCTTTCCATTATGGCTAACTGAAAACCAAAGGTGGCGAACGTTGGATCACGGTAAAACGTTCACGTTCCTGCATCACCACAACAACAACACGCTGAAACTGGTGTCCAGCTCTTTAGATCGCGTGTTCGCTGCGCAAACCATACAGGCTTCACACCAGTTCTTCTACAATCAGCCGTTGGTAGCACCTCTACCCGGACACGAAATGAAATTTTCTTGTCAGCAAGAAATTGAAGAGTTACCACACCAGTTCAGGGTGATGGCGCACTACGTTACTGGATGGTAAGCAACAATATAATTATATTAGGGATGAGAAGTAATGTTAAGATGATTTACATATTTATTTTTGTGTCTTCTGTTTACAATTAAATTAGTTAAATATCCGTTCTATAAATTTATTAAGCTAATACATATTCTAGTAAATTTAAAAAATCATATCGATAGTAATTGTTTTCCATTTCTCAACATTACCTATCGTTTAAGAAATATAATTACATTCGTATAATATGTATATAAATATTTATTTATAGAGCGTTTTTTATGAATGTATGAGCTTAAACAAAAAACATTTTGGTATAACTTCTCATCACTAATAATATTCATTTTTATGTCTTGTTATTCGTACGTTTCTCACGTTCAATCGGTAAATCGTGTTTTTGTTGTTTTATTTGGTTTCATCCTTATGTGCAGCCAAAGCGGATATATTTGTTTAGACTTCCACCGGAGAGCACATGACTTGGCAGAACTTCAAATGGGTAAGTCACCGCCACCCTTACGGACACGGTTACATGTGGGTCGGCAAAATAACAATATAATAATAATACAGTATTTATTTTTATTTTTTCGTCTAAAATCAGGCCAGCCAAGCAGGAGACCCGAAGACGCGTGTAACTCTCCGAACTTTGATGCGCACGCTACGGATTCAATTACGCTAGTGGGTAAGTCGTTGATTGCAAAAATATTTCAAGTGTTTGCGAGAGACCGAGTGCAATTTCACGTTAACCTTCTAAAACAAATACTGATAGACTGCAGGGAATGCGATGTTTACAAATACAGTACGCACAATGAATATAAAGCGTCGTAGTTCAAAATCTAGTTAACCGACTGTTTTTTTCTATTATTATTATTTTACTCTATATTAAAATTCTAAAAAAAACTGTTTCAACTATCATATTAAACATTTATTTATGTATATAAATATTACATATTAAATCGAGTCTTCTGTGTTTGAATTAAATTTTAACATTATTTATACTGTTGTAATTCTATTGTGATGACGTAAAAATAAATAAATATTTTTATTATATTTTTGAAAGTAATTTCTACATAAACAACAGTTTGTTTTCTACCAAGTTTTCTCTGATTTGACGTGTTATAACGTTATTTATTTAGCAGCTTCCGATAAAATGAATTTTTTACAAATTGAATAGGACATGATATTATTTTATACTAAAAAAAATAATATAAAAAACTCGATTCTATTAAATAACGTTGAGATTTTTTATCTAACTAATTATATACCAATAGTATAATATGAATTACAATAATAAATTATTTTCGCTTTAATATTAAATATATTTACATTACTCATATACCTATACATCCAATTTTCATGTAAATCTAAAATTTACAAACTCAATATAAATTGTTATTTAGCCATGTTAATATAATATTAGTTATTTTTAATGATTTTCAAAAAAAAACACTTCTAAGTTTATTTGAGAGTGTATTTTTTTATTACATTTTATTCCTGTATTAAAACTGCGTAACTGTGTATTACATTTTGTTTATAGCTTCCAAGTCGGACTTTCGAAATTGCCCCTATAAAGGAATTTACACGATAAAAAAAGTCAGTAAAAGTATGTCGTGGAACGATGCATCTTCAATTTTACCGAGTAAAAAAAATCTAAATGTAAGTACAATATAAACAGCCAATAATATACGTATTAAGGACATAAATAAACATTTCCTAAAAAAAAAAATAAGGAAAATCGGGATTTTTCAGGGAAAATTGAGAAATTTTGCTTAAAGTAAATATATAAATGTCCTAAAAAAATTATTACCTGATTTTATTTATTAGTATCGATTTAACAATTAAAAATGAATATATAGAAAAAATACATAATCAGGATATTTTTATAACAATTGTCCGTATTGATAATTCCATTGATACAAAATTTTACTAGGAAAAACAGAAAAAAAATAGGCACATAATATAATATTTTACAATATACTAATACATTTCTATTTTCTACTTTAGTGAACACCCTTTTTTGTTATGGGTTCTTTTTCTAGCTTGGGTAATTTTTTTTATAATGAAAACGTTAGTGCAATCATAATTCAACACTCAACGTTAGTTTTAAAGCTAAAGTAATTTCAAGTTATATAGGTCATATTTAGCTTAATTTATTACTAAAAATTGTTTTAATTTAAAATAACATTTTGTTTTTGTTTTTTTTTTTAACTGTGACTTTTTATACTTTTAAATAATTTTAAGTATAAATCAGTTATTTTAATATCTTAAAATTCCTTATTAAATTTTCTGAGAACCAAAGTTTTCCGAAATTTTATAATTTTTAGATTCTCTAATTCTTCTTCCATATTTTTCGGGTGTTTAAATAAAAAAAAAGATATTTCTCTAAGTTTTCTAGCATTCAATTCTTTAATTACTAGTATTAAATACATATATTTGACTTTAGTTACCAGTGGACTTGTTAACTTCCGACAATCATCCGTCTATAGTGTTAACTACGACTTCACCGCCTTCACCCAAACGTCACTCATCCGAACACTACGAGAAATCATCGGACGATTGGAGTGTGACGTACAAAAAGTTACAGCCCGACTTACCAAGTCTTGTGAGGTCGAGAAAGAACATAAGCAAGGAATTCGAACGGCTATCGGAATACGACGATGACGATGAGGCAATATTACGCAGAGTTAAAAGGAAAGGCCGACGGATTTTGAGCAGCAAAACAATCGCCGACGAAGAATGCAAATTGAACTTGACTTCGATTGTATTCTCTTGTGGATCTACTGACTCAATAGAACTAGTAGCAGAATGTCCTCGATTGACACACATACGATCAGGTACAAATAAGATTAATTAAATTAGCTTCCAATTGGTCATTCTCGTGTAGATTTAATGCATAATTCGATAATCGTAGGTTTGATAATTTGTTATTTGTAGTTCATGGTTATATTGTCTTTATCTTTTTACATAACTTGCATATACAATTACCATGATTTATTGATAAAAACTGTAATAAACAAATAACTGTAATATGTTTCTATTTTAAAATATATTTGTGTTATTTGTTGTAATATTTTACAAAAATATTCAAACATGAATATAGATGAATTATAGATTTATATTCACTTTCATGATATTTAACAAAACACGAAACACCAAACTTTCAATTATTACTAATAAATCTAAATTTATATCATATTAACGAAAAATCAGTTATTAATTTATTATACATCAGTGTAAATGGAAACTTAAACAACCCTAAAATATATTTTCAGACAAAATGTTTATATTACCATATTACCGTGGCTCGTGGTCTAATTATATATATTCGAAATAAATTATATTTTAGATTATATTTTACCAAAATCTATTGTTGTCGTCTCTTTTGTAAACTACAACAATATTATCTAATATCATAATTTGCTTTTACCTATTAAAAAAATCTTGAAAAACTAGTCAGTGTGATTCTTCTTAACATAGAAGTTAACTATAACATATAAAATTATTATAGGTTTTAAATATTAATTTGATAATTTAAACGCATTGAAATTGTAATACATAACTATTTTCTGTTTGAACGTTTTCAGTACAGCATTCAAATAAATATTTTCAGCTGATTTTGATTTACTTAATAATAATTGAGGTTAAAATAATTTATTAAAAATGATTATATTCGATGTTTTTAGTCAAAAATCTAGAAAATGTGAAAAAAAACAATAATAAAATCGATTATGATTTTACAATCTATAAGCTGTTTTATTACGGTACAAACCAATATGTCAGCTCTTTTTACTGACAAAAAATAGTTCTATATATTAGCTACAGCCATATTAAGATCCACTGTGTTTAGCGACTAACTTCACCGTAGTCTATACAAAACCGAGATAATTTAGATTCTAAAATAGGTAAAGGTAGGAGTATTAGTACATATTTATTTATACTTATTCCGATGCACTACATTACATCAAAATGATACCAAATAAATAACCTAGCGCATATAACTTTGATAGGTACTAGAAACACAATTTTCGATTTAATTATTTTTTGATTTATTCTTTATAGCGTGGTTAAATAGGTTTTTATTTTTTTCTATTAAAAATATTTTATGTTTGATTAAAGTTTTTTAATATCTGAAAATTGTTATGTTTTATAAACGACCAAATGAACTTATTTCCTTGAAGCATAAACATATATTCTGTAAATTAGTTTCATAGTGTATAAACATAAATTTCGATTATAGATAAACCTTTTTTATTATATAATATTTTGATGCATTAATAGTTATTATATCAACATATAATTTGACAGGAATGCAATAATTCTATAAAAGAAATTCGGCTTAGCGATAACTTTTTCAAATCATTTATTGATTATAATTTACTAAACTTCAACTGTACTACTCAACACTAAAGAAATAGTTTTTTAAATTCGTAAAACGTTGATTTTAATCAATATAACTTTTCAAGACAAGCGTTATAGATACGTTGTTTTTAAAATATATTAAATTTATTTGGACAAATTGATAGTTGCGACAAACGTCTTCATAACTAATAAACATTTTATTATTTTTAATATTGTTATGTCCATAATCTATTTATTTTATGAAGACTACTCTTAAATTTTATAATTTTCATATTGTTAATTTTATTTTCAACGAGGTCAAGAGTGAAATGTTATAAACGTTTTTATCTCATAGTTTTTGTAATTATTATTAAGACTAGAAGACGCATTTATAATTATTATTTATTAGCATTCAATACAACCTTTCATAATTTCTAAATTTAAATTATAAAAAATAATAATATGCTTAGCTATATTACTTTTTAGAGATTAAATTTTCATTAGTTATACTTAAATAAAATATCTTATTATCTTGATTATAAAAAAAAATTTAGATACTTATTTACTAATAAAGTTTATAATTTAATCCATTTTGTAAATATCAATGGACGTTAATTAAATTATAATTTTTTAAATCAATACAATAACATTTAATAATTTTTGAAGTACATAGTAAATTTAACAATGAATAAATTACCGAATTTTTATCAAAATAAAAGATTATTGAAATATCAAGGTTTTTAAATCTTTCAATGTTTAATAGTAATTAAAAAAATTAAAAAATAATTATTCATGTAATTATTTATATAATTTTATTTGTACATTTATTATATTGAATTGAATTTAGTTAATTATTAGGTTTGAATTTCGTTCATACGATAGATGAGCAAAAACTACTGTTGCTCTTTGTGCATTATATCTAAAATAAATTTAACAATAAATATTTATGTTTTTTTAAACCCTTGTCTGTAATAGTATTTACATTAACAAAACACATCATGACATAACTTTTAGAACCAAACAAAAGACAATACAACTTAAAACAATAAACATGTTAACACTTTTTTTTAAAAGTTTTTTTTTAACCGGATACTCTATCTATATATTAAATAATAATATAAGTGCATAATTTTGTTACAAAAATAAGCCAGAACAAAACGAACCGTATTGTTCACCAACAATTTTGCTTTTATTTGTCATGTCAAGATGTTTTTTTTTTGTGACTCCCCAAACGAAGTTTATGGTTTTGATGGTTTTAATTGCTGGGCAAAAATCGTATATAACTTTTTCATGTTGTCACCAGTCACACAGAAACCATATACATAAAATCGTAAACGCATATAATGGTACACAGTGTATAGTTGGCAAAACTATTCATTTTAGTAGGATTAATTCGGACTCTGAAGCTTATCCCCGATGTAAAATGTATACAATTTTAAATTTTTCTTTTACTTTCAATTTACAATACATTTTTTACGTAAAATAATTTTTTTCTACCGTACTCTGTGATCACATTTTATGTTCATAAATATAAATTAATTTTAATACACTAGAATCTTTTGTATGTAATAAATTATAATATTTTGAAATACAATTTTTTTCAACGAATATATTTTTTTTAAGTAGTTTATGTAAAATGATGTTATTTTTTCAGTTTTTTTATTATTTAGAGTTATAAAAATTAAAATCAATACATACATATTTTTATTTTTAAGTTATTATAAGTTTTATTCTTAATCGTGTTTAATCATTCTTACCAAATTCACAAACAAATTTAACTAGATTATATAATTCTACTCGTTATTTTAAATATTATATTATTATTACTAAATAGTAAATTATAATATAGTGTAATAAAATATGTTATTATACCAAAGTGTTCCATTCATAGCTAATTATTATGCAATTAATTTTGTACATTAATGATAATTTACACCCGAAATTTGCATTATAATATTTTATTATGATGGCCACATCAAAAAAAAAACATATTCTTACTATCCTAATTAAATAATCTGAATTACTAAACACAATATTGTATTTACTAAACGAATATTCGTTGCCACTATGTCTTTATATTTTATGTTTTATATTAAAAAACATTTTGTTATTATTACATAACATAAATGTATTTTTAGGTATATTCCTTAAAAATAATTAATTGGAAGGAATAATTATTATTTAAAAGCTAATAATAATATTATGAACATCACTTTATTTTTGTCAGGCGACAGTGACGTATCAAATTTGCCGATACAATACCCCGTGTTACTTTTTTATAAAATAAAATCCAATATGATTATTATGTTACATGAATATAAAACATAATGCCAGTTGCCTTAAAATATATTTTCTGAAAAATAATTAAGTTTTATATTTTATTATAATATGCTAATTTTTTTTTTTATAGCCTACAGAAAATAAAAACAATTATTTTGCTTGATAACTACCATTTCAATTGTTAACGGAATATTAAAAAGTATTAGGTAACATTCATTTTCAGATTTTACTTAGATAATAAAAAATTATTGTTTTTAATTTAGTTTGGATTAACTGTGTTATTTTCAAATATTAAAAAATATTAACAGGATAATTGTTTTCATACTATTGTGTGCTAACTCATTATTCGTTAAAAACGTCAAACGCTTTCAAATTAATTGCTATCGATAAATATTTTTCCGACTTTCCGTTAATTCGCTCCGGTTTATAAGCTTTTTTTCCAAGTATCGAGTTTCAAATGTTATGAATTAAACGGTGGGTTTTTGCCGAGTAGGTATGTATAAGGTACTTTTAGTTGAAAAATATTAACATTATTGTTTGGCGCAAAATACTGAAACTTTTCTTTCGGACCACGTCACATACATACTTTCCGAGGGAGGAAAAACTGTATAAACAACACGAATTTCCGTATTCATTGAACACGCTATGTTGTATAACAATATACTGCATTATGGTTTGAAGAAGTAAAAACGGCGAGTGGCGTTTAACTCAATTTTTGGAAAGCTTATAACTCACTGTTAATTCCGCACAAACCAATAAACATTGAACGGTTTATTTTCTACGAAATATTATCCATTATTATTATTATTATTATTATTAATAATATCATCCTAGAGCGGTGGCCGGTTTCAGGAGTGATTGTTGTAAAACTGTAATTTCTGGCTGCAACAATGCCGCGTCGGCTGACGTAGGGAGCATTTGGGCTATTGGTGAGTGAGTGGGGGTCTAACCCTCCGGTGAGACGCATACCGGAAGTCCGTTTGAAATTTCCGGTAAATGACCCCATGGCTTTGAGTATAGTGAAGGAAGGGCCTACTGGTCTACTGGGTTAAACGGAGAAATATATAACGGAAAACTTGGTCGTGACGTCGAAATTGCGTATGAACCATGTGACACGAGTTGATCCGGGTCTGGGGACTATTACTAAGCGTAAGTGAGTGTGTGTATGTGTGTGTGTGTGTGTGTGTGTCCTTCCACGCACACGCTCAGTGAACGATCAATTCAACCGAAAAACCGCCAAAATAATAACACAGCTCGTTTTGTACTCAAATTATGTATATTTCATTCGCCTATCGATTTAACGCTCAGATTGTTTGGCGATTGAACGACGACAAAGACGCGTGGGTTTGTCTGTTCATGTCTGTAAAAAAATGTCAAAAAATTCACTTTTTTTCGTTTTGTTATATATTTTTTCTCGTAATCTACTCGAAACTTGTGTGAAACGAGCGTAAAGTTTTCAGCAAGAAGATGGATTAAATTTGTATGCAAATACAGTTATTCTTTTTTTGAAATAATAATCTTGCAAACGTATTAAATAAATGCGTGTGAAAGTCGTCAGTCATCAGTTGACATTTCTTATAGTGAAAATAATATAAAATTCTAAAATCGTAATGATTGTGTAGATGAGAATAAGTGCCAATATTAAACCAATATCCCATAATAATAGTTTTATTTTTTTTTAATCAAAAAATAATAATATTTTCAACATTCATAAATCAAAATTTGTTTAAATACACTCAAAATAAACAAAAAACATAAATATAACATATAAATGTGTAAAATATACAATATAATATGCATTATGCATCATTAAATAAAATTTATTTTATTTATAAATATTTTTGTCGTATAGACACGAAATTAAATCAATTTTTTGTGCTGTATACGAATTACTTGTCTATCATGATAATAAATATGATGTATTCATAGAAAAACTTGTTAGTACATTAGTTAATAATAATAATGGTTATAAACTCTAAACCATAAAGAAGGTTTTTAATTTTATCGTATAAAATAAAATCTCACACTCGTCATTGTAAAATTAACTTTAGTGTACACGTGTTATATAAAAATGCTTTAAAAATATTTATATGTACTTACAACCAAATAAATATTAATTATGATAAAAAACTATATATTGTGTAAATATTTCTATAATTACATCTTAAATCAAATACTAATTAAAAAATTATAAACAGTACAAATATGTATAAGAGAAGAGCTTATAATAATAATAATTTCATAGATAGATTTTTGAGATATTTTAATTTTAACTTAACCTATTTCAAATAACTTTTTTATCACAGATATCTACATAATTTATATCATTCCCAATATTCATATATTATATTATTATTATATTTTACGTTATATCTCTTTACTTAACAATGCAAATAATTGTGTAGCAAACTGTGTAAAAATAATTATATAATGTAAAAAAGAATGTTTACACCAATTTTAAATTTTAATAAAATGTACATTTATTTTACACTTAAATAACACTTTTCCATAATTATTGTAAACGTATAATTAATACTTTATGGCACTATAATTATTAATAACCAAACCAAACATAACCAAATAATTAACTGTTATTGTCAATACAATATGGTTTATACGTGACTATTTAATATATAGGTATTAATGTATATATATTACATATTTTTATACATATTTACACATATTATAATAATATTTTACGCAACATGTACTATTGATTTTTTTTTTATCAAATAGCGTGTCTATTTAAAGCTATTGATAATTTTATCCAATCTCCGTTCATATATTTAGTATATATGTTTTACAATTTCAGTAATTGCATTATCTGTCTGTATATATTTTGAAATTACCGCGAAACGCGTACTAGTTCTCATTGATTTCCTGAAGATTTTACTCAATAAATGTAAGTAGGAAAGTGTATTATTATGTAAAAGTGGATTTTCCCTAATTTATATTATGTATAAATGTATATAATTATATATATATTATTTGAGTTACATTTATGCAACAATTAAAACTACGCGATTGTGGTGTCCATATAATAAACAAAGCCGGAGAATTTAATAGCCGACATTGGTAGTTTTAAATTAAAAACTATAACAATTTAATACGTCCAAAAAATAGTAATTGCTCTTTCGAAAATAACTACTAATAAAAGTGTTGTATTTTATGTGTTCAATGATATTAATGGTCACGGTAAAACATTAAAACAACTGCAGTATTTTGTTGTTTTCCATCAAAAATAAAAAAAAACTATTGCACTTTTATAGTAAAGCTGACCTTGGTATTTTATTTTTTAACTCAACGTAAAAAGAGATGTTATAATGCTATATAAAAATCAAGAAATTGTTTTGAATAACAATGTTTTGTTTGATTTTGTATTTTTTTTTTTTTTATGAGATGGAGAAATGTAAATTACATTTACAAATTTATCACTTGATCTGTACCCTATCATCCTTGAACGGAATTAGGGGCAGCAATACTTATATTCGTATTTAATTTACACAATGGGTACTAGGTTTATTTTATACTGTTCTTTATAACCTTAAAAATATTTGATTCTAATGTAATATTGTTCTTGAAAATATCCACAAAAACGCTTTCTCTTCCGTCTTTAGACCGAGAGGTAAGAATACATTATTATTTCATAAATGATTTTTAGTTGTGTATTTCGTATGTCCTTGAAATCGAATAGTTTTAGTTACGATAAATAATATTATTACACCACTGTAGTGATAACATTTCATATTCATTAAATTTTAATCGTTTAACTTTAAACAATAATTATGTATTATTATACTGTGACAATTTCAAGAAGAGAAATAACGTTTTTTAATTTTGTTTATTTATCTTTTATTATTTACTGTTAAAAACATACAATTAATTCTTCGATAACAAAATTAAGTTTTACATTTTATGTTTCAATTGAACATATAGTAAAAAAATGTATTGATTTCTAACAAAATCAATATTATGCTATAAACAACAAACAATGTTCGTTTATTTTCCATCATTATTCTGCTTTATAAGCTTCTAAAACGTATAATTTTATGTAAATTTTAGAAACGTCTATAACAATGTTAACGAAAAATAATAATAGATCATTTTTACCTGTTATAAATACAAAAATTTGGCAGACGTCCATGGATAAGCAAAACAATTTATCGATGACTCTAAAGATAAGAATATTTTAGGTTGTACGCAATACGTTATCGACATATTATTGTAATACAGATAATAATTTATATTTTAAGACTATTCAAACAATTTTAAATATGTCGATGATGTTTTGAAATAAAATTCTTCTATTTTAACGTATTTATGTAGAACTGTTAACTACCTTTTTACAATAATAATTTATTACTTCCAATATTATAAAATAAAAAAGAATAAATAATAAACTACTCAGACTACTAATAATACTAAAAATATATACCAATAATAAAGAAATAACGGTACATTTTAAATAGGTATACTATACTATTATAGGTGTGTCCCACTGTTAATCAACGTTTATAATAATTATAGTTTCAACTAATAGATAGATTATTTATTATCAACATTTCATTTAGCATATTACTAGTTCACTGCGATGAATATTTAATGGAGGCAAAATGTCAATGACATACGAGTAGGTATTTCGTGAAAATTTCACATTTAAAAATGAATGTGATATTTAAATAAATCTCATCTGTGGCGGGTTTCGAGACTATTGCGTAAACATTGACGGTTTTCGTAATTATTCCATAATAACAATATACATATATATATATATATTATGATAATCGTGGAAATTGTGTTTTTGTCAATAAAAAAAATACAAACACACACACAACGACTACACACCCATCAAGAACGGAATCAAAATCGTCGTCACGGTGACACCCGGAGCGTGAACAAAAAACGAGAAATCACACTTTGGACGTCATCAGGTATTTATGACGCCTGTCTCGGCTGTGTGAATAAAAACAATCATGGCTGACAGTTATGTCACATTTTACCAGACTACGTTCGATTGAAAAATATTTTCGACAGATACATAAATACATTATCATTATTATTATATTACGCGTAAGCCATGTACACAGCTAGTAGGGGAATATTTTTTCATTTTTCTACACTGTCTAACACGCTCATTTTCCCGGTCGACTTTTGTGGTTTTCAAAAGAATATTTTATTTGTGCAAGATTATTACCTATTTGGAATATTTTCAGTATTTTAGTACATCTAAACTTTACGTTTTTTCGAAAAATATTCGAATTTTATACCATGGTGATTACGCGGGTCTATACGTTTTTCGTAAACATCGACCAGTATTATTTTGATTCCGTAATATTTTGAAAACGTCCATGTATAAATATTGAACCTGCAATAGTTAAATATTTATAAGGCATTTATATGTTTAAAAGAGTACTAGAACAGTATGGAAAAGTGGGGCAAAAATATGTGGGATATCCCCAGCTATATGATATTATAATGTAATTCCACTCATCTTATCTAAACTTTGAATACTTATAAATAATCGACTACTATAGCTCTTTTAACATTGCTTACATTATATTTTGTAAATAAAAACATTTAGTAAAATATTTTGCTTCAAAAAATAAAATCGATCGCTGTTAGTTTTATTATTATTATTTTTTTTTAAGTTCGTATCATCACAGAGAACAGGCTATACCTGGATATGGCATACAAAACATGGTCTGCTTCTAGTATATCTATTTAAAAATTTTAAAAGTCCATATTCCGTGTTCAAATAAAATAATCCATGGTTAAGTAATAAAACCTAAACCATACTTAGTTAATCACTCTGTATATATTACATGACAACGTAACAACAGATTTAATAATAATAAAATAATATGTTTAAATAAATAGTTTTATTACATTTGATGTGTTTTCAGAAAAAAAATTCGATTACATTATTATTATACTACATTTTTATTGTGTGTGATTTAATGAGCTACTCGTGGTCGTTATAATTTCATAACGTTTTGAATAATTTATCGACACATTTGGCGAACAAACTCATTTTGTTTAACGAGCGTTATCTTTTCTGCTCGCGAGTAAAATTTATAATACAATACTTAAAAGTAGGTATACCCATGTGTCATGTGTACGTAATATATATATATCATAGTATTATCATATACTGGTATAATACCACAAGGCACCCATATACACGATATATTAGAAAAACCCTTATTGTGGTAGTTTAGCGTGATATAGTAGTATGTACTTTATAAATATATCTATTTACAAACCTATAGTTACAAAAATGTTTGAAACATAATTTGTCATCAATTATTAACCTACCCATTAGTCTGCAGTGGTGTGGTAAGTGGTTACCATCGTCGTATGAATTAGCCTATTATTATAAGCATTATCATTGAGCAGATTTGCGTTTTGCAACGCATCGAAATGGCATTAACGATATAGGTTTTCGTTATCATTTTAATCAGCCATCAAGATATAATAATAATAATAATAATAAATTAATTATTATCACGATTACGTGTACAACATTCAATATAATCAAACCAGTTAAACAAACGTTGAGATTTTATAATTGTGTATGCAATGTAGTCATGTAATACCGATTTAATTAAAAACCGATTTTAACCAATTTTGTATTTAATAAACATAACTCTTACGGTTAACATAACAGTATTTGCAAAAATCTCAGTATATCAGGTATCGTTATTAGTTATTAAGAAAATATAATATACGATATTTCATAATATGGACAACACAAGCAAAACGAATCAACTTTGATATGACTTCCTGCTAAAATAAAATCATATGCTTTGATCTTTCGATTACAAATTTTATTGCTTAAGACTTGTCGTCTGGTAAACGGATTTTTATACAAAGTAAACCAAATAAACGTACTCAATATGCATAATCTCGCAAAATATGAACAACCATCGATATTGCATTATTTTATTATATTTCTTTCTCTTATAAATCGTAATAAATAAAAATTAAATATTAAAATTCGACTTATATTTGGCAGCAGGGTCGCTTTATGCAGCCTAATTTCAAACAGAATAATATTCAAGTTAAGCCACATAGAATTCAGATTTTTTTAAGCATGATGTGGACATAAGGGGATTATGCGAAATTACTAGAGTACTATCGTATATCCATTCTTGTTCCCGACGAAAATTCGTTGAAACTTCAGAATTGGTATTATTATGATACTTGGAGCTTCTTGGTGAAATTTGTAGACGCTATTTATTTGAGATGGTCATGCAAAGACGGTTTATCGACATTTGCAGTTGTAAACCTCCACCCACCCAACGAACTCAACATTATAGCTCCTACTATATTATACAATAATTATTATAATTATTATACTATCTACCAACTCAATATAATATGTATGTACATAATATAATATAATAATATCTATGCAGGTAGACACCTGCATCTGCCACAGGTCTTAGGTGGTTAAATGTATTGTACACTGTCAACCAATCGCTTATTAATGAATCTTAAGTGATTTTAACCAACTCATTAAGACGGTCGTAATATTATTATTTATTATCATAGTGGTACTTTATGACTGAGTCAGAAGTGTAATTATTTCTTTATGGCTAATTGTGTGCTTATAAATTATTATATTACTGTAAGACGTAGGTATGCTGTATAATTATTATTATGTATACGGAATAAATAAATTGTATTTTCTCACCATGTAATTGTTTTTACTATTATTTATGCTCTATATAATTAATTAAATAAAGCATACGAATAAAATATGTTGTTTATATTATTGATATTTGATGATCGGTATAATATGGTATTCAATGATAGTGTTTAATATTCATCAGATAATCATTCATAATTTAGACATATTATCATCTTATCAGACCTAACCTAACCGTGAAAAGTCATAATATTTGATTCGTATAAATATTTAGAAATATCGTCTTTATGCATAATTCTGTATTTATTGTATGGTAGTAAATTATACTACTGTTATGGATACATTAAATAGTAAACAACGTTAAAACTAAAATTGAAAACATCTATAATACTGATAACTGATAGGTATTGTTAATCTAAATGTAAAATAATACTATCACACGAATCCCATACAACTACATATTAAATTTATGAAGATCGCCAAAAAATAATTGTATTATCTTAACGACAAATTAGGCAGTTCATATATTGTCATTTGAATTTTCACTAGAAAAAAATCTTCTATCCCTACTATAAGAAAATAAAATGTGTTATATCATTAACGAATCCTTTGACAACGTCATAACGATATTCGCTTAATTTTTGATAAATGATCTACAGTACCACACCTCAATAAAGTTTCAACTACCTACCCTATCCAATATAATGCAAACAAATGCTTGCGAATCAAATTTAAATTAATGTGAATTTTTATCGATCATAAAGCAAACCAGTATAATTATTCAATACTCCTCTTACAGAGTCGTCAGTCAATTGGATGATAACATAATAATAATAAAAATAATATAATCATGGCTAACGAAAAAGGGTTTACCAAAAAATTGTACCAGTAATCGCGAGAAAAAAAAACAAACGATATTGATCACTTAATTAAGTTTGAATACAATGTAGGCATATTATACAACATTTTTTAAGCAGATTGAAACTGAAATCGAATCTTTGATTTGTATTATAATGTTTAACTATATACCTATTGAGTATTGACCAATGTGATCTTATTATTTTTATCCTTTGAAACTCGGTTATCATTCTTGACTTGTTATGCTCAGTTCAGTTTTAACCATAGGCAATAAGAATGGATAGGACATTCTCATATTAATCGCATGTGTAACAATTTTTTCAGCACAGTGAGGTCAACTAAAACGAATTATCAATCCAATATAATAGTTATCAGTTATCTATGCTAAAATCGCTTTTGTTTTAATTTATCGTTAAAACCAAAAATATGAGTACAAGCCTATCAATTATTTTATTATTTATTGTTTTAACTGATTTATTATATTTATTACGGTTATAATAGAACTCACTTTAGCTTAGTAGTTATAGTTCCAAAGGTTAAACGATTATGGATATTGCCGATTTATTCGGTATACGTCCTGATTAAACTTCTCTCTATCCCATTTCCTGTTCTGAAGTTCTACGTAATCTGATTAGGCTCTTTACGGTATAAAATAATAAAAAAAAACCCCCGTCTCTTACTCAATATTGATCGATATTGAATTGTTTTATTATAAATTGTAAAGAGATGATATTTAAATGTTTATGAATACAAATAGAAATTTGAACGAGTAGTTTTTTAAATTAATTAACTTTAAATACTAAGGATACTACGGTTCACAATAATAGGATACTCCTTAAACGGTATAAAAATATATAAGTATTTTAAAATATAGTCTTTAAATATGTATTTAAAAATTCTAAAGATTGAAATTCCAATAAATGCATTATTAAATGATAAAATGGAATAAGCATCCTTGATAAATCGTCATATTCAATATGTAATATGTAAACCACAGTTTTCTTATTTCATTGGTCTAACAACTCTTACCTAATCGCATTTGTTAACAAATAAAAATTTCGTCATGAATTATAATTTTTTCAAAAATGGAACAATATCCAAAGGGTCAATAAAAACAAATAATAATTATTATTTTATCTAAATTTGAATTCATATTATTATATTCGTTTAAACACTAAAAAAGTATCAAAAATTAAGATTTAAGATCTTAATTCAGTTCAACCACATGCATTAATAATGACTGAAATAATTATCTGCTTTCATAAAAATGAATTGTTCTTTTTTTTTTATGGAACATTAATTTATTATTATTTTAAATCGGTCTTGATTTAATGTGTAATTTATAATTTTATTATACACATGTTTTATTGATCGTACATATTACGAATATATAACAATCATATAGTTAATTGCTACTGTAATATACTAATATAATATTAATTACATACTAAAAAAAATATTACCATCATCGTTAAATTGCATACATTTGTATGATTGTATACATATACTTTTTATACGTATTCGTCTTAAATAACTTTTCATCCGATGTGAACACAATAATTACTTAAATTACTGTTATCGTGTAAGTTATTGTAGTCACATCGTTGAACAGATTTTAGTTACAAAACACAATGCTATAACTGGTATCTCGTATCGATAAAGCAAAAAAAAGAGGAATTTTAAGGGTGCAAGAGGGGGTGCTTTTGTTCTCATTATCTATAATTTATCTGTACTATTAAACTATCAAATAGTGTAGAATTCTGCTAACTACTACCCATAGCCTGTAGATGACATTCGATCAAACGACAAATTTTTACTCGCCCACTTATTTCAGTGAAGTAATTATCCAAAAATGAACCAGAAATATTCAATATTAACAAAATCCCAGTATATTTTTACAAGTTCATGGAAAATACACTAATTTTCAAATTACTTTTTACACCTTTCTAAATAATGGCGTTTTGTAACCGTTAAAAACATGTACTTATTTATTATTTGAAATGCATTTATATTTTATACAAAACTAAAAACCATAAATGTGATTACTTATATATTGTATATATAAATGATTTAATATTCATTTTAATATTAGTTATTAATTTGGTTATGATATTCGATTAAAAAAGTTTTAACACCTCTGCAATAGTGGAACGAGACACGTTTCGCGCCCTTCGCGAATGCCTATGATAAAACTATTTTATATCTTATTTTACAGCCTACAAGTGTCACGGGAATTGGAAAGATAACGGCACGATGTATCAGATAATCAGTAGCGAGTTACCGTCGGCGGCCGGCTGGAAGAAGCTGTACTGCCTTGCGTACGTAAAATGGCCTCCGGACCGCCTGCAAGTGTTCGTATACGCAGATAACTGTAATCCAAACAACAACCGTACCACGGCAATTGGGCCCGACGAAGGGCTCGTTTTGTCATTTAACATTTCGTTATCACCATCTGGTAAGTCCGGTTTGTGCACATTATTATACAATCACGTCATCATCATATAATGTTCCAGAGAATATTCTAAAAAAACGTTTATTACATAATTTATTATAATTTATTAAAATATCAGTCTCATTATCGTATTCCAAATAGCAATAGCTGTATGAGGGTTTATACGCTACTAGGCATTTGTTTTCATTGTCTATAATTGTTTCTTATATTATTTTTAAAAGTGCTGCCAAGCTACACTTTTTTTTATCTTTTTTAACCGAAAAACGTATTACCAAGATGCCAACCAAAAATAAATGAATAAACAATAATAATTGTTCTTCTCACTAATTTATATTAGGAAAAAAATGAATAATTTAACGAAATATTTTAACTCTGGCACGGTAATTGAGCCTTATACACGTGATTATACGTTAATATCGATAAGGATGTTATTTTGCATATCATCAATGAATTAAAAAAAGGTGAGATACAAATTGTATTTAAAGCATTTTATAATATTCTAAATATGAAATTTTATTTTTCATATTTTAGACGTTATTATAAATATATATAATGTTTTTTTTAGATTCTGAACGAAGTGATGAATGTATTGATTTCATAATGATATATGTTTTTTTTTATGTGTATATAAAATCACATTTTGGAATAAAAATAATATTTTGATTTTTGACTTCAGCCCCTCTTTGAAAAGGAAAATTCATCTAGTTGGTACATTGAGGGGGGGGGGGGGTCAAAACTAAAAAATTTTCATTCGTTTTCAAAAGCGTCAGGAAAAACCCTAAAAAAAAAAAAAACAAAAAACGGGAATTTTTTCGCAAAATCAGTTTTCAATAAAATTAATTTTTTTATTTTACTGTAACTCAAAAATGAATCATTGTAAATACTTAAAATTTTCACCAAATGTTTATATTAGTATTATTGATTAAATTTTCAAAATATTTTGACTTTTTTAAGCTATTTATAGATAACTGAATTTTTTGATTTTTCTAAGTTTTTTTTTTTTTTTGAAATACCGATAAAAGAAATTTGGGAATCCAAAATATTTTTATAATTTAATACAAGGTTTATTATAAGTTGTACTTATCGTAGTAAAAAAAAGTCAAAATCACATTTTTGTTTATAAGCATTTTAAGTTCAAATGTTTGCGAAATACATATGTCAAAATCGCGAAAATTTGAAAGGAATTTTGAAGTTAAAAATTCATAACATTTTGATGATTTAGATCTAAGATTTAAAAACCCAATACTATAGGTTTTCCGTAACTTTTTCTTCAAATAACTGTAAAAAAAATTCAAGAGGCAAGTAGAAAAAATTTTATGAGCGTATGAAATTTAATTTTTTACGAAATCGCGTAAAATAATAATATATTACAATTTAAATACAGATAATAATATAATATATCCTAGACTGACATACTATCTCCATTCAGAATCATTTTTCGTACACAATGATACCTGTCATTGCATTCAAATTTAACACATACATTATAGTGATCTAGCTAATCTCTACTATACAGTAGAGCGATACTCACTTGCCCACCTTTTTTATTATTGCATATTCTGCAGCGAAAATTTATGAATTTGGTATTTTACACTAAAATATAATATTTAAATAGAAACATTTTTATCAATACATTTTTTTTAAGGTTATATTTTTTCATAATATACATCAATTGCTTGAGTATATATCTAATAGTTTACACATATTATATTGATATACATATTTTGAATTTATTAATTTATAAAACATTATTATTTAAAATGTTGATGCAAATTTTAGAACTTTGATGCACATTTACCTATTTTTTAATGTAAAAATACATGCATATTTTGTAGGTTTTTTCAATTCAAAACGTTGGTTATTATAGATAATAGATACTTTAATATAATATTATATACTGTGGTGTACCATAATATTTTCGTCCAAATAATCTCGTACTGTCTGTTGGCTGCAGCCGTCGTTTCGCAATCGCACCTATCTTCGAGAAGAAGACCGGACGAAAAAAAGAATCCATTACCGTTTTAGTACAGTATAGGTACCTCCTAACCACACATCGTGTATATATATACTATACTGTACTGAAATAACCCATTTATACGAATGGTAAATTCTTGCTGGACCCGCCGACCTATATTATCCCGTTTTAAACCCCAAAGCCGATTATTCTTATTCCTCGTCCTCGTCGTATGTATATATATTATATACTACACTGAGTGTAATAACCTGCGTGAGTCATTCTTTTTTCGTTTTTTTTTTAGACGCAACTCTTTTCTTTCTTCTTTTTTTTTTTTTATTATTATTATTACTAGTATTATCACCTTTTATCCTTCCACCCTAAACCACCGGCTAAAACATAATATAATAACACTGCAACTCACAACGATTTTCCAAACGTTAAAAACAGCGACGGTTTTATTCGCCTGATATTCGTTTACTCAAAAATATGATAAAAAATAATTTTTATTCATTTTACTTAGGTCGTAAAATGTTTGCTCTATTTAAGTTCACTAAATGAAAAAAACGATATTGTTACAAATATTTCATACTAATACTGTTTTATAATAATAATAAGTAGATTATATTTTATTAATTCAATACTATTTTGTCGATTTCATAGGTTTCATCGTTTCGTAGACTATAATATTTTTATCTAATAAATACAATTTATCCTGTTTGTTTATTAATTTACTGTTCACAAATTACTCTATTTTTGTTTAGACTTGTTCCGCATTTATTTGTAAATAAAATAAATAACTATTAAGGTATTCAAAAATTACTAACTTTAAAAAAAAAATGTTTAAACACATATAATATATGGCAAAGGTAAAAAATAATTAAAGTTATATTGATTGATTAGGTCGATATTTGTTGACATCGATATCGATGTTAAAAATGATGCCATTATAGGCCATCAAAATAATTATATTATAAATTGTGCTCCGATCTTAAATCGTACAAACTAAAACAACTAAAGAAATGATCGTAATTTTGTCAATAATTACAAAGTTTTACAATACATATATAAAATAGTGTTTACACTTAATGTCGTGTACCCGTATTAACTTGTAATGTTTTATTATTACAATGTTATTTTATTTTAATGTATATTGTTTCAATATTGCAGGTGAAAAACCGTGTAACGAGGTCAACGAGTCGACGGTCGTCAGAGCCACCTTGACCGTGATAGTGGTCACCGTCGGTCTATTCTTCCTGCGGCAGTCGGCCGATAGATGATTTTCGTATTAAATCACGAAAAATCTCAAAACCATAATACCGCCGCCGAAAATATTGTGTGTATACGTCATTGTTTCGTTGTTTCCTTATAGCAAATGCATTTTGAAAAAACTTTATTTTTTTTCTAAATAGTGTAAATAATATTATACTAACACACATGCGAGCGCGCGAGCTATTATCTTTATAAATAGTTCATGACATGTAGAGACGGACGAAAATGAAACATATTTTGTGATGCTATTTGAGATAATTATATTTTGAAAAAAAAATTTACGTAATGATATAATCAACCGCTTTTTTTTGTTTCATAATAATATGTACGTATAATATGATGGTGAATAGTGTATACGTATATAAGACTGATCGCCGTTTTCATACCTTTCCGTAGACGCATTTTGTTCGGTTCGAATTTGTGGGTTGAGGGTGCAAAAAAAACTAAGGACGTAGCATAACATTTTTGTACGTGGCCGTTTTGACGGGATGAATTCACTCGACGGTCGAGTACCGCGTTCTAAAAAAAAAAAAAAAAAGAATGCTGCAATCATGCATAGTATACTATTATAACATAATATTATCAGTGCTATTTCGTATGTAGATAGGAACATCTTTGTATGTACTATGTACATTATACAAATAGAGGTACTACCGCTCTTCGTTATCGGGACGACGATGTTATATGGTCCACGATAGTGGTGTAAAAAGGGTCGACGACGAGAATAACGCACTCGAACGCGGTACGTATTATATAACATTATGTTATAATAATATACAGCAGTGATTGGAGGAAGGCATTGCAAAAAAAAACATAGTTTTCGAGTGTGGAGCCGTTTTGTTCCACGCAGTTATAATAATATTACCTATATAGATCGTTGTCGATAAAAATTATTTCGAAAACTCGCATTCGTCGACGGAAACGGATACGGAGCGCGCGTGACCGACTACAGTCTACAGCGATCATAATATTTTCCACAGGAAAACTCTGTAGGAGAAAAAGATTGCCCGACACGCGTCGAGTTTAAGACACTATTATTATTGTATAACTAAATAGGCAATTATTAAAATACAATATATACAATAGTATTATATAAGCAACGCGTATATTAATGGTATTTTATGTTTTGTTTTCTATTCGTCTCGAAAAAAATGTGTAATGGAAACGCGGGCAATAATATTTTTGTAGATAATATAATACTATATAATATGATGTACAAGTGTAATAATCATAACAGTATGTTACGTGTTAAAACCTAGTGATAATTTATTGAACGCGTGTATACGTATTATTATGTTATATTATTATTATTAAAACACGGCGTTATAATACGTACGTTTCGCGATGACTTAATCTGTCTCGTCTCTCCTATGTGCATAATGTTTAATATGTCATTTATATATTATACTACTACTTATGATATATAAACATGTCCACAACGTGTTATAATCATAATAATAATAACATAATATCGTGTCCACTATAATAATATAGCAATAATGTTGTAATTCATCGTGATTTTGTTAATTTTCGTATCGTTTTAAAACGAAGTTAAAATATTTAAATGTATAACATTATAATATCCCAGCGCGTTATTATTTTCATTTGTAATACTATTATTATGTTTCGGTAAACTTATACTCGGGAGAGCTAACCCCAAGTCGACGAGGTTATCGTGATTTCTTTTTTTTTTGGAGCAAAAGAGTATTAGACTCTTCAGTCGCATACAGCAGCCGGTCATTACATATTAATACATGTTTCGATTATTTATTTTATGTTTGTTCAACATTTACGACCTGATAACGCATACTCGGAATCCAAACATTAATATTATAATAATCTCTACTCGAAAAACATTCGCAACGTACATTCAAGTATCTTCAACACCATATTATTAACTATAATGTTCCGTTGATGTAATAAATTTTCAATCCCATTCTCATACTATGATAATTCTTCGTTACCACGTTTGGTATCAATCAATGATAACTATACATTTTTAATATCATACGTTCTAATCGAACGGGTAAATGAGCTCTGTCTTAATAGGTAATAACAATAATATAATATTTTCAGAAGGTTTTAGTATAGTAATATTGTATATTTATATTTATATATAATATATTAGACAAATACTAGAAATATAAATAGGTACGCCACCTCTTATCTCAAAATAAACACGATATTATTTCTTAAACCGTAATTGTAATTTGCCGGAAATGTTTGGCGTTGCGCTATTTCTTTTCGTCTCATTCACTCTATTCATTATTCTAGCTTCTTCAAATCGGTATTATAATAATATAATATTTTTTATTGATTTTATAATACTACGCGTGATTTGATCACCTGCGAGCGAGACCCCGTACATCGCAGCGTACGCCTACACAATATAGATAATGCCGGTACCCACTGCACGGGAGTTAACGATAAATATAATTAATTATAATATTATGATGTTTATTTTTCAAATATTATGAGGGGCAAATCGACTGATTGTGATAATAGTTTTACGTTTATATGAAAAAAAAAATTATAATAAATAAATGAATACTTAATAATAATAATAATTTTGATTTGTATTAATTTAAAATGAATTTATAAGCTAGTTGACGGCTGAGAGTAATTGAATTGTACAAATTTCGCAATGAACTTGTGATGTTCTTTTTTTTTTAAAACATTTTAACACATTTTTGTTTTTTTTTTTTTACAAAAATATGTTATGTTAGACCTAATCATGTTTAGATTACGTAATTAGACGATAAGGAAAATGACGTACAACATAGATTTAGTATAATATTTGTTATTGTAATATTATTTAA
Source organism: Rhopalosiphum nymphaeae (assembly GCA_036289425.1). Classification (NCBI taxonomy): domain Eukaryota; kingdom Metazoa; phylum Arthropoda; class Insecta; order Hemiptera; family Aphididae; genus Rhopalosiphum; species Rhopalosiphum nymphaeae. The sequence continues at coordinate 1,177,827 of JAZAQC010000034.1, read as the reverse complement.
TTTTTCTTTTTTAATTTGTATAATTTTATGAATAGTAATAATTGGAATTTAGGTGCCTTGATTAGCTCGTTGTTAGAATCTTCTTATCTATTTGAAAGTACAAAATACTGATTTGGAAAACGCACAGTTTCCGCTGAGCACGCACACAGTGGTTATATATTTAAATATGCGTGTGTACGTGTAAACGAGTGTGTTACTGTATTATATATTCTGTTTATTTATCTGATTGCTTTATATAAAACAATATGTACACGAAACGAAAATTTTATGAATTCTAAACGAAAAGATACTTTACAATAATATTATGTATATTATTAATTATATTGTGGTCTGACAGCGATGAGCTCGACATAACATCGACGAGATTACAGACACCGCTCTTTCCACACGCGGTTCTTTTCTATATAATATCTTCAAAATACACTACAATGGAATATTATCGTGATAATCGTTGTTAAATACCTATTGGGCAAATAATATTAAGCTCAATAATTCTAACCGACACGGTAATGATATAATATACATTTGAGAGTCGAATTAATTTTTATAATACTAAATAGTAAATGCGCATACAAAAAATAAGCATAATATCTCACTCTAAAATAAAACGGCTCGGGGCCAACTCAACGCGTAATAACTTATTTTCAGCATAGATATCGGAAACGTAATATATAATTTGGATTTTTCTTCTTGGTTAACGTATTTTTTATTTCAAGCACGACGATAATTAAAAAATCATTAGCAACGTTGCGACACACTCGAGTACACCGCATGTTACATGCATTATTATATATAAACCTAGTTAAATAATATATATTTAAGTCACAGTTAATACTTAATAACAATTTGTTACCGATGTTTTTTTTTATTTATCTGTTTTTTTTTTTTACATTGTTGAACTATTTTAGAACTCAAATCTGTATTGTTTAAACGATTACCGGATATTATATATACAATTGAAAAGTAGATTCAATTATTATTATTGTGTAACACGTTTTTAATTTTCTTGTAGCTAAATAAATAATAAAGTGTTTAGTTCAATATTATTATATTTATGTGGGTAACTACATAATATTATATTTATTTAAATAGGCCAATATACCTAAATACTATAACAAGGTGCATTTAAAATAGAGGAAATAGATAATTGATATCAGAATAAAAAAAAATATTGAATATAATAAAAAATAATTCACACATTAAGTTGAATAATTTAATTTCAAAAAGACTGAATAGAGTTAAAATTAAATAAGTCAATTTGGGCGTCATTAACTTATTTCATACTACTATTTACAGAAACATTCAGAACGCAATTAGTTTTGAGTATCTGTATGTAAAAATTATTAAAGGACCTAGTTTGAAATCGAGAGACAGGAAAATTAAAAACAATTTATAACATGATATTTTGCTATACACAACTTGTCCAACAAATGCTGACCTAAATAAAGTAAGCCACTCTACTGTGTCTCGTTTTTTTCTTGCACTGACCTTCCATGAAGGTTACACAATTTTTAATACGTTTGTTTTAGAATTTACAAGGTATATTATATACAAACAAGAATACGTATACAAATTGATTTGCATCGAAAAATAAATACAATTGTACCAATTGCCAGATAAATGAAACACATTTGATGAGTATGTGATGTGTACCTATATAGTTATTAATGGTACCTACCTATAGTATTTGCAATATGAAATAAATAAATTATTCATGTAACTAATTATTTTTGCTACATAGGTACAACATATTAAATTGCGTAATTCTTTTAAACAGTAAACACTCATTATATCGAAAAAGATTAACATTTTTAAACATTTTTTTTTAATAATTTTAACTCGCTATATTAATATATTATAATACATTTTTACTATTTTCTATCTTTTTATCAAATTTTCAATCATCAAGTACTATTATTTTTTGAGTAACAATTATTTTTTTAAAAATTGTATTTTATAGTGACTTCAAATTATGTAAAAGCAAAAAAATACAATACGTATATATTATTCACGTTAAGACTCAAAAAAATTAGTGTTTACTGTTAAAATAATCACGCTGTGCTGTATTACCTTATGATGTTCTATATTTCTATACTAGAAATCGTTTTTAATTAAAAATATCATTAAAAACACAAACGAGTACTTATTTTTAATAATAAAATGCCGCTACAGGATTGAATAGATATTCAATTTTAAAAATATTAAACCGACGTATAATTGAAATTATATACTATAGTCTATAATATATTACAAGATTATATGTTATACAATTATCATCATCCAATATTTTAGGTGTGGTTTTTTAAAATTCGTAAGATGATGGTCTGTAAAATATTTTTATATTATGATAACGCATAATTTGCATTGGGATAAAATCCCTAATGCGTGATATTTTATCCAACATTTCCATTAACGGTATGGCTATATGAAATTCTACAGTCGGTTCGTACACTCTCAAAATTCCACTTAATGATTTACACATTTTACCGATTTGAAACGAAATCACTACCACTATTACTTACGTGCATATCATAATATTATATTATATACACAATTAATTTACTATGTTTATCGTGAAGAGCAAAAATAATCTTTTTCGGTTTTCAGGGTTTATTTTGATTCTGCGTATTATCGTTTGCTTATTTTAATGTACATACACTGTACCGTGAACTATGAAATCAGGTGTCTATCATTAAATAAATTACCAATACCTATTTAAAATATAATAATATAATACAATATAATGCGTATATAAATGTATTAAGCATATAACATAAATATCATCGCTGTCAATGATTGTTAACGCATGTCTTATCTTTTTTGTACACGACTTAATTATGTTCTAATGGTATAAATATTAGATTTAACGACATTATAATTTATATATTTATATAATGCCTGCGAGACAAATGAAATATTATAATAAATACCATAGGCTAGATGTATACGAATTACAGGTAGTTACGGTGACTAAAGTAAAGCTCTGTTGAAATAATAGAGGTAGCAATACGACAATATGTTACGCATAATATGAAATTTATTCCAAATATCTATTGAAGTATATTTTTTTAACAATTACTTAAATACTTTTATTATTATATTTAGAAAAGGTTTTATCTATCTACATACAAGAGCTCTTTATAATACAGGAATTTGTTTAGGTGTGTTTTTACATAAAAATTATTTTTTTAATCGAGTAAAAACAAAGTCAACAGATGAATCCCTTTAATAATATTTAACATACATTTGTATATAATCTTTTTTGTGCTTTTTTATTTTAAAATATAAATGCCAAAATATTATTAAGTAGATATATCAAAATTTAAAATATAAAAATGCTCATGTCTAAATACGAGTATGATGACTATAGGTATATGATACTAATATATGTAAATATAATATACAAAGATAGGGAGATTCACCAAGCATTCCCCCATTTTTCTTTAGTAATGCATTTATTAAAAATAATTGTCCTGTGGAGATACAAACTTCTGTTTTTCAAATGAGAATCCTTTTTTCATACGTATATTTTTTTACAACATTTTGACTATCAAAATCAAAATTTAAACGAGTAGTTTTTTAGTCATTTAACTTCGTTAATATATTTTTATTTTATTAATATACTGTAATTTTTGAACTATCTTAGTTTATATTAGTATTTATAAAAATAAAATTCGTGTACTATAATAATATGTCCATGATATCGAGTTTGAAAGATATGAGAAGTACCTATGATGATAATGGTAGGTAATGCTTAAATATGGACCATTTTAGTAATTAAATTTAATACAACAATACTTATAATTTGTAAAATTAGTCCAAGCATTATAAATATTATATCATGTATTCTGTTTTATATTTTTATAAAACTATTTTTAAGGGATATAATTCTTAATATATGTTCAGTGAATTTTCCTGTATACACATTTGTATATTATATTATAATGTATAAATGATAAAAACAACCTACAAAATTAATCTAATGAAAATGTGATTAACATATTGTTTAATAGTATTATCGTATTGCACTATACAATATAACCGTTTTTAGCTACTATTTAATTTTAATATAATATTTAGTTTATATATATAAACGCATACCACCTGTGTTGCATGTTGTACTACTGTGTAAACAGTAACAACGGTAATGATGATGATAAGCGTCGAGAAGTTTACATTACCAAATAATATTATAATAGGTTACACGTCATATAATTTACTAATGAATTATTTTCTGTGATTTTCCTCCTTTAGACTCTTTTTCTCGCTTCCTCTAGTAGCCGATAGTAAGGACTAAGGAAGGTACCTATAGATTAATAAATGCCCAAGTCCGCTGTTATCGTGACAATTATTGCGCCAGTTGACCAAGAACGTCCGATCGTCGTAAAAATAAAACGTGGACGATGCCCGGTGGTTGTGCAGCGCAATTAATCACCGTAAAAGATGTACGAGTTATTATTCGGTACTAGCTGGACGACGCAATAACCCCAATGATATATATATACAATACAAAATTACTGTCATGTCTTGAATTTATTGTACAACATCGAAACGCGCCGTATTAATAATTCGCCGGTGTATGCGCATCATATAACGTAGGTAATCCAAAAGTTAGACAGGCCAAGTGACAAGGGGGCGAGCGTCTTTTGTGTAATATAATATTATTTGAAAACCATGATAAATCTTCACGCATTCAAAATACAATCCCGGGCAGAAAAACTCATATAAGTAGGTACAGAAAAAATTCGATTGACTATAGAAGTTGTACTGCTACCGCGAAAACAGACGTTCGTCACGAATTTCTACCGAAAATGCCTATAAGAATTACTACGAAATATTTCCTATCCATAAAATATGCATAGATTAAATTATAAATAATCAGTCTTGTAAATTATTCAATTACAAGTATTTGGATATTTGTATTTAAATACTTTTTGAAATATTTATTAGTGTTCTGAATACTTCTTAAAAGTATTTTTAACAAAATTTAAATACCATAAAGTTCGTCTTATTGATTATAGGATGGTCATTTCTGTAAATATGAATAAATTAAATGTTTAATAAGTCATTAAAACATATGAAAAATATGATTCTGAACAAGGCATCAGCCTCTATTTCTAAAAATATTTTTATTTATTCAACAGACTTCGTTATGACCAATAGTACAATTTAAAAAAAAATGACAGGCATTTTCAGAAAAATGAAACCTATTGAATAGGTATAAAATAATTAATTATATTGATTTATATACAATATAATATAATATTTAATAATTATTACAAATTATTTCCCTGCTTCCAACATAAGCTTCGGTTAAAGGAAGTAGGTATCGAACAAAATATTAATTATTGTGATCTTTTCAAATGTTTTATGTAATATTATTGTTTTTGATTTCAAATAAATAAACAAATATTTATATATAATATACATTGAGGTTCTCTCGCCTAAACGCATATCATATAATCAACGGAATGGCTTTTATCAATACTTAATATCTTATGAATAAAAATGACAAAAAAGCCTATAATGGAAATACGAAAATATCACAAATCTCGAAACTTTCCATTTATATCAGCTTCCGGAAGAATATAAAATTGCAGGCTCACTATTCATCTATATCCGCTACTGCTGAGGTATACATCTTTGGCTATGCATTTTAACGCTCATATTATGTTGTATATTAGTAGTTTCTAAAATTACTTACAGAATAAGTTACAAATTACTGTTTGCCACATACTCTTGTAAACAGCGAACAATAGAACAGAGCACAGTACTAAGCACAGAGAACTAAATGAAATTGGCTGCTTGAACTGTCTTAAGGTGTGTATTATTAAATCTTACATATTAAACTCTTTTGAGTATAACATTATAATTCTGTTTTGATGTGAGATAATATACGATTTGTAAACCAGGACTGAAAAGAACACTTATTAAGTAGTAACACTATATTAATTATTATATATACATGTTGTTCTCTTAATATGACTATACAGTGGATTCAATTCATTTTTGCCAAAACTTATGCATATATTAAGTAGTTATTATAATGTTGCTATAAGTTATAACTTTATAAGTCAACACAGACGAATTTTAAAACGGCGCTCTAAATAAGATCATTATATAGTTTTATAAGTTATAAATACTATTAACATATTATTATTATACATTTTATTAATATATTATTATATTAATAATTATAAATTAAATATTTATGATTTAGGCATAGGTACCTAACGTATATAATAAATAATACAAAATAATAATATATGTTCATAAATATAAAAGTAAATTTCTAGTCTTTACGATTAGTATTTTTGAATAACAAAAAAAAAGCTAGAACTGTTAAAAAAAGACCCTATTTTTCGTTTCAATGTACAATTTTGTCGAATGTTGAACTTCAAATGCCAATTTACCTATACTGAATTTGTGTCTATGTGTTTTCAATATTTTTTAATTTTATGAAAACAATTAACCTATAAACCTATTGTATTATATTTGCAAGCTTTTTGACCTAGAAAACTAAGATTTTTGTCAACAATGTTAGACAAAAAAAAACAAATAAAATTACTTACACTGTAATTGCTACAACAGTATTTTCATTAATCGTACCTGCTAACGATATCTGTCAACAACTGCTAAATGTTGATAAATAACAAGCACTTGTTGCAGGTGTCTATTAAACGATGAAACACAACACCTATACACGGTTCTAAAAATTCTTTTCCATTATGGCACTAAATGACAAAATAGGGTAAACATCATATGACATAATATATTATATATATAGTTTCGCAGTTGGAGCTTGACGTTAGCTAGGAATACCTATACAATTTTGTTTTTAAATTTTAGTCGTTATTTTAAGAATAAAAAATAAAAATATTTTATTTTATATTTTTAATGGAATTAAAGAAAATAAAACTCTAAAATGTTTGTTTTAGTCCACTCTATTCAATAAAATTAATTTAATAGTAACATATTCGTAATATTAATATTAACACTCCGTGGTATATATATATACATAATATATATTAAATGATGAAAGCCCTAATGCAACGACTTGTTATAATATTAATTAATAATATATATATATATATATATATATATATATATCACGTTGTATACTACTGTGTATTACATTTAGACATTTTAAATTTAAATACTCAACTTTTTAAAGATTTCATTTTCGATTTATGTATATCATTTTTTATGTCTTTCATTAGTCATTAGTTTTGCTGCTAAAAAATATTAAAAATATACAATATAGTACACACATTTTTTTTTATATTCATTTCAAGTTCAAATTTTTACAAAATTAAATATTTAAATTAAATGTTACACTTTTAGTTATTTTGTTGCCTTGTTGATATTAAAAAATATTTTCCGCAAGGACTTGAAACTTTTCATCACTCTATATAATATTATTTATTATACATAATAAATTACAAAATGCTTATATTAATTTCAACCTATTTATACGACGAACTTATTCATACCGTTCGACGATACACCTGTATTTACTTGAACAATAATAACAAATAATAATATATGAAATAATATTATAATAATAATAATTGCTAATTACAATGTATGCAATTTTTTGCTGGGAAAAAAATAATTTAACCTACTTTGTATCACTAAAAGAACAACAAACATAAATATGTTATAAAATATATTTAAAAATATAAGTTGACAGGTCTAGAATCATTTTTCAAATTTTTCAGCGATTGAATTCAAATTAAATTTACCTTATCCTAATGATCTATTCAATGATGAGGTACACTAGAGTAATCGACACCTTCAATATAGTAGATTTATATTCTTAGTTTTTTAAGTTTCCCAGCTTTTCAAAATTAATTGGTAAACTTTTATAGTTAATTAATTAATCTTTCCGTTTTCCCAACGTGTGCTTAAAATGTTTAGAAAATACACACCGAAGGGATCGAAGGACGCTACGTACAATGATACGCTTATCAATGTAAAATATATTCGTATTTTAAACTCGAATCAAATTAAAATTTCTAAGTTCTAAGGCAGTAAGTACGTTCTCAAAAACATCGGTAAGAGCTGTCAGCTTTTATGCGATGAGACTGAAAATAAGCCGACATATTAGATAAAAAACTGATAATTCCCTAACGACTCTAACTCATTGCAATGGACCATTTTTATAGTCTTTTCTTGCAAAGACGAATTTCTCATACAGACATGCACTAATTTACAATTTACTAAATTCTATTTAAAAAACTGCATATTTTTAACATAATAATATAATATATTATATTTATTTTGTATAATTCTCATTATGAACTCTATGATACTCTTGTTTGTCGTGCCTAATCGCACGAATACCAAAACAATATAATTTATTTGTATAAATGCCAAATGGTGATGTACTGATGTTTGTTTTCGAACAACTTGCATGTAAATTATTCGTACCAATGTACTACTACGTATAATATTATTATAGCACCTTTCCCCGATAATGTCGTAATTTTAATCGTACGCAATATTATTGTCCGTCGACCAGTGTTTAATGTGTACGACGAATTCGCATATTTAAACAGACGACGCGCGTGTTTTGCGCATCAATGAATTATTATTATTTTTGTTCTTTACACGTTCGGAGAAAGAAAATAAATAACTATAAAAAAAAAATCACGTATACGCCAACGGCGGCGCGTTGGTTTAGGTCATATAATAACATTTATTATAATAGGTATGTGGAATACTCGCATTACATTGCAGGCGACGGTGCGCGCTGTGGACACAAACGACGGTATAAATTATTGTTTGTTAATGAGAATAATATAATATTATTCTCCCGCGCGACCCACTTTATAGCAGGCTAGCTGTCGCGCATTACGCCCCGTATAATATATTCATAATATATTGGTAGCAAATTTATGAAAATAAACCTGTACATAGCGATATAGTGACCTCGCGAGTCTTGTAATTATTCGTCGATTGAAACGCCGCGATAATCATCAACTAACATATATTATAATTTTATTGGTTTATTACTATACACGTATATCATAAAAGTCAAGTCAATGGCACAGAGCCGCATTTAGTTGGGGGGAAATTGTCCCGAGGCGGTGATTTTAAGGTGATTTGAGGGGCGGCAGATTATTAGAAAATATATCGTATTATAATATTATACGTTCTCCGTTACGAATTAACTATTTTTAATTTTTAATTATAATTCTAATTAATTATATTATGAATATTTAACAAATAATGTGTTTCAAAAAAAAAATTCAAGTATAAATTCATTGTATAAGTAGTTACTCTTTAATACTTTAAAACTAACGAAGAAACGAATTAAAATATATTTCTGCTGCGTTTGTGATAGCGAAAAAAGAGAGGTGAAAATCATATGATATTGTTTTTAAATATGTAGAGGCGGCAAATTTTATATTGCCCCCGCGGCAATTTGACTTAACGCGGCACTGCAGTGGCATGTTCAGTGTAGGGGGTATGTATTTTTTTACTGTTTTTAAACCACATTACAGCAAAAAAAAATAAATGTATCAATTAATTTACCCGCAGGTGATGGTAGGTATATAGTTAATTTTAATATAATAACTTTAAATACCTACTGGAATATCTAAGTATAATTTTTTTTATAAATCATTTATTATATACTAACTGTATTACCTATATACTACTGATTTCGTCCAGGAAAAATGAACAATTATAAAATACGGTACTCGGTGTATTTTGATTTTAGTGTACCTACCTCAGTTTACGGGCATGTTGGTGTCTGTGACAAATTTGACTGAGGTGTTCAATTGGTAATGTGCGATTGGTGTATTTCGGGTTTTAGTATAATAACTTCAAGAGCTAATCGGAAAAGTGTATACCATCACAAGCTAAAATGAACAATTTTAAAATACTGCACTTTTTATTTTTGTTTATATTAATAATATAGTTTAAATTCGGCACATGTAATCAACAAAAAAATGTATTTAGCACCACACCTATCAGACGTGATTTAAACTGCTTTAAGTAACTTGCCGGTATCTCTAAAATAATAATACAATTTTCATACACATTCATCGTAATTTAACGATTATTCAATTTTTTCATTTATTTTGTTCAACAATAAATTATCTTTTCTTTTCATTTTATTTTTCTTAACTTAAATTAGTCTGCATTTTTTGTTTTCAATTAATAAAAATGTACTTCGCTGGACAAGAATACAATTCAGAATAAAATTTTCTGTTGACCGATTCTCAGCATTATAGTATGTGTAGTTTGTTCTGAACTATAGATGCAGGCATCTCTTTCAACATTTTTGTTGGAAAATCACAGACATACGACGATATAAAATCTAAGATTCAATTCCGCAGTTGCCATCGTGCATTGTCTTTTGATTGCTCTATTTGTTTAAATTTTATTTACTTCCGCTCCCAAAAATATTACACGCCAATTATTATAGTCATGTATAATCAATCACGGAGATAACAGATATTTGATTGAAACCATGTTATCAGAGTACTGGTTTTATGTAGATGCACATGTATTCATATCATAATATGTATAATATTGTATTATATTTTATTAATATTAGATATTAATGATATTATGTTACATTTCGAACATTTGTTTTCGGTATCGCGGGTTCAAGGTCTATCGTTCACGATGTTTATTTTTGATTTCTAAAACAATATTTAAAGTACTATAATAATAATATAGATATGTATATAAGTACTTATTATGATATATTTATTATGTAATAGTGTGTGCTTACGAACCTGGTACAAAATTGTGGTTTTTTTCAGTTCTCGCGAATTCACGACTTCGAGAACAAACCGTCCGTCCGAATTCTGAGTATAATGTTTATGATAAGGTTAAACCTCTCGAATCTACATAATATGTATATTATAATATATTCTACAACATTTTAGTAAGTTTATAACAATATCATAATTTCATTCGATTACAGCCATTTTCTCATAATAATAATAGTAACATTAAAGCTTAAAACATTTAATGCATTCTCAAACCTCAAAAAATTCGATTAAAATCCTTATAAATTATAATATAATTTAAATAATCCTTAAAATAAACTACAATAAGTGTACTGAAATATGCATTTAACATTTTTAAAAGCAAACAAGTATCAAGTTAGGTCATAGTTAATTAGTTAATTTAGACCGATATGTAGGTAGGTACTAATAATCTATAAAAAAATAAACAGTTATACAGCCTGTGTAAAATGAAAAAAATAATTCATAAAATATGGTGTGTAAAAACCGGCGAAATTTGTTATCACGAACAGTAGGCAAAATATAAAAAACAAAAAAAAATAAAAAAAATATATAAACAAAGCCAAAAATGTCAAAATATACAAAATACAAAAGTTGAATCGACTGTTTCATAATTTGAATTTTTTTTTAGAAAATCTATATCACCGATGGAAAATCTTAAATGATATTATCGTACGCAACAAATGAGCTGGTAGACTTTTGGTTCGCGAGTAAAACGTAAATAAGAGTGGGAGAGGAAACCAGCTAAATTCGATTTTTCATCCTAAAATAAAATCTGAAACTCCTAATAAATGCGAATATGACGGAGAGAGGAGTGCACTGGTTTGGAGGGGGGTTGGATCGCGACTGGTGACGAAATTTTGCGCGGGAAAGGTTCCCGAGGTCGTGCGGACGACCGACCGCCAAGTATTGTTGTTTATTATAACATTATTACAACGACGGACGGTCGCGGCAAATGTCACGCGCGCGCTCGTTATTATTCGAAACTCGCTGCTGCTTGTCTATTATGCGATTACGCCGGTCCTCCGCAATTCTTCTTATTTGAAAAATACTGTAGTGGTAGTACATAATAATATAATAATTATTGTACTATATTTATTTTTGCCGATAAAAAATAAACGGACGTCGATCTACATAGATTATTATAATACATTATTTATATGATTATAACATAATATTACATTTTACAATCGGTTTTTTGTTGATTTTCTTATTCTTTTATCTTATTCTCATACATTCTTCTTCGTTTTCTACTCCTTCCTCGAATCTGACGCAAGCCAACCGTCCGGTTAGGTCATCTCATGTGTGCGGTCTCCACCATTATTTCAATTGCGCTTATAAATTATAATTATAATATACATACGTAACAATATTCTTTGGGAATAATGCGATTTATCAACAGCATATAAAACATTAATATCATGTTATAATCATAATCATCTGAAGCTACCGCCGAATCGTCTACGTTCCCTCCACCGACTGGCGATCAAAGGCTGATAATATAATGTATCATTAGCTACATCGCTCTAATCACCGAAGACGATTATCGATCGGAACAGACGACAATATCGCGTCAGTCTGCCGCCGACTGTCGCACCACTCGCCCGCGGAGCAGAGCAGTAAACTGCAACAGATATAATCGGTAAGTAATCATGATATTACATACTAAATGTTATTCTGTTATTTCTTACGCCTTGCCAAGTTCACTTTTCGAGCTTTCTAGTACAAGTCGTATAATGCGATGATCAACCCTCCGACACTGCAATTCTCGACGTTGCAAAATAGTACCTATAAAGTGTGCTATAGTATACGACACATTTTATTTTAGGACAATTAATAATTTTATTTTTATTTTCATCTCTTAACTTAATAATATAATACTGTTATTTTTCCGATTGCCGAAAAATACTTATTATTATAATGCCGTTTATTTATGACGCGGAAAAATTATAATTAAGTATTTTATATTTTGTGTTGCTTACACGCGGAAGCTGTTTTACGCTTTCGTTTTTATAATGACGTCGATGTATACATTTTATTATCATAAACAATTATTAGAAATTATAATATTATTATGATGTTTTACTTTCGTAAATTCACAAAATGCCAATAATATAATAACATTATATTACGCCTGTCTCCGTGAATACATCGCTCTCGAACGGTATATCATACAATAATAATAATTATAATTAAGTTTATTGTTCTTTATTTTCAATAAACCCGGTGTAGGCACAATAGTTGTAACGGGATCACGTTTCACCATAAGCGCATTTATTAATCGTGTACCAAATACCGAGTCCAAACAAATAGATCGGATCATTCTGTTCAACCAAACGTTGATGATATGATAATATTATATTTAAGTACTTATGTTTTACAACCGTACCTATATGGATATTCGGGCGAGATATTACTTATGTATATAAGATATTTTTATGTACGAGATTGGTGATATTTTTTTTTCGAACTACTCCAATATTTTTTCCGTGCGAGTGATCTGTAGGCTCGTAGATATAATATATCGATGAAACAAAAATTTAAAATTGTTGGTATTCAGCATTACAGTGTAAATAAATATAATATATATAGAGAGCATTGAACTTCAAAATTCCTTTTTGAAATATTTCTTATTTTGCATTACGTTATTTATTATCTATCCCGTGGTCTTATCGACTTTTATAAGAATCTCGTTTAGAATTGAATTTATAAAAGTACTCGGTATATTGTTAGGTCTAACTCAGACCAAACCAGACCGCTCCAAAGTATAACTGTATTAGTATATACTACTGTGCGAGGTTAAGTTTTTATTTGGAAATTTTAAATTTTCTTATTAATTTATATGTTAATAGTACCTATAATAATATATTAATATAAATTAAAAATGTCACATGAAACATTAAAAGAATACTTAGGTAGCAATGTTACATGTGTATAATTCCAATGCATAAAATATTATTATCACTTCATCTTTTATTTAAATTATTTATTTTAATAAGCTTGAAATAGTTAACGTACGTTTACACAGACGAATCACACAAAGGACAAATAATAACAAATATTTCGTCTGTCGACTGTTAAAGTACAACTAGATACAATCGATAATATTTTTGAATATTTGGTATCCAATAGGTTAATAAACTATTCCTCTATTTAATTATAATTATTTACTGGGAGTTCAGTTTAGATTTGTGTCATATCTCAAACAGTTTGTACATACTGCGTAGATATAACAATAATATTACAATACCTGTGGTAGGTACTTCAGTATACACCTTGTTGGGTTGAAAGTAAAGTGTTTATTCTCTATACGACGCCATGGCAGTGTGGCACATTGGAATGTAAACATGTATAAATCGATAAAACAAAATAATTATTTTAATTTTGTTAAAACCCATCAAATTAACTAAACGTGTCACCAAATAGTCAGAAACAGTAAAATTGTAAAAATGACATTATAGAAAACGTATAGCGTCGTTAAAATATTATAATAGACTGACCAGTGACTACAACTGTTATGAACTTATAACTTATAATACTGTATATTCAGACATCACGATGAAAACATCGATAATAATAAACCGGGATACAACTATAATATCACTATAAATATTATAGACAGTTTAAAAAAAAAAATGTTTTTTATTACACTAATAGTATTATTATTTATTATAATATAGCCAAGTGTTTTAATCGAATAACGCGTCTACCGATAAAATATATTCGTGTATAATATTATATAGGTATTAAAATATCTCTTCTGTGTGGTGAACTATGATCTACAATCGAGTTTTAAATTTTCATAGAAAGTACCAATAATGGTAAAATATAATATGTACCTAAAACCTATAGACAAGCCATGCAAATTTCAATAAAATGCTCAAATGCTCGATGAGAAAATCAAATTAATATACCGTACATGATAAAATAGCAATCAATAGCTAAACAGTTTGTCAGTAAAAACGGAGGTATAGGACATACAGGTATATAGGTAAAAGGAAAATTAATAATTATTTATTAGGAATACAATTGTAAAAGTAAGTTATGCATGATAAAAAAAAATCACCGTGTATATAAATTAGTCATTACTATTATTAACTGATGGTATTATACTATCATTATCATTATTTTGCTAACTTTAAATGTTATCAATTAAATTAATGATGATGTACAATTAGATACTTCAGATATTATTTCCTCAAGTATTTTTCATTTTCAGTTATAATTTCTATGAATTTTTTAACAAGCTATTTTTACGTTAGATGTTTTTTCCTTGTTTATTATATAAAACAAGTAAGTATAATAAGAATACCTAATACTATGTTCTTAGTTATAAATAAAAATTTTTACCAGCAGTTATTAGAGGCTAATACTATATAATAAAGTAGTAATGGTTATTAAATAATTATTTTATAAATACTCGTACATGATATAAACATACAATTTTTTTAAATATTGTTACTACGTTTATGTTAAATATAAAATGTGTAGGTATGATTAATATTTTCCTGAATGTAATAAAATATATTTTTTTAAAACTAAATTTCATAATACTTTTAGTTTTTACTTTAAAATAAACGTAAACACTAAATGATAATGTAAAGTTATTTATAGTATAATTAATAATAAATATTCATTAATAAAATTAAATTATAATAATATTTGTTATGCAAAAATTAAATTTTTCGAAGTTTTAAAGTTTAAATTACAATTAATAACTAAATAATCATCCATTAAAGTATATGTACATGGAGCACACAGAATTTATCTAGAAGTATTTTAATTTTAAAATGTATTAATTTTTTTACTGTGATATTGTAATATATTGTTATTATTTCATTAAATATTTTTATGATAAATTATTTTCTAGTAGAATGAACCATATTTAATAATTTTTACGTATTACGTTTTACATAAAATTGGAAATTTTGGTTACTAAACATTATATTCTGAGAGTATGACCACTATAATCACAACACTATTACTTATATAAGTGTCAGTGTCCTATTCTTCAAATATACAAAATAATAATTATGAGTATAAAGCTTAAAATATTTCAATAGAATATATTAGCAGTTTCACTGCGTTCACACTTAATATATTACATGTTTAACATTTTAACTAGCGATTTTTAAAATAGTGTATTTGTTTTCTTTTAAACATTTGTAGTTTTGGGTACGACAGCATAATTTATTCATATGGTTATACACAAATAGTTTTTTAATTTTTAAATAATTAATTTGCCAAACACAGTTTTTGAATGCAACAAATCATCATTAATGAAAAACAATTGTTCTAAAAGTTTTAAAATGAATATTTTAGTCACTTTCTAACAACGAAATAAGTGTCATAATGTACTCTCAATTTCAATTAGGCCATTTTTTAAATTTTCAAATTTAACCCAACAGTCTATCTTTAATGTTGATTTGTATTAGTTATTTGTTTTTATTCTGCAACATCTTTACAGTGATATATTTTTGAAAAATAAAAAGTATGGTGTTTATATTAGTTCTACAGTTACATTTTAATTTCTTTATTAACGTAATCTATGGAAATACACCTGAAAGGGAGTCTAATCGCCTAAACCTCTCAATAGTATTTCAAGCCTCCCCTCCTAAAATCAACTAAAAAACATTGTAATATTTTCTTACACAGACATTGTTCAAAATGTCATAGAAAATGTATAGTTATACTAAAGATATTAATTAACTAAATACAAATATTTTTTTAGTAAAATTAGTTAATAAATATTTTTACACTCTCCTTTCCCACCCTAAGAAAATATTTCTATAAACTGTCCGAGTGAACAGGCAACTGAGTACTATCTACAATTGTTTTATAAAAAAAAACATAGATAAACCGTAAAGCTTCTTTGTACCTTTTATAAAAAGTTTAAATTCAATATAAATTCTATAAAAGTCTTTGTGTACGAAAAATCAATTCTGCATAGACGAAGATGGACGTTTGAACTTTAATCGCTTAAATAATACAATAAAAATAGGTTATTTATGTACAATAAAAAATATATACGTTTTCGATATTTTTTTAACCCTACAATTTTTAAATTGAAAATCTCTTACATTTTTTATTCATACACTAATAGGTACATTTTTGAGGTTTTTGATACCTATGTTAAACTAAAAAAGAACAAATATAATCATATAATAAACATCTTTATAACGAGAAAATTTAGGTATTTTCAAATACTATTATAATCAGGTAGGTATTTTAAGTTATTTCCCTCCTACCCAAACTATCCGCGAATAATATCTTCAGATTCCCGCCAATAACGACAGTTTTGGTTGTGTTTTTTTTTTTTTTGATTTATATTGTGAAACCATTCGAAATAATACATCATCCAATAAAAAAATGCCCGACGCATTATATATAGCAGTCATTACACTCAAATACTTTTACATATCTATACGAATATACTATGTAAATTATAATACATACTCACCTAATATATTATAATAAGTGTTTTTATAGGGACATAAGCTAATAAATTTGTTAATTCGTAGTATTAACAAGCTTAAAAGTTAAATTATCATAATTATTATTCTTAAACTAATTACCTAGCTACTTACTACGAATTACAATTGAATATAGTGGCAGTTATTTATAAGCATCAATGCAGAATTACCTACTAAGAAAAGTTTATTATTTATTCGAAATAATAAACTATATAATGTTTAACAAATAACATATTTTAGAATTTCAAAAAACCTACTAAGGTATTAATCTATTTCTATTACTGTGATTAAAATGTCTTCATTCGTGACCATGGTCTGCAATGTTTTATAGATAAATCTTACATACCTTATATTATTTTATAGAATATTTTTAATAATTGATAATCATTTTCAGTAATAATTTAAAATTTGTATTCATAAAACAATAAATAAAAATATATTTTAATATTTTGGTTTAATGGAACTTAATCAATAATCGAGGGTGTAATGAAAAAAAAATGTTGCTTATCACTTGTGATAACTCAAACTACATTATTCCCAGTTGCATAAAAAAACTTAACAAGTCGAATTTTTTTAACTAAATTAACATAAACAAATTTAATAAAAATAATAAATTTAGACCTAAATACGTATTTTAATTAACTTAATTTTAGTCAATTAAATATAAATATGGAATTGGTTTTAATTTGGCGTTATACGTGGTTTTTTCTGTTATTTTATATATATATATATGTATCTATAATACGAATTAAAAATAAAAATCGAGTATAAAAATTATTATATTTTGAAACTATGATTAACATATTGTTATACTAATAATAATAGATAATATAATGTTCGCGTAGTATATTATCTTAATCAATTGATATTGTTTTGTTTAATAAGATAAAACCCCTTTTATTATGAAATAACTTTTTTCATCTTAAGTCAGTAATTATATTATTATAATAAATAGTATATAATATATGTATAATGTGTCAAAACTATTTCACTAAAAGTTTGGTAACTAGTAGCCTACTGAAATATTTGACTAATCGCGTTCTAATTTAACTTTGAACTAATTAATGATCAGTTTAGGAAATTGTTTAATAAGTTCACAGTCTACCGGATGTCCGTAACGTACTAACGTAAATATATTATGTACACAGTATAGTCAGTATACACATACATAGTGTATCATTGTAGTGTTTGTCCTCGTTAATTTAACTTTTTCCAACGAATATTATTATTGATTAATCATTACATAGAATTACAAATGGCTACGACTTACATAATTATTATAATTCTTATCATTTTTAGGCTTGCCTAAAGTAAAAATGAATTGTAATTATTTTTTTGTCTGGGACAACAAATATCTAACTAACTACAAATGTGTATTTTATATTTATACAGAGCTAATGTATTGAGTAAATAATTCAACAGTAAATAATTACTATAATAATAGTATATATTTGTATGTTCACAACACTTTTCAATGGGGCAATTTTTAATGTTTAAGATGGAATATTTCTTTTAAGCTCATTTGTTTCCGTTGAACACAAATTAACAGTGATTAAAAAAAACATAATGTATATTCACAACACTTGTTATTTTGTGTTATACTGAAAAAAATAAGCTTGGGGATATTCCCCTTAAGCTTTAAAAATCTAACTGCTGAAAAGTACAAATATAATTTACTACTTATTACCATGACTTCCATTGGATAGCCAAATAATAATTGTAAAATTTTTTAAAGTTTAATCTAGAAGTGGGTATAACAATTAATAATTATTGGCGAATTTATAATGGGTCTATAGGTGCCTCTCTTATATAAATATAAAGTTAGAATATTAGCTATCCCAGTAAATTTTAGTTTGCATTTTTTAAATAAAATAATTTATTGGAAAAATTTCAAATCCGCTTACGAATAATATATCTTAATAATTATTGTTGCGTTTGTGTACAGTTAGTTTAATTTCAGTGGACGTGCACGAGTAGAACAGACGCAGCAGACACGCTATATGGATAAACATTTAATAATTTATAATTATAAGTACCTATACATGTGAATAGGTATTATCTTTGATTAAAATTAGTTATTTATAATCAATGGTACCTATTAGGTGTTATAAATGATGTAAATATAATCATAATTATCATAATTATTGAGTAGTAACCAGTAGGAATAGGTACATGAAATTTATTACATGAAATTTTATGAAGCTACGCATTTTTCACAGGTAACAAGATGTTAGAACATATATAATGTAAAATATTCGAATATTTAAAAATGCTTGAATATCACAAAAATGTACAGAAATACCGTATAAAACAGGGGCAAGTGAGTACCGTTTTATCTGTAGTTTATTACGTATAGGTACAGTAATATAGGTGTCGAGTGGGTCATTGTAACGATTAATGGATATGTTAAATTTAAATTCAATGATATATCATTCAATCATTGCACTTTGCAGTATACAAAAAAATAATTCTGAACGGAAACAGTCTGTCCGCCGGTATTACTAATTGTATTTAATGATATATATTTGATATTACTATAACGAGCTCGTGAATCTCAGTACTTGTAGGTACAACATATTTTTACGATAATCATTAGCTAGTATTTAAACACCTAAAGTATTGCCAAGTATTGTATTTAACAATAAAATAAGATCATTATAATGTTTTGTTTGAGTAATTATAAGTTAATATACATAAATTACTTTAATATTGGTCAATTAAGTTAAATTTGTCAACAAATTAGCTTCAAATATATATAAAAAATCGTAAGTACCTAAATATTTAATATTTTTAAATAGCTTTAATAACAATTTAAAAAAGAAGAATCTTTTATTATTTTCAATTTTTTTAACAAAACTAAACATTGTTGATTTACATTTGGAGAAAAAAATAAAAATAAATTATAAACTCGCGTGTTTATGAATAACTTGAAAAGATATTTTGCTTTTTGAATTAAGTATCTGCAACGAAATAAGAAAATACATTTTATCAAAATTTAATTTTCTTTCTTTTTTCCGTTTTTTGAAAAATAATAAACATTAATTTTGACCTCCCAAAAGCACCAACTAGATCCAATTTACTACTGCAAAAAACCCACTTTCAAAGTTGAATAATAGAGCATTTATTTTTACTGTGAATCGTATAGATAAACCATACACAAGTATAAAAAAAACATAGGTACTTCATTACTAATTAAATAATTTTAAAATCATTAATCAATGTACGTTCATCGCTCCGCTTAGACTGTAAAATCTAACATACAAACACAGATAGGTAGTATCATGTTCTTAATTCTAAGTTTGATAATAGGCTTCAATATTAAAGCTAACGGACATGCCGATTGATTCCGCTGTACGCAAACTTGCTGACTAGTAACTATATTATAATGTTGCGTGTAGGTCAGAGAGAGAGAACACAATAATTAATGCGTTGACATTGACACAATAATAGTAATAATAATAATAATAATAAACAACAATTATTATTGTACATAGTTATAATAATATGCGACACGCTTTGATCAGATCGATGCCATGCTGCCGCTGAGCAGATTTTAGTTTTAATGCGTTTCGAGATAACAACTACCGTAGAGTATAATAATATAATATGTGCCGAGGCGGCAGTACTGTTATCACCAGCTAACGACCCGTCTTATCTCGAGCGCGCGGGCGTTCCGCATTCAAAATCTATCGTCTATCGACCACCGAGCAAGTCTATTGTAGCCGTTTATTGTTTACCGCCTGTTAATAATTAATAACTTTTTATTAAATATCTATTTTTAATACCCAAGTCGATGATAACTATAATTTGCGCACGTCTGACCTACATGACTACACATCGTACAGATGGACGTGTTACAATAATAATATGTTAGCGATTATATTTCATAACAGTCTCGTTCGACGCGTTACGACCAGTATTGTGTTCGCGATGATAACGGTCGACCGAAAACTGTGCAAAAATTCACGGGCATTGGTTGTTTTTTCGACCGGAGCCGTTCACCATCGATTTATAACGATTTAAGATTAATAATGCAGTTATACATTACAACAGCGTTAATATTCCGTTTGACGTATCGCTTGAAATAAACCACAAGGATGATAACGTGTACACGGTAGCCGGTCGATTCGTGCAAATCGGATAACTGTGTAATACGTACGCTTGGAAAATAATAGTAACATGTAATAATAAAATATATTCGACCTCGGCCAGTCTATTGACACGCCAGACGGAGAATGGGCTGCAGATTCCGACGCTGCAGTTATCGATTGACGGATCCATTCAATAATTACTATTAAAATAATCAAATAATTTTTTATGATGCGTGCGGGTCAAGAATACGGCGGACGCCGCTCCCGTTCTCGGATTGCACGTACGTCCGATCGGCTACCACTGTTGTCAGGTACCTAACGAAACGAGTAACGATCGATATTCATCAGTTCATCATCGTCATTATCGTTCGCTCGATTGCGGTTTCGTGATTTTTTCAGACAAATAATAATTACACCACACACACACACACTCACATGTGTTACATATGTAAATACAAACAATTACAATACGTTATTATAATGCACATGTTGTTTGGACTGCAATTGCGTCAGAGTGTGTGCGCGTTCGTTTTTAATGTAAGTCAATTTTTTTTTATTTCCTAGCTATCTCAGTCTGCAACTGATGGCCGTCCAACCTGAAAAATTTGTCATGAGGAGTCTCGTTCGAGTCGCATTTGTCCTGATCGCTTGCAGTAAGAACAATGCCGTCGAGTGACTCGCATACTATGTGTTTAAAGTTAACATTAAATGATTCCTCTCACAGGTGTATCCCAGACATGTGCAAGTTTTTCGTTCAACATCAAGGATTTGGTACTGTTGGTGAATGACTCGACAACACTCACATTGACCTTAACGTAAAAACCTTCACAATGTTTTATTTAATTTTAATTTGTTTGGCTTTGTTACCTACTTATAATATTATATTGCAGTTTAATCTGACCTATACCTTTTTATTCCAGGGACAATGTACCAGGAAATACCACATTAATCCTCAGCACTAATCATAAAGATTTACTGTCAACAAATATTACCAAAATAGAAGTCACTAATTCTACAGGTCCAAATATATGGCCAATTGAATTGTTTGGTCATGATGCCGGCCACGACTTACTTAAAGTTGATGCATTTCCTCCTTCCATAAAGTAAAAATATTTATAAATTATATTTTAATTTATGTATTCAATTGTTCTTCTTCTAAGCAGTGGCATGTCCAGCACAAAATAATTGGGTAGGCCAATTTTGTTCTATATTGTGTAAATGTATTTATAACTATTAGGGAAGATTGTCCTATCACATATTCATACGGGTATGATAATAGTATTTAATAATAAATATCAATAATATTAATAATAACATTTTTATTTTTGATAAAAAAAAGAACCAAACAGTCAAATAAAACATGGGTACACCACTGGTTCTAAGTATAAAACATAAAAATGAATTTTTATCAAATAAAATTATAATTTAAGAATTTGTAAATATGTTATTAGGCCATTGATATATTTATAAAGAAAATAGTTGATTTATAAAAAAGTTATTCTTGTATAAAGCCTGTGTTTAAATATTTTATTTCATTTTTAGAGTATCCATACTGAACAGTACCTATATATTATTATTTGTTATTCATCCTTGACATAAGTCTGTTGCAGATTGCCTTCAGCAATTATATTGTATTGCTCAATAATACAATTACTTATTACCCGAGTTACCTTACATTAAATTAATGATTTATTTAACAGAGGTGGTAGAAAAGTATTTTTAACATAACATAGGTATTGATTATTTTTAATTCCATGATTTTCATAAAAACATTATAGTTAAAAAATAGAAAATTTAAAGCATAAGAGAAAAAAAAAATTCTCTATTTTGAAATCTAAATAATATGTAATACACTTTGTATTGGATACTTAAATAAATAAATGAATATTTTACATTACAATACTCTAACTGGAAAACAAATTATATTTATTTTATTTTATTTTAAACAATTTATTATTTGTGTTATACATTCCTAATTATTATATAATTACATTTTTAAAGTTTGATTTTGGTTTTTATTTTTATATTAAGGTATTATAATGTTTATGTTATTGCAGATCTAATGATGCATTTGTGAGAGTTACTCTGCAACATTCAAATGAATTGGCCTTAGTCAGTGTTATTGTTGGATGGATTTATTTTGTTGCGTGGTCAATATCATTCTATCCTCAGATGTATGAAAACTGGAGACGTAAAAGGTAATTCATACTTAAGTGATTTTCTAAAAAATTTAAACCTATTATCAATATTATATAATGTTTGTACTATTATACAAATAGCATAAGAAATACAGTTATATTATAGAAAAACAATTTTTCTTATAATTATTACAGATACAATTTTTTGGATTGTACCTATGTTGTATCTGACTCAATTTAATAATAATTTAAATTAAATTTAAAAATATTAGAAATGTTATTATTGTTCATTCTTATGGAATTTGTCTTTTTTCTAATATAGTATGTACATTTTCATCTGTACAAAACAAAATTATTATGTATAATAATTTTTTAGGGATATTATAATCATTGAGTCTTTTTTGTTGGTTATAGTAATTGAACATACTATTGTGTTGGTTCTGCAATATACTATTAAGAATGTACCGATTTTTATTAAATTTATATTGTGTATGACTAATTTGTTGATAAATTATGTTAGCACAATGTAAACCAATAAAATAAAATTAGTAAAAGTGGACATATCCCTTTCTGTAGTAAGTGATTCAAATGTTTTATAGACATATTATGTAATATATTATATCATTTTATGGTATGGCTTCCGAAGTAGATATTTTTACAGGCACTCACACGAGAAGCCTTATTTTAATTTATACAACATTTATAATATAAAAATATATAATAATTACTAAATTACAAATTTGTAATTTAAAATCTTTAAAACTAAAAAAAAAAAAAAACAATTGTATTGTGTTAAGAAATATTTTATTATTCATTTGTTAATGGTAATTACTTCATATTTGATGATGTATTAATCTATTCAATTGAATTATTCTACATAATAAACATCCGTTATACAGTTTATGTTTAATTTATGATTATTATAACGATTGACAACCTATTAAAAAATCAATGATTTTAAGTAAAAACTTGAATATACTAATGCCAAGTATTAGTAAGTTTATTTTAGTTATTTCAATTGAAAGTCCTTAATCTGTATCATTAAATATTATTAGTAGGTTAATGGATTAATTTATTGTTTTGGTTTTTGTAAATCCTGTGCAATACTAACCAAGATATCTACAGATTGTATTTACTCATTTTTATTTTTATTCCAAAAGCATTTTAAAATTATATGTTCAATTGTATTATAAGCAATTTAATTCTTTAAATTTGTTTCATTATTCAACAATTATAATTTATAATGTTCAGTTTCTTTTTTTTTATGTATTAATATTTTTTAGTATAATGCAGCATATGAAGCTTAGATTAAAATCTGACAAGTACATTAATAATTTGTATTATTGTTTTTAGTGTTATAGGTTTAAATTTTGACTTCATTGCATTGAACTTGGTTGGATTTATTTTATATTCAATGTTCAATGTTGGTCTATGGATACCTGAAATTGAAGTAATATCATTGATATTTATTGATCGCCTTTTATTTACATGTCTATATTTTATGTTTAAATAGAAAGATTATATTGCCCGAAATCCTCGAGGACTAAATCCAGTTCAATTAAATGACATATTCTTTTCTATTCATGCTGTATTTGCTACTTTAATAACTGTGACCCAATGTTATTTCTATGAGGTAATTTTTAGTGAATATTGTTTATTGAAATTACTTATGTAATAATATCATTATTATTATATTATTGCATCACATTATAAAACATGTATGTTATGTAAATAATTTGGTTAATAAGTGTCCCGTTTTACTATTAAATATTTATATATTTTGCAGAAAGGTGATCAACAAGTTTCTCGGACAGCCAAATCAATCATGTCTTTATACGGATTAATAATAGCCGTTCTATTAGTTCTTGTATATTTACAAAAGATAGTATGGCTGGACTTCCTTTATTATTGCTCATATATCAAGTTGACCATAACACTTATCAAATACATTCCACAAGTATGTATTACGCTCTTCATCTAAAAATACTCAAAACCAGTTATTAAATAGAAAAAATAATTTGTTTCTGTATTCACACAAATATAACCAAATATGCCTTGTGAAATCATCTATTTTTACATCTTTATTACATCCGTTTGAAACACATTCCTTGCCAGAATGTATTTAGTCAACATTTTGTAATAAATCATAACTTATTGAAATAAATATCTCTGACTAAATATTATTGGGACCGGTCTAATGTGTGATCTACCAATAAATGGCTGATCTACTGAATAAATGTATATGTATGCTACTTAAAATAGTAATGTACTTACTCGTACTATAATGTTGATTTTTATATTTATACAGCAAAAGTATTTTTTTAAATCTGATAAAAATCATCAAATATTTTACTTTTGTTGATTTTATATGGTGTTGTATTTACAATTTTGTGGATCCAAATACTAGAGCTAACGCTCAAACAATAGAGTCATTGTGGAAGTTAATCAAGTCCAAATATAATATAAAAATTGCATCTCCATTAATAGACCACCAACTTAAAGATGAATTGTAGCGGTCATGCCACCCGATTAAAACTCAAATAATTGATGATTTTTTATCAGATTTAAAAAAATACTTTTTCTATAAGAATATTACACTACGAGTAAGTACATTACTATTTTAAGTAGCATACATAAATATTTAGTCGATAAATCACTCATTGGACTAGTCCCATATTATTAGTAGATCATTGTTATTACTTTATTAAAAATCTAAAATTAATGTATATTTAAAATTGTTTTTTGGTTTTACAAATATTCATAATATGCAATTATAGTAAAATAATATTGAATACATTATGTGTATCTTATAATTTTTGTATTTTACAATAGAATAAATTATTTCTAGGCAGTAATGAATTACAAACGTAAAAGTACAATTGGCTGGAGTATCGGCAACATATTCTTGGATTTTACAGGAGGACTACTTAGTATATTGCAGATGATTATTAATGCATACAACTACAGTAATTTTATTTTTATACAATAAATATTGTATTTGTGAATTTATCAACATTTTATTTTATTGTAGATGATTGGGCCTCAGTATTTGGAGATCCGACCAAATTTGGTTTGGGTTTGCTTTCAGTAATCTTCGACATACTGTTCTTCTTACAGCATTATGTATTCTACAGGTATGTTCCACGCTTGATATTTTGCATTGTGCATGTTGTTGCTTATTGCATGTTTACTGTACTGTAGCCATCGTCTGCTTTTTGAGAAAAAATCAATTAAGAATTGGAAAATGTAACCCCTGTCTTAGCAAATGGTTCTGGTGATATAATGATTATAAAAATTAATGTACACTTAATGAATCTTCTTATTCTTTAATATTTTCAGTCCGAAGAGTTCGAAAATATATGATCTCACAGGTTGCACGTAATTTTAGTATTGAAATAATAAATATTTTTTATTTTATTTTATTTTGTTATTATTACTATTATTATTATTATTATTATTAGTATATTTATGTAGTATAATATGTAAAGTTTAATTTATAAATTTAACTTAATTAAAGAGAGTTCATGTGAATGATATATTTATTAAAAATAATCATAAATATTATTATTGTTTTATTGTGTTCAAATATTATATTTTTGTTTATTATTATTCAATTTATATTGAAAACAATTATAAAATCATATATATGCGCTCATTTGTATGCTTTTTAGTTTATTCATCACTACTCGTTTTGTTCCTTAGTTCAGTTCTGTATGCTTTTAATGTAGACATGTACAACATCCTGATTAATAATATTTCTAAGGCTTAAACACATTTCAGAGCATTAGTATTTCACATTCTTCAAAAAAATAAAACAACAATGTATTACTTAAATTTTTTTTTAATCATACGACTATTATTATTTATTATTGTTGTTGTTATTATTTTTTTTTTTCTAGCGGAGTTAACTATACAGAATTTGAAAATTATAATGAGGTAGAAGAGGATAATGAGGTTACTAATTCAGAAGAACACCCTAAACCAACAGATAAATCAGATGACCAGATATGTTAAAAACAAAGTTTTTATTTTTAGCAATAGACTTTGATCATGCTAAACATCATAATTTCATAGGTACATCCAAACAAGACTGAACATATCTACTAACACCAAAGTTATTTTAAGATTTATTTATTTTTGTACAATATTTATTCTATGTTTTTTAATTTTTTACTTATATATTAATAACTAATTTGTACACAAATGTGAAATACCATTTTTTGTAGGAAAAAATAATTTTTAGATTTAAACTTAGAGATTATGGAGCTTGGTGAGGTTTGGCTATTTTCAAAGCCATCCTTAACATTCCACCTAATTTCTACCCATAAAAATGCAATAACTCATTTATTATTTATATTATTGTGTATTATATGTATATATATATAATATGTTGTGATAGACCTAATAACTAAATCTCAAACCACTGAAGAATATTCAAGGTATTTATTACCATAACAATTGTATAATGATAAAATTTACAAAATAATGGAAAAACAGATTTTATAGACATTAATACTGAATCATGTATACTTAGTTACTAACTACCTGCTGCCAGTGGCAGAACTAGGAATTTTTTTTAGGGGGAGCACAACTTTTTTTATATTATATTATTTTATAAACACAGTATTTAGAATTTGATTTTAGGCTTTACATACATATTATATAACAGTCAAGGCAAGGACTGACCCCTTGCCCCCCTTAAATCTGTCACTGCCAGCTACTTACTAGATAGTAACTATTACGCGTTAACCATGACTTAATAATTAATGTTAACTGAATATGTGATACCTTAATTAAGTTATTAGCTTTAGGAGAGATGAATGTATTGATTTTACAATAATGTGTGTTTTTTTTATTTTTGTGTCTATAATCACTTTTTGGAGAAGAAATAATGCTTTGATTTTTGACTTCAGCCCATCTTTGAAAAGGAAAATTCATCTAGTTGGTACTCAAAAGTAAAAAAAAATTCATTAGTTTTCCAAAGCGTCAGGAAAAACCCTAAAAAAAGTAACGGAAAAACGGAAGTTTTAAGCATAATCAGTTTTCGACAAAATCGATGTTTTATTTTACTGTAATTCAAAAATGAATCATTGTAAATACTTGAAATTTTCACAAAATATTTTGTCTTTTTTTAAACTATTTATAGACAATTTAAATTTTTGATTTTTCTAAGTTTTTTTTTTGAAATGGCGATAAAAAAAATTTGTCTATCCAAAATTGTTTAAAATTTAATACAAGGTTTATTATAAGTTGTACTTATCGTAGTAAAAAAAAAATCAAAAATCGTAAGTCACAATTTTTGTTTATAAGCATTTAAAGTTCAAATGTTTACGAAATACATATTATGTCAAAATCGCGAAAATTTGCAAGAAATTTTGAAATAGAAAATTCATATCATTTTGATGATTTATAAGGTTGAAAAACCCAATACTATAGGTTCTCCATAACTTGTTCTTCAAATAACTAAAAAAAAATTCAATAGTCAATATAGAAAAAATTTTATGAGCGTATGAAATTTAATTGTTTACGAAATCACGTAAAATAACAATATATTACAATTTAAATACAGATAATATAATATATCCTAGACTGACAAATCATCTCCGATCAGCATAATTTTTCGTAAACCTGTCGTTGCATTCAATATAGTTAACACATCCATTATAGTGATCTAGCTAATCTATACTATACAGCAGAGCGATATCCACTTGCCCACTCTTTTTTTAAATTAATATGTAAGAAATAGTAGTTAAAATTATAGTTGGTATACAAAATGTATTAAACGTAGGTATATTTTGATTACAAACGATTTGAAATATAAATTTAATTTAGCCAATATTGAAAACAATGAATGATTAGGTACAAATCCGAATTCAGGTACACGCTGTCACGAAGTATGTCTTACAATTGATTTGATTTCAATTATAATTAGTTACCTATAATAATATAATATTATATATCGAAAATTGACAACCAGCAATCGAATAGAAAAATTATTTCCACACTTGGAATACAAATAAATATTTTACACAAATTGCTAATTATAATTTATAATGCACGTGTAAAATCCTAATCCCTTAATCATTTAATAATATTTATAGCTTGTGATAAATTACGCACCTACCGAAAATTACTCATCGCTACGCAATCTGGAATGTTAAAAATCGTTTTGGTAGAAACATTGTAAGTCTGTCCCACGCCCTACGGTTTTGTCAGGTAATTATGGTCTAAATACTATTTTTTGTTTATACTGTAGTGAAAAAAAACATACAGTAATATAGTGTCTAGAAAATGAGCCGTCAAGGTAGGTATCATACATAATATGTTCGACGCGGTCGTTATGCCGTCTTTAAACTTAAAGGAATCTTAAATTTAAGAATTTGGGATCGCAATTCGTAACAATAGGTAGGCAAGTGATGTACCTACTACTACATCAGGAATATCAGTTATTATTATAACTCCTATTCGGCTATTCCCTAGATACTTGTAATTTTGTAAGTTGTAATTGTCGAAAACGATATTAACATTGACCAATCGATACTGCCTATTGTGGCGGTGCGTGGTGTATCTTTATATTGTCGTGGTGTTAATTATTAGTACAGGCAATAGATAGTAAATTGAATACAAAATTTATTGATGTGGAAATTATGTACCTATTTGAGCCCAATAAACAGGGTCGTGCACAGAAAACAATTTGGTAGAGGGTGAACCCAAAAAACCCCCTTTGCCAAAAGATGAATGAATTAACAAACTAACAATTTTCCAAGGCCGGTTTGCAATATTTTATGTGTTTGGCACTGCACTGCGGTGATTTACCGTGGATTGTATTGTTAAGTCGTTCATGTTTGTCGATATGATGCACGTCATCTAGGTACAATGTTGCAACCTTCGCTGACGTTTAACAAAAAAGTGGATAACAACATAAAATAATGACTGCGTTTGTTCGTATCAATCGACGCGCTGGTCACGGCGGATCGGCGAATAAAACAAACATGTTATTGAAACTAAACCAAAAAAGGAATTGACATAAATCAAAATAATTCACAGTGATGATGAGCATACTGAATTTTAACGCCGTACCTAACACTCCGGATCCCTTGATCGTCTTATTAAATAAGTATTGTCGGTATTGTAGACACAAAACTCGATTACACGGGTACCTCCTATGCGTCAAGAAATACCACTGGACTAATCAATTATTATTATCCCCGTAAATAGGTAGTCGTCGTATCATTCACGCAATGGTGAAACTATTTTAAATAAACACGTCCAACACAAGAGTGTATATATATTATTGTAATTACATTTCTAGTATATTACGAGTAGGTACCTATCTACTTATTATTAAATGTGAATAATATTTGTTTTGCGTACGATTTTATAATCTATTTAGATACCTACATGATTAAATTGATTTTATTTCGTTTTATTTTTTTTAATATATTTTCTAAATAAGAGATAACATTTATACTGGATATTTTATAGTAGGTAGGTGCCTGAATGAAAAGTGTGAAACGGGTCTGTTTCATATAAAATTTGTTTGGTGCTTAAGCCCCTTTTATATTGTTTGGATGATTTGCTCCAATTTAGAATAAAGTAAATATGTAGGCATGTACCTAATGCAATACCGACGTACATTACGGAGTAATGTAAGTGGTAATAGTAGTTACCTAATAATTTATTGTTCTATGTTATTCCAAAAGTTAAAAAAAATAAATTTTGTCAGTCGTTTAGTTTTGTTATAATAATAGACAATCATACATTTATTGATCAATATAATTTTTATAAATTAATTTTAAAATGTATAATTGAATCCCCGTTATCTAATCTATATCTGTACTACTATATATAACGAAGTCGCTTAATTTTGTTCGGGATAAACTCCGAAACTACTTATTCAATCGTCGTGCATTTTTTTTTTTTAAATTAAAGAGGACATCACAGAGAAGGTCTATGTCCAATAAAATTGATTAACAATTAATTTATTGATAATTAAAATAAACGTGTAAATTGTACACCTATATAGAAGACGTATTGTGCGGCCCGCGGGTTTCCAGCTACCTGCAACCCGACCTTTTGCTCGTCAAATTATATCGTGTGTGTTTGAAATCGGCGTGTAGATATGAATTTTTCCGAGAAGCTTATCGCACATTTCGTACGTACCCCAACAACATGTATACCGAATATTCGTTCGAGCAGTGGGCAATCAAATTTTAGACGGTTGCATTTCGTACGGGCAACGAAATGCAATATAATACAATATCAGTGTAGTTATTGATTATTGAGTAGGGGGTACTAGATACCTAAGTGTACAGATTTTTAGCACACAAAAGAGTAATTGAAGTCAAAGTCTACTCTTACCTAAATATAATAATATTATTATAGGTACTCAACTGTCGAAGAAACCTCTTAAAATGGTTTTTAAATTTCGAGAGGAGGAGTAACTAAACAAAAAAATAAAAATGTTTCTTACGATACCCACACGAGAATTAAATCATATTATGTAAGCTCCAGAGTAACCGAAGAACGGTTAAACTCTTATCCAATTTTAACAAATACGATTTAATCAATAAATAATTAAATTATGATGTTGTACCTAATCTTTGTAATCAAAGTATTTGCCAATCACAAAGCTTGACGAAAGCGTATTTAATTCAAGAAACATTTATAATTCCATGTATTCTATATTTTTTGATCACTTGCTGTTTTTACCTGTTTATCTAAATTCAATATCAAAGTATTATTATTTATTGTAGATATTAATTTACTTTCAGGTGAGGGTCAGAGGGAAAGGTAAACATTATTAAAATCTAGAGCCCCATGTAGCGTGTCATCTAGCCATGTAACCAGCAGCCACTCGAATTTTGAGTTTGTCCAACTTGTAAATATCCGACGCATTTTTTTGGTAAAAACTTTACTTGTTTGTAAAAAATGTATTTACCAATTATTACCGATATCGTTTTTTTAGATTTTGCCATCAACGCCACTGATTAATACTGAAGTAAAATTTTAATCTATAATTGTAAATCTGGGCGAGTAGGTTCCGAAGAATAATATCAACGAAATGACAAGTACTATTTTTGTCAAATTGTCAGTAAACGACCATATAATATAATATCATATAATTATTAATGTTAGGCATATATAAAATATAATATATTGCGTATAGGTACCTACTAGGTAGGTAATTGATAAAACAATGTTAATCCGAATAAAATATAAATATCACTATTAAATTGGGAGGGTTTTATATAACAAATGGTAATTTCAGACTGTCTAAGATTTACCGTTCACCGTTCACATCTTCGTTGTATGCGTTGGTACGAATACCATATATATATATATATATAAATAATCGTGTAAATTATATTTTTATATAACAACTAATAATAAACGTATTTTATCAAAGTGAATATAATTTTTTTTTTTTTAAAAAAAAGAACAGTATAATAATATAATAAACTCTCGTAAAACTAAACAAAAATATCTACCACTACTATATCAATTATTCTAAATAATAATCGTTTTGATTGTCGAATAATAACAATAAAAATAACATTACAAACATTTAGTACAGGTGTAAATCAAAATCAACGAAAAAATGGTACCTCGAAAGCTACCGAATAACAACATTACCTAATAATAATAATAATAATAATAATAATAATAATAATAATAATAATAATATATACGTAGGTAGGTAGTCTAATTTTTTGATTAAATATTTTATTTATTACACACAGAGCCATTTGAGTTAACATTTTCAAAAACAGTGAGGTACATATTATTATATTACAATAATATCATCCCCAGAATTTTTGTAACTCGATGTTTAAACGATTTTATTTATTATATACGTATATATCTATATACAAACGGGAAGTGCTTTCGAAAAAAAAACAATATAAATTATGTAAATAATATGTATGTACATTCAAATGTCACTTAGAAGATGTTAGTTAAGGTGGACAGAGGTTTAAAGAACAAAATTAAATCACAGTAATAGCTCGATAAAATAGTAACAACAGTGGTATTGGTGTTCATAAGTTCACGACGAAAAGAATCGTAATCAAGGCTTAAATCTAAAATTTCGAATAAGGCGATTACTTTAAATATATTTATATAATATATTTAAATACACAGATAATGATAATAATAATAATAATAATTGTTACCTACTATAAATAATACGAACTCAATAACATTTGTAATATAATAATAAAATTTAAAAATAGAATAGCCTAAGGTTTTCAAAAAATAGTATATATATTATATATATTGTAATAGTATAATAATAATAATAATAATAATAATAATATGTACCGATAATTAATATATTAATCATTAATGAAAAATACTAGAACAAATAATTAATTAATTTAAATAAAGAATTTAAAGTACATTGTTTTCCTCACAGTGCTCTAATGTAGTTGTTGCTAACTTTTCAATAAGTGCAAAAAAAAAGTAACAATATTATAATTAAAAAACGGAATCGTGTAAGGCATACACATTTTCTTGTTTAATTTTTCTTTCGGATTCGTTTTTCTTTAAGCAAATGTCATGGTCATACATGTATGTGTTATTGTGTCGTCTCTGTCTTATATAAACGTACAACTTCGCAAGTCATATATGTTAAGAATAATCCATTTCCCAGCTTAGAGTTTGTTTTATTTTCGATTCGAATTATGAGTATTTTTTTTTTTAAATACCTTATTATTTTTAAAATACTCACGACTTGTTTAAAATTTTAACTTTAATAAAAAAAAAAGAACCTACGTGATGTCCTGAATAATATTTTTTTTTAATTTTAAAATTTGTTCGAAGATCGATTTACATAATAAAACTTTCAACGTTGAAATGGACTATTCCGTACGTAATATTTGCCGTGTTGTGGGTTATTGTGAGACGGATACACAATAGGTCATGCATAGTCGTTGGGATTTCCGTCTCATGTCAAACGGTAAGTATATTAAAATTTAATAATAATAATAATAACGTCGTGGATGACAGACAATCGTAAAAGTTTATTAAAGTCAGTCTACGGTCGTAACATTTTTCTCTTTCTCGGTCTTCCGAATGGTCTCTTTTCTTTGCCAAATCGAAAAACGCGTGCACGTCATGGCCGACTGGTGTGTTGGTTAGGTCGAGATGTGCAGAGAGGAGTGATAGCACTGCAGTCAGGATGAGGAGAAGTGGAGTTTCGGACGATTCGAATAATAACACGACCGAAAAAAAAACGGTAGTCGACTATCGCGTATATAATATATAGTTATAATCATAATATAATATTAATGTCTGTCTTTTTTAATTTATGTTTAAAAAAAATATTATACATATTTCATCGTTCGACGTCGATATCGCGACAATAGGTCTGGCGTTTTGGGATTTATCATCGGCTATACACGATACGTATTATTATTATTATTAGTGCGATATTATCGCATAGTTCGGGGGCGGACGTGATTATATTGTTATAGTGGCGCGAGTTATTCGTCAACACCCGAAGCAGTTAAAGTATCGTGGTCTGCATATTATCATCATCATCATCATCATCATCGCCGTCGTCATGATCGTCATCGTCATCACGCCTTTTTCGTGGGCTCTGCAACCCTCGGCCGTTTCGCGCCCGACGAAAACGACATTTTTGACGGGGACCGGCGCACGGCGGGTAGGTATCGTAGTTGTACCGCACAGGTGTTTTTCTAACGTCATTATTCGATCGCCTTCGGGGAGCGTTCGCAGGAGAGTTTTTTCAAGTTCGAAACGAGAAAAGCGCAGACTGTTTTTATACATTCGTCGTCAGCCCGCAGCGTTGTTATTTCGTCGTCGTGCCCCGAACCGTCGTACGTGGTTGACGCGGTGGTTATTGCGCGGGCGGAGAAGAATATTATATAATTTATAAAGAAATATAAGCCACGAAATAGGTCGTCGGCGGGGACGGGAAGACGGAAAATCGCCGGAGGCACCGAGTCTCCGCGGTACGCGTGACGGCACAGACAGTGCACGAATGCTGGAGACCCTCTCGCGGCAGTGACGGAAAAAGTACGAACGCGCACGCCAATCGACGCTTACCGCATTCACGAGATGAACCACTCGCTCGATGATAATAATAATAATAATAATAATAATAATTACAACGATATTCCCCCCATCATAACGGTATAACGAAGTTATAGTCGGTTTGCCGGACGCGTTTCGCGCATTGATCATTGTTATACTGCACATCGATCGGTTAGCACTGTCCTATTAATATTATTATTGTCGTCATTAAATCTGTTGAAAATGCGGTCGAAGGGCCCGGCCATCCCTCGGCCTTGCTAAATTTCCCAACGGTCGTGCGTTCGTCGGTAAACTACGCGATGGACGTGAAACGATCGTTCGCTGTCCCGCCGGCGGAAACAATTATTATATCGTGGCCGACGAGTCGCCAGACCGCGTTCAAGAATCGAGAGTAGACCGTCGTCGCCGTGTACATAATAACGACCAAGATTGCGTCGCTACGCAATCCAGAATTCCGACAAATCGTCGCACATTAAATGTTCGCGGACGTCGCGCGACGAGACACACGAGTAAAACTTGGAATATTTAAATCTTTTGACAGGTTTTGCAAACAGAGATTATATGTAAGTACGTCATGGATGGGCCACGGTATTTAAGATGTATTTTTTTTTTTTTAATTTAACAAAACCAATTAATAATTTACGCAAATGAGTTCTGACGACAAAGATATATTATTATTATGTCAAGTGATACGCCCATTATAGCTATATACATCGAGTTAAACAATAACAAAGTATTTTACATCTAATGTAGATAACTATAAGTTAGCGTGCAATGCTGTTTTACTATTATTACAATAATTATTTAAAAAATAAAAATAATGAATTCAGTATCTTTTCGAATAATAATATTGAATTTTCCTTGCATATTTTGTGTATCTAGACTTTGGAATGAAAACATCGATGTGTCTATAGTAGATAATATTATTTTGTTGCGTTAAGATAATTTTTTTTCCGTGTATCTTTTGCCCATCTGTTCTACGTACGCGAAGTCCAAACTCGTAATTAAAATATTGTTCCAAAACGAAAACGCTCGTTACGGTGTGTTATACGTTATTGTATACTTAATAAACATTTTATTATTTTTGGTCACGATCCGTCGTATTTCGTCGTTGTGGTTTTTGTGTATAATAGTGACGGGGGCGTGACCGCGCCAAATGTAATAATTCGGTTTCAAGAAAACTCGCGGGACGTGTGTGCTTCGTCGTCGCAACGAATATAATGCACTAAAGCGTTAAATGAGAAAAAAAATAAAGTAACCGTTCAAACGTGTAATGCGATAAATGTATCCGAAAAGGAGTAGGTACGTGTATATATATATATATAATATATACCTACATGTAGGTGTATACGACTTCTGCGGAGAGGGTTTAGAGAGCGAGTAGGTATGGGAAAAACGTATACGTTGGCGTGAAATACGATTTTTTTTCTAATTGACTTGTAGTGTGCTTTTTATATTTTTATCGATTCCGCGGAGACTATCAAAAACGACATACGCGTCGACGGATAGTGAATAAAAATATGATCAATTAATAACAATAATAATTATAATGATAATAATAATAATAATAATTATATAAATTTAAAATGTAGAATTTAGTGATAGTGTTTGATGTTAGTTTTAGCCGACTAATTCCGACGCGGCCGCCGTCTAAACCGATGTCTCCGTTTGGTCTGCAAACGATACGAACTGAGCTTGGCCTGAAACAAAAAATTCCGTTTTACGAAATCCATTAATATATTAACATGGTAGGTACGCAATATTAATTAATAACAGACGCGACAAATGGTTGTCAGTTCTTTTTCGTAGTAATTATTATACGTGGTTCTTTGGTGGGGGGGGGGGGTGGAGAGGAATTAGCCTTATTATAAGCACTCTAACTGAAGTTTTGTATTGACATTTTCGCATTAGTATAAAACAATGTATAAATACTGTAATATCGTCAGTTAATTTGGAATAACCGGGATCCGTTGATCTGTTCTCGGAACGCGAACACTTTGATCGTTTCTGAGAATGAGATACCGTCGAGAACGTTTAATTTGTATGAATACGATTTTGTTATCAAATGCATTTTAATAATTTAAATAATTTAATTTATTTCATACAAGGAGGGTATTAAGGGTACTGATACCCCTGTATCGTCCCGTGTTTCATTT
Organism: Rhopalosiphum nymphaeae; assembly: GCA_036289425.1. Taxonomy (NCBI): domain Eukaryota; kingdom Metazoa; phylum Arthropoda; class Insecta; order Hemiptera; family Aphididae; genus Rhopalosiphum; species Rhopalosiphum nymphaeae. The sequence continues at coordinate 1,140,140 of JAZAQC010000034.1, read as the reverse complement.
ACTTTACACAGCTCATTGTTGCATTTAGAATTTTAATTATACATATATGTGTTTAAAAAAAAAAAATAATAATACAAGAATCATATTCAAAATAGGTAACCATGAAGTATTTCTCACTTTTTGACACTAAAAGTCAAAACGTTGCGTATATTACGATATTAGTTCCATTAGCCATAATTTCTATTTATAAAAATGTTCCCGTAACGTTTTCCATTCGACTGCACAAGTATAATATTAATTAGAACCATCAGTGCAATATATTACAACGCGAATTTCATATTATATATAGGTAGCGGTGCAGTGACGCAGTGTACATTATGATATATACACGAGTGAAGAGAAATGACACCATTAGCTTTGACGGTCGCAAATTATATTATAATAATATTGATAAGTGATAACATATTCCAATTCATATTATCGTACACCAGTGAAGCGCAGTTGCCAATTACACCCGTGGGGCGTGATGTCAGTGTCCGTGCGCAAATTAATTAAGCATAATAGATGGAAAACGCTATAACTCTATACTATAAGTATTAAGCATAACAGTTATATTTATTAAAACATTATAGAGATAAACCATTGAACAATATTAAAATATTATCTCAAGCTTAATAATTATCGATTACACGATTGATGTAGATACATGCAGGTTACTCGACAGAAATTACGATACGCTTTTAGATATTTCCAGTACTCCCACTGTATTATGTGCAGTTAAAATCAAATCGATGTTTTTCACGAGTAAGTTTAAACTCATAAAATTAAGTTTCAAATACGATTTTTTATTGTAAATCTTATACTTAATATACAAAATCTAATCGATCCATTAGAATATGGTAAATTAATAACCCGGACAACTCAATGTATCTATAGTTTCTATACGCTCGAAACGGGTTCCCGTTTTTTTTCCTCACGTCTCCAAACGAACTTTTAACAAAATATCGTTGCCGACACAATATACTATTATGTAGTTTGACACGTCTCCAACACGACGTGCGTCCAAAACTGTCTTATGATTTAAAGAGTCTTAACCGCATAAACCGTGGAAGAGGGGACTGCGTCCTAATATTATAGGTACCTACACATCTAATAATATAACATCATAATCCACAATTGTGCGTAGGCAGTACAATAAATTATAACAGACACGGAGAAAAGTCATTACAGCGTGACAGATTTGGTTTTTACGTCGAAACGCGTCCGTTTCCCCGATAGACACATATTTTGTTCGACGGCATTGCCGACTCAACCGTATACGTATTAATATGTCCATAACGACCATAATAACACATCGGTGGCGTGTACACACGGGACACTGTTATCGGAGTGTATCGAAGGGAATATTATACCTACACGATTTGTCCTGTACGGTTAAACGAGCAGGAATCGTCGCGAGACCATTATTATTGTGCAGTGTGCTCTTCCGATGGTATTTAATGTTAGCGCAAACTTTTTCAGGCAGCGCGACCGGGATCGAAAAGAATAGATTACTTTCGCATAATAGTCGTGAAGCGAGCACAGCAGCACCACGTTAACGGCACGTCCATAATGTTATACGGGATATCGGTCGTAAAAAAATATATATATATGAATTAATATAAAATAATATATGTATAGGTACTCATATAATATGGTTTTACTGGGATTTTCATATGAAAACTATGATGATTAATTCGGCCATTTTAAACCCGTTGTAGGTCACGTTTATTTTTTTTACTTCATTGGTCAGGTTAGGTGAGAGATTTTCTTAGTTATAAAAACATCATACACATGTACCATTCATGTATATACATATTTATAGTGTTATATACTCGCACGTGTTATAACATATTATTATAAAAAATTGAATATTTAAGCTTTAATATTATTATTATTAATACAATAAATCGATACAATGGTAGTGGTATCAAAAACTCATAACATAACAAAAAAAACTATTATTATTGAAGAAATATCGGAAGAATGGTTAGCTTATTTTTAATATTTAAAAATAACGTTTTTATTATAATAATTACACATAACTAAAATTTAATATTAATACACCATTGATTAATTTTTGCTAATTAAAATCTTTGATGACGCACACAAGGTAATTATTTACCCTAGGTTTAAGGTTACTTATAATATGCTATATAAATCATTTTGAGAATCTTTCATACTCCATTGAGTGTTACTATATTTTAGTAATTAGCTTAAAATTTCAAAAGTTCAATAATGTCAAAATGTAGTTATTACTTATTAATATTTTCAATAATTTATATACTTACATTTATTTCTAAATTAGTTAAGTACGTTGTGTAATAAAGTTATTGAAATATTAAATAGTTACTATATTAAAAAAAAAACTACAATATAGCAAATATAGTCTTCTGTATCGTGTATAAATTTGGTTATTCAACTTTACGACAGTGTTTAGCTAATAAAGTGATGCTTTTTCGTGCCGTACGGTTTTAACATACAATTCGTGAACGTTTTCTTAATTCATTATATTAATATGCGCCGCAGCTGAATGTATAAATATATTTTTTTTGACGGATACATAACGTAACCTGTTTGATATGTAATTGATTTTACTATTTTAACGAATACCCGAGAGGGATTGACCATCGAGACTTTGAAATATAGTTAGACAAAAAAAATTCCCCGATCAAATCATACTAATGCAGACTAACGGCTAGTGTGTACCTATTATTTTTGCTGGATTCCAATATTCTTTATAATATTACGTCATCACGGTGGTAATCAATTCCGATTTATTTTTCCGGTCTATTACGCATCGTTTCGTTGACTACGAAATATACGACTACGTTATGCGATGTAGTTAGAAAAAACAAAAAAATAAAATAAAAATAATGCGAAAAAATTTCACGACTACACGATGATGTTGAAGAACATCGTGCTGTACGTAACAAGGTTGTTGATTATTCAAACTTTGTATTATAGGTTGTAGTAGTTGTACATTTCACAAGTTCAATTTTAGACGGGATCGATTTATAAAATCACGTAACTATAAAATATTGTATGCCGTTGGACGTTTTATTTTTCAGTATTTAGGCCATTGTCGATTTTCTGGATAGGATTCGCGGAGTTATGGAATGCGAAATTATCACGAACGTCGGAATTTAATTTTGTATCGGTGAATTTTGTCCTGTATTATATATATAGTATAGGGATGCTAAAGTTTTAAACTGACGGTCATTTAATTTTTAATAACTACCTATTATTCAAGCACAACTAATTTTTGATTTAATATCTGTCGACGGTTCAAATGTGTATAGTTTAAAATTAATTTTAATTTTGGTTAAGCTTTTGTAACATCAGAACCATCAAGTCAACACTATCCAATGCACCCTACCAGTATAGTATACTTTCAACTTAGTAAGGAGTGGCCATGAGTAATTAAATAGGAAATTGGTTGGGATTGATCGTAAAAAACAATATTGGAATATATGAGTTGTGTCTACAATTAATTAAAAAAATTTCTGAAAAAAAAACAAGTACTCACAACCATTAACGCTTGTGATGACTATATATACGAATGGATTAAAATTTTATTTTAAATTATTGTGCGTGCGCAAATTTTTTAAAAAAAATTGCTGAAAACTATAATTAAAACGAGTTATTGGGTTTGTTAAGTGAATCGTATGAAGTTATTATATTATAAAGTAAGTATTTGAATTAAGTTATTTGAAACCTTTGATAAAATGAAACGCATACTCCCCGCACTTAATGTACTTGAAAAAAAGGGTAGTATAAACAATAATTAATAAACTATACATTGAAAAAAAAAATTATAACTTTACAAAAGGCTGTTGGAATTTAAAAGCTAGTATTTTTAGCATAATTTACAAAGTAAAAAGATTTTTTTTTATATTTACAAAAATTAAAGAACTTGGTGAAATTCGAAATTTGTACAAAAAAATATTAAATTTTTTTTAAACATGGTATTATAATCGTCTATGTTTATTATAATAAATTTTTGATTTTTGATTAGTTTAAAAATAATAACAAAATGTAAAAAATGGTAAAATTCACTTATAATTGCAGAGTATCAGACATTATATTGACTACAATATTATAAGACTAAAATATATATATATATATATATATATATATATATATATATACATATTAATATAAATATATAATAAATGTAGGTACTATTAGACCTAATTAAATAAATTAAATGAATTTTTTATTATTATTTTAAACCAGGGCGCGTTGTTTTAGTTTTTAAATAGGGAGAAACATGTTTATTGCAGACCAATTTTATAAAGCAACGTTGAACAATAATAATGCACAGCCACTTGGCCAGGTGGATGGTGGTCCGCGTTGTATGCCAGGGATTTGGGATAATTGATCAACAGATATCATGTAATTATTAAATATTCGTATTTTATGTTTATATTTTATTAATTGTATTAGTTATATACGACAATAACAAATGGAGTGTGAATTGTGAATAAGTATTGGATGCACAGTTTACATGTGCGACTTTGTTTTCCTTGCAGTAGTTGGAAGTAGTTACTATAGCGCTGCTAGTAAATCAATTTCTGCTGAGCAAGCAGCGTTGAGAAATCAATAATAATAATTATTATCGCAATACAATTTATTCTGATAATGATAATAATACATATGCAAATCATCACTTGGAGTGCTAGTCAAGGATTTCCAATTTTTATGTATATTAAGTATTTACAGCTGTTTTTAACAGTCAAAATGACAAATTTATCATAGACCCTTGGGCATACACGCATTGTCTTAATTAGTGGCGCGTATGCCGTAACGTCATTGTGTGTGTGTCGTATATACGCGTAAATAATGCCCAACGGATAGAATATTATAAAACAGCGCGAGTATATAAGACGTGTTGGTTTCTATTCAACTACGCGTACCTACAACGAAAACGTATCTTTTTGTTTTCAACGAGGGGCGTCACAGCGATTCGTTTTGTTGTTATTGTTTTTTTTATTATTTTGTTTTTTTTTATACATAATATATAAGATATATGTATTGTTCTCGACGCCCGTATTTTTACAGTCGATCTTTAAAACACAAAAGTTCAGGATAAAAGAGCTACTCATATATTTTTTGTTTTCCGTTTTTCCGAACAATAGACGGCCGTACACATACACACTTTAACGAAAAACCGCATCGAGCTTCAATGTACTCAAGACAAAATTATTTCTGATGAGGTCTATTTTAATAAGGATGTATCGCGCATGAATAATCCCTGCACACAATTTTTTGAACGCATGCGTGCACACACGCACATACACACACTTGCACACATGTGCTGTGAATATACGTTTTATTTATAACCGTCGATCAAAACTTAAGAGAATTATATTATCTGTTATTAAAAATGCATGAACTTTTCATGTCAATATATTATATTCATTGAATTTGTCACTTCCTGTATGAGTTAAACAGTATAATTTAATAATAATTATAATTATATTTACTTTAACATTGATATGCTACATCAACATTATATTAATCTTTAGCATTATCAAATCTAATTAATATTAATGTTTATTTATTGATAATTACTTATTTTACCCATATAATTATTCTTAAATCATCTATTAATCGTATAGAGTTCTTTTTTCCCAACACTGGACTTATTAAAAATGATTTTGTTAAAACTTCTATAAATTATGAGAACTCTGCGTATAATATGAATAAAATTCTTAAGGTTAACGATAATAATATTATAATCTTCACAAGTTATTATACCAATAACTGGCGTAATATTATACTCATCAGTTATCATACTTAGTTAATCTTGTAAACACAATATAAAGTCGCGGTCCTGTTATTAACTACTCAATAATTTTTGCAGTAAATTTATATTATCACGAAAATATTTTTCTTACATAATTTTAAATTATTGTAACATATTTTTGATAAAACAATTCTCTTGACAAAATAAATGTTAAAATGTCATGTCCTAAAGCAAAATATTTTTCTAAGGAATTTAATATTTATAATTGTGTACGAAATTAAAATGTGTTAAAGTAATAAAAAAAATGACAAAAACACTAAAAACTAAAAATAATTTTTTTTTCAAAAGTATAGTATCGTAATGACTTAAAATTAAGTAAAAAAATATTATTAATAACACAATATGCATTTTTTGAGAAAATAACTGTAAATGATGAAAGAATCACCATTTAAACGTTATCTACATGATATTAATATTACAGACGAACTATTTTAAGAGTAGATTAAGGATAAAACATAATATAGACATAATACATAATATATAGCAGTGGCGTAACCACGGGGATAATATGCATGATATATCACCCCCAGACCTTTTTTTTATATACTTTGTTGACTAGTTAGGAAAACTAAAAATATTATTGTTAAATAAAAAAATAAATATAATGTATGAATTATTAGGTATAAATATTTGTTTGTTTTACTCCTTATAACTTGTGATAATTACGAAATACCCATATCACTCCCCAAAAATGGTTCTAGTTACGCTACTGTACTATATAGGGTAATATTTTAATAATATAACACAACGATATTACATAATAAATTCACAACAAAATCGCTTACTAGTATTAGATTATCGTAACTAATAGCCCTACTACCGATACGGTCGAATTATGCAAAATATAATATGATGTCTGCACTAAGGATTTTGAATGTATAGCGTGTATAATAATAGGTTTCTAGGGACGTCAGGAACGTAAAAAACGAATATTGCATGCAGTAACGGTTCAAATAGGTACCAGAATAAGTAGTTCTCAAATTGTATTGTATACGTTTTGAATTCTACGTTTTTTCTATATTTGCTATTGTTCATGCGGATTTACGATCGAGTATAATAAATAATATAATGTATCATATTATCGTCGTTCGTGTAATATAAAAGCGTAGGTAATAGGCATGTGGCGAACTACATATGAAGGACGGGATCGTATTATTATTATTATTATTATTATTTTTTATAGCTTTTACTATGAAATACAATTTTTTGTTTTGTTCTTTAAACAGATACAGACCGTATCGGTTTTAGCCTTTCCTTAGTCCTTAAGCAAATTCGTCGTTTCGTCTTCTGTCTAAAAAAAATTGAAAGAAATGTCACAATTTTCTAATAGGTAATAATTGTTAATGATTTAGAATGTCTCTGGTCACGTTTACACCACAAGAATATTAATACTTATTGTTGAAACGTATACTGTCCCTAATTATAGTGCATAGCTCTTTATAATAATGTATGGGCCTGTGCCGAAATGGGTTAAAAAATAATCGTGGGAACTAGTCGATTACCTAACCTCGACGGTTTTACTCTATGTCATCGGGTGGTTAGTGGTTTTCGTTTCGAGTCGTCGCGGCCGGGTGCAGGTATTTGGGATTATTTACGCTATATTAACACTGTCTATACAATATATAAATACATAAAGGAGAGAGTGGTACTTACATTCTAAGTATTTGGCGAGGTCGTAGTCTCTGGTCTGTTCGGCTATTTGTTGAGCCGTTCGGTCTTGTCTGTCGACGGCCAATAATGGCGCTCCGGCCGACACTAATAGGTAACAGATCTTTCGTTCGCCATTTTGAACAGCTACGTGCAGCGCCGTCTGCCCTCTACACGCGAGGAAAAAAAAATAAAAAACGTTTTAAACGATTATTTAGATAACTATATAAGATAACACCTAATAAATGTGCAATTGAATTTCGTCAATTTATCTTTGAAACTATGGAATTGACTTTGTTCAAACTACCGCTTTTTTTTGCAATCGGGATTCCACAGCGGTTCGTGCGATAATGAATGATGAGACGGTTGATCTAGAACTTTCGATCCCCTCTCCCTTATGACGATACTCAAGACAGAATCAACGTTTTTATTTTAAGAAGCCGATAATATATTTATATATATTTAATATAGATTTAGAATCCAAATAATTACAGTTTATTTTGTAATTTTGTAAATTTTGTTTCTTTAAAATATGTGGGGCTGGGGCAGGTGCCCTTAATGCACTTCATCAATCATGGCCCTGGGAATAACTTTAGGTATATTGTACAATTTATAACACTATAACAGTACCTATAATATATTACGTATAAAATACTCACTTTAAACGTAGTCAGTGAAAAGTTTTAAGTTTTTATGTTTTAACTTTGCAGTGTAAACATAAATATTATATAAATATAATTTTCCTAACAAAAACTAGACTAGTTCTTTTCATATAAATATGTACATAATTAATTGTAGGATAGAAGTCGTTATTATTAAAAAAAACAAGTCTGAGAATAAACCATTCGAATGAAAAAATCGAAGTGTCGGAAATTCACCTTATCTTCGTCCTTACTCATAGACTGTGCCATTTTAGGCTCATTTTTAACAATCGTATAAAATACATTACAAAGTATAATAGTATAAATGTAATACACAAAAAGTTTGTAGGTTCGGGTTATCATCAAGCGAAATCGTTCTGTTTTTTTGTTGATTCAACGCCTAAAAGTACTATGTTGTCTGCTCTACACTTGAGTACGGTTTGCTGATTTGGACATCGGTCAGTTTAGGGAAGTCATAACCATTAAATCATGTCTAAAACATGTGTTTTTTTTACAAAGGTTTTAATCTTATGAGCGTAATAGCAGTAAAATCTTTCATACGGTTGTTACAAAGGGTTACTATAGTTGTATTTTAAGTATGGGCCATTTATTGTCAGACGTTCACATTTTAATTTAATTGTATTTTTTTTTTCTTAAATGGTTATTTCCGAAAACATTGTACACGAATAGAAAATTAGAACCTATATATCCTAAGTGTTGTTTCTAAGCACATATTATGTAAATAATTAATAATAATCTCTAAAAAAAAACCTTATTAAATGTACCTATGTTATTTTTGTAAGAACGCGATGACGTGATTATAACGGTCGGATACTTCTCAAAATAATATAACGATATGATATTTTATATTTTCGATACGTTTTACCGTAATAATATGATTTTTCAAAACTATTTGAAAGGTCAAATTAAACTGTTATTCAACAACCCGTAAGTTTTTTCTATCTCTTCAATATATAATTTTATTTTATCCCAACTGTTTTAAGAATGCTTATTTTATAACATAAGTTTCTATTTTTATATACTTTATGATTGTATTATATGTATTATAATAGAATTAATAGAATACAAATGAACGAACATAAATTAATATAACATAATATTAAGGTAATTCTATTATAATCTCTAATGTTAACATCATGAAGTTATAACTTATAAGAATCACTTATATTTTGACAATACATCAAATAAATATGACATTTATATTTTCAGTCTTACAATAGGACATTACACCAATACATTTAAAGATAAGAATCTCCCAATAGTATTTTCTGTGATATTCTCTTACGATTTTATAATGTAACAACAATGACTTATATTTTGATAGATAAGAATTTGTATTCACATTTTTTTAATAATATTAGATGTTATTCACAATAGATATTATTATTATTATTAATTTTAAATTTAGGTATGTGAATTGAGAACTGTGTTAAGGATATCGGGCAATAATCATCGTTATGCATAGGTACGCCAAAATTATGATAGCGATCATATTAATCGCCAAGGACTATAAAATATTATTCAACATTGAGTTGAATATTATAGAAATCACTACTTGGGATTTGTTGACCAAAGAAATAACTATAAAATAGTTAATTAGCCCGTAGACTCTAAGTTTCCATGGGTCCCAGACCTCAAAGCTAATGATACATGATAACAGATTTCTATGTAGCTAATATTATAAGTAAACGAATTAATGGTAAACATAATAAAATCATTTAATAACCAATATACAGAAGAATAATGGTTAAATCCCTAATTCGTGCAGTATTTACCGGTTAAAGCTCTATAATAGAGATCAAACGTAATTCGTATTACGCAGTGGCGTGGTTTATTATTTTTATTTTACTGTGGTAAAAACCAAATCTTGTAGGCACGAGTACGTGAATGCGATTAAACGAGATAATATAATATTATATGGAGTAAACGAACGACTGCGGCAGTGTAATGCTGGTTGCTGTGGCGTACACGTGCGCGCGTAGGTACGACAAAACCACATTAGCGGAGGCGGATTTACTCCAATGGTACCCTCGGGCAATTGAAGTTTGTGCAAGCGTTCACTATGTTCGCACCATCAGAGAGAAGACAATTTTTGACAACGGTTAAACAAAACCACTCAGAAAGTGAAACAAAACGGTCCAAGTTTTTCTTCATTAAATAATTTACAATATTTTATAATACCTTTTAGACGAGTTTTTGATTGTTTAACTTAACGTACTATAATACAGCTTAAATATTAAATATTATTTTATAATTATTACAGATTGCAGCCTACCTATCTTTTAAAGTAAAAAATGTTTTTGATTGTTGTACGTCCTGAAATTTTGTATCCGACCGACCACCGACCACATCACAACAATAAAATAATTTATATTATTATTTATAAGTAGTATAGGCAGTGACGCAGTGTTGATAAGTTACTTTACTATCGTTAATTATAAATAATAGTATAACAGTAATGAAGTTACTTTAACCAATACTTAAATAAAATTACATTACTTTTAACTTACTTACTATAAAAAAATTAAAAAAAAAAAAATACTTGTCAAAAATAATTTCCATTACATTTTTGTTATTTGATTAAAATGCTAACAAAATTTTATTATTTGGAAATTACGTAGTAATGTGCTACAATCTAAAAATATAGTTACTAGCCAAAGTTTTGGGTAGCTAGATAGTATGTATAGCTTATAGTAATACGTATATCTGATTAACTCACTCTTGATTGTCTTTGATAGACACGATATTGGACGGCGCGTTGGCTAGTATGTACCGAACCAGATTTGAATCACCACGCTGACTAGCCACGTGTAGAGCTGTCTGCCCGTCCTTGTTAATAGACATCAGAGAGTAACCCATTTCGAATAGATTTCTCAGCTGAAAAACGAAAGTTGACAAAACGTTCAGGAAACGGTATTGTGTATATTGTACCACAAAGCGTGGACATACGATATCATATATGATATTATCGGAGGAATAAATACAAGAAACTTGTAAATCGGTTTTAAACAGAAATCATAATATAAGAGAGGAGGGGCGAATGGTTTAAATAAATATAAAATTATCATAGTTTGGTAGCAAAAAATGAAATAAATTAATGGTTTGTATTATATTATATAATTTTATTTATTTTCACCGTTTACGGTGTGTGGAAATGTTGTAGCAGGATTTTATAAAAATAACGATATATTATTATGAAACATAGGTGCAACGATTAAATATGTGTTTCTATACATTACCATGTTTAAGTTCCCTGTTTTAGCCGCTTCGATTATTTTATCGGAAGTTCGCACTTGACCGTAATGGCTGTAAACAAACGAGAACACTTATTAAAAATAATATTGCTTACAAAAAAGATTCACTGAATACTTGTTATACATATTTTTTATAGTTTATTCATATTTGACGTAAAAATATGTATTGTAAAATTAAAATAAAACTATACACACACACCACACTCTTTTTCGTTAATTAAATAGCGAATCTTTCTTGTAATATTTGTAAGATCGTGTGCTTATTGATTAAGTGTACTTACTGATCTTCATTTGATTGTAGATCGAATAGACGATTGTATACTTCACTAAGCGAACATGCAAAATTATAAAAAAAAATAAGAATGTAACGTGCATTGTTATAATATGTTTTGATGTTAAAAATAATACTTTTTATTCACTAAAGTACTTTTGTTTTTGATATATGAAATCAGCGTTTATTAAGTTAGGTACAACGGTTTCATACTCTCATCAAGTTTAAAAGTTTTATACCTACAAGTTCATTTTAATATAATATTTTGTTTGAATAATACATGAAAATTTAAACAAATATAATCATAATATTGATACCAATAGGATTTACAATGAAATTATTGAATCAATTGATAAGCATACATCATTTATTTTGTGCATTGTTAAAACCGTTGGTAAAAATTATGTAGGTATGCAAATTATTACGTTTAGGAACGATTAAAGCCGTGAAGTTGAATGAAAACAAATGTACTGTGTAAGACACAATAATAATTATTGAATCGAGTAAGTTTCGATGATAATAATATAACAAGACTTGATGTGTACCTAGCTCTTGTGGAATGATTGGTTCCATTGGCCTGGCCTTCGTCTTGTGGACATTTGACCGTAGAATGTGTTTTGATGCTTTCCAATCGACTTATCTCCGACTTTACCCGCATGCTTTAAACACCAACAACAATAGTAACCCTTTAAAAACGATGCTCCACTTACCTGATCTTGGCGGATCATTAAAGCACAATATTACATCTATTCTATACTGACCTCGTTGTTGTGTCTTGAGCTCCTTGGTCATCGGCTGGTTCTTTAGCTTTCAACACCACGGCCACGTCTTCTTCGGTGGACGCCGCTCTATGTGGATCGTCCAACACGAAAAGCTGGTCGTGTGTGATGTCTATGAGGTAGTGAAGGCTTTCCTGGGCCCGGTCGATCCTGAAGAACCGTTCGGCTGTGCAACCTATGTACAGTTATATGTTAAACATTTTTTTTATTATTTTAGACACTTGTCGTTGCTAAAAATATAATTATTACAGCTCATAATAATATCTAGTAATAATCGTGTTATACGTACAGTCTACGAAACACCAGTCGGGTGATAATTTCGGCATGGCATTACCCGCGTGGTCTTTTGATGGACTGCCGTTCAGCTCTAACTTATCCACTAACTTACGCACAGTTTCTAAATCCGCGACCGGTTCCACTTCGATCTCGCCCATATTGATCGCTAAAAACATCAAAACAACAATTTAGTATGAATTACCTACTTAGAAATGTATGATTTATAGTTTTTTTACAATATGTAAAATAATTGGAAAGTTAATACCTAATTGTAATTTGAAATATAATGCAGAATTTTTTTGAAAAACTAAAAAAAAAATTAAATGGTTTTTGACTTTTTTTACTTTAGGTCATTGTAAAAGCTAGGCAATATTACATTTAAAAAAAACTGTACTACAATATTTGTATTATTTTTCGAATTACAGCCATTGACTTTTAAATTAATTTACATATTGTAGGTATATGCGTGAATACTAGAGGTTGGATACTTTTTATATACAAGCATTTAAAATGAGTATTTATAGTATTAATACGAAACAGTAGAGAAACTCAGAATATTATGCACTATTAGAATAATTAAAGATAACGGAATTAAAAAATAAAAATAAAATAAAATAAAATACTTGTAATACTACTTAGAAAGTGTTTCAGATATTTACAAAAATACTTTTTGCAATTTATAAATAATTTTAAAAATAGTAAGTATTAAAATTATTGTTTAGGATGAGTTTAAGAATTGAATTAATTTGAGTATGTTAGAAAATGCTAAGGACATTTATTGAATATTTGAATCTCAAACTATAAACATAATCGAAAATGGTTACTCACACGACTGGATGAGCAGCTCTTTGTCACAGTGGTGTTGCTCATAATCTTGAAGCCTCAGTCTTTGGACAGACACTTTGTGTTTGTCTATCGTGGTCTCGCTGAATAAAAAAATATAAAACCAACAATATTTTTGTAATTATTAAGTGTACGGCGTTTGCAGTCAATTATTTGAACCTAACTGGCTATTTACTTACCGGGTAGGTGTCTGTCTGCCTTTCCGACGTTTCGCCATCATCGTTGCCTGGTTGAAGAATCCTAGCGTGATAACCGACGGTTTTAAACGGCAAGCTTCACCATCCACTTGCATGGGTACCGGTATACTAGTAGTTATGCGAGCAGTTTTACATTGACACAACGGTGTCCCAGTCCCTCCAGTTTGCAATCTCGTCTAGACAGTACAAAAACAGACGTGGTTACTTTTGACCACGCAATATTGATAGATATAAAATAATACTAGTACACTATATATTATGATTGCCAAAGTCGAAAAGGTATTGTAATTTGCGATTAGACAAGATCTATGGCATACCCATAGATAATGATGTGTGACTGAAGAAAGAGATAGTAACTATAGATAGTAATACTGGTTAGGTTGAAATATGGTTATCAATAATTAATATAAACAAAAAAATAAAATCAATTTTATCACTAGTAATTTTTATTAAGACAATTATAACTATATATACGATAATCACGGTTAACTACTAAGGTGTCTAGCGTTTTATTCGGGCATAAAACTATTCGTATATTAGGTATAGGCAGTGCTCATTCATTTAGTTATTATTAATGGTAATAATATACGTCGATTTTGTCTTCCTTATCTGGAACAAATGAAACTGTTAATACATCACAGTAAAACGAATTATATTCAACGTATTGTCGTTATTTCTTCGCTCTACTACAAAGTCACATCGAGGAAGCATTGAATAATTTAATATTTGTTCAAAATAATGAACCAAACTAAGTTCGGAAAGCGATTTGTTTGTTCACAAATAAGAATTTCAATATAATATGACGTTTATACGATTTCATCGATTTCGGACATAGTATAACGCTTAAAAAGGACCATCCGACAGTTAAATTTAGTATCTATATTAAATTTTGTTACGTGCATCATTAATTTACTCAATTATTATATGTGTTTGGTGTATTTTTTGCAGATAAAATAAGCGTATACGAGTGTATCGTAGTGTACGACTATAACACGTTCTCATAACTTTAATTAAAAATCAATTTTTCAGTGAGTGGAAGGCGTACTGCCTATAGGTAAGTAAATAATCGTTTGAGTATAGATGAATTTAATATTATGTTATTTAAACACGGAGATGCTTACTATTTGCATGATCGTTAAGCCGATGACTTCGATCAGTCCGTCGTCGGTAGAATTGTTGCCAGCAGACTTGTTCCACGGTCGCGTGCCACCCCCGTAGCTAGGTATGTTTAAAAACAGTATGGCATGCACTTTCAAGTCTTTGATGCGCTGCGTTAGGTCTTTGCCGTCACACTCCAGCGTCACGTGATCCGATAAACCTTTCCATTTCCGGTCCAATAGTTCGATACCACCCCTGACGCCGTAAAACAGTTTGTTGTACATTCGTGAGCTAAATTTTTCCGGATTGGCCTCTGGAACGAGTAAATAAACACGTAAATATGCATTTTTTTTAAATATTATTAAATACGTTTTTGATTATTATATCTAGTAATATATTCAAAGGCATGTAAGTTAATGAAAACAATTAACTTGAATAGTTAAGTTAATTAAACATGATAAAAAAATTATGCTGTACGTTGATAGTTAACAAACCATTTATTTTACTTTTAATGTTTTGAAAATAATATATTAGTTTTCTTTGCTTTTATTCATTTATTTTTTACAAAACCATTTAAAACAAATTTGATGTCAAAGAGTATCTTAGATTTGGACCGTTATCAAAAAAGTTCAGAGACCTCTGTTTTAAAAGCTTAAAGTTAATAATGTTATGGAGAAAAATATCAATTTAAATTGGTTAAAAAAAGATATTTGATTTTTTTATTACCACATGAGTCATACATAATACAAATAGAGGTTATGAAATGTTGATTATTTTATTTTTAATAATCACTAAATTTTTTGTGAATAATGCATCCTACATATTTTATCTATTGAAGAGATCTGAACGAGTAGTATATCCATCTTGTCACACACTAACTATAGAAGTTTAGTCAATTATAAATAAATAAAATATTAAAATTAATAAATCAAGTAATATTTATTTTTAAATTTAAATTTAATATAATTATGTACCTATACTA
The DNA here is from genome assembly GCA_036289425.1 of Rhopalosiphum nymphaeae. Lineage (NCBI taxonomy): Eukaryota > Metazoa > Arthropoda > Insecta > Hemiptera > Aphididae > Rhopalosiphum > Rhopalosiphum nymphaeae. The sequence continues at coordinate 1,124,340 of JAZAQC010000034.1, read as the reverse complement.
AATGTTTAAACAAAATAATAGTTAATTAATTAAATTATTTAAAATAGTTAATTAAATTATTTAAATGTCAGTTAAACAATATAGATATGTACAAACGTGATTCTAACTTAATGTCTTTTATTTAAAATTCTTTAGCAAAAGTTAAGTTTTTTAAAATATGTATTTAAAAAAATTGTTTGTTTAATTATTTGATGCCTTAGGATACATGTTTTTCAATTGATACAATAAAATGATAAGATCATTTTTTAAAACGACAGCAAGATAAAAAAAAGTATTAATATCTGTGAAACAGAATAATATTTTACAAGACGTGAGAGTCAAGGGTGGGGAGTATGGTGGTTTCCCCATTTTAAACGGAAATTAACAGATATTTTTGTGAAGAGACGGTGGGCGATTGAAGTGGCGTACTAAACGAGCCATTTCCACAAAAGAGAACGCGATCGAGCTTGTGTCAGATATAAATGTCATCACCATTACCTCTGGCTTCGTGGAATTCGAGCGCAATTTGAGCGTCCACTCCCAACGAGAAGTAATTATTCATTACATTTAATGGTAAATTATCTTTCCCAGCGTGATCTGTCCCTTTGACGTGTTCATTGGGTACTACTTCTAAGTTCCAACGATCCAACCGGATTGTTTCGCTTTCTTCCAAGTTGGTCAATATTTTCGACACAGGTTCATCCATGTAACCCTGTAACAAAATTAATTTCAGAATCTAAACATAGGAGAGGAAAATAAATATCAATAAAATATAGTAATCTATGCATGTATTTCAATATATTTTGAACGATCTTATTTCCATATTTTTTTCAATTATTGTACGCGAAATATGACCATTGATTATAGAATAGAATGTATATTATTCTATAATCAATGGTTAAAACTACTGATATTATTATTTAGTAAAATAATAAATGTACTTTTTTGTAGTTTTCGTGAGCAAATATAGCTAATTTACAATATATATATAGTTTAGTACCACGACATGATGTATTTCTTAATGTTTAGTCGATAGTGTATTTATAATCAATACACGCGTAATTATCTATTTTCGGTGCAGTTGATTTCAGACAATATAACATTCGTATTAAAAAAAAAAATTAATGAAAATTATGTTGCGCTATGTAGATTTATCGATTGTTTCGATATAATCGTAAAAATAGATGCGAAAAATTATTTAAACAAAACTATTTGGATACGCTTATATTAGAAACGCCGGTTTTCAATGAAAATAATAATTTGTTCTATATACATCACAAAGTGCTGCAGACTGTTATCGACTAATTTTATGATTTTCTCAATTATTTTTTGATATAAAATTAGATAAATTTAAAAACACTTAAATGAATAAATAATTTTTTCTTCATTCATGCCTAATATCTAAAGTAAAAATTAAAAGATTTACAAAAAAAAAATCATATCTATATAAAATTAACAAAAGACGAGATCACATGCATCTATAAAGCACGTCTGAAATCTTAGATGATTGTATTCAAGACATTCAAAATGTTTAATACGTCAATAATTTAATGTATTATTGAAATTTTCATATTATACTTACACCACCCCAGCCGAGAGCCCTGGCCAGGTCGTTTCCCGTGCCCAGTGGCAGCACGCCTACTGGAAACGACACGGCGTTGGCTATTTGGTCCAAGATCGACAGCACCCACCCGACAGTGCCGTCACCGCCACATGCTAACACCCGGAGATTCGGCACCTTCTTGTACAATTCCAGGCCCATCCTGGGACCACCCCTACTGAGATCGAACACCTGCCTGGGATTCAGGTGCCACTGGAATTTCTGCAGCAGCTTTACACCCTGGTTGCCGCCAGACTTTGGGTTTATAAATATTATCACAGGCTTGACGTTCACCGTCGGGATAGGTTTGATTACAAACAGCTTGTCTTCTTTGTCCGGCTGTAAACGACAATATATTATAAATACAATACCATACAATTCATACACAACGATGATAACAGTAGGTGAATAAATAGGGCAGTTTGTGGGGAAATAAGACTCCAAAAACTCAGCCAAGTACCCCCGAATCAGGCAAAATAAGTTATAACTAGGCCAATATGATTGTCTTAAGATCACATTGATATTATTTTAATTTTAGAGAGAGGTTTGTGGGCGAAATTGGGTTGTGGTTAATCAATGTTTATCAGTTAATCATTATGTAACCGACATAAAATAATATTATTATACAGTTAGTTTTCACTTAATTATGTGATCATTGGTTTATAGAATCAACCATTTATTTCAATCAAAAGCTCTAACTAAATCATTTTAATATGTTTCTAGGTAGTATTTGATTGAATTATTAATATAATCACTAAATGTACCGGGTAATTAAATCTATTATTTGTATGACTTTAATGACTTCAAATAAATAAAAACAGATCTATAGGTAAACATAAAAAAAACACGATGATTTTAAGCTAGCAAAATAAATTACGCGATGTTCAAGTGGTGCAATCATTTATTGAACACGTAATTTATTTTTTCCCAATAATATAATATATAATATTAAAATATAGTGGTATAGTAATTTTTATTAAATTTATGACCATGCTAATAAAGAATAATAAAAAAAAAAACTTAATTTACGGAATCGTGATCCTGCTAAAAGTTTGTTAGAATCGTAATATTATGTGAACCTACCGATGTGATCACATTTTTTCAATACGCAATGTCGTAGAAAATCTTAAAAATATATTTGAATATCATATTATAATTTAATGGTACTGTTAGTTGATTGCCGGTTGTGTTGATGTTCAAAAACCAAAACAAGATATTTTGTAAAATTATTTGTTGTAAAATATTGTAAAACCAAATCACGATAATAATTATTATTAATCGATGATGATAAAACCGTTATGACTTAGTCAATATTAAATAGACAAGCGTCCTTAATATTTTGCATTATGATAAAATAGTCGCTATGTATAATATACCGTAGGATAACGTGTTCCAAGACTATACCATAATGTGGCTTTGGAAATTGAAAACGTCACCTGACCGAAGTTTCAACGAAATCGCGAATCCCGGAGGTTGGTCACATTGAGTGAAATGTGACCCCAGTTACGAACACTAATGGCGACGCTACTAATGAACCGTAGGTTAGCTTTGTACTCATTTAATGATGCTTCTGCACTTCGTGCCCAATGTTTATTTTTCGTTATTTATTTTACGAAAAAAAACAAAATAAAAACATAAAACATACTTTTAATTTATATACGTGCTAATTGCACACGTAAATAGTGCTTGAATTGAAAACAATAGTGACAAAAGTTTACTAAAAATCTAAAAACGTGAAGTCCTATAAAAAGTCATTGATATTTTTTTATGTACAACGTTTGGGAAGACTGTGAGAGATACTTTAAAAAGTAATTTAAAAATAAGAATCATTACGTCTCTTCACTAACCACAGTCCGAACATATATCATATATAACATGTCCATCGACGGCAATAATAAGTTCACGAGTTGATTATAGCATTGATAATAGAATATAATATATTGGTAAGTATTTTAAATAATATTATATTTCATGTCTCAAACTATTTAATTGCATTGAAATATTATGTAATTATGTATCTATTCATCGAAAAACTTTATGATATGCGTATGCGGAAAAATATATCAAAAATCAAAAAGAAAAGTAATTTTTGCTCTTAGAAATATTTTAATTAAAAATACTTTTGTAAATTTTGGTTTATTGTTTGACTATCTACATATAATGCATATATTCGATTAATATAGTATATTAGGTATAGCTACATTTTAAAAACAATACTATTGTGGTACAGATTTTATAGAATTATGGTAAATTATAAATTTCTCTAAGAAAATATGTTACACTCTTCCTTTAAAATAACATTTTTTTAAAATCTATTTTATCTATATCCAATGTATATTGAAATAAACCATTGTAATAATTCCAGTCTCGTTTATCGATCATAAAAATAACACTATTGTTATCAAATTACTAGCATTCTGACGTATTAAAAGCACAGAAATCGATAAGCTATGGTGTACTCTCTCAGATGTGTTCAAAACTAAATCAGCTTCTTTTTGTACTATATTGAATAGGCACTATACACTTATAATAATAATTATATTTATTAAAAATCCCGATGGCAAAATTATAAAATATTATTTTATGTAAGTTAATACAATCTGTAAGAAATAAGAGTGAAAATGGAAATGTATAATGTATTAATAATATAGTATTATTATTTATTTCTATTTAATGTTTAATGTATACAGAAAATTAAATTAAATTAACGCAGAATTTTTTTTAAATTGTATTTTAAAATACAAAGTCAACATTTAAAATTATTTTATGTGATTCATAAGCATTCTATTTAGAGAACCTTAATAGTTGTACATTTGATAAATTTTTATAAATATAACTTAACGGGAGCTCATGGGAAAGGATTTTTAATAATATTAAAAATTCACGGTGTCAAATGTATGTAAATTATTAAACTTAAGACGTTCAAACATAATATTAAGTTAAGACGATTAAAAGAAAGTTGAGACAAAAATTCGTAGTTAATTATAAATAATATTTATAAATAACAACAACTAGGTACGTAGTGATTATCACATAGGTTATAATATCATAGTAACAAAGTGTTGCAGTAACTACTGAATGCTTATCATACAAATTGAATACGTAAATACGTAAGAGGATAAGAGAAACTCGGTTCAACAATAATAATTAGGTCTGTGAATTTGTAGGAAAGTGCATTTTTTTTTTTTTTTTTGGTGGTTATGAAACGTAGCTTTATAAGTATATAATTTGAATTATGTAACAACAAGTCCGTTTACAAAACTTTTATTTTGCATTTTTTGACGTTTTTAATTTTTTAGGTCATATTTTCCTTTTATAGTTCATTGTTTGGTGTTTTTAATTAAATTTCATTAATTAGCATCTTTGAAAACCTTTTAAAAATTTTTAAAAAATGTTTCAGGCAAATAGCATTATTTATTAAAGAATCAATAAACTACAAAATCAAAACTCAAATTAAATCATTTATTAAATAAATAAATTTGTATGCATATAATATACCAGGGGTGGCCAGCAAGAAGAGACTCGCGAGCTACCTAATATATTAATAAATATGGAAGAGTCGAAATGAAAAAAAAAGGACATATTATTATATACTTATGATAAATATATATAATATGAATAAAATAAATAAGATAAGATATCGAGATATGTGAGCTACAAAAGTCTATGACGGGAGCCGCAGTTTGGCCACCCCTGTAATATATTAATATAAATATAAATATATAAATTAAATTAAAAACCATTTTAAGTGAATTTTCTACTATAATTTTTGACATTTTGAATGTATTTTATATTGCATTTTTTAAATTCTTTTAGTGCATTAAATTCAAAGCCCTAATAATATTAATTAAAATATATCATGATATTGAAACGATTATCATTTATATGTAATTATTTACTAACTAATATTTATTTCAGAATGCAGATCGTTACTTCATGTATTTTAATACATAATATTTATACAAAAATATTGTTTAAATCAAAATAAATGTTTTAATATTTTAGTATTCCTGGGAACGATTTTACGTGTCTTGCAACCGTCTGAAAATTTCCCCAGGAATTTACTAGAGCGCCTATTCTAATTCTAAATAGAATTTATAAAAATGGTTTTACATAAAAAAAACACGCGATTTTTTAAATTAAACAAGAAATAATTTAAAATATAGTCTTTATTCATTTTATTTTGTTCTTAATATACTTAACAGTCTACTTAAAAGTTCCAAAATCCAGAATGTGAACAATTTAATTTTAAAAGAATAAAAATGGTGTGAACTTTCTTGATGAATCATCCCATATACTTATCATTTTCGATTAAAACTATAGTATAGATATAATTTACTCAAAAGACCGTCTAAGTACGTCATACGATTAAACGTGAACAGTGAGAATATTGAATTTCACTGTCGTCATGAAATACGTGGCACTTACAGTTCGTAAACGGCGACGACAACGCCGACTAAAACGATTATTATTATAGACCGTTTCATCAGCGAATTTCAACGTGCGATATTTGAATTCTTATGTGCGCGAACGTTTTGCGCATTGAAAGTCTTAAGTTTTCGAGAAATCCTTTCAATACCATCCCTCCTCTGAATCTTTCAACTATTTACCATCCACTGTATGCCGAGTTTCGAAATATTATAATTTTAAGCACATGGCGTAATCACTATAATACCTGAAACGGTGCTTATACTTATACACTGTCATTACAATTGTGGTCCCGGGTTTCTATAAGCCTCCGTAAATTATATTTTATTTTCATGGCCTTCGAACCAAAATTTTCGTTCGGAAGCGGTTAAATTGAATAATATTGTTCAAGTGATCGGCCGTATAATGTTTTTATATTATATAATATCATTAAGCGCAAATCAACTGTTTCTGAGGAAACAGAAAAATTATATATATTATTATATCGGACGATAACACATCATTTATGTGTAATACACATATCATTAAATAACTACTCACAAATAACACAAATTAATTTCAAAAATTAATTAATAATATAAATAGAGATGACGATAATGTGCGTGTAACCAGTTATAATTGTCATTTATACATTTATTTTTTCTCGTCATTATTTATTTCCACGTTCGCGAAAAAAATTATAAAAATCTTATACGGTCAGATCTTTAGATATTTTTTTTTTGATTGCAATATGGTCAACAGTAAAAAATCCTAGATTTACAAAGAGAATCGTTTTACGTGCAGGTTTTAAAACAATTATACTAATAATAAACATTTTAAATTGCGCGAATGTGATAACCATTACTATTTCTATTAACTGATAAGAAAATTGCACACACATTACTCAAAACTTAAAATATTGAGTGGTATGGTATTATTTGCGACACCAATAGATTTACTTCAGTTGTACTCTTAAAATTACCCTCTCAAATTATATTCTTAGTTATTATATTCTACCCAATTAAAAATGTAATTTGTGCCGTCGAAAATATTGTGATATATGTCATCTAACAAATTAGGAATATACTTTTGTTAACACTACTACAGCTACGCCGTCATAATTGCTCTATTTTCAGCATGGTAAACTTTACAGTACCTACTACCTATGTATAAATAATGTCTAAATTACAGTAAATGTTAGTCTATTGTAATTTTGTTAGTTTTTCAAATTGTGTGATGTGCACACTTTGATAAAATACATCAGTTTGATGAACCCAATTGTTTACATTTGATATCAAAGTTATTAACTTATTTGTTTCATTTCTTGATTTTGGAAATATATTTTATTATAATAAAAGATATTAAAAAATGCTATTTATTCTTATGGCACAAAAACATATAATAAAAATAATATTACACAGCAGAAATTTTATAATTTTATCATCAGGTGTGATAATAAAAAATAATTACCATTTAATAGTTAAACTACAAAAATAACATACAACAAATATACTATGTGTATAGTGTATACATATATGATATCTAATTAATCTCAAATGAATACGAAATAAGAATTAAAAAATATGATCAAATCATCTGTGAAGATAGTAAATGTAGTAAGTACATCGTTCAGAATGTTCAGATAGGTTTATGCCTAATAAGAGATATCTTAAATGCGTTGTTTAATTGCCATTTTATATGCCAGTTGCATAAAACTTAAAAAAAAATACAAATTAAACTAAGTTTATAAATAAATAATATGAAAAGCTTTAACGGTGTAAAATCGTGTGATATTTAAAGGTAAACTATCATCTAAGACAATATTCTAGGCCAACGACCATACAAAATATAGCATTTTTAACCGGCATGCTCACACTATTTATCTGTCCATTTTAAGTCTGTTAAAAATTCTATCTGTAAATTAGATAGTTTAAAGAGTTTCATAGTTTCATACAAACTGTATTCAACTAAAATAATGAAAAAATATATATACACATTACACGGTGTATGAGATTGAAAATTATGTTATGTTAAACCTAAAATAAATATTAATTAATATTTTTATCCAACTCGAAAATATTTTTATAGCTATGAAAATAAAGCAATATATTTATTATTATAATTATTATTTATTTTTACTTCGGGCATTCAAAGCATAGAATGGAATTTATAAACAGTCTGTTGTGGTCTGTGGAAAAGCCCAAGAAACTATTTTTTAGACATTATGCTATGCAACATAGATAACTATAATTGTTTTTAATATATATTTCGGTGAAAAACGGATTAAGTATTTTATAATAATATATTATATACTATTTTAATAAGATTGTTTTCTATAAAAAGTTCATTTTTTATATTTCAAAATTCAAAATTAAAATTTTTTTTATTATCATAATTATCTATTTAACTTTTAATATCTTATTTTTTATCATTACATTTTTTTATATTTTATACATATTATTTATTGGTAATTTTCAAGCCTATTTTACGCATAATTGTGAATTTATAATACGCATAAAGATTTTTTTTTCTAATCTCACCTATTTTGGGATATTTATTACACAATTGCATGTATATTTCATGGTTTTAATACACAAAATCTACAACTCTGGACTATAGTTAGTATATTATTATAATATTATAAACACTACTTTCTTACGAAGTCGGTTGGTATAGTTCCGTGACCTACAATTTTTGCACGTCAAATGCGGCTGTATAATAAACGGATTTAGGCGGTTTCCAAACTTTTTAGACACACCATATACCCAATATTGTAGCAACACACCTACGCGCACGAGCCCGCAACATCAGTCCCGGCGGGACATTAAAACTTTTACGACCGCTTTTTGACCGGTACTGTCTCATAAATAAATGTATGGTTGAATAGCATATATAGCAAGTTGCTGCTGCGAGCGGCGTTCACTGTATATCAGTATAATATCACAAATAGAGAGAGAGAGAGAGAGAGAGAATATATATATATGTGTATACATATACATTACACACCAAATTGTTGTTCAGGTCTATTATATTCGGACTTAGTATATGACATACTTATGGGTTATAGTTGGATAACGATGATTTTTGTTGGATGACAATTTATTTTCTTTACACCGCCACGACTTTGACCGCTGCCACCGTTGTAATCGTTAGGGGTTGGCGGTCAAAATAACAAAACATAAATGGTGAAAAAAATCACAGTGATAATATTTAAAAATGTAATGATATTTATTTTCTTGAAATATTGCATTTGTTTAAAAATAAAAATAATCGTTATATTTAGAGTGAAAGATTATTTTTAAAAATATGTTTATTGTTGAAACCAATATAAACTGTAGGTATATATAATATATGTATATTATGCAAAATAATTTGCATGATAAATCTATCAGTTAAAGTCAAATTAAAAACGGTATAAATATTTTTTTTTAATAAAAGTAATTAACAAATTTTATTTTTTATGATAATAATTTGTGATTTTACCTCTACACTTTTTATCCTCTATTTCAGAGGAAATCGGCTAAATTTTTCATTTCGCGTATCTTGCGAAGTACGTGTCAAAGCACACGTATGCCTAACTCTGAACCCGCATGTAAGGAACTACAAAACGTATCGGTGCAGCTATTCCCATAGAATTTTTAACACTGCTATTTTTTTTAAATATAAATATTTATCAGTTATTATTTTCGTCGTAAAGGTTTTTTTATATAGCTATAGATACTATGATTTTGCATTTGGAATGATACGCAAAACCTCTGGATACCATCATTGCACGTTGGTCAGAGAAAACTTTTTTATTATAACTGTTTGAAAAAATTACAGTTTGCAAATACTCATGATGATAATTAGAGATTACATATAATTAAAATTCACTTGTGAAGAAACTTTTCCTTAAAGTCAATTTTTACTGACATTTAACTTCATAATTTATACCAGACTAAATCCCATTTTAAGTCATTTTTAAGGCGACAAAGAGGATTACCCCGGAGAGTGAGAAGACAGTTCCTAAATATTAGGGCTTTTAAATGATTTAGCAGGAGATAATCGTGGACATTTGTTTATCGATATATTATGGAAATATGTTTAATGGTGGGCGTGTTTAAATACTCATTGATAGATTCATTGAATATGTATGGAAGAGTGTTGAGTGGCGTTGAATATATATGTTGAAGGTTTTTTAATTAAACCGTTTTGATTTTATTAATGATTGTAGTACGATTGAACGATACGGTATCCAGAGTTAGAGACTGATTAATTATTATTATTTAATTCGTGGTAATATATAGTTTTATCGCAATTTATTATTATAAATGATTACTAATTATGATAATATTGTGTTTACTGTAGTGAAAACGGTACTAATTCAATTCGATTATTATAATCATTTCTGTATAAAGCTTGTTGTGCGCAAATGTTTTAAACTTGCGTATTACAGACGTTAACTTTGATTGTCTGTCCGTGAAATTGTATTGCTTCTCTTGTAGCATAGTTTGTATGAAACATACCTATTATTGTATAGAATTCGAGGCACATACAAACAAATAAATAACTCAAAACAACGGCGCGCTCTAACAGTTTTTACGAAACAAACATTATCATTATCATTTTTATTTTTATTACTTTCTCAATTCAAAACGAACAAAGTAAAAAAAAAAGTTTACGAATAACAAGTAGATAGGTGAGAAATATTTAACTTCTGAAATGCTGATATTAAATGTAGCTAAATTGTTGTAATTTATTGTATTGCCTTGCCATAAAACTATAAAAGTATATCCATTATAAATAATGTGTATACAAAATTTGAATAAATTGTCGAAATAATAATATTAATAATACGGGGACTATTATTTACATTATATTTTATTTTTAATTTGTTTTATATTTGTTTTAAATACAAATCGTCTTAAATAAATAAATCCACAATTCTGTGGTAACAAAACAAAATATCTATTTAAAAATATAAATGTCAGAATTATAATTTAGTTGCATTGGTCATATGTGATTTAAATTTTAAATTATTTTTATAAAAATCACGCTAATATATTATTATACTAACCTTGTAAGTACATCGTTTACATGTTTACATTGTATAATACTGTTTGCAAACAATGTAAATATTTTAGTTCGCGTTATTAATTTGAGTTTATGAAAATTAAAATTAAATATTTTGCGCGATGCTGGTATTTTAAAATGGATTTACGTTTATCTCGATAGAAATTATTAACAATATTATTGTGATGTGATGTAATGTGATTTAATTTTCAAAGGGATGAATTATAAATTAATTCTGTGGTACCTAATACGTGTATGTTTTAAGTAAGCTAATCTATTTAAGAATTTCGTTGTAATATTTAACCGAAAATATATGTTTGATAGAATATTGCTTTTAATATTAATACAAATAAAAACTTTAATTTTAAGGTCGACAATAGGTGAATAATTTATTGTTCTTATAATATGTACTTACCGTCAAAAACTTAATACCGAGATGAATTTGTCATTCTTATCCTATTTACGCATGCTATAAATACTGATCTGGTTTATAAATAATCGCACCGTTAAAATCGCTCCAATAATATAGCTAGTTTAAGTATTATATTATATAATTTAATCATAATATGGTTTAATTTTTTTATATATAATATTTTCAAATATTATTAGAGGTATATGTGAAATGTATAAAATTAAAAATATATAAATCTATTAATATAGACAATGGTAAAATAATAGCTGATTATTTTAAATACGTATACTCATATACAACAAATCATCTACATCTTCACTAATTACAAATTGATGCTTCTTCGAATATAGTCACTTAAATATTATAGATGGCTGTACGTACAGTGCTTTACGTATTATGTAGGGTGATTCATAAAGTATGATCATGTCTACCTCCTATTTTTTAAATTATTTAAATATTGCCCTATAGACCTACAATTTTATTTTTAAATGGGAATTTACCTTTTTACTGTAAATTATGAAGCAGATGAATTGCTTTTTTTCAATGTTTATGTGTCTAAATCATAATTCGAATCAGTAATTTCTGACGTATTATAATTGATATTATATAGTCGTAAAAAACAATTTTACAAAAATATATGATATTGAATAGTATTAATTATAACTATAACATTTTTACATAATAATATGTTAATGGATTAATATAAATAACTAAAAAGTTCTAATCTTCATAGCCCAACATTTTCCCAAAATTGTTATTATGGACCTATGCATTATCTTAAGTATACAAAGTTCATAAATTATTCCTTTTAATTTCGATTTAGATACATCTTCAAAAAGTCATTTGATTAATAATTTACAGAAAAAAAGGCTAATTCTCATTCGATAAAACAAGTTTATTTCACCATAGTATAATAAAATTTAAGTATTTGAAAATATGTTTTTTAAGTATACTTAAAAATTCAAAAATCAGAATTTGAATGAATTCATTACTAGAGGACAAAATGGGCGTGAGTATGCTTGATGAATCACTCTGTATATTTTTATTAAAATGTTTATGTTCAGTCGTTCGATAACGTCACATGAAATAACATGTCACGCAACACCATACTCGCAATTACTTTGCAATGTGCTATTATTTAATTGGCATTTAAAACTTTAAATCTCAAGTTAATGAATTTGGTAAATGTATTTATTGGCACTAATTTGACTTTTTCATTAATATTAATTTATTTTGATACTTTGTAAATATTAAAATACACTCTTGATACGAACGCAAGATGTACGAATAATGTATTATATTTCATTATGGATTAAAAAAAATGTCGTTTTCTTATCGTAATTTTTATTATTTAATAATCAATACCATACTGAGTTTTAATGAAACGTGTATTTTTATCTATTTAAATCAAAGTTAATATATTACGTTCAATGCTATATTCTATAATTTTATATTAATATGAAATATATGGTTATAATATATTATACATTAGATAATGACTAATGAAATTTCGTTTTTATGTAATGCACATTGTAATCTAGAATAATCACCCAATTGAAATTTTTTTTATCGATATTTAGGATAGAATAAACTCTGTTTTTGTCACTCCCCCCCCCCAATTATGTCCATACGACCATACGACAAAAAAAAATGTTTAAAATGTTTAAACATTTTATATTAAAATATAACTTTTAATTTAAATCGATTTCGAAGCTGAAACATAATATTATTATGTTTAAATGTATTATTTATTTAATATTATGATACCATCTGAATTTTTTTTTTCCAAAATTGAAACATAACATAACTATAATATAATAATTGCCATTTGTTATATCATTGTAAAATCAATTATAATTGTTGATTATTTTTTGTCAGAATTCATAAATGTTTTAAATGTAGACGTTTTTAATAATTATATTATACAAATTGACTAGACGGGTTACTGTCATTAAATTTTGCGTTAGTAGTTTCGTTCTAATGGCTGTTTTAGACGGTTTAGAAGCTTAGAATAGAACATTATGTCAAAACAATTAGATAAACCACGGCAATAAGAAAGTTTACAATGAATTTCTATAGTAGGTTGGTTAGGTGGAAACTTTGTATAATACAATTATATTGGTTTTTCTTCGGTCTATTAAAGTTCATGTTATAACTTTTAAGTTAAAGAAGTACATTTCCTGGAATTAATAAATACAAATGTTTTAAATAAAATTCTTCTAAGAATTTAAGCGATCTAATAAAATTACTGTTGTTAAAAGCAAGTAGAAAATAAGATTAGGAAACAAAATATCATTGCTAATTAATTTTTAATTTTATTTAAGTTGAAAAGCAATTAACTGATCATTAATATGCATGCAATTTAAATAATGTAGATTTATAAAATATTTTGTTATTTTATCATTATCATAAGAAAACCAAATATTATCCAAACACAAATGAGAAATTGTTTAATGTCGAGGCACATTTAAAGACTGAATTATAAATAATTAAGAACCATCTATGACCAAAGTTCAAGCCCTTTATTTTATATTATAATTTTACAAATTTAGACAAAAAAATTTCGAATAACCTAACCGGCAAATTAAGTTTATAATGATACATTTTAATATATGTATTAATTGAATATTTTATAAGTACCTACTAAAAGATTAAGATGATGTATTATCGACGTTAATATTTGAAAAATTTGACTATAAAAAAACTTATTAATCATATTATTTTACTATTAAAAATTCTATCATTATCCTTGTTTAATCCTATTTAGCTTTATTTTATTAATTCTAAAGTATAGTTGGGAATGTAGGGAGTAAAATGTGAAAATCTGAAGAAAACAAAAAAGAATAAGAATAATTCTAAAATATATTTTTAATTGTTATATTTAACCACATAGATTTTGATAAATTCAATGAACATATACATATTGAGATTCATGAAATTTAAGTTATAAAAATGATCTCAATAACTTTTAATCATTTTATATCCGCTTATTAATTCTTCAATCTAACATTGTAAAATAGCATATAGAAGTGATACAAAGAATGTATTTTTAAAACCGTTAACATGGTTCATATTTAAGAACCGACCATTAAGCACGGAAAATACTTGTTTCGATATTATTAGATAGGTTTTTATTCCACAGATTTTTGCACAGTCGGTTTCATCTATGTATATTATTTTGAAAATAATGAAAATTGTATTAACAGGATCATAATATAGACGCAGAATGTTGTATAATGATAATAATAATACGTGCTCCCGAGATCCAGTGTTGTGAAATCATTGTTAGCCACAAGTTTTCGGTTGGGATAAAAGTTTTAAATTTTCAAGATTCGTTCTAGTTATCTCCGTGAGTGTAGCAGGTAGAAATGTTACGTGTGTGTACCTCCTATACGTACAAATAACGCAAGCGATGAATTTTTCAACAACAGAAAACGCATTGTTATAATATACCGTTTGGCCATAAAAAATGTAAGTAGTTTTAATTAACTATTATAAGGTACACAACACGTACATTTCGCGATGTGTATGAAAATAAAACATTGGTACACGCGATCCTAGAGAACAATGTACATTCATTTATAAAAGTCCGCAACGTTTTGTTTCGACCGAACAACAAACGGAGCCGATCGACGGGCAGATATAAGGTGTACATAATTTACAAGCGATACGGGTAAATGCGCCCAGCTTTGCAGGTTGGGTACGGTTCAAAAGGTAGTATCACGTTAACCGCGGTTACCATACTAGTATAGTGTATCAATATAGATAGTATTATATTGTACTAACATCGTATATTAAATTGATCATACGCACCTTATCTTTCGTTTTCTTTTTAGACGACCGCTTTTTCGGCGATCTGATGCTGGACTTGAAGTTGCCCTTCCGCGGCAACTTTACGATCCACGACGGCGGGACAATTATATTACTATGTTTACCTGAAAACACATACACAGAGTGGTTAACAAAAAGGTATACCGAATCCGGTATAATAATCGCGTTGCAGATATACAATAAAATAAATATAATATTATGTTTCCCGAAAAAAATCTCTAAAGGTCGGCCATTTCCGTAGCTCGTTTTACAGCAACTGCCGACATAACAATAAAATAAAATATAATATTCAAGCAATATTGTTTTTCTTTGTGTAATTTTCGTGTTTGCATTTCTTATGGTTTATAGTATGTTAAGTGGAGGGGGAAACGTAGAAAGTAATGATTATTAACTAGGGCTCGGATTTTATAGCACTGATAGATGTGGGCTATAAATAATAGCCTAAAAATGTTAGAATATGTATTAAAAACATTAAAAAATATGTAACATTTTTTAAATTTATATTAATAACTTAAAAATACTAATTAATATAAAATAATTGATTAATTAATTACAAAAGTAAAATTAATTGTGAATATTTTTCATATAACTTTGATTTTACTAATTTCATTGAAATTACAAGATTAATGAAAAACACCAAACAAATGTAATTTAATCTTGGTTAATAAAAAATAAAATAGTACTAAAAATGGGAGAAACAAATCAATAATCTAAAATGCTTATAATATTATGTAAACATAATATATGCAGTATAAAATGTTATACGAGTATTTGGAATTCCAATTTCTGACATAGATTAAAAATGGTTCACCTTATATTTCTATCGATATTCTTATGTAATAAATTAGAAAATGATATATAATTTGAATCGTGGGTAATAATGTATGATATTGAAAACAATTAAAGCATGCAATTCTGAGCAAACCATTTCAATCTTAGGTTACGAACGGACGTCACATTTTGCGTTTGGAAACAATTAAGTGGCGTTTAAAAGAGCCGTTAAGTTTACTTATCTATGTTTGCCAAGTTTCAGAGTGCTCTTTTCCTTTTATCCTTATTTATTCCTGACCTAATTCAGAAACACGTTAAAACCTTAAGTCACTATATGTATATATACTCTAGTACTATTATTGTACAATTTAACCGTTAACGTTTTTTGAGGGGTTATCTGGTTTGTATATCATCCTATATTATAGTTTCATTTTGTCTAGGGATATTTTTATTATAATTAGTTAAAGAAAGAAGTTTCAACAAATGCGTTAAAATAGCGTTCTGCTTGCTCGGTGGACCAATTACAAAAACGAACAAACTCGTTTCCCCCAACCCTACTATATTCTAGAACTTACATACCATAGTTGTACTATCATGGTATCATAAGTTTGAGAATATAATATACAGTGTAAATATTTCATGCATTGTATTTATAGACTTGGCATCGTTTTTCTGTACTTTAAACGATTTAAAGTTATTTTTCAATCAATCAGTATTGTATACTATTCGTTGGAAGTTCTTGAGTAACTAGTTTTTAACTTTTTACTAGAATTATAAATCACTAAAATATAATTAATAATAATGCTGGTAGTGTTTAAATAAAAAAAACATTGAGAATAAATTGACAATAAGGATATGTCTATGATATCTTGTTATTTTATGCATACATTTTGCGTCTAAAATACTGTTAAAAATGTAATCTGTAACACAATTTCTGTTTGTAAAAATATTATTAAACCACCATTGTTTATGACAATTTTTTTAATGACCAGATTATACTACGTAAAAATGAACGATAAAAAATAAGTGATGGTTTTGATTCTCATAATTTTTTTTTTATAAATTACAACAAATCTGAAGCCTAGTCCATTATAATATGTTAGGTTCCAGTTAAAAAATTGGTCATTGTATACAATACTTAGACTGGTGAGGAAAATATAGGTAAGTGTATTTCAGTGCCTATACCTAGTGTCAATCGATAGTCATATCAATATTATACAATAGACTGATAGAAGTATAATTTAATAATCATAATATTTGTTAAATTTAATTATCTGTCGCAAATTGATACGTAACTATTATGCAGTTATAATTATTGTAGGTATACACAGTACACAATGTTATACTGTTGTGTACATTAGTGTCATGTTACTTGTTAGTAGTGCGTTCGATTTAGTACATATGTGGTGTTAAAAAAATGGAAAATAATTAATTTATATTATCGTTTAAATAATATTTTAAAAGCCAAGGAACATAACAGCGCATTTTATTTCAAATTATATATTATATAAGTATATATAGTAATCAATTCTCTAAATAACATTGTAAATATTCATAATAATTTGAGTACATCGTGAATTTTTCCACTTGACACTCTTAGTACTAGTAGTTATCTGATCTATGTAATTATATAATTATCCATACTATAATTTGAAAAACTCTAGATATTGTGTACAAATTTTATATCGTTTACTCGTATATGTACTACGCGTTTATAGTATATTATAATTATAATGTATATAATTTTCGTTCGTGAATGTATCGGTCAAGAATATGCTACAGTAATTGCTTGTTTGTGATATTCCAATAACTTTTGGTAGGGAATCGTTCACGAAATAGTTAAATATTATTTTGATTAAGAATTTAAGGTTTTTGTGGCCAACGTACTTTCTATAGATACCACATGGTTGTATTAACCGACTAATTAGCGATGCCGTCTACGAAGGAAAAAGTGACGTATTACTTTCGCATAACACGTATTCCTCTATTCTTCCGTCGAACATAGGGATAACCGTACACGTAAGACCTAACTATACCTACGTTTTCACGTTGTATTACCTCCGACCGTTTGTCAGCACCACGCGTTATGAATGACAATATTAATATAAATATCGTTCATAAAACTTTTATGATTTATTCATTGGTTCTTGGTGCTTGCTTTAGATTTAATGAATAATTGTGTGTAGTTATAGGTGTATTATAAATAACTTATTTGAAAAATAAATGCTTATGATAACGTTTAAATTATATAATAGTACACTTTTAAGTTCGTTTGATAAATATTTATATTAGTGTAATTATATTTCATACTTAGTTGACATACAAAAAAACTCGAAAATGAAGGTTTAACTGCTTTGAAATCGAAACATTAAAAATATAAGCACGCAAGTATAAAAGAATAAACAAGTAACATGTCATATTATGTCAATAAAGTATTAATGTTTAATAAAACTGTGAAGTTAATTATAATGGTAATATAATTAATAATTATATACGTACATTAAAATCATAAAAAATATTTTTAAAATGATGTTATAATATAATATAAAAACTGTTGATATAAATATGTGAGAGAAATTTCAAATATCTACTTTTATGCCTTTATAAAATCCAACATTATTTTCCATACATTTTTTCCGAATTTATTAAAAATGATTAAAAAATTTGCTTTTGGCCACCAAAAATATGAAATAGATCCAATTTTTTAATTTTCTAAAAACCAGTTGAAAATATAAATAATAAAATGTTCTTCTTTTAATATTGTATAGACGGAGGCAAAATAAATGGCCAACTATGTACAATGACCTTGTGTAATACTGTCTATAGCCACAAAAAATCTGAATATTTATATAAAAAGCAAAATGATATTAAAAATCAAATTTATTATTTTTATATTGTTTGCCAAATGTTTATCATTTAAAATGGTGTATACAAAAAAAGAAAACGATCAGAGACGTGGTAAATTGTAAATGTGAGTGGGTCAGTCATTCAAGTTATTTAAACAATCATTTTTAATTTTATTTGGCATTATCATGCATATATATATATATATATGTATATAATAATTAAGTCATGTGAATTTCAAATTGACTAAGTGGGCGAAATTAAATAAATACGGGATAACTTTGAAAAGTGTATCGCTCAACTAAATCGTTAGTTCCGTGTCGTGATCAAATTAAAAGATTTTTCCTGTTGTCGAGACCATAAAATAAATGCATTTCCGTAAGTGTTCGGATTCTGAATAAAGTGTTTAAGTTTTACAATTTATAAGTCTAAACATTGTCAATAATATCTTGGTTAACACTTTTTGTGGTAGTAAAAAAGTGTTAGAATATAACAATACTTACATGGAATTTTTCTTACGTTGAATTTCGATTAATAAAGATCCTATAAATATGTAATATTATTTGTATTGCTTAATAATTGTAACAATTTAATCACGTTCGCGTATATTAAGTGTATCTTGTTGTAAGCGAAAAAATTGACTGAACGGTGTTAGTGTTGGGATATCCACACCATGACCACTGGTGTGAATGTATTTTCGCCATAAAATTGTTATTATTATTTTTAAATTTCAACGAGCTCTCCAATGACTTTCTTCCTGTACTAATTTTTTGTATTTCAATATTTAATAGTATTTTATTTAAATTCTTCGTTTTTTCAAAAATATATTACCATACAGTGCTACTCATTAAGTCATACATAAATTAATATGTTAATATGAACTTATTTTATTATTTTTTCTTCATTATTTTTCCATACACCGGAAATTGCTTAAAAGTTATTTATATCACATAATATCATTTCCTCGTTGGTGTTTCGACCACTTTCGTTTTTTTTGTTCAGTAAAATCCAGTAATGGATTATTATTAAAAATAAAAATCACATCACATATACTTCCGCTCTGATTATTTTTGAATATAATTTTAAAACGTTATATTTTAAAGTCTACAGAGCTTAGGTAAAATGTATTTAACGTATATATATATTTATGTATTTGAATCAAGTTAGTATAAAAATGTAAACACATTATTATATTATTTTATTTATTTAACATGAAAAACGACCAAGACACAACTAACTTTATGGTACTTAATTCTTATGTTCAAAATCAATTACTTCTTTAGCTATGAAGAAGATGCTAAATCCTGAAACCAATTTAATTTAAAAATTTTCAGACGGTATTTATCAATCAGTTTATATATTTTCAACGTTTGAACTTTTTATTTAATTTAAGAAATTGAATCAATTATGGTATTTAAATTTATATCCCGCATTCATTTTTAGATCCAAAATGTAATATTATATTAGATAGATACATTTTATTTTATTATCATAACAATTTTAGACGATTTGTTCAAAAGAAAGCAATGTAATTTTAAAAACATAATATTTAATATACAGTATTATCATGAAAGTTTTTAGGTGTAATTAAATATCTCAGTTGTATGACCTTAGATTGAAATGGAGTTTTTGGAAGGTAAAAGAGAAAACACATTTTTAGGCTTTTTTTGAGTTGGCATTATAGTGAGAATATGTTTACGTGATTAAAGTTCTATAAGATAGTTTACCCATTATTTCTGATGACAAACGGCTTCATCAGTGTTGATAGATAAATACGGCAGGATAAGTTTTTGACATTGCATCTAACCGAATAAACTTTAGATAACGCGATTATAATATTGTAATAGTAATAATAATTCAGGATAATTGTGCATCATGCGGGAAATTTAGCACCATCCATCGGAGACTATGATCACTCACGAAAACCCAGGTGAATTATTATTACTATTATTATTAATCATAGGACCAGCAACTAAACATTTTTGATAATTTTGAAGTATTTAAATCAAAACTTGAACTGGTATGAAGTTCTGAGTTACTAACTATAATATACTAAAGAAAGTTTATAGATCCATGATGATTGATGATAGGCTTGGAAAATATTTATTTTTTCAGTTTACTAATAAATTACTAAATCATTTTTTTGATATTTTTTATCAGTACTTATACGATTTGTAAAGATTTTACTTTTGTTAATAGCAATTTAAAATTTTAATTTCATATTATGATACAAATTGAGAATTTCAATACATAAAAATGTAAACAAATTTCGAACGAGTAGTTAATTTTTATTAATTATATTTTTGAAGTTTTTATAAGTAGAATAGTGACCAATATTTTTTGAGATACTTCTGTGTTACTCCATTTCTCTTATCAAATTTAAAATATATATTTACAACTAATTAAATACTAGTTTGCTCAGTATTTTTCTTAATAATTACCTATCGGAAACTTCCAAAATTTTCAATAATGACTGCATGGTATGGAACAAAAATTTAATAGTTTGATTATTATATAAAAACACTATAGTAATTTAGTTCATAAAATATGATTGGGTAATAAAAATAATATTATAATTGTTAATTAGTTAAAAAATATTTTGTTATTATCCAGAAAGTGAACCATAGACAATTATTTATCTGATCATTTAAAAATCAATTAATCTAACATATTTAAAGGGATTAAGGTCCAATTTTGTATTCTATCGTTTGAGTGAAAAATATTAAAAATATATTGTTTCTAATCTACCTCTCTGTGGACATCTCCTACTATATAATAGACATTGGACAGTTTAGTTTTTAAAGAACTAATTTAGTCAACACATCTGTAAAATTTTCGTTTCAAAAGTTTGTGTCACCACCAGAAATTCTGTAAGCAGTATGAATAACTTCAAGTAAAAAATATGATCTTTAGATTTTGAATAATTGTATTATTAAAAAAAAAAGGAGGGTAACATGTTTGAAAATCACTTAATATTATTAACGCATTGAAAATTCAACTTTTAGGTATAATATTTTTCTTAATCTTAATCCAATCAATCGTAATAGCAAAAGGAAATAGAAAAAAAAAAATTTTTTTTAATTTTAAACAAAGAGGAGTCGAAGGAAAGTGTATGGTATTTTGTAATTTATTTTGCTTCCGCAAAGTACGTATATTTTTGCATATAAATTCATAATGTAAAATATAAATTTAAATTTAAAAAACATCAATATTGTTTTTGAATATTTACACGAACTTTGCAGTTTGTGAAAAAAAATAAAATATCTAATTAAATACGATACATAATTATAAATTATATTTATATAACCGAAATACTTAATAATAATATACAAAATGTGATTATTATTTCACTATTACCTTTCACATACTACTAAATGAATCAATAATTCTGTATTTATAGTATTTGATAATTGATCTAAAATATATATTACGATACTATACGAAATGTATCAAAATTAAATAATACCTCTATAATGTGTTTATGTAATCAAAAAACGAAGATTTTTCAACGCAATTTTTACAATATATATTTTTACGCCAACATTTTAATGAGGACGTAATTTATTATAAGTCTAAAGCTGAATTAATAATAATTGTTGGTGTATCAATTGCAAATCGTTTGGTATCATCTCAGGTGCGATTTGTATTTCGACTAGTTTTCATAAAATAAAACAATTGACCACTTATATTTCTTCTATAGTTCTAATTTACTCGTAGCATTTTGAATCGACCAATTTTTTTCAATTTATAAACGGTTACAAAAATTTAATTTCTAATCACCTACGGTCTACGGCGCATACACAGCGTTTAAATTCGTAGGTCATGAAAATAATAAACATTATTAGGTTTCTAGAAAAACGTTTGTTGTTTTCAAAAACATCCAATTATCTATACCTACGCCGTTTTGTAAAGCGCTGTAGTGTAAAGCACGCGAGCGTGTTTAACTTTCATTAACTCAAAAGTCGTATACATACGCCGTAGAAACCATCTCTATACATTCTTATTTATGTATGGTGTTTTTTTGGTTGGGTTTCATTTTTCCAAATATATTTGTTTTAATATTATTTCCTTAGCATTTGTAATTGCGCCCCCTACTACAACAATTTGTGTGTACCTAAATTGACCGAGTTCGAAATTGTACACATCTGAATCGATGTGATTGGCTGTCCTTCGCGGTTGCTTAATTATATGTCAGTTAATTTTATACACGTATCATCGTCCGTCTCAAGTAAAATTGCATAGTACGATTGTCGCGTGAAAATTATTGTTGGTTGTTAATAAGTTAATTATGTTTAAACTATATGAAAATATAAATTTGTAATGTGAAATAAAAATGACTGTACAATGCAAAGATAAATAATATAGTGACGATTTAATTAAATAATATTTTATCCATTTTTAAATATCAATACTGGAATACATTGTATAGAAATAGTAGACAAGCTATCCAGATTTATGATGGAAACATTATTTATAAATAATGTCGATGAAATAATATGAGCACATATTTTTGTAAACTAGTATTTTTTTAGTAGATACATGACTACTATATGTATTAAAATGAAGACGTTTCATATTATAGTACAATTTATTGATTCGTAGAATAAATTGCGTATTTTTTCAATTGATTTCATAGTATTGAAGATAAAAAGATAATATATTATAAAACCATTATACTTAATATTATTATATATGAATTAATTCTTCTTCTTGTCTCCCGAATAGCACTAAATACATTTTTTATCAGACGTAACTATATATTGGCATGGTACTTATGAATAATTAATAGAGTGATAATATATTAATAATAAATTCAATTTTTTAAATATTTACACGATTATCCAGTCTCGAAGATTAATTTTGTTTTAGTATCATCTTTAAATTTCGATAATATTTAAGTAAAAAAAATCTTTCAAATCGTATATTCGTCTACCTATACGTCTCTTACGTTGTAAACAAGAACTATTATGTTTCGAAAAGGTCATCGCCATGTATGAACACTCTGATACTGTATAATACGTACACCTACAATATAATATCATTTTTAATGCTCACCTAAGGAACAGGGTTCATTCATTTTCGTGTCATTGAAACATGCGGTTTTATTGTGGACACTAAGCTTGCACCAAGAGCATGTGAGAGCTATGATTTCCTTGGAACTGAACGACAAAACAGACTGAAACGCCTGCCAAAAACACAAAAATCTTTGGATTAGACGGAAATCTTTACGATTTTCTATAAAATCCATAAGACAATAGAGCAGTAATGATGATTTTAATAATATACGCACCTTTCCGCATTGCGAGCATTTGTCCTTTTGCGTCCTCCTGTGCATCCAATGGTGTTTGACTGTTTTATGTTCTCTATATTGCCGGACGCCGTCATCTTTGAAGCTCGACTTGCATTTGGCCGCTTCTGGTAGATTACCCAAACATTCTGAGTGCACGATTATACGACAACCTGAACATTTTAGACGGACTCCATGTTTCTACAGGGGAAAAACCGAAAACCATCACATTATTGACACGTTATATTTGTTTAATCTTTATAATCTGATATATTCTTATTTTATATTGTAAATTGATGTATATTAACTGTGATAATACAAAAATAAAATTATCACACTTTGACTACTCTGAGAAAAACATTGTCTGTCTTTAAGATGGTTAGAACGTTACTTTAAACGGTCGTCATAGTCAATTCGTCGAAAGGATAATATCTACTGAGTAACTGAAGTTAGGGTGGTTTGTATTTAAGCAAATTTGAAGAAATAGTATTGTATTTGTGGAATAATGCATAATGCATTCGAACGAATGGATTTTAAATTATTTTGATGTCCTCGAACGACCTATTTAAAAAAATATTATGCTGTAATTTGCATTTGGGCAATATTTTGTCTATGATTTTTCACTCTAATTTTAACAGATTATCGGGACTTTCCGTAAATTATACAACTATAATTAAAAATGAAAAATGTAAAAAAAATATTATCTATTATACAACGAATGTAGTTTAAAAATCGTATTATTTAAATTATTAATCCGCATTGTTTTTTGATACATCAAAAACGATATTTCCGTTTTTAAATCGTTAGATTCAGTATAAACAACGTAATGTTTAATCAAAATTCACTGTTTATTTCATATTTTTGTATAAACATTAAATGTTGTAAATTTTTAGAACCATATTTGATAAACTGCTATTTATTACTAAATTATCAACAACACTGATTTAACGACTTCACGTTTCCAATAGTCATTTGCAAATGTTATTTATTAGTTTACTGTGTACGATTTGTACAACTATAACATTTGATAAATCTATAGATATTAATCTATAGTTTCTAAAACGTTCTTTCGACCAAGGCTGAATTCCGACTTTTTGGAACAAATGTTTTCCGGCCTTTAAAATATTAACGATAATTTATTCATGATAAACACATGTAAAAATGATTATTTAGAGACTTAAATCGTACGATTTTTATAATTTGCGTTCTTGGACAGGTAACCTCGCTGCTCCTCATTCCCTTTAATTCATCACTGCTTTCACTTAAACATATACTTTTCTTATAATGTTTACAAAAAAGGAATTTGCTGAGATAATGATTATTGCTAATTGAAATAATTTTTGTCATTACAACCAGCCGACTATTATCTATGATATCAATATTAATAATATTATACGATGGTATGCATTCGATGACGATAAGGCACGAACTTAGGCGGAAATTCTCGCCGTAGAATCCGTGACAGGTTGTTGGCCGTTGGAGAACGACGAGGATCGACTTGCGTGGTAGTGTAGGATCTCTCGTGCGACCGAAACCCACGGCGGAGGTGGTGCAAGTCCGCAGAGCCGTGTACGGGGTACGGAATTAATCAATATTGATGGCCGTTAAGCCGCATACCCCGCACCATCGGACCGCAGTGGCTAAATGCATTTATAGTCGATGCACACAAACACACACATTACATTATACTACTAAGTTACTATACGGCACACTGGTGTAGGTAGGTTTTAATGAATTTAGCTCGTTACACACATCAGGCGGGTGTAGGGTGTAATATAAGGTGCTGCCCCGACGATCGTTAAATTATGTCTACGCATGCTAATGCGACGACTGTATAATAATATAATATTATATAAAAAAAAAAATCATAATATATAAAGTACGTTGGCAGTGGCAGAAATTTATGTACAGGGTGCGTCTCATCCCTAACACGGGTATCACGCAATGTCAAGAAAATACCGAGGCCGTGTCCTTAATAATAATTCTTGCTACGCGCTTTGAACATCCCGTCCCCCTCCCCATTGTTACATGATTTGGATAATATTATGTTTATATAGCGACGTTAGTCGTTGCAATGGCTATCACAGACTTGTAGTCCCCTCTTCCCTTAGCATTAAAATATAAGCAAAAATATTGATATAGCCATTTTATTGTAAACTAATTATAAGGGAATCGGTTTTATATTATTACTGTATTATCTTCTGAATGCGAAAAATAAACGTGGAATTTTACAACAAACCAAAAAAAAGACGTCTTATTTGATCAACTGAATTTTTGATAGATAATTATGATTGATTTGACAAATAAACTTTTTTATAAATTGTATTTTATGACGAACTGCTCGGATACAATATAAACAAATTATGAATTATAAACACTATTATAGTATTTACTATTTTTATGAATGTTATAATGAGTTTTTATTGTAATAATAATTGTTTTTGCGTCATGCCGTTTTGTATTGGAGTATTTGTTTTTTAGAAAATCATTTTCGGTGTCTATAGATAATATTCTAAATACCAATACATATAAAACAAAATAATAATTTAGATAATGATGATGAGGGGCTTATCCATAATTTTTGTTTATCGTTGTATACTTAGTTAAACTCAAGTTGTAAACAATCAAGAAATACCGACAATAACTAATCAATAAATACGTTTAGAACACTGTCTAAATAATTCAATCAATGATACAAACTATCATAGATTAATCATTATTTCATAAAATCGAATAGTTAAAATGAATATTGCCTAGTCATTTCGACAAAATTATTTCATACATTTTTATTATTGCCGCCAACATATACATACACATAAATAATAATAGCAAATATGCTACCGCGGATTATTTTTTGGTTACTGATTTTGATTTTAATCACATTTTTTAACATAATCCATTGCAGTTTCTTTAAAAACACATATTATCATTCAAAATATTTACATATTGTTATAGAAAGCACGGAAACAATTTCACTCTCTCTTTCAAAAAAAAAAAAAAAATATATTTGTTATATACAAATATATATAATATATAATATGTACAAATTATTATATCTTTTTATTATTTTGATGGTAACATAGTGTTATGGAAAAAAATTTACAGCTATATGACAGTCAAATATTATATTTTTGTTATTCTTAATATAAAATTTAAAATGTTTACAATTATGATATTTATAATAAATGTATGTCAAACAATGATAAAAAAAAAACTATTTTGTTAACTTGTAGTTTCTTACATTTAGTGTCTTATAGGTTTTTACATTTTTATTTTAGTTAATTTATTATTATATCCACTGACGACGTGTCACAATTTATTCAACACGTATATTAGATTTATTATTTTTATTATTAAATATTTTTATTAAATTGTATAATGAAAAATAATTGTTAAATTTAGATTTTATTTTAAGATTAATTTGTTATTTAAAAGTATTTATTAATTACTTTATTATAATAGATAATATCACAGTCATATGATACATATCATATTTCACAACTAATCACTGTGAGCTTATAATATTAAAAAAATTAAAAAAGTAATAAATTTAGCTTTTGAATAATATTATGAGTTTACACATAACAAATACTTTAAATCCATTTTTGAGCATAGATGCCGCTATAAATATATATAAATTCAGAGTTGTTTGATCGAATAACACTCTTGAATACTTAAAAGTATTACCGGTAACGGCTTTATATATATAAAAAAAATATATTTTCCTTGAATACTGCCATGTATGTTGTCTATGTTGTGATAATGGTATATAGTACCATACTACATAGATAAAAGCAATTATAGGTATAGCACATGTACTAACATCATTGTAATACTGTTAAATCTGAAATATTATTATTATAATTGTATAATATATTGTAGTGAAACCTCGTCCACATAGATAGATCACTTAAACAAATCGTCTGAAATAGCTGTTGACCGCATCAATGGTTTTTTACCATGGTAAAATAAAAAGGTAGGATTACAAGTTATTTCCTACTTTTAAATATTCCTTTACTAGATCTGTATCGTAGATGTTGTACACTTATTATTGATCATCATATTATGCATATAACAAGGGTTCCAGACTTTATGGATTTACATTTTAGATGAACATATTTTATAGGTATTTTCTATAAAAGCTTCAAATTGTTTATTAAATAAATAATCGTTTTATATACAAGATAATATATATAATATATGTAAAAATAATTATTATTAAAAATACTATAATATATTATATAACTAATATTGTATAATATCTAACGTTTGCAGTGGATAGACGCTGTACGTATGTACTCTCGAGTCTATTAAATATATATTTTAAAACAAGACCATATTACGTTACATGCTAAATTAATAGCTAACTTGATTGACATCACTGAAAATTCCATTACTGCATTTAAATTTACTAATGGGACATGAGAACAAAATGTCTATCTGAAATTGGAAAATGTGTTAAAACAAAATGTTGGTTTTAAATTATTAAAGAAAAAAAAAACATTTTTAACTGAAAATTATCTGGAATTAAAAACTCACCAAAAGACCTAAATTTAAATATATATTAAATTCAAGGAAAAAACTGGTAGGGGTACCTCAAGAGCTAAAAAATAATATTAAGATGGTTCTAGTCGATAAAAAATCCTTTTTTAGACTCTTCGTAGTGACAAGATTGTGAGACTTTTTTTTTTTTTATTATTATTATTAGCTTTTAGTATAACTATTACAGCTCAACAATTATTTGATAGACTTTAGATTATCCGATTTTCATGCTGATTGATTTAAAAAAAATAATTTGTATTTATTTATTTCTAATAATATCATACATGATGATTGTACTAAAATGATATCATTTTTAATATAAATACAAACGAATATACATATGATTTTAAGTCTTATGCCCTATAATTGGGAAACTCCAATTGACCAATTAAAAATGGAGAACTATGACACATGCCTGGTGTGGAACAAATGCGATAACTGAACGATTTTTATGTTTTATTCGATCATACTTATCTATTTCGTGATTTGTGTAGGTATTAACATAACCAAATAGGTTCTATATATTCAGTAGAGGTTTGAATATTCACAAATATATTATTATACTCGTCGTATATTATTTCATGCGCGTATGGAGCCCGTCACAGTCGTTACCCGCGACACCACAAATAGATGATATTTCCGTTCGTTTTTTTAAATCTAAAAACTTTTGATTCGTTTCTCTCGTACGAAACGCATTAAAGTAACCCCGTAAGACAGACAGCCATTTGCATATTATATAAGGTTTCATTTTGTGTCAGTATATAGAACGTTATAGTTTATGTACCTATTGTACCTACAATATTGTTTTGTAGACCATATAATATTATGACGTCGACAAAATTCGGATAGGTATATGACGATAGATATGGCGGTAAATAATTCACAAATTTTAATGTGCAAAAGTTATCAAAAAAAAAAAAAAAAATAATGTAACCATCAAAGTCTTTATTTATTTGATCGAATGTTTTGTTATTTATTTTTGGATGCCTGCGGTTCTATATCAAATTGTTTGATATATTTTAATGTGTCGCTGATGTCGGGTACAAGAATTAAACCATTGTTAATGTTGCCAGATTTCTAACGAACTAATCATTCTAGTCACGATTTTTGTTCGGTAGGAAACATGTTTATATATTTCAAAATAAATTATAAACGCAACGTCTGCAGACACGCCAGTCAGATGCGAATACAACTTTCCTAATATAACAGTCATATACGCATACTAAATTTATATACCTATAATACATTAAAAGACAGAAGAAAAACATCAAAAAAGTCTTATAAGACGTAAGTCAACGGTTACGATAAGGATAAGTCCATCGTATAGTACATGAAACATTATATGAGTATATGACAGTATATACGATTGGTATCCAACGATTTATGATTCGTTGAAATGCGGTCAACTTTTTAAAATTTATGTGCACAGAGAAGGGTGAAAAAATACCTAAACAATTTTTTCTCAAAAATAATAATGAATCAATTACCTGTTGTAAATATTTATTTGTCAAAATTCTAAGTCACAGAGGCGACTATTGCCTGAAATCCATACATTTACAAGCAGGGTGCAGTAAAAATACAATAAGAAAAATATATCATTGGTATAATTAGGACTAGAATCGATTTTTTATATCGATACAGATGGTTAAAAATCTTCTAAAAAGTTAAAAAATAATATGGAAATTTACAATTTTTCTTCAAATATCGAAAATTTATATTGAAATTAAAAAATATTAAAATCCCCAGTTTATATCAAAACAAAAATCGTTTAATAATTTGTATAAATAAATTTATATGAAATATATTAAAATATAGCTTAATTTTAAACTCAACAATAGCCAACGTCATGCCTATGATATTTTTTGTGGTAATTACGTTATTTAAAAATTATGTAATAATCTTATCATACTGTAAAATATGTTCATAAAAAAATAAAGCAATAGGTGCACTTACTATTATTATTGATTTTTTTTTATACAGTCCACAAATATTCTTCGTATTTCCAAAGTACAATATAATATAGACAAAACGCTACTGCAGTGGTGACCAGCTACGTCATTCAATTGTGATTCAACGGGTTATAGATTGAGTAATTTTTGCGATGAAAATAATATAATATTTTATTTTTCAGTTTTCGACTGTTGCGTAACATTTCCACGAGTCGATTAAATAAACTGGTATGTACCTACATAGAAAATATATTACATTCGTGTGTAGATGTTTCGCTTAACGCCACTAACTATAATGGTAATATATTGTTACCTTTATACATAACTACCCACTTGTTGTAACACGCGGGGCATTGTTCGTGGGTGATATTTCATAGTTATATTTGACGCGTGACGTGTATGGAGAATAAAGAGTAAAACGCGTAGGTATAATATTGTGTTTCTCGTTTGATACACTAACAGTATTTACAATGCGGCGCGTATCGCGTGCGCAGTAATAATATTGTTTACGAGAGTATAATAATATTCTATTTTTTCTTCTTGAGAAAAATATTAATGTTTTGAAAAAAATTATACCCTGCAGCCACAGAATAACACAAACACGTTCGAAAAACAAAAATACGTTTGTTCCGTTATGTGCTCTCTAGCAAACAACTAAAATATCTTATAGAAAAACAATAATGCAGAAATCGGTTTTAAGCAGTGGGTCTATATTCAACATTCTAAATGGTATACAAGAAAAAATCCCTCCGAAAAAAAATCTTAGGAAAAAACCCATAGTTGTTTTAATAATTGATTTTAGTGATATTATGTTATAGTTTAAAACAGTTAAACACTTTTTTTTTTAATCTATACAACAACAAATTTATAGATAAATATAAACTACATATCTATACATAAGTATCAAGAAATATAAATTAAGTAAACTGTAACTCTGCTCAAATCAGGCAATGCTTTATTGATAATTCGGTTGAGTAAAGGTATTATTTATTAAAGTGGATATTACTTTTAGTACATTGGGTTAAGCGTAACTGCCTTCAATAAAACAATTTTACGACATCTAAAGTTATTAAAATCTAAAATCCGTGTTTTTCGTACTTTTTTACTTTTAAAATATTTATTTATACTTAAATATTTAAAATTATTTAATTAATTATGAAAATTGAAATTGTAATTTCAAGTAAAGGTGATGAGTCATCGTAGTCACGGACAGATTTTATAACACGCGAAAATACACACACCAGTACACGACTGTCAACTGAGGTGGAAAAATATAGTTGTTCATATAATTCAATAATACACCTATAAATACACTATTATATAGAACAAATTACTATTAGATTAACGATAATTTCGATAACATAGATATAAAATAAATGAGTTTCATACATAAGATAATATTACATAGTGTTAGAGGTTTCTACAATGAAAATAAATATGCTCCGTTAAAATAATAGTTGATATAACGACTAAATATGGTTACGGTACGGTATGGCGACAATATGGTACACTAAATAATCAAAAACAAAATAATAAAACCATAATTATTAGAAGAAAACATCAATTTTTTTTAGAAAATATTAAACAAGCATAGAAATCCCATTAAAATTAAAAAATATGCATAAAAAACATATGAAAATCAAGAAATATGCACTTTTTTTCTAAAATTGACAAAATATGTAAAAAAATGTAAAAAAATGCATTTTTAATTTTTGTATTTAAACTTGTCATTGTATAGAACGAATTTCTAGCTTGGTCTGCTATAAATTGAGAGCGTACAGAATAATATGCAACTCCTACAACTTCCGAGTCCTAGTGATGACAAATGATGTTATAATGGTTATTTGTATGTAAGTATACTTAAATATTACTACGCAATATTCTATAAGTCACTTGCATGGGCTTTTGTTCGTATGGGATTTTTTCGTTCGGTGTATATTAATTTTCCCATGTTTTTATCCATGAACTTTTTTACCGATTACCGCCTAAATTATAATATAATATAGAAGTGAGGCGATGGAGGTAACTTATCGTGGTGACAATAATAATGTTGGAATATCATTTGTGGGTTGTAACTATTCCGGTCAATTTCATCGCAATAATGATGTAATAATATTCACAATATAATACGTATCAGTATAATTTATAGTAATAATGTGATCGGATGACAATTTTTACAAAAAACAATAAACGTAATATATATATATAAGTATACAATTCGTAATAGCGACAGTAGTAAATAATACGTGACTACAGTAATTTCGGTTTTGACCTACTCGTTCGAGTAAAGGTGAATTATTGTAAAAATAAAATGTTTTAAATGCCATAGTTTTCAGTATATAGCTACATAAATAATGTTTAAAAATAACCCTTAATATATAAGCAAATTCAAAGAGTTCTTGTTAATGAATACTAAACTACATTTGCAAAATTGTCGATTAAAAAAAAAAAATCAGGACTGTTAAGGTCTTAAATTAATTACGGTCGGTCTCCCATTTCTGTATGCATATAACAATAATATTGAATTAGTCACGAAACGTTACCTACGCTTAATTATTATAATATTGTGCGCGTTTCTTTCATACTATAAGAAGGGGACGTGATGGTAAGGATTGGGTGATGTGACTCCCACAGTAATGGTAGTGGTGGCAGCGAATCGATGTTTGGCGCCAACAAACAGATTTTTCTCGGACTTAACAGATTTGCTGTGTTTATGAGTATTGTACGATTTATTCATATAAATACGTTTTATTTCATGCATTTTAAATTACTTTTCTAATAACTCTTTGATGTAGTGTTTTGCAGTATTATTGCCCATCGGTATGTAACACAAGGGTGAGGGACCATTGAGTAGGGGAGAAGGCAAGTCTTAGGACTTTATGCCCACTTTGGAAAAATATTATAAACTTATAATTAAATTAACGTTCATCATGGATGGGGGTAGATTTGACTATAGTCAAGTTTATAGTTTTATTCAAGATGTCAATATTAATGAAATTCAGCGTATGTAGATTTGTATAAAACAGAGAAATGTACAGTTCTTATTTACTGATAATACCGCATAATGTATTTGATTACACTGAATTTACTGTATTATTTTTTTCTCATTGTACTCATGCTTTAGTTTTATCTATTATAAATGTATAACAAAACAAATAGTAATCATTAATACTTATCATAACAGCACTTGAATGTTGGAATAACATTGCACCTTGTGTAGCTAACATTTTGAGATTTATTTTATTTTTCCTTTTTTCCTAAAATTTAATCTAAGGTTAAGGGTGTGTCTGTGTGATAATTTAAAATTATATGCAACAGATAGTTTAATTTGTTTCAAACATAGCGCTGACACGTATAATATTATATGTATTTCACTGTAGCCAGTCGACGAGAACCTTGTAGCTTTGTCTATATTATAGCTTTTAACCAGGGAATAAAGAAAATATATGAAGAGCTATACTAAATTTATGTCATATTATTATTTTGCTTATGCGTGAAAAATTAAAACAAAATATAAAATAATGTATACTGTATAGTACGGTATGTATAATGAATTTATAAATGTTATTTATTCAAATAATTTTTGTACGTTGAATATAAAATATTTAGTTGACTTGTAAACTTTTAATATTTTCATAATCTTTTAAAGTTTTTAAACGAAACTTCGATACTTATAGTTGTTGTTATTGCATTACTTAAATATTATACTAATAGTCTAGTAGTCAAGTCTTCAACTCACAAATTAAATAATATAGATTGACTATTAATTCTAAGTATCCGTATTTACGTATAAAATAATAACTTCTGCTTTGTTAACCATATTGTACATTATTTTGATTTTTCATTCTTTTTTGCATTTATAAGTAGTTTCATTTTCATTAAAATTGCATTTTTTTATTGTAATTTCACGATACTATAAAAACATTATTTGATCAAGACGAAGATTTGAACTATAATATATTCTAATAAATGTATTACAATGTTCACAAACTGTATACAATATACATATTAACAATAATAACAGATTCGAGAAGTATAATGTTATATTGACAATAATAATAATATATCTAGAACACAAAATATATGGTTCATTAATTTTTTCCAGACTACAATAATATTACAAAATTACAAAATCAACTAATGCTTGATTATTTGTTTTCTTTCTGATTAAAAATATCTTAAAACCAATTTCAACTAAATATTTTGCGCCCCTGGACGTGCGCCGATCCGTGCCTCGGGCCTCTACATAAATTCGCGGCAGCCATGACGACGCCACGCGTAACATAATATTATTGTACATCGTTATGTGTTGTACGTGGGATCGTTCGTATTGCGTCAAGTTGGGAACGGAGGTATATATGTTGTTACTTGTTATTAGTGTTTAATTATTTAGCTATACGCGGTTTATTATGCTTTCGTCCATTCACCGGTGGTCATAAATCATTGAGCCGCGGCGCGGTCTGCAGGATGTACGCAATAATAATTAATTCGCGCAAAAGTTTTCGTTTTCCCAGGTACCAGCTGATGTACATATTATATTATACACGATAATAATATTATGTAGGTACGTGGATACATTTTGTTTTTCTTTCACCGGCACGTCAGTTTCAATAATCACCAACATGGACATACGTATGAATATATGTATGAATATGATATATATCATATTATGTATATATTATACATATTATAACAAAAATTCAAGAAAAATAAAATTAACTAAATGTGTAATATTTTTTTTTCTTTATCGATTTAATATAACATGAGAATAATCAATAATCATATTAATTCAATTGAAAAAAATTAATTATTCAAAAGTTGAATAAAAATTATGATTTATGCATCAGTAACGTAACTTCAACATTTGTGCCTGGAAGTGAAATTTTCAACAGTTATCCTAGGCAAGTATTTGATATGTATAAGTAAAGCTCATCTACATACGTGCTGAAATAATTATATACTTTTTTTAAATATAATTACATGTTTTATCAAATAAAAAATAAGTATGGTGGTTTATTTATTTTCAATATTTTTAAAATACTGTAAGATCAACTTATGAACAACTATAGTGATTTTTATACTATATATTTAAACTTTAACTAATTGCATTTTTAATTATAAAAATAAAAAAAGTTGTTGCTAAGTTTATTCGAAATTTGTTGTAATAAGTTAAACTTATTAGTAAATTTATTGAAATATCAAGCGTTTTGAGTTGTTGACTAAGTGTAACAATTTTTATTGTGTATATAAAACGATAATTTAAATTAAATTGAAATGTTTTAAGTTTCTACGATTATTATTTTTAAGTTATAGCAAATTTTTTTGATAATATAAGGTACTTTTAGATTTTTTTTAAAATTCTAATTAATAAATAAATATTTTTAATTTAGGCTTATCTTAATTTTAATTCTAGTAAGAATACTTTATGAGGAACTTTGTATTATATTTTCAAATTATAAAAAAAAATTAAATTAAAAGTATTCCATAACTGAGAATTTCCCGAATAAATAATAACTAAATAAACCTATATATTCAATATTTCAAATACATACTTTTAATAATAATTATATTTTAAATTCATTTTTAGACTTTGTAGGGTTGCTTGAAATTTTTTTTCGTACATTTTTCGTATTGTTTTAGGGTATTGAATTTTTATTAACCATAAAAAAAATACTTTCATTTAAAATATAGCGATGGATAGCTGATATACCAAAATGACAAATTAAAGTTAAATACAATTCTCAAAGTAAATTCGCAGTACTTAAAAACATTTTATTTTAAAATGCCACTTTTAAGCATGTTCATAATAATATTGTATTCGAATATTATAAAATGGACAATAAATATAACAATGAAATGTGAGACGTATCACCCATGAAATACAATATTATACAATATGCATAAAACATTTTAAGTAAATTTCGGACCAGAATTCTTAAACAGCGATCTGATCGGCAACTATTACACAACATCGAGGTAACTAGCATACATAATATATACATAAACTCGGTTACGATAATTTAATCCCGATTTCAATGACGAAAGTTTAGTGGCGTGGAATGAAGCATACACCAATTCAAACATGTATGCGAACTCACAGCTGTAAATCTTTCCTGTTGGACTAAGTCAAGCCCAGCAATGTTCTTAAAATTTTAGGACGTTTATTTTTTACTTCGCATACGGTTTTTATTATTATTACACATACAGAAAATATAATCCCCAAAATAAGACTTATTTAGTACAAAAACATAGTTCGTGATATAATGTACATTATAAATTAATTATACTATCTAAAAAGTAAAAATGGTGATTATGTATATATACTATATACATATATGCAGTAAAATCTAAATAATCATTAATCATTGTTTAATTTTCTGAAAATTGACTAAGATTTAGGATACAATGATTAAGACTTGGTCACCTCATGAAAATATAAAAGTTTTAAATGATAATAATTAAAATTTTAACTGTTAATTTATTAGTATTTTGTTACGAAAAAGTAAAATTTTGTATTGTATAGCAGATCTATTTAGTTTAATATTGACTTGCACTATTTGAAGTACGGAATATAAAAGTATGAAACTGATGGAGAGCAAATCAACTATGGCCTCCTTAAGTGGATATTCATGTTAAAGGTTAAACATATATCTATCAGTCCTGTTTTCACTTTTTAGTTTTTCATTTGAACTGACATAGAATCTATAACTTATATATACTTTTCATAAAGTTTTCTGATAGTATTAACAAATCAATACACTCCAAAAAGATAATCAGAACTGGGAGTCTATATTCACGTATCAAGATTTTATTTTACAATTTAAATTTTTGACGCAAAACATTTTAAACATTAGCTGAATAAAAAATTGACAATTTAATACGTTACCAGTCAAGCCTTCACTGTCATTCTTTGTGAATTATTAAATTAGTATTATTTTTTGAAAAAAAAATCTTGAACGATAACAAAAATAATAATACCACACAAAATTATTGAACGATTTTTTTTTTTTTTTTGGTCCATTTACATATTGCAATGTGTATTATTAAATTATTTATACGTTAAAAATGTAATTCTATCGGTAAAAAATTTAATAAATTTATAAAAAATGTATTAAAATATCACACGCATTTATGAATAATTTCAATTATAACGACATATATTTTGTTAACAATACAAACTGTATATTTGTACAACTGTATTTTAGCGACTAAATATTTTATATATTATTATATATAGTATGATAATAAAGGCAATTTATAGTCTGATGATACATCAATAATTCTAAAAATAATATTAATTTTGTATTCAAATTCTGACAGATGATTTACACTAATTTACATTGAGTTGATGGAACACGAATTATTGCGATTTTATTTCGTATCTTCTCTTTAGTTCCATATTTAAAATAAGATTTACTCTAAAAACGTTAATACGTATTGACGTAACGTGTAAATTATCGTTTTCGTTTTTTTTTTTTTTTATATAAGCAAAAAAAA
This sequence comes from Rhopalosiphum nymphaeae, assembly GCA_036289425.1. Classification (NCBI taxonomy): domain Eukaryota; kingdom Metazoa; phylum Arthropoda; class Insecta; order Hemiptera; family Aphididae; genus Rhopalosiphum; species Rhopalosiphum nymphaeae. The sequence continues at coordinate 1,086,169 of JAZAQC010000034.1, read as the reverse complement.
ACCTTTATCCCGCTATGCTAACCACTGGGGGTGCTTGTGTAGAGTAATGCAAATCCATTCAAAACCCCAGGACATTAGTTTTTATGATCCTAGATTGTTAAAATGTCACGAATAATAAGACGCCAATAGTTAATATTATAGAATACTTTCAAATTCACACATACCTAAAAATAGGCTATTTTTTATGTTAATTTATGGTAGTTTTTTAAACCATATATAAATAGATAGTCAATTTTTTTTTTAAATAAACACTTAAATTTCAATTGTTGGCAAAATCAATAAAATTTAAAAATATTTATAAAAGTTTTTAAGTATAGTACCAAGGCTTTACAATTGAATAAAAGGTTCCTAATGAATTTTTCTATTTAAAATTAAAAAATAATTGTTTAGCATAAAGGTGCATTCGTTTTTATGTGTGTTTGAAAATCAAACTTTGATGGAATTAGACTTTCATACAGAAAATAACGATTTTTAGTTATTTTATTGCAATTTAAAAAATATTTACTGTAGAAACTCAACTAGACACACAAACAATTATGGGTAGTAGCACTAAAGTGAAGGAGAAAAACGCCGTGATGAGGAAAAAATAGTTGAATAGTACGCGACGTTAAAAGTTTTCACGAGAATACAACACTACAATTACGAATATTTCAAACCTAGTATACAGTTTAAAAAAAAAATTAACCACTCGCACGTCACAATGGTGTACGTGCTGTTCTATAAAAACCTGAGTTTTCCTCGTCGTCTTTTAGGTGGTTTTACGCCATAAACCATATATTAAATACCTACGCGAACACTACACCGATGTGTAATTACAACGGTTTTCGCGACTGGAAATTATAATTACCTATTAATTATATGCAATACAATATTATATACGGCGGTAGTATATTATTGTATAATTATATAGAGTGGTCGATTAATAACAACTATTGCGTCTGAACCATAATAATAATGAATTCGTATATATATATACAATATTATAATATATTTAGTTGTCGCAGTCACTCGTTGAAGTAGTTTTCAACATTTACAACTACGTGAATGGATGTACCGAGTCGTAATATCTTCACTCTATGTGTCCAAATATATATATATATATATATATATTGTTTGTGATTTGTATTTGACTTCGTGTGAGTGCGGAATTACCGCGTAATGCACGAATCCGTCAACCCCTCGGAGCAATGTGACATAATATTATAAATATCGTTTACGGGCAATTATAATATAGTAGGTTGCCATTATTCCCGATTTCGCCCGATTGTCGGTTTTCAGAACACTGTCCCGGTATGGTTTTAAATTCCGTTGGAGGATTATTTATTTTTATAACTAAAATCTAACAAATATCAGGTTAGGCCTCCTATAATTAAACCTCGTAAAGTGTCAATAAGCCAATTACTAAGCAAATTCCTAATAAATAATAATATAACATATTATTATATTCAGTTTTAGCGGTTACTATTGTTGAAGTAATATTGAACGTCCACCACAACGCTGTTGGATGAACTGTGCCGTGATAACTTCACTGTACGCGTATATATTGTAATTTTCATTGATTGCGACTTATACACTGTGCGTGTGTGGAATTTACTGTGTAACTGCGGTTCTGGAAATCCGTCAACCCTCTTCCAGCCGTGACATAACGTTATAATATTATATTGTAATATCGTTGATTGCAAACTTTTATCATTATTAATGTCGTATAGTAACTATGATGTTATTACAAAGAGTATTTATCATATTAAAATCAACGATAAAATGACGTGACGGCGGAACGGACGACAACAATGTATAGAAATAATATATTATACAAATAAACCGACACCAGTTGTTAGAGTTTTTGAATTCGTTCTACTCATCAAATTAATAAACTCTTTCTTGCTTCCGGCGTTCTTCGAAAATCATCGTATTGGTATTTGGTATTCTTAGTTTCGTATTTGTTTTTACGTTTCCACCCATTCGCGGTACAACATCATATGTACAGTTCAACATTTTCCAAAGTTTTAATTTATCATTAGTGCACTGCATATATATGCATAGAATAGTTTTTCTTTAATTTATGTCTCGAGTTTTGTGACGGTTATTCGTATGCAGTTAACGCAAAATAATTAACGTGAGGATGAAATGTGGATAAATTAGATAAATACGTAGGCATTATAATAATATTAAAATAATTTAACTGACTCGATCAGAGTTATAACAATAAAGTTTTAAGTAGATTTATAAGCAATAACGAATTATAATGCAAATGGAATAAAAATAAATATAATATAAACTATAAATGATAAACTATTAAATTAACGTTGTTTTATAAAGTTTAAAATTGAAAAAAATAAAATTGTATTAATGCATTTGTTTTTATTTGCATGGAATAGTTATTAATTATTTTTAATTTAGTTTAGCTGCTACTGTACTGTTAATGAATAAAAAAAAAGTTTAAAACGAATTCAACATTCATTGATGTGTACATCCTATTACATATAATACAAAAATAAAGAAAACAATTCTTATAAAATAAGTATAATAATAATAAAAATTTTACATAAATGTCAAGATAAGTCCCTTTGCAGCTTATCTTGATTATTGTTTTTTGACATTTTCCGTTTTAGGAGTATAAATATGTGTGTATTATAGATATATATATATAAATAAATAGAAAATCATAACACGAAATATGTACAGTCTAGAAATGTTGAAATTGTATTATTATACATAAAGTGTATGACAACACTAAAATCATTTTCGCGGTGAGATAATTATCAACTAGCTCAGTGATTCTCAACCGCCGGTTTATGGACCGGCACGGGTCTGTGATTAAAAACGTACCGGTTCGTATTGTATTGGAAAAAATTATATTTTTTAATGTATTATACCCCAAATGTTCCGTAATTCTATATAATAAGTCATCTGGCGGTTCGCGACCGCAAAAAGAATGAAAACCACTGCACTAGCTGATATAAACTTTATGTTCCGTTTTTAATATGCATTATTTAAAGTATTGTTATTATATAAAAACGGACTTTAATAATATACACTATACAAGATTTAGCATTAAGTTGAAATGAGTTGATCATCAAAAGAAAAGCAAGATGTAAAGAAATATTTTAGGAAATAGTATAGCTAATAGAAAAAGACTAACTTGATTGTTATGATTGGGTTTCTTGCTTTTAAAAATTTGCATATAATTGATGGATATGGCGAATAAAAATAATTTGATTCGCTTACTACTATAACGATGATTGTTTTTCAAACTTTTACTTAATTTTAAAACAAACAATCTGTAATATTTAATTCATAATAAGCATGTGTGATATATAGTATATATATTTATTTAAAAATGTAGATTTACTTATCAGTATCGAAAATGTTTACAGATTTTAAAACATCATAATCAACTGGAAATCACTGGATTAATATCGACATTAATATTTGATATTTTTTTGTGAGTTCTACGTAAAACTTTATACAAGGAAACATTTTATTGATTTTCGGCTATTTTGTGTTTAAATTCCATTCAGATGATAGGAGGTGCCGTGTGAATATTTTTTACCATTTTATTGCAGTTTTTGGCCAGTGTAAGCATTCGATTTATTATAATAATATTACGTTCGTCATCGTATATAGCAGAAAAAAAAGTTTGTATATGGATTTGAAGATATTAGATTCTTACGATGAACAAAATAAAATTGTTAAAATACTGTTTCTTACCAGATGTCGTCTGTAGGGAATACCAGTATACGAGTTTGGATCGGCATAATATAATTTTGTCATCATTCGTCCCATAGGTCTTACTCACGTCTATACATCATAATATTATACAATAACAAATATTATGTTAATCTCGTGTATCGTATAATATTATATTTGTTCACATATCTGTGTGTTGTATATTGTGATACTATTTTCTGCACTGTTAAAATAAATCTACAACTTTTACACTACATACTTGATCGATGCTTTCCAAAATCGGTGTTAAGCCCAAATGAAAAAACTAATGGATAGACATGAAAAAAGTTGTGCCGATTTTTTTTAGACATTTAACCGTTTAAAGCAAATATATTTCAAACGAATTGAGACTATGTGCACGCGAGAATCTCTTATAACTTTATATTTTATTCTCTTAAGAATATATATTATAAATAAAGAAAATCATTATTTTGTCCCGTGTATTCTTAAAATTAAAAAAAAATTCATATAGAATAAATATGTAAATTATTAATCTAGTTTCTTACACCAGAAAAAAAAATAATGAATATTATCAATTATTTTCAATGATAAATCACCATTAAAAAATGTGTTTAAAAGTCCGTATATATTTTATTACAGTTGTCGGTAATTATTTAATTATTAAAAAACTTATTATATATATTGTCATTCATATACAATAGAGTCCAGCTGAATATTCGATCATAATATAGAATAATTTTTAACGCGTACATTATAACACAATATAAAATAAAATTTAGTATTAATTAATACGTACAGATATAATCATAATGTATACGATAATTTTACAGCCAAGTTTAATTCTGTTATTTAAAAACAATATTTATTTTTTATTAAGAAAATAGTTTCATTTTCAAAACAGTTATTTAAACACAAATGTCGATATTATAATTTATTATCGACCGTTGTTTCCACCCTTTTACCTTATTACGGGTTCTCTTACTTTAGTCGGTCGATCTTTTTAAGACTTTTACGGTTGACGGAACCTCAAAGATTGGAGAAAATAATATTCTTATTCGACTATTTAATGTTTATTTTAGCGAAATTTTTATATAGCATTTTGGTATACATTTTTAATTGTTATTTATATTATTTTAGCTACAATACATTGTCTGTAATTATAATTATCATGTACTTTTCTTAAAAAAAAACAAACAAAATAATCAAGTATTATATAATAAAGTTTTCTATTATCCAAATGTTTAATCATAGTTATGCCATGTAGAAGGTTGGTTATAAACGTAATTTTGCATATCGTTCCACAAGGTTTTGTAGGTGATGAACAAGAATGCATACTGTTGAAAATATAAAACGGATAAAATAAGATAATAATTCTTTTTGTCGAAAAGTATTGACGTTTTTACACGAGCAGTCGATTAGCAGCTATACGTATATACAGTTGATTTGATAAACATAGTAATTTAACCTCACTGTGTCACTTCAGTTTGGTCGTCTAAACTTAAAATACTTTTAACTAATTATTATTTACTAGTAGACGAAAAAATTTGATTTTTATCGAGAGGTTAAATTAAAGTCGTTTGTATACTATTCTTAAAAAAAAAAAAAATGAAAATTATAAAATGTATACTGATAAAGTGATAACAATAGTTAGAAAAAAAATACTTTTTGATAAATTTAAAAAAAGTTACTAAAAACGTTAGTAATTTCGGATAAAATAAACGTTTACCTCTAAACGAATTTCTCTGTATATATTGACTGTATTAAAAGTAAACATGTTATACAAAATATATCGGTACCGGAACTCTTTCGATTAAATTATCCAATGGGTTCTTTTTTACTACGTGAAATCTAATAAATTGTATGGATCTATATTGGCTAGTGAGATTCAATATTCGTATATTACGTACGTAACAGCACAAATTGATAGACCATTAAACGCGACGTTGTAAGATGGGATGTTCTTTTTAAAAATAAAAAAAGGATGCATTTATTTATCGAATGATCATCGTAGGTTGAACTAAGTAAATGAAAACACCATCTAATACTTTGACTTCCTGAATTTCTCCGTGTGTGTGATTTACAAGTATACAACGAAATTTACAACTAATAATGTTATCATTGTGTAATTAAATTAATTCGATGTAACGTTATAAAAACTGCGAAAACGTCAGATGACACGTATTGACGATATAATAGTAGACGATTTTTTTTTTCATTCGATGTCTAAAAAAAAGCAAAAAAGTGTATTTGGTAAAGAAGAATATGAATGACTAGCCTTAAATATATAGTTGGTAATTTTTTTAATTTAAATTTTCTTTTGAGTTCATTGAATGTACATATTTTAAAATCATTTTTAGTCCATTTCTTAATTTATAGAATTATATGACAATTTAGTTATTATAACATTTAATTTTAAATAACAAATATTATGTAGGAAAATAAATAGGTAATAGTAAAATCCACTATAGTAATTAGGCCGTCAACATTGTTTATGGTTTTTTTTATCTGGAAAATTGTAATAATAATAATATTGTGTTATAATAATAAAATAATTGTTTAACAGTTGACTGGCGAGATGATAGGCAATTTCAGTACATAAGTGTTGTCAACGAATATATTTTCATTGCAACGAAATAATATTTAATATGTTCCTAACAGAATTCTCCACTGGTCACTATTAACTATAATATTATATATTGTGTTAAAAAGTCAACGACTGAAAATTTGACGATTTCAATTAGGGAGACTGATATATAGTCATACTACATTTGTTAACGTTTTCATAATGGATCCGTCGTCGATTCATGGATTCTGCAGTGTCATTTCGACGTCGAACGCGAATATTGTAATTATAAAAACAAATTACTTATTAATTACGTTTCATCGCACGAATGATCAATATTCGTTTTACGAGCGTATTTAGTGGGCGGGTGTGACACAATAATAATATATGGTCACATCGCCATAAGTCACCAATAAAACACTACCTGGACCACCGCGTCACCGAGTGAAAACCGCAATAATGATGAAAATTATTTTTTTTTTTTATAATAGCTTTATATCATAATTCAAACTTTTACACAATCAAAATTACGATTTTTTTTTTATAATTTACTCTATATTCCTGAAAAAAAAAAACACGCGATTTCGAAGAATTTAAGATAATTTATTTTAAGACGACTCAATGCGAGTTTGAATATATTATGTAAAATAAAATCAAAATCGGTTAAATAAACTTTTTTAACGTTATATTAAAACAAATATTATTATAGCCTACATCGTATTAGTTATGTTTGTAAATATATTTGTAATTAAATTACGAAACATGGTAGATTTATTGGAATTTGAGGAAATCCTTGACAATGGCTTTCAATTAATCGTAAAAGATAATATTGTTTTTGGTCTACGTGTTTTGATGAAACAGAATTAAAACATTATAAAAGTCCAATTACGCGTTATGCGGTGTCGTCAAATATAATTACTCATTAACTACCTTAGAAGTGAAATTTCTGAGTTTTTTTTGTGTATCTTATATCACACATTATGTAATTAGATGATTTGTTTATTGAATTTGCCAATTTATACTATACAAGTACGATATTTCTAGGAACGATGTAAGTCAAAAATATAAATTTCCTATGAAGTCAATGATCCAGTTCGAAAACAATTTTTTGCCGTTTTTCGATGATAGTCTTATGGGATAAAGTGAAAAGTATGGACGGCCTACCACTCTCGTACATTGAGAAAGTATAAACAAAGCATATTAATTCACAATGCTTCCTTTTTATAATTGTTATTTTATTCAAAATCTGATTTTTGAATCTTTTAAGTACAATTACTTAAGAACTATATTTTTATAATATATTAATTGTTTTATACTTTTGTAACATTTAAGAATTGACAAGGGGGAGATAATTTTTTTTTAATGAGAATCATCTTTTTTTCCTTAAAATTGAATTTTTTTTGAAATGTTTATGTATCTAAATTAAAATTCAAGCCAGTAGTTTCTGAGTTACTTAACTTTGTATAGTAAGAATAATTATAAGTTTCGGAGAAATAAAAGATATGATAATGATTTGTAAACTTCAGTAATTGCTAATTAATATTGATCAATTTACTTTTTATAATTTCTAAGAATGTCCGAATGTGATTAAATATTATGTTGAATATAACAATATCTATTTTATTTTATTGCAAAACTATTTTTAAAGACTGTTATCCTTAGTATATAAAATATACCTACATATTAAAATATCATTGAAATTTTAAAAACTAGTCATTCGAATCGTGATTTAGTTGTATCGAAATTTAAAAATAACTATCTGTTCAATAATTTACGGAAAAGGTAGTTCGATTTAATTCTAAAATGTTAGTGTTTATCATAAGAGAACACTTCTTAAATTATATAAAGATCTAAATAATTGAAAATATGGTACTTGAGTACACTTACAGATTTAAATAATCAGAATTTGAATAAATTAATTACCAGGGTAAAATGGGGTTGAGCGTTTCAACGCACTTGATAAATCGCCGTGTATATTATTTTATTTTCTGTTTTCTGACCACTGTGGTAAGCCTGAGTCACCGCTGTCAACACTTTACAAAATAAGTGTTTATACCCTTTTAATTGTGTGAAACCCCAAACAATTAACAGCAAACAATATTGAAAATCGAAATTCAACACTCAAGCGTAGATAGGATTTTTACAGTGTAATGTAAAACGAATAAGTTAATAATTCTTTCAGAAAAAAAAATTCGAACGATGTATTTTATGACAACGATATAATTTATGATATAAATTTTACCATGTGATGATGTTAAGTATACCTCTAATTATTTGTCCATGTTTCGATAACAATAGGTCTCGTGGACATGATAAGAACCGATAGTTGGCTTACGAATGACGTTGTAGTAAACGTTATTTGTGGGTATCGCTTCATCGTTACGAAAATAATATTTGATTAAATACTTTTCCAACCCGTAATATTATTGCACTATTCATTATAGACAGTGGTTTTACGGATTCGCGAGTTTCACTGGACGTAGTACTAGAGGCTCAACAAATATGTTTGGCTCACAATACGAGTATAGGCTCGGTGGTCCGAATGACATCCGAGGATTTTACCTCGATAAGATGTAACAACGTGTTGTCGTCAATACGATTTTAAGTGGTTGATTTAAGCCATTTAAGGTATTAGGCAATTTGTGAATCATCAGGACCTATCTATAGACGAATCAGATAGTACCTGTCATATGCGAACGAAAACCGAGGCTTTGATGAATGGTAAACCTGTCTATGACACGTATGCTTATTTTATAGATCAGGAAGTCCAAAGTATAGCATATTCAGACTGACCATATTATAATAGTTAAGCTCCGGACATGTTAATTATGCATATTTTAATCGCGCTATTTCTTTTTATTTTGAACCTATGTGGCTATGTTGTATGTGTGATAGAGTTACTATATGGTTAATTAATCTGTGAATTGACTTCTATTAATTTGTAACTAAAAATCTTAACACCATCATAATACGTGGATATGTGTGATGGTTGAACGTCACGCTTCGCCGAACCTAACCTTGTTAGTGTCTTTTGTTCATTTTGACCTTTTTTGTAAGACATTTGCACATCGTTCGATATTTGGGTTATGCGTCGTTTGGGCATCGTCCTTTAACCGTATGTCAGATTATTGTATGTAATTTGTGCATCAGTATGCTTAACAATAGAACTGGGAGGGATTAGGAATACCCAAAAGCATCATTTGTTTATTTACTTTTAGATTACAATTTGACGCTCGTTATATTCAATTTTTAAATGCCATGTAGGATTTTTTGTTTAAAAACGTGTACGTTTATATTGAGACAAGATTAAATAACTGAAGTGTACGGTTAATAGCATTTTACAATATAAATAATAATTAATTGTTAACGTGAGATTAATACATTATTACAGTCAATATTTTATGTCCTAACCACGATTTCAAATATACCGAGATCGTGTTCCACGAAACGCTAGTGACTTGTCGAAATCAGAACGAATGTCATTTACCTTACACGCATAATTATGAAGTTTTTCTCGTATCGCGGAGAGTATATAATAATATTTATATAAAAATATTTCTCGTTCCTTTTTAATGTATTTTACCGTTTCGCTCACACACAGGCATGATGTCTATACATGTGTCCGATTTAGAGAGGAGAGGAGGCTGTGTAACGTCATGTCAAAAATTTAGACCCCTGTAGTTTTGTAATTATTAAACGCCAACACAAAATAAATTTCGTTCAAATTTATACATATTAAAAATATATAATATGAAATTGTATTTTTCTATTTAAAATGAAATTGTCATTAAAAAAAATAATGGTTGTTAGTATGATTTTTTTATAGTAAAATTTAATAAGCAGCTAGTTGTTGGTACTGTACTGACATATTAAATGTTATTTAATACACAAAAAACGTATTGTTTTTTATTTTTTTTATTTCGAGCCCCACAGCATTATTTTTCTAGCAATGGGCACCGTATATCTAAACCCAAATCATTCTTGATGATAAATTTATGTTGCGTACCGACCAACCATTTATAGTACAACCAAAAATATGAACATTTAATATATATATATTTTCTAATTTTAACAGTTGTTATCTAAGGGTTGCAATATTATATTTCCAACTGGTGTAAACGTTCCAGTGTTATAAAGTACACAAAATGTCAACGATGACAAACGATCCAACGAATGTTTGGTAGAATATCCAAAATGTACGCAAACGGCTAATAGCCACATAGAAGAATTTTACAATCATTATTTAGACCAAAAATAACTTGGTCAAAAATAGTTATAATAAAACGTAGTATCTAACAGTAATATACCAGGGAGATTGAAAATAAACTATTGTGCGATATTATAATGGATAGAAATATTTGATCTCGTCGTCATTCTTTTAATCCAAAGTTTTCTCGGAGGTTACATTATATCATTTTTTTAGTACAATCCAGTTACAACTTCCGAAAAGAAACTACGATAGTTGCCAGTTGGTTGTCCGATGAAATTACAAAATAATAACGTCACGATAATTTTAATAGAATATTATATAGAATCTGGGCTGGCGGGATAATATACGATAAAATGTTATGACAATATTATTTTCAAACGTACATAATAATTAATAATCGTTCACTATAACGATTATTATTCAGGTGCAGTCTTATCGTGAAAAATATTGTATTTACCGGAAATCGATTTTAACCTTCGGATTTGGATATTGAAGTGGAGATTTAATTTTAATTTGAATAGGTCAAATAATGTGCACTTCACTGCGCATGTCATTGTACGATATGCGACTTTGAAATGAATATCATGCCATAGAAAACGTCGCATACTTTTCCGCGAAACATAATACATTTTATGCAGACAAAACACTTTGCATTAAATATGTTTTATATTCGTTAATGTTCGAGGAATCCCGAGAACACAATAATGGATCCCCATATGTTTACAGCGCAAATCATAAAAATATCGCAGTTTTAAAATTAGTTTTGTCCCGTATTATGCTGGTACCGTATGTCGTTTTTTAGAAGGATAGATTTTAAAATTGCCCACATTATTATAGGAAATAATTGATACATAATAATTATCTAGTTTAAAACAAATGACGCATTTATGACGATTTATCAATATAACGATGACTCATTATCAAATGCTTAACGAGATCGCACACGGTGCTAAAATTGCGCCAGATCAAGTACAAATGTAGAAGACACCAATACCGACAGTTGTGCGATTGCCATTACTGATCATCGTGTAAACTAAAATGAGAACTGCATACTCGTGTTTTCATAATACTATACCAATAATATTTTGTCGGAGATTAATTTAATTTAGATTTATTTTTCGTTCACTAATAAAGAGTGGAGTTTTGGTTATTGTTATAAACACCCGCGTAGGCTGGAATATTGATAAATTAATCGAGTGTAAATGAACGTTTTAAATTCACGAAAAATCAATTGGTAAATTAAAACCAATAATAATAATAATATTACCACAATAATAATATTACTCGTATACGCCGTAAGGCGCCCGTTTCAATTAGATTATTGCAACGCACGACAGACACTGCTGTTTACAGCGCCGTGGCTCGATAACGCGACATCGGGATTGAGCAGCTGCAGTCGACACCACACTGGACACGTTGCGAACCAGTGATTTCGGATTGGCACACCGAGTAGAACATCTCCGCCGGCGGGCCCGTTGCCCCGACCGTGTGTAAATGCGCACTACGCGCCTTCTATATTGTTTTAGATTGTAATATCATTTGCCGCCCAGTGTGTTTGGCGTATCACACGTTTCGACGCGCTCGCAATAACCGGGATGCGACGCGTTCTCCGCGATTAATTGTACCGTGCATAACACGCGTGCGCTCGTTCGGGCAAATCCTCTCCCGGCACGTCGTCCGAGTACGACCTGTATATAATATTACTGTAATGCGCTTAGGCCAGCCGCTGTCACGCGTGTCACGACATTTAATCCGGCCAGTCAAAACGGGTTTCGAAACCGGGTAAAAAAAACTCGAGTAACCGTAAAAAGACAAAACGGAACACCGGCGATAAAAAAAGAAAAAAAAACCAAACGCGTTCGCTTCGGCCCGAAGTACCTACCCTCGGCTCACCACCGTCCGTCTCTGTACGATCCCCTAACCTCCACGGTGCTACCAGAGCAGTGCCGTCAAGATTTAGATTTGTCCAGGGCAAAATTAAAAATATTTCTTCCCCCCTATTTTATTTATATGTGGTTTAAAATATTATAAAAAAAAAAATTTGGCGCCCCTTTAAACCCCTGCGGCACGGCTCTAGGTGCTACTGTACTCAGGTCCAGGCCCCATCGTGCGATGATTTATCACTAATATAATATGTGTATGAATTTATTGCACTATATTGGCGGTTCTTTAATTTACCACTCGTGTTATGCAAGACTAATTCAACTCGTGTTTCGCTGGCACTTTATATAGTAATTCGACGCCAAATTGAACGTTGTGAACCGTATTCTGCATGAACACTATTTTAAATTGACAGAAGAAAAAATTACAGGATTTTGGTTTTATATGAATTACAAAAGAGCGGGAAAATCCGTAAATGGCTACTCTGGTGGCGTTTGCCAACCGTGACGGATTGGAATTTTCAAAAGTGTCTATTCTTCCGCGACGTAGCCTACACAATCATACTAAAGAACACACTTTCTTGCTAATTGGAAAGTATCGTGTCAAACATTTTGAAAAAAAAAATTGGATAATTGCAATGGAATGTATGTACTAAAAATTGTGTATTGAATTTTAGTATGAATACTTTTCAAAGGTTCTGAAGTATAGAATTCAAACCATTTGGAAATTTCAAGCTTACAGATTAGCACCACACGTCATCTATTCTATCGAGATGGTATAAAATAATATTTTATATAAAACCGTTCAACGGCATATTTTATTTACGTAAAAACAATAAAATAAATAAGCGTTTTTAATCGATTATCCTTACCACCGACAACACCGACAATGAAGTCGTGTTCAGTTAGTTATACTTGTTACGTAATGAACAAAAAAAAATGTTTTAAAAAAGGCTCTTCATTGTTACACATTCTGATATATGAAGTAGGAACGTGAATAATTAAGTTACCCTCCATCAGCTGTCAATACAATTATTTTCGGATAAAATATTCACATCTGTATTTAGTATTATTTCGAAATACCTGTCAACATAATTGATTAACGCTAATAAGAAGTTTAAAAAATACAAATAAATAAAAAACGGGTACTCCAATAGGAAAGTGAAACCCAAAGTTTAGTTGTTTGCCTTAAAAAAATAAAAGTATTTAAAATATTCACGAAGTTTGGTAATTGTATATCGCGTTACGCTGGACTTTTCCTTTAATAAACTTAGGTATCGTTCAAATATATCTACTGTACGTAAGTATAGTTGGTAGATGCCTTTATATATTATTTAATTTACAGTTTAGGGTCTAAAGTGGAAACCTACAGCAAATTAGCGTAATTTTAGTTTGTAAATTTAAATTACGCAATACGATGACTTACGGTAATGCAGGGTCTAAATTTTAGTTGGTAAATATACAATTTATAGGTTTTTGCTAGTACACAAAACTACGAGTTTTGAATTCCAATATTAATTTTTCAAATGGAAGCTGATAGTGAAATCTCATATATTATTATAAAACAAAATCTAAAAATGCATGAATTTAAAAATGAAAACGTAAGTATGAGTATGGTTGCGTTCTTGTTACTCGTGATACATTCACATGTAAAATTTTATGTAAAAACTTATCATAATATTTTAAAATATCAAATTATGAAACAAAATACATGCTATGACATCAAAATACAATAGTTTATAATTGTTCAACCTTTACAATGTTTTTTAATCACTTTATTTTTTACATTAACTTTTTGAAAATTGTCTATATTGACTTGTCTAACCAGTAACCTTTCCTGACATAGTTATAGAATCATTGATATTGGTAATTTTTTCGAGGTTATCTTAAATAGACTCTGAACGTGGTAACATTACAGATGTATAAAATGCAATAGCCTAAGCTGGTGTACAGTAAAAAAATCGTCGCGCCGATCCACAAGAAGTAAAATGACCTCACACGAGTCGTTGAGCGATATGCTGTCACCGAGTGCCAACACGGCGGTATCTCGTAGTGTAATTGGTCACCCGGCGTTCCTTCACGGAACACATCAGTACGGCATTTTAGTGTTTGTTACAATCAAAGCGAGTGAGTAATTGAAAAAATGTGTATACCTGCCCTACTAAAGCAAATTTTGACCGACATATTTTTAAGAATCTGACTATCTCGGCGATAAATAGTATATTTTGGTAATCAGCAACTAAAATTAATGCACTGGTTATTCTGCTCATGTAAATAATATTTTGGATGATTCTACAGTGTTTACCATTAAAAATTTTCCAGACGAATAGTTAATAACAGAGTTTAGTAGATTAAAGAAGTAAACTATAGTTTAACTAATATGTAAAGTATATTTTACTCTTGTGAATAATAACAGAGGTAGTAAATATATCAACATCAATAACCCACTATTTCATCGTACTGTTAAATTAAATGTATGTTATGATCTTATGAGCGAGAATAATATGGTTATTGGTATCATAGAACCTATGTAGTATCGACGGTATTACAACAATATGATTAGATAAACAAACGAACGATAATAAAATGTATCGATAAAATATTGAAGCAGTAATGAAAACTACTGCAATCTTAGAAGGTATTAAAGTTTCGAAAAATTTTGCAAAATTTGTACCAATCACGGGGAAATTATACTAGAAATTAGTTTTTCATTACGCCCAGTATATAAGCATATCTAATATGCGTTGTAATAGTCAGCGTTCTCAAAGAGAAACTCAACCTTAAGATCGTTCGTTGATGTATTTTTTTTTTTGCACCTGTATGTGCACACACGTTGTTTGTATCTCGGTCGCGGCGACACCTCCTCGGCGTGTCATTGGTAGCAAAGTTAGTGTTGTTGGTATTAAAGAGTAAGTATTGGATAATAATATGTTTCTGCGCCAACTAAAATAATTTAATGACGGTGATATTGACGTAACTATATCAGTAATAACATAAGTCTACACTCGAATGAAATAAACAGTTATAATATCAGTTTTATTATCTAAGATATAATAAACATCGTCGTTACGAGTTACGACAACGTGAAATCACTTATGAACATTTTTCATTTATTTTTAATTCAAAACGAGTAGTACCTAAGTAGTAAACCACAAGTCGGTACAGATAATAAATAATTAATAATTAATAATAACACGGTATTAGATTTTTATCATTTTTATAGTTTTTGAAACATATATAATTTATTATGAATGTTGTAGACACCTTTAACAATAATACATTTTTTTTCAATGGAGCTCTCTTTTTCATGAAAATTACTTTATTTTATTAAACTGACAGACGTGTGGTATAGAATGAATAAAAATTCGGGAGAGATAAATAAAACCGTAAAGCTTGGGTTTAATTGATTGATTAATTAAAGTATTTAAAGAAGATAGTTATGTGAATGTTTTTGTCTTAATATTCAACCAGAATCGATTTTCGGCGATGAAATTGATCATTAAAAGATATTTATACATTTATAAAAAAAAAAAAAAACATTTTTGTACTTAGTAAACATTTATGTGTTCAATTAAAAACACAGATAACAAAACAATGAATTTAAATCAGTTTTAATAATGATATCAGCTAAATCCGAACAGTTTTGACTAACTTTTTAGCTGTGTTAAAAGTTCAGATTATAGTTAAAAGTTAAAAACATTCTATACAGACGTATTATACAGTAAAAGGATTGGAATTATTAATTTACCGATTTTAATATTCGTACCTTATTAGTCTTTGTTCTCTGTCATTCACCACCGACAACGCGCTCAAATCGGACTACCAGTAAATGCGATGTGTATCATTCGAATACGGTAAGACAATAATAGTAATAATAATAATAATATACCCTTATATCTCGATGGACCTGTCTATAATATAATATACTCTCTGATGTCTCCTGGAGTCAGGTAGTGGTAGTATGCGGACTTCCGGCAGCGGTCGCGCGTTATCTTACTTCCTTTCGGTGATCTCGATTACACAAAATCAATGTGCCAATGGTTCTCGTGATTAGGTTAGCTAACCTAACCACAAAACTGGTCTTTAATAAT
Organism: Rhopalosiphum nymphaeae; assembly: GCA_036289425.1. Classification (NCBI taxonomy): domain Eukaryota; kingdom Metazoa; phylum Arthropoda; class Insecta; order Hemiptera; family Aphididae; genus Rhopalosiphum; species Rhopalosiphum nymphaeae. The sequence continues at coordinate 1,069,735 of JAZAQC010000034.1, read as the reverse complement.
TACGTATAGTTTATTACTGTATTTATCCTACCGTGGTTGACTGATATCGTTGGTCCAAACTTGTTCAACCAACTAATAACCATTCAAGCTGAACGAAATGTGAACAAAATTAAAATTAATTTAATTACAATATACTCATATTATATAAACAGATAGGTATATTATTGTATATACAAGTTTAGTGTTAATTATCTATACATATAAAATCCAAGTACCACTTAGTCACTGATCGCTGTAACTCAAAAACTACGCAACGTTCGAACTTGAAATTTGGAATAGAGGTTCTTCTCATATTTTCACCGTGCAATAAGAAAGGATTTTCAAAAATGTTGCGTTCTAGTGGAGTAATTATCAATAATAATTATTAGCCGCCAATACGTATTGTGCTGCACGGCGGCCCGCGGGTTTTCAGCTACCTGCAACCTATCCTTTTTGTCCGAAGGTCAACAATAAGAATTATTCCCAGAAGTTTATCGATAAACATAATCTCATGCATCGCGCATACACCAATATAAACTTAATATACCAATATAATATTATACTCCTATTATATAACATAAACCAATACACATACAAATTCTATTTATGAGTTATCTCTCTATTATTGCATTGCCACGGTGTCTATACAATATACATTTTTATGTGCACGCCAACAAATATTCATATCATTTGCTCGCAGTACTACCAGCAGTTCGGACACGCGTGACATGTTCCATCTGACTACCACTTTCAATTCAAACGGCTACAGTTTCCCGTTAAAGTATGTTTTGCCATGACAATTAACAAAGTGCAAGGACGGTATTTAAAAGTGGCAGGAGTGGATTTAAGGAATGACTGTTTCTCCAATGGCCAATAATTATACGTCGCCTGTTCACGTGTAAGCTCTTCTGATAGTCTGATAATACTGTTTTCCGAAGGGAGAACCAAAAATATTGTATACAAGGAGGTATTATAAAAAATGCAAAACGGCTTTGCACAAAAAGACTATTTTGCACACGACAATGTTACCCATAATATTCTAAAATAATATTGTAAATATGAAAAAAACAAAAATACACGTGTGGCTACGTTACACATTAAAAAATGATATAATTTATACACCTAAAAGAAGTTTTTCCGAGCGACACCGGGTAATTCAGCTAGTTTAGTAATAATTTATTACAAGCTTATAGCATAATAATGACAATAGTATGTATTACTAAACGATTTTTCATACATAAAAAGAAAAAAAAAATTTTAACAGGTTTGCAAATATAGAGCAAAAAAAAAATTGTGTCATCAACAACTGTGAGTGAACATCATTTAAAATTTAAAAGTCATTAAAGTTCATTTAAGCCGTCATAAATGTGTCTACGGGTGTATGTATCATATTAATTATTATATGTGTTTATAGTATAATAAAACACAAAACGTTTGAAAATAAAATTCAACTTGATTTATAAGATAGTTAACAAGAGCTAAATATTATAATGGATAACTACAAAAAAAAAATGTATTGGTAAGTTCAAGATGAAAACAATATATTCCTCAATACCTTCCATATGAAAATGTGGACCAGTAGACAGTGACATTTGGATTTGAAAAAAAAATCGGTTTTCTCAAATGGACTTGTAAATGTAATATTGTATAAATATTGTATAAATATTATTCCAGAATATTTTGAACAAGATTACAATGTAGGCGATTTTACTCAAGTCGATTATATTATGTTGATTGTCTAGAAATAAATCACCATCGACATAGTTCGATTAAACCTTTACGCTCAGTCGTCCAAATTTGTTTAGTCTAACGCTTAAAAATAAGTAAAGGTGTTTACCATCGTTTAGCCAATCTTTAGATGTAACGCGTTTTACAGTATTCGAACAGATGTAATTGCGTTATAATGTACAACTGTTGGACGTTTATTTGTTTAAAACGTATTCAATATTAACGTCCCGTGGTAAATAACATCGTTAAACTTAAGTTTAAGATTAGGTCGATGCCCTTATCTTTAAAAAGTAAATTCACGTGGCAGATGTCCGATATAAATAATTATATGTATTTCGATCCTCGCCAACGAGCAATGTTAAACAATAATCGTTTGTTTTTATTTATTGATTTTATTACATAAATAGTTTTTTTCTACTGCTGTGAATATATTGACCTATACTCGAGTTGAACTGCTCATAATATTATCATACTTAGATAAGAATTAAATTAAGACTTAGATTAATCATCTGAGAGGATGAATCGTTTGATAATTAAGTTTTGCAATGCACATAATAGGCGCGTTTGGGTGAATGAGACAGAATAGGGATTCGTGAATGTTTGTACTGAAGTAGAAATGTTTTCTAAAGTTTCAAAATGCACGAGTATGTTTCGAGAGGTTTTCGAGAAAGGAAAACGATTACGAAGAACTAGGTGGAATTGCGAAACAACAATTTTGGGCCGTTTAACATAACAATGACGTGTACACAAGAAATGACTACGTATTTATATGGATACTAAAAGTTAAATACCATTGCACGTATTTGATTACATTACACCATGGTAATATTATAAAATATTTGTTTAGAACAAGTGAGACGTTTATAAAGTCTTGGTACAGAGTTGTTGGAGTTTAGATTATAGTCAGTATGAAATTCACAATAATTTCCGATATCTCATTCACGGTGATGTATTGTCTCCATCTTACTAGTGCGTGACATGATAAATGTACGTTCATTTGTTATCATATAGCTTAGTAAGTTTTAATATTAGAGTGAGTTACGCACATATTTTTAAACTTAAAGGTAACATGATTTTCTGGGGTTGATCGTAAATAGATTTCAATGTTTAAGTTTTGATGAAAGTTATGAAAATTGTACGCATGTAAAACATTACAATTTAAAAATGCCCATAACTGTCTTCGAAACTAAAATATCAAAAAATTATTTTCAGAAAACCATAAAAAATATTGTTACCCTTAAGTTTAATAATATGTGCCTAACTCACTCTTTATTAAAACCAACTAAGCTAAACGAGAGCTACTGAACATAAAATGTGTTTTTTTATTACGCACATCTTGTAAGTCGGATAAAATAAACGAGGGTGAGTCATACTCTTAAGACGTATTCATTTTAACTATTACAAGTCACAAAAATCCATACTATATAATATTTGATTCATGTATTTTATTCTTATAATTTGAATTTAATTTTCCATTTAAGTTCATTTTTTAATAGTGTAACGATTTTTTCCTGTTTATTTTATTTTAATTACAGTTGTTGTTTTTTTTTTTTTTTTTAATTTAAAAGAAGTTACAACGCATATCGTATTAACACATCAATCAACGTATTTATTAAAAACGTATTCGATGAAATAGAGTATCAACAGTAAACACATAAAATAAAAAAGTCTTTACTGACCCGCAGGCGATACACAAAAATAATATCTATTGGTATCAAAACAATATTACAACAGAACATAATATATATGTATATTATTTACCAAGCGCAATGAATTTTTTTTTCACGAAAGAAGAAAAATTTATTTAAAATTACGATAACTGTATTGATCCGTAATATTATATTTTGATCGAATTTATTTGGTAAAGTTATTATTTAAATAAAATATTTACTACTTAACAAAAATAATAATACAATTGCGACTGCGATGTTCTAATGTCGTGATTTTGTGACGTCCCAGCTAATAGTATAAATTTGTCTTGATTATTAATTATTTTAACAATAATAAATGGTTGTTAATAATCAATTAACAATAATTCCAGATTAAAAGGCCTTGTTTATTTTATGTGGTACCTAGGTATACTTAGTAGGTTATTTTTTTCAATTATTAACAATTTAAAATCACTGAGTATTATATTTACTATAGCATTAGAATAATTTTTTAATTGTTTTTCTTTTTCTACGAATTAAAAAAAAAACTAGTCACAAAAGGTCAAGTCTACAACATAATTAAATACACGGAAAACATAAAAGCGCTCAAGATTATATGCAATTTAAAAATAAATAAATGGTGAAAATACACCATAGTAGTCATAGCACACCAGACACCTATAGTTTAGTGATACAATATCGATAGAAGTATAAAGTATTGATAATAGAATAGAATATTATTTGATCGATAGAATTTTATCTGACATGTTATGACATAATTAGTATAAAAAAGAAAATTCCACAAATATAAAAATTAAAATTTTACCTACTTGATTGATAATCAATTTTCGAATAAATGTTTTCAATTTTCCAATGGCTTAAAAATATAATGCTGTAAAGAATTAATTTCCAGTCCTACCACGTGCCACCCAAAACAAATCTCAATGATCGGCTTGGTCATAATTCGACCCGTATACAGCTGGTATATTATTCTTATACAGCAAAACTTATATTTTCTCCGTTGCGTGGAATCTGAATATTATCATCAAACCGCAGGTTTGTGGTAAGTAAACGAATGGAACGTTACCAGACTTTATGATTTCACAGGATAGGTATATTATTATACACATAGCGTATTTATAGAAAGCATAACATTTTAATGGAATATCAAAAAATGAATAAACGTTGTAAGATTTTATCATAATAAAACGTTAAATCTAAACAAAACAATATTAACGGAAAGAAAATCCTTACTTCTGGCAGCCAACTGTTGTTATTTGGTAACTCTTATTCATACGTATAATAAAATATTTTTTCGTGAAAGGTAATTTTTTATACAGTCAAGAGTAATTTCAATGCTCGATCCGAATAAAAAAACAATATTATTATTTCAGCAATATGTGTGGTTTTATATTATTATTTCGTTGAAATAAAGTAAAATCATAATTTATATGTAAATCATTCAGTGAATACCTACTTGTATATTATTATTACGTAGGTACTATGGGTATATTATAGGTACACAGACAGTTAATACATAATGTAGTATGACAAATATTTATACTTCTCTTTTTTTTTTGTGTGCAATCATGGGTTGATTTTACAAAAGTTTGTTTTCTGCACTAGAAAACGATCGGTATTGACCGTAAACGGTAATACTGTTGCTTTTTTGAATAAAAATAATTCTAAATTTTTTTTTTTTAAATTCTAATCGAAACGCAATGCATAAAAACATCGTTATTTTAATAAATAATGTTACTCAGGTATTTGTATACCATATTACAAACATATAATCTTTGGATGAAAATGGTATGCGCTAATTATTTATCGAAGTTGTGTTATATTGTAAAATTGATCGTGATCTTGTAAGTATCGACAATAAATATTTCCGATTCGGCCATTCGTTTAGTTGTGTAAACTGTGGCGAGAGGGGTTTGGATAAACTGGTTAGGGGTTTAACACCTAGCGGCTACGCTACTGAAATTCTTAAACGGCCAAATTTCTATAAAAATCCCTTCAAAATCTGAGATAAGGAAGGAAACGCGAGATCCCGACAGTTTTACGTAATGCCGAAATGAATATCTTTTTTCGGAAGAGCGGGTGTGGTATATATCTATGCGAGTTTTTCATTTTTTTTTTACACAATTTCAAATTTACTATTCAAACTGTATGCAATATTATAGAGGTGTTATTATATAGGTAAAAATACTGCAGGGGGAAGGCTTTGAAATGTTACTGTTTTAAAACGCAATAACTTGAACGTTTTACCGAAGGCGTGCTATGTACCCATTGTATAATATTTTTATTTTCTTGTATATTTGAATATAAATTGGAAGGTGTTTAAAAAACAAAACAATGAAAAAAGTTTTTTTAAGCATGTGATGAAAAGATTATATTATGATATTATTATTATATTATGACCTACGTTCGTTTTAATATCTCAATTTCAGGAGTTATTTACTGTGACAACGTTGACGTACTTATTACGAGCAATATTGTATTTATAGTTTACTGTTATTTTATTATTTTAATAATAATTATTATTTTCCACCTTATTTTGATCAAGTATGTTATAAACCTCCATGCGCTAAATTATATTGTTTTAACGTATAAGTAAATTCATTTTCAAATTGTTTATCCCTTTAATAATATTTTTACTATAGCTATTTTAAAGCTCCATCATCGTCTCATCGGCCGTAGGCTGTATACTCCGTAAACTGTAATAAGTACTCATAATTAAGGCTTGAATTTTGTTGCGTTCGCGTGTTTTCCAGCTTGTAAGATTTATTAATAGGTGAATTCTACGTTATTTTCATGACTTGTGAATGAAATATCCAACGTTTTTAGTGTGCATATTTTCGTGTACATAATTATTATTTAATTTAATAGAGGAAATTACATACATTTTACTGGAAATCTGGAAACCATACTATGTTAAACTCGTGGGTAATGGAATTTACTGGATGTGTATGTTAGTATAATATAATATACATTGTTTATGTTTCCGAAATTCTATCCGTCGTATCATTGAACTGAACCTTTATGACGACAGGTACAGAAAACTATTTTTATTTCTGTTCAAATTCCAACATTTGGCTTTGGTGTGTATTTTTGAAATACAATTTCACGAACGATCAAAGAGGCATAAAAGAAATCCCGAAATTCGAACCTATACAATACACTGTGTTTACACTGTAATAAACGCACAACAAAAAAATAAAAAGCGATTGAAATAACAATATTTTTTTTTTCTACGGAAAGCGATAAAAATATATACCCTCGCTATTCAAATCGGACTTACGTATACGTTCTACCGGCCCGCCACCACTGACCTAAACATAATATATCGTGCGCACTGTTCAAATACAGTGATACAGTTACAGATAAGGTATGCGTAGTTATAAATCATGATAATATAATATTATTATGCGGTCACTTTTATCTTACTCTACGATATGTACAAGAACGGTTGTGCGCGTGTCATTGTGCATAACCACTGTGGATTGTGGTGATGGTAGGGCGCGGGGGGGGGGGTATTTTATGGTGATAGTTTCTCAGTTGTAAAATCCAACTTTAAACGTGTAGTCACACCCAAACACGGAGGTCTGAGACTAACCTGTGATTGTAGAAATATTATGTTTTTGACACAGACTTAACATTAATTTTATTGTACCTATATTGATTTGCGGACGTCGAAACCGTTGTCGAAAACCGTGTTCGAACTACAAATAGAGGTTATAAAATTATATGGTAGTCGAAAATAAAATCTCTCATATTTTTGCGGTACACAAAAATAATATTATCAAAACAAAAGTTGACAATGTATATTAAAATGTAAGTTACATGTTACAGTTCCATAGGTAAAAATATGTTTAGTCACTGCCTGATGAATTTTATGTTTTTCATTTTATTTTTGGTAGGTAAATAGTATGTCATTTGTTGTCCAAATAATTTACAAACAAAAACTCAGGACTTACGTTATAAAAAATAAATATGTTATTGTACTTACGTCATGTAGATTAAATAAAATATTATAATTTATGCATTATTGTATTTTATGCATTTTTTATTATTTTAGTCATAATAGTAATAGTTATTTAAAAAACAATGAAACACTGAAAAATATATATGTGACCATCACATAAAATGTATATTTATTAGATACCGTATAGTGCTTTAATAATAATTACTTCTTCAAGTTATTATTTTTTTATCAACTTCCACCAAACAGTAGTCTTTCGTTGACTTTTGTTTTCTTGAACGAACATTAAAAAATAAATAGAACAATTGATCTCAAGGTTCACCGACTGTTATTTGTGTTTAGCTTGGAGTATATATATATGTTTTCACTTTTTGTTCTAGATCCATCATTTGCGTTGCCATATTTTTATCAAAACCATATATATATATATATTTTTTTTTTCCATTATGCGCATACATTTCACATTACCAAAATAATATTTGTGTATTGTGTACAAGATACAGTACTCACAATACATCATATGGTATATACTTTACGTGACATGTAAATTTATTCGATTCCATCTTTTTATTTTTATTTTTAATCCACAAATATAGAGTATAATGTTGTTAGATAAAAAATTGATGATTGTATGAAATTAATTATATTATTTATTCTACTGTAATGTATTGTATAAAATATACTTTGTTCTTTGTCGGAAATGTATAGTTAGGTAAGTGCAATTACAGTGGCATCCATAGCTTTATAAGTATATTTAATTCTGAGGGGAAGAAATAATTTCCCAACATTAAAATCTTCTATTTAAGTATTATTATTATTGGCGTGGACGCACCAGTTGCAGGTCGGTGCTGGTGTTAAGCTAGCGGTTCCGTTGCTAATTCTTGAGTGGGTACTGCTAGTCTATAATACCTGGGAATTTTAGCAATACACACACCATATTCTATCCGACCATAACCATTATATAAGATAAAAAAAGTATCTAGCTAAAACCTCTCCTAATATAAAAAAAGAAGTATTATTATTGTATAGAATAAAATAGAAAATAAATTGCACCTATTATAATAAATAAATTATTAATATATTCGGGTATATTTTTATTAGAATATCACATTTTCAAAATCTCGAATAAATACTATTTTAAATATTATAAAATGTTTAAAGGTGCCAATGGGGAAGGGTTTAAGTGCCAAGTGGACTCTACTTCACGCTATACATGTTTAATACGCATCTGGGGTACCTAGTCAGTAATGGTGTTTGCTCAGTCAAATTTAAATTCAGATTACGTGTGAATAGTATAATAATGGCTATTACGTTTTTTACAGTTGACACGCAATTGGGGTTTTTACATACACAATAAAAGCATAATAACCATAAAAAATTGTTATATTGTACAGATATTATATTATTTATATTATAGCGTGATTTAGAAACATAGTGGGCTGTGTGCAAAAAAAAAAAATTCAGCGCCCTACAAATATAATATGGTTTGGAAGAATAGGATTATTAGATCAAAATATTACATTTTATAAATTTAAATGTATTTACCTACACCACAGTAAATAATTGAATTTATTGCACAGTCGGTTGTAATTTAATTTACCAATTATTATTTTAATTCGAAATTGAAAATACTACATGATCTGAAAAAAAAAGTCGATTCCACAACAAAAATATATAATTAATAGGATTAATAGTTATATTATACGATAGATTCTATTTTTTTAATTTTTTTTTTTTTATATAATATATTTGGATGATCGTACAATATTTTAGATTTATAAAACTTTATATTATTATATTGACTATATTATACACGTTCTTTAAATTCACTTAAATGCATAATATAGTGTGCATCGTGGAACAGGGTAATGGAAAATTCCTGCTTAATTAAGAACAAACTCGCCAATAAAAAATGTTTGTACAATATATTTATACCAACACAGTGATCATGTTAATCACCAATACTATATTATTTATAATGAAAACAAATTATACTCAAATTTTCTTTTTACCGCTTTTGTATTTAAATATCTCTTATTAATTTCGACAAACTACATATATTTATACTTCATGTGCAGATAATAATTCAATTATCGACTATATATTATACAATTTCTATTAAAAATAACAAAATATGTTATATCATTTTTTTTTACAGCTTATTCTCTGGGTAAGAATTTCAGAATATAACATAATATATCAATCACGATGGCCCATTCAGTATTATAATAGTCGTAGAAAACGTTCATCGATGTTAAAGTAACATCAACATCAACAACAAAAACCAAAACCAGATAAAGTAGCTTAAAATATATCTATTCATATGTAACTCAGGTGCACAAGACAGTGTTGTATTGTATTATTATACACTCGAAAATAGATATGAATCATGATCACTGCAATCAGAAAGCAATTTCCTGCAGTTTAGCATCAGTACGCAGTTAATGCCATAATTCAAATTCAAGTACATTGATAACAAATTGTGTGAAAAACGATTGTTTGGTTTTTCTTTTGTAGCAAGTACAAATATGGTACAATATCAATTTTAGATAACGAGATTTCCAAACTTTGAAGAAAAAAAAATACATAAATAAATTTAAAATATGTATAAAACTGTATACAGAGTCACAGTTTTTAGCACAGTAAGAAAAAAAAGAAATCAATTTAAAAAAAAAAAGAAAAATCTAAGATTTTTAATTCACGAATCATAAAACAATATTATAACAAATGTATTGTTATTAAATATAAATACATTCGTATATTTTTTTTCTTGGAATTTTAAAAGAAATTAATTCTAAAGCATACGGTCACTTAAACACGTCCAACAAGTAAAAATTATTGTACTATGTGTATATAGTTTCAATAATTATATTATCCTCACACTGATAATTTTAATTTTTAATGGCTAAAAGAAATACCAGCGCTTAATATTATAATGTATCTTACTATATTATTATAGGTATAAGTCATCGGAGGTAAAAGATATTTAAAATTATACAACTTTCATACCCCAGTATTTTATGAAATTTTAATTAAATTTATAACATATTGAAAGCAATTCTTTTTTATAAGACACTTGAGCAAATGAAAATAAAAACATTCAATTATCTTCAAAAGTTAAATAATGACGTTTTTATTTTGCGCAATATACAATATGATAATGTAGTGACGCAAAATATAAAATTCATTCATACAATTAATTATTATATTTTATATTAATGTGCATACATGGCTACTGTGGCATGATGATAATAAATTAAGAAGTAATAACCGCTCGCACAACCAGAAAAAAGAAATTACTAATACTATTAAATTTTAATATTAAAATGTACAATATGAGTATATTATAAAAGGATACATTGTATTTTACTTTAAATAGAAACTCGTGCAATATAATACGTGCGACTATACTATAAACGGAGCTGTATTCCGTAATAAGTTTATTACCATCAAATACTGTTCGGAAAAATAAGAGAGATGCGTTGAAACGAATTTATTTATAGAACGAATTCAAATGTACTCGAATTAAGGTTGTATCTGATGGGTGTGTTGTGATGTCTGCAAAATGCCCATGGCGGAGAGATAGCCCACACCCACTTTCGAATTTGACTATGATAATGGAATGGGTTGAAACTTAAAGCGCCAAATTCAGCTCAATAACAATAGCATTTCAGAATAAAAATGGTTCATTTAAACCTGTATTTTCATTGGAGTATGTATTTATAGACGTTAAAAATAACCAACGAGAATAAACCAGAACTAACAAACGTTAAATAAAATCTAGAGACCCCGTGAATTGGGTAATTTTTTTACGTTACACCGTATGTGTTTAAACCCCGTTTTACCATGGTCATTTTCAACATGACGTTATATCTGAAAAACGATGAGATTTGACATCCGTATCAAGTCTCACGTTTGTACAGAAATAATTATGCGGCGACATTTGTGGCCACTCGAAATCGTCAGTTTTTCGAAACGGTTATACGATTTTACAGAGATTTACAATACGGTGATAAATTATTATAACAATATACTATATTACATACGGGCACGGTGAGTAGGTAGCTGCTGATAGGCATGTATAATAATATTATGATCGAATGTTGCGTGCGTATTTATCAGGTATAATAATGTTATGCAGTATTGAGTCGTCGTTATATATAGTCCTAAGGCGTGCAGTCCTATGGACAATTCGCGTTTCCCGTTTTGGTCCATGAAAAACACGGAACAAACCTTTATTGTCGTTAATATTATATTTTAACAACGCTCTTTGTGTTATGTCAATCGTCATTCATCGCCCAAATTCCTGCAATTTACCGCATTTGCCACTCACTACAATGGAATCCGCGGTAATATAGTCATCATAAATTCAAACCGAAAACAATCAAGGTTTGGTTTACTCGAGTTTTGTATATTATAAACAATATTTCTTCTGTTCTTCCGTACGCCGCCGCCACGCCGTTCGGTTTCGTATTAAGCGAAACAATATATAATAATTTATACGTTTGGTTGAAATGTTGGCTCGTAACATTTTATACTTTTAGTTTTACTGTATACATAATATAATATTCGGAATGCAGAACGGACGTTACATTTGTTTAACAAATTAAATTATAAAAAATAGAATTAGATTGCCGTAAAATGTAATACAATACTACCGTTTAGAGTATAATAATATAGGCGCTGTAGCTGCTTATGGTTTGATTGAATAAATCATATAAAAGCCGAATTATCTGTGCATGGTAAAAATAATTATAAATAAGTAATGAACTATGTCCTGATATTGAGCCATTACCTGTATTACGTTAGAAAAATAACCAATGCGTAAAATGTCGACAACAATTAGCGAAATGTTTCCCAATAAAGCTACCTATTGTTAAAAATAGCAGTTCTTCATTCTTTAAAATATTTTTGATGAAGATGAGCTTGGGATGGCAGTATAAATAGTCAGTGAACAAAATGGATATGAAATACAATGGTTATGATAACAATTAGAGAAGGTTTGAAAAAAAAATTCCATACAATTGATATTGTTATTGTTTTGGTTTTTTCATTTTTTTTAAACGATGCAATTTCAATGCATCGTATATTTTTTATGGTTTTGAAAATCTTTTAAAATAAATAATACATGAAATGTTTGTTTATAAGAATTTACGAAATCAATTCAGTATTGATCAATCGAAAAGATATAAGGGATGTTGTGATAAAATTCAATTTAATTTACTTTTTGTACAAAAATCGATAATAAATATTAAATAGACGTATAGTATTTTAAATAACTATTAACAGTTCTGAGAATTATATTTTTACTTTAAATTTTAAGTAAAAAATACATTATTTTTAAACGTAGGATTTTATCTGATTTGAAATAATGAAATCCATCATATTTGGAATAGATAACATGTAATGTATCGGTAGTATAAAGTAGTTAGATTTCTGTGAAGGCCTACAATAAATATATAGTTTTCACACCTCAAAATTGTAAAACTATTAAAATATGAGTAAAATCTTTTATACAGAGATATTGGTTTGAACTTTTTGTTTATAAGTGTAAACATAAATGTTTGTGATTTCATTTATTAAGATAATATGTTAGTATGCAAAATATTATTATAGATGTGTAGATGGGACGACTAATGTATATTTTTCTTTCTTAAACTAATGACACAAGTTTTCTTCTTCATATTCTAATTTATTAAATATTTATGCGAATATATTTCTACGTATTTTAGTAAAAACTGAAAAAGTATCTGTATGCATTTATTCGAATATTTTACATGGCTGCTTCATTACACAAAATTAAAATATATAATGCATAATAAACACTTTTTTTTATCAATTATTTTTTATCATTTTTTAATCATAAAATTTGTATAATATATTATTTATTTTTGCGATATCTATAACTTATGAAATTAAAAGTAATTCATGATTGATTACCCACAGCTTTCATTATTACCATTTCTGTAATTTACCTAAAAGCTTAACTTTATTTTCAAGGTGTTTTTGTCCAATATATCATCGAATTTATTAAAAATAATGAACACAACAAATATTGAATATGTCCACTAACAAAATGGAAGGTAAAATTAAATTTCATATTTTCCGGGCACATTTACGAGAAAGGTAGAAATTGTTACGATTTTTATTCGTTGTTTTGTTTTAAGTCATCAATCTCTTTATCTATATGGTAGCCTTGTTCAGTAAATATGATAATAAATATTGTGATGAAATTAAGGCTACGTTTGAAAAGGGTACGAATAACGTATTGGTTTTTAGGACAGTCAGTATTATAAATTCGATTAAAACTCGTTTAAACAAAATTCTCATGCAAACCCTTTTTAACAAGATTTTTTTTTTCAGAACCATTATTACTATCAGAAAAGGGTAAATAATAATAACAGGTACTCTATAGTATGTACATAAACGATAAGGAGAAAAAAAACATCAATATAAAACAATCGCGTAGCTTTTATGAAAGTAACCACCTAATATATTCCTGAAACGAACGCGTGATTGTAAAATTGAGAATTTCATAACGTGATAACGTTTTTATTTTTCTTGCTACTCGTGTAGGAATGAACGTGGTAATTTAATTTGTAAGACATAATTGCGTATTCGCGGTTCTATATCAAACACAAAATAATTGTAATAAATTATTTACGTCAAATTAAAGTTGCATCAAAACCCTTATTGTTTTTTTTTTATTTTTATTATTTTTTTATTTTGTAATAATCAATACATATTATTACACCAATCTACAATTCGTTTAAAACAATGGGGGTGCAGTAGTATCAAGTATCCGTAACGACGCCCTTGGTGTATGTATTCATTCTAGGTTTAATGTTATATTGATTTATTTTGTATACAGTTTTTTAAATAAGCTCAATAACTGGGACGACGCATGTATTTTGGAATGGACAATTATAAACAATGTATCGCCGTAATGGACAATACTGTAATATGTATGATATAATGTACCTATATACTATTGTGTACGATTGCCGATTCGAAAACCGTGGACTTAGTCGTGGTCACTATTGTATTGTTTCCAGTGGTTTAACTATACAATACAGGAATCTGAATCTGAACTAAGTATAATGATTATTATTTTATGGTAATATTTTTTAAATGATATAAATCTATTATACCTAATAAGTTATTAGTTAAAACGTAAAAATAAATTCATTATTTTAAATTATTATACTGTGAATTTATTACTCAATTATTTTATAATCACTTTGTTTAATTTAATTGACAGGTACCTAATTATTTTATAGTATGTTCTCCTATGTATACTCTACTCAAAAAAAAATTGATTGAAAAAGTGGTAAGACTATTTGATTGGAAAAAACTCTAAAATATTTATAGGATATACTCGATAATAGTGACGTACTATCATTCTATCACATAACGAATAGGTAACTAAGAACTCCACGCAGTCGATGGTATTAAATGCACTAGAACCGATTAATGGTTAAGAATAAATATTTGGTTATATACTCATAGTTTAAGTAGGTTTTTAATTTTAGTTTTTAAACCAAAATCAATTATTTTTAGTTTCACGTTTCAATATTATTTTATTTCATTTTGCAGTGTTCATAATTTGTTGTATATGGGTCTTACATAATTCACCAATATTAAATTTAGCAGAGAAACATGACAGATACGATTAAACGAAAAAAAAAAATAAGTTATAAAAAAATAATAAATTAAAAGTCTAGACATTTGATAATTAATATAACTATATTAATATAAATTGTATAGTTACTTTTATATTATGGACTATAATAACTCAAAGATTAAAAGTAAAAAAAAAAAAGTTATAACATAATTTATTTATGTTGGAAAATCGTTTAATATAGGTATATATTTAGTGTGAAATTTATTATATGTAGGATGACAGTATATTATAATATTATTTACATCGAGTTATGTGGTAATGATAAGTTAACCAAAATTGGTACATAATTTATATTGTAAATATAAATAAGTTATTTATGTTTTTAAATTTAAATTCTTTTTAAAATTAAACATTAATTACATCAAAAAATTGGTTCGTATAAAATAAAAATGCCGATTTATAACTATTGGTAATTTAAAATCAACTTTTGAAACTTTAAAATTTAGATTGATTGGAAAAGTTATTTTCAAAAAGAATCCATTATAATATAGTTCTTCAAATTATTTTTTTCGCGTGGATAATTTTCTTTTTATAAACTCTGACTGAACGACAAATTGAGAAATTTAAGTTTTACTGGCCAACAAATCTATAAGTCAGAATAAATTATAAAAATAATATACCTATCTTGTGTTGATTTTAATAAATTATTGTATATTGTCAAGAAAGCACGAGAGTAAAGAATCGGCAAAAAATGTAAAATTTCTTATTTTAGAGAATGATTTGTAAATTTAACATTAAAATGCTTCTTCATACACACATTAATTTGTTAATAATATAATATATATATATATATAGATAATAATATAAAATGTATACACTTGTATAATGATAAGTTATTATCTCATTGATAACTATATTAAACAACAGGTATTGGTATGAGCCTTTCTTATAAAAATTATAGTTAAGATAAATATTTATAATTTAACAAATAGTTGATTATTTGTAAACTTTTAGTGAGGTGAAGAGGAAAATGTTCAATAATATATCATCATCATCATCATCATCATCATCATCTGTTTGCTTGAACTTTGAGATTTAACCACCAAAATATAGTCAATTTTGTTCCAATAATCGATATGACACTTAAATTATTTTATTTTAGTATACTGTTACAAAGTTTGAAATAGCAAGGTTATTGCCATAGTAAGGGCAAAGTATTAAAGAAAGCAAAAAACAACAAGATAAAACATGTATTAAAAATATTGATTTATTTTTCGTAAAAAAATATGTGGTTTTACGAGGGTATCTACTAGTCATGTAGGTATGCACATGTACCAAAACAACCTAAATCGTTTAAAAGCACTGATCGTCTTCTTAGGTTGAAAATAATCACCCGAAAATTTGTCCGATCAAATATTTATCAATAGGATACAATCACATGGATTATATTATTATCACAAAAGGCAGTAAGTAGGTAAGTAGTTCGGAAGTATAAACAGCCCATACAGCTGTAAATACCGTTTGGGTTACCTGATATCGTATTTTTTTTATATTTAGGGTGGATATTTCAGAGTTGCGTGTGCGGACATCCATCTCTTTAGTCTTACCTTTTTCCTTCCGGTGTATATATATATATATATATTTACGTATATATTTCACGGTTTAGAAGCAATTTTCGATAGATTGATTATACTATAATAATATATTACACGCTGTAGGTTAAAGGATTGGAATCCATTCATTTTGTAAATTTTTTTGAACATACATTTTTCAGTTAATTATTTTTTATTCATTTGATTTAAATTGATTTATCTTGTCAAACAAATTGAAACCATCATTGGTCGAAAAAAAAGTAATATATATATATGTATGTATATAATATGATTACGTTGTACAGGACACTTATAAAAGTTAAAATTTTAGAGATAAAATTTAAAATATTTGAAATTAAAATTTCCAAAGTTAATATTTTCATATTCTATAGAGACAAGGTAATAGGTACAATTTGTAAATAATATTCTAAAGCTTAATGTTAACCACTTAATATAATACTAAAATATACAGTTTAATATAATGTATAAATAATAAATATGATATTACTAGAACTCAAAAAATAAAATAAAATGTACACGTGAAAATAACAATGCTACGATATAGTATATATACAAAACATCCAAAGTCAAATAATATTTTAATTTTTAATCGATTTTGTTATTGTGAACTGGGAAAAATAAAAACACATAAGTATAATATTATTGCCTTTGAAAAGATATATTTATTTTTAAATTAGGTAACAATTTTGTATTGGTGAAAAATTAATAATTTAAATACATAACACGCGTGATGTGACAAACGAATTCAACATGTCGAAAGAGATGTCAAAACTAAAAATAAATAAAACGAAGTCAAAGTTTTCGAAAATGTTTTCAAAGTTATAAAATAATATAATAAAAAATATGGAGAATATAATTTTATGGAATGATTTCGTGGAAAGATACAATCGCTAATATGATATATTTTTTATCAAACTAAGTTAAGTCACCGGTATAGTCTGTATTATAAATATATAAACTTAGACATGTATGTAATTGTAATATTTAAGACGAATAAAAATTTTAATTACAAAAAAATAGTGATAACCTTTGATTTTAAAGCGACAGAGAAGTGGTTGGCGTTGTGTTGATAAAATGTAAGCTTCATTGTATAGATAATAAAAACTGTTTTAAAATCTAGAATTCTTAAGATAATTATGACCCAACATCAATATAATATATTTAGAGTAAAATACAATCTAAAGTTGTATTATGGCGTTATATTATTTGCAGTCAATGAAATTGCATAAATAAAATAAACATAAATACTATATTATTGGGTAATTTATATTAAACATCGTAACAGAAAATAAATTACATCAATCAGTTATAGTAAATGGAGATCCCATTATTGAATTATTAATATAAATATATATAATATATGTACATATTTATTTATTTATTCGTGTATCATAAATTAGAACAATAAGACGTATATATTATACAATTATCATATCTCAATTATCTTAATTCCATCATGAAAGGTATTAAAAATTGCAATAAAAAAATAAATTGCGTAATTAGTACTTTAAAAAAAAATCACCGAAGAAAACAGTAAAAACTAAACAAATCTGACCAATAATTTAAAATATAAAACGAATAGTTAATACTTGTACATCTGTGTATAATATTACTCTCATATATTTTGTATTCAATTGAGTCTAAATTAGTCGAAAATTTGAATTACTCCATTCACACAAAATATATGATTAATTAAATACTTCATAATATATGCATACGTAATAATATTATTATAATATCCGTCAAATTAAAATAAATACACAGAATTGATTAATAACTTCATTTATAGACATTTTAGTAGAAAAAAAATCAAATATAAACCCAAAAAATAAATATTTTCTAAGTTTAACACAAATTGTTTTTGAACAAATATTGTATAATATGTCACATTTACCTTTTACGAAATCGAATAAACTAGCTATTATTATTATAGGGATATCGCAGATTGGAGTTGATGGACAGACGTCAAAGAAATAATATTATATTAAACACTCACTACTACGGCTAGACCACGATTTATACATGAATAATTAATTTACATTTTCCAGAAAACGAACAGTACGAGATATCCAAAAAAATTATTTATTTAACTTGCTCGTTAAGAATTATTAGTTATATTTTGTTTTTAAAATACCTGGACTCTTACTTAAATAAGAATTAGGCAAGGTAAGACAAAAATCGATCGTCAAAAATGCACCAATAAATTAATTCTGGTTATGAAAAATTATATTTATACCTGTGATATAGGTACCATATATATATATATATAAAGTGTTATATAACGCGTCAAATGTTTTTTGAACCGTCTAGTTGTGTATATTTTGATAAACAATTAAATAATAATAATGCTACACATATTCAGACCAATCGTTCTACGTGGGGTCGTATTCTACAAAGCTACGTTATAAATATTTTAATATTTCACGTACTACATTTTATGTACAAACAACGTTGGCGTACGTTGTTTATACAAATATTTTCAAAACATATTGCGAAAAAGGTTTTTATGGTATACTAACTGAAATAAATATCGTGTATAGTTCAATATTTGAAATACGCGTATTCACTATATGCATAATTTTTACTTTTTTAATAGTGTCGGCCAACATAAAACCACTTCACTATAACATTTTCTCGTCTACGGCGAAGCCCAGATTTTTATTGAATACGTAAATTCAATGTAATTTTATCGATTAATAATTGCTTTGCATATAACTATTATAAACGAATTAACTATAGAGTACATATTATCACAATAAATTGCATACTTTTTAAGTATACATTTGAAATGGAATACTGTTATATCTTATTTTTCCATTAAATAACGTATTGTGTAAATAAATTCTTGAATAGCTAAATTTCAAACCACTCACATATGTTATATTATATTGCAGATAATGCTCTCGGTATATTATTTCTTACCATATCACAATATTAAAAATGTAAAAATAGCAACGAATGTATACATTTTTTTTAATGTTTAGCAAACTTTTCAAATAAATACTATTAAATATTAAATTGTTATAATTTCAATAAATAATATATAAATTGCTTAAAACACAACAAACATGAAAATAATGTTATTGTTTATAGCAGAAATATGATATTATTGATTTTTTTTATAAAATACTTAATTATAAATTAAATACTTTCATATTTATTTTAATTTTTTTTTAATTTGTTACCTACCTTTATTATTCGTATCACAATCACTATATTTATAATTTTATTTACAGTTTTTTTTTTTTTTTAATATTGTGAAATTCGTTTATATAATCATGTATATATTTCTATATGTTAAAATTATTGTAAATAGTCTTTCTCTATAAAAATAAAATGTTATATAAGTAAATCACGATGACAGTTTTAATGTACGATATAATTTTAAATGTACAGGATTTCTGTAAAGATTAAATGGTAAGCCATGAGATACCTCAAAAAAAATGTTAATTGTTTATTTTAAGTATGCAAAACCTTTTATAAATTCTGCACAGGAAAATGTTGATTAAATTATGTATTAATAATAAGTTATAATTGAGGGCTTCTTTTCCAAAACGCACTAATTCCATTTTTAACAAAATCGACTTTTACATTGATTCTTATGGTAAAAATAGCAGCCAATCAAATGGTATCATTATTTTTATCCAAAACGGACTATTTCTACGTGAAAAATGTGTTGGAAAATACCCATTTTATTCATAACGATCTTTTTCCATAAATTATTTTTGTCAAAATGGCTATTGCAATCAGTTTCAAAAGGTACTTATGTCCATGTAATTAGTATAGGCGATAATATTATTATTTTTCCAAAACGTACCATTTCAAATAATTTAATGATATAATTAAACATTTTAAGAAAAGTTTTTATTTTATCAATTCACAAAATATTCTTATCAACCAAGTGGTGGGACAAACTGTTTTATATTTCAGGGGAAGTGTTGTCGTATCTTAAAGTACTTTTCGGGTACCTATCTGATAAACATCGTTAGATATAGATGTTTAAATTTGGATCACGTGAGCGGTCACGCAATAACTATTTTTGTGTTTTCCTATAATATGTTATTGCTCTAGAGTTGGTAATCGTTAATTAAATAATATAACCAACAACCAACAAAGATTTGACTTATGATTACTATTGTCTATTGCAAATATCTACTGTTATGTGTTTTAATTTTGTATTTTTTGAATAATGAGCATATTATTTACCTAAATACAATATTTATATTTTTTTAAATACTTACGAGCGTCGAGCAATAATAACTCATCTCAAAATAATGTCTAAAAGAAGCCAAGGAATGTTTACTTTTGCAACCACCAAGGTAAGCAGTACTATTTAAAATAATTTGTTATGTACCTATCTGTTTAAATTAAAATTTAATTTGTATTGCATTAGGGTACAATATCATAGCCCATAGGTATTACTATCATAAACTTCAGATGTTTTTCTATAACATTAAATATCATAATATAACTACGTTCTGTATTATTTTACTGAATAACATTTGTAACAATAGGTATTACATTATACATTTATTACATTTCCCCTTTTTGTTTTAGAATATATCAGCTTTACCATAAAAAAGTGAAACATTTTTTCCACGGCAGTTATTCAATGAAGAATATAAAGAGAGAAAAATCTTACTCAATATCGTACTCAGCTTAATTCTACTGCAGAGGTAATAACAATATGTTAATATTATAATATATTATTAATTTGATCACACTTTGGCTATTAAATACTATCATTAAAATTATGTTTGATAAATATAACAATATTAACACTCAAATGATTATACAGAGTATAGAAATTAATAAAAATAGTAGTAAGTTCTTCTATCATAATGTATAATGTAAAGAATTTGATTTTAATAAACTAAAAGTCTATTTTGTTTTATGCTAAGAATCATATAAATAGATCTATAATGTATTTAAGAAATGCAACCAATACTGAATAATTAATCAAGTTATACTGCTATAAATAAAAAATGTACTGTTAAATACTTCAATGTAAACCTTACTCTATAATACTTTCTAATAAATAGAGTACTTTAATAAATTATATTGTTTTACATTTTTATTTTAATATAATTTAATATCTTTAAATGGTATTTTATTTGTTAAGTACTGCTATATTATTATAATACAATTAAAATATTTTGATTTACCGTATGAAAATATTTTCAGTGGGTATCTAAACATTCTAGTTATTGTCAATTCCCTTTACTTAATGAAGCATAAAGAAGTACCAATAATTATTGTTATGTAAGTATAAATGGAAAACAATTTATTATTTTACTATTATCCAATTATATTGCATATTATCTTATATTTTGTAGGATGATGTACTTGACATTGAAAATATGGATTTTGTTTGTCTTAACTATAACAATCAAGAAGAAAAAATTGATGAGCAATCTATTATATCACCAGTTGTAGTCATGAATTTCCAGGCCTTGCGACTTCTTCAACAGAAAATACTTCATTGAAATGTCAAATAACATATTATTAAATAATGACTTAAATGTACCATCAAATAATATTATAGCTGAGCAAATTGACTTAAGTTTGAATAATTTAACTAATGTACCAATTCATGGTTACTTCCTGATCCAGAATGTATTGATAAAATTAGTTGTATTGCTGGAAGAAGGAAAAAAAGATAATACATCAGAAGCAGTTAAAAAAGATTGGTATAAATCATATTGAAAACAACTGCCAACTAAATAATTGCAGTCATATGGAAAGTCCTGAAATTGTAAGTGTATGCAAAATATACACAGACTAACACATGATGATATTAACATTTTTAAAAATAAACTATGATATTTCTGAAAAAGTCAAACAAGACAGATTTTTATTAGATATGATGTCACTATGTTAGTATCAAAAGTAAGAAGAACTGATCGACGCAAAACTAATCGCAAAGAAAGAATTTTGATTAATTTTTTTATATCAACTAAAGAAGGTGGTAAATACCGAGTTTGCTTAAATGCTTTTTCCTCTATCACATCAATAAAAAGAAAACGTTTAAATATTATTGCTAGAAGTTTTAACACAACTCAGTTAAGTCCTACTGAAAAGAGAGGAGGATCGCGTGTATCAGCAAAAACTGAAGAAATAACCATGTCAATAATTGATCACATTCTGGCATTTAAAGTCAAAAAGTTCCACCATACAAGAAAAGATAGTAATAGAAGTTATCTACAACCTGATTTATCAGTAAATATTATGTACAAAGTATGGAAATGTGATAGAATTAAAAACAATAAACCTATAATTTCATTTAGTAAATACTATAATGTATTTGTATCCAAATTCCACTTAGCATTTGGTCATCCTCAGCAAGATGTTTGTTCATATTGTACTGACATAATAATTTAGATGAAAAAGAAACTTAAAGAAGAAAAGAGAAGAAATTAAAACTGATTTACAAATTCACAAAAAAAAAATCAAAATTGTTTTTATGAAGATGGCTGAAAAAAAAGAAAAAGTAATTTCAGTCTCTTTCGACATGATGCAGACTCAGTCTTTACCCAAACTCAGTGTAACCAATGTTAATTATGGCTTTATAATATAACATTTGTAATAAATTCAGAAGGTGTGGAAATAGAAATACTTGTCATACTTATACGTGGCTGGAAACTGAAAATGGCAGGGGACCTAATGAAATATGTTTGGCATTAATTTCTTTTTTAAGCTATTTAGAAGATAAAATTAAACAAACCATGTCCGCAGATCAGTATCCTGAAACTTTAAATTTGTTCTCAGATTCTTGTTCTGCCCAGAACAAAAATAAGTATATGAACTATACTATTATACTACATAAACTATAAATCTTCTGTATCTAATACAATTTATCACATATTTCCAGTTTGGGAGTATAGTTACATGTTTCCTGATAGGATATTTGGACGAATAGAACCAAAGTTTAGAAAAAAAGAAAATATTGTGTCACTTAGTATTATGATGTTTTTAAAGAAGAAGCTCCAGTTCATGTCTATGGCAAAGACATTTCGATGTATAATTTTAAAAATGCATCAACAAAACAGACAAAATCAGTTTTAGGTTTTAAAACTACAAAACAAAAAGTATTTTTTTATGTGAAAGGGTTACACACAGTCGGTATAATATCATCTTATACTGATACACCTGTTTGAGTAGACATTTTAAAGATGAACTCTAATCTTAAATCATTTGTAAACAATTTAGAAGTTTTGCCAAAAATAAGTCATATAAAATCAGTAAAAAAAAAAGATGTAGCTGGTTTATTAAAATATTTTTGTATACCTGAAGATACAAAACAATTTTCTGATGATGTGATGTAAGAAACCACTATTAATGTTCTTGATGATGAAAACCCTGAAGGTGCAGCTTATTATGATGAAGATGAGTGTTTACATATTTTTATTATATTTATAATAAGTAATAATATACAAGTTAGTTAAGTATTTATTTAAATAGTAAAAAACATTGAAGGTTAGTTAACATTATATTAACCTAATTTTAAATATATATATATATTTTATAAGAGAAGTGATATCATTTTATTTTTAATTATATTTGAGCCTTATAAAAAGTTCCTTTATCCTTTGTTTGTTTAAAGATCAATAAACAATTTATTGTAATATCATGTATCAAAAATTTATATTTTTTTTTGCTAACAAAATATTTTATTTTTCAAAACGGTCTATTTCTGGAAAAAATATGTTTTGATAAAAAGTTTTTAATTTTTTACAAAATTTCCTATTTCCTACTATATTTTTCCGTTAAGGTACTATTTCCTAAAATAGTCTCTTTTGAACAAAATCCCAAAGTAAAAAGAAAAAAATTCATGAAAAATCAATAAAACTTAAATTTGTATTGTTCCAATCAGTTTAATTGCACTTTTTCTATAGATTAAGTGTAATTCAGTTATTGTATAACTTCTATAGATCTCGAAACAAAAAAATGTGTTTCCTCAACAATTTTATTTTTGGTATTGGTGCGTTTTGGAAAAGAACCCTTCAACTTATAAAATGAAAATTAATGTATTTTCATTTTGACTGATAGATGTAATTACTTAATATAACGACGGTGCAATGTTGTATAATATACAATTTAATTTTATTGTATTTATATTTATATTTTTGAATTTAAAATTAATGATTTCTTTATACAAACATAAATATTGTGTATGCTCTTATATGTAATGTTGATAAAAGGTTATCTCAACGAAATAAATACATTTGAGTGGGGAGGGAGGGGGTCACGTATCTAAGCAAGTTGCGCATCACTGCTGTTGTACACAGCGTCCAAATCCGCACTTAACTGATTAGTTTGACTATTGACTGGCAATAGAAGAATCTTGCGGAAGTTCAGTATAAAATATTTATAATTTAGC
Source organism: Rhopalosiphum nymphaeae (assembly GCA_036289425.1). NCBI lineage: Eukaryota > Metazoa > Arthropoda > Insecta > Hemiptera > Aphididae > Rhopalosiphum > Rhopalosiphum nymphaeae. The sequence goes on along the minus strand of JAZAQC010000034.1, from coordinate 1,044,780 downwards.
AAGAGAACCTATACCGGAAATAAAAATAATCAAACATAATTGCGGAATACATGAAAATTATGTAAAAAATATAATGTAACTAATGGTCGGTGCTGCCGAAGTTTTTTTTGATTAATAAATGTATTATATATTATATATAATTGCAATATTTGTAATCGGCATTAACTTTATTGTAAATCGTATACACTAACATAGCTTAATAACTATATATTAATAAATATTAAGATAACATCGGACAAAAAAAATGTATTTACAATGAATTTATTTATATTATTACATTTGTATTCATTTATGAAATAGAGATTGAGTTAAGCCAAATGTTTCTATTGCAATTTTACATCTATAAATAATCATTTTTATTTATACTTGTTTAAAGTAACGTAGCTAAATATAAATAAAAAAGTATGGATTGTAACTGTTAACAACAAAATCCTCTTTCTGTTTCAATTTAAACTAGATAAAATCTTGTTTTTTCATAACAAAATAATACCAATAGGAATTTATATTATTAATGAACCACTCGAAGACTCGTGTAATATTTCATTTGATTTCATACAAGCTTGTTCTACTTTGCTAGATAGGAAAAGAACATTTTTATTTACGTTTGCTATTCGTTTTATTGGAATTTAACCATGCATTTATTATTAGTAAGTAACATTAAAACTATTGTAAATGTAAATAGGTTATGACTAAGCACATTATTAACATTCAAATATTCTTTTATTATCTTACATAAGTTTCAAATACAGTAATTTATAAAACTAACAAAAAAGAAAATTTTAAACGAACAGCTACGTCAATATTTGTATACAACTACAAACAGCGAACCTCGTAAATTAAATTAAAATCAATGTTATTAATTTTTACATTTTTTTGTACGAAGTTTGTTGACTGGTCTTATATTGCGTTTGTATGATTAATAAGAAGCTTGATAGCATAAGCTATGTACGTTGGTATGGTAATACTATTTTATCTTTCACGCATTAATCTAATGTAGATTTTAATAGTTTAAAATATTTAATATGGATTTTAACTTCTAAGTAATGATAGTTTTATAATTTTGTGTAATAATAAATGTATTTTCACCCCTCTCATGAATTCGATAGATTGACAATTAATTTTAAAGTTATAGAGTAGGTATATTAATAATGCAAATATACAATAGTTGTATTTTTAGTTACTGTATGTATAGTCGATTTAGTGTAAATAACATATTATTTTTTATACTTTAGGAAGGTTAATAATAATAATAATAATAATAATAATAATAATATTATGTTAAACATGCATAATGGAGTTACGATGTTGAAAATTACTCGCAGTAGTAATAATATTAACCACTCATCGTTATATATTAATGTTAATAGATACGTCAAAAAGGGATGTATACGCAGCAGTAACCATTCTAATATATAACGGTTATTTGAGAGAGATATTTTCAACATTGAAACATAGTATAATATACATAATACATATTTTATAATAACATGACAAAATATCGGACGATGAAAATTAATTTAACACAGCCCAGCACTTTTTTCATGCCGCACCGTAAATTAATTGAAATGTATAGTATGAAATAATTAGTTAGCGTGACATCGTTATATTTTGTTAGTCATTTTTTTTTTTTTTTTTTTTTTTAATTCAATTAAAAATTAAACAAAATATGAAAAAAATTCTACGTGGATCTACAAATATTGTACTATTATATTAATTTAAATTGTTATAATAATTATCATCACCATTGTCCGTTTTAACTATGTTTCGGACTCTGTACATTTTTAGTTTAATAATACTTATGTTGAAAATACATGATACGTGTTGCAGACAACTGTTGGTGTAGGCAATCTTAATACTCGTACATTATAAAACTTTAATGGTAAAACTTAAAATATTATGTTAATGTTATGTTAACATCTACCTTTAGGTCGAATAAACTTTGATAGTGAACTGTAAGTCACGCCTACGTATATATATATATACTTATATAGTAGTATTATGTGTATGTATAAGAAACACAAAAGCACGCGAGGAGGTGAGATCGAAATTCAGATGTTAATTTCAAAAAAGTTTATTACGATAAAATTTACAAGACAGGTTATATAAGTATAGCCTATTATAATATCATTTTTCCATCGTTGTATCATCTGGGAAAGTGGTCTATATTGGTAATCTATGAGCTATTTAACATTTTTAAGATGTTGACCTAAACAGGACAATGATACAACGATGGAAAAATGATGGAAAATATTTAAACCACAGTGAATTTCATTAGTAATTTAACAATGTCATTGAGAAAACATAGTATTATAAAAAGTATCTACTTATTTAAACGTATTGGTTGTGGCAAAAATCAATCGAAAACTATTCCGAGAACTATAGCTGCTGCACGTAAAAACGAAAACGAACCGCCGACACGCAATTATTAAACTCAAATAATGGGATAGGCGGTCACTGATAATATGTATTTTTAATATATGTAAAACCTATACGCGAAGAACGTAAAAACAGTCTATGAATGCAAATATGTATACTGCAGATTTAATTGAACTGAAAATTTGCATCAGAAATCAGTTGAATTGCATCCAAGGTCAACGATTCATAATGACGTGCGTGAAGCGGTTTTCACGTTTAATACTATATTCATTTAAAATGTTAATAGTAAAATTCCAGAAAAAAATAACTGCAGTAATTAAGAACAATGAGGTTTTATTGATATGGATATAGATTTTAAAGTAAAATCAGTGATGAAATTTGAAGGATTAGCGGTAACATGCATAATTAATAATATTTTGGGTATAATAAATTATAATAAATAAATCAAAAGGAATTATTTTCGCCTCGATTTTTCTCAAATCAATTTCAACAGATAGAATTTTTTTTTTTTTTTTAATGCGCTGTATTTGGTGACTTATTTGTATAAACATATTATAGATGACTAGAGATAAATAAGATTGAATTTTGTGAGTAGAATGGAATACGCTAATGAGTTATACCTCCGAATGGAAAAGTCACTTACTTATTCAATTTCCTGTACCGAAAATATTTGTTTTACGGTTAAAATACTTTTTTGGTGTATATGTCTAATGTCTATATATTATAAACATGTATTCCTGAAAGTAAAACCATAACCGCAGTGTTAGTTGTAAAACTTTACACAATAAAGTATTTAATAGCACCAAGAGTTATATGCACAATGTGATAATATAGTAATGTAGTATGTACAGCGCTGTGGTTATACCGAAAAGATTTTATTTAGAGATTGAGTTGATATGAGACAAATGAATTTTGATTTTGATAAACTTTTGTTTGACATATTTATCTTATCTCGGTTTTGAGTTATTTCTCCGTGGCATTAGCAAGTACAATGATATTGTCATGTTGATTTCCATTGGGAAACAAAGTAAACTTATCGGAAAGTAAAAAATCGAAATATTTGTATATAAAACCCTAAGGCATTGATACGTAACAATATCTGATTTAAAATGTGTCAAAACAATTATAAACTAAAAAAAATAAATCAAACATCAATATTAATATGTTAGTAAGTAATAGAGTTGAATCGGTAAAAGTTTTACGATAAAACGGTATCAATTTAGATTTTTCAAACGTAAACCAAATAAACATTTATCAAAACCATTAAAACATTTTAATGAAACAAGCGTGGTTTAAACTCATCAGTGATGAGTCATCGTCAATTAGGTTTATTTTTCAGTCGTATTGGATTCCAACTAAGTATTATCATGCACGGAATACCTATATATATATTTCTATGTAATACAACAAATTATTTTGGTTAGGTATGTTGTTCAGCGATAGTCATTAATTTTTTTTTTTAAACTAAAATACATAAATTCATCGTGATCTTCTATTTATTAGGATCATTAGATTTTTATCTTATGTAATGTTAAGTAATGACAAATTAGTTTTGTTATTTTATTATTATTTAAAGGTATTTTTGATGTAAGATGATCAAATTGTGAAATTACTTCTGGGAAGTTAGCGGTATAAATATTAAGGTCATTTCCTTGAGGTATTTTTACAATAATTTTATTCTTATGTAGTGAAATAAAAATTTCTCATAGTAAAAAATCGGTCTTTGAGAAAAGACTTTAAATAATATATAAATATAATACACACAAGGTAGTATGTCAATCGTGCCAAAATTGGTCAAAATAGGTTGTGTAGTATCCATAGCTATAATATAATGATTTTAGCAATTTTTTCTCTTGAAGGATAATAGTTTTGCTTATGGTTCCGTTTGTTTGGACATTTTATATGTGTTTGGTGAACTGTCAGACGATTTAAACGAAACGTAAATTGATTCTTGGTATTAATTTACTTTTCTTAAATAGCTGCGTAAATTTTCTTCTGTGGTAATTTTTCAGAGTAGAAAATAAACTTTAAAATTAGCAAAACTATGTAAAAGGCTAGAGTACCACCAAGTATACGAAATAATAATTTTCATATTTCATCAAGTCTACAAAAATGAAGATAAGTACTTGTAACAAAATATTGTATTCATTTTTTGTTTATCACGTGCGTTACTGACTAAAAAACGTACACAACAAAACAGAGTAAAATAAGGTCGTATGTGTGATGTTTTGTTAAATAAATTATGATTCGTGATTAAATTTGTGGTCATAAAATATTACAAATTTATATCATTTTTTTGTTTACAAAATCCAAGTATATATATACAACGCATATTGTATATTTATATATGAGAATTTTTTTTATATTTTCACAATCAATTCATAAATACAGTTTAGATGTTCACTTTCCGACAGTAAATTAAACAATATTGATTGAGTTTTTTAGTAGTTAATGAATATAAATAAATATATCATATATTAATTCATCCTTTTATTGAATCAAAATTTTTCATAATTGTTGTATATAAAATCGAGTATAAATTAAATATTATTACTACGACTTATGCCATATTATAAATTAGTTTAATTAAAAGTTTTTATATACCGTTAAATTACGTTATTAGATTTATTAATAGTAGTTACATGCTTTATATACGATAATAGTATAACATTGTTAATTGTTATATAGTAAATTAAAACTCAAACTTCTGTTAGGTATACTGTTTATTCATATCTGTATAAAATTAGATTAAAATTTATCATGTCAAGTATTCGAATGCAACTGCATTGTTTACTATTCCTGATGATACATTATTTTATATATTTTTACTACTAGTTATTGTATAGATAGTTAATTTTTAAATTTCATTAGTAAATGCATGACCATTTGAAGCCATCAAAAAAAAAATTACACTAATTTTGTAAATATTTGTAACTTCCACATAATATAATAATTGTATATAAAATTTGTTAATTATATTAAAATATTTGTTTTTTATTTTTATTTTTGATACTCCATCTAAAAACCAAAACGTATTATAAAAGTATTATTTTTTTTATGATATATATAAATATATATATTATGTCATTGTTATTTTTCCTGCTAAAATTGGTATGTCAATCTAAAAACGTTTTCAATAGTAAATTAAAAATAAGTTTGATTTCAAAATTTTGATTTAAAGCATTTATCAATACTTTTTTAAATATTTGATCCACGTTTTTAAATGTGTATTAAATATATGGCATTTATAATAAATAATTGAAATTCTAGTTACATATTCATTAGTTTAATAATTTATGGTTGTGCATATTTTAGAAATTTTCTGTGTTCAAATATGTGCATATTCATATACATTTTTACACTAAAATACGTGTATTAATAATAACATATTGGTTTGGATCTAATAACCAACCTTATTATTTATTCAAAACTATAAAGGTTCCAATAACAATAGAGAATACTGTAGGTAGGTAATATTTACGTGTACAAGTATCAATAATGACACAAATGTATTTTATTTATAGATAATCATTGTATAATGTAATGTACTCGTATATTGTATTCATTATAAACATACATTATATAATATTATAAGTATTTATTTTGGATATTCGGTTGACTAGAAATAATAATTTTTATTTACGAATTTTGGTTACCCATTATGAACTTTAATAACACACAGAATCATAAAACTAAGGCAACCATGTGTGACGTGTTATGATAAAACTTTTAAGGGATAGCATAATATAATAGACATAAAAATGGTTTTAAAATGAGTCTGATCGGAATAACGAACGCGTTTACTATATATATATATATATATTATATGTTTATATATCTACATATTATGTATAGGTAGTATGTTGAATGTTCGCGAGTATAAATATTTACAATATTTACAGCGGTGTATATTATATTATATAAGAAATAATTCGTAAAAGCAAAAAATCTAAAACCATATTAAAAAATATGTCAACATTACAACTCACCGAGCACTCCGATTCGCCGATGTAGCAGAAGTCCACGTTGTGGGACGTTACGGACCACAGGTGATCGTCGTTTGCAGCTTCTTCCGTCCAATCGGGCACAATCTTTAAGAGTTTATCGTTGCCATCGGTTCCGGTGGCTCTGTAACATTTAAAAATAAGTACAATCAAAATCGGTATCATAGACCATATAATTACATTATATGAAAACAGATTATAAGAGGGCATATTTGGCAAGACGTTTTACTTAAAATAATAAATGCCAAACAATAATTTAATCACAGAGCGGGTCACTGATCCATATTTTTTTTCCATAATATGATGTAAATTTTGGGCGAAAATTGTGTTTACCTATGGCACTTACACGAGCTTTTGATTAGTGGACCTCGGTTTAATGGCTACGGAGAGCCAGTAGGTAAAGGTAGTTTAAAAGCAACCTATCGATTCCGTCAGCTACCAATATTTACCTGCGGCCATCGTGGTTACTCTTCAAATTAATTAATTAATTGCAAATACATATACGTTTGACCTATTTATTTAACACTAAATATTCCTTAATATGGCTTAGGTATATTATGTACATTATACATTATAAATAATCTTGTAAGCAAAAATACAATATTACACAATTATTTTTTAAATAACCACATACATAATAATATAAAATTTAGAATGTAAATAATCTCCGATTTAAAATTGTTGATAGGCTTTCTATCAAATCAATTACTATAATTTTAATACTTCACTGAAAAATAGTTTAAAGTCTTCTAACAATCAATGTGTAGCAGATTGTGAGATATACATCGAATGATAGAAAGCGTGTTTGGACATTGGTAAAGAATTTACTGTTTCATTTTTATCATATGGTGGTTTTATTTTATCAACCCCCTCACTGCGTGACCGATTCTATCTCTGGTGAAACGGTGATATTATAATATGTGCATAATTTGTTAAAGCTTGGTCGCTCTTCTAAATAATTGTACACCTCCGTGGGGAAAATGTTGTGTTATAATGTCACCGACACTCCTGGTATTTTGTGGTATTGTACTTATATGTGTATGTACACATGGTGTCCGTGAGATTAATTAGACACATATTACGCATAGGGAAATTCGCTGTCGTCCACCACGTTTTTCGTTAAAACGTACCTATTTTGTAATATAATACAATACAATATATAAAAGCTGTTGGTTGATAGTATTAAGTGAACACAGTGTTTGTAGGTACATTGGCTATGTAAGTATAACTTATTATTTAATTTTTGAAATAGAATAAGCTTTTATCCGCCACCGAGAATAAATGCAATTTAACCATGTTATAAATCAATGAGACTTTTTACCGTACCGATATGAAAAAAATCCTTTAATAAAATATTATATTGTTTTTGCTATTAAAATATTTTTGTGACTTATAGTTTAATCGATATTATTATGGCCATGGTGTCGTGGCAATTAAACTAAAAAATGAAATCGAAAACATTCGTATTAATAAACAAAACTTTTTAGGTCCTATTGTATATACAAGACAATATCCTGCAGTAATGGTAATTACAATATACAGTTATTAATTTGTAAAACATTGGAAGTCCATTACATGGATATAATAATGTTGTAATTATTCTTAACGAGAAAGTTATTCTGAACTCGAAACTGAATGACGTCATAGAACTTCAATTGGCTCTCGGAATAAAATAAGGAGTTTTCGTATTTACAAACTTATTTTGCCAAATTTTACAAACTTTTCTTACTCTGAATGTATACCGACAAAATATATTGTTCTATAAACACATTTTAAATTTATATAGTTTAATACTTATAATTATTGAAATGGTAATCTCCGTTAAAAAAATTAGTTTCCGTGTTTCAAAGATTCAAGTTGGTTGAAAAAAGAATTAACAGGGAATAAAACAATGAATGTAAATTAAATTTTAAATAAATACTTAGGTAATTCATTAAATTACTTGAATTCATATAATTTTTTGAAAAAAAAAATTGCATAAGAACGCTAGAGAATACGTTTATCTATAATTTTTAAAATGTTATATAAGAGCATATTATAAGCTATAAAAATTTTTATTCGTCCAATTTAAAAAAAAATGCTTTAAGTTTGAAACATTCCTATTTTAGGTATAGATTTAATTGGAGATCATACTTTTAAGAGTGACATTTCGAAGGCGTTTGAGTAGACTTTGGAAAATTATAGTCCATAATCGTTAAAGATTGAAAAAAAATTGAAATCGGAACCAGATTTGATATTGTTAAAAGTCGTTCGTTATGTAATATTAACAAATAAATCGTTTTCGATTGTGTTAATGTGCGGCAGATGAATACAATACGTAATTTAGATAGTTATGTCAATGCAATGAATGGAAAATTGTCGGTTTACTAGTTGACACCACCACTACTGTGATTATAGGTTAGATTTCAGCACCTGGTTAGATTTACATTTCAATAATGGTTAAACGATGAACAAATACTATTTATAGTATTTACATGTGTTATTATACCAAAATAATAATAATTTTTCGAATATGATTCTAGCTATGCCCTAAATGAAAAATTAAGAGACGTTCACTTAAACGATATAGGTAGGTACTGCAGAGTATTCTATGTGCGTAATATTTTTATTATTTAACTGATGTATACTATGAAAAAAATAATTTAAAATAGCTTATTGTGTCAAAATAATAAAGATATTTTACATTTTGTTAATAATAGTTATATATTTTTTAAACATAATCTTTTAGCGAAAAATAAATTCATCCAGGTAATTTTTTATGAAAATTATTACCTCCATTTAAATATAAACTAGTATGAACTGAGAGGAATTTATTAGACGCGCAAAACCTACTGGTTTAATCTGCCTTCGGATCTAGTTATACTTAACGCAGTAGAAGTATTTTAGTTTCAAATATAGTAAAAGTACTTAAATTAACACAATATACTATTTGATAATAGTTATACATTTATGGTGGATATGTTAATCGTAAAATGTAACATTCTTATGGGAGTAATAAACATATTTTACTTTTGATTAAAGCATATTTATTCATAGGTGTACATTTATATGCTTTTAATGAAGAAACAAGTTTCAGACATTTCCATAATAATTATTATAAGTCCCATTTTCAATTATTTCACTTGACCATAACACCATGTAAAATAAATAAATTATGCATGTAGGCGTAGCTAGGTTACATATACAGTGGTTAGCACATCAGAAATAAGTTAAATAATGGCTACAAGTTTTAGTGGGTCTTTCGATGGTTTCAATTGTTAAAGGATAGTTTCGAATTTGGATTAAGTTATATTTAGTTTTGGATTCACAAAAATATGAAAAGTCATTTTTTTAAATTAATTTTAAAACTTACTAGTTATTACTATTAACTTTTTTATTTTATATAAATGATTAAAAAAAAAAAATGATCCTATAGAATTTCAATTTGAGGTTTTATTAAACCGTTTTAAACGCCAAGCATCAGTACCAACCAAATATTCCAATCCATATAATAATATAATATCTGGTTGTTAAATCATTTTTCATTAATCACTAACAGCTTAATATACGTTAGATGTAGACCTCAAAGTTAAAATCATAAATACTACCACTTCTTTATATTATACTATAGACTGCATTTTAAATTGCAACACTAAAAATACAAAAGTCTCATACCCCAACTTTATATCAAAACTATTCTGAGTAATTCAGCTTAGCGCTTAAGACATTTAAGTATTACTGATGATCTACTCAGTAATTAATAAACTATTCCAACCTATATAAATATAATTCACAAATCTTCATAATCAGTTTGCTCTGCTGTAAACTCGTTTTTCACTACTTATCGTGTCATATTCTTATTAATATTATACAATTCACTTATTGTACCTACATATAGTTTAAACTGCGAAGAAAATATTAAACGAATAAACAAAAAACTGCTACTGGATTTTATAGAAGTCTATAAATATATATAACATTTATAGAAATATAGCTAATCAGTGTAACATATATCTTAGTAGTATACTTTTTAAAGAGTAAATAACTAAAAAGTAAATAAAATAATACTTTATCGATATTGTGGATTAAATATTTCCAAAAATATGAGTACCTACTTTAATAAATAAAATAGCGATGTACACAAATAAATATACACTATGCTACTACAACTAATAACACGATAATTATTGTTAGTGGAACATACCACAGCCACATTTGTATGACACAGTGTAACGCTTGACTTAATAATACATATTATACGAGTACATAATACGCGACATATTGATAACTTTGAACAAAAAAAAAAAAAAAAAAAAATCGATTCATTCTGCTGTTACAACTGAGTGTAAATGATCATAATAACTATACCGAGAATTTCTTGTGTATAACAGCATCCAGTGTATAAAGTTCAAGTGTATCGCACTGTCGCACATAATATACGATAGACATTCGTTCATTTCGATTTAATTATAAGCATTAATAAATTCATTAACGTATTGCTCTAGTCGATATCGAAGTAACGCCGAATTTTTAATTCGATCAAATCCAAAAACTATCATCACGTATTCACGTCAGTTTTTAATATATATATATTTATTTTTCATAACGATATTATGTTATAACTACCTTTACCTATATTTATAACGATAATTATTAACGGTTCTGTGTACGTTTTGTTCGAAAAGAAGATATTATTTGAGAAAGTACTCAAAGACGCTTAAGGGAGAAGAAAAAATGTATATACAATGTATACCGTGTTGACGAGTGCATGTACAAGTAACGTAAATAGAAGCGGATACGAAATAAGAGGCGAACGCCTAGAGTAAAATGCAAAATCGGTATTTATACGCCGTTTTATTATAAACCGCCCAGGCTAGACGTTTCTCATCCACCGCGTCCGGGCCGTTTAACCGCTGCTTTTGGAAACGACCGAAATGCTATGATATCACACTCCGCACGGCCGTATGTATAAAACCCCTAGGCGCGTACGTGTGGAGTTTGCAAAAACCGGCAGTTTGAACTTTCGCGATGCGCCTGAAAACATGCGACGGTATATAATGTTCTAGACGACGGAAAAACATATTGTCCCCGCATAACAGTCGCACGGTTCTTATATCTCCATTCGTTCACCTCGGTATACACACCTCGGCGAGTAATACGCGTAGATATTATTATGAATCATCGTGGTGTATATGTGCCATATCCGTTATTTATATACGTAATATATAGGCATATAAGAAGATTTAATAATAACAATATATATATATATATATATATATATATATATATATATATATATATATATATGTAGTAGACCATATGGTATTATCAATATTGGTCCAAATAGAAAGTATACCGTTCACGCACAATGAAGGTCACATAATACATAATACAGTATATAAGTATACATATTACTAAATTTAAAGAAAAAGATAATGTTAGATTATCAAACAATGGTTTTTTTTTTAAAAATATTTCTTAAAATGTTCAATTATTTAATATTGCATAAACATAATAAACTCATCTAAAGACTAAACATGATGTACAATTTGTTTGTTCTGAATTAATATTTCTTCAATTACAGTATATTGCATATTGTAGACATTAGTGAAATTATTTAGTGTTTTAATTTTAGTTCTATGCATTTAAATTTAGGAATAGTGTTAAGGATAATATAATGGTGTACGATAAATTTTTATAATATTTATACCGTACTATAATTTTCTATAGTTTTTTTTATAGTTTGTACGATTCAATAGCGTTTATTTTTTATGTAGAACATAAAATAAAAATATCAATAACTTATAGTAAAAAACTATTTATACCTACTGTAAATTATTTGAATTATTTACTGACGTTTGAATTAACTAATTTTATCACGATAAATAAATAAACTGTCTATGACCAATTTAAGTAAACTTCGAACTCTGAATAATTATAATGTATAATTCAATCTTCAATCGGTGTCAATTAAGCTAGGGAATTTTCCTGAATTATATAATATTTTTCAATCTATGTATTTCGATATTCGTCAACGTTAATATAATAATAATAATTTGACATATTATATAAAAAGATCACAGTGTAAATAGTATTCGGTGTGTCATGGATTTAAGGGTTTTTTTTCCCTTAGTTCAGGTGTTTTTTCACACACATTCTAGTGCTTTACATAAAATTAACGAAGTGCAGTCGTAGTAAATATATTATTAACATAATGATATTACGCATGTATCAATCTAAATGAACGTAGTTAAATTTTGTTTCCGTGTAAATTATTCGTATGTAATAGTGTAGTGTACCTTCAATACTTGCAGGTAGGACTTTGGATTTTCGGTTTCAGTATCGAATCAGTAAAATTAATTGCATCTGAGCGAAACAAAAGAGTTATCTAAAAATTTGAATTTTAATAACGTCGAGACGTCGTTTTCGGTAATTAACTTCTATATCAGGAGAAAATTAAATATCTGATTTTTAATTCGACGACAAAGCAAATAAGACACTTATAATATAGAGAAAGAGCACAATATTCCCTTATTTGAAAAATACGTTTAAATCTGTTTATCAAGTTTAAAATATATTTTTAGATTAATAAATTTGGCTCATCGGTCATCAGAAGGTACAAAAAAAGTTGATGAACAATACATTATATGGATTATAAAAATATTTAAATAATCTACAAAAAAAAGTTTCCTTTAGAGTTTTTTGTTTCCATAAAAAAGTTAAAGTTGGATTGGACCCTTGTTTTATAATGTCTATTATCTTAAAAAATTACTTTAATTATTCGATTAATCAATAGTGGTCTCCTATCAAACATGATTTAGTGATTTGTGAATAGTTCATTACTTTTTAGTGAATCGTTTTTTCTTCTCCGAATTTTAGTTATGAACCCATACAATTTTTTTTTCTATGCTCCTAAAGTTAAATTATTGCGGTCACTATATTTTCCAATAGTGTACGCAATTATATATAGTTTTTGGGCGTGAATGAATATTTAAATAAAATATCGTTTACAAATATAATTTTTTTCACATTGTCTGCAATCACAGTGAATTAATATTTCACTTACACTTGAATGGCTCTACATTATGTTGTTTTTTTTCCACAAAACACAAACAATACGCGTACGACCAAAGAGTTAAAAAAATTGAACGAGTCATCGCCTCAAATGCACAGCTTACTTTGACATTTTAACCGGCTTGTCCAACCGTGTTTTCTCTACCACACAGAATTTCACTCCGCCATCGTTCGTTTAAAATTAAAGTGGACCGAGAGTTTTCGAAGACAAATATAATTATATATTTTATTATTGGCGTTTTCCACGTTTTAATTGATATAGACGCACAAACAAAGGTGTGTAGGTACTTTCTTAATTACTAGGGCATAACAATCACTTGGCATTTTTTGAAAACACAGAATCAAAAACTGTACATAAGACCGGCGTCGGCGCGACTATGGTATTTATTTCGTTGTAATAATTTTTACTTTCAGGTTATTTTTATTATTATTATTATTATTTTTTATTATTATCTTATACTGAGGATGATTGATCGTTTCGCCATCTGTTTTTTCTTGATGTCATGTTTTAACGTCATTAGCTTCTTTCATTTTCTCGTTATTCGTATTTCTTAATGGTTCATTTTTTTTTTTAACTCCAACGCGATTTCAATTTGAACGCATATACGTTACACAATTATTATTATTTTTATTGACTATATGAAAAAAAAAAAATTAAAAAAAAAATGAAAAATAATTATTTCTAGGTATAAAAATATATTTTTTGTTTATAATTTATGTAATAGAAAAAATAACTTAACTTAATAAAAACAGTTGATTATTGGAAATGATAAAGCATAATAATGATATTTTCATCTGCGTATGAACTTTAAATAAATCGTCAATCAACCGGGTGGGCTCGTACAGTCGGATTGTATTTAATAATATGTACGTGTTGTGTGAAATTCAACGTTTGCCGTCACTGTGTGCGGCAACTGATGTCTTAAACTATTGTCGCCCTTTGAAATACTCGAATAGGTACCATTGGAATCGCAAAACACAGGTTTTATTAAATTATACAATAATAATATGTAACTGTATACCGTGAATGTGGTTGTATGCCATCACGGCCAATATTTACCGAAATATTATTCATGTTTACCATCAAGCGGATAAGCCATACGCAATAAATTATCACCATAATCCGTATACGTTTTGTGTTATCCCATTAGAGTTAAACGATGTCAACACATTTGTATACGCGCTAGAATTTTAATTAATTATCACACATCGTTATACTTAGGACTCGATTAAAAACATCCATAGCTTATGAAACAACTCAGTCAAGAATCACGCTAGCCCGTGGGGCAATTTTCATCCCAAATTACACGTTGAGTAAAATGTGTATCATATTTTTCCCTAGACTCCGATAAATGTACATATTTTATAACATCAACTGACAATAACAATACATCAGTTCGTATGCACTCTTTACAAATTATCTACTTAAATATATTGATAATATAATATATTAAATCGAACCAAACAGAATGAACTTATAACAGTTATCTCCAATTAACTATATGTGTCTTTTGGTCAGCACTAAAATACCAGCGTATTATAATAGACTTATTTATAAATCTATTTTACTTCAATTAAAATATTAAATTGTTTTCTATTATCTATTGAAAATTTTCACAAATCCTCTTTTTCAAACGCACAATTTTCACTGGCCTCTAGGATTCCAGTGCCAAGTTACCGTAGTTTGTATTATTGATATCCTAATCAGCTTCATTATAATAAGCGCTTTATATCTATACTTTCGATATAAATAAAATGTATTACATCTGTTGTGTGGATACACACTAATTTACGTCGTTGAAAGAAACTCATAGATCGCATATATTTATAGCGATAGAATATCGTGACTCGCCATCCCGGTCACTTGGTCACGATCACCTCCACGTGATTACTGCGAGTCGTTCATATTTCACATTCCGAAATGTCGCGTTGACAATTCCAAATGCGGTTTTCATTACGCGCACTTAAGAATTCTGAGTATGATATGTATGTATATTTTATATATATATATATATATATATATATATATATATATATATATCGGTAATTCAATTCTCTATTGTTGGTTCCGTTGTGGAATAAATGATATACATTACTAATCGAGTTAAATTTCGGTCACACGAGAATATGAGATAAGTATCAGTAAACATATCGAAATGCGTTATAAATTATAATAATATTATGTCTAATCGGTTTATTCAGTAACAATTAAATGACTGTATATGTATGAACTAAAAAACTAAAAAATAAAGTACTAATTTAGTTCATCTTTAAATACTGAGTTTAGTCAAATTACAAAGAATAATCATCTTTTTTCACATTTTTTTATAGACTAAGTAATACTGTCGTTGTAAAAAAATTGATTTATGCGGGTAATATATTATGTATAATTCAGTTGCTTAAAACATAATATAATAATTAATGGGTATAATATTATATAAAATATGTATATAATTCAGTTTTTACGTCTTGTATATAAATAAATAAATAAATATAGGTAATGATTAAATTGAATTTCTTATGTCGGTAAAAATATATGAGTAAACTTTGTACAATATATTAAAATCATATTATTTTGTTTGAAAGTAACAGCTGTATTTTTTTATTTTATAATTTTTTGTAATAATCATATGAAAACTTCTAATTATTATGTATGCTTCATATTGAATATTTAACAAAATGTTTATAAATTTATAAATAAGCTGAATAAAGCATAGCATTGAATTTTAAATAGAAGGATTCACAACCATTATTTACCCAGGCTAGAGAACATGTAAATAAGGCCAGCGTTTCAGAAGGATAATTTGAGATGTTAATGTAATTTTCTGGATATAATTATTAAAGTTTTAATATCCTATTGAGATAATATGAAAGTTATATCATTTTGTTTCTCAAAATAATATTAAATAATATTCATATTAAGTTAATTTCATTTAAAAAACAACTTACAGTTATTTTAACAAAGTAAATTTTTATTTTATTTAAAATAATCTTAGGACTTAATTAGTTTATGCCCAAAACTTAATTAGTATTTTATTATTTTCACGTTAAGTTATGGGAACTTCATTAATACACACAAAATCAAATATTATCTACCTTTATTATATCTATAAATTATACTGGAAATTTAATTATTCGGGTATAGGTCATGTTTTTTAAGAATATATTAAATATTTCCGTGATACAGGCAAAATTATCATATATGTCATGTTATTAGAAATATTTCACCATTAGCACATAATGTATTATTATTATTTATTACGAATCTAGGGTTTCAATCTTAGTTCCAATTCTTGGGTTTGAAAATTAAATTAAATTGTAATTAACTTATAGTTTAATAATTCAGCTAAAATATGTATTAATACTAAAAAATAGAACAAAACACGACGGGATTCGATCGAAATTGTATGCATAATATAATACATTTTTGCATAACCAATTACCAATTGAAATTCTGAACGTTATTATCTGCTATTCTGCTGAAATGACAATTTTATGTTAATATCTAGTTCAGTATATGTACTAACTTCAAATAAGTATCAAGTATTACTAATTACAAAAGTAGATATACGTCATAGGTTTTTTAGAAATATTCTTTAATCCGTTTTGTACATAATATTAATAACGTCTAACAACCTTATAAGTTATAACTATACAATTATTGGTATGTTTGTCAATAAAATGCATACATTCTTAATTAGTTAAGCATGAATAAAATAATGGAGTAGAAAAATTTGGAAATGTAAAGAAAAAAAAATAATAAGACCATGTAATAGGATACACGAACTTTGCAATTGCAATACAGTGAAAACCGAGTAAAAAAACAATTAAAATTAAATGGTTTTCATCTTGTAAGATTGAGTAATAAATACTTCAGGGTCGTAACTTGATAGTTTTAAAATGATTAAATATTTATACAAAAGCGAGTATAAAAAATATATAACAATAAAAATAAAACTATTGCGTTCGAGTAATTATTTACAAGTAACGATAAAATAAAATAAAACTGTAAAGGGCAATATAGGTATTATTACATGTAGAAGGTACGATAGCGTTTTATTAAGAAAAATATACTCGTACCTAAAAGTTTTTTGGTTAGCGTAAATATTGATCGAAAAAATGTACGAGCAAAAAATATTCGTATTGAAGAGATACTAAGTATAACACACGCGTTATAATAATATTATGTAAACACAATTACTTTAGTCGTTATTACGACGGAGCATCCTTAACGACGTACACACGATAACGTCCTCCAACCGGTTTTTGCCAACACGTATTAGTTAGGATATCGACGGAGATATATTTTCATCGCATATTTATATTAATTAAAGGATTTATTAATTATTGAAATAATCGTCATCACGGCATTATAATTGATTCCAAATAACGCAGAAAACCGCTGTAGAAGCATATGTGTGTAACTTTCTATCCCCTGTGAATTATATATAGTTGACATAATGACGTGGACTTTGATGAGCCTCTCTCGATTCGTAGTAATTCGGTAATTGGAGACGATGAGTTTTGTTTGATCGGGGTC
Organism: Rhopalosiphum nymphaeae; assembly: GCA_036289425.1. Lineage (NCBI taxonomy): Eukaryota > Metazoa > Arthropoda > Insecta > Hemiptera > Aphididae > Rhopalosiphum > Rhopalosiphum nymphaeae. The sequence continues at coordinate 1,026,807 of JAZAQC010000034.1, read as the reverse complement.
GATGAGGACCGCAAATAAATAATAATAATCACGCACTAGATTCGTCCAGCATCACTAAATAATTAACATATGCACACTAGCGGGAGATGAAGTGAAAACGATTTGATAGTGCACAGGTAAGGCAAAAAAAAAAAAAAACTCATGAAAATAACCGATGACCAAACTTAACCTCAGACTCAGAACGTTAATCTATACCTTAACACAAACAACTCTATGACATTCTCTAAGAAACGATAATCCACACTGTACTCTTACTCTCTTGGTCACTTCACATTTCGACTTATGAATTCTTTTTTTAAAGATTATGCACTGTTGTTATTTCGACTAGAAAATAGTGTTTTTTCAATCAGGAGTACGTATAATTACACACTGCAGTCGCTGCTTTTTTGCAAATGGTCCGATTTCGTTAACTTCTTTGTTTAGATCTGAGTCCGATCATAAGGTTTTAAAACCATTTACGAATAAATCAATTTATCATATAAATCTTTATTATTCCTAAACACATAATCATCAATTACAAATGGTCAATCGCATATGTCACGCGCATAGTGTTTTCACTTATATAGGTTTGTAAATTCTTAATAATAAAACATCGATGAGATGATTGCGCGATTGTAAAATCCTTAAATATAGCGAGCAATTGATTTCAAAACTATTTACTAGACTTACTTAAAAGTTTCTATAGCGAGAACTCGAATAAATGTACGATTCAAGCAATTCAACTACGGGTTAAGTGTGCTTAAAAATATACAATTTATACTCGAATCGTGGAGAAAGAAATATTATTATTACTATTTATGGCTATGATTTAATGCTATTAACGAATGGAAAAACGATAAATGGAAAAATAATAACTTTTAATCGTGAAATTTCACTCTTTGGATTGTGTTACTCGTTAATACACTGCGGTTTTTATAAAACCATACAGTAGTATTATTAATACTTAACAAAACCAACTCGATAATATATCGTTTATATTGTGAAGACACTTTCGTCTAGACTTACGTCATAATATACCAATTATTTCAATCTCGTGTGGGGTTACTTACCATCTCTCGCCAGACTACATTATTATATTTTATTGCTTATATACATAAATGCTATAATAACAGGGTTAATATATGCAATACGTGTGTACGTGTATTATATACATACAGTCGAGAGACTCCGGGGATCCGAGACTATCATCTCTAGGACGCCGCACCATCCCGGGATCCCGGACCGAAGCCCCGCAACCGCTATTATTCACGACAAGTGAAATACGGACTGTCGATGTGAGATAACTAGGTATTTGACTGAAGTCTGACAACGACGTTCTATTTATGTATATTTATACAGCTTCGGCGTTATTATTACAATAATAACAGTAATTATTATTATTATTATTATTATTATTATTATTATACACTGTCGTGAGCGATTATAAACAACAAGACGAATCGATTTTGTCGAGAACTCGGCAAAACACGGCTTTAGTGCCGCGCATGTACACCACGCGCCCAGACGGCACAAACGTCGGAAGATCGCATTTTTCTTTTTTCGACGCACAAATGATAAATATTTTACGTGATCACCACCGTTGTGATGTATGCATATAACGTGTCTCATCCGATCAATATTGGTAAGATAATCGCGGAGATTAAAAATCGTTCATATATTACGTATTAACTTTTCTATAAAACTATTGTGTTAATCGTTTATTTTCATGAGACTATTTATTAAACTACTAATTAAATTAAGTTTGTCGTCTAGCTAAACAATACAAGTCTAAAACAACGTCTAAACTTTTTTTCTCATTTAATTCTATGCATTTTGCCACGAACTTTTAGTGAACCGCAGATATAATATTATAAACAATGTATTGGCATTTCTTAAAAACTAGGACATCACTATAATGTACATTTTTGAAAATATTTACATTTATGTTATATCTCAGAGCACACACATTTGCCATGTAAATACTTAGAATTATTTTAGTTTAGAACAGGATAACCGACTTTGATACGCTTGTTTGTGTGAAAAAAATTACACTATCTGATAGCTAAATTATATTAATTCATTATACGAGAACAATACGAGGATTTGAAATTAATCCCTGTATTTATAACATACTACATTTTGTAACATATTTTAATTAAATGTAACGTTAATCGCAGTTAAAAATAATTGATAATTTTCATTGCGGTCGTCTGACAATTGTATGTCAATATCTAATAATAAAATAAACAAATACAAGTTATACATTAAAAATAAATGAAAATTTTAAAACATTTTTCTACAAAATTTGATGTTTGTAATGTACAACATTTGTCGTTTTAACATAACATATTTTATAAGCACTCTATATAATCGATTAATACAACATCGCCGTATTGAAATGTAACAGATTTTATTGGGTAATCTTTTCCAAATCAAAACCACATAATAAAATATGAAAAATGTATTTATTTTTATTAACATTTTACAGACGAGCTAAAACTAATTCTTAAACCTAGTCAACGAGATCATATTTTCCACAATTCTACAGAATACATATTGTCTTGGCCTTGCCAACACAAGATATAGTAAAGGATAATATTTTATTTCATAAAACGGCTATTTATAACAACCATAATATTATTTAGGATGAATTGTATAGCTAAGAAATGATTCACGGGAATTTCGGCAAAACCAAAAGAAAACACCCTTTTTTATTTTGGATGATCTGCTTTTAGTTTTATACTAAATGTAATACTATTGTAGAAAGCCTATTTGAGATCATTTTCGAAGAGTGCGGAACCAGCCGAATTTCCATTTCTAGCGATACGTCACGTTTCTATATAATAATAATTCAGTGCAGTTACTATTTTTAAACACATAATTCGTAGTCAGCGTAATGATTATAGGTAATATAGACACATATGTGTGTCGAACACGTTTTAAAACCGGTCATTCAACTCGTGATAATATTTTTGTTTTAGGTTTTTTTTTTTTATATGTCCATTTGCTTTATAATATTGATAATTATTATGAAACAATGATTTCGAACGATCATATTATTATAAACAATACAAGCAATACATTAAAGACAAACAATAGTATCGCATCTATTATAATATACGTATGTACTATTTATATTATAGTTATTATTAGCATTGAATTTCGATAGACGTCCTCGATTTATCAAAGAACTCGTAATTGAGGTAATCACTTCCGACCGTTCTTTTGAGGTACTTTTCCGGAAAATCGATATATTATTGGTATGGATACATACGTTTTTCTGTCTAACCATGCGTTCTGCCATGCGTTAAGTGAACCTGATATCTGACGGGCCGAAATAACAATAATATTAATTACCGAATAACGGTGTGTATAGACGAGACAGATAAAGTGCTTTTGGACGGTTTAGATATAGCTTAAAAATATTGAACCGACAGATGGTCATCTTAAATGTCGGACAACACATATTCGAGAGATGATGTAAGTTAACGACTGTGTAATAGTGTGTAATACAGACGGTTTGGACCGCGGTTAAGTATAAACTTATTAGATCATTCCATTTTAACTAAAGCCGTTAATACATTGTGTAAAAATCTAACGTGCCGGCGGTCAGTTGAGTGACGCACTAACATTTCTAGATTAAAAATAAAATCCAATCCGTGTACGCATTACGTCGCTAAATTGATAAATGTATGCATCAGTGGCGTGCTCAGCTTTTTTGAAGGGGGGGATATTCATTTTTCACTTGTCGCAGACTCTATTTTTTTTTTTTTATGTAGATAATAATTCATTACAAAATATCCAAAAGGGGGATATGATACCCTGATCCCCCTCCCCCCGGTGAGCACATCACTGGTATGCATTAACGATGTTAACACAATATTTAAAATCGAGTATTCTAGTGTAATACAACATTTTTACTCGCGTTTAGTGAGATGTACAAAAAGTGCGAGACTGTCAGACACGTCAACGTGATCAAGACAAATCCCACCGGGAAAACGCGATCGAATGCGGATATAATGTAGAATGTCGAATGTAGGATCATTGGGGCCGTACGGTTCAATAACCGAAAAAAAAAAAAAAAACACGAAAGTTGACACGACTGTTGTATAGAACGACACTCGACGTCGAACTAGCGACGTTTTCGCCGAAACGTTTTGAACGACATTGTGGTCAATCGCGCGCGTAAAATCATATAACAACAACGATATAATAATATATATATATATATATACTCACCCCTTGTCCGGCGGCACCCTGTGCGCGGGCACGGCGGACGGCGGCGACGACGTCTGATTGTTGGTGGACAGCGCCTTGTACCGGGCCTGCTGGTCGGTGGGCAACACGATGTCCACCGACCGAGATCTGATGTTGTTGCAGGCGGGCTGCCCGCAGTTGGGGTCGAGCAGCAGCTGCGTGGGCGACACGGGCACCACTTCTTCCGGTTTGCCGGCGGGCGTGGGCTTGTTGATGAAACACGAGTCCATGCTGGCGGCCCGGTCGCGCTTCAGGTCGGGCACCGTGAGGAACAGGTCGCGGACCGCCGCCGGGTCGGCCGGGTCGCTCACCGCGAACGCCTCCTGTCGCTCCAGCTTCGGCGACGTGATCGACCGCCGCCGGTTGCCCTGCTGGTATTCGTCCGGCGGCGTCAGTTCCAACGTCAGCTGGCTCTTGACGAACGCCTCCTCCAAATCGGACGACGGCGACGGCGGCGGCGCGTCACCGGCTCCTCCGTCGGCCACGGACAACAGACGGATCGCCGACGCGGGATCGTCGTGGAGGTCGGCGTCCACGGTGACGGTGATCTGACAACTGCGGTCGTCCTCGTCTTCCATGTCCTCGCTGGCCGACGTCGACGCTAACGATCTCTGACTACGTTCAAACAACACACACGCGCGCGTAGGTCAGTCTCGGCTAGTTTCCGTCGTCCACCGAATAGCACGCGTCGCCGTGTACCGTCCAACCCCCTCCCCCCCCAAAAAAAAAAAAAATAAATTCGTGTTTTCCACACGATGCCGGCCGACCCGCATGCCGAAAAAAAAAAGACTTGGGATTTCTCGTATTCCCACGCCCGCGTTCGATGTCATCCGAACAAGGCTGATTTAGATTCAGAATCGATCTCGTCCGTCTAATATTGTATATCGTGCATATTGTTCTTAAGAATCGAGAAGGGTGGGGGCAGAGCTGTAATAAATGCGTGTAAGGGAGTCTTCGATGTATTGAAATCTGATTCTCAAAACTTCATCATCATAATAAATATTATTGTTTTCAAAAACTTATTTTTTTTTTTATGCGCTGGAACTCGCGGTGCGATCGAAACCTTCGTTTATTGTTATTCCGCGCCGGAAAATTGTTTGTTTGTTTAGTTCTTCTCCCGAACAAAAAAAACGACGTTCATTCACCACGACTGTTGGTGTGTGTAAAATGTTTATATAGTTTAGATCGCGAATAAAGTTCCGCCGAGAATAAAAATAAAAAATTAGTTTTATTTATTATGAAAGAAAGAGCGAGACTCGTAAACGAACAAAAATTGACGTATAATTTTATTATGGACGGGGTGTACACGTGGCAGCCCTGACAACAATGGTAGCGTATTATCTAATGTATGAGTGTTGTAGTGGGGCGGGGTGGGGAATCGATATTATTATACTGCTACATATTATTTAAGAGGCCGAGCTCAATCAAATATTTTCACGTTTTTAATATTATTATTATTGAGTTATACCTGCTGAATAATATAAAATATTATTGAATATTGAATGCGCTACCGACACAAAATTAATTTTAACGCTGATAACACTGCACGGAATTTTTATATGAACGGCATAATATTATCGTGTTCGACGGGAACAACGAATACGGTTCCGGCCAAAAGAACAGTAATAACCCTAAGCATTAATGACGATAGAGTAATATATATACACGGAATATTATTTGGCCAAATATATTTTTTCATCGTGATTCGGTATTCAGTTGGCGTAGGTAATAATAATAATAATAATAATTTATTCTACGTCTTTAGTAATTTTGAATAAAGTACAGTCTTCGAAAATGCATTATACATCGCCAGTATTAAATTTAATTACGTATATGTATTTTATAATATTGTAAGACTGGACATATTTTCGATAAAGAATATTGAAAAATACCGTCATTTCACGATGTTCCACGTTCACGAATTTTCTCAAAGCTAGATTTTACGTGTGAATAAACAAATTTAATAGACATTCGAGCATTGAATTTCGCGAACATTTTCATAGTTTTAAATTGATCACATAATATTTCGGATAGTGCTTGAGAAATAAATGATACTGTCAGTCTTATTGAGTCTCGGTCCAAAACTTATACGCATTGAATTTATATAAATAAAAACGTATCTTGATAACTATAATTCCAAATTTATATACATTTTCATATAACTAGGATCATTGTCAATCACATTTATTAACAATAATATATACATACGTAGACACACTATAGGGTTATGGCAATCCGAATCACAAGCTGTTATAAGCAATTTATTTAAAAATATTGAACTCTTTATACGTACATAAAAAAATATATAGTACAAATTGTATTCATATTACAACGATCGAAATAAATAGAACTAAGAACAGCCATCAGAAAGGATTGTTACAGATGTAACTTCGCGGTTTTCGGTCTTGTTGTCGAAATCTGAACACGAATCCTCTAAGTTTAAAAGAAATATACCGATTCGTACTTATCACGTCCCCTCATACCCGTTACGCCTTGCCTAACCACATCGATTGAAACCATACCCACATGCCGCTGCCGTGCGTCCCAATAATAAGAGATTGTTATCGTGCGCGGTGACACAACATTCGCTCGAGACCTACCCTCTGCCCATAACCCTATCTATCCTGCACTGTCGAAACGGGATGATTCCCTTGTCGTGACCGCCGTCAATGTCTTAAAAAATACTATATGGATCATTTTTTAGACGTCGAAAAACATTTTTATTGATAATAGATTCTTATTAAACCGTGGCCAATATATATATATATATATATATATTCATCTGTTTTGGGTTCCGAATGATACTAGACGTGATAATATGTAGCTTACTTGTCGGGTATTGGATTATTCTAGTCCACTACACCAGTTTGGTACCAAATGTTTCTTATTTCGGTAATCGGGTACCGTGTTATTTGTAATTATTAGAATATGGTCGATTTGACGCGCAGGAAAGTTGTGCATACGACGTGACATTATGCAAGGCATTTATTTTTTCAAATTTACACGTCAGGACCAACCACAGTGTACCTACAGTCGGGACTCGGCCATCGATATGAAATTTAAACGTCAAGTCCGGGACCCCACTCGGTCGCAGCAACAGTAATACCGCCGTACGTATGTAGGAGAGGCGTAATAACGTACACAGCGCGTATATTGGAGGCCGGACGGCTTGTGACGACGGAATCGCATTGCGCGCGTGCGCCGTATCGGTGTCGACGGAGACAGCGAGACTGATGTGGAAAAAAAATATGCATATAAGTAAACGCGTCACCGCGTCAGCGATCGGGACCTGTCGCCAATACCTATGGTTCTCTTCGCCGGACGACGACCTGTTCATCTTGGACAGCTCCTCCAGGTAGGCGCAGTGAACGCAGGACGCGGCGGCCGGCACTTTTTCGCCGGACGACCGCCGCCGGTGGAACAGCTGGTGCTTGGACGACGGCACCTCCAGGTAGACACCCGGGTCGTCCCGGTCGCCGGAGGAGGTGCTGGCGGCGGCGGCGGACGAGTCGAAGCTCCGGGACCGCTGTCCCGAGCCGCCGCCGGCGGGCACGCGCAACGACGACGCGGCCGCCGCGTGACCGCCGCTGACGCTGCTCGAAGATCGTTCTTTGCGCGCGTCCTCGTCCCGCTTGGTGCACCCCAGCTTGATCTCGTCGAACGACACCGACCGCACCTGCTTGGGCACCTCCAGGCTGTTCTGCGTCTTCATCTCGGCGCCCGTCGGCGTCCGCGACCGCTTGAACGTCGAACGCAGACGGTCCATGACCGACGTTAGGTTTGCCGTGGCGCCTACATACACACACACACACAGTATACACGTATGGTTAACGCGACGTACACAGCACCGACCGACCGACCGACCGATACGAACCGTTGCGATCGTCAATCCGGTCGGATTCAAAGTCGGGGGTGAAACGAAACGAAAAACAAAACGATAATAATTTCCAGAAACAAACACTTCAAACGCACCCGTGGACGTGAGAGGGGTAGAGGGTAGTTTTAATTGCATAATAATATATAAATACGCGTTGTTATAATATATGCTGCCCCCCATCGCCGCCGTGCCGTTATTGTACTTAACGAGCGTGCGAAAGTAATGATTATTTTACGTAGGTCTTATTTATTATTATGTTATCATATTATTATTTTTTTTCTTTTTCATCTCCCTGCCGTTTCGGCCGCGCGGAGTACACGTCGGGTTTCCGCCTTGCGCAAGGTCACCCGGACGTGAAATTCGCCATTGTATACGCGCGATGATGTTATTTTCAAACAACTGCTACCACCCCTTTCTGTGACCCACTTTCAACGTAGCCCGTAAGCCGACGTCGCGACACATCGGAAAGGATCTATATAAGGGATGACGTGACTTCGCGTTTCTCTTTTATTTCCATCATCGCACTGCACGTCCAACCGGGCCGGCACGACCATAATATCGGTTTCGGTTTAACGTGTATTATATACCAACTCATGTAATACTGTTAGATTTCAATCGACTGCTGTGATGGTAACGCTCTGTCGAGCTGAAACTTGAAAATACGGCAGATATTCCGTTTAATCATATTATTATTACAACGTCAACCGATTCCGGTGTATAACTGACCGTTAAATCGATTGTTAATCAGTTTACAACATCGGCGAGGTGTCCGCGCGAAAAAATAAATGATATAATATTAGATATCGCAATCCCCGAGTCTTAAAACTAATATTATGTATTTTCTGCGTTTCGTGTCGTAGTTGGTTGTATCCGAATGAAATAAAGTGTGTAATACACCTAATAAACGATACGAAATGACTTCAACGACTAGTAATGTTTATTAAAAACAGTTATGAAAAAGATTCCTATGAACATAATTATTATACGCCTTATATTTGTTATTCCCGTTGTATTACATAGTGTTGTATACCACCATATATTATATAGTTGTTATGTTTTTTTACAAACCTAGAAAATTCCCATCAACACGCTTTTTCGTCTTCTTCTTAAATTCATAATTGGTATTTTTTTAACGCGTAAAAAAAAATAAAATAGCTTTTAGAATAAGCAGGGTGCGAGGTAAAAATCAATAAAATAAATTTCATAGTATGACTTAATGCGTCTGTATATTATTATAAAATATTGAAAAAAATAAAAATAAAATATGTACTTCAAAACGAATTTGGACTATAATTATAAGGCGTATCATTGAAATCAATCGACAAAATGCTATAATTATAATAATACAGATAAGTGATTAATTATAGTTTTAAAATCGTATAATATTATAAGGTCTATACAATTATTCGGAAATCTATTCCACACAATATTTTTCGTCTATAATATTATCTCATATATATATATATATATATATATATAGTAAATTACATATTGTTTTATTTAATACTGCGTAATACTATTATCATTATTGATTTCGTGTTCATGTAAATAAGATGAATATCGCGTGGATTTTCCTGAATAGACGTGATTGATTTACGTATCGGTACCGCGATTCTATAAACTATGTTCGGGTATATGATTGCCGATGAGAGATAAATCCGTGTTTATACGTTGCATTATTATTATCCAGACGTATATCAATATTGAGCGGGCATACAGACAAATGCGATTTTCAGGTTAATGTGGCGCTTTAATTAATCGTCTAGAACGCCGTGGTGTTCCGTCATTTTTATTACAACCCCGCGCTCGGTTTATTGAGACAGGTATATAAAATATAATATGCGGTTGTAATAATGAATCGGTAGCGCGGAACGGTTGTGAGATATATAATATACTATTTATAGGATTTTAACGACTCGAGTCAACCGGCGGCGCACTAAGACCCGTGTCTGAAAAAAATTACTTTTTTTTTTAATATCGAAGTCGAGGGTAAATCGTTATTATAAATTTTCGCCGTGGTCCGAACGTTAAATTCACTGTATATATATACACCTAATATTATTTTCATTCGCTGGGGTGCACACGGTTTTACGGATTTTCCTGCTAGGTTACCGCGGTTTAAAAGGTAGTCGTCATAGCGTATAGGTAAATAGGTTCCTATACGTTCATGTTTGGCCCCAGTAGCCGTATTACATTATAATGTATCTTAATATCACAATATAATATATTACATACCTATGCAATACAGACCTACGCGAAATATTTTTCGCCAAATGAAAAACGCTATCTCTCTTTTTTATTTTTATTATTATCATTTCAACCGTTTTATGTTTTATACGCGTACTGATTGTTTGCGGCTCGAGTGAGATGTAACTGCAGACCTGACACCTGACCAAATATTGTTCAATGTGCGTTTATTCGTTTGAGATGTTTAATGCTCGACATCAGGAAATTAATTTTGTAAACGCTCAAATGAAATTCTCATAATACTGATATCGTTTTTAAGTTGACGGTATTATTTATTTCACAGTAGCCGACTTATTACATTTTTCGAATACAGCGTAGTATTGTGGTAAAATACATTAAATTTTTAATTTTATACTATTATCACCGTTGCAGGCTAAATACTGCATTTTATAATTATTATCTTGCCAATCTCTCTCGCCGTTCAATCAGATAATGCTAGAAGATTATTTTACGATTATTTTATAAATATTAAATAATTAGTTTTATATTTTATCAAACGCTACGAGTGAATTAACACGAAAGCACTAAATATTATAAAAATAAAATTAATAATTGGTACGTAGTGGAATTGAAAAATAATAAAATAAAAAATAACGAACAACTGGTCGAATATATATTTCTTTATTTAATACTTCTATTATAGGAATGGAATTTCATTGAATATTATGGGAAAAATCACACCTTGAAACTTCTGCACAATCAGATCCAGTGTAGTGTATAGTCAAACAATATTGCAAGTTGGTATGCGTATAATATTGAATATTATGTACGAATAATGAGTATAATATCATATGATATAGATACACGTGCAAGTATGATTTCATAAATTTATTAGTATAATATTAGACACATCAAATATTACCAACCTATTTAGTTTATGTATATTATGTAAATTTAGTTGAATACGATAAAGTTAAAATGCGTCGTAATATATATATATTATGTTTCAAATCAATGGCATATTGCAAAGTTCTGTATATTATTCGAGTGCGGTATTAAATATTCGTACAAATACAAAAATAACATAATACTGAAGATTCCTGGAAATACGAGTATATTACAAGATGTTTTATTTATTTTATTTATCCGCAAATAGACTTTTTTTGATCGCAATATGAATGAATACAATTTAGAAACGTGTAACGAGATTCGACGTATAATGCACAATTATTTAATATTTTGCAATTTATTCTATGTATATAAAAATATCAGCTAATTTAAGTTTCTTTATCGTTTATTTGCGCCAGTTATGTGTTTTTTTCGATACGTAAGAAGAGAAATAAATTATATCACCTGAAACTCATTTTCTATAATATTTTTAGAAATTAAGACATTTAAAATGTGTTATTAATAATATAAAGAAAGTACGCGCATGACAATATACACTTAATGCCATTTACACGGAGAATAGTTATACTAATGAGATTAATAAAAAAACGGCCATTGATCCAAATTCAATTAATATAAAAGTAAAATGTTTTATATGAAAAGCAATCCCTTCTCAGTTCTCACTAGTAATTTCTCATATCTGGTTTTATTCAAAAACTTTACAATACGTACTCATCTGTTATGTGTTTTAGATAGGTAATATGTTTTGTTGACAGTTTTATATAATTTTCATAATTCTTTTTTTTGTTTAATATATTTTGTATACTAATATAATATTGATTAATTAAATTAAAGTGTTGTACAGTTTTAATGTATCTATTTGTGTTAAATAATCATAAAACATAATTCACTACCTATAAATTCAACAGTAAATAACCGCATTAGGGTTTGTCTATATGCAATTATATATAATATACCTAATATAATATTTTATCAAAATATTATTCAAATGTATATAGAGCATTTCAGAGCAATTAATGAAGTAGGTACCCAACTAATAAGGTGTTGTCAATTATTGTTATTCCTGGAGAGCTGAGATAGATACTAGTTTTGTACCGAACAATACAAAACATAAATAATGTATTAATTAGTTTTACCTTAAAGTTCCTTATCGATTACTAAGTTTTTACTTCATATTCAAATCAACTTTTATTTTTTAATTGGAAACGGTAAAATACTTATTATTTATGTCAATAATATTGTTATACAGAGAAAACTATATAGGAAGATAAACATTTTGTAGTGAAAATTCAAAAATTAAAATATTCATTATTTTTTCGAATAACTATTATTACACAAATATATGTATATATAATATGTTTATAGTGTATACAAATTTTACGTACAACTGACTTTACATAATGATCATGATAAAGCCCCTAAAGACATAATTACGAAAAACTTAATTATTTTATACTCCCATTGTCATATACAAATACGGTTTACACAAAGAATAATTAGTTTGCACAGCATAAAATAATTTATAATTGACTTAATCAGCCGAACACTATTAAGTTTTAACCTGTTAACAGAGCAAAAACATTTTTGTTTCGTCGTGGAATATAAATAGGTAAAAATGATACCGGACAATTGTCGATGATTAAGCGTTAGGTAAACAGTTTTATTTATACGGAAAATAAATAAAGGTACGATAGAGATTTTTTATTCCAGGACCTGCAGTATCATTGAGTACTATCGCGGATGCATATTGAAACGCGTAAAATTTACCATCACGGTGTGTTTTTAATGCACGTCGTATGTGGCTATGGAAAAATGTTGATATATTCGTCGTAGATACTTGTTAGGTTCGTTGAAATAATAATTGTATATCTTCGACGCATTCATAACATATTATAAAGGTCTACCTGTACAGTACAGGTTTTAAAACGAACCATAAAAATGGCAAAAGTGGTTTGTAAAGAAACAACAATATACTTACTATCTGAATAGGGGAAAAACGTTTATTGTTTATTCAACAACAATGTATCTATACAACAATATGTAACGCTGATGTTATACAAGCGCAGAATAAACTCTTGTCGAAAAACACGTTAAATATTTAATTCAGCTAATGTTTTTTTTTTATTTATTAAAAAAATCGTGAATCCGGCAATAGAATAGTATATATATACAGTGTCAACGGTTGAAACACTTTTATTTGAAAATATGATGCACGCAGTAAGAAAACAAATGTATACAGCGTCTTAATAGTTACGTGCCACTTTTGAAAGCTTTGCATTTTCACGCGACAAACCGAGTATAATGCAATCCACCTTTAAAAGAATTAATTAAATGTCGAGATGATGACGACGATGCGTTACACATAAACGCGAACCGCTGCAACTCCGTCGAAAACCCGACTAAAAGAAATTTATCTCGTCCTGCATCGACCAATCAAATAAACTACGCCATTGTATCGTTTACTTATTACATCGATAATCGGTTTTTACAAGCGAAACTCGAACAACACTGTCGAGTTTAATCGCTTGTCATTGATACACACGAAAATGGAATGGCAGAGGTCGGAGTCACCGAAAATCGGGAATGGAAGTAATACGGACCGGCAGGAGATAAAACGCCTTTTTCTATACATTATTGTTTGTCGTTATCTCTGGGTCGTGTTTTATATTTTCTCGTCGACGGCAAGTGGTCACGCATGTGCGATCAGTAAATCGAATTATCTCGCCGTTTTCAGGACGACGCGTGATCGGTAAAAACAGACAAGGCTGTATCGTCAGCGAGAATCTGGGCTACGCGCTACAAAAATTACATTTATAAGGTTGTATACCGTACGTCGGCAGGAAGGATAAACGTATGGGCCCGCTGCATAAAAGAAATATTCTGTAATTCACAATGCGTACACAACACAATAATAATATATACATACATATGCGCACTATACTGCAATATAATATTATGTCTCCGGTCACACTCTGACTGATCGACCGACTTATTGTTTTTATATTTTTCGTTTTTATCGTTAACGCGTGTATGGCATAATAGCGTAATACATACATAATGATACGTCAGACCGATAATAATGATTTGGCCAACTTCCCAGACCGTAATAATTATCTGTCGTAGTTTTTTCTTTATTTTTTAACGGACATGAAATATTATTATTGACGCCGCCGCCCGCCCGTTTTGGAAAATTGCGCGTTCGAGCACGTGTGTCTTGTTATAATCAATAACGAGTCACATTTCGATAAAAATAATAATAATAGTAATAAGCAGCGTACATATAATAATAACCAATACCCGCGTAGTTACGCGTATACGCTATCGCCATACGGTAGGTTTACAACAAGTATTTTCAGGAGGCTTTCGGTGATTCGTACTGCACACTGGATCAGAATATAGTTATGAATTTATGATGAATATTATTATGATATATGTACGAGTACATTATCGGTTACATTATATAATAGTTATGTTAATACCTACTCCAAATTTAATTAAAATTGTCGATAAATTATATGTAGGTACTCAAACACACATAATACCATTACTAGTGTACGTATTAAAGCTCTTATATAATATTTTATGTAGCTAACATTTCACGGAAGTTATTATAGGTACTTATATTATGTAGTTAGAAAATTATTATTGTATACATATATTGCACTTTCGTGATGGAGGAGAGTTGTGATTAATTTCAAGATGACTTCCGATTTCAATCGAAAAGTTCACGAACGATATAGCAGATATTTCATAGTTAATAATCATATGTCTGTTAGTTTTACAAAAATAATAAAATGGAAAAAAGGTTTATTATGTTTTTTATTATCATTTTTAACATTTGTTCAATCGCTAGTGTTAAATATTAAAAACAAAGTACCTATGTAATTGCTGTCGAGAAAATGTCACTAGCACCTGATGCTTAAACTTTCAATCGAAAAATACGATTGTAAATCGATGGAAATAGGATGTAGGCTTTTAGTAAGTTTATATGTGTATATGTGTTTACACAATAAATTAAAGCGGTAACGAGGTAATACGTACAATAGGCTTATAATTGGCAAATAAATAATATGTGCGTGACTAATAAAAATGTTAGTGCTTATACTATGTTAATCCACTTGTCTAAAATAACTACAAACATTGTATAGTTCATGTTTTGTTTACAAGTAATCTTATAAGAAACATAAACAAAATAATCAAGTATAATGCATTTGTAAACACAACGCAAATAAAAAATAAAAAAAACAAGTACTCCCACAACTCATAATTTATTATAAGTACGTATAATAAATGAAAAAAATTCAATTAATTAATATTTATGGGTATATTAATTTTAATTAATGTAAAAATAAACTGAAAAGAAAAAAAATAAGAAGTAAATTGTGAGCTTATATTATACATTTTTTATCGGTGCGCGGTTATGCAGTCATACACCGTCGCGCCGTGTCGTTTATTGTAATTTTATCACACAATTTTTTTTCATAGATTTATATACTGTTACATGAAATATCGGTTTATTAAACGGAACGAGCCACAACCCATACATATATGTATACCATCAATAATAAACGAAAAACGGTGAACAACTTAAGACGTTGCCGTTTGTTATTTGTATCTTTGTAGCGATACCTGCGGACGTGACTTGAATACCAATCTCACGTGTCATATCGTACATACCTATGTAACACGACGATCGTGTTTCTTTTATACGACTATCACAATTCGTGTAAGCTATCTTAAAACGACCGGTAAATCTGTATTGGTTCAAAAAGGTTGATAGGTAAAGGATATACGCATTCATAGCAACACGCGCGTATAATAAATACAAGAAGAAAACATAATAATATTATTATTATTATTGTTGTTATATACAGTGTGTTTTGTGTTTGTTTAGAATGAATAGAAACTTTTCGTATATCGTTTCCTCCATTTTCAAGGGCCCTATTCGTTTCGTACACAAATTTTATTAGTACAATATGCTAACAATGTCGTTATAGAATACGTACGTATATAATATTTTAATATAATTAGGATGTTATTTTTTAACACGTCGCGACACTTGTTTGCAAATATAAATTTATTTTTCTAGTTTTAATACGTACGGATAAAGTAAAGATTTAATTATCTACCAAGAGCTTTTGTAAAAACAAAACAATATTTAACTTTAAACTTTTTGAAGATTAGCGAAAAACAGTAAAAAATTGTAGATCCTACTCTTATGTAGTCTAATGCTATCAAAACATTAACTGTATAATTGAAATCTCATACATTTAGAACTGCTAGAAAATTAAAATCAAAGGATGTTCTAAAAAATGTTTCTAAAGAGTTAAAGGCGCGTTACATATATACCCAATTTAAATACAACACTCCAACAAAACTAAGGAATGTAAAACAAAATTAAGAAATTTCCTCGTGAAAAATTGACTACTGTTTTTGTGACACGTTTTGTATGTTTGTAATTAAATGAAATTAGCTTATAGTAGAAAAAAATAAGCTTAATTTAGTCGTTTAATCACAAAATCTTGTCGAAATACCCTATAATCTAATCTAAACGTTAGGTACAAACATTTACGTGTATGTGCTCATGCATAGGTACCACCTATAATTAATCCTTATTCTAATCAAAAACTTATTATATTCAGATCAAGTCAGCTGCAACATTATCCCTCTTTCGTATAAAACAAGTTATGTACCTAATGATGTGAAATTATTTGCAAAAAAAAAAAAAAGGACCAGCGCATAATAATATAATCATTTCTAACGCCTTTTCATTAATTGAAAACAAATTACAATTTGATGTTATTCTCATATAATTATAATATTATTTCATACACACAGACACCAACGTTTTATACATTATTATGGAGGAAAATTACGATAAAATAATGTACCGGGACATTTTGATTTTGTTCGATTATTAATATAAGCATAATACGATTTGCAACGCTAACGTTTTACAAATAATTGTCGTCATAATATTATTATTGTTGTACATTATTATTGCAGCGCGGTGGTGAGTATAGAATGCTGTTGACACCGTATAATACAATGTGTATTATATTATTATTATCATACATAGAGAGCGCGTCCCTGCTGCAGGCTACTTGTATATAATATTACAATATTATAAGTGAGCGGAAAAAAAGTGAAAGAAAATAAACAATCGATATATATTGTTTTTACTCTCGTGCGACATTGCCGTCATTTATCATAAGCCGTATCGGAAAACGCCCTTTCCATGTCACGAGGTGGTTATTTTTTATACCCGAGCCTCCTGTTTGGACATGTCACTCGGTGACGTAGTAATTTTGAGTTCCGGCTTCACGAGTCTCCTTATTATATTATATTATATTATATATACTATATAGGTAATAATATAAGGAGATCGATAACAGCTATACCTACCCGCGGTAAAATACTTTCGCTTTGCAAAGAAAATATTTGTCATCTTATTATTTTGTATACATCTAGCTAGGTAAGAATCGAAATAATATCTCGAATCGTTATTATTTTAGGATATTTTATAATAATTTCTGAAGAGGTTTACACAAGCTGCTCTACCACATAAGTGCGGAGTATGTTTGACGACTCTGAAGTTTGTTTCCGCGCGCCAATGTAAGTTCGTAGATAGGTACGGAAAATCGTTGTTCGCCGTGACATGGCCGCCGACCTAGTCGTTATTGTATCTAGGTAGATAATTGAAATACGAGAGAAAAATAGAAATGCTTTTCACAGAGCATGCAATGTGCTTAAATACGGTATTGGCCAATGCGCTAGTAAATGGAAAACCGTCTTAACTTAAATAGTGTGGGCAAAAATAAAAATACTTAAGCACTATAATATTTTACGAAAACGATTTAAAGTATAATAAATTATTCTCGAAATTGCTAATTTTTATACTGAACTCTGTCACCATTTTAAAAACACTGTGTTGCGTATTAAAAATATATTACAAATACTTGCATGTGAATAATATAAAAAAAATACGAAAACGAGTACCGCAGAATCAAGACATTGATAAAATTCGCGTGCACATATCATAATCAACTCAATTAAAATCAATTATTGATTAACGTCTCCGGTGGGTTTTTTTTTAGTTATTTGTCTAATTAATACTGTTTACGACAATTCGCCTAACATAATCTGCATCAATTGATAATGATTTCATACATCGATGAATTTAAAAATATGTATTCGTATCATTCATATAATAAGCGTTGATGTTTTATAATTATAAATATCGTTCAACTAACATTAATTCGAAATATATGATAAACGAAAAAGTCTTAATCATATTGCAGTAAAATATATTTGATAATTAGCTAATTTCGTAAATGTTAAATATCATGACACACTTACCTAATACGTAATATTATATTTTTATAGTCAACGTCAAAGACAATATATTTTAAACAATAGTTTCCAGCACAGTTATAAATTAGATTATAATATTTTTTTGTTTTAAACCACACGATTAAACGATATAATTATGAATATGTAGAATTGTGGAAAGTATATTATATTGTGTAGGTACCTAAACTCGCGAGTTTCTATTGTTTCTGTAAGAAGAGTACGTTAATTTTATTTTACGTTTTGATTAATAAAAAGATAAAACTGTCATCTGTATGTATTATGGTATAGTATTATTCTTCTGTCAAAATTAAATAGTACCTAAAGTTAAAAATGAACCATTACAAAGAATACACTCTACTAAAAACAATGGATTGTGTTATCTGATTCAGATTTTTTTTTTGAGTGACGCGTTGGGATTAGCTTAGATTTACTGCTTTTCATTCGGGAAAATCTTTTACAGGGATAAATGAAAACATATTGCAACTCCTTGGGTTATAATTTTGACTTTGTTTTACGGTCTATAAACTTGCTCGTGGCGTTAAATAGTCAGTGAACATTGAAAATAGTTTTCGTGTCAAATAAAATGTTTTCCAATTATTTTAATTTTAATTTTATAGCCTATAAAAGAAGTAATACACTTTTATGATCAACGATTTAAATTGCAATGCAATTGTATAATGATTTATTTTATTTTTCGGATTTTTTTTTGATTTTTTTGTATTTTTAATTACGAGAATTTTAGTTTATTAGCGTTACATTAATATTTACTATTTAACAATAATTATTATTATACCGATAAAAATTTTACTTGGCAAACAATTCAGAGCTTATAAATAAAAAAGAATTAATCTTGAAATATTAAAAAGAAACAAAAGAGTATTAAAATTAAAAAGCACGGAAAATATTAATCTACAGTAAGTTATCAGTCAATAATGTTTTACTACCATGGTAAATAATTAAATGTGTTCAATAATGTTTAAAGATAGTATATTTATACTTAAATTATTTACATCTAAATGGATTAATATTTTTAAACCTATTCACATGTGAAATTATCTTGCTGTGGAATTACTCAATTCTTATTGAAGAATAAATATATAACATCGGATTGTAAAATATTATTCTGTCGTCATTCTAAAAGAAACATTATTTTCATAAGAAAATAATATAATAGTTTCGATAAATAGGAAGTACAGGACGTTTGTTTTAAAACTAAATCACCAAAATATAAAAATTACTTTTGAAAAAAAAACGTATTAAAATTACAAAGCTTGTCCACGTTTTTAATTATGCCATTGTAGGATTTTATACTGAGTGCATATTGTATAATAGATACTTCATCTTTTACATATATTATTATTAGGTAAATTTATTATTTTCTGTGTTAAAACTTATTATTTGATTAACTATTAGTATCAAAATTTATTCTTGGCAAACAATAAGATTTCGCTTATAAATATTTTATTTTCGTGAATTGAAATAAATTTTACTGTCTAAGACAATACGTTATCTTAACGTAAAAATATTCATATATCATTGTAATGAAGACAATTTTCAATTGCCTTGCCAATTGATGTATACCGCAATCATGACAAAAGCAATTACGTTGATAATGATAATACGTCAATTTTATTATAAAATATAAATTAATTTGATATGTCTCGCTAATGATATGGAATTTCGTATATATACGAGTAATAAGTGCTCCGCCGAACAGTCATCATATCGTTTATGAATTATCCGTCGACGTATAAGCCGGGAATAATGTGTTTTGATGTGACATTAAATGCGTTAAGTTAAATATAGAACACTGGAACTGGGCTACATAAAATAGCTACACATATTATTATTATTATTATAGTGGCGAATCGCCGCTATACAGTGTAACAACTACGCCTGACGTACAAGGTGAGGCCCGGAAGCTAAATATCGAATGTCTGGACTATAATAATATTACTCCTCCGAAAATTGTTATCTACATAAAATTGTGAACAACATAAAATATTATAAAACCACGAACACGCGTCTTATTTTTATCGAATATATATAGTACTATGATGATAATACATTATGCGTCCAAGTCAACGTTCTTATATTTCCGATAATCGAGAAATACTCAAATCAATCGTTGCGCAAAAACGTCATCACTTCATCACAATAATTATATTACGGCGGTCGTACGATTATGGTGTCGTGTTCTAATATTTTAATACAACGTAATATGATCTGAGTGCGTTTGAGAGGTTTTCGACGTTAAACACGACGATGCATTCGCGATATCATGTTAACGACTCGACAGAATCCTCTTGAAACATACAAAATATGTATGTGAAATATCTACCCTAGAAGCAGTTTTAACATGAGATTTCTTGCTCAAGACTCGACTCAAAAAATGTTCAACGTGACGTACATATAAATAATAATTTAAACGGACTATATTATAATACTATATTATAGACATTATAATACACTCTGTAAAACATCACGAATGACGATTTTATATTGCAAAAACGCCAGAAAAACAGTTCTTTCTGTTTGATTTCAGAAAATTTACCGATGAATAGCACAAAAAAACGCTAATCCTGTTAAAAGTTAGTTTCCAATATAATTTTAGACTTATGATTTAATCCGTATTATTTTATGTAAAATAAAAAAAATGATTGGACTCCTGTCGTCGATGTATGATTTTGACGAAAGTAGCCAAAATAGAAATTGCTGTGTTTTGGTAATATCGGATGTTTCAATGCGTGAAATTTTGAAATAATTTTTATGAGAAATGGTTCTATTGATCGTTGTCCAGCTTTTTCACTCGGTAATAACAACGACAGGTGAAATTAATGAATATATAAATTAATTAATATTTAGACCGTAAAAATCAAGAGTTCATACCTTTAATTAGTAAAACCAAATTAGACATTTAGACAAAAAACTGGAACTTTAAGTTCTTGTCAGACATAATGCGAAGTCCGTGTCACTTATACGCAATAAACTAAAACGTTCCAGTGTATAAATAAGAAAATAAATAATTCTAAGTAGAAAACGCAGTATACGGTATATACAAGCCATAGTCCATTTTATTTTGGTAATCGACTATTTGTTCAGATTTTAAATTTAATCTTTTATATTATGAAAATGTTTTGTATAGGTATTTTGCGCGTTGGTGTATTAAAAAATTGTAGCAAGTCTTTTTTTATTTTGTTTGTATAATTATGTCATAAATCGAATAGCACGAGATCTCATAACTTTATTTTTAGCTTGACTTCTTAGGGATACACTCAAGAGCTTAAATTTTATTAACAGAGGTGACGTATATGTAAAAGCAATTTTCAAATTATGATTGATGTATGAACAATTTAAAACCACTTAGAAATCTTGAAAGGTGTTGAAAACACCATAGAAACTAAAATAATGTATACTTAACAAACATTTAATAAAACATTTAATTTTTCACAGTCATGGCTTAAAACCCACGAGACATATGAAATATGAGTTATTGTTTATTTAATTAGTAAAAATAAATTTTTAATCAATTATTAAAAACATGAATGATTGACATATATTATTTTATATTTTAATACATTTATCCATAAGGATATTAATTCAAAAAAAAATTAAATTTAAAATTGGAAATTTTTATTTTATGTATACGCTTTTTGCTGTAGAAAAACTGAAAAAAAAATATATAAGTTGCAAACTTTAAAAGCCAAGACAATATCATGAGCTATCTCAACAAGCCTACTCACCGAATCCATAATAATGCCAATTCGAGAATGTTTTTTATTTTTACATTGATTGTGAAACCACTATTTTCATATTTTCTTCAAAATACTTAAAAAAAATGTAACTAAAATTAAGAGAAAGAACTGTCTATCTATCTAGCTAATTGCTAATAGTTCTGTTTGTATCTTTATGTAAAAACAATGTAGCAAACTATACCCCACTCTTACAGAAAAGTGCTTTCGGTGAGACAACGCATCAAAATGATACAATTCCACGGTCTAAAATATTTTAGACCATAAATATGTATGTATATGTGCATATACAACCCCGAAATTACACGTAATTTTACCAATACTATGTGATTTTAATGAAAATTTCGTTCTTATACATACATACATATATATATATTTGTTTTTTTAGACTACGTTTTTAAAGGCAACTCCATACTATTGACATTAGAATAACAAAACCAGATGACTACTATTGTATCTACTTATTATATTTTATTTTATATATAGTCAACTTTTACCGTAAAATATTGTACATTTTTATTCGTCCTTTTAAAGGTGTAGACATATTTAATTATTATTGGCATTTTATTAACTGTTATAACATAATTTGTTAGTGTTGTTATATTATATCTTAGATACATAAATCATCTACATATTAAACCAAAAAGTAAATATAGATAATCATCGTGGCTCTGCTAAATCGTTTAAAATTACAAATTGTATTAGGTTCAGATATAAACGTCAGTTCAGTTCAAAGTAATGATACATAATATTAAAAGTCAACTATGAAAACTAGTTCTGAGAAACGAAGTTGGCACATAGTAGTATCATTTTGATACACTTTACTAAGACTAAACATTTAAATGTTCAATAAATATACTAATACTCGAGGAACTTTTTCTTGTGATTTTATATCATCCTGAAATTATTTCCTAATTGAACTATATTTTTCACCACTGCACAATCAATGGAAATAAAGTTTTATGACGCTTTTAAAGAACTTTAAATTGGATTTACTTCTCTTAAAAGTAATTGTTCAAGATATAATTTTAAAGTTAATATACCTTATCTTTCAATCATTTAGAGCCTAGAAAAAATACAGGGAAATATTATTTTCGTTCCCGTCGTTCAGTTTTTATAAACTGTTAAACAATTCATCTTATAGTTTCTGGCACATCAATTGAATTTATTGCACATTTTAGAGTAACAAAAATCATATTAAATACATATAGCGTGAATAGCTTCTTCGTTTTAGTGTTATTTATTATCTATTGAAATATCACCCATTTGCGTCAAACTTGAGCTCGTTTATTTTTTCAACTCGTGCGATTTAGATAACCGTTTTGATATAAGAACATACGGGATACTTGATCTTTTTTATTAAGTTAAAAATATAGATGCAAGACATAATCATGTTTCCATATTAGAACCAATACACGAGTATAATAAATAAGCTATCATAATGTGTAAAATCGTATTGTATATTAATACATAAATAAATATATATTATTGTTGTTGTTGCTGTTACTTTGTTATACGCGCGTTTAGAAACTTCCATTTAAGTTGTTGTTTTTAAACAAGAATAAAACGGATGTACGCGGTATTAATATTGTGTTAACTTTGTATTATGTAAATAATGTTGAAACTAGTGCTTAATGGATGACAACGATGACGACGATGATGATGAAGGTAGCAGTGACAGACGACAACGAGACCGTATATTTACAGAGAATCACCTCCGTCACCATCGTAAAATAATAATTTATTATACGAATATAATATAATGTAATATAAATACGTCTATTAATTGATATTAATGCCACCCGCTTAGTTTAATGGTTCCAACTAGAATTTTTTTTTTGTTTTTCAGTCGCCGATCTCTATATTATAACATTTAAATATGAAAAAAAATAGTGTTTGCCAATCGCGCATAATATTATAGACTTCTAGAATCATGTACATATCTTGCACCATCGCATTGATAGCTGACTAAAAAAGTATACATGTAGATCGCGCCGAGGAAAACTTATCATACTATAGTTTAATATTATATGATGATAAATAACTTTGACGATTCATATTAACACTTTGAAATGAGCAAAAGCGCAATCCGGCTAACACTACGTTAGCGCCATCGAACATCGACCGGTACAATTGACGCGTGCTAAAAAAAAAAAA
Organism: Rhopalosiphum nymphaeae; assembly: GCA_036289425.1. Taxonomy (NCBI): domain Eukaryota; kingdom Metazoa; phylum Arthropoda; class Insecta; order Hemiptera; family Aphididae; genus Rhopalosiphum; species Rhopalosiphum nymphaeae. The sequence continues at coordinate 1,002,336 of JAZAQC010000034.1, read as the reverse complement.
AATAATGGTCACAGTAATTATTTTTCGTGGAATTACTACGGCGCCTCAGTCTCTCCCACTGTCTGTTTAATTATTCATCTTTGTCATTGTTTCCTTTTTGTACTGTCATGTTCTCCCTCCGCCACTTTGTCTCGTCTTAATATATTTCTATCTTTCAGTTTTATGATATTTCCGGAAATCTTCAAAAACCAGGAAGGGTTGGTAAAAAATAAAATATCAAAAATAGAAAACCAGAACACATAATATAAGCAAATACAAAACTATGAAAACAAGTTTTATAGCAACAACTTTATTCATAGTTTTATATACTATATATTGTACCACATATTTATACATTAATATCGATGCAACTGTTGTTAAAAGTCATATATATATATATGTGTGTGTGTGTGTGTGTGTACATTGAGAAGAAAAAAATTAATTGTTGATCATCACATAAATATTTTATTTCACCACAATACCTGACAATCGAATTTGTTATAAATTATAATTCGTGGAAGTATTTACGACTTTTTATTAACAAATCACCATTAGATAAACGTTTCTACATAATATGTGGGAATAATATAATGCAGGATTAATAAATTAAATTATATTTTATGTATTTCCTGTTGAGTTTTGTTTTTAAATTAAATTCAGTTCAAGGTATTCGGACAGAACAGTTAAAAATAAAAACAAAAAATAATAAAACTACCTGCCTAATTAAATTTGTATTAAGTCTGCGAACCGCCTGAGATTTATTATAGCATTAATTTCAGCAAGCTGTATACCCTATTTTGGATGCAAGAATCACATTGCAGTAAACATAGGGACAGAAATAACTGTCAAAATGTTAAACGCGTGTTCTTCGTTTCAATTGAAAAAAAAAACATTTCTTGGGATTAGGATAAAAATGGTGGAAGCTTAATATCGTGGGCAATCTGTTTGTGTATATCATGTCGTCAATAATAGATTTTACCTTAAATTTAATTATGCAAAATATTATTATATACTGCGGAGGGAGAGAGATGCGTACGTTTTTAATCATTCCGGAAGTCGACATTTAAATCAATATAGCATATCGTCTGTACAAGCGCAATCCGTTATCAACGCACATTGATTATGTATTATTATAATAAATTTAGCTTCGAAGTGAAAATCGATGATAGACGTCGATGATATTTATTTTTAACAATTAATTACTTTAAACTTTTATGGTAGGTGTTAAAATTAAAATATGTTTAAAATTATATATTATTTCAATAATGACGCACAATTTGTGCACTATACTAGGTGATTAATTTTTCCAAGTACGGTGTTATTTTCAGAAACCCATACTAGAATTTAATTAATTAAGTTTGGTGATTAAAAATATTATATTAACGCTCACGCGATTACGGTATCATACAGTCTATTCGGAGCATACCACTGTCGGCATGTCGCTTTCGAGGAAACAACTTTGGGTAAAATAACTTTTTTTTTTATATAATAGCACGTGACGAAAAATCTTATTGGTTCAAATTTATATGTAAAACAAATCGCTTTGATCTTTTTCAAAATAGGAATGTACACCCATATACGGTCAGTCAATGGGTTTCTATGGCAACCCATATCCGCTTGGTTGTACGAAGCAACAGATATATAGATACGTCGCATACGTTTAAGTATGATATATATATTTTTTATTATGGTACCTATACGTACACGAAAAGCATAGCGAAGGGTATCTAATGCCGTTTGTTTTTTTTACACAAACCGATCTCATGTAACATGACTTCCATTCGGTTAATAGTGTAGAGCGAGGGGTGGTGATAGTCCTTACACGAAAACACCAAACTTAATTTTCTCTATATAAATAATGAATAAACGTAATGAAAATAAATTTATTAAAATATTAATGAGGCGCTAAAGGAAATAAAACGTGGAAATCGCTATGACCGTAATCATTTTTGATATTTTTCTTCGTACTAAAACAAAATATCTTATAGAATGTTTTGATTATATTATTAAAACACGTAGTTACAATAAAATAAATAAAAAACTTTATTTATTTTGTACACGCAATTTCAATTGTAATCGAATGCATTATAAATTATGAAATAGGTATACCTAATTATTTTATTTAAACATTGATTTTTCTCACGTTCAGCTAGTTTAACATAAGGTATCAGGCTTATAATAAAAACTTCACCAATGAATGGTTGTTTTATATATATATATATATATATATATTCGTGTCTATCCGCTAAAATAATAACACGAACAGATAATTATAGGAGAATCGTTCTTATTTGCAGTAATCATCTTTGTTTGTAACCAAACCAACGGGAAAAAAATCAATATTTCACGATTTTATATTCCAGACTTCAAACGTACGCACAGTGTATATATCGAATAGAAAAATGTTTTAAAAAAATATTATACCGCGGAACTGTGACACCTTGCTCAAATTCGTATTATAATATAAAACAAAACAATAAAACGGACTTCCGTGGGAACTTGTCACAATAACCTATCAAATATTAAAATGTTTAGTGATCGTTTTGACGAAGGCCACCACATTTCGTGTGTCGTGCAGCTCTCAAAAGGGGGCGGCGGCGGTGGCGCACTATAATATTGTGCGATGCAGAAAACGTCAAGCACCGTCGTATATTGCGGTGGTTTTCACTATACATGAATAAAATACTGACGTGTCAGCTTATCTGATTAACGTGCAATGTTCGCGATTTATTTTGACGACTTAACGTGAGTGACGTCTATTAACAGCTGCAGTAGGAGGAAAGGTGAAAACTGCACATAATATTATAATATTATAGGTAAAATAAATATAACGGGCGAAAACTGTATAACTCGAAATTATAGACGATAAGACGCGTGTCGCGCGCGCTCACATTATCGTGAACTAATATGATGATCGAGCTCTACGAAATCGTGTTTTATGATTTTATATTCGATAAACGGTCGATTTGAATAACAACGATATATTAATATCCCAGCGAGGTATAAACAACACGAGAAAAATATCATTTACTTAAAACGAAAATGTGCGCGCTAAAACGATACCATCGATATAATATTACGCTTGAGAAAAATATGTTAAACCTAGTTTTAAAACTTTTTTATTTCATTACTAAGTGTGTTTGTTATTTCTAAATCAACATCCAATGTATATTCAATCAACAAGGGGTACACGTGACATGCTTGTCATAAATGGATTCATATACGAACTCAACAGATCGTATTATAATATGTATATATTGTGTATATATTATGTGTGTATATATATATATACACATTATAATCGGAAGTCGGAACGGCAACGTTGTATAGCATTGGATAATATTATGCAAATGTGGTGTGCCAGACCACAATCTATAACAAACAACAGCAAATAATTGATCCAAAAAGTATTTCAAATTTATCATGACGCAATTCGTATTTTATAATAAAATATTATTATTGTTATTTATACAAATACCTATATCGGTTTCATGATTTTTATGATGTATAGTGTATACTGTGTATTTTATATGAACACATATCTAAATGTTGTAAACTATAATTTATAGTAATGTACAGAAGAAATTTGTTTACATATTATTATTTTTGACTTCTTTGACAAACCTAAACGTTTGGTCGACCGTTTTGTACTTGTACATAAAAAGGAGTAAATAATTTAATATTAAATGTTATAAATTCGTCATACTTATTTATTTTATTTTTTATATACATCGAACACTGAATACTGAACAAATGAAAATATTATATGACTCAGAACATAGTTTGGATTTATTTATATTATTCGTTGTTCGATCTGAATTCAATCATCACACCGAGTAAAATAAAAAGTTAATTTACTTTTTTTTCGTAAGAAAAATAACTAATCGGGTTTTTAAACTTTGTACAAAGACCAAATCACGTATGTATGAAGACAAATCTAAAAATACGTTTCAATCCAATTTACTTTTTCCTTTCATATTTTCAATATTCAATTATACGTCTATTAATATCTACTAAAGAAATAATTACACTTGTCTTATATTATAAATTTATAATATAATTGAGTTTATAATGAATTAACTTTTAAATTATATATATGCGTGTGTGTGTAATAATTAATTATTAGATTGTATTTAATAATAGTTCGTTTATTAATATATACACACAAAATTATAAATATATATTCATTTTATGGTTTTTGTATTAAAACTCTATAAAAAACTATATATATATATATTTATGTTATGTATAATGTATTAAAATAAATCAATTAAAAAATGTATAAAAAAACTTAAATTTAATGCAGGTAAAATACTTATTGTATTACCCAAAAAATCTTAAAAGTATAAAATTATATTTAAAATTACATGAAGTATTCAACGAATAATATGTTTTTTCTTAGGTTATGGCTAACGATTATCATATTTTTAGAGTTGGGGACAATATATTATTATCTTTAATAATACATTTACTACATAATAACATTAAAAGACAAAACAAAAGAGACTGATCAAAATTTTAAAAAGAAAAAGCATCAAAGTAACATAATAACAACAGGCTTGACAACATGGTTATAAATCTCTTAAACTGAATCTACCTTTTATTTTTTCAAAATGAAAGTTATTTATTAAACAAATATTTTTGTTTTTTTTTTCATTTAGAGGCATACTCGTATATCTAGTAATATGTCAATAAATTTCGTGTTATTACGATCAAATTATCAAAATATTTATTCACGAACCCTTACTTTATGACCACCAATTTTATGTATTTCATATAGTATATTGTTCGATAAACCTATGTTGTCTGTTACAAGCCGTACAGGGTAATAGAATAAAATAAACGGTTGACAGATTTCCTTGACCAATTTTTTACTCGTTGTAAAAAAAAACATTATGTCATTGGAAGCATGCAATGGATACATTTTAATAAACAGCGACATTTTTATGAAACATTATTTAAAATAAAAACTTACTTTCGGTTGATAGAAATTTTATACCATGTCTTTTACGTATTAATATATTATTAAATAAAGTTTGGTGGTGGTATATTCTGGCCCGAGACGTAGGTATAAAGAAATTAATGACCGGAATAAATTTAACAACGGAAAGTGATATATTCTGAGGATTATAAAGTCCCCTGTATGGTTTATGTTCGATTTCAAATTATGGCCTACTACGAGATACAAATCACATATATAGGTTGAGTATGAACTTAACGGGATTTACGTGAAATTCCTGTATCATCTTCTTAAATATTGATATAGTGCTTTAAAAAGAGTGAGGCAGGCGTAAATGTCTATAGATTGTATGTAATTTATTATGTACAGAACCGTCATCATCGTTTAAAAGTATATCAAATCAAAGTATCAAACACAATTACGTTTTACCCAATAAAGAAGTTGTAAAAATATCAAACACTAAAACATCAAATCCATAATAATTATGTAGCTACAGTTTTATGTTTGATATAAATTTTTAGTATGACTATTTCTAAATTTATTATTAGGTACCTTAATATTTTAGTTGCTTTATTAATATATATAAAAAACAACCTCACGAAAAAACTCTTAGGCCTCGTAAAAGTCACATTTAAATATTTTTTATTTTTTTTTTTTAGATGAAGATTTTATGCAAGTTTCATAAGACTTCGATTTTCAGAACTTTATTTCCAGACTTTGTAATAAACATAAAACACACTGAGTACTTTGAAATATATTTTTTGAATGTATTTAAAATAAATTGAGGGAATGTAGGTAACTGCTATGCTAAAAATTAGAATTCCCGTGCACCTTGTTATTGAATAGGTTTTTTAATTTAGTTTTAGTTATTTTTTGAAAAAAGTTAATTACAATTTTATAAATGTTTATACTTTGAAATACATTCTTGGAAAATTAAAGTATATGTTCGTGTGCATTTGTTTGGTTTTAGATTTTAGTTCAATTATATGACATAGGTCAATATCAATTATTTTATAAAATACGACGTCTGCAGCATCACTTTGCTTTAATAATTGTGGCAATGTTGAATACAATGTTCTGTAAATAACTTAAATAGTAATAGTTAATTTAAGAGCCCATATTTCACATCATTCAATAATAATCAATCATTTTTATTTCAAGTTAATACTGTAGGAAAAAATTGTTTTTAAGACTTTAGTGATAACATATCTCTTCTAAAATTACTTTAAAATTGGCAAACAAATGTCTGTAACGAAATAGAAATGCGCCGATTGTAATTATAATTTCCAGTTGATAGAGATGATGTGTTATTTGAAATTTTAAAAGCATTTTTACTGTAAAAAAGTTTTACAAAAAAATCACTCCATTGTAAAACTAATAGATGCGTTCACAGTCCCGTGCAGAAGTGAAAAAATATCTACAAACGTATAAATCAATATTATACTATTAAAGGTATATATCTATACTAATAAACAATACGATTTTGTTCTTGTCAGTACTTTTGTGTGCACTAAGAATGTTCGCATTAAACAAAAATATAAACGACGATTCGTCAAAATATATTTAATTACATACAAAGAACCGAACGTCTACAAGTATCGCCTTCGACTTTTCTTAATGAAATATAGTGCGAAATCACATAATATTCACGTTATACGACAAGTTCAAGATACTGAAATCATGATCATTAATAAACAAAAGTAGTAATATACTGCATTAAAGCGGGATTTCACGCGAGTTCAAAGAGAAATTTCCTTTATGATATTAATTGGATATTGTCGTTTATACATCGTGATCAAAATTAATAAAATTATGCAATAAATGTCGATTGTTATTATCCGATGTGTTAAAAAGAATTTAAAACTATTATTATTAACATCTCACAATATCGATGACTGTCAAACAATTTATTATACTTAATTAATTGAGGTGGTTGTCAATTTGTAAAAAATTACAAATATTTATATTACATTATATACCTACATTTAGAGTTGAATACGTTCGTATATTGACAAACACAGTTACAGCAAACCAAATATTTGGGTGCTCAATACAAATACTAATTAGTTTTAGATTTAATGAACGCATATATACCTATATCTTACTCAATTTGAAATCGTGGTGAGGGTTGTCGGTACAACATTTGGGTTCCTTTTCTCATCCTTCAGCACTTAGGAATAATTTAAATTCTCTACAGATATCTCGGGGGTTGTTATTTGTGTCAAACTTTCAAAAGTGTTTTAGATTGGTAACATGACATTTAGATAATTGTTTAGGTAATAATTCAACTACAATGCATACATTTACCTCTAAATCAATTGAAAATAATAAATAATATTATTTACATTTAAGATTTTTAACTCGGTAAGTTATTTTTCATTGGTAATAAATAATAATCATATACATTTTTTTCTGTCTGGTGAATGCGTTGAGACCTATCGTCGAAATAAAATATTATTTAATTAAAATTTGTTAAAATTATTTCTTACTACGAATATAAGGGAAAAATATATTAATTTGTATGCTTGATTTCTATTAAAAAAATATTAAAATTATATGCCAACAGTGAATTAACGAAATTTATATAAAGTTTATTTATGTAACATAAGGGCAAATTAGATTTATTATACAATATGGTCCCGCCATAGTAAAAATGTATTTTAGTAAACCCGAAAAGAACAGTAATTTCAATTTATTCGTTAACTTAATCCTAATGAAAAAATAATATAAACTTTCGCTTGAAGTACTAAAATAAAATTATATGTATTACTCAGTATGATACTAATTATATTATTATTACAAAAGTAAAATAAAGCATAGTTGCAGAATATACTTAATATTATATTATTATAAATAAATCCAATAGGTAATTAGTGAAATAGAATATCTTCATGATCATATTAGGTAGTTCACTCGTCATCAGAAACGAATATTTAAATAACGTTATCATTTATTTTTCAATTATTGTATCTATTGTGGTTATAAATAAATATAGCTGATACGATTTTTGATATATTTATAATCTGTCAGTATTAAATCGTACCATCCTAGTTTGCTAAAACTCGAATTTCTTATTAATATAAATGATGGTACTTAAAAAAAATGTTTTCTGTTTCAATGCTATTAAAAGAATGATATCACACTGTAATTAAAACTATCAACTAAGTAGAAACAATTATTTCACGATTCTTATCACTACCACTTATCCTCGCCTTTTGAATGAATTTACGAAGTAGATATCCTACCTATATAGTATACACTATAACTAAACTGTGAAACTTAAATACAATTATGTTATAGAATATACATTGCACGTATGATTGCGGATAAGGTATTAGAATCGGTTATTTCTTTCGAGATAAACTTATTATTCTTGAGGTTTTTAAATATATACATATTTTTTTAAAACCTATGTAGATACCTATAGCGTTTAATAACTCATCATCGATTAGCAATGTTTATCATATAATCAGTTTACTCATAAATAGTTAAATACAAATATTGTTCGAAATTACAAAACGAACATTTATCTAAAATTTATTATTCCCTGCTCGAATTAAAGAACGTCAGCGAAACGGTTTTCTATAAATTATTTTTCAGCTTCATGTTGTTGACTTAAACGTTTAATTCTTCAATACAACCTAATTTGTCCTAACTCAAATTTCATGAACATTACCCAACCCGAGATCACTGTTGAAATAACATTATTTCGTTATATTCTACTCGAAGAAAATTATTAATACCGACCAGTGTTCTCGTACAACGTGAACACTTAAACCAGCTTATACATTTAAACTTTACCCAAACTGATCCAACCTCACGGTCATTCGCATGACATGAATTCCTATATAAATACTATCTATGACGGAAATACAATAAAGGTAAGTACAATATTTTTTAACAATTAAGTCACTGGCCTATTATACAGTCCGTATTATTTCGATTTCGTATATAATTCTAAGCATAACATTTCACGTTTGATTAAAATTAGCTAAAAATCCACCAGCTGATACGATGGTGAGAAAATAAATCCTAGTGGAAAATTATATGATAAACACCCACGTGATGTCTGGTGAAAATTTGAGTATTGTAACGATGTGTGACGATATAGAAAGTTGTCGAGACACGTGTGCTATGTGCGTGTGTGCCGCGGCGGTAAGAGTGGATTTTTTTTGCGTTGTTTTCTTCATGATTGGCAGTCACCCAGCTGGACTCGACGGAAGGGAAATACTTTTTAAAATTAAATTGTGCGCGTGAGAAACAACTCGACGATATAATATTGGTTAGTCCAAATCCACAACCGACGACTTGCATGCTCAGTGAAGTCTGTACAGTACGCATTAGGTACTTGAAATATCGTATATATATAGTTATAACACTATTTAACAATTAATTGTACTGTTGTCAGGAATCTACAGGATCCATGTACTGCTGCGGCCGGATATATACGCATTAGCACGTTTTAACTATTTCATTTATTTTTGTGCCGGAAATAGAAAAACACCTAAGAACTTAAATTATTCAATCATAATAATATAATAAGCCAATAGAATATTATACAATTATTTATTCTGTCCTTTTTTTAACATTGCATTCAACACGCATTTATGTTTTACGAAAAAAAATATGAGTTGCGGCAATAGTATACACTTTTTTGGTCTTAAAAATACATTATGTATTAACATTATTTCAGTTATAATTTATCCGTTGTCAAATATTATTTAGCTTGTATTTTATTTGTATAACTGTATTGCGTCTTCGGTATATTAATAAAACATTTCGGTTAAAGAAAAAATAAAAACGTCTTGGCAAATATGAAAATAAAAGAATATTTAAATATTTAATTTATATATAAATAGTAATATGTATTATATGTAATAAATTGTCAAATGATACATTACTGTGAATGAATTAGAAATAAGTAAAATCGGTTTAAGCTTGCACATTTCTCACGTTAGGTATATGCATTTTCAATTGGTTTTAATTAGTTTATAAATATGAAATATATTAGCCGCAATAAAGAACATATTAATCTAAATTTATGCTTAAAAAAAGTATACAAAAAAAATTTTTCGATATAATTTAAAAAATAAAAATAACAAAATTAACAATCTAATTAATGTCAGTAATGACATTTTTAAATAGGTAAAAAATATTGGAATTTTAATATGAAATTCCTCATAATTTGTTGTAAATGGAATTCAAAAATAAAAAAATAATGTACTTTACTCCAGGATAATTATTTGTTTTTAGACATTTGATTTTTTTTAATTTGGACGAAATTAGATATTTAAATGAAGAATAACGATTTTAGTTATTTTGTTATAATTTAAATATTATTCGTTAGAACTTAAACCTTTTACTGATATTATATTTTAAATATAAAATGATATTTTTAAAACATATAGATTAGTTTTAAGTAACTGCCTACTTATACACCGAATCTATTCGTAGTAAGTTTGTTATGATTCAAAAGTTAATAACGATAATAACCTATATAAATATATTGATTTATAATAATTAAATATTAATAAATTAATAAATTAAATATTTTTTTCACAAATTATGTTCATAAGGTTCATATAAAATAAATTAGCTACATTTTAAGAATATTGAGACTTAAGTAAAAGAATCATCCAATGATGGAACTTTGTGTATATTAAAATAAATTATTATAATATTAATATAATATATCTTAAACATATACATAGTTATACAATAGATTATATAGTATATTATCGTCTGACACTTTGACAGACGATCTTCGCTCAGAATCGTTTTTTCTGATTATGATAATAATGATTTATCATTAAATTAAACTTTAAGCACATACATTACAGTAGTTTATTTAATATATGAGTTAACCTGTATGATTATTGTACAGCAAAGCTGTTATCTATTTTCCCCATTCGTTTTATAATTTGTATAATGTATAACAAGTTAAGTTTATTAAATGTAAATATGAATTATTTTAAAATGTAGCATAGATAAAAAAAAAATAAAATTTTGATTTATAAGTGTATAGAAGACGTCATACTATTATTGAACTGTTGAATTGTTGAAAACCTACATAGTAGTATCTCTTTATATGTTTTCATAAAACATGAACAATCACCTCGCGACTCGCACATTACCTACCAAGTAATTTTTCAGAAAGGTACTTATTGAAAGAAAAATAAATACGAAATATTGTTGTCTCTAGTAATGTGACGTTATTACTCAAAGGAAAACATGACTGTGATTTATAGAAACAAAATTGAATGTTTTGACGAAAAGATGGAAAGAGGAAAATGTGATTTTAATGTGTGCCAATATGAAGGTTATAAGATAAGAAAATGCTTGACGCTGCAGATGTTCAAAAAAGATTAAGTTTATAGTTAACTTCGCTAACAAAAGATGTTATATTTTAGAAAAATGAATATGAAAGAACTTTTTATTTCCTATATTCACTAAAATTGTATGCATAAATGATATAGTAAAAATAGATCCTGCCAAGTCAAAAAATATCTCATACAAACTTTACAAAAAATATTTTTCTTGAAAAATGATATTTTGTATGAGAATAGTTTAATTTAAAATAATTAATAGTTACAAAGAATAATTAATTTATTTAAAAATATATATGATTTATCAGTCTTTAAAAATTGTGATTATATTTTATACGTTTATACGTTTTAGAAAATTGTATTATTATTATTTTTTTTTTTTTTTTTAGTTTTTTCGTGTTACTTATTATTTAATTTATAATAATCATTAAAATGTTTTACTTGCAGATAAAATACTTAATACTATATTTGTAAAAAAATATTAGTAATATATATATTTATCAGTAATATTAAACAATTCCAAAACAATACATGTTAATAAACTGTAAAACATCCCGTTAGTTAAATTGTACAAAGTTTACAGAAAAAGTATTACAGAAAAAATGTTTCTATTAGTATTTATTACCTAGATTAACACTTCAAAGATATACATCAAAGTTTTTATGGTTAAAAGTCAAGTAAGAACTTGTATATATTATACTATTATATATTTTATCAACTAGTGTAATCTTTTAACTGAAATTCCCATTAGTAAATATCAAGTTTCGACATTTTGTATCTTGATTAAAATGAATGAGTATTTATATATATATATATAACATTAACTATCTATACAATATTTTTAGTTAGATATTAAATAAATTTTAGTGACTAAACTAAAAGAAATAAAAGTTATATAGTATTACGAATAAACCTATCATCTTCATACATGTAAATTCAAATTAGTAACTTCATAAAAATAAATGTATTTAATATATATATACTTAAAAATTCCGAAAATAAATATTTAAAACAATTTACATTATTGAAAAAAATAGGAGTTAGCAATGAGCATGCTTATATTGAATCATTCTGTATAATTTTTGGTTAAAAATTTAGTTTATACAAAATATTTCAAATTTTATATCACATAATCGCGGTTAGAATCACATAAATATTACTTAAAACTTAAGTACCTACCATTTTTGTTACATATATTTTAAAAACTATTATAATATTAAAAAAGTAGTAAATATTTATTTTTAATTAATTTTCTAATAAATGTAATATATTATACTTTATACTGAGTGAAAAACATTTAGACATAATAGGAATAGCATAATATACCACAATACGATTTACAAACATAAAATATTGATATTCATTATTTTTTACGATTAAGGTAGTATAATGGCATAATTTAAAAGAAATGTTTTGAATAAGAAATGATTCAAATTATTACTATTATATTCAGACATAGGATTTTATAATGGTTTTAGAAAATATAGGTATAAATTGATAGTCAGTCAATTCAATAAAATGTTATAATTTAATAATAATGTTTTTCAGTTCAATAGCAGCTATTTATTTCCATACCAATAAAATAAATTTAGAACAATTTTAAGAAATATAAAGGTTGACAAAAATATACAAATGTCTCTATCTGTTATGATTACCTGAATATAAATGTTTTATCCTGTTAGGAAATAAGAAACAATAGTTTATATTGATGATTCTTTTTTTAAATACAAGATGCATAATAATTTTATATAATAATCATTTATAATCATACTGTAAATTATTTTTAAGAGAAAAGTCATTTTTAAATACATTAATTGAATTGGTGTTTTCGATTTTGTGTGTCTTAACTATTTATTTTTAAATTATTTGAGTTTTACTCTTTTATATTTATTTTCCTGTTAAAGAAATCTCCTCAGTTGAAAACCACAAAGGTTTTAATCCAGTGTCTCTCTCGAAGATTTTAAATTGAACATAGATAGAACTATTAGTGTAATATTTGAACGCGAAATAATATAGACAAGCACATGATGTCAAATATCTGGACCATTTTTGTGAAATAAAAATTTTCTTTAGAATTTGGATAGAATTCTTAAATATTATCGTTATTCTAAGATAAGTCTAAACTTTAATGACTAAATATTAAATTTACAGTTTACACATTACATTAAATACATCAATAATACAATACTTTCTGTAAAAAATAAAAAATAAAAATCTAACATTTCTTATGTATTTGAGTTTTGTAATAAGTTTAAAGTTACGTTTTTTTAAATTTTAAATTTTAAAATTAGAATCTTATAACATAATAGGTACCTATATATTATATTTATTTGAAATAAATAAAAATCATTTTGAATCATATACTTATAAAATATTTAGAAAAATTACATTTACTGTTAATTATAATTAAATACTAATTTAATGTTAATTATGTCGATTGAGAAAATAACTTTTCATCAATGTTTAGGTATATCACTTTCTGGGTAAATATAGTTTCATAATTAAAAAATAATATTCATCTATCCATTATATATGCGAACATTTAGAATTGGTTTTAACTAAAAATATTGAATTAAACGATTAAAGTAATATTATATACCTACTTTATTTTCCTTTAGAAATATTTTTTTTTATAGTTATATAGCTTTTTAAATTATAAAATATCATTTTTAAATTTAAATGGAAAATGGAAAAACCCAAACAAAGGTATAGTAAGTTTTTAATTATTTTTACCATACAAATATACAAATCTTTTGAAAATCACTATTAGCTAAATTAAAAATCGTACTTGTACATAAAATATAATTTTTTAGAGTTATGTAAATAATTTAATACAAATGTTCAAGTACCAAAATATATCATTTAGTAGATTATAATATTAAATGTATATGTATGTGTATTTATTTAGTTTGAGAAAATAAATTCAAATACGTTTATTTATAAAATAAGAGTTGATTTTATTTCTGTTTAAAAATATGCGAGTTTAGGTATTCATTATTATTATTTTATAATATCTGCTTTTTACGAATGATTGTTTCATTAAACTAATAATATTTGTATTAAAAACAAAAAATATATACCAAATATTTGTTTATTGTAAATTTAAATGCATATTAAAATATAATTTTATTTTCTGCTTTTGTTTATAGTTAGATAAAATATGATATATTGAATAAAAGCGATCATATGTTGATATGATAGAATGACCAAATCGATTAAAACTATTAAAATATAATCTATATGTAATGTTTTGAAATTCTTTCATCCAGGAATTGTTTAACATTGTACAAAAATGTTATACGTATACATGAATTAATAGTTTGTAAGCCAAGAAAAATACACGAAGCCATGTTGTAAACGCACCAAATCTGCGTGTTAAAAAACAATATAAAATAATTCTGTAGATAATATTAAATGTATTATCAAATCGACTTAGTGAAAAAAATTTCAATCTCCATAAAACTTAGTCAAATTACTACACAACAGTATTCAAATATATTTTGTGCGGAGTGGAGATAAATATAACATATAAGTATATATTAGTACCTATACCTACTTAATATGCAGAAACTGCTTAACGTATGTGCGCTATATTTTTCCAAATCATACACCTAATTATTTAATCAATTATACATATCTGACATTTTTATTTGTAGTTATAATGTATTATCTAATGATTATTGTTATTAATATTGTTCGACGGTTGGAAATTTACTATAGAAAGATTAATTTTTATTAACGTCTGTCTTATAAATTAGAATATTCTGATTAAGTATATTATAATCAAAAACCGGCTGTCGGGTAGGACGTGTATTGCGTTCATCCGACACAAAATATTATATCAAAGCACTTATGCAAATGTATGCGACCACCTAGCCCGCCTCCCTCCCCCCTCAAAATGCTATACAGTCACCAAAAACCCTGTCGGACTAAATATTTCCACGGTGCGTTTGAATTATGTGTGTGTTTATCATTATTACTTTTTTTTTATTCGTTATCGTAACAAATTTATCATTGTTGTTTTTGGTTTTACGTTAAGAAAATCAAATATTGTCGTAACCTTTAATCCGGGAAGCGGTTGTCTCAAAATGTGTTCGGCGTTTCCATATTTACGACGTTGTTAAATCCGATTTCGTTTTTTTTTTCCTTCAACTAAGATTTTTATTATTATTGTAAAATAATATTACTATCGAAATAATAAAAAAAAAATACAAAAACAAAGCACGCGTGCCACACACAAATTCTCTCTCATGTAGTCACACACACACACACACACACACACACACACACACACACACACACATGCACATACAAGCATACACGCGCATATAAATACACGCACACCGTTCACACCGGATTCGCGGCGCAGCAACCGCGTCCGCGCGATACCGCGTTTGATCGACTACTAGAGTATCCTACAACGGCTGCTATAATAATATTACTATTACGGCGGCGACCGCGGCGTCGTCGTCGTCACCGGCGTCGGCAGCGGCGGTTGTTCTCCGAAAGTAGCGGCGTCGACTTTGTACAACGGACGTGTACACGAGTTATAAATATTATATTATATTGATGGGTATGATACTCAAATCGTTATCGACTTACCACCGATGTTACGAACCGTTCGAACCGATGAAACCGAAATTCAAACCAGATTCGTATTGGTTATTGATCGAAGTTTTTTTTTTTTTTTTTAAATAATATAAAATGCATTTTCAAGTCTAACTGAACCCCAATTCCGAGTAAAAAATATTATGAGTTGGGTTCAATATCAGACATCGGCTAACTTGACATCACTTCATCAATAATATTACCTATCATTACTTGACAGTCATTGATTATTTCATGTAGGTACTGTAGGTAACATTTCTGCCATTACCATTTGCTATAATTTTTACGATAACTGTATAGTTTCAAGTCTCAAGTGCATACAACAATCGTCTCGTTTTCAGACCAAAAAAACTCTAACCGATCTGTAGTAGCTGGCCCACCCACCGTTTATCAGAGACGTGTGCAACATACATTCTCAATCAACGCGGACGTACAATAAAATAAAAATTGTTCCTCAGAATAAACCTATTATAATAATATGACATATTGAGTGAATGAAATACGATGTTGATAAAACATACAAAATGACAAAGTGATTTGCCAAACATGCTCACCCTTCGTCTATCTTTTAATAATGTATTTATTATAAATTTGATTTTTTTTTTTTTGTTAGTGCTGATATGCATAAAGACCGTGTTTTCATATAGGTACTTGAATTTGTAAATCAATAAAACACTGTTCTATATAAAAAATCCTATTTTTTTCAATTAGAACAACCTTTTTTTTGCTGTAAATTGTAAAGACGGTGATTTTTTTTTTATGTTGATGAATCACAAACAATTAAAATGTTAACTAGTTTCCGTATTATTAAAATATATGTATGAAGGACAAAAGTTTTCAATAATGATTTTACATAAAATATAAAATACATTTAATATTCAATCGAGTACCTACTATATTCAGACATTATTTTCAATTATAAAATGTTTACAGGTTAGCATAATTTTCAAATCATATAATAGTTTACGCAGAGATAAGTAATTCAAAAGCTACTTGTTCCAAATTCGATTTAGAAACATCAAAGTTTTCAAAGAAATCATTTGTATAATAATATATGCTGTAAAATTAATGGTTCTTATCTTAAAAATAAGTTTGTATCGACAGTCATTAAATAGTATAAACTATAAATAATTTTAGTGTTTTAAAATATATTACTTAAAAATTCCATCTAACGAAACTTGTTTAAAAAAATCCTTTATGAAAACAAGAATTGAAAAAGAATCATCCTATATTCTAATTTGGAAATCGAACGTATCGTAACAGAGTTTTATCCACGTTTGAAGGGTGCGCGTGCCTGTTATTGGCGGGTGATGCCGGTCGTGCATATTGCTCGACCGGAAACGATATAGCTATTCCCCAAAATAAGACCAGCGGGTCACAAGGGGGAGTAAGAGGACCTGTTGGATCGTTTGCGTAGCTTAAACATCACAGAAACTCGAGAAGAATTGGGTTGATTTGTCATTATCTTCCACAAGTGGTCGGTAACTGAACGTAAATATAATATTATATTTTATAGCATTGATTATATGTATATTATTATTAGTAAATATAATCAATGGTTATAGTCATACACATTAGTATAGCAATATTTTATTATAATAATGTATAATTCGGGTAAAAATGAATTACATCAGCTCAGTTAAATTATTAGATATTCAGTAAAACATTTCAGTTTTAAAGATACGTAAATCGACTATTAAGTTGTTTGAGTTAATGATGCACCAGTGTGTTCTATTTTATATTTACCATTTTAAGTTCATAATGTTATATAGTGTAATTGTTAATATATTATAAGAAGACATAGCAGTAAAAATAAAATAATTAATACTTTTATAAGCCACATAGAGCGTAGTAAAAACTCAACCTAACCTAATAAGATTATTAGTAATGATTTTTTTTTTATTTTTGATAAATTAAAACATTTAAATTATGTACTTTAACTTATAGTAAAGTCGACCAATCACTTAACATTTTACAACGAAAGAATACACAATAATACTCATAGTATATTACACGTCTAAAATATATTATCTCATCCACTTAAAAGTTGTATTGTCTAGTGTCATTTCGACAAAAATAAGTTCAAATGCTCGGTATAGTCTAGTGGCAAACTTTATTTAATTTAATAATAATGATTAGATAGATAGCCTGTGCAGTATTTTGACGAATTGTAATATATTAGACTTAAATTCAGAATTAAAAAATAGATAAATACTCAAATATATATAGATAAGTACTTAAAAATATCAACTTACTTAAAATATTAATAATTTTACAAATATTTTTTTGGAAATATCAATGTTTGTCACAACTCCCAATTGTACATAAGCGACCGAAGATTTGCAATAAATTATCATTTTTTGACCAATCAAATATCTGATGTTGTATACGATGAAAAAGAGCTAGAGAGGAAACATTTATATTTTATAATAATAAACCATTATAATAATCCATGGAGAATTGTCTGAGAAAAAGTTATTATACATAATAAATTGTTCTTTCATAAGATAATTCAATTGAAATAATAGTATATTAAAATAATGTGTGAAAAAATATAATTATAATGATATAAGTTTATTATAAAACTGAAGAATAAAAATATTTCTAATTTATATTATACATTTAAGATCTAAATAAGAGATCAAATTTATTAAGTAAAGAAGACTATAAGGGTTTCGACCTATTTCTATGTTTTTGAAGTTTACATGAATAGACAATGTAAATTACGTATGAATTTAATAATATGTATATTACGTCAAAAGGTAAAAGTTTATAATTTACTAAGTAAATTGTTTTGAAACATAAATGTATATTTAATACAACCATAATACATATTATCATGTATTACGTATATACATTATATAAACATATATGTCTGTTTATTTATCAGTAATTAATTATTACATACAAAGATGTTTGAAAGTTTACCTATTATTAACCAAAGACTTGGTCCATTATATCAGGGAAGTTATTATAGGTAAAATAGTAAAAAACTGTAATAGTTTTATTAATATCCCGTTTTAAAATTTAAAATATAATCGTTAAATGTATTTCTTTTCTTTAATATCAAACAATTTTAAATACACCAATTTCATAATATTCATAATTGTACAACAAAGTATTTTAGTCAATATGATAATACTTTTAATATGATGTTATGATGTAACATTGACATATTTTAATATTTTTTTTTAAATTCTGAACCGGAACGATGCTTGTAGTAGTGTTAAAAGATGTGTATATTGATTTTTGCGCCAATTATCATCTTTCGAAGCGGTAAAAGTGCTTGGATTTTCAATTCCAATAAATTTTCTGGTAATAAATTGAACATGGTTGGTACATTACAGTCAAAAGCAAAACATCTTCTCTCTACAGTACTTTATAAAATAATCAGGAAAAAATAATGAATAATGGGAAACTAGTTTTTGATAAAATTAATTTTCTTCTTTAGTTGTTATTCAAAAACAAAGTACAATAGATACTTGAAATGTTTACCAAATTTCTAATAGTATTTTCCATATATGGTATGATTAAAAATATTTCAAAATATTTTGATGCTTTTTAAGCTATTATAGATATGAAAACATTTTTTTTTTCTATAAATATTAATAAAGTTGTTTTCAATGTCTGTTTATACGGTTTGTTATAATAGCTATTTTAAAATATTAAAGATACATATAAATGATAATTTTTATTAGCATTTGAAATTAAAATTTTACAACATCCTTAAAAATCTTGAAAATTTAAAAAATATTCAATTTTTATTTCTAAGACTTGGTAGTTTAATACGAGAACTCTTGTAAATAATTCATTCTGAAACTGAAAAAGTTTTACGAAATAATAAGATGTTCAAGAGAGAAGAAGAACAATTTTAGTTATTATGGTGAAATTCAAAAATATTTTTCATGGGAACTTGAAACATTGAACGATATTATTATGGTTCATTCAGTATATAATGACATTTTCAAAATATTTAAATTATTTTTAAGGAATTGTCTATACTATGCATACCTTGAATATATTTACGGTAAGTTTATAATGACTCAAAATTAAATAACAAAATAACAATAGTATATATTTTATTATAATAATGATCTATTAATAATATAATAAATGGAATGTTTTCAACAAGCATTTATTCAACTAACCATATTATCAATATAAAATGTATTGTTTTTTTTTTTAATAAATTACAATAGTAGCAATATAAATATATGATAAAATATACTTAGTAATATAAACTGACAGGTTAGGTTACCTCAGAGGTCTTCGCTCAGAATCGTTTTTCGTCTGCAATGATTTATCATTGAATTCAAATTTAACACATACATTACAGTTGGTTACTCAATAAAGAAGAACGTTTGACACCTTCTGTACAGTAAAGTGGTTCCCTGCTTTTCTATTATAAATTTGATTTTAGATTATACATCATATATTCATACATAATCTCCTTGTATCAGATTTTCAATTTACTAATGTATATAATACTTATATTATAAATTAATTGAAAAAAATCCTAATCTGTAATATTTTTCTCTTTTAGATGGTTAGAAAAGTATTATAATATTAATAAATAATAATATAAAACCGTAAAATGACTTTAAAATGTACTCATAGCAAATTGCGTGTAAAATACTAACAAAATACTATTTACAAATAATTTGGGATTAGTAGTTATAATATTATACAATACACAATATTATAAAATCAATTAAAATTGTTCTATCGATAATAAACAAACACAATAATATGCAATTTATTATTACAATATAAATTGAAATTATGTTACTATTACATTCGTTTAATATTTACAAAAGCCTTTCGAGTAAGCTGTCGTACGTCAACTATATTATTAAAAGTCAATGTTTTTAGTCTTCGTTCTAATATACCACAAAACGTAAATCAACATTAAACACAATGCATTTCATGTTTATGTTCAATATATTTAATTTAATAGCCAGTATGTATCTATCAGAAAAAGTAATTTTGATAAATTATTCTCATTTATATTTTATTTTTATAAGTAATAACTCTATCATGCCTATAGTTACGATGAAAATGAAATATATACATTATATTAATCATAAATAATATTAATTAAAAAAAACTAATAATAATAAAAAAGATAATATATCTTTTTTTTACCTACAAAATTAATATAAAATAAAACAATTTGTATAAATATTTATTAACTAAAATTTAATATTTAAAACTGTTATTAATTCCAACACTCTCCGATGATCATTACCACAAGTTCGAAAGTTTTTCTAAATTTATTTGACTAAAAAAGAATAAATATTTATTTCTAATTTCTTTTAATATTATAAATTACAAACAATACCATTATAGTACAACACGATAAAACTACTCAAACAGTGTTGACACCAAATTTTATCGATAGGCGTGTGTATACTTCTAGAAAATATATAATATATATATAATATATATATATATAGTCCAATGCAGCTTACTTATATCACATTAAAAAATTAAAATAAATATATATGTATATCCTATACGTAGATATATATTCACATTTAATTATACTATCCAATATTTGTACATTTGAGATTAAAACACAATGATGTATTAATAAGTATTATTGCAATAAAAAATAATACTAATTTAAAGACAATAATGGATTTTATTTTATATTTTCATTATGAAAACAGCAACATGTTTTACAATTTACGTATTACAATAATAAGTTGTGATGTATGTATCATTAGTAGTGATGCGAGGGGAAGTTGGTAGTAATACTATTTCAGGATCGCAATAATAATAATAATAATAATAATATGGAGAATCTCATAGCGTAGGTATATACGTTTAATACTATGATATCGGATGATCCGAGTTTTTCATCACGACTAATGGCCAAATTATACTTGGGAATTTCAAACAATGTTAGGATTGTAAGTAAAGATATAATATGAGCAACAGTATAGTGAAACTTGAGGTTTCTTATTGGAGAGTAAGAGGCTCATTTAATTAACGAGCACAGCCAGTTTCGATAATGCCGCAGACATGTAGTGCTTATTATATATACTTAGTAATAATTAGAGCCCCACTGTCCAACAACGAGCGATCCATATAATAAACGCCATCAATTCTCTGATCAACTCCAATATATGTATAAGTGACAAATTAATGCCCTTGCATTATAACTAATATACATTGTCGAGTAAAGTTATTTTATAATACCTATAATTACTAACTACTAATAATTATGTAATTGCACACCGTATGGAATGGAATTAGATAATAGGTTTTAATATTATTGTAATAGTTTTGACAAAGTATATTATGTTTATTACATATGCATAGTGTATAGATATTATGGTGTATAATACCTATGCATAATGTGTAGTTATTATGACATATAATATCATACTGTAATGTATCATATGTTTAATAATGTTTAAATTAAAAGCAAAAAAAAAAAGTGACCACAATGTCTGTGAAAAGTCCATGTTATATATCTGATCTTATTATGTTATCAAAAATAGTTAATAATTTCAGTGATACCGAATTGTGGCTATAAAATTCACTTGATTAAAAATATATTATGTGATAAAAATAATTCAGGTGTAGCAGGATACTACTAGATGATAATTAATAATGATTAAAATGTGGTCATGTTGATAATCATTAGCTTAAATATGCGTAAATATGTAAAAAAATATTAAAATAATACCAATCATATATAAAAATATATTGAGATATTATGTATTATAATTATTAGGTACGATAATGTTATTAAATAATCATAATTAAAGAGAACAATAATAAATTATACTTAACATAATATAAACAGATCAGCTAGATAACATAATGTTTTATAATTAGTTACAAATACGTTAAATATATTCAACTCTTTGTATAATATTCTTAACAGTCATAAAATATAATGCATTGCAGAATTATTATGTTGTTTAAAATTGTTATGTTTAGTAAAATAATAGTAATACACTTAAAATAAGTATAACAGTCATACTGTTTGTTATATTCAATTTCATAATAATTACTTTACACACACAATAACAATGAGTATACTTATTAAAATATAATGTTTATAAACTGGACTGTTGATTGACGTATTAAACATTTAAATAAATATTCTAAGATGATATTAAACTATGTAAATACTTACTTCTATAAAATATAGCAAACAAATATTTGGTACGTAATATATATTGTATTCACTCACCTGAAACAAAAAATAAACAAATCTATTTTATTATAATATTTTGTAAAATGTATTTTAATTAAATTTCAAATAAAAAATTTAATGGTTTCTATGAACCGTATATGGAGTATTAGGTACAGAGAAAAATATACTAATTGATGATGAAATAAAAATTCTAATGAATTAATAATAACAAAAAGATTACGAATAATTTATGAAATTTAATTTATCCATCATAACTATATTAAAACTTTGTTCACCATATTATTTTTTTCATTAGGTAACTTTTATTTTGAAAAAATATAAAGGCTTTAGTATTATGATATTATAATAAATAAATCAATAACCTATAGGACTATAGATAAGTTTATAATATGAAAAAAAAAAAGAATAGACTAAATAACGGTCGTGAAGAGGAATTTATGACAGTGATCTTTTGTTTGAACAAAAGCGGGCCAACTCTAGGAAAAATGAAAAAAATGCAGTTTTTTAGTGCTTGATATAAACTAATAAAGATCTAGTAGGCCAATTTTAGACAATGTTCGCAAACGTTTTAATACAAAAAAAACTATAAAGTATTGACTACTTCCGTTACATACTCCTAACAAATGGATAGCAATCACATTAGAATACACAATATGGTTTTAGCGTTATAAATAACTTGTACGCTAATCGAATTAATAATAAATTAGGCATTGCAAAATTCTATTTTTGCGACAACTTAAATATTGTTACCCGCGGTATATTATAATGTACATTATTGTTATTTTAATTATTTTTACTTCTATTGGATTTCGTGTAGGTATACAAAATCAATATTGGCTTTATTTATTATGTGTGTTATATCATATTTTTGATACACGACGGCTTACATTAATTTTACTATATCATTTTTATACAAAGTATACAATATGTTATTATAAAATAAATAATACCATACGAAAGCGGGTATATAAAGGAGTATATTTGTCTTCCTGGTTAGTTTCTTTTTCACTTATGAACTCCAACGTATACTTATACCGTTTACTCACAAAAGATGTGCGTATTATGACAAACTGTGTACAAACATTATTTTTTTTTTAACCCACTACACGTCCGATGTAGGTTTTTGGGGGAATATTGAAAATGTCTCTCGATAAATGGATTGAGGAAGCCTGCAGTATAATAGCGAGTACGTATAACAGTGTTTATATAATACGGACTATGGAATGTTATTTATAATGAAGTATAAAAACATACGCCTTATACAGAGTGTATGACACGGTATTTTTCTGTTTTTGCATAATACACGTCCGACCACGCGACCATGGCGCCCGGGGCGATACACTCCATATTATAATATAATATCGAAAAAGAAATGTTGAAGGACATTATATGAACACATTTCCAACGTTACACCAATATGACAGCTATAAGAAAATGGCGCTTATACTCGAGTGAAATTATGCTATTGATAAAGTTTAACTCGACTGCGTTGCTTGAAAAACACTACACGCATAATTTAAAAACCAGTACGTTAAACTATTCATGGTGGGTAGACCATAATATTTTAACGGAATATAATGCGGTTATACATAAATACGTGTATATATGAAGTGTGTATGAATATGATATTAATTCTAAACATCAACTGTTTAATTAAGCATATTTTTTAAACAAAATGAGTGTGTTTATATGTTTGCATTGTCTTTATGAAAAGAGTATTATATATTAAATAATAACATAATATAATGTATATAATTTCGTATATTTAAACATATTTTTCTTATAAACACTTATTTATTTATTAGAATATTTAATGATTATCAATTCCAGGAAAATTATTTGTTTTTATTACAACCTTTTAGTTATTGTAACAATTGAGTTTATTTTACTTGTGTTGCGTAAGGTAAATGTTTATGTTACATATATGTTTAATGCAATATATAAATTATAATCACACGGCGCATAAGATAGGCGATTTAGGTACACCACTCCATTACTCTCACGTAATATAATGCTAATGATGTTTTTAATCGCGTTATTCTTTTATATACAAAAAACACTAAGACGTATAAATAGATCACTGTATTTCATTCCCGGGATCGCAGGACTAAACCACCACTATAAACGTGGAATATACACTTAAATCGAAATTTACCAAAGCTAGTAGACACATAAAAAATAATTTAAATATTTTTTTTTTTGTTTTTTACTTAATTAAAATGCACGAAGCAACGCATTTTTATTTAATTTATGCGGAGTATGAATTTTCTTTTAATTTGATTGTTGTTATAATTTATTAACCGTGAAATAGCAAGAGTAGTTTATTATTTAATGTAAATTATTAATGGCACAAACTGAAATACACTAACTATTATAAGCTACACAAATCTAGATATAGAAATGATCTAGGCTTAACGATTTAATACAACCGTATTTAATTAATTTACAAGGTATATTTCCGGGACATAGTGACGCATCTTAAGGAGGACGAACCGACACAAAGCTGTTATCCTATTTCACTAATATCATTGAATATAATAATAGTATATTTCGCAGTAAACACCAATAGTTCACCACTGTTGAGACATTTGCCATAGATTTATTATTATTCGGATTTTCAGTTTTATCTCAACTTTACTCAACAGTGTAACGTAGAAAAAGCAGTATGCTCAAAATATAGTCTTTAGAAATCGTACAGCCACCCTAATAAGCACGTCTCGGTAATCTGCCAACAACTTATAGTGACTACAGGCTGCTATAACGGCTATGAATTGATTAACTTTTTATTTCAAATGTCCTAAATAAATAATCCTATTATACTGCGTCACATGTATTTTTTATACATGTAATAGAACAGAGATCTTTCAATTTGGACCCAAAGTGTATTATTTAATGTACTATTTTAATAAAAGTACCATATCATATTTTACTCGATACTATAAATTGTATACGGTTTTAAAATATGAAAAAAAAATTGTTCAATATAATATATTTTAATATTATACTCGTGTATACTACTGACTACTTTATTTTACAACCATATACCCTACAGGCACCACTTCACCACTCGTTCACCTCTGCCACGTCGTTTGCATGAACGTAATAACGTAATTGTTAAGTTCATAATAGTTTTGAAAAGTTTAATTTATTTAAGCTATACGCATACATTAAGGTAAATTATTACTCTTTCATTAAAATTATGCTTATAAGTTGTATATTTTGTCATTTTGAGTATTTTATTATAGTTAAAAAGTTTAAGTATAGATCAGGGTTTTGTAAACCTTTTTGATTCACTACTTTTGCAAAAAAAAAATTATATTTCCATATATATACATTTTTTTTAATAATATAGTTATTTGAACAATCGAGACAATATTAAAATTATATTTCAGTATAATTGATATTATATAGGTAGGTAAATTATATAGTTTATACTATCATTTATTTATTATTTTCTATTAAAAAGATAGAAAATAGAAAACTAAATATTACAATATGTATAATAATAATACAGTAGGTAAATAAGATCACTATTTTTACTAAGTGTGAGGGCATTAAGAAACGCTCCGTCCATTGACACTACTACTACTAAATATGAACTTAATTTAATTTAACTTATATTTTGTATATTTTAAATAATACAATAACGATATCGCGTTACTACTTTCTTTTAAATTGTCGGAGAAGGTTGTCAGGTATAATGAAATAAGAGAATTTGAGTGATTTAAGACGTTTTTATGAAATTAATATAATTAATATAATAATAGGATTCAAGTATTGATATCTTTGTAATTTTTAAGTCATACAATAGTATTATATCTTTGAATTTTATTAGTTAAGTCATATTATACATTATTATTCATTTAAATATTTTAATTTCATTAAATATAATTATAAGTTGTTCGATAATTATTATATTTCTTGCTCTAAATGCATTTAATAAATTAAAAAACGGATGATTATAATAACTTTTATCGTTTTAGAAATTTATGTAAAAACTATTAAACTATGATTTATTATTTTTTCTTCCTTTTAAAATAAAGGCTTGAAAAAGACTTAGTATGATGTGTATATTATACAGTGCATAAATAAACATTTTTTATTAGATTATATACTATTCATTAGAAGATGTAGGATGAAATTTATTATTAAAACTAAAGCTTTTTATGAAGGAATTACTAATGATATTGAAATATGTATAAAGGGGTGTTACCTTTTTA
Source organism: Rhopalosiphum nymphaeae (assembly GCA_036289425.1). Taxonomy (NCBI): domain Eukaryota; kingdom Metazoa; phylum Arthropoda; class Insecta; order Hemiptera; family Aphididae; genus Rhopalosiphum; species Rhopalosiphum nymphaeae. Next base: position 975,069 of record JAZAQC010000034.1, on the reverse strand, counting down.
ATACAAGAGGTTAAACAATAAAGTTACCAACTTATTTGTAAATGCAATTTTTATAACACCTAATAATTTCAAGTTTAAAGGAAATAATGTAAATTATTGGAACTATTGTATATTTTGAGTGAACGAAGTACATAAGTGTTATGACAATTGAAGAGATTTTTTTTTTCAAGTATATAAGAATTTCGTGTTTTTAGGTTCAAGTTACCAAAAATAGACTTAAAATAAAAATAGGAAAAATAAATATGTATCATGTCAGTTCATATAATTCAACTTATGTTTCAACTCCTTGGACAGGTTACGTGATATAATTCCAACAATACGCATTTGATATTCGTCAAGTATGTTTTATTATTACATTTTCTTTTTGAAATTTTATTTTTATTCAGGAGAAGCTTTTGAATAAATAATAGGAAGATGTAAATAATTCCACTTTAGCTACACAAATGTTAACATTCGAAAGTTTAGTCTTAAAAAATTGATAAAATAAAAAATGTATGTATAGTACTGTATAGTATTCAAATTTTAACCATTGTTTGAACAGCAATTTTTAAAAATATATAAAAAAAAAATCACATACCTTAACACTTTGATCAATATGTTATTATAATGGACACTTTTTGAATATATACATATTTGATAATAAAAGTAAAATACAAATATTTTATTTAAAAAAATATTATTTTTATATTATTGAATTTAACGTTTATATTTAATTTAAACTTTAGAAATTTTAATTATAATAAATTGTTTCCTTATAAGATATTTATCTTAGATAGATTGAACAAGCCTATTATACTATGAACCAAACCAGTCATATAACTAAAAATAAAAAATCTACCACCGACAAATTCACCACATTCGCATCTCACACAAACACCTCAAGACCAAAAAAGGCACATTTTATTAACCAACTAGTATTATATAATAATTTCAGTCAAAAAATTCTAAAAATGTATAAAATTAAAACACAAATATGAATATTCAAATAATTCCTAAGACATTCACACAATTTCATCAAAGTCAGTTATTTAGAAAATGTATTAAAAAATCGATATCCATTAACTATTATAATATAATAATCTTAAATAAAGTTACTAATTTAATATAATTAGTTAATATCTTTAACGTTTATGTTATAAATATGTAAAAATAATAATAATATATTATTATTAGATGTTGAAATATACTAATTTAAATTTATAATAAATAGTATAATTATCCATATATTTTTGATCATTTTTTAGAAATATTATGTTTTTAATTTTTAACTCAATATTTTACCAACGTTCTTATATATCATAATGTATGATACAGACAACAATTTAATAATATAAATAAATAATTTAATTTAAAAGCACTATAAGTTTTGGGCGAGAAACTTCTTCGGATTTATTTAAAAATGCCTGAAACATAATATTATATGAAAACAAATATAAATGAAACCAATAGATTAAAAGGTAAACAAATCACTATTAAATGTAATTTCCATCAGGAAATAGAACACGAACAAAGGTTATTTCAATTACTTTTTTTTTGTGTTATGGAATTTCACGAGTAACCAATGGTGACCGATAATTTGCAAGCCATATTTTACTCGGAAAGTGGAAACAATATCAATGTCATCTTCGCATTATAGGCGGTTAATTTACGCAAAGGTTCGCAGTGACTGTTTCGATGCATAGTGTCCTTACTCCCTTAAATACAATAAAACACTAGGGTCACGCGTAGAAGAAAAACACTTTTGTTGATTCGACAGACGTTTAATGATATCAGTCGAGCTAGACGATGATGAGTCAAAGAGAAAAGCACAAATGCCCTGCAAGCGTGCTGGATAAGGAGTTACACGTATGTAAGGTTGCCATGACGATCGAGAGCGCTGACGTCACATCTGTCGAAAGTCACCTACCCCCAACGGGCCTCGTACCCGCGGTCACACACCTCCTACGAGCACTCGCCCATAGTCAACCATTCCATATAACCCATTTCATCGCATCGCTATCCTCAACACCACCGATATAACAGCACAATTTCTAAAGTCCGAAGTATGTACATGGTTATTGTTATTAAGATTTTAGTTCTAAATGACCAGGCGATCCCTTCTTGATGAAACCACGAGGGCACGAGACGCAATACAATAATTGTATATACATGTATATTATTGCACAGGTAAACATAATATAAAATAAAAATCATGTTCATAGCAACAGTGCGGGTCAGGGGGCGTAAACAAAAAGGTGATTCGAGGGTCAAATCCCCCATAGCGTTTTTTTGTTTTTTTTTTTAATGAAACTATATGAAATAATTTTTTTTAAGCTTAAAATTATGATATCAGAGCTCGTGCTCATAAAAAATGTTGTTATTTCATTATAATAAATATTTTACGTTTTAAAATGCATAGCGACAATTTATAAATTAATTTACTAGGTCGAATACTCAGTATAACTCTGGTTACTCTATATAATATAATAATATTATTTCCTTAAGATATAGATAATATAATGTTTAATGGCCGATTTCGTCATCATATTTTAATCCGGGTTTACGTGATGATATTCTTATTACCTCTGAAAAGGTAATAGACTGAATAAATTGAGTTTTATAGTTTAGTTTATTTTGGAATGTCATTTTGAACTTAATAATTTTTAATAATTTATTATTACATATTGTATAGGTTATTTGATAAGTGATATACGATTCATAAACATTGGCGTAAATTAAAATTATATTTTATTTTTAGCGAGTTATATATATATAGGTACCTTAAAATATCTACTTTTTGTATATTGGTTAGATTTATTCCTTTTATTCCTTTTGACTATACAAAACTTATGTATATCCAATTGATGCACATATATACTTATAATGGATCACGGGCTATAGCGTGCACGTGCTAGTTGTCGACGAAATCTATTAGACTTACGCGGTCGTCGTGCCCTGACCTTCACTACGATTTATATATATATAATATGATTTCACCTTTAATAGTTAACATGCAGGACACGGGACCACTGCCGATTTCATTTCGCTCGTGTCAGTCATTTTGACCGAAAAATCTCATAAATAATCAAAACCCGTGACATTTTTAAAGGCTACTCGAGGCTAAGAGTTAAAATCCAGAATATGTACATATTAAATATCATTCGTCACTAGTTATTGGATTATTTCTAAACCAGCCCTTTTGGAAACGTAGATATTATTAACTCTACATAATGTGGAGTATGCAATAGTTTAAATTAAATATGATTAATAATATATTTTTGTTTTATTTTGTACTAAAATATATAATATACTGTATATTATTAATGAAATTAAAAACGTACTAGGATTATACGTTTCTAAACGTATTATATGCCTAAAATATCCATCATATTTGATATTACTTAAACAAATGTTTTAAAGTAATAGGTCTACGTGTCATGATTTCCATAAAAAAAATAATATTGAATAAATTGAAAAATATACTAAAAATCTAGGGGAAATGAACGAAATCTCACATAATACAATAAAAATCTGTCAAAATAAAGTATTTAGAATAATAAATTTCAGATGTCCTGTGATTTATAAAAAACTTCAACTAACAAAAAGTTTTCCAAATTCGATAAATCCAATATCACATCTTGACTTGATCTAAAAATATTCACGGATCAATGTTTAACTCAACAGGTTTACTTTATTACAATTTTCACGCACATCCTCAACGTTAACCTCACAATAAACTAAAACAGAGCCGTTCTCATGACCTTCATAGTTAACTACAAACACATAACAGATAGAACATATTGTATTATTATTAATATTTTTCTATTATTATTACTCTATTAATTTTAAAAACGACCTTAATGTATAATATTGTTGTATATTAATATTTATTTATAATTATTATTCTTATTCCCAACATTGTTAGTTTAACTATCGTGTTCAAATAGTCAACAATGCATGTATCATTGTAAAGATCAGTAAATGTAGACAATCTATTGGCTAAAAATATCTTGTTTTTATATTAAAAAAAAAAGAAGAAAAATACTGAAAAGAGAAAATATTTAAACAACTATCCTGTGAACAAATATATGCAAGGTGATTGTTTTAAAGATAAACACTAATTTTACCAAAAATATAGCGATATTTTTAGAAATAATTATTTTTTGTAATAATTTTTTTTTCCAGTGTCATTTTCAATTTAATAATGTAAACAAAATATTTTTCTGTACATTTAAATACATAACAATCAGTTTTTAAATAATTATTTAAATATAAAATATTTTTTGAATATAGAAAACCCAAAATATCTTTTTCAGTTACAATAATAAAGATACTTAAGTATTTGACTATAATATGACATTAACAAAAACATACACGAAACAAACAAATAAATTTATATTTATTACAACACACCAAATGAATTTAAGTTATAGTTAAATCAAAAATAACATTTTTATTGTGAATGTTTAAGTAAAAGTATATCAAATAAATATGATTATTAAATTCGTTGTGAAAAAAATTAAATCTTATATGTATTAAATATTTGAAATATCTTCATACTATTTAATCGTAAATTTAATAATAATAATAAAATAATATTAATAATCCAAACATTGTATTTCAAATTAAACTCGAATCGTCAAAATCCTTTTCAATATAATAAGATAAACTATTTTGAACTCATTCATTCCCCATCATATTTTATGTTTCAGTTGTATCATTGGTTCTTTCACCGGTTATGTTACCTGGCTGTCAAAAGCAAACTCCGTAAACTTAACTAAATCAAACACCAAACTTTTAAATTTGATGACAAAAAAACACAATTCATATATAAAAACGAGAAAATCCTATAACATACGTCCCGTCCTATGGAATAAACATTTATTTTGTTTTCTATAGAACGATTTTCAATTTTAGTTCATAATGTTTATAGTAAATAATGTATGTGCTCTAATGTTGATAGTATATTTTCAAATAATTACTTATCAGAAGTATGACATTTTAAATGTTTCAGTAATTTGAATTTGTAATATATTATTATGAATTAAAATGTATAATAAATTGTATATTGAATAGTTTATTTTTTATTGGTCATTATTAAATTAGATAAAAAATGGTATTATCGTTCATACATAATCCATATATTCTATCAAAATGTACGCACATATATTTTTAATAATTGACTTAATGTTATAATTCTTTTTTTATAATTTTGATATTTGCATTATTTTGCAGCCATCCAATTATTCTACTATTAATAGACAGCCAGGAGATAACACATTTTTCAAAGTGGAAATTTACTAAAATATAGTTTAAATTTAATTGTAATAGTTAATTAAAAAAATATATACTTTTTGTACCTTTAACTCTGGTATTTAACCGCATAAAAGATTAAAAATAAAATAAAATATCAATAATACATAATCACAATTTAATTTTTTTATAAGCGTTTAAAGTTGAAATCTTTATGAAATTGGATATTGAAACTAAAACGTAAAATAACAATTGTTTCCGCTTACAATTTTAATTATTTTGTAGTAATTCAAAAATATTAATTGTATGAGTATAGGTACCAAAACTTTCCACTATTACATATATTATTATTGTCTATACCTAAAATATATTCAATCTTACTTTTATGTAATATTTAAAATATTTAGATTAATTACAAGCTATTCATATCACAAATATATTCACATCGTTGTATGGTACGTTTGTATTGACTTGCCTACGAGTTAATACAAATAATATATTAATATGACACGTGTGCAATATTTGTGGACAAAAATTAATTTAATCTACAAATTTAATTTTCTATATAGTATTATTAATATAATATTTAGTATATTTTGAAATAGAGGTTGACACAAAATCTCTACAAAGAATTTTTTTTTTTTGTACACAATTATGTTTATTGCTGTATTCAAATATAACACAGTCATTACAGTTTCTCAATGATGAGATTTTCTTCAAACTATACACTATACAAGTATACAGCCGGATGAATCCCCTTGTTTTTTTTTAAATCGCCACGCTAAACATGCACTCCCAACCCGTCATAAAATACACTATAATAAATTATAAATGTATTGTATAATAAGTTATTAACGACGGCAAATTATCATTTTTTTTTTTTTTATAACATGACAAAACTTCGATCAAACTTCGTAGCCGATTCACATATAATGTAACATCGAGACAATAATATGTTATTGCCGTCTCCCTATATATATATATATATATTCATACATGCTAAACTGAATACAAAATGACGTTACACATTGGCGAAACTCACTTCACGTTTAGATAACAATATATTATATTTTATAGGTCCTATAGTAATACAACCATTTCAGCAAACGTGAAGAACGGGGTTTTTTTATGCTATCCAAATAGCGTTTCGAACACTCGCGTATAAAGGTACAATAAGGGTTGTTGTTTTCTTTTCTTCTTACAAATTGTCCAAATGCTATTATAGGTGATTCGATGGAACGAAATCGATCGTTATTTTAAAAGCAACAAGCCATTATAACATTTAAAGGACATAACGTAAACGCCGAATTCCGAACTTCAAAACGTATCATGTCTTTGTGCTAATACACCTAGTAAAACATAGACAAGAAAAAGTAAAGAACTACATTTTCACTCGAGATAGACGTTCATGTCACCGTTAATGCTCGATATTGACAGCTCGTCAATAAATTGTTTTATGCTTATAAATATAAGGTCAGTTCGGATTGTTTTTATGATTTCTATAATACGTGGCGGCTATCAGTTACAGCGTGTTTCGTGTAGGTGCACGGCGCCAATGCAAAACTGGGTCAACACAAAAAAGTAATTTCAATTATAGTTAAATCCTGGTCTTTCTCCGTTTGAAACGAACAGCTAAATATAAATATAAGTACACAGTCGAAGTATAAAGTTTATATAAATGTATTTTGGTTAAAGCGAAGGCGACGACAATTGAAAAAAAAAAATATCACGTAACGCCGTCGTATACGCAGTGTTGGACAAAAAGTTTTATGATAGAAGATTATAGTGCACAAAGGTTAAAACATATTAGTATATAGTTTAAAATTCAATAAATATGCTGTCATTGCCTTTTTAAAAATATTTGTCGAACTAGGGTGTAGTATATAGCACATATGTAGTTATGAATTCGAAGTGTGTTGTATAGTGGTTATTATAAAAACAAAATTTAACGAAATAATCGTGGACAATTATTGCAATTTATTCGTGACTGATTAATATTTCACCGACTACTTTTTTTACATGACAAAATACCATTGACGTTAACGTCGTGGTAAACTCGTCATCGCCACAAACCTTCAGTGTTGACGAATTCCGAGCGAACGTATCAATTTATACGTATGTCTAAATAAATTGGATACGCGTTCGAATTACAGACGTAATCTTTAAAAAACTTTAACCGCCGAGCGTTACGTCCGCACTCCTCTGGCCGCACGAAGTCGTTTCGTCCGCAAACGCGGAAGTCGTGATGAATTTTTCTGGACGGCAAGTCGTTAAATCCGTCGCAGCGGGTCGAGTGATTTAATGCGGAATCGCGTACGATTACACCTGCATACCTGCGAACGAAGTCGTCTGTGTACGGTTTCGTGGGCCGCCGCTCGCGGGTACGCGTGTCGCCCGACTCGCGGTTTACGAGTCGTTATATACGTTGTCACGCGGCCAGGCCGTAACGGCTTTCGATGTCGTTCCGATTCGCGTCGGAGGGGACGGCGAGAAGGCGGCGGTCCCGCATCGTCGGCACCGCGAGTCTCCGCAATAATAATTATTATTCTAACATCATAACGCAATCCGCGGGATACTGCTGCAGTGTGCTACGATATTTATTGCAGCAGGCGGTAGTGGTGTAATATGCATATTATAATGTAGGTACGTGCGCCGCGTATTATGCACGTCTGCTAAAACGATAATAACGTTGCCGTTACCGTTATTGTTGTTGTTCGACGGCAGTTAAGTCCGCGCGCGCATTAATTAACCAAATGCGCGTTTGCGGCGGCACACGTGCTCGGAGCGCGGCGGTGTCTGAGTGGGTGTGCTGCGGGCCCGCGAGTGGCTCGTTATTGCCGGCGCAGCACAGACGACGTTTCAGCAGGAACAGGGACAGGAGCAGGAGGACCAGCAGTCGGTGTGTATCGGCGGCGCGGTGTCCTCGTACGATAATATTAATATCCTTTACATATTATATTATAGGCGCAGCTATAGGCACTCGAACGATGGCGCGGTTGCCGGTGCGGGGACGACAACTCCGCCGCCGCCGCCGTCTCGTGTCGATTAATCGCATGTTCGCATTAACTGCAGTGTATCTATATATGGCGTATACGATGTAATATTATCTCTACGCACACCGGTACTGTACCTACGACGACGACGACTCGAGCTTATTATATTATTCACGCGCGTGCGCACAACGGCTCGCTCGCTTATTAATACGAGGACGCGGTCGCTCACAACTTGCACTTGTACGGGCGGGGAGGACGACCGCCGCACAAAACACCGGCATATACCTACAATACTTGTATTTACTGCGGTAAGGGTTAGGATATAAGTCCTTATACGTGATACGCGTTATAGCAGATCATAACGTGATACGCGATAGGTACTAGTCAAGTTCTTTTGTATACACGAGTACAACGATTAGATGGTAAATATAATATTAAATGGGTCGTACGCCGGTTATTTTTGATCGAAGCGTAAAGACGAAAATTCAATATGTGGGTTTTTTAGCGTTGGTGTTTTTAAGCGATGTCAGATTAAAACCAAATTCTACACACGTACCTGCCGACTGATATTTTGCAGTTTATAATAAACCTATCACCCATAGCTCATCCAATTGCATTGTTCAGACTATATGGGTATTGTGTAATCATAAATATATTAATAAAAAAAATATTTATAATATTATGACTATTATGGACAAAATCATAAAAAAATATGAAAATATTTCGAATAAAATATAGGTATATAATGCCTCTATTAAAAAACAATTGAAGCACACGAAAACAAGTTAAAAGTTTATTATTCTAATTAATGACTTATTACGATTACGTGAAATATTGGAGTTTCCGATGTTTGTTGAACCAAAAACATCGACCCTGAAATAGGACATATCGATCTAATGCAGCCAGATCAGATATCAGTATGAACGACGGTAAAATGTCTTCGCTTTTATTGTTGAAATAAACAAAAGCTATTATTCTTACCAGTCTTACCATAATAAAATACCAAATGTAACAACACAAGTTGTAACCGCAGCAGTAGATGGTAATATAGGTACTCAAGAGATTAGTTTATCTGTGAAAATACACTGTAATAAGTACTGCAATTTTACCTATAGTAAATGGTTTTATCTATGACTGAGGTGAGCGAAGCATGATGAGTGTCAATCTCGTTTCAACAGCTACTGCTGTCAGTCATTTTTGAAAAAATTCGTATTTACTTATTATGTTTAAAACCTATAAACTTATGGCCTTAACGGTATTTCAAACATTGTTCTACAACAAATTTATGGCTTAAACAAATATATTGCCTATACAAAATAATGGGTTTTTTCCAAAATTATTACACTGGTAACAACAACAAATTCGAGAACCAAAATTTCCTTCATATCCACGACAAAAAGTTACAGACAACCGTTGTGAAACACTTGATTTTATTCCAAAAGTTTCATTCAAAGTATATAAACTGTTGTTTGCTATAAATCGTTTCAACAATATTACTAAAATGTTTTGACTTATAATTACAATTTAAAAGCAAATATATAAAAATAAAAAGCTATCCACTTTAAATAATAATTTTTTATCAAAAGTTCATAAAAATAATACTCTCTAGATTAAAATTAAGTTATTTAAACGATTTTTATTTTTGTTATTTATTTTTTTTGTGAATGACTGTGTACGACGAAGACATTTCAGAAATTTCAATTAAAAGCGATTATGTTTTTATTCTTAACTCGAGTATATACAACTATAATGATATTATTATTATTATTATTATAACCACATTCTACAATTCAGAAAATCACTAGATTTTAAAAAACTTTAATTATGTACTAAAACTTTTGTTAGTATACTTCTGTCTTTAACAGGAATGAAAAACTATAGAAAAAAAGTTAGAATACAAAATAAGATATTTGATCCAGATTTTCCACTTAAAGTTTATAAACGTAGATCTGTATTCACATTTAAGAATATATTATGTTTTAAATTACATTCCTACGTTTTAGTAAACAAGCCAATTAATTGCATAATCAAATATACAAACATAATATTATATTCTTTCAATTTATTATTATGTAGGTTGTTCCTACAAAAAAGTTTATTTTAAAAGTTTAATATAAGAAAACCAATTAAACTTTAAATAAATAAAACAACTGTGTAATTATAATTATAAATATATAAAATCAAAAAACCGTTATATTTTAGTCCACATATTTTTAATAATCGACGACGTTTATAATGTAATTAATATATTATATTTCTGAATTAACTGTCACACAAATTTGCACTTAGATCAATATTTGATTTTGAATTTTTAAATTATTTAATTACTTATATAAAATGTGCACAAATTGGTTACAAAATAATTTTATACCTGCATAAATTTAATATAAAAATATTTGAAATTATATGTTTAAGCACGACATTTTCAAATATCTGATCGAAAACTAATATAATAAATAATCAATATATTTCTCAATTCCTCGGAGATATAACCATAAAGAATTACAATGGAATAATCGTAATTGATGTCAATAAAATTGAGATGATATAATTTCGTTGTGTTTCACAATTTTTCGTTGGTTACTTTTTCTTCCATAAAAGTATATTGTTGAAAAATTAAGAAAAATTAATGATCGCATGAACTGATTCAATCTTATAAAGCATATTTTCTAGTTTATACTAGAAAAATCGCAGTAAAATAAACAAACCAAAATATCGTAGTATTTATGTAATTTCATTAAGAATATAAAATGAAACTCACATGAATCTCACTAATAGATTTTCTTCTTTTACTTTATCGAAACTATTATTTGTTCATAATGTATTGTGTACGCTTCAATTAAAAATTTCTAACGATTTTATTAAGTAACATTAGTTACATATCGATAAAATATTATGTTTATATGTTTATATTGGTTACATATAATAAATAGCTCATAACGTAATTAACAGTATGACTCACGTTATTAATATTTCAACATATTTTTTTAGAGAACGTTGTTTTTGATTGGTTTGGGATTGCAGTGCAGGACGAAAGTTCGACAAACTGAATTTCCCTTGGGTAGTAAATGGAAAGGTGGCAGGTTCAAAATAAAAACAAAATGAAAACAATAATAAATAATGGGAATAGGAAAAAAAGCCCAGGTATATACATACTCCTGTAGGTACTTACTACGTGGACGACGAGGGAACTTAACAGCGTAGCAAAAGAAATACAATGTGTGTGCAATGTAATAATATGCAAACAAATTTATCATTCGTGTTCGCATATATATGTATTTACCCGTCTGGAGGCATCCCCGAGCTTGCTGAAGATCCCAGCTTGACCACCGTAGTTGGAGGGAAAAAAACCAAAACCGACGAGCAAATAGATAAAATAGAAAACAAAAAACAAGAAAAAAACAATAATTATGGCTGCGATAACAACGAAATGCAATAGATGGACGTGACCGCTGCAGGTATTCTCGCCCCGGGACATGTATATAATACTCCATTTGAACCACCAGGATGAATCCTTACACGTTCTTCTTCTTATTGGATTATAATATATGACCCGTCAAAGCCCTAGAAATGTCTAAGTGTTTTCCTTCGACCACTACGACCCTAACCGCGACGAGTTTGGCAATTTCCAGACTGCGTGTATGTGTATGCGTATACATACGACTTAGAGCAGCAAAAGAAAAGAGAAAAGCGTTTTTTTTTTTAAATTCTCTTAGTAAATAAGGCCACATCGACACGCCCACGATAAGGGTTATATTATATTAGGGTGACCAGTTTTACAAAAAAAAAAAACGGGACAAACAATTTTTGGTTTAAATAAAACATACACATTTTTTTTTAAATATATTTTATATTTTATAGTTATAATTTACAATTAAAATATTTTTAACTACTTTGCCTAATATTTTAATAAACGACTTGTTTTCTTTTATTGGGTTGATGTGGATTGCTTATTATGTCCTTTATCTATTGTGCCGTTACTGTACTTTTGCGATGAACTAATTGCGTTTAACAATTTTGATTGTGTTGACAAAAAATCATAAAAATCATTACATGAATATTTTTTGAAATGATTTTTCAGAATTACAATTTATGTGATGGTAAGAACAAGAAAGCGATTTTTTCGTCCGTCCATAACAAATTAGTTACATAAAATACTCTTTTAATTGCAGAATTTGTTCCAGGTATTGCTAGAGAATATTCTACAATTTTCCAAAACTTATTTATCAAAATAGTTTTACTATTTAAAATATTATAGATAGCACACCATCTTTCTTCAACACGAACATAATTATTCTGCTATTTTTATATACCTAATGCACCAACTCACAAAAATTGAAAGAAAAAAGACAATACGTAGTGGTTATAATAAACACAATCGCTTTACTGTTCGTACGTTACTATTCGACATATTTTGTTGTTCGACTTTTTGATTAAACAAATCAATATAATAATATCTAAATAAATCATCGATTATAAATAGTATTATATATTTTAGTTTATAATGCATATTCTATACGACGTGTATCATGTTTATCTTATTACTGTTTGTATTGCTTATCGGCATCGGCACTCGATGTTCGTTACACGGAAAATTTTAGTCTATTATTTATAAATTTGGTTTCAAGTTTTAAATATAAACTGTTTTATAATTGGTTCATAAATTTATTTCTATTATTTTACAAAAACGCATAAATTATAATTTAATTATATGGAAATAACGGGATTAAAACGGGACAATCTCCTAAAAACGGAATAAAAAGCGTCCCGTTTGAAGTTTTTCGGGACAACGGGACATGATGATCAAAAAAGGGGCAATCCCGTTTTAAACGGGACGTGTGGTCACCCTATATTATATTATATTTTAACCGCTAAACAAATATATTGGTTCACTTCTGCACCATGTAAATGTTTATTACCCGTTCAAAATACAAAAGTACCTACTTATTATTTATATTCATGTTGATGATATCTCATAAACAACATTGTTTTATATTCTATAATATAACTATTGTGCTTGTGTTAACACATAAACGTCGATAATAAAAAATATCCTTAGATTTTGTTTGAACTGTGAACAACTAATAAAGTATAATACAAAATACAAATAATGTTTTTATATTCATATAATTTTATAAAAAATATAGGTATAACATACCGACCGATCTTCGAGCTAGTCATATTATTACAATAAATCTCAAATCTAAAAAAAAAAAATATTATAACATTGATATATTGATCTCAAGACAAATAAATAAACCCTAAATATCATTGGTGACATGATGGCCCGAGTACTGCTATAATTAATTTATATACATAATTGTGTAGGTGAGGATTAAATCATATTGAATATGAATCTATGAATTTTTTTTAAAGCATTGAATAGTCTCACTTTTTACAAAATGTCTATTGATTACACAGCGATTACAACGATCGTTATTTGGCATCTTAGAAATTTTAAACTAGAAACATAAAATACTCAGTAATTGCATTTTACACTTATAATCGCATAAATATCAACCAATAATTTTCTTAATTTTAATTATATTTATAACACATACAAATTGATATAAATTAATTCGTCTATAGTAATTAATACACTTCAATATAGAATAAAAAAAAAATGTTTTATTTAATTCATAATATTAATAAACACTTAGTAATTAATAAAATGGTATTAAAAATATTATTTTAATGAAAAACAAAATACTTCACGCTCGATACCGTTAATAAAAGATAATTCTATTTTTATATAAATATAAATTAAATACATTTAAGTAAATCTGTTACTCTATCTGGTGGATAAGTATTTCGTTGAACTCTTAGTAGCCACATTTTTATGATAGATCACGCATAACATAATAATATAATAAACCAATATTAAATAATAATATAAATAATAAATAGATGCACAACGAATCATTGATGAATTGTATTTATTTTTAATACTACCTAATAGTTATTGAAAGAAAAAATGCATGATGTACTCCTAGTATGCAATAAAAAACTATAAGAAGTGATGTTCTTTAATTTCTGGAATTCAAATTTGCATACCTAATACTTACAGTTGTAGAATAAAAATAAATAAAAATAATGACAATATGATATTTAGCATATATTTTTATTTGTATCAAAAAATAAACAAATTATGAGTATAAGTAAAAAAGAATAATAAAAATAATTATAATAAAACCGTGATTGATACTTGTAATATATATACAAAACTCCTATCTCATCACTATAATATTTACTGTCTGAGGATTAGATATTGCTTAACTTAACAGATAGACACTCAGTTATAGATTCAAATATCAGAATAGTTTTAACTTCTAAGGTTATTCAACTATAGAAACGCGTTAATGTGCAATATAATACGTGTTTGGAACTTATAATTTATATAAATATTAAATTTGATATACACATTGTAATAGTGTTTCACACCGTTACAGTATTTATACTTTGATACTATAATATACATCTTTACATATATTCTAGATGGCTAGACATGTCATGTGTCATCTTTCATTTATTATATATTGTCATGGAGTCTCAACACATAAGTTTAATCGAATAACTATAATTGGATTACTTAACGATATTTACAACAATTATAATGATATAATGATTCGGTCTGTTACATATTCATGTGCCGGACTGACGAGCAGTCACATTTCATTGTTTGTTCTGTGTTTTGTTACCCGATCATCGGTAAAGTGAAATATATTATTTTAAATATTTTATTTCAATATACCTACGTTAAATTGTACTCCGTATAACTGAATGTCTTGTATAATATTGTTAACATATAAGTCTTTTCATATCCCCCCCCCCCCATTTGGTTTATTAATCTGCAACTGTTACATCGTATCAGAGATAAGCAACGTTTTAATTGTCTTTACCATGTAACAACGTAATTCAGAGTAATCATATCACACGTTAAACACTAAAGAAGAAATAAACACATTAGACGATTAATATTTTTATAATGATATCAAACGTTGAATTCATCCCTACTAATACCTATATTCATCAACACACACTAAACCATTGAACGAGCGGTAGTGGATATCATATGTGTAATTATACACATTTATATTCATATATATATATATATATATATACATAATAAATATAGTATACAGTATACACCTTCAATCATCATATCATAATAATAATTAGTATAGTAGTGACCGATAAATCTTTGAAAAATAAGAGAGCCACTCCGCGATCTCTTTATGATCAACAATCAGTCCATTGCCATATATTTATAACGTATAATAAACGCATTACTAACATTGCCGTCGTTTCCTTCTCTTATAATAATGATATACCCTCTTCCATTTACTACCCTTATATAGCTTCAACTTCTTGATTTTATTTTATTTCTACTGTATCTACTGAAATTTAAATTTTCTGTGTTTTAGTTTTTTAATAAGACAATTTTTTTTTTTTTTTTGTAAAAAATGTAAATATATAACATTATAAACCCAATTTGTCTATTAAACCCCTATGTCTCTCATTTGTCAATTAAAAATGATGTTCAACAAGAGTAAAAAATCTAAAAATATAGTAAAAAAGTAAATGATTTTAAGAAATTAGTATATTTTTATTTGATATAGGTATGTATTTTATTGTATTTAAAAAATACTCCGAATGAGTGAATACTGTTGGAACCATTCATTGATACATTTTTTAAAATATACGATTATTTTTCTTTCTTGACCGTTAGAAAAATCATTTATAAAATTAAAAAATTATCTTTTCAGAGTAGGTACCATAAAAACTCGACTTCCGATATTTTAAAAGCACTACTAAAACAATTCTTAATACTTAAAAAAATTAACATAAAAAAATCATTAATATTAAATCACTCTAGGATCTAAAAAGTTAGGTGAAAATTGAATAAGATATATTTAATAAAATCGCCTTATGAAACATTAATAATTTTAAGTGCTTAAAAGTTGTAATGCTATATATGTGTTACGAATACTTTAAAATGTAAAGTTATAAAAAATGTACAGATCCCTAAATATAATATTTAAAGTAGTATTCGAATGCTAAATAATGATTTAACTTTATAATGGTATTACTCGAATACTTTATAATATGACATAGTCTATTTTAAGATCGTAAATAGAAATAATTAATTTTGTACAACTTAAACACAATATAATTTGACTTTTAATAATTATATAAAAAACTGTATAATTAAATTTACTACAGATAACAAGATTATTTCTAACTAAATAGGAAGTTAATAGTTATTAATAATTATTTTCATTAAGTAATCTAGGACTTGCACCCCAATCCCCACTAAATTGATCGAGCTCCGCCTATGATTATTATGTATACAATTATTTCGATATGAATTGCTTATATATAAATATATAATATTTTTATGAGTCGACGAATAATACGTGAATAGAATACAACTAGTGTGACATTGTTTCCAGAGGTAATAACGATGTTTGGAAATGAAAAAGTGGGCGTAATATTTTTGTATAGCTATAATTTTTGTATTGAGGTGGCATTTTGAATATAATTAAGTCGACGCAACGATTGCTAAGTCTAACTCTCGAAAGATGTTGATCGAACGGTTTACATTATAAACGACTGCTCTATCTGGTGGAAAATCCGAGTATTCCATGAATTTTCTAGAGCGTATTGTATAGAGGGCGAAATGTATTTGAACAGTTGAGCAGAACTTTTAAATCTAAATTATTGTTGTCATCAAACACTATAAAGGTGCTGATTGGCTGATCAGCTTTTAACATTGTATCAATGCTAATAGAAATTATAATTACTCATTAATTTTATTATACATATATTATAAAAACAATAAACGCAATAAATATAAGTATAATAATATGTATAGTTATTAATTTATATAAGAAAAGTACCGAACAATCAACTGAAAACTTTATAATATTACATAATCCCAAATAGGTGTTACAAAAACCATGGTAAGTACATGATACTACAATAATAATGGTAACGTTAATTATTATTATTAACGTTATCATTTTGATTGTGTATAAAATATATGATTTAAGTATTAAGAGCTTAAGACTTAAATAACTAATATAAAACTATTTATACATGAATATGACCAGCAACTAGGTGGTCAGTTACCTATTAATATGGTATATTAAATAAAGATACATAGGGAGTGATTCAATAAATTAACTACACTAGAAATTTCTAAGATAATCTAATATTCGGGTTTGCTTAAAATTATATTTTTATTATATTTGAAGTGTTTATAACACTTAATATTAAATTATTATTATAAATTAATGGTAACTTTTTTTTACTTAATCATAATTGTTTTATTTTTTTAAAAACAACCCATGTTCATAGTTTCGTGATTAACAACATAATATATATATTATTTATTTATTTTTCTTAAAATATTGATGAATATCTATAATAAATATTGATTAAACCAGTTGTCGCCAAACTTTTGATCCTCTCGGACCACTAAATCCGTACTCTAAATTCTACGGACCACTTGATGATTGTATTATTACGTGTTAATTTTTATTTGCCGTTTACCAAACTGAACCTACTTAATAACATAACACAATACTTTTTCATATAATAATTATACGACACAATCTCGCTAGAAGGTTCATAAAATAATATTGCAAATAATATTCAAATTTTTCCGCGGACTACCTACATTTTCTCGTGGACCATCGGTTGACAACCGCTGGATTAAATCGTATTTTTTTATTAATAATAATTTTAAGATAATAAAAGTATTCTACTTTCGCGAAAAAATATAAATAGGTATAATAGGTATATGTATTTTTATAAAAAAAAACCATTAAAATTATTAGGTATGAAACAATTACAACTTGAAAGTAATTTTAAAAATTTGATTTTTTTTTTGTAAAAATGTATTATTATGATAACTTTTTAAACTATATATTATATTATTTTTGCATCATAAACAAAGTTAATATCTTACTTAAAAAATCATTTTATAATCAGTAAAATAAATCGTACTGTATTTACAATGACTAAACACATACGAGAATTTTAATAACTATGATGTCGAAATAAAAATGTACATATATTTTTTTTCCTATCTTTCATTTTAACTGATCTTCAGCGAGATATAGTTAAGCACACGTATATGTACACGTTTACTTTAAAGAATGTATTAACTGGGACATGGAAATTACAAGATGTGTTAGGTACATTTATTTCCATCTTTTTAACTTTTTCAATGCGGTATAGCTGTAGGTACCTATATGTATATTACACAAGAGTCATTACAAACATAGTTATATATTTTTAAAATGATTGTGTAAAATAGTGTTTAAACGTAACTATATTTAAAATAAAATAGAACACTTAATACGAACGCATAAAGCTCCGTAATTATAAAAATGTATTAATATCTATATAAAAATAATATGACATAACATTATTATTATATGCAATACGAAAATCAAATCTAAAAATACATTTATTTTATAACGCTTATAGAATCATACCGAATTATCACAGTGTATCATTAAGTCACAGAAATAGACAAGTTATAAGACGTGCTTAGAGAGTTTGTACATCTAAACATATGCATACTAACGAAGGCGTAAGTAGAAAACACAAGTATCAAAACGACAATAAGCACTTGATGTGTGCTCGAATCATCTAAAGAGTAATCTTTAGTCGAGTAACAATTTCCTACATCTAAGCCCATAGATACTACCTAACCGAAAAGAAACATTATTAGATACACTATTACGATCAATAAATAAATGAAAAAAATACTACTCATTATGGGCTTTAAACTGGTTAAGAGCAAAGGAAACCAAAACTAAGAAGTATTTGGCATGTTGAGGAAAGGAAACAAATAGCAGATACAAATGTGGGCAGAAAGAGGATGATAATCAAATATTGGAGTGAAACCTTGTAAGAGGATTATGTATCAACAACCAACATGGTCTTTTTTAGATTACCAAAATGAAGATGTCGTAAGACTAAAAAAGTATTGGCTAGAAAAAGATTTTTCGTATAAAATAAGAAGAGTCTAAATGTATAAAAAAAAATATATATACAATATAGTAATGTTTATATTTTCTGTATCAACATAAAGTAATAAATAATAATTTTTCAAATATTTTCACAATCTCGGAATAAGTCAATAAAATAAAATATTAACACCCAAAACGTTAATTTCACGCTTACCGAGATGAAACCAATTTACTTAAAAGTATATAATATCAAAATCACGAGTCACGCAAAACGACATTCATACTATGTATTAGTTTTTATTATTATTTTTTTTTTTTGTTTAGTTACAACAAATCGCATTGGCATTATTAATCACAAAAACTAAAAACTAACATTTATTTAAAAATGTATAACGCATGGATTGTGGAATACGAAACTTTAATTTCAAGACAATCTAAATCTCATGGATTATATTATTTGAAATTTAATAGAACTAAAAACTGAGGACGCCAAACCCGCATGCGTTGTTTCCGTCTTACAAACTTAAACACATCATAGAAATTTGTGTTCAGAAGTTGGTTCCAGTTTTGTATTGTAAGCTTTAATATCAGTACCCGTTAGAGTGAATTAAACTTTCCATTTGTAAGAAAGAGACGAGACTCAGACAACATATGCGGGTTTTGTGTCCTTATAATAATTTTTTTTGGTTTTATTGTTTTGTAGAGATCTCATATATAAATTAATTAAGTGACACGTTAAACTGTCGGTTCTTAATGACCAAAGAAAGACTATTGATAATTAGTATTCGATATATTTTTTTTTATTTATAGTGTACAGCATTTAGGAAAAATACAATCCTCAGTTAAAATAGTGTACAATAATAATTCTTTGAATTACAGCTTTTTCTTTATCAATTGTGTTTCCTTAACTAAACACTATATCATTAAGTACTTACAAATCTGCAGATATTTTAAATTCTTAACTGGGTATATTTAAAAAGATTGTTGAAATCATGAAATTAAGAATAAAACATTATTTAATATAGGTAAATCATTGTTGCCGAAAATCTCCGCTGTAAAAATATGTTTAAATGATTTTTATTCGACCTAGAACATACGTATATATAATGTCACATTTTTTAAAATAGCTATTTTCAATTCTCTTGTGAAAAGTCTCTGAAATGACTTTAATACAGAGTCTCCTCTGCAGATCTTGTGTATTGATTTATTGTATTGTTATTGTTACAAATATATTTCAAGTATAAACTGTATACAACACGGGTGAAATACAAAACGCCATCTCGTTATTTATTCATGAAAATTGTAAACGACTGTATTTGCAGTGTATACTTACAAAATATGTACAATGTAAGGACTTAGTGATCGTATTAATCGAAAAACCTCCATATCAAATATTTATATAGGTACGTATAATATCATACAATCGTAATATATACCCACCAATTTAATTTTTTTTTTTTTTGTCTTCGCATTAAAGCTTTTTTGTTAAAAAATATAGCTTTTATGTATTTCGAAAACATTATCCTATTATAAGGATATTTTACTTTTTAAAAGTATTAGGTACACAAGAATGATAAACGTTGAGTGTATGTTAGACAAGTAAAATATTGGATGGGATTAAAAATTAAAACATTACGATGTGTATTCGTGTCCAGGATGTAATTCTTGAAAATGTTGATCTATAAAGTTTTTATTAAAAGACGTTTTATAACAATTGTTATAATATATATATATATATACCTAACCACTGTTGAGTTACGAGTTACAAGACTAACTCGTTTATATTTTCTGTGAATACGTGTATACATGCGTGTATGTATAATGTATATTTATATATATAATATATATATATTATAAAGTATATGTACATTTACGGTTTCTGTTGTTAGACGTTGTACAGTGCACGCGTATAACAACTTCGTGCATAATAGATTATTGTGTGATATATACAACCATCGACAGTCAAGGTTTTTGTCTAAAAACAATTTGTCAACAAAATGTTTGTGTTTAAGATGCGGGGTATTTGTATTATGTCTTATTTGAAGTTAACTCCTGTGAAGCTTTCATTTACATTTACCCTCTATTCTTTAAAGGATGGTTATGGTGGCTACACGCTGTCATTCTGTAGACAAATAAAAAAACAGACTCAGCACAAAACTTTATACCCTAAACCACACTTTCTTTAAGCTACTAGGTACTATGCGAATCGTTCAATCAATAAACAGAAAGAAAGACATGAAAAGGACCGAAGAAATCATGTGAAAAATTGGTCTTTTAAAATACGAAAAATCTCGGCTACTATTTTATTTGTTTCAAGCTATACGCTGTAAGCTACATGGATATATAACTGTCTTTGACAGGCACAAGAAAAATTGAAACTAGACGAGGGAGCGGTGGGGCGAGGTAGGTGTGGAAGATGGTAGAAACTAGGAATAAACAAAGTGTATCTAACAGGGTTTTCGATTCCAATTTAAGAATTGAATAATAAAAATAAAAAAAAACCCAAGAATTTCACTCTAATGTTCGACTGTCATCGCACACGGTGTATACTGCGATTGCAGTATACCATCGTTTATATACTTTATTTATACGTACAGGGCATATTGATGAAAACCACCATATAACCAACCTAACAACCGATTGTTGACAGGTCAATCCCGTCAGACATGCTCGCGAACAAATATAACAAATAATATAGGTGCTCAGACGTACACAATATAATATAGATACAAGAAATGTACCGCAGTTTTCATCAGCCACTGTCATCGGTAAAGTGACCTATCTGTCTGCATGCTACGATATCTACCTATCCTTTGCATAATTTAAATATAAATATATATATCTGTACGGGTGTGTGTGTGTGTGTGTGTGTGTGGATATCATGTTATACATTTGATAACACTGTACCCCTTACTCCCTTTACATCACTATACAATGTTATGATAAATCATCTAATATTATATTGTATAACCGTTGTTTTATTTGCACGACAAATGCCAAATTTATAATAACTGGAATGATAATATTATTGTCCAATATGTGTTCACAATAATAGTAAATTATTATTGCGCATAATATATTATATACCTAATCATTATAGCTACTAACTATTGAAAACAGATTTGTGAAATATGGCGTTAAATAACATGACGTTTAAATTGTATATCTGCATAAGCAATAATATAAGCTCGTATAAAAGCGCGATATTAATTACACATATTATATTCCGTAATACCTATTATGAAGAATTAAAAGAATAATAAGTAGGGCTCGGATTTATATGTTAATACATATTTTCACCGTGACTTGATGAATTAGTTTAGATAAGTAATAAATTCGTTTCAAGCGATTTCCAATGAAATGAATTACATTTTATTTTACATTTTTTGAGATATACATTGCGAAATGAATGGGGTAATATTGCAGGCTAAGCTCACTCCTTTGGACATTGCAAATATGAAATTCGCACCCATTAATCCATTAGGTACCTCTTTGAAGTCGAGCGCTCCTTTAATCGGTACAAATCTGTGTTACGACCAAACCGTAGATCGAAAATTTGAGCATGCATATGGTATCTCATTGCTATCGATATCAAGATGAATAAGGTTCAATTCCATAATAATTCAATTCAAGTGTCTTGATTTTTTTATTTTCATTTTTTGTTATTTATAAAGCAAATTTAAATTTTTTTTCAGTTATGTTTTTTTTGTAATTTATTTATATTCCATATTTTCATTTTTTATCACATATAAATTATTATAAAATGATTTGTTATTACATATATATTTACATATTTTGGTTGTTTTAATACATATAAATCCGAGCCCTAAATTAAAACAATATGTACTTAGTGTCAATAAATATCTAATTGCAGTTAAAGCGCCCGGCATCAGCTACAACTATTAGATCTGCGTAGTACTTTATATTAGGCCTAAATGACCTATAGTGGTCGTGTTTTAAACAATATAGGTAGGTAGTAGGCACACGCCTACACAATATCTAACTATTAATTATCAGTCTAGAGTACTATACAATTCAAGAAACTACTGATATGATATTATTATGTATATGTTATGTATAATTGTAAATTAAAAATATTATATTAATATTTATTATTTAACTACCACATGGTTAAAAAAAATATAATAAAAATAAATTTTCCAATTTTTATTTTTTTGCTAATACGCGATGGTTAACGATTGAAACAACATTGAATAGGTAATACTGATAATATGATATTATATTATAATAAGCGTATATTATGTACGTTATATGTGTATAGATGTCGTTAAAGAATTGGGTTCGGCTATGACGATCATAATAATAGTAATAATAACAATACATGAGTTATGATGTTATTGTAGACGTTTTAGATTTACATCGTTACACAATATAAATAGGGACTAATTATGTCGTGTATATATGCGTAAAATACGCGTGTGTGCACGGATACACGTGTCGTCTTTCGGATTAGGCGTAGGTAGAGATTCGATTTCGACAGAAATATAATGTATAATATTACAGTTCCGAGTTTGATTTAACGATAATGCACGTGCATATTGTATAATGGCGTTATATTATTATATATTTTGTGGTTTATGTAAAAAAAAAAAAAAATGTTAAGTACGACCGAAATAGCTACGACACGCGATGCTATATCCGATTTCGCAATAATTATACTATAAATAATAATGACCCGACTGCGTTATGATATATTATTATTATCAACGGTGGTGTACTTAATCCTATGTATGCACGAGGGAGATGGCATGATCACACCGGTCGGTTATCCGGTTACTTGCTACAGTGGTAAAAGAGGAAAAACACAATCGCCCAATAGTAAACCTGCTGTGTAGTGTAAACGTACATGTTTACTATACTGATTAATGATAATACAATTATGCGAGACAGTAGTCCACGTACACTGTTGTATAGGATATTATTATTGCAATGATTTTTATTACAAATTGTTGTACACGGATCCGAACTCACAAGCCACGGACGGTTGATCGAAAATACAATTTTTATGTGTCAAACAATGATTTGAACAAGTGGTGACCTGCAGGTCATCGGTACGGGAGGGGAGTTCATATTAAACAGATCCCCATTTGTAAAGGTCCATAAGTGGCAATTGCCTAAGGTAGCACGTATTTATTATTATTATTTTTTTTTTTTTTAAAGGGGCACTAGAATTTTCAAAAAATATTTAGAAAATTGACAATATTAATAATAACTATGGTATTTTTGAGATTTTGAACGGAGCAGTATACTGAGCACGAATATCTTATGGGAGACCGTCCTTTTTCTACAATGTATAATAGCACTGTCAGTACACAATGTGAGACTACAACGAATTCTCAATAAAGGGCGTATATGCGAGGAACAAACATATATTATATTATACCTTGCCTAACCTACAGGTCAAAGTAGATACACTAGGTGAGTGATACACTTCTTACCTTGAAATGACGCCCTAGGTTCATATTCCTCGGGAAATGACGCATTTAGTCGGCTCGGAAGTAACGTCGTTCAATAATATATATACGTTTATTATACAAAACTCGTTTCGTCTAACTGCCGTTTGTCTGCAAGTCAATGATGGTCGTGGTATAAAATAAACATTCGTCCGTCTACATCGTGGTTCAAATTTGGTGACCGCCGTCTACGTTGTTTATATTATGATGATGTACTCACGGAGTAACTACGATATTTTCCATCGTCGACTGACGATTTTAGTGGAAAACGGTGCTTGTTTGATCGTTTTTTTCAACTTCTGTCGTCCCGATTTATACCATCCTACTTTCGACGATTCACAATAAAATCGTTTTCGCGTCATCGTGAAACTAAAGAAAAACTATAACGAAACGAGTGTTGTATAAGTATAACGTATTATCGTTAAAAGTACGGCATTTTATTTTGATACCGTGTCATGTCCGATACTCATCATCGTCCGTTTCCCGGCCCGATCACCAGTTTGAAGACAGCGCTTCGAGATCACACAACGTCACGTACATTATTCAGTATTCACAGCCTCGCGGACTGCTTGTATACGTTGTAGGAAATATGCCATTACATCCAACGCTTCTACTGATTACCGCCGTATTATAATGGTGTTGTTTAAAATTGACATTTACATAACATTATAACGTGGGTATGGGATAATATATAGGTTACGTTTGTAAAATCAAAGTCAAACCTTGGTAAAACAATCGCGTAACACACTGTATTCTGTTTTTTAGAATAATACGTAAATATTATAGAGTATCATGTTGCACGTTATTTTCATTCCTTTTACCGTGCTTAGATATTAAAACTTCTGTACATATTTTGTTTGTTAAACACAAGCTAAATTTTTGCGTAGTAATAGTCATGCCGTAGTAATGGCGAAACGAACATAATAAGGAGCCCACAGTCGACCAAGAATTCGATTAAAGACACTAATTTATATTCATTTATATTTATATTTTTTTGCAAAGTATTTACAATCACAGCCTATGATGGCTGTCATGTTATTTCTATAAAAAAATAAAAAATAACAAAAAATAGTTTATTTTTTTTTTCGATTCAGTGTTATTTATATTTTACAAAATATCAAATTTCAATTTTACATTTTATAATATACATAATATAATATATTGGTAAAAATAAATAGTATATCTTAGCTTACCGCTGAATAAATACGGTTAGCTAGGTTAGAGTATGTAACTAACCTATGCATTTTTCTATAGTGTGTGATTATAACTCACAATACTCAACTTAATATTACGCCAATGTAGAATAAATAAATAAATAAATAAATAAATAAATAAATAACCACAAATTAGATTTCGTAAGATATAATGCACTGCAGCGAACAAATCCAATGAAATCTTACCCATATTATAATATACAAAATATATAATATGATAACTGTGTATTAATTATTGTTATTAAACATTATGTATATTATATTTTATATTTAGTTCTGAAATAATTTTTGATTTACTATTTTTGTTTACAATTTCCAAAATAAACCATAATATCCAAACAATTTTTTAATACAATACAATTTCATATTGATTACCTTTTATTTCATTGCGTGCGTTTACAATCCACTGTAATTTACTGTGTATATATAATACGTAAATAATAAATTAAATAAAAAACATTTTATAACAATACTGTGACGATAGAGAGTGTCTATTAACACACTATTATATACGGGTATTAGGTACCTACTCCAAATCATATAAGTATGATGTATTTTCTGTTCACCTACAGCACTGTTCGAGTAGGTACGTACAAGTATACTTCTGACGAGTAGTCTTGATAAGGATGTCTGTCTTTGACTGTTGGCAGATACTAAAATCGTATCGTTTCCTAAGCCAAATTTACTAGAATTAGAATATTAATATATAATATAGGTACGAAATCATATAATAACATGGCATTCGTCCAGATAATAAGGTAGATATATTTTTTTTTTTTTATCAATATTTAAATATTATTTTTGAACAAATTCAAGTTAAGGTACGTCATCGATGACTATATTAATAGATATTTGACTTGATTCGTAAAACGGTTGAATTTAACGATATTTGATATACATATAATTTTTACAATAAAAGTAAGTTAAATTCTTTCATTTCACTTGTTTTCGTTTATATTTTGCAAAATTTTGCACAGCAAATACTCAACTAAACTTAATTCACTTGGTTTTTAAAATGTTATGAAATACGCAGTTTTATATAAATAGTAACTAGTTGCGTTCTGAAACTAAAAAGATGAAATAGGAATTATAAAAACCATCGTTCCAGAACGGTTGATTTTTTATCGAATTGTTATTATGTTGTTTTTTTGTTTTATTTACAGTTCCTTATTCATTTTTGATTATGTTTAAAATGCCATTATTTAAAAGATTATTTTTATTTTACTCTAAATTCTAAACTTAATTTAGTTCATTTTGTAATTCACAACTGTGTGCTGCATATAAATATCACATTTGGTCAAGTCTGTCGTTGTTTACAAAATTAAATTCACAAAAATATATTATTTTACACATATACTGGTATTATATATATGTATATATATAATCAGTTTCATATTTTACAATGTAACACGTGACATTCGAACATTTCACGAAATTATTACGGTTTACTCCTACAACTCTTGATGGTCTTTTAAATTACATTAAGACTGGGTTTTCGAAATTTAATTTCCAAATTCAGTCATGTGAAAAATGTCTACGAGTCTTTAGCTTGAGTTAGGTTTATG
Organism: Rhopalosiphum nymphaeae; assembly: GCA_036289425.1. Lineage (NCBI taxonomy): Eukaryota > Metazoa > Arthropoda > Insecta > Hemiptera > Aphididae > Rhopalosiphum > Rhopalosiphum nymphaeae. Next base: position 947,606 of record JAZAQC010000034.1, on the reverse strand, counting down.
AAAAAGTACTACGTTATACTCCGACGTCGAATTCATACCATTTAACACTTGGTTGAATTCGTATTTTCTCAAAGACAAATTTAATTTCTTAGTAAAGCCTTGTCACTGTGCTTTTGGAATAACGTTGAACTATATCGAGTTTTTCGAAAACTAAAAATACTTCATACGTGTATAAATCGCGTTGTTTTTGACATTTTAAATGATGGGTTTGGACGTATGAACGTTTTCATCAACAACTAGATAATAATATACTACACTTAACTATATTGACTATAGTTATTCATACACGATAGGAATTAACTTAACCCTTTTTCGTCGAGTCTAATGTACCGTCATATATGCATATAACTCACTTAATTTATTTTTCTGAACAAATTTCTAAATGAATAATAATAGATCATTTATAAAATGAAATACATATTATAATACTATGAATAATAAATACAAAATATATCACAGTAAGAAATACGCTATTTTAATTTATTTCAGTCCTTAACTCTATTATACACTTATGCAGTTAGTAAGTTTTATTATTCATTTTACTCGTTATATGGGATACTCGTGAGTTACAATTTGGATTGTTTGATATACTTAATATTAATTAGGTATACCATGCGTATAAATAAGATAATTAATAGACTGAAAGTAAAAGTCTTCAAAAGCCACGTTGTGGTTTATATTAGGTAATTATCTTATTTTATATTAAATTTAATGTTATGCGAAATTACGTCTTGTAATTTAATATAATTTTGTTTAAACTGCTCAGAATAAATGTTGGGAGAAAATCGTAAATATTTAAACTCGTCCTATCTTAAAAGTACTATCTATTGATTTTTCCTAGATTATCGAATAATAAATCATTCATTACCAAATATTATATAGCACAGAGACCACATTGTAATATATAAAAAATAGTTTGCGTATAGCACCATTATGTTCACAGTTGGTGGCAGGAATACGTTCAATCATATAAAATCCAACTAGTTTTAAATTTGTATTATTTTTGAGTGGATATATTATACCTAAACTATAAAGTATGCCAACCGTACCCGTTTTTACAAAAGTGATCCGTTACTTTTTGACATAATAAATTGATGCGAAATCGTTAGGTAGGTAGCTCTCTAAAACGTACCACTGAAATATTATCGTTGATGCAAAAAAAAAATGTACATTATTTACGATATGCGTTCGGGATGGAAAATAAAATCTTAGCAATATCAATAGTGAAATATCGAGTTTTATAATATTTAATGACATTTCTATAATAATTTCCATTAGAATTTTCACAGGAAAGAATTGTAAAATGTAAAACATAATATACTTCGATATCTCAACACAGTCTAAGGAAGTCGATATTTAAAACAGTAAAATAACGTAGTATAAGCGTATATATTTTTAATTGATTCTAAAATTAAATATTATAATATTATTTAATATTATGATATTATATGTATTCAATAGTATAATTTAAAATATCTTTGATTTTTTTCATTTAAAATGGATGACTTTTACTTATTATAATGTATTGTTCGTATATCAAATACCTATATTGGTGCAATTTAATGTATTTAATTATTATATAAATTTTGTATGGTGTGTTCTGTGTACAAAAAAATAACACTTATTTTTATTCATGATATTTTGGTGACTAAAATACTTCGAAAGAATTGATATGGGTAGGGAACTCAATAGTAGATAATAAAAATGACGATAATCAATCGATCGTTTTTTTATCAAATTATACATAGTATCATTTAACGACCTAACGTGACATAAGAAGAACAATAATTTGGTTCCAGTGTTTTATTCATACGTACAAAGAATACTTATGATTTAAAAAATCTGGACTTTGTTTTAACAACAATTTAAGTCAGTGGAAAATGCATGTTGCTATCTCAATGAGAACGTTAGGAAGGTCTCTAGCTGTTATATTATTAAAAACTATAAAACTATTAAACAATTTACATTTTAACTTTGAAAGAAATAAATTATTTCAGTGATTCTTTAGAAACTATATTAGCGGTCTTTCTTTCTGGCACCAAAATTACTCAACTTTATGGTTTGAAATTTTTAACATTCACCATAAAATTGTTCGTGTGAAAAACATTCATCTCTTATATCGATTCCGTTGATTCATAATGATTGCCGTTGTGAATATTGATTTCTATTTCAGAGCATATTTAACGAGAAAGTTCATAACTTTAAACTGAAATGTATGGTCCGATGGTAATATCGGTATACTTGGGTTAAAAACTAATTAACTTTTGCACCGAATTTATATGATTTTAACTTTTAAAACACGTGCACGTGTACATTTTTTAATTCGTTTATAATATTTTAATACTTTACAACATATTATGGTCGCTTTTCTAAATAAGACAAATAATGTTTTCGTTATTATTTATACATGTTGCTCTCAATCGGTCACCCGGTCGGCCATATCGAAAAGCAGTGATGCGTTTATCCCTATTTTTTACAAATCAACATACACATGACCTTTTCTTAAAGAGATGTACATACAATAAATAAATCAGCAGGAAATAACTCCAGAAATTCAACTACATTTCATTGAAAAATTTGATTAAAAAGATACGTCGTAAATATATCTATTTTTGGGTCACGTGATATGAGAATATAATACCCAGTTTATTATTATATAATAATACTACTACGCGTACAATATACGAGTGTTTTTTTAAAAAAAAGTTATACACAACCGCTTGCATACAGTGGTTGAACGATAAAAGTTCAGCTCATCCGTTCAAATTGACTTTCGTTTGTTTTTTGGACGATTAATAATCGTGACTGCTTGACAAATAGGATACACGTGCGGTGTCTTAGCCCCGTGATATTCCCGCCACTACACATATTATACCCTCCTATCACCGTCCATTTCTCAACGTTCTCGTCGTCTTGACAAATTATAGACGCGTATTTCAAGGAGATTTTTACCCAAATGCACAATCATCGTTTTAAATCAGATCTCTTCGTGTCACCAAAGAAGTTAGTTATTCGAATACCGTAGTCGAGTAGTCAAATATTATAAATACAATAAGACTTGTATACGTATGACGGTAAAATATGATCTCTATGAAACTAATCTCTGTGAACGATTGTGAACACTTATATAAATCTGTCTATCGCATCACGTTGCAGTGCGTCGACATTTCGTTTGATTTCATAGCTTTTCGTTAATGCGTTTTTCTTTATAAATAGGTAAATAATTCAAACATTATCCGATAACGATAACTCGTGTATAAATATACCAACTTATTGTGTACCTAAATAGAATTATTAAAATTGAAAAGGAATCTGTTAATGAATTATTCATTATTTTTTTCTTTTCTTCTTCTTCTTATTATTATTATTATTTTTTTTTGTTAATGTATATTATTAAAAGATTATATAATTGTATTCATAGCATTATGAATATTTAATCAATATAGTCCCATAAAAACTGAAAACCAATTGAATACCACAATAGCGCTTTTTATTGTTTTCATAGAACTATACTTAAAATACCATAACTCGCTACTCGTAATATTATCACAACCGATTATTTAAAGTTATTGTAATTTCAATTTTCCGTTAATATTTTATTCATAAATTATTTGATAAGATATTGTTATTTATCCCATTTTAATAATCGTTATTTGAATACCTACATTAATGCGTACGATTTTGATCATAAAAAAAAAAACAAACAGTCTGATAAGTTGTAATAATTTAAAGAAAACAAATTTCGAAATGTAATATTTCAAAACGAATAACTTATTAATAAACTAGTCAAAATTAAATAGGTATTTAAATATAAGCGTAAATAAGAAAATTAGAAGAAGGGCGCTTTAATGGTTCAAGATCCCCCCCAAAAAAAAACGAAATTATCTTAAAAATATTTTATTAAGTTGTAAAAGTATATTGAATAATTTAAAATTGATCCTTAATACAATTGTTATACTTAATAACTGCCATAGAGAAAAAAAATTAATATATTTTAATCAATATAGTTTATGAAACTAATTCACTCACTAAAAAAAATTATTTAGATACCAATCAGCACCTTGGCTATTTATGTTGTACGCCATATAGTATTAATTATTACTTATTATATGGTATGTATATAAATTATACAAATAAATAGCTTAATAATTATACTTTTTGGACTATTTTTGAATTATTTTAAATTATTATTGTTATTCAATGTTATTGTAAAATATAAATTATAATAATATTTACTTATAAAATAAAACGAGCGGAGCCAGACATTTGCAGTCCTTGTTACATAATATGATATAATACAGAATATTTTACATACCCAAACCACCAATTCTCAAATTTGAAATGTTATTCGCGACCATGAATACACGCCATATTATATATTTATACGTCTATAAGAAATACGTGAGTGTCGACTGTCGAGATGGTAAGATGTAATTTTTACTCTGTTAATAACTACGGACAAAATAACTATATGGTAATATATTATACGTGACGAATTTACTTCAAACACTTATCATTATACTATAATAGAAGCGAACACATTTTGGGCGTGTATGTGTACACTTTATGCACGCCCGAGGAAGGTTTCTACCAGAACTAAATGTTACTGAATTTTGATATAATAAATCGCGCATAAAACTTGCATATTATTATGCAATATAGTATACGTATATATGACTTTCCGAGAAGATATAATGGGACTTCTTGAGTATACGGTGTTAATTTATTATTACACACGGAATACCACAGGCGCTGGGACAAAGTTTTCACCGCATTCGGCGTCGTGGTGAGCAGAAACTGCTCATAAATATAGTAATTTCAAACCTAAATAAAAAAAAATGTCTAACTTGCATATACCCCGTTATAGTATAGTATTTATGTGAAACGTACTGCGTGTACCCTAGGTACGTACTATGTTACAACTGTGGTGAATTTCTCCCCAGCCTTCAATATCAATCGAACCCCAAAGCTCAAATACACTATTTTGATACCTTATATCAATGGGACTCGAACTTTAATGGTCTAAAAAGTAATGGATAAGGAATAACATATCGCACATTACATTATTATATATTTATGTAATAAAATGTTTGTACTACCCTTTACATTTACGGTTATTGTAATAATATATACCATGTACAGATCACAGTGCTATAAATTTATATATATATATGGGTATTGAAGTAAAGTACAATCTTTAATAATGTCTTTATATTTGACTTCCTACGATTTTTTATTTACGTATTAAGTTATAACTGAAAATTGTATTAATTCCAATAAGAAAAACGAACTACAAATTAAAAATAAAAACGTAAAATCAAGTAATCACTAAATATGTATACCCATCTACATGAAAAACATTTGATATTTTATTCATTAAATTGTGAAATTAATACATGACTTATATATAATATAAAAATAATATACAGGGTGATTCTTTTACCATTGTACGCTCATTATTTCAAAAAGTATTGACTTTTTTCAATTATTTTTTTTCAAAATATTTAGTTTTATACTTTTCTAAAACTATATAATATTTAAATTTTTTTACCTTTATATTTAATAGTGAAATCACTATCAACTTTTGATTTTCAAATGGCAACTTAAAATATTATAAAGTAGTAGGGCTATTTTTTTTATGAATTGTAACGTTCAAATTATTATTTTTCGTTAATTAGTTACCTAGCGAGATATAGCTTTTAAAAGTTTCAAAGTTGGTCGGTTTTCAGTTTTTATAATACTTCTTGTTTCTGAAGACCAGTAGTCACAAAGGTAATAAATAATAAGAGATACATATTTTTATATGCAATAAACTAGTAATTGTAATTAAGTAATAACATAAACATTAAAAATATTGTTGTATCTAATTTAGATAATAATCAGGGGTATACAAAATTACCAATATTTTTGATAAGAAATTTAATAAGTCCATAAACCTTGTACTAGTATATAAGGTCTATGAATAAATCGTACTTTTTCGTTAGTAATGATCGAGGTATAGGTAAATACGGTGACCATGCGTATAGAGATAATGAATATCAAAGACGGTAAAGATGGTGAATCATTTTTTGAATTGAAATCATATAAAAGTTAAATGTCTAAACTTTACGTCATACTCGTAACTCATAAATCACAACTCTATCAATTTGGACAGCGATATTCTATTGATGGCAAGTCTGAATTAAGATAATTTTGGGCCCGGGGCGAAACAATTTAAGGGCCCATAACCATAATCAAAATATTGGTGACCCACAAATAAAAATATTTCAGACAAAAAAAAAATTATATTTATAAATTTATTTCTTACCTTTTTAAAATAAAAAGGGTGGGCAAATGGGTATTGTTCTGCTGTATAGTAAAGATGGAGAGTAGGTCACTATAATAGATATGTTAAATTTAAATGCAATAACAGGTATCATTGTACACAAAAAATGATTCTGAACGGAGATGATTTGTCAGTCTAGGATATACTATATTATTACCTGTATTTAAATTGTAATATATCGTTATTTTATACGCTCATAAATTTTTTTCTTTATTGACTCTTGAATTTTTTTTACAGTTATTTGAAGAAAAAGTTATGGAGAATCTAGTATTGGGATATTCAACCTTAGGTATAAATCATAAAAATTATATGAATTTTCAATTTCAAAATTCCATCCAAATTTTCGCGATTTTAATATATTTTGTAAACATTTGAACTTTAAATGCTTATAAACAAAAATTGTGACTAACGATTTTTGATTTTTTTTTTTTTACTACAATAAATACAACTTATAATAAACCTTGTATTAAATTTTAAAGATTTTTTGAATTACCCAATTTTTTTTTATCGGCATTTCAAAAAAAAAAACTTAGAAAAATCGAAAATTTCAATTCTCTATAGTTTCAAAAATGTCAAAATATTTTGAAAATTTAATCGTAAATAGATAATGCTAATATAAACATTTGGTGCAAATTTCAAGTATTTAAAATGATTCGTTTTTGAGTTACAGCAAAATAAAAACGATTTTGTCTAAAACTGATTATGCGTTTTTCCGTTATTTTTTTTATGGTTTTTCCTGACGCTTTTGAAAACTACTGACATTTTTTTTACTTTTGACCCCCCAAAGTACCAACTAAATGAATTTTCCTTTTCAAAGAGGGACTGTAGATAAAAATCAAAGCATTATTTCTACTTCAAAACGTGATGACAGACACAAAAATAAAAAAACACACATTATTGTAAAATTAATACATTCATCACTCCGTTTAGAATCTAAAATAAAAATGTTATTTGTATAAATAATTGTACATGTTCCTTTTGATATATGAAATATACTATTATTATTATATCCAAATATTTTTAATTTGATAAAAAAATAAAACGTACTATTCGCCAGGGACTCACTATTCTTTGATATCCGTTGTGGGCCCAGTGCCATGCTCCCCCCCCCCTTAATCCTGGTTTGATTGATGGAATAAATTATATTTTAATATCATCTATTTACATATATCCTACCTGTACTTTTTTCAAATTATAGCAACTACCATGGATAATTAATAAAATCTTACTCCATGGTAATCATTAGTCACTGATCTAGGCTTATCCAATTTTAAATATTATTGTTTTTTGTATTTCTTTAGTGATATTAATTTTTATTATTTGTTTATGTATAATTCTATGTGAATGTGCTAAAGTAATAAGTACAAACAACAAAATAAATTATATGTATATGTATGTGGATTGTAGGTTTAAACTAGTGTTGAGGTCTGAGCTAAATTTTTATACCATCTTTTTGTTGAAGATATGACCATATTTTAAAGCTCCTATACGACTTTCTCCTTTTGAAATTCTGGCATCATTGGTTTAAAAATTATAAACTATAGAGCAATGAAAGATATTATTGTCTTCAAAACAATAAAAAAGATAAGTAGAAAGAGATTAAATAACAAGTTAATTATAATAGGTATGTAAAAAATATTATACGTATATTTCAATAGTATTACTACTATCTATGTAGTATTAATATGTATGATAATATATATTAATATGATTTGAAAATATTTGTATATTTGTATAACTCTCTTTATAGTAAGCATAGAGAAAAAAATATTTCACAATAATTTATTCAATAAATTCAAATTACACATACACACAATTTAGTAATAATTATAATTTGTAAAAAAAATAAATATAAATATCATAATCTGTTTAAGTATAGTATAAATTAATTTTTATTAAAATTATAAAAATAAAAAGTACTATCTACTAAATACTAAATTTTATTGTTTAGCAATCAGCACATTTTGCATTATAAAAATTTAATTATTTGTTTTTGTATATTAGATGTTCATGGATATAACCTAATACCTAATCTACATAATTAAGTTTCAAAGTAGATTATGTATTGTCATGGCTAAATTAGCCATTATGTATTATTTATATTTTATGCTGTGGACATTAACATTGCTACATTAAATCAATAAAAACTATAATATTTAGAAGTATATTTCACTGAGTTTTTTGGAATAAGTTAGAATTCATGTAAATTTCAGTTAATTTTGGAACAAGACATATTTATAAACTCAATGATTAGGCAATCCGTGAGTTAAGTATACATATAAGATATAACCATTATTTATTAAACACGTTATTTCGAGTCATAAGCGTCTATTTTTAACACAATGTATATTTTTTTACACTTAAAATAATTCTGATTAAATATATGATCAACATTTCCTAATACATAGATTCTATTTTTATAGCTAATATAATCTTATTGCATATTTAAGTAAAATGTAATATTGTAATGAAAGTTACAATACCTGTTAGATACAAATTCAATATGTTATGTTATAAACATTAAGTAAAATAATTTTAATTTAGCTCAGTTATATAATTATAAATTTATAGTTCCTTGTACTTATGACATTTCAATTTTTTTCATATTAAATACATCTTTAAATACTTAATATAATTTTCAAAGTAATTATATGCATCAATATATCCACAGGCAATATATCTATTTTTAATATATAAATATGTTCATATTCTACAATTAATTGTTTGCATTAAAATTGGGCCCTAGTTACAAATGAATCCCTGCTTAATTTTATTTGTATTATTAGTGACCACTTCAAAATATTAATACCATTTATAAGTCCAGGATTATGAAAAATCTATTTCAATTTTATGATACAGTTTAATCAAAATTTTTGTTTTGCAGTTGTGTAAAATATGAATAATGATAAACATGTATTCAAGAAAATCAGAACAAATTCTCCATTAACCCCAAACTTAGAATAATCGTAACATTTAAAAGTGGCACTTATAATATATTAACTTGGATATATAAATTTTATAATAATAATTAATAATTTATAAATAATTACCAATAAATAGGAAACAACATCAACCATTTACAAAAAAAAAAAATGTCAATATTTTGCATATTACTAAATAATAAATATAATTTTAAAAATATATTTATTTTAATATTTAATATTAAAATTGGGTATATGTATATGTAAACAAGTACTTAGTGATAATCATAATATACATATGTGATAAATTCTTTTTTTTAAATATAAATTTAATTTACTCCATTTATACATATTATAATATTATAACATACCTATAATTGTTTTCTTTTAATTATTATTATTATTATTATTAAATACATAAGATTTACCCATCATTTAAATTTTAATGATTGATGTTGCTGCCTCATATTTAATTTAACTAAATATGAAGTATTAAAATTACAGTAAATTAGCATTTACAATATTTTTTTATCATTTTTAATTTTCTTTACATATTTTTTATTAGTAGGTTACAGTTTTCCTTAGGAACATAGTTGGGCAGGATTGATTATTTTACACTTCTTTGAAATTAATTAGATTATCTAAAAAAAAAGACAGTAAAAACCTAATAACTTGACTGTAAATTTCATTAATGTTACAAGTAAAAAATATTTATACACACCTATAATTTATGTTATTCCATGTTAAAATATTAAAATCCAATATAATATTTTAACTGTATTTTTTTTAATTTTCACATTGTTCTCAATTTTTCTAAATACAATTGTAGTATAATATGTATATTTTTCAAGTCATCTGTCCAAGAATATTCTTAGGACATGCATGTAATTATCTTAGAATTTTAGTATGCAACAAATATTCTGGATGAATCCAATTAAAGGCAATAGCTGTATAGTTACAGTGCAACTTGATTTTAAAACAAGCTATGCATTATCAACTTATGAATAATGCATGATAGATCAATACTATTGTCAATCGATATACATTTGAACAACAATTTTATAGAACTGATAAAACTGAAATTAAAATGTTTTAAATGTATTATTATTATTATTTACTATAATTTTTACAGTTTTTTACAAAATTAGTAAAACTTACCAATTAATTATTCCAAGTTCCTGATAGATCGCCAAGTACTATTCACATGAGTAATATCAATTTAAATGAAACTTAGGTTTCAAATGTTTCAATAAATAGTTAAACAAAATACGTCATACAAAAACTTATGACTACCCATCATAATTATTATAATTTTTATTTATTTAACAATATTATATTAGATAATAATAATTGTTTCAATTGTATTATGAATATTGGCGTATGACGTGTTAACTCTTTACGTTGGTAATGAAACATTATTTGGAATATTAGAATAGGCCACAGCACTAAAACGTAAACATTTGTATTATCTATTTTTATTGGGAATATCCAATGGTTTGGTACGTTGAGAGTTTAATTGTGATTGTCATTTGTCACGTGGTTTAGGAGGTACTTTCATATTATTATGATATTGTAATCATAATGAAACCACGATAATAAAAATTGAAAATGATAAGTTTCATCTGATTTATTATTAATCGTAATTTTTGATACAACGGATACCATAGTGACATTCATACTCCACGATAGCACATAGTTCGTATTCCGTATTCGTGTAGGTAGTAGGAGGTAGAAATTAAACTACAAAGATATTAGTACCTTTGGTCGAACGATAACGATTGTTGTTCTAATCAATGCCTCACAGCCGTAATAACCTTTGGGACAAGCACCTGAAAACCTCAAACCACCAACTTTAACTCGCGAACGGTTAAATGGAAAATAATAATTTGAACGTCGGAATTCATAAAAAAAATAGTCCTACTACTTTATGATATTTTAAGTGTAGGTTGCCGTTTGAAAATCAGAAGTTGATAGTGACTTCACTATTAAATATAAAGGTGAAAAAAATTAAAATATTATATAGTTTTAGAAAAGTATTAAACGAAATATTTTGAAAAAAAAAAATTGTAAAAAGTCGACACTTTTTGAAATGATGGGTGTACAATGATAAAATAATCATCCTGTATGCTATTATTTATCACGAATAATAATTCAAAAATAACGAAGTTCAAGTCTTAACCGTTGATCATGGGCGTCCTCGCGGAAGAATGATATCGGGGATAGATCACTCCGTGGTCTTTTAGATAATATAGAGTTTCCTGTTTAATTGATAATTAGTGATGATAATCAAAATCTTTTTTTGACTTGTTTTAATTTTTCAAAATTCATTAATATTATGGACTGCTGAATCGATGACTGTAGCGGAAAATTAATCTGCGCGACGAGTGCGAATACCGCTATACAGCGTTGCGGCTGCCGCTTAGTGCTGGCAGATTTCTCACCGAACGCTAGTAGTCAACTATGGACGCAACGTGCAGGTATTTATAATTATTTACAAAATTAATGTCACTATTTCTTAGTAATTTAATTTCCATATAATCGTAGTCAACAGAGTTCTGAGTCCCCACTCACTTGCGCCGAGCTCGGCCCCGTGGTATTTATTTATAATCAATGGTACCTATTGTATACCTATGTTTTGCGTAACCGTTGAGTATCTGCGACTGTTGTACGCCGTAGTCGTTAGGGTCCCAATAGAGTTGAATTTAATTATTATAACTCATAAATTGCCGAACCGAATTCACGTGACGGCGTGCCGGTGAAGGGGGAAAGTGAAGAATAAATACACAGCGAGCGTATTGGATTGATAACGTAGCGTTGGCGACGAGTATTTCACCGGATTTGTCGTCGTAGTTCATAATAATATGCGCGACGGTCAGTCAGCATTAGGTCTTAGGAAATATATAATGGACGTCTGCAAGACCATAATGATGATATACGTCAGGGACAACATGGACGCGCGCGCGTGTGTTGTCGGAAAAGTGGAAAGACGGCGGGTATGAATGCATAATGCAGTAGTAGCGAGACGTGTACACATGATATAACCGGCGGAAAGTATAAATTCCCGTCTGGCGAACGAGAAGTTTTCATATTTCTTCGGGTTACGTTGACGCGTACGCCGGCGAACAAATAAACATACACACACGCGCGCGCAAACACGCACACGCACACGCACACACACACACACGTGCGCACACAATAACTTGAATGTGGACGAGAAAAATAAATAAATGAAAGACGAAAAAACGAGCAGGTGAGCACCGCCATACAACAAAGATCTCATACGTGTTGTTATATTCGTTGCGGCAAATTCGGTTTTCGGCTCAAAAGACACGCATTATGGCGAGATTTATAAGTATACCTATACCACTTTATAAAGGCGCTCCGACCTCTTACCCTATCCAAACGGACTTTTTTTTTTTCGCAAACACGAATCTATCGTTAGTCAGAGAAAAAATAATAAGTAACCAAAGCAAACGACGCGTAAACAACGTCAAGTTTTGTTTTTTTTTTTTACTCCCGCGTACCTATGTACACATGCTAACAAAAATAATCCATTTAAGAGCAAATATCGGGCATGCGCCGTTTACAAGCTGTGGTCGAATACATACATACTAAGATATTATATTAGGTATATAGTATTTTCTTTACTTTCAATCGAACTTCTTATTCCGACCAAAGTTCTGTTAATAATTCAAGAGTTACGTGACACGGTGACAGTTTGAAATTCAAATTTTATAAAAGTTTATCGAAACCCGACATTGCATTTAGATACGTTAAAAATATTAAAAACTTAGTAATCCTCGAGTATGCTAGTTATTTTGAATACCTTCGGATCATTATAAATATATGTTTTTAACAATATAAAAGTGTTTATACCACAGTGCATAATACTTCAATTGTATATTAAATAATACGATCGACCCGTGACCAAATTAAGATACAATGTAGTCGTTACTTCATATTCTTAACTATTAAATAAAATGCAAATACAATAATATAAACATTATATTATTATTTGCCAGCTTAATTAACCTAACTGAATACCAACAATTGTATATAAATAAGCAATGCTTGAGTGTCTTTATTTACCAATTACTTATCATACAAATAAGAAATTTAAAGAAAACATTATGATATTTTATATCAATAATTTTATCGGTACGATCCATTACTAACGCATATTTAGTTTTTGATGAGTGATGGTTTTTCTTATAATAAAAAACATTTAAATTAAAATATACATTGGCCTGAGCCATGAATAGCTAAGAGCTAACATAATATATTATATTGTTCTAAACCATTGTACACAATATTGTAATTTGCAATCAATGATATTACTGACCTATATCGCTATACATTAGTTAGTGTATTATACTCATTATTTAATAACACTAACAATGAAATCTTTTGAAATATATTTGCAAAACCATTTTATTTTAAATTCTCAACTGTATATTAATTAACAATGAATAATACGACGATGTATTTTTGTATTTTAATTTCAAGTTCTAAACAATAATACAATTTAATTGATAATTTTCAATCTTTATCAATACAAAAACACATTCTCATATTCATAGGATATAATATTTTATTTATAGTTTATCCAATCACTATATATATTATAACTTTGAGTAATAAATTAGCTGTTTTTCAATCTACTTATTATATTTATTGTTTTGTTGACTAATTATTGAAGACGCACTTAATGAGTTTAATTCTTTTTTCTAATATGTCAATTAACAAATAGATTGAACAATAATATCACGTAAATATGTGCTTAAATATTATGCCACAAGTACATTAAATGTCTGTTAATATTGGTTTGAACTATCTATTCACATTAACTATTGTAGCTTATAAATTATAATTAAAGTAATCTATCGAATCTGATATTGAATTATTAATATTTACACAAAATAAAAAATTAATAATAATAGCGCTGACAGTTATTACGATGTCCAGTAAGGTCGATCGATCAATTAAGAAAGATTTCAATTAAAATGTATAAACATAATTTTATTTTTGTATAAGTAATTCAAATTAATTTTTCTAAATCAGTTTACTTTACAATGCCTAAAATTTGTATTTCGTATTAGATAAACTTTGGCCCACAATATTTTAATGTGATATTAGCTTAATATTATTACGATAAATGAAAGCAAAACAAACATTGTACCTATACATAATAACCTAAACATATAGACACCTAACTGATGAGAAAACCCGTTATTCAACAAAGCCAACCCTTTCGTTACAGTAAAATCCTTAACACATTATACATTTAAAAGATAGGTACCTACCTAGTAAGCAATAAGTATTATAGATTTAGTGTTTGTTTTATATTATACAAATTATGTATATATTTGTTTTAAAATGATTAAGAAAATTGAACAAGACCCAATTTGTTTTATTTAAAAAAGAAAATTTCAGAATATAAAATTGTAGAAATAAATAAAAGTAAAATAAATTCTTATAAGAAAAAAAAATACACAGGTAAAATAATTTGAAAAATAATATATTGGGGATTAAATATCGGAAATATAAAAACAATTATTATATTAATAGTAGTTATTGAAATAGGGGACAATTTATTAATCTACTGCATGTAGAATTACAATAAATATTAAATACTGAATGGTGCTACTAGAATATTACTATCACTAAAATTAATTTATCACTAGCACCCCCACTCCATTAAATATCAATTTAATAGTTTTCTTTAATCTCTACAGAGTTAACTAAAATAGAACGGCGAATTATTGATAATATTACAATGGTGGATATTGTCGACCACAAGGGGTTATCAAAATCCGTATAATGAAACTTTACCTGTACTTTGGCGGAAAATGGAAACAATAATTTATTTTGTTTGTATTAAGTAACTGTTCCAACCCATCCGCTTACAAAAGGACTATATTATTATTAGGTAGTATGGAAGTGGATTTATTATCATTATTGTCATTGTTATATAAAATATATTGTTAATATGCAAAAATGATAATTACACAAGTTGCTTTTTTACATTATACTGTTACTTTGTCATCCTGAAAAACTGCAAAACTAATTTTATTTTATTTCTGTGTATGAACTAAAACATCATATAATTTTAGATAAAAAAAGCAAGAATAATTAGATAAAATTAATTTTTATATTATAAATATTACTTTTTGGACATATCTTACGAATAATAATGAAATAAAAGATGTTCAATATTTTAAAATTAAACGAAATATACTAAAAGACGTCATTATTTTATCTGTATAAAACTGAAAAAGGTCATAAAATTATAAAGATTATATTAGAAAAATTGTATATTAGTTATTGACAATTTTTTAATTATTTAATTATCATAGGTGTTATCAATTTTAGAAGAAAAAATACCAAACTGTAAAACAACTGTAGTGTATTTATTTTTTATATGAAAAATTTTCAACAAAATACATCCCGACGTGAAATGAATAAAAATAAAATCCTTATAAGCAAACTGTTTCCCATTCGTTAATACTCAAGTTATCATCTTAAACAACTCACGTACCCACGCGAAGTGGTTTATTTGATTAAACTAACGAGTATATTATAATGCTTAAGTATTAAAGTAAGATGTATCGGAATAACGAAAAATCATACTAACGTTATATCACGTGGTTGTAACTTGTGAACAACTATAATTTTTAATTAATTTAAAACTGTGTGTTGATAGTTTCAACGTATTAAAACTGTGTACTGTTATGATGATAATTGTGAAAATATTATTTTTTTAGTTAAGTACGTCAAATACTTAAATGTTTGTTAGCTACAACACAAATTTAAGACTTAATCATAATATTTTTATGCTATAGTGTCAGGAGTATAACAATATCATAAAATAATGTATATTATATTACGAGTACAATAACACTGCACTACTACAGTTATAGTGTAAAAATGTTATATCCTTTAATATGTATAATGTATATTATAATAGGTGTTAAAAGTAAATTAATAAAAGCGCCTTCCATTTTACAATATTAATAAGTAAATAGTAATCGAATAACTGCAGTGTTTCATATAATAGCACACGTGTTGTACACATTGAAACAGTATTAAAAATATTCAATTTTCATACGTGTAATAATTTTTATGAGTTTTTCGTTATATACAAATCGACCAGTTTTAATCGTTAAATATAAAATGCGAACACATTATACGTATATTATACTAACAAGGAAAATTTGTTCCAAGAAAAAAAAAACGATAATCGTAAAAGAATTAACGATGATTATTACAATACAGTAGAATCGATAAATTTCTAAATTTGTTAGATACTTGAAAAAATATAAAAAAAACCCTTAAATAATATTTGTATTTTAGCTATTACCCGCGCAATGTTATTTTTGTTTTATTATCTAAAACGTTTGAGTAATAATATCGACAAATTTAACTTATATTAAAAATAAATCTAGTGTATATAAAAATACTTTTTGAAGTTCATGTTAAACAAAATATATTATATTTTTTTGTATCATAATATTATTTTTATTTTTTTAGTATAATTTTATTCGCAGTATTATACTCGTATAACACATTACATGTAACACGTTTTATATACAAATCGAAGTTTACCGTGTATTATATTATATTTTAATATTATTCAGTGAAATATGACCATTTTACCTTTGCTGAGAATACTGGCTCAAAAAAAGTGGATAGTTCCATAAAAATCGTAGCCACATATAATAATTTATTTATTCCCGCACTCGTTTGTTTATTTCAATCGATTGATTACGTTCCGTTCGAAATAATAATAATACAGCAATAACATACAATAATCACACGACGGACTGAAAAATAATAATAATAATAACTGCGCGTGTAGGTATATGGTTACTCACGTATGGTCTTATACTTCTTTAAAACGCGCACGCAACATTGATCATTATAGGTACACACTTGTACAGAACGTTTTACTTTGCGCTATACGTGTAGCAGCTCGGACGGAAACTCTATGTACACATATGGGACGATATGAAAAAAAAAAAAAACAATAAACATACATGGCTTAAAAAATGATTAAACTTTATATGTATAAAAAAACTTGTGGTATGAAATAAACAAATAAAACGAACAAGTTTCTCAGCAAAACGAAATTAATCGTTTATTATGTTTAAACGTTGTTATAAAAAATAAATTGCGCTCTCTGTTCTCAAAATGATAAATTGTACACAATATCCTTTTATCTTTTGTCTTTTTGAATAATAATAATAAGAATAGTAATAATATTTGTGTCTGGCAGCAGTGGCTTCTGGCGAAGCTGCAAATTGATATGTTCAAAATGTCAAATCGCTCGTCATCAGTAAGTGCAGTATTATAGTTATCGTGACTAGCGTATGATTTTTTTTTATCTATATATACAGTGTGTTTCTGGATTTTAAATACAAACTAACTTTGGCATTGATCTCATGTTAGTGAATGGAATCGAAATCCTATTTTGAATTTAGTAAATGCACTTATGGACGTTGTTATAATTCGTTTAGTTTTAAACATACATCGTATTGTAACATTAAATACACTATGAGAATTTCTGTCTGTCAAAACCTTCATGATCACATGATTATCGTGAGCTTTACTAATGACGGTCTTCTTTAGAGAATCTGTTTTTATTAAAATAATTATTTATGAACTAATCATTGAAGTAATTTAACGAGCATGTCGTAAATACCTTTAAAAATGCCTTCACTAATAAAATAGAAAACAGATTTGTTTTTGATTCCATAGTTTGGCATGAGATCACTCTTAAAATCTGTGTGTAACAATGTACGGAAACTTACTTTTTACCCAGTGAAGTAATATTAGTGTTTTTTTCTTTAACCTAAGGGTATTAAATAAAACAAGTTCACAAATTGAATTAGAAAAAACCCTAAATTTACTGTGAGCAATTCCATTTTGTTTTCAACCTGACTTCAACGATAAAAAAAAATCCCCACGGACAGCTATAATTTAATGTCCATTTTGTTCCCCATCACTCCCCTCTGTAAATATAACCACTGCGATCATATATTCCCTGCGTGTGTTCGACATCTTTCGTACCGTATCATAATATGAACACAGACGGATGTATACATATTGGTAGGCACAGTAATCGCTTATACGACGTCAGAAAAGCACAACTATTGAAGTACCTACCTATATCATTATAAATTATTTTATTTAGTCATGTGCCACATAACAATATCAAAATGTAACATACTTTTAAAGTATTACTTTATGTTGTGATCGTATAAACAAAAATGTATTTTGAGGTGAATTGGGGAAGAATGCCAATTTTTTATTGTTGACGCACTGACACATTTTAGAAAGTAGTGCCACATAAATATTTTTTTATACTGTAATATTCTGCGTTTTTACTCTATTTAAAAAAAATAAATATACCTAATATTAAATAAAATGTTGTAGGTAATAAAATAAAATAGGAAGTCACTCTACTATATAGAAGGTTGACTAATTAATATAATATTATTTGTGGGACGAAAACATTTTGCTTCCCCTGGGCCACTGATACAACATCTTAAATGCGGCTTTGCATATAGGTATACTATTAAAACAATAATTGCATGTGTAATGTAATGCGGTTATTTCAGATAGGTACTTTTTACTGTATAGCAATATATTTATTATATCTTGAATACAAATTGTCTGAGATTACAATTTGTTATGTAAATGTGATTGAGCTATGGTACACAATGTTATATTTTAGAAAAACTTAAAATTAAAGATTTACTAAGAAATTGAATAAGAGGTTAGTACATTATATTATAAAATTGCCCTTACTTTTACTAGTTTTAGGAAAATCTTGGTTCAGACCCCTCAATTTAAAACAAGGTATACATCAATCAGAAATTAATTGGGTACTTTAAATTTAATAATATAATTTGAAATATCAATCAAAAAAATTATTCACCTGGAATATTAACATTAATATATTATTGTACGGATAATGGTAAAACAATAGTGGCAGTATTACGATTTAAAGTTTTGAATTATCAAATTATTAAAATCAGAACAAAGCTTAACAAAATAAATTATATTATATTACACAAATTATATAGTTTAAATACAAAGAACAACAATTTCTATAAAGATAATATATATACATTTTTAATCCATAAAAAATATAATACCTATTTTTTTTCAAACCACACTATAGTTATAAACATAATATATTTAAAGGTAAATTAGTTAACCCAGTGCAGACAATTGTTTGCGTGTTTTAACTGAGTAAAAGGGTTATAAAAATTATACTTAAAAATTAAAACGGGCCTAACACATGACGTCATATAACTTGTAAGTAGATATGGTTTTGTGCACCAAATCTTCGTCATAAATCAAATTAAATAAAAATATAAGTATAATTTATTATATTACTATAATACTATTATAAAATAGTCTATTACACTCTCTCTCTCTCACAGACACACACACTTGTATACTACAATAGGATATAACGATTCGTAAACATTAAATATGCTATGAATTACGATTTAAAAATTGCAAAATTTTGAAACATATTATTTGAAATTTGAATTATAGATAGTTTGGTTGTCACCCTTGTTAGATCATTATTATAGATTTGGTGTAAATGGACTGGTGACATCATTTTCAACTGTATATCTCACTCCGATTAATATTATATAATAATTAAACACCAAAGACCAGGTTATTATCGACAGGTCCCGAACAATAACCATTACATGTTTAGTATTCAAATAATGGGTAGGCAGGTAAGTATGGTAATGTATATCGATTGTGGTTGTGTTTACTTATTCTCTAGCAAACACTATAAACTCTCTATAACTGATTATTCAAAAGCATAAACCTAATATTATATCTGATGGGTATGTACTATGTACCAGTAACAATAGAGATTCCCAAACTTTTCACAATACAATCAATTTCGGAAAAAATTTTAAGTTAATTAATTTTTTTAGCGACAAACACAATAAAAACAAATACTACTACTACTACTACATAATATAGTTACATGGTAAATACTGTATCACAATATTATACTCATATTTATACATAAAATAAATATTTTTTTTAACATATAATATACTTCGTAGAAATTTAATATTAAATATTATAAAAATATATAAACATAATTCAAACCTTTACGTGACCCACCAAAAGTATAATAGCGACTCACTTTTGGGTCTCAACTTATAGATTGAGAACCTCTGAACTATGGTGTTATGCTGAATATTATCATATATTTTCGTCTATTGGTAATACATAATAACCAATAGGCGAAAATATATATTAGTGTTGAAGACCAATATGAGCATCACAAAAAGCTTTTAACCAATTTTGTCATTACCTAATAAAAAACAAATAAAAAAAAAATTATAAAATTATTATTGATGCAAACAATACATATTACATATTATAAAATAATATATTTTTGATTATATAATTAAGTGCCATAATAATAGTTGTAAGCCATCACGTGAACGAATACTATGCGATCAATAGAAATAATTTTGGTATTTCGTATCGTAATTTTTTTCATTACGCTAGAAAATAATACAATTCGAAAAATACATAGGTACATGTTTCTTTTGATTATAAAACACTTATAAAATGACCGTTAGTTTTTAATTTTTTTAACAAATCTTAGAAAACAAATATAAATAATTAAAAAAAAAAGAAAATTTTAACTAGTAAGTACTAAGTCTATTATTATAAAGAAAACTGCTTTGACAAAATATTCATAGAATAACTAATAGGTTTAACCTACTTTTCGGCAATATAAATAGTTAAAATAGTATAATACCTCCATACAAATAGAAGTTATAAACTTATAAACAAAGTTTATCTATCAATTTATTAAGCATAGGATATTATTGCTTTATTTAGTAAATGTTTGTGTTTAGTTACAGCAAACTTTGTAGTTTCTAGTATAAACTTTTCAACGAAAAAATAAACTCAAGTTGTTATAACGAGAAACATTGACGATTCGATGAGTTACTTAGTTACTTACGGAGTATATAAAATAAAATTTAGCAAATTAAAAAGTTATACAGTTTATTATTATATAAATAGGTAATAAGCAGTAATTTACGTAAAAGAATGAAAAATATTTTATATTATACTTTTTTCTATACATAGTATTATATTATTGATAATTTAGTTTTCTTATTCCGAGTCAATTTCAAAAAATATTTAATATTGTTAATAAATTAATTGGTTCATCATTTTATTATTTCGTATGTAATAAATCGAGCTTAGAACATATAAAACATATTATTCAATCTCAAGGATGTACCAATATAAGAAGAGGATTAAAATAATTTTTACAGTGGCAGGTAACGATTTTGAAAGGCAATTACTTATATTGAGTACAATATAGGTTTTATATAGGTCTATAAGCAATGCCCCGTTAAAATATAAATAAATAATCATCAAAGTCCCTCACACCGAAATCCACCCACTTGGCACGCCCCTACATTTTCTGTAATATATAAACTCTTTGAAAGTTTCGGAACACTCTATTTTAAGTAGGGATTACATCTAACAACGTGCAACGATTAAAAATTTATTTTTATTAATGTGTAAGTACTGTAAGTGTTTTTGGAGATTGTAGTTATTGATATTTGCATACAATCATACGCGTGTACGAACCCCCGTCATAATGTTGAAGTAAAAATGTCGTGAACACAAAAATAATTGTGGTATCAAAAATATGAAAATTACAACTAATATATAATATAAATATTATCACATCTATATATTATAATTTAATTTAACATTTTTAATTACATACGTACTAAGTACACAGTACACAATAATGTAATTAATTATTGTTTATTACATTTAATATTAAAAACTGTGGGATAGTCCGCACAGATATTCTTAATCATGTCTGTTTAAGACTACTCGAAGAATCATTATATTAATTTTTCTTACAGTAATTTTGCATTTTATTGATTTGATATATTATATTCGAATAAAATATCTAGATCGCGAGTTATTGCTATGCTTATAGTTAACACATTTAAATGTACTGGGCCGGGAACAGGATTTCTTTATAGAGGAAGTTATGATCATACATTAAGCTTTAGAAGTCTTGTATAAGTAAACTTCCTTTTAATCCAATAAAACCAATATTAGTTAATGACCTAGATGGAAAAAAAGCAAAGAAAAGGAAGTTAAACCGACGACCATCCTTGCGCACGAGTCTGAATATTTAAGTACACTAAACTTTATTTTCATAGGTACTTAAATCTAATCTAATCCTACTAACAATTCAATAAAAACCGGAACTTTGAGCTACATCGATAACTGCAACGATATTTTACTACCTGCGAATTTTAATTTAGACGACATATTTACTGCTGCAATATTTTGTCATCACACACAACACACTACCTACTACATATATCGTTAAAATATATTGGTTTTATAAAATATCTCATAATACACCGAGTAAAGTTTATATAGAAGTACATGTCTAAATTCATTTTTAAAAATTAATAAATTCATTAATACATTTGAAAAAAAAAATTTATTTATACTTCCGAACTGTAGAGATAAGTAAATTTATACCTAGCAATGAATTGTAAAATATAATATTATCTTATATTGTATTTTAACTTGATAGATACATAGAAAATTATTGAAATTGTAAGGGAAAAGGTTAGTTTTCAAGTTAGGACCTACGTTCTCATAGTCAGTTTTCCAAAATCTATTTCATCTGCTTTTTTATCAAACGGTCAACCATTCGTCGATTAAAAATGTAATAAAAATTAAACTAGGTTATATTGTAATTGAAGTGCATCTGTAATATACCTTTCAAATTACTGTCAAATATGATACTATAATATACATCAGTACGCATGCTTAGATTCATAATTCTCTCTGAGCCGTCTAAGAGTAACTTGTCGGTTTTCGACAGCTGTCTTTTTCTTTCATACTATCCCTGTTATTTTGTCATCGAAGAAGTTTTTTTAAAATAAAACTGCAAAATATGCGTAGGTAGACCATAATTTGAAAGCAGCTGTTACAGATGCACTTGAGTTGTAATATTATGTATACCTAAATAACTTTCATTGAAAATAAAAATAAAAATATTTCAATTTAAAGCGTTTTAGAAAACATAGGCCATAGACGGTGGGCAAGTTAAAATTTAAATTCATATTGACATCAAGTTAATTAAATTTTTATTATTTTTAAAGGGTAATTTTTTTTTTTAACTGAATAATTTATTCCACCAATGATAACGTGTGACATAAACCATTATTAAATTATTGATATTGTTTTTAGACTTTCTTTATATACATAATTTATTGTATATGTTGTCATTAAATTTAAGTATTTTACGTTTGAATAAACGTCTATATATATATAAAAAAAATACTTCCTACGTGTTTACCAACAAACTAATAATGGTATAAATCATAAATTATATTAATGTGATAATTAACATCATAATAATATTACATTTAATCTCATGAAAACAAAATATATATAGTGATATACACATTTTCTACTTGCTTTTTTTTTTTTTATAAAATTACAGCAAATATATTATGTTTCACTACTCTGGTTATTTGATTTTCAAATACTTATTCACTTACAGTGTAATGTATGATATAATTTATAAATCAACATTTCTTATAAAACTATTCTACAACACAATTAGAAAAATAAAATAATAAAAATAGGAATAATCGAATCCTAATCTCGCGTTTTCGCACGTAAACACTGATCAGAGGTCACAGTATTAGAGATAGTAAGACAAAAACATACGTTTAAAATCACAAATTTTCCGAAACTCGACTGGTAAGATCCGTGTCCGTTACGTCAATCAGACCACCGCATTTTGCACAGGACCCGGAAACGAACTTGTCGACGGACACGTTCGTATGGCAGTCGCCGAATCTCCAGTTGGGCGCGGGCGACTGCGACAGCGAACGACGCGAGCTGACGGTCGATGACGAAAAGTGGTACCCGCGGGTGGTGTCGACCTACGGACTTACCGAGAGGGTTCACTGGTCGCGGCATCTGGAGGCGGACGCCGACCACCGGTCCGGACAACCGCCGGCCACAGCCGTCCGGTGGACGCGGCCGGTGCGGTCGGCGGATCGCGACTATTACGGGAGCGAGGACGTGGACCGTGCGTTTTTGCAGCGGAAACCGGTTTCGTTCGCGATATTCGGCAAGCCCGGTTTGGCGGACGACCGGCTGGCCGCCATGCTGTCCGCTCACTGGGGATGCGTCCACGTGTCCGCGGCCATCGGGCTGCTGGCCGCCAGCCACCGGCCGGAAGACCAAATCGGTTTGGCGTTGCGGCGCGGCGAAGCGGTGAACGCTGCGAGTGCCACCGCGTCGCTCGTTGAGCTTTTGGGAATCGGAGGGGCAGACGTACAGGAACGGGGTTACGTGCTGACCGGCTTGCCCAGGTAAGTGTGCGATTGGGTCAGGGTTATTCATTAGCAGTGTCGTTTATTCGAATAAATAATAGAAACACCATATAGTCAACCGTCAGCGGAAGCACGCATACCTACATAATTCCACGTGTGCGTACGATTGATCGAATCGCTTTCATATTTGCGGAGAAGGAAAGTTTTTATTTATATTGCGCCCCTAAAACATTTAAGAGTGTTGCTATAATCACTAGGTATATTTTGATACTAACGCGCTGTCTTTTTTCACTACAGAAACGATTCTGGACTGAGTGCTTGTGCACAAATGGATGCGGTGTTCGTTACGAATCCACCAGACGTATTGATTTATATGAGCTGTCGTAATCAGGATTTAATCCATATACATAACGGATTGACTTTAGAATCCACGGAACACGATCATCTTACGCAAACGCTACATTTGAACAACACAGAATACAATCATATGCGCGTACGTTGGTACAATAAGTCATCAATAAGCAAGAAGATGATTGAACTGGATCTTAAGGATTACGAAAATTATTCGCTTAAAGTAATAGACGAAATAGTCAAGCAGTTCGATCCTACATGCGTGATAACCGTGGACGGCAGAAAACCAGTAAACGAGTTATTCGAAACGATTAAATCGAAATTAATGACAATGCCGTTACATTACACGGTATTACCGGAAATCGTGGAGATCCAAGCGAAATCTGGTTTGTCCAAAGACTACACATATGGTGGTTCTGAGTTCGAGTTCGAATCGGAATCAAACGAGGCGGAAACGGTGGCAAGTAGTGTGGACCGTGCAAGTGATATGACTCAAATACGCGACGAAAACGAACAACGTAATGAGCGATTACGTATGACGTCTGAATTCGGTCGTCTCTGTCCTGTAAACTTTTCTAATGGTCGATTCATATTGGGCAGCGACCGTTACTGTATAAAGTATACGGGGAAATTGTACTACTTCGCAGGACCTGATGAAATGCAATCGTTTAGTAAATACCCGAGACAATTTTTGAAAATCCCGATACACGGGCTACTTATTAGAGCCATGTTTTACGGTCCCAAGATGTTGACGAACTCGGCTGCAAAGGCTGTACGACATTTATTCGGTTATAATATAATAGACGCTGGGTATATAATTCAAATACACGAAGAAAACGTGAAACGAGAGTATTCGTCTGCGATCGTCGATTCTATACTAAAAACTGCACATGAGGTCATAAGACCCAAAGAAATTCAAACTAATGACATCGACATCATGCGAAACGCAATTGCTCATTGGACACGCCTGCGGTTTGGTGTTTCCGTTGAATCTGATTTGGGTGGCGTTGAAGACGATGGAAGTGAATACGAAATGAATGAAGATTTCTCAAATCAAAGTAAATATTATTTTTTATTCTTATGGAAAACTTTTTTAGTGTAATTAGTTAGAATGAACATACCAGAATTTATCAAAAAATAACATAATTTAAAAATGATTTTATTAGTATAAATCTCTTTCAATTATAATTAACATATTATTTTTTTTAACAAATATTATAATTAATTAACACGTTAATATGCTGTTATAGTATGGCTTTTAAATTTGTATTAATGTTTTTTTTATTATTTAATAAATTAACCAATTTATGTAATTATTAAATTATATTCGGTTAGTTAAAAATTATAATATTTATAATATATCAATAATTATTATATAAAAATACTAAATACTTACTAATCATATTTTAAAACTGAAGAAATATATTAAAATGATTTCAAATTTTAAAACTATTATGTGAATATAAATAATTATAACTTATTATAATTATATTTATAACTATGAATTTTTCTAGAAAATCAAGAAGTGGACGAATATATTAAAAAAAAGCAACTAAAAAACTTCTTTGAATCATATGATATAGATTTTTTAGATGATTTATATGTATGTATTCGTGCATACAATGAACCAGAAAGACTAACAAAATATTTCCAAAATATGTCAATAAAAAATAGAAAAATGTTTAGGTACAGCTTCATTGAAAGAAAAAAAATTATTCAACCTGAATTACTAAATGTTATAGTTGATATCATACGAATAAAAAACAAACAAAACCAAAATTGGATTATAGTAAACGCACCGTTAGAGTTTGGATTAGTGAAAAAATTAATCGAAGAAGACCTTAATCCAATCCAGATGGTATTTTTTCATGACTCTAATCCAATGCACAATATTTTATTATCAAATGAAGAAATGAACAACAACTATCAAAATAACTATTTTGAAATCTTAAATAATGTGAAAAATGGAATGAGGTATGGAAAGACAGTAAAAAAAATTAAATATCCAGATTTTGTCAGCAAAATTGAAAACTCGTCATATATTTCGCAAACTGAAGATGATTTTTTTGAAGGTGAGGTTGAAACTGCAGAATATGAGGAACATAAACACGTTAACATCATAAGTCACGATCACTTAATGGAAATAATAGTTCCAGTAATAATTGAGCGATTAAATCAATATACAGAAAATCTTCTCGTTCAATGGCATACTTTAAAAACCAAAATTTCTAAAGAAATAAACCAATATATGGATTTTAATATCATTGTATGCAAACCCAACTCAACATATAATTTGTTGAACATTTTAATTGAAGACACTATATACTATCTAAAAAAGTAAAATAATAGTTATAATTGATTTTTGTTAAATATACATTGTATTTTAATTAAATAATTATTTGTTTAGGTTTTTAACAGATAATGTAAACGATGTATCCATATCAGATATCAATAATACTGTACCCACTAAAGGAAAATATGATGGTGATACTTCCATTTATTGTCCCGTGAGGTTTTCAAATGGTAAACTATCTATTGGATCTAAAAAGTACATGGCAGTTTATCATAATAGGTATTATTACATGAGTTCGTCCAATGACTTTAAAACGTTTTTTTCTAATCCTGATGGATATACATTATTTACTAGTGCCCCAAAAATGTATCCAAAACCTAAGATATCTTTACTTTTTTCATTTGGTCTCAGTTCAACAGATTTTATTAACGAAATATTAGATAAATTTGATCTGACTCTTGTAGACTCGTATAAAGTATTTAAACACAACGTTTTACCAAATAATATTCCAATGGCGGGTAAAATGTACGAGGAACCAACGCTTAAAAAGATTGTCGATAATTATTTTATTTTTGAAAAACAAAAGGATTATATTAATAGCTTGAGAAAGTATATGGATAAAGAAAGTGCTTACTTGAACGACGAGGATTGGTTAAAAATGAATTCTGTTTTTTTTCAAACTGACGAAGGAATATGTTATAAAAATTATCCTAAAAATTTGACAGAGCTAAAGTATTTAAAAGAAAATGAAATAAATCCTGATGTTATTATCGAAGTAATTTCTGAAAAACACATTGAAAAAGAACACGCCAAATTATCAGTCATTCAAAACTGGTTAAATTATCAATATATATTGATCGACAAGGTCATTGAACGAGATAACGAGACAAGACAAAATACTATTAAAAACAGATCAATATTTTTTAAGCAAAAACTAGCGGAGGTCATAAAACAAAAAGAAATTCATAGAATAAAAATGCGTTTAGAGCGTGTAATCAGAACGATTGTAGCGGAAACAGTGGCAGAAGGACCGGGCGCTGTGAAATCTATATGTGATACTCAACAATCGGACAAGTCTTATCGTAAGTCTACACTGTCCTCCACATCGGGTTTATTGTCCAGGTACTCTGAACTAACGTTGAAACAAAAAAAAATTATCATCAACCACAGATTGGACGTAAGCGATTTCCTAGATTTGGATAAGTTCGAGACGTTAGACGAAATCAACGAGACGGTTAACAAAACATTTCCAGACGACAAATACTTGATATCCCAATGTTTTTCTGACAGTTTTGAATTTCCATCGGACAACATGATTCAAGAATACCTGGACGTGGAGAAAGACACGCTCGCAGCAATGCGAGAGTTTGCTGAAAAATCCAGCATCCCGTGGATAACCGTATCAGGTCCAGATTCTCGATCGGCTGCGCTCAGTGACATCGCTGAGGCGCTGGTGGCGAACGTCGACGCGCCATTCGAGACGACGTACGACGTGGACTTGGAGACTTCGGAGGACATGTTGCGTGCGGGCGAAGTGTACCTCAGCCGGTTTGGTCGGTGGTGCCCGGTGCAGGCGGCCCAAAGTTCGACCGACCCGGTCAATCAACGATTTTGTCCGGACATGGAGAACGTCCACCCGGTTGTGCACCGCAAGTACGTGTACTACGTGGCTGGCGGACCAAAAAATAGGGTCGAGTTCGCGCGGCAGCCTCTAAAATACGCGCTTGGACCCTCTACAATTCCGCCGTCACCGGGTTTCGCACTGAAGATCGCGGTGGTCGGGCCGCCTGGAAGCGGGAAGTCGCGTTGTGCGCAAGAACTGTGCTCGCGGTACGGGCTGCAGCTGATCCGTATTGAGGACGCCGTCGCCACGTATCTAAACGAGTACCGGTGGACGGACGTTGCGAAGACTGCCGTAGGCACACTACGCCGCGGCGATGCGTTGTCCGAGGACGCGGTTGCGGAAGCGGTGATCACGGCCACGTTTGGCGGTCGGGCTATAACGTGGGGCTACGCAATCGACGGGTACCCGATGACCGAGAAGCAGTTCAAGCTGCTGGACGCGGCCGGCGTTATGCTGCACGCGGTGTTTGTTCTGCGAGAGGACATCTGTCGACCGGACGAGGACACAGCGCTGTGGCGACTCAGACGTAACGCTTGGACGGAAGCGTTCGTCGGCCTTCAGTGGATTTCAGACCGGTATGGGAACGCTTCCGGTTTTACGTGCACCGACGTTGACGAGATGGCCGCAGCCGCTTCGGCGTGCGTCCGGTCGGTGCTCGCGTACCGGACAGACGTCCGCGACAACCGCCCGTGCCGGCTGTCTGGCGTGCCAATCACGGGCCGCGAGTGTCGATACAACCTCAGCACGTATCTGGACATGTGTCCGGTGTGCAAGATGAACGGCGGCCGTATGAACCAGCCCGGCGACTTGGCGGCCATGAGGCGTTCCGCCGTACAGTACCGGACGTACATCTACTGGACGTGCGGCCCGGAACACGAGGCTTCGTTCATACGCAATCCGGATCGATACGCGAACGCGGCGCCGATTTCACCGGACCCACATCCGGTGGTCACCACGGACAGCCAACTTTCCCGGAACCCATTTTTCCGGTGCAAGCTGTCGTCCGAGTATTGTGCGGTGTGCGCGCTGTCGTGCCTGTGGTATCCGATATACAAGCGCGGCAGTCCCGAGCTGATGGTCGCCTACCGGAATCGCGTATACACGTTCTGCTCGTCCCGATGCCAACGAGTGTTTTCCCAGCGGCCGACGCTGTACGCGGAGTACACGATGCTCGTCAGAGGTCCGGACCGACCACCGTCGCCGCCGCCCAGGCCCTGGGACCCGGAACAGATCGACGGCCTACCCGTGCTCGGCTACCTAGAACAGACCGTGGCCACGAGCATCAGTTCGGCGCTGGCGGGGCTGACGGCCATGAAGCCCGTGTACCCGGGACTGACGGCCACGGCCTCGGCCATGGTGTATTTAGGCCTGCACATGGGCAGGAACGGCGGTGGAGACAACGACTTAGCAGACTACTATCGCGAAGCTTTCAAACAGTTCATCGACACCTGTTACAGTTTTAAAATCGAATCGTTCAAATTGAGATCGTTAATGTGAATAATGACCTCACAACAACATACCGCGAGCCCTAAGCGGATGTATACGGTGTTTAATGTGTTTAATGTGTTTAATGTGTTTGATCATAATTGCCAATAAACCAGTGATAAACTTTTCATTACGAAGACTGGTCATTCTGTTATAATTCAATAATAACCCAAACTTTACGCGTTTACGAGTACAGCGGAGCGTCGATCATCAGTACTAATTGGAACCGAACGGGAGTGCGGATAATCGATTTATTCGAATAATAAAACAATGTTTAAGTATAAACGTAAATTTAAATGTTTTATATGATCATAAATAAAACTAATGTACTGTATAGTATAACTTACGATAATATCAATAAGATATGTATGTAGGTAGGTATTGTTAAAAGTACGTAATATACAATTAGTTTAAATTTAAAATTTAAAAATATATAATTAAAATACATTTTTTTTCTAAATATCTATAGTGCGGATAATCAATGTTCCACTGAATTTAAACTTTAACCGATAAAATAACTAAAATAATATCATATAATAACGGTTCTTAAACTCTAAAAATATGTGATCCCCGAGAAAAGACTTTTTCTAACTCTCTTCCAAAATGTTTTTAAAATATTCTATTTTTTTTTATAAATATTTTTAAAATAAATTTCATGCCAGTAAAGATAGACTATACGAAAAAAATTTCCGATAACTCGAGTATATATGTACATTCAAATTCATACCCAATAAATTGGATTATTTAACACGTACGTAAATCACCGTAGTCCTACGGCAAAAGTGTCGCGAACCCATAGAGCGCTATGGACTACAGTTAAAAAACCGCTGTCATATAGGTAATAAAAATTTTAAAAAAAAAACGAGAATAATAATATTTAAATGATTACTTATAACGTTTAAGATAAAGAAAATAGTTTATAAATTGGTTTGTAATCCTAAAGAATATAATTTAATATTATTCATGTATAGATGACTATATATAGTGATCGAAGTTAATTTATCGCCAGCAATTTTAAATTGGCGACTTAATATTCAGAGCCCATCGAATCATAAGCGCAAGTCCTTATAAAATCAATGAGGCGTTGTGAGGCATAAGGCCACTTTTTAGTTTGAAGCACGTAATATATTTCTTTAGATCTTTGAGTACCTACGAATTTTAATATGACATGGCACGGGCCAGTTGCCATTATAACTTCAATGGAATTCTAAGTACGCAAATAATGTATTGATGTTATTATTTGATAAAATTCAATTCTACGAGTTATAGTTGAACATTTTTAAATATTTTATAGAAATAATGTTAAAAATAAAAAAATATTACAATAATAATAATTTATCTCGATAAAAAAAAAGTGAATGAAGAGGGTGCGAAAAATGTTAAGTACTGTAATTGAAGCGTACTTATAATACGTATAGGCTTAAACGAGTTTAATCGGCAACGCTGTTTTTACAACACGCTGCCAAACCATATTCCTACTGTTCTTAAAAGAATTAACAATGGCACTTTGCACTCGGAAACAAATGACAGCAATTATACTGAGCTTGCAATTTTCGCTCGTTAGACAGTGCATTTTAAATGTCGCGTGACAGACAGGCGGTCGCGGACTATCGAGAAAGTACCGTTTCCGCAGAAAACTTCAATTAAATGATATTTATTTGTACACGCTTTGCGGTGAACACGATAAAAATGTCTAACATGTTATATGACTGTGTTTTATCGTAACCAGCGAATTGAACTGTACATTATAATATTATTACGTAATATTTCATTGGATGTAACTAAATCGGCATCTTACCTCTTACAAGACACCGGAAGTAGATACGCATCCGAAGAGGATTCACACGGAGGCTCTAGGTCTTCGCACTCCACCACCCTGATCACCGGCAACATTTAAGATCGCTGCAAAAACCAACACCACACTACACTGAGGACGACTGAACGACAATAATATTATATTTCGACAGTGAGAATAAAAACACGCTCGCACATGCACACGAGCGCAAACACATACAAACACACGAGCGTGCGCGAGCGTATGAAAACATGAAATCTATTTCATTTATTCAAACACAAAAATACACAAGCCGCGGCAAACAATAGTTGACGAACGAATGAAGACCAGCGCAAATGAAAAGAAAATAAATAAAAATAATAAAAAAAAAAAAAAAACAAGCACAATGATAAACTGTTAAACAGTCTACAAACGCACATGCTAATACGTATAATATAATATCCTAATCTCGAATGCACATCACGGTCCGTTGTTGTGATTAGAAAGCGTTCTGAAAGCCGAATAATGTGACATTTACCATCGCTAGTCGTATTCTAATGATTGGGTGGTCGCTATAATAATATTTATAATAGTATAGCTGTTGTAGACGGTGTTGGGGAGGGGGGAGTGGTTAACGCGGGCCCGGTTCACTCGAGAAAATCTTTCGCCCCTCAAAAAAATTCACGTGTGACTTTAGCTGGTTGTTTTATAACTCGTAAATACTAAAATAATTCTTTACTTTTTTTACTACATGTATTTAATCAGAAACTACTTCTGACTATTCTTTGAATAAAGTTTATTAATTTAAATTTAGCCGATCCCTTATCGTCCAATTGGGAATAAAAATAATAATTTTTTAATAAAAATTCAAACACCCATAATAGGGATTATAATTAAATGTTATTTATAGTATATATCGAGTATTGTATATATATATTTTATAATTTGGAGGCTTCAAAAACACAATAAAAACATGTATATGATAGGTAGTACGATTATATAACTATTTGCCAATTTAAATGTAATAAAAAAAAAAAAATTAAGAGCGCTTACTCTAAAATTTGACTTAATTTCAGCCTATTATATTGTTATGCATAAGCTATAAACGTAAATCGAAATAAATTTTAGGCCCGAATACTATTACGTAATACTATAATACTTTACCTATTTCCTAATTCTTAATTGAGAACATTATTTTTGAGTCATATTTGTTTTTAATTTAATTTGTTGTGTGTGTGTGTGTGTGTGTGTGTGTGTGTGTGTGTGTTAAAATTTTTACATATATTCAGTATAATTTATAATGATCGTATTACATTATGCATTTTCCGTAGCAAATCGGATGTACACAATTGCAGTGAGTACTTTGTCGAAAAGGTCATTTTTCGCTTTCATAATACATGTCAGGTAAAACCGTTGATAAACGGTCCAATTTATATATATATATGTATATCATTTTTTGTAAAAACGATTTTGATATATTTTTTTATTACATCAAAACTTTTGACTATAGATTCTAGAAACTTGATACTATCATCAGTTATTCATTCATTTAATATAGCGTAGTACAATTAATGGTATTACATTTTTCAAAAAAATCATGAAAAAAATATAAAACTATATGGGAGACTGGACATTATAATCATCAACTAAAAAAACTGATAACATTGTATTTTAATTATTTGTAGACTCGATTAAATATATAATTTCAGAAAAATTCTATTCAAACACATTTATATATTTGTATTTTATTTTATTATTGTTTTTAATCCTCCTTAGTTCTTATTGTTCCTTGCATATACTTAATTTGTTTTTAATTTTAAATTGTCTAATATTACATTTACATCATAGTAATTTTTCGTCACATTTTTATACGATTTGCAATATTTTAAGACATGACGTGTGAATACAAGGTCACTCGTATCATGACTATTTCTATTGATTACATAAATATGTATTTTGAAAATCTTTATTCTTCAATTTGTTTTTAAGCACATATATTATATACGTAGGCAATTTTAAAAATGTCCTCTAAACACTAAATACTAAACCTAGCCGAAATCGGTTTTCAAATGTGATGAT
The DNA here is from genome assembly GCA_036289425.1 of Rhopalosiphum nymphaeae. NCBI lineage: Eukaryota > Metazoa > Arthropoda > Insecta > Hemiptera > Aphididae > Rhopalosiphum > Rhopalosiphum nymphaeae. The sequence goes on along the minus strand of JAZAQC010000034.1, from coordinate 913,353 downwards.
TTATCATTTTTTTTTTTTCATCATATAATGACATAATGTGCGACGCCAGCCAAGGTCAGTAAACCGAGATGTGTGACCAACGTTCATCTAGCTGTGTCTGTATTCATCACATTCATGTGTGTTATATATTTTTGATATAAACATATAATTATTATATATATATATTGCACTCGTTTTAATGAATTTCCAATGTAGTATCGTCTAAACGTAGCAATATTAACGTTTTTTAAGATGTGATTTAATAAAATATATTTGTTAATGCTTCAGCGTTCATGGTTATTATCATACCAACTTTTGATTAGTTTGAAAAACGAATATCTATAACAATATCTAAAATCTAATGATAAATTTTAAACTTTTAAAATTTTATGAGTTGAACTTATTTTGTCAAAACAAAAAAAAAATGTTTGATAATACGAATTGATATTTTATTCATTGTTGTAGATAAAATGGATTTTTGAAGTTTTTATGTACATCGATGTATTTAGGACAATTTATCGATTGATCGATATTATATAATATTAAGTTTGATTGTAAGGTTTTCATTGAATATATTATCTTATTTTGGTGACGGTTCTTCGCTGATAAGACAGATACCTATTATTATAGATACACGTAATATATTACTACGATGATGTACAGCAACGTTTCTGCACGACGTCTAGTATGCGCATTTACCGTCAACCCGGTTCATTAATAATACTACAAATATTCCGAAGCATGTTATAGATCCGTTATGTTTATAGTTTATCTTATACATTATTTTTAAGATGGTTAAAATGTTGTAAAAATGCGGCTGAAAAACATCGAAAAAAAATTACAATTAAATAACCAGCTATAGTAACGCTCGAAACAGGCGTTAAGCAAAAAATACTCCTCTGATATTTAAAGCTTATGAAGATTATAACTATACTTTAAAATTGACGGGTTTTGGTAAATATACATTCATTGATTTTGTCAAAGAGTTGTCTTTCTAAGACATATTTTCCAATCGCCGAGATGCAAAAGTGTCGAAATCTCAACCACAATTCTAATATTCTGTTCTATTTATCTGTCATCGTTGGGGTTTTAATCACGTCAACGTCAGATTTCAAATAATGTACTAAGAATGACACCAACAACAAAAATTGACGTAGTATTGGGAATTTTCGCAATATACTCTTTCGTTGTACGATCCGAAAATCAAATCTTCTATGTTTTATTATAATCACTTCATACATAATCACTACGTCAATTCATATATTATTGTACATACGCGCTACCAAATATTTTGATCTCATAAAAGACGTTTTTTAATAGCCAGTAATATATTTTGGATTTAATTTTAATAATATTGGAAGTCAAAGACAATTTTTTTAGATACAAATACGTAAATTATTAGTAATTCTTCGTTATAAAATAATATGTGAAAGAACGAAGTGTCTGTCAATAAAATAAACACATAAATAATATTATTAATATTATAACTATAAATTTACGAATTATTTTTATTACTTTTTACATAAATCAATTAACATAAGTTTTCACATGAGCATTGGAAAACAAATCCATCTTACTTTTTGTGTCGTTTAACTTATCATTTGGTAAATTTTCGGGCAGTGTTTGTCAAAATTGTTTCAATAAAAATAAAAATGAATAAATGTTTATGTAAGCAACATCAACATTACAATTTTAAAACATTTTTAATATTATTCTCAGCTGTTTTAAAATTTCGTTATTTTTTCATAATTCTACATATATTTTTTATTGTATATTGTAAACACTTTCAACTTTTTATAAAATGTGCATATTGCAGGAAACTGACGCAGCACTAATGCTTCTGCTGCTGTTGCTGTTGCTGCAGTATTACAGTACAGAAATATTTAAACATCAGAACAAGAACAAAATAAATCGTTAAATAAAAATGTTTAATACGTATAACGGTTTTTTGTTCGTAGCCAATGGAATATAAAATATATTTTACAATTTCTAACATAATTATTCAAAAAATAAATGTTCTTCTATATTCCGAAAACCACACAAGAAGTCCACAAGACGGCCACGGGGGAAACGGTAAGCGAGCTGGAAGGACAGAAGTTGGTCTATGAAATCACGCCAAGTGATGCGAATTCCAGTAACAGAACTATAGTTATATAACTGGCTAACTAAAATATGAAAACAGAAAACGGCGACGTAGTGAAAGACTTTGGTCCTGTAATTGTTATTATGATAACAACGGCTTGTAATGTTTGTACACATTCTTATTTTATTACAACTGACTAATAAAAAAAAACAACGTAGTGTGGAAAATATTTTAAAGGTAATTATGCAACAAGACATGTATAATACGGTTTATAAATTATAGTTGTTTTTTTTTTTTATTAATTACCTATGTAGTTGCAATGAAATATAAATATTAAATATGTAAAAAATATAATAAAAGTACAATCATTCAGTACTTAATACCTTGAATATGTCCGCCCACTTAAGACATTGAATGCAATTAACTCATTAAAAATTAATAATTAGACCGGTAGTATTTGTTTTTATTTTAGTTTTACTTTATACTTTTGTTTATCCATCAAATTGTATTATTGGTTTGAATAGGAATTATGCAGAATTATTTTAATATTATATTTAATTATTTATGATCTATCAATTTGATTAAAATTATTTTAATAGTCGACTGTTCAAAATATGATTATTCATAATTTAATGATGCATATTTTAATAATTTCTCATGTCCGTGCATCACTGAATACAGTTTTCTTTTATGCAACGAACCAACAAAATACCAATGAATAGTATTAGAATATTATATAAAACCATGAAATTAATTTTTGTATTCATATTATATTCATAATCTACATTGAAATACGAAACGGATACACGTATTACTTATATTATATGCACATCGCAATCATGTACATTCAGTGACATTTTAACATTCTTTACTAGACTCGCATGTTATTCATTTGTTATACCACCCGACCAAAAATATCTTTTTCATTTTTTTCGATATTTGAACACATGTAGTCAAGATTAAATAAATTATAATTAATACTATTGCGGAGTCTCTTGTATAGCACTTGGTTACAATTATTTTTATTTGGATCCCGGGTTAGGTAAATTTCATTATCATATTGTAATTATCGTAAACAGTGGCGAATCCAAGGGGGGGGGGGATAGTGGCTTACCCCCCAGACCTCTTCGACATTCTTTTTACTTACAATAAATATTTTAAATTATGTGATAATTCAATAATTATAATTGATTACATAATATCTATTTTGGAGAACATTGGGAATTTTATTGCCGTTATTGGAATGAAAACAGATACATTTAACATTAAAATAAACAACATAAGTATCATTAAAATGTATATATGGCTCAGAAGTAAATTTTTTAAGAGCCCCCCCCCCAAAAAATAAAATAAAAATTCAACTCTGGATTCGCTACTGATCGTAATAGGTAGGTTTATGATTTGCAAACTGTAATGCATTGGTAATTGGTAAAGACTATGGTAGTATTGCAAAAAATATAATCAACTACCCTAACTTAACTATTACCCATAATATAATACATTATAAAATGTATAAAAATTTAATACAAGATTAAAATAATTTTGTTCGTTTCATACATTAACAATGTAAATTTTAAAAATAAAATATTTGTTGAGAATTGATTTATAAGATTATTTATTTCAAAAATTATAACGAGCTTTCGATTCATGTAATTGTATGTGTAATTAAAACTTATTAATAAGTGACTATTACGTTATAGATGCTTATTATTTTATATTCACTGAAGCCTACAATTAATATCAACAATCGAATAATTATGATTCCTATATTAAATGAAATCATAATCATATCAATAATATTACTGTATTATGCAGATATTGAAATAGTTATTAGAGCTTAATATCTACCCACCACTCATCCCGTTACATCATGAATTATGTGATTTATGTATAGTTAAATAGTTAAATTCTTGCCGCCACTGCACAATATAATGGAGTACATATTATATAAAACAGCAATATGTTTCTTAATAGCATATTATTAAATTTGAACATAAAACTTTTCAATACCGATCACTTGTTATTATTAATTTATTATAATATAACGCTGTACGACATTCAATAATAATATGTATTACAAATATTTTCGGACATGCTTCCCTTCTCCCACAACTACAACGAATCCAACCTAAATGCCCATGAGATAATATGCATATAGTTTATTCTATTACGACTGTCGAATTTTAAAACATCGTCTATCGTAGACGCACTGAATGCTAATATTTTGGATACACAAAAGCCAACTAAATATACGTTTCCGCGACAGTCGCCGTGCAATCGTAATAATTTACTGTTTATGTATGTATAGGATGATCACGCAAATTTTACTTTACAAAAAACCGGCGAGATGGGAATCATAATTACCATCAAAATAGTACGCGATCAAAACTATTTTTAAAACAAACTTTATATGACCCTGCTAACATGTACACAGTAATAATTATTTGAAAAGTGATTACTAAAACAATCATTTTATTTGAAAGTTTTAGAGTATTTGAAAAAAATATTTTTAAAGATTTAACGTTATTGCAAAATACTTTTTTTGAAAAATTATTATACTTTCTACAGTTAATGATCATAATGTTTTTAAAGTTTTTTTTTACTTTTTATTTTTATGAATAACATAAATTTTTAACTTTTGATTTCGAAGCACAATATTTTACCTTGTGGACTTAAATACATGTAAAAACGTGATTTCATATTATCTAAAAAAAATATTTTTAAAATCATTAAAACTATTTGAAAAGAAATAATATTTACTTTCAAAATAATCACACCATATAATAAATATTTATTATAATATATTACATATATATCATCTGTAGAATTATTTATTTAAAATTACCTACGTGTCAATCATGATATAGAAAAGCCTTAATTATTTCCTTCCTAAATTGATAATAATTATCATATAGATTTTAAACGGTTTCTAAAAACGACAATTAATAGAAATTGAAAAAAAATAATCAATATCCGAGCCCACATAGGAAAAGTATTATTTTTGTATTAACCCCATAGTTGTACCATACATAGCATATATTTTTACATTATTTCAATCTGTATTTTTACTGTGAGCACTCCTTCGCTCTGAATTCCATTCATTTTTTTTATTATTATTTCAATTTCATTTCAATTTAGATTATTGCGATAGTATTTATTCCTTATTTTTTTTATTAAATAAACCAAATAAAGTGTATTTTTTATGTTACCGGTCTCAAGTACCATCAAAAAAGTCGTATTTAATCATATTAACTCTTCAAAGGTTGACGTTTCTAATAGTTTTGATCATCAGTATATTAAACTGTGGTATTGATATTGGATATAACGTAATTAATTAAATCAATTACAATCAAATGGTCATTAATTAAACTTATGATTCCAATGAAAATTATTGTATTGTATCTATGATAATAAGTACCTAATTATAGTGATTCTCGTTTATTTGCTTCATCCATTGTAACTGCTATTTTTTTATCTAGTCTAGTATATACACTTCTATTTTTAATTTTAAAGCACCATACTTAAAATATATTATTTTAAATAATCACATAAACATAAACTTCTTTTTTTAAATCATGTTATCACACGATATATTAATGTTGTCATGAACTATTATCTTTATTACATCAAATTTAATTATCTTGGCGCTGTACACGAATTGCGTTCCAATGTAAAAACATAATTTTCTTTCCATTTTACACAGGTTTAGGACTGAAAATTATGACTATCGGTAGATTAAAAATATTGATTTTTATCGTTTTTTATGCATTTAGAAGTAAACAAAATGAAAATGTGTAGGTTTAAATTATAGATGTGTAATATAATAATTAAAATAAAAAAAATAATAAAAAAGTTATAAATATAAAATTACAAAATTAAAAAACTGGTAAAAACTTGAATGGAAAACTTAATCCTAAAACAGGAATTTAAATAAATAACTGAAATATTGAATAAAAATATGAGAGTGAATCATTCTGTATAGTATAGTATTATCTAGACAAATTTAAATTCCAAATATACGAGAATTTATTGGTAGCCACCTAGTATCATAAATTGGCAGTATTTTTTATTTATTTTTTTTATATTACAACTGACAACACGCATATTTTAGACTCTGAGTGAAGCGATAGATGTATTGATTTTATAACGATGTACTATGTTTTTGCTTACAGAATATACAGTAGAAAGACAGCTTAGATCTTTAACTTTTAGCATAGTTTATGATAGTGAATTAAATTAGTTGGTACTTTTAATAGAACAAAATTAAAAATTCCCAATATTTTTCAAAATAATTGAGAAAAACAATTATATTTTGTTAAAATTCAAAAATAAATAACCGTAGAGACTTGAAATTGTCACTAAATATTTTTATTATCATTTTTCACGTGCTATATGGTATAATTTTCTAATTATAGATAAAATTAGTAAAAATTATGGAAATGTTAAAAATATTTAGTCGTTAAAAATGTTTAAATTTTATTTTGCAAAGTTTTAAAAATGGAATACTAGAGTAAATCATATTATAACAAAAAAATCTAAAAATTATATTTACTTGATTTGTTATACTGTATTGCAATGCATTTATATGATAATAGGTTGATATTGTTGAAAGACTCTACGCTAAGCATCATTTTTCGTAATCAATGATTTATCTTTGAATTCAAATTTAACACATCCATTACCGTGACCTTATCAATGACTAGGTATACTCAACACTTAATGTACAGAACAGAGTGGTTACCTACTTTCTCACTATTTTCCTTTTATTCTGCGGATGAGAACTTGTGGTCGTGACCAGATATAAATAATATTATGACGAAACGTCAACTGGTATAGTGTGATACATCAACAGAGCACTTCACGCGTTACAATACTATAATTTTGCTTTTATTATTATTACACAATAATATATACATTTAGAGACTTATTCAGGATTTTCCCACCCAGGTACTAATTTTATTTCTCTGCCTCCTACTAATAAATGTTGATTGTTGACAGTAAAAATGAATTGCACACATTCTACAGCTACACGATTTAATACGAAATACAAATGTTCAATAAATAAAAATAAAATGATATTTACGAAATTTCATAAACCAAAAGTAATCAATAACATTTCTTGGAAATCATAGATACAATAAAATAAAAATTAGACAAGATTTCAATATTCAACAAATTAATGTGTAAATGACTATAAATTAATTAATTTCTAATCATTAGAAGATAAGACTAGATCGTAGTAATGGTCAAATTATATTATATTAACACTATATACGCAAACATGTTCTTATTATAATTAACAAAGTGCCACTTGGGTCCATCACGCTCTCCTCTAAATACGTCACAGTGTGTATCATAATTATTTCTCGTCGATGTAATATAAATAAATATTATTTATGAAATAATATTTTAAACGCACAGACATTAATTGCTGTGAAAAATAATAATAGTTATAATTATTATTTATGTCTAACAATAAAGTACAACTGCACGTCTCTTGAAATTTAAATGCTTTTATATTATACTCTACAACAAATGGCTAACGACAATAATTACCGTACTGTTTGGTGTTCTATTAGTATAGTCATTAGTACCTAATAAGCGTTTTTTTTTTTTTTTAACACCGCGTAAACTTTGTTATTATTGCCGAAAATTATGTTCGAAATTTCCCTAGACGTATAATAATACAACACAAAAGTACCAACACATTTGTTTGCCAAAATAAGCACTAATTAATCGATAGTATTAAACTGAGGGGTTAAATATATATATATATATCGGTATAAATTATTATGTAACCGTTGTCGTTAGCATAACAATATAAACATTATACGCTAAAAGACTTTTAAACAATCGATGAAAATAATAATAATAATTTCATTTCTCATTTTCAAAGTTTTAAATAGTAATAATTATGATTATGTATTAATGTTTTCAATAACAATGAAATTAATTATAAAAATCATAGACAGCACGGTGGGCGCTGCACCCCGTACACCGTACAGAAATCAAATAAAACTATTGTTTTCTGAAAACGTTTAAATCTGATACAAACTGGAAAATGAAACAATTTCCGTTGTGCAGTACAAACGCGACAATAATCTAATCAGGATATTATGTTATTAAAACATTTTGCATCGCGTGATAGAAAAAAACGAGACTAAAAAACATAACATATTATTAACATATAGTGTATATTCCAGTTGCCAGTATACAATTTGATTTAACGTCGATCAATAAATAAAGAAACACTGTACACTTGCGCTATTTTTCCATTTATTCGTACTTTTTTTTCTTAAAAATATTACTATTTATATTTGCTTTCATGATGGGTACGTTATAACATAATGTTACGTCTTCGATTCGATTATTTCGTTTTATACTAACGCTTAAATAGGTATTTACTGTTCACTTGATTGCTTGCACAACTTCTTTTATTTTTTTATTCATCAATGAAAATTACAATTTACATATTACATACATATATTTATATTAATTTACCTCAATAAACAAAGCTTAATAAGCTTAATATGGTGAAGTAAACGAGTTAACATTAAGTAGTTTGAATATACATTTAAAATATAGAGCTAAAACTAGTTAAAATAATAATATTAATTTAAAACAACATTATTTACGATTTCATATTGTCGATTTAACGATTTAGTTTAATATATACGTATGTGTATATAATTAATAAAGAAAAACAATGTGTTCATCATAAAGATAACCTTGTTTTCTACTCACATTATTAAATGTACATTTTTTGATATCTAAAAATAAACAGTTGAAAACGATCTAGAAATGCAATAACGCCGTTATGTAAAATAACATCATCGGTCTTACAAACAGATCGTACTCGTCTGACGTCTATGACTGTAACGGCGCAGTTGCATTCCATTAATATTGCAATCTCATAATAATAATGTGCGTAAACCAGATACCTACTCACTATTTTACTATATTACAATACTGTTGTGAGTACATTACGATATCGTGTATTATCGCTTTTTATATTCCACAGCATTGCAGATCGTCTCTGTTCGATCCGATCACACGAAAACGTTTCTGACTTACCTATTGCAATAAGTATAGATCGAGAGCTCTACTCCCCGGAAAAATAATATCAGGTATTTAAGATGCATAATAAACCGCAGTAGTGCGGAAACCACTTTTGGGACTAACAACCCACCAAAGAATAATAATACGCTCAACATCCACTTGTAAAAGCATGTATTATCCAGACGTTGCAATTGCTAATTGTTATTATTATTATTATTATTATACAAAAGCTGTCAAACTGTACACTTTAAATACTTCATCACACGCTTATACATGCATTTCCGTCGACGGAAACTTTTTAATAATCCAAAACTTTACTAGTTTCGATGTTTTAATTGTATTTTTTTATGAGTACCTAACAATGTTACGTGTAATATCATAACAGCGTCGGAACTAATTTATACCGTTCTCGTCATAAACGAAAACTTATCAACGCCCACTGACTTGATGAATTATTGCAGACGTTCATCTCGTTTGCGCGTAATATCATATTATTATGAATAACAATTTAGGTAACTTAATAGTGACGTAACTATGAGAGACGATCAGGATGTAAATCTCCCCTTGACCTTTTTTGGTTATTTTTCGAATAAAAAGTGATTTATTGTTTTCGATGAAATTTTTAGGTATCGTAGTTGGATGATAAAAATTAAAACTAGCAGTGAACCGTCATTGATTTTTACAATTTAGGACGTTGACGATAAGTGACAATTTAGTGTTTTTATTAAGATTTACTCATTATCGATTTATCGCTCTCCTACTAATAATCACAAATAGGTGAGTAACACTAAATTTGAACAGTCTAGAAAACAGTATGCAATTACGTACAATCGTGTAACCACTTTACCGAATCAAACGTGGTACCGAACAAAACAACTATGACTGTTTGAACACTAAAGGTTAAGCGTGTACCATGGAGACTGCTGATATAGTAGTACCGCGATTATGTGAGCCTTTTTACAACTTTATTATAAGCTCGGATATTTCACAATTTTATCACATCGAACAGATGGATATGTTCGATTAAAGTCCTGGCGTGATTGAGCGATTGGAGGTGAGGAACATTGAGATTGTGTTCTGCTTTCGAAGTCAACATATAATATTAAACAACATGGGTGTGTTTTTTATACAATGAAAACACGGTTTTCCAAGAAGAGATTATGCTCGTCATACCTACACCATATTGCTATACGTCGTATGTCGTGTTATTTCTTAGTAAATAAAAAAATATTTACCTTAAAAAAAATCAATAAAATACGCCGTTCAAATATAAAAAAAAAAAATTACAAAAAACTGGAGCCTTGTGAAGTAGTTTCGTTCTTAAAAGTGTTTTCATGACAAAATAGTGATCTCTCTCCTCCTTCTCTAATGCCCGTAACACAACATAATGAATACAATTTATTATAATAACTATTATTTTTAACATCTATTTATAACATCATACTTATTATCATTGATTATAAAATTATACGGATAAATATACTATTTATAGTCAATAGTGCCATCAGTTTGAATCATATGTATAAATTAATATATTATATATTTGATAGAGTATAGTATATTAAAAGACCTTGAAACTGTCTTTTTTTTCTAAGATTTCAAAAGGTATAAATGTACCTATACCGTGTTTATAATAATTATACATAAGAAAACCTACGAAAAACGTTGGTAATATCTGACCTTGACAGAAAGTATTGCAGCGTATACGTCAAATTAGCATCAGTAGTATTTTAAGGTTATACCTATGATTCGAGTCAATTTTTTCATGAGGTTTTTATAAAGCAAAATGTTGTTAATGACGATTATTAATTTTTTACGCATCGACTGTTATCATGAGTACCTAAACATAATATTAAAATTATTATTTAAAAAATAATTTTTATCAGTTTGGTTATTATCGTGCTGTTTATTCCGGTGGTTCTCAACATTTTTGACATTATTACCCATTTAACAGTTAAATATTAGCAAATACTGAAATACCCCTCTCTCCCCGTTCAAAAAAAGTTTAATTTAAAAAAACAAAAAAAATAAATAAATATTATTTATTTGTTTTAAACATCAAAAAAAACTTAAAGAAAAGAGTTGTTTTAGTATCAATAATTAAACATAATATCAGTTAATAAGACGGCTGATATTGTTTATTTTTAACAATTTTATTAATATTCGGTTCAGTTTCAGTCAATGAACATCTTATTATGTCGTGTTCCAAATTCAATTGGTTTTTGCTTTTGTTTTCATAGTCACCATTGGTGGAAATCCACTATCACGCCTGTAAGTTGTGAAAAAAAAGATCAGCATTTTTAAGGCTTTTTTCGACAATAATGGATACACTCAATATCAATTTTTCGCCAAAATTTTGCTAGGTGTATGTTTCCAAAATCTATTTTTTGTGTGTTATCTTTGCGAAGTCCAAAAAATTATACTTTGGCTTCAATTTTAATATCTGAAAATACTGCTTCATCCACTGGAAAAATGTCCTAGTACCCAAGCATTTACTTGGCAATTTTCCACATCAAGAAAATATTTACCAATAGAATCTACAACTGGGTGATAAGTGAAAAGTTATTTGATCTGCGAATGAGCATTATTCATTTCTTGCGTCGAGCACCATTGTTAATTCTAGAAACAATAAAACGTCCTCAACTCCAATATTGTAGACAAGTACCTATACTAATTGACGAACAGTAAACGACTGACCGACTGCTGCAACGCAAACCATTAAATATTGAAATAATTTTATATTAGTAATATATTATATGCTATCTTAGCTGATTGCCCATTATAAAGAAATTTCCGGTGACTAAAGTAATGTCTATATAGGTTGCTGGGCGCTGGCAAATGGTATAGTTTTAACAAAATTAATTCTAAGAAATCTAAGATATTTGATATTCATTTAAAATAAAATTCAAGTAACGATAATTAACACTTAACGTCATAATAATACTATTGAAACATTATTTAAATTTTATAATTTACATTACAAATTTCAAATATTTTTGTCGGTAGGATTAAATAATGAATTAACAGTTTAATAGATAAAATAAATAATAATACATAGTAGATACCTACAATAAAAAAATATATAAATATATATTCATGTCTTTACCCCTCAGAAAATCAAGTTTTTATCTCTTGGTGGGGGGGGGGAGTAATTACCAGGTTGGGAATCGCTGGTTTATTCAATTTTCGTCGTCCTTATAATGGTTTTAAAACATTTTTGTAAATAAATTATACACTGTGCACCTATAAAGCTGTAAATTTATTTATTTATATTATCTTTATCTAGTAATATTTACAATATACACATTATTGTATGCAAATAAAAATATAACGAGCAAATAGGACGAAACGAAAAAAATTAATTTAACCAAGCGGAATGTCCGTGATTGAAAGGTACTACATCAGAATTCTTGTTCTTATTAATAAAATATGCATGGCAAATTCTGTGAACCACCGGTCGGTAAAAAATAACTTAACCGTAATTTAAAATACTAAAAAAATTAATATAAAAAAACTGCAATGCTTTGAAATAAAACAAGTGGAATATAATCTGTTCAGCTAATTATATTTCGTTATTTATATAATGTATAGTCGTTATGGTTTAGGTACTATACAAATAATGAAAAATGCTAATATAGGTGCACTTTATAATTCTCGTACAACGATAAAAAAAACATAAATTGTTTAAAATATAGCGTTGAATATTCAAATTATTATTTCATCTACGCACCGCCATATATTATATGTCATCCTACGTAATTATTCATAACAATGCGGTTTAATACTTTAAAACATTATATCCTCGGTGTGGATTAATTGATTAGGCCTTAATTGAACCGATTATTCTATAAAATACATACATAGTGCAGGTTCCTGTTTCAAACAAACCACCATTGTTTGTCGCTGTTATATACCATTGCAGGTTTTAAATAATTGTGAAACAAAATGTGTACAATTAATGGTTGTACACTAGTACAGAGTGATTAAACATTGCCAAATATGTTCGCCCCCGTTTTAACCTTATTTAGATATTTTGATCAAGTTCTAATTTTTTAAATTCCTACGTTGGTAAGTACTTAAACTACTTAAGGACCATATTTTCAAGTACTTATTTTTTTTACTTTGAATGTCGTCTTTATTTTCTTGAAAATGTTATGCATTGAACATTCAAATAAGTTACTATGTACAAAGGATGATAGTCTTTAAAAATAGCTTATAACAAAATTTAAAAATATTATTATTATTCTGAGACATGTTTTACAGATTATAAAATTTTAATTAATTGTTATCATTTTCAAACTTTATTTTCATATATTTATTCTTAATTTTATTTAAAGTTAAAAATGGTAATTCTGAAAAAAATAAATTCGCATCACTACAGAGTACTCTTTAAAATTTAAGTATTACAAAATATGGTTCTACCTACTTAAAAATTCTAAAAATCAGAATTTGAATAAATGCATTATTAAAGAATAAAAGAGGGTGAATATGATTTGGGAATTACCATATATAAAAAAGATATAGACGTTAAGTACTTGAGTCAAATTATTCACATCAATTTACTTAGATAATATAATATTATTATGATGTTACGGCTAGGTTACGTCTAAATAATCAAACTTTATAGTAATAATAATTATTATTAATATTAATATTTAACATCAACAAATACTAAAAAATAAAATTTTCGGTTAATGTTTTTCAAGAAATTATTCGTATCTATAAATACCCAAATCTCAATTAAAACTATAGAAAACAATTTTAATATGAAAAATATACTGAACAAAATAGGTTATAATAATTATTAGTACCTATTATTATTTTAAATATCTGAAACAATGAACCTAACTTAAAAAAAACAAAACAATTTCCATTACTACTTTAAAACACATTGTTTAATCGAATATCGATTAAAACATCGATGACACTTTATAAATATATTATAAATAAATTGTATAAAATATACAGAATATTTTAAATAGATCGTTAGGCTCAAAATCATATATTATTTTACTGTTCTTATATTTCAACTACATTTGAATTTTTTTTTCCAACTACTATTGATATCAGCCATAAGCAATAATATACATAAAACCTTATCCGGCCATATATGCGTACATAATACAGTAAATCAATACCTTTACTGTTAAAATACTGCAGGATATCATATTATTATATAATAATAATATTATAGTTTGTTCAACTTTTATTTTGTACATTAAATTTATTTTGTCCGCACTAGTATTACTGGTATGGTAGATAGCGGGGTCAGGATGGAATATCTAAAATGGCCATAGGATTGCACAAAATTATTGTCAAATTGAAACTTTCAACTAGAAATATAAAGACGTGTCAAAAACCATGAACAAATATATTGCAGGCACGTGATCGGTGGGGAAAAAGACCGTTTAGCGTTAAAACATATATACCAACGAAAATCGAACTGAGTTATTAGACATTATTATAGATAATCTACCGCAGAACTTTGCGGGTATTAAACTAGAACTTTTTTTCGTGTAACGATTTTACCCTCGTGCGAGTAAATCGCTACACGTTGAAACACAAATGGACACCTCTATTTAGATGGCATGTGCTGATCGACTTGTATAACAAAGAACAAAATCTATGGTTCCTATTCACCCTCTGCAAAACGTATCATTTAGCTGACATCTCCATCATTCGTTATCAAAAAGAAAATAATACATTCGACCCGTACATAAACAGAACATTTAATTTTTGTAACATTTTAATTGACAATAATCCGGGCTTTTTTAGTTTAAATGGTTTGGGAAAAGATAAATATAACCTTAAAATAATCTTAACAACAATATATCTACGTTAAAATTAATTTACATGAAATGCAATGTTAACAGTTATCTAATATAAATACAAAATATTATTTAAATTTTACAATTTAACGTGATATACATAAAGACAAACATGAAGCTAATATATCATTGGCCTTTAATAACTCGATGTACGTACTATATTCTAGTCTGCACACTTCGAGGTAAGAACCTAATTTATCTATGGTTATAATATTTTTTAAGTTGACCAAACATGTCTCGAGTAATATCCGTCATTTTGAAATACAATTAACTACGTTGTAAAAACTGAAAAAATAACCTTTAATAATTTAATATTTTATCTATGCAATTGCATTGCATGATGGTAAACAAAACATTATATTATTATTTCATTTTTAGATTCCAATAGTGAAAGAAATACAATCAAACTGTAAAGGAAAAAATAAAATTTCATAATTAAACAATACCTAACAAACACTTATTTCCAAACACATAAAAGTAAATAAATCATTTATATCACATCATTAAATGACTATATACTAAAAATATCTGATACGTAGCAACGATGAACATGATAACGAAGTAGAATAAACCCTAAAAGTTCTGATATCCAATCAATATATACCTTATATTTTAATGAAATATAATAATATATTACGGTGATTAAGCAATTTAGTATTTCAATATAATTAATGAATAATAATATCCAACAAACTAAACTATGTTTAATTAATAAGAAAATATATGTGCAATGTGCGAGTAAGAAATGCAAAAGCTTATGTTTTACAACAGAACTGTTACAACCATTAAAATTTCTTATCATTATATTATTATTATTATTATTATTGTTGTTGTCGTTAATGTTAATTAGGAATATTATTATCCAATTTACTACCCATCGAAACATAACGTTTTTCTGGACATAATTTATTCGTCAACCCTATTTGTATTCTATTATATCAAAAGAATGCTTATCGTAAAAAGATCATCTTATTTTCAGAAATAAATGCAATTCAATACGCCTTTGTACAATTTATTGCCTGTCAACTAAATGCTTGCGTTTAAATTATCGGTATTCCGTACAGATAAACAGTAAAAGTTATCATAAAAGCATATTTTTATTATCTACACGGGTTTTTCAATATATTTAATTAATTTTTATTTAAAAGTTCGTTTGTCGAATAAGGCCCGTCCATCATCACTATTTTCACTGGAGAACTATATATATATATATATTCTGACGTGTATACCGTTTAAAAATCAGACAGTTGTCGATTTAATTAATTTTTGAAATGGGTTGCGATACGTATTATATTTTTTTCTCGTTATCGCTTGATCTATTTTTCAAAAAATCAACACAAATACATCCGAACGATACCAAAAATATACAACTTACATAATATTTTAAAGAAAATATCGTTCGCCTTAAGCGGTATAAAATGTGTCGGCTATGCAGTATATATTTTAACAGAGAAATAATATATTCGAACCCCAAAAACCCTGTCTGTAAAGTTTGTCATCCGATGTGTTTGTACCACAAATTCAAAATGTGTCAATATTTTGCATATTTTCGGCAATTTACCCGTTTTTTCGATAGCTTCCAAAATAGTCTGGTTGATTCGAAAAATGTACGAATAAGAAACTTAGAAAACTTGACGAAAAATGAGTGGAACGAATGAAAACTTATTTGCGATTATTTATAATTAATTTTCGAAATATTGGCACATTTTTTTAATCGATTGGACATACAATACGGTAGATCAATCTCACCGACACACGATAAATACTGATATTATAATATTATATATTAGCAGCTGCCGCACTAACGAATAACGATGTGACGTCGTCTTGTTATTACTAACGCGAGAAAAGACGGGGACGCGTACAATACATAATATGTATAGGTAGACTTGGAGAACGGCATAAAATAAATATTATGCGAATTACTCCAGAGTGTACCGTTTTCCGTTTTCGACGGCCAACAATAAAGTACCCATCGTCGTACGCTGCAGAAAGTCCTCGATGCAGGGTGTGATGTGCGGGTGAGCGTAAAAAAAAGCACACTCCAACGCACAGGAAACACCACGGATGTGCGAGGTAAGAAACGGACCTGACATTTTTTTTTAAAAATTTATTCAAATACAACTGTACCATCGTTTTTGAATGTTTCTACGGTTTTACGACTAGCAGAAAGTTATATATATGTTTTTTATTGGTGACCGAATAAATTGCGAAAATCGAATAATATTCACGTTGCGTAAGTATGAACATATGTATTATTATATAATATTAATACTTGTCAGGAAGACGGTAAAAAAAAGTTTGGTACGAAAAACGTTGTCGGTATAGTGACGGGGCCCTACTACACAACAATCATTTGCTACAGGCATGTTGTATAAACCACTCGAAAATTTGAATTTTTATTCTTGCATTATAATTTAACTCAAAATCTGATCGCAAATTTTCGAACACGTATGATTTTATGCATCAAGTTAAACGCAATGTTACAAAAAAATATGTTATGAGCGTTTATAGTTTAAATTTAGATGAAATATGAATATTAATGTAAGGTAAGATAACAAATTTCTATCAATTCATTTTTTTATTTTTTTGTAATTAAAAAACAATTAATAATATATATCCATTATTATAATACGTGGATATTAAATTACAATTCACATTAAGTTATGATTAAGTATTTCGTTTGTATTAAAAATGACCTATAACTACGTAAAAATTGTGTTTTTAAATTTTTTATCTATGCCATGAAAATGATACAGTCGCATTCTTACCTATAAAATAATGTCACATATTGCATTAAAAAAAAAAAAAAAAAATCACGATAATATATTTTATTACAATATTATATCATGCGAATAAGGTGTTATGACATTATGCGTATATTATATGAAAACAACTTGTGAAATATACTATATTGGCACTATAAACAATTTTATCGACAATTTTCTGACCAGCGTTACAATAATTATTATTTTAACAATATCAACTTTGTATATTTAACATTTTTTATTATATATTTTACGATGAATACATCATGTTTAAGTTATTTTCAATAAATATTTAAACTAATTTACTTCAAATAGTTATTATCAGGTAACAAAGCGAATATAAATTCGTACAGAAATAATATTAACAAATAAATTTGTATTTGAACATAAGCTCAATAAATTGAACGAAGTGTTCACACTTTGGCATTGTACGTTGTATGATACCATCAAAAATGCAATAAACTAATTTTTAATGATATTCATATTTATTTAGGTCTCAACCAAAAGTATACCAAGAGTAGAACGCAGTTTTCCAACGAGTAACCACAACATACAAAATACAAATAAAACAATTTTACAAACCAATAATAAGTGATCAAAGATAAATAATAAAAATATGATTTGCAAATTCAAAGAGATTGAGATAAGAAGAAAACATAAAGAGGAAAATATTTAACAGCACTAATAAAAAAATATGGAACACTCAGTGGAAAAAATGGTAAATAAAAGTTATTAATTTAACCATTTTTTTTTTCACCAACATTTATTAAAGAATAATATGCTCAATTTTTCGTTAACGTTAACGCTACGCGTATACAAAAAGTCAGTAATTACTTGTAAGTACTTCAGTACTTATATTGTTTTACAAATACTAATTGTACATGATAAATTCTAAATTACCACAAAGCGAAAGAGTTTGTATTTAATTTAAAATTTATAAACAATTCTTCTTTACATAATAATTCACAATTATAAATCAAATATTATGTGTGTACCTATATAATTAAAAACGTCAATCTGTTAATTATAATATCATATGTTTGAATTCAACGAAAAAAATCATAACCGCTGCAGTTTATAATCAATTTAATTCAAAACGAAATCGATCGGCATAAAAAGGACGGAAGCGGAATACTGCAATAGTAATAAAAATAATAATAATAATAATAATGGCCGTACGCCCGTACGATAGTCGAGTCACAAAATTCTTCGAATACTTATTCTAAATCAATATAAGATTTAACAGTCGAGTATATTACACAAAACTCATTATTATACGACTATTCGGTAGCATGCCTAAAACGATCAAATAATTCAACTACAAAAAAATGCATTTATTTCCACACTGTGCTCGCACCCCATCCCCGAATGCTTGTTTTAATAATAATCCAATTAAAATGGTTTGGGAGAAAACTTGGGAGGTAAAAAATGGCGCTTCATTGCCTTTTGGTAATCTTTGAATCAGTTATTCCAGATGAATCTGATTATGAGACATCGTTGTAATCTGGTTCTCGAGGTGCTTATACCGTACAAAAGCTAACGCGACTGCCGACTGTCTTTCAACTTCACTTAACAGTCGGTATGGTGCCTCCGCAGTCGGTGCAATCCCGTAATATTAATATTCATTATATGCTTATAATTGCCGAATTATTCGTAAAATTACGCACCAGTGTCTGTGTGCTATAGAAATTAGAAAGCCCGTCATTATTTCAACAAGACTAAAACCAAACACATTTACTTATTATTACAGTTGCAATCAATACACACGACGTCTCGATTTCCGACTTTTCCAAACAACTGCAAAACCGATCGGAATAGACTCATTAATGATCAGCCCACTCAATTTCTACCGGTTATAGTATAGGTGCAAATTCAATTTTCGTGTACTTTGATTCCTTATATGTCTTACAGCATTTTGCACAACATATTATTCATTGTCGAGCATAAATGTTGAAATGTATCCAATTAACGGTGCTTTCTTAACTTTTTCTGTTCACGTCAGGCTTATTATTAATTAATTTTCGAAATTCCCATATACTCTTAAACCGTTTGCTTTGTACCTTCGTCTCAATCCGAGAATTTTTTATCTCTTTTCTTTGTGTACAATTTGTATTGCAACTCATTTTAGACGCCTATCTTTCAGGTGATTATCAAAACAATAATATTTTACTTTTGATGGCGATTATTGGATTTTTCATTTAATAATGTATATTAACAGAATTTCATTAAAAATGGTTTTTATATTCATATCAAAAAAGTTTAAATAATAATAATAATAATAATAAAACAATTTCATCAAAATACTATTTTAATATTGACAATATACACATGTAACTCTCCATAAATTGTTGTAAATACGTAGCTTTATATTATAATCATAAAATATTACATAATAATATAGTCATATAATTAACTATTGAATACAACTATACATGTAATGTCTCAAGACTCAAGCTATACGTATTGGTAAAAAACGTAATAATTATGAATCCGGAGACTCAACCCCCAGAAATTTCAATAGCCTTCCCTTCTCCCCTCTTACCCAAATAGAATTATAAGTACATTTATGAACCATGTAAATAGTGATTTCAGGAATGTGGAGCAATTGTATTTGAATAATGCTAGTCCCCCTCCAATTCTCTCACTCTATTCATTTTAATAATCTATTTTAATGGCATGATATTATGATAAATATATTAATAAGTCGATCAAATTTTAATTAAACTCATTATGAACCAATAATCGAGTACTATTATATCACACAAATTATACGAAACATAATATAGTAGTTTATTATTAAATATTTAATTATAAGCTATTCATAAAATGTTTTTTTCCTTTTGTTATGTAACTTCAAAATATGCACATAATTCATATAATTTTTAATAATTAATAGCAGAAAAACAATCTTCGACACATCGTTTGTAGTTTTAGAAACAAAAGTCCATCGTTATACATCCCAATCGTATTTTTCCGTGAATAAATATAATCTACATTATATAAATATATATATACAAACTCAATAATGTCTTGTTCTTTAGAAATAATAACAAAAAACAAGTATTTAATCATACCGCATTTCAACTGCAAAAAAAATTGTCTTTTACTTAAAAGATATAAAATATACAAGTTTATGTTGATGTACAATTTATTATATAGAGCAAGGGAAAAAAATCATTATATATTAAATAATATGTTGCAATCTTAATATATATTTTTAAACGTTCTGCTTCCGTCACTTTTGTATTTTTATAACGTTTATAGTAATATATCGAACCATTTCAATTTTTAATTAACTAATCATTATTGTTTAAATTTAAATTAATGTTAAATACTAAACGCAGTTAAATGAACACGCGCTCAAACATTTTATACTATACAATGCCATCGAGACAAAATGAATATACGAGTAGTATATGCAATATGCATAATATAATATAGAGATTTTTATTTTTTAATAAGTAATGTATGAAAATTGTTTCAAATATAGTTTAAAACGTTTTATTCCTAATAAATCTAAATGAAAAACGGCATTACAAAATAAATCCTCTTTTTTTATTATACATTAAAACGATATTACCTCACAACGTTGTCCCCGAAAATAATCCAGAAAATATAATTTAATTAACAAAATTAATTTAAAGCGCCCCTTTATATTGAACAGTATGAATCTCATATAAAGTCATTCTCCGTCATAGATTTAATTCCTTATATTTGGGCCTATGCTGGATTAAAGTTTTAAGCGGTTATCAAATAACGCCATGGATTTTCCATTAAATAATCTATCGTTTCGTTTGACCTCATTATCATCTTTGACCAGGGTCCATATCTAAGTATAAATATTCCGTACGGAACTCTACGACGAGAAATGTATTGTGCATGCTGCAGTTTCATTCTCGTAAATTTTGATTGTGTTGTCAACATGCAACAGATTGTTATTTACCGATTAAAAAATATGAATATAACCATTTAAACAAAAAAAAAGGAAATTATTTTATAATAAATAAAATCTCTCCATTATAAAATGTTACTGACGATGACGTTTACTAATCTATCAATATTACTAAATTATTTAATAATAAAATACAGTATTATCTATGTGTAACATGTTATTGTATAAGAACCTTGTAGCATTTAATTACATAGTGGTGACTTGTTTAAGTCTTAAGGGAATCGAGAGCGGTTGATGTTATTAGTCTAATTAATATTACTTTTCTGGCTAGGCCTCTTTTAAATAATAAACCACAAATTCTACCCTAGTACATATACAAAAAGGAGTGTGCTAAGGGAGAAGGGAGAGGGAAACAAATGAGCATTTACTCTAGAGCACCAATATATAAGTATCAATAATTATTATTTAAATTTGTTTAAAAATAAAGTTGAAAATTTGTCATTATTGCTAGGGAGGTAATCTACAGCAATGATTAATCTATGGTAAGAATATTTGATTCTAATTGTAACCACAGTGAATTGAGATGCAGTGTTACAATGTATATACCTATTCAATGTACGTCGTATTCATAATTAATGACGATGACCTAAAAAGAAGTTTGAAATATGATACTAAAATATTTTAATCTATCAATTTATGAATAGATATAAGAAGAGTTTTGGTATGATAATTAAAAAAAGTTTGTGGAGAAAGGGATAATCGTACATATTGTTTTCAAATTTGAGAGGTTTTATTCTTCGAAAGCCCGTTCATAAGGATGCAGGCATTGCTAATATTTGACCTTGGGCGCCAAATTCATCAACACAAATCTACCTGCAGCAAACGAATATTGTGTACTAAGTGTAGTATTTTTTTTCGTAAAAATATTACATGTCGGTACTGTTTATAACCTACCATCAGTTTAATCGTTTCAGAATCGTATTTAACCGCTTTCGACTATACAAACATTTGTTTTCTAAGGACCCTCAACGGCAGGTACTCGTAGCAATATTTATACTCCTATGTCTGAACCGGAATAACGTCGTTGTGTTGGTGTAAATAGTACATACTTTCGATTTTTTTTTCTATACGTTTGCACGTCAATGACGATTACCCTGAAACCTGTACAAATATTAATAACGAGATATTATTTTAAAAAAATGCCATTAGTTTTATTTCGTTTGATATTTTATTACTCGGCGAAAACAAAACCGAATAAATACGCACAGACGAGGAGTGTTTACTAAATTATCGAGGTGTCGTAACAACCGTTTTTATACGCACTTCCAAAGGTGCATTAATAAGTTAAAAACAATTTTTAACCATACCAATTAGTCAATTTTCTAGATTAACTAATTAATAAAAAATCTATTGTAAAGAATTAGCTTTTCCCTATTAATTTGAAAAACAATACGTTAACGTCGTATTTGTACAATCTATAAACGTAGGTAACCACGACTAATATTTTAACTGTTGTTTTAATTATATAATCATTCTATATAATATATATAGATGATAGAACAATTATTTTAAATAGATACAGATAATATTATAATATTATTATTAATGAATTAATAACGTAAAGTTAAACACACACGTGTAAACCGTACCAGTAATGTGAAATTAAAATAAATATTGTACGGTGCATTTTTAATATAATATTTATACTCCGTTCGCCAAGAGAATGTGATTACTTCACAAATGTGACTAAGAGGAAAAAGTTAAAAAGTAGGGGTACGATGCGTTTTGATTTGTGTGCAACCACATTCTCTAGATGAACTTAACTTAATATTTTTCAATAACTTTCCCGCCTTTTAACACTTCGATAATAATTTACGTGTGTATTGTAACACCTTCTATACGTCTCTATCTGAGTCGAGCACCAAAATCTCTCACAAACATATCCACACGATATTATTATCATAATATAATAGAGAGTACCGTCGAGCCATTAATCTTTTAGTCAAGTGCTACAATCCGCGGTTATATTCGGACATTGACATTCCACCCTTGCACGTCTGGTAAAATAATCCAAAAAGTGAGTCGGGCAGAGGCAGGTACTTTTAAATGTACAAACCCATATCACATACGTCACAAGATTGATCGTCGCGGTGTTTCACGGCAAACTCAAGAGTATTATTCCATGTTAGATGGAAGATAATATTATGGTTTTGTCTCTTTGTATTGTAGAATGTCAAGCGCGTGACCTGCAAACCATCGATTCGTTGGATCAATCGAAACGTCAGAAATTCGAGCAGCAGTTTTGGTCTACCGTTGAAAATGATAAATTTAGAACGCGATTTACGACTGCTGGGCTATAGTATTATAAACAACGTAACGAGTACGAAAATATTATACATACTATATGAAATAACATGAATTATTTGTATGATTGTATGTGACACTGACGAAAGGCGTTACAGAAAATCACAGAAATAGAACTGTCATATAGTATAATATTACCTACACCATAATTTTTCAAAGTACATAAATTTATACATCAAAATCATAATAAAAATAGTTTTTTAAAAGGATATTTCATGTATTATAATACGTGCTTAATTGCTATTAATATTAACTAATTGGATTCATATACGTTTAACTACTATTTATCTCGTACATTGTTACAATGTAAATTCTTGTCTGTTACTGGATATATTGTAGTATTAAACATAAATAGGCGATTGCTTACTACATAACCATTCTACGGTTTTTATTACTAAAGTTATCACCGTTAGCTTGCAGAATAGTTTAAACCAATTTGAGTTTTTTCGACAAATTTCTATCAGCTAAAATAAGTTCTCCGGTATACTGTATACACCAATAACTAGGACCTAGATTAGTAGTGTAGAATTATGTTAATACAATTCTTAATAATATTGCCCCTGCTAAGTTTTGTTGCAATTCTTTCATTTTCAATTTTAATGTTTTTTACCAGATTATTTCCATACTTGTAATAAACAAATAAATAATTAACAATAATAAATTATTATATTCTATGTAAAATATATTCATACTAAAACGTGAAGGTTAAAATAGATAATTATACTAAATCAATTAGTTTAGTATTTGTTTATTTTTCCGATATATAAAGAAAAATATATACAATTTTAAAAAATACAATTTTAGTTAGTTGATATTCTCAATTTGTATACACCCGATACATAATAAGTACAATAATTCCATACGTCAAAATATATATACTTTATATTATAAATCGTGAGTTTACCAATAACAAATCAAATTTGACACGTAATAATAATATGCAAACGAAATAAAAAAAATATTTCGAATCTTCGAATTAAAGTACAAATTTTACTGTAGTGATATAAATGTCACAAAAAATTCCCCAATAAAATACCTAATTCAGATATGTGTCTATACGATTAACTAAAATATAAAAACAAACGTCAGTAGGCATTGTTTATTAAACATGCATACAGGTTAAGGTCAAATGTTCATTAAAGGCGTTTGGAGACAATTTATTTCATACTCTATATAATAGTATAATATATTATGTACTACCTATATATAGTATATTATTTCTAGTTCGCCACCGTTAACCTTCCTTTCAATTAAATTTTATTCGAAAAACTCGTTCAGCAGAAATAAAATACCTATTCACTCATACCGTGCGATGGCTTGCATTATACACAGCAAGTATGCTTGTTTCATGTACTGTAAGTGTAGTAATAATAATATATTATTATGAATACACTGCACAGGTCGGAAACGAGAAGGCCTTCGTTCACGTTCAGTTTTCGCGATCGTCCGACAACGGTCGATAGAATAATATCTCAATAGCGCCCGAAATCGAAATCAACCAGAAATCTGATCAGATACATTAACGAAGCTAAACAGTTAATTTAATAAAAAAAAAAACGTATTAAATAATTTAATAAAAACGAAATATGTAAATAATTTGAATCGTAAAGTTGACTAATAACTACGCAATCGATGCCTTGAAATAATTAAAAATAATAATAATAACATACCTCGCACAAATATAACATTATAAATTATAATATTATATACCTACCTAGTAACCTAGTATAAGATTTCTAAAAAATCAAAATAAGGTTGCCAAAAATGACGAAATTATAGTATTATTGCCATAATAATTCCACTCGTAATATTGAGTAGATATTTTAAAGGTAAACATTATACTTTTTATGAATATCAAGTTTTTTTTTTGATAATTTTAATTTATTACAAACAAACAATTTAAAAAAATATTTATTCCTTTTTATCGTTATCAATTTTAAAATTTTACTTTTTTGAATATACATTTTTTATTTCATATTCCAAAGCTGAGCAAAATATTTATTTTGAATATTTCAATGCATAAAATTTTAATTTTAAAGGAGTGGTCAATTGGTGATAACATTTTTAAGTACAGTTATAAATCATATATAATGACTTTCAAAGGACCGGGGAAAATAGGTCATAATAACTGATAAACATTATAGCAACTAAAATTTAAAAATATGTATTGCAAAACAGTAGATACACATTTTATTAGATTTTAATCACAATTTATTAACATAATAATTTAAAACATTGGAATTTCGTTGGGACTTTTAATATTTGGTCATTAATCCTAGTATGCCACAACAATCGGTGTCATTAAAAATAATTTCAACCAATAATATTTAGATGAACGATTTTATAAAAATATTTTTTGTGGGTACTGATTTTAACCTTTCTAAAAAAAAAAGAAAATCGTTAACATTTTTTGAGCAAAGGAACATATTTTACTTTTAAAATAATTATCTCGTGATGTCTACCTATACCTAAGTATATATTATTATACTTCTGCAGTAATTCTAATGCCCAAGCGATGTATCTCGGGAGCCATATTATGTCATTACTTAGATACTTTAATTCTTTAATAATATACATATTAATTATTATACATATATATGGGACACTTTTAAAATAAAATGTAATTATAACGAGTTCATTAATAAAAAGTGAATCTTTTTTTTTCGCCAACAAATAAAAACCGGTTTTATAGTATGTAAAGATTCACTATGTTACGGATGTGCCGTCACAATGGGACAATATATCGTTATATAATTACGTATAAAATAATATAGTGAAGGTAAACTTGATGCAGGTCAGGGGCACAATACAATATATGGTGTGTATAATATTATTGTTGATTAATATGGTAACTTTGCCCCAGTGTGAAACTTATTATTATAATATTACGATAAAGTTGTATGACAAAATATGACAAATATATTATACAAATTAATGCCGCCGTCTATACGGCTGTTAAAACAATATATTTTGTTGCGTTTTACGATTATTTGGTATCTACGTCCGATGGAAAATTATAATTTTCGTTGGCCAATCTGATCAAACGTTGACTTATACGTGATTACTGATAAAATAAAATGTGTTTCCGTTCGTAGAATCTAAAAATAAGAATGTCGATTGTAATAAAATCTCCCTGGATCGTGTGTAAAATTTTCAACGAATGTATATGTATTAACATTTCTATCGAAGTTATTTGATGAGTTGTGTGGATTTTTTACTACGCGATGTTCTGTAACTTGAACGAAAAGTTGCATTTCTCCCTTGACATTTTTTGTTCTCTAATATAATATATAGATAGGTGTCTATAAGTGGTAGCGTAACACCACTTGTGTAATATCATAATGCTAAAATAATACAAATCGAATTGAATGGTTTGTTTTTAGAGCCATCATCGACGTTGGTCAATATAATATCAACGTTTCGTATTGGTACATGTCTGATGAATGATTATTGGCAACACACAGCACGCGTAAAGCGACAAAGAGCTAAAAGAAAAGAAAAACTAAAATCAGCACTGTAATCTATAGTGACGATGCATCAATTTTGGTAATATATTCGATAAAACTTCATGGCTAACAGAAAAGATGTCAAATTTCAAAACGCGATTAAGTTCATTATAAAAGTGTCTTACACGGCGAGTGACTTTTGATTTTTTTGTCGGCAAAGATCGTTGGATTTTCTTGATCTGACATAAAATTGGAGAGTTTACAACCACATTATATACAGTTAATATTATATATAAACAGTGGCGCATTCAATTGGAAACAAATATAACCTGCAACAGTGCGAACATCAAACTCAACCGGAAATTATGAAAATAATAGCCTATTTTGTGGAAACGCATTAGCTATATTATATTATATAGAATGTTCCACCGCGAGATAGTCTATTGCCAATGACTTTACATTTAATATTTTTGAAATATGATTTTGAAGAATTGTTTTTTTATTAGAGATTCGCTATATAGTTAAAATATATAATGTCAGTTTGTTTTCCCTAAGCTTAAAGTAATAAAACTAAAAATAATTTATAATTGTCGTGGTTCTTAATTATATACACTAATTAGAGATGGCCAATTTAAACAGTGTTAATTAGTATGGGAGTATTTTTAAAGTTTACTTACTAATTTTCATTAAGCATTCAAATACAGTTTTGTAAGTTTTAAAGTTTAAACAATGTAAGGCGGCACTAATATAGTAAAAACATTACACTTTACGTAGTATATCATACAACGCAAACAGAAGTTTTCTTACTCATTTATATATATTTTATTTTTAAATACCCGATACCGTTGAAGTACCTAAAAGAATGATAATACCCAAAACAATCTGAAATCAAATTGAAAACAAATTGAAAATCCAATACAAAAAATATATATTTCGATTTTCAATAAGTATTTATTTCCATTCCAAGATATAAAAATTGTAAAATTAATTGTTATTTTAATAAAACTAATAACAATATTTTAATATTCCTAATCACCTAAAAGCTAAAGTTAATTATTATTTATATGCCCGTGAAAAATATAACACAAGAATAAAATTAGAAAAAATAATAATTAAAGAATTAAAAATTGTTAGATCTTTAAATAAAAATGTTTAACATAAAAATAAACAATTTAAAAATAAGAATTCACAGTATCCAAAAGTATTATTATATCTTTAGAAAATAAAAAACTAGTTTAGACCTGTAGTCATTTCTATAAGGTAGATAATATTAAAATAATTAAAAAATAAACATAAATACTAAAACATCAATAAACACCTAATAAAAGTAGATTATTAACTCACGTGTTATTATTCTATAATTTACATGAATGTTTAGTATATTTTTAAGATTATAAAAAAATACCAAAACTATTAAATTGATACAACAATATTTTAGTATAAAAATATTTACCCTACGTGCTTTCAAAGCACCCAATACCCGTGTTCAAATTTAGGTAGTCAGTATCCGAAATATTATTGAAGGGTATCAATACCGGTTTTCAATAATCAATATAATTTTGAATAACCGATACCAACATCAGAATTCATTATTTCGGATTCAAAGCCCTGACCTATATAAGGCTATTGGTGACGATTATTATTAAAATATACGCTAATACCGTATAAAATTTATCACTTGATATAAATACTCGAATATAGCTCAAATTGGGAGGGAGAAGGTTTTAGCTAATTTAACCCTTTCTGGCTACGCCGTTTAATTAAAACCGCATGTAGGAATACATACACAATGTATTACTAATATTCATTAAAATCATATTAATGATTAATATGAACATTGATTATAAATACTAGTAATTATAAGTTACAATAAATGATATTCATATCAATGTTATTATCATCGAACATTGAGCAATATATTAAAAGAACGTCTAACCGACATGTGATAAGTACGTGTTACAAATGAACAATGCAGCAAATCTATGTTCAGTGAAACAAATTTTTACCTTTAATATTAAAATTATATTTTATCAAATTTAAAGGTAAATTCTTACCTTATAATAATATTCATCTAATATTCATTGCATATGTTTTTACGTTCGTTTTTTAGAATGTTTAATTTTTAAGTGAATTGTAAGAATATAAAATGGTACTGTTTAAAAATAATCATAACTCGCTTAGACATTGACATATCATAAAAATAAAACATAAATAACATGCTTACCTTTATTTTTATAGTAGGTCAATTCCTTCTAACACCAATTTGATAACATAAAATTGATTCTACGTTTGTAAGACAGAGACATCGAACTTTGGTGGAACATTCTCTTAGTTATATTGTTGAATTTTACGGTTTTTAATAAGAAATAGTACCTATTTCCAGTGGCGGATTTAAGGAAAAAATTCCAGGCGGCATATAATATAAAGGGCCCAATAATTTTGAATTGTCGTGAATACTAACTTGCGGCGAACAAGTGGAAAACAGTATTATTTTAATCCCATCATGTCCATATTATTTTGATACATGCGCAAAATGAAACCAGTAAACTGTAAGCACTGTTTATCTACACGAAAAAAAAATCAAACAGTATTTTTACAGTTTTATATTGAGTTATTGAAATCAATGTAAACCGTTACAAAGCACTATTTTTGTGTTAACGAGCGTCAAGTGATGACGATAAATATTCAGTATTATTATTATCCTTTACCTCATATAATAGGTAAAAACATTATCTCAAAAATACCGTTAAAATTATAGAAATCACTGCACAATTTTCAGAGCTTTTTAAGTTAGACCGAAATTGTATGTCCCATTTTTTTATAATATATAAATATGATCACTCTAGGCACCTTCGCTTAGATGGCTAGACGGCGAATACTTGCTTGGTGATCATGTCTCGTGCGAAACTAATTTCTGAACGGTCATTTAAATTTGTGACACAGTATACGATGTCTCTATTATATAAAAATCTTGCGGGCGTATATATATCTAAAATCATACGATTCGACGTGGAGGTCGTTGACTTCGAATTAATAACACAATCTGTATAACGACCTAAGTCCGCGCTTTATCGAAGAACATAAATACAATAACGTATGTATTGTAATACCCGCTCGGCGCGTACCTTGCAGAATTTAATAATTAACAACTATTTGTCGTTCTAAATCTTCGTCCGGCGAATAGGTACTTCCATTCAAGGTTGCCATCATTTGTGATATCGGCGTTCCAACCGAATTGATTTTCAGACTTATACATCAACACATTCATGCACGACAGGTTGTTACGTACGTACCAAATAATACTGTATAATATTATAGTAGTATGCATTATTCCACTATTATATATTCACAGTTCAATACATTGTTAAACATGATTATTGTTAACAATACGTTTATAAAAAATAAAACAATGACGCAATTTCCTGTGTACGATTAAAGCGAAACTTTTGAACAGTAGTTATATTTTCCATGCTTGATATCGAAATAACTTTTTTCAATTTTGCTTATATGTAGATATTAGTATATTGTCTGATTTCAATTTCAAAATGATGTATTGATCTTATAATTTATGATTTTTTTCAATTATTTACGAATTTAACTGTGTTCTTGATTTGTATTTAGATTTTAAGCGTAATTTTTATTTTAGTTTCAATTTTAATTATCGTTACGCATTAATTGTCAGACTCGCATCCCATTAATTTCGAACGCGTGGCTATGATATAGGCTTAATAATATTGTTAACCTGTTGAATTTATGTAAAAATATTTTATTTATTAATTTATATAAAAATTACAAAACAATGAATTTCTTTAGTTGCAATATACATTTTAAATATAGTTTAAAAAAAATTGATTTTTATATTAATTTTGATTTTTTTAAAAGATTTTTTAAGATTTAAAATTGATTTCAAGCTTTCAAAATGTTATGTTTATAGATTTTACTATATAGTATGTAGTTATTTTTATTATTATTTATAATTGCATCTCACTTTTCCTTTTAACGCCAACAAATGCCTGTATATTTTAAACGGAAGCCACATATTTATTTCAAGTATTGAGAGATTATCCGTAATAATAATCATTAGTATAACTTTTATTTTTGGTACGCGTACAACAATACCTATATAGAAGAAAAATAAATATTCCGAAATAAAAATCATTTTTTTCAACCGCCTGTGGTCGTTAGGAAAGTACCTCGCCCACATTTGTTTTACCCCAGGCTTTCGCAAAAACGCGTAAATTTACCGCCGTCGATTATTTGCCCAGCTATTAAGTACGTACCCTTACATTTGTTGGTGTATAAAATTATACACAAAACATGTATAAATAAAGCACATAATATATAACATACATATAGATTGCCGGTAACCGCTCGTTATCGACATGGGTAACATGTACGTATACGAGAGTATAAGAACAAGCTATCTTTGTAAACCGCCATTAAGCCCTTGTAAAATCGTGACCACGACCCAGCTAACTGTCAAAAGCTCTAAATCCGCTACGCTATTTACGTCGATATCTAAAAAATGACGAATTTTATACGCGTATATTATATTATGTTTGAAAATGTGACTATTATTTGCATAAATATTATAGGTATACATTACCTATATTATACAATAGGTATATAGTTTTAAGGTAAACCACTCATTTACCTAGAAAGTATTAAAATTTTGGAAATAATTATTTTTTTCAGAATTTGCAGTCTTTTACATAACAAAGTCATGTTTTTTTTACTTTTTTGAATGACAGCATACATTTTTAATTTCTATTTCGAAGCAAAATATTTTTCTAAGAATTTCAATACGTTATAATAACTTTATAAACCTTTAAAGTTTAAACGAGAGGAGAAGATAAGCACTTCGGGGATACTATTGTAAGATTGGTCTACTATTCTACTCAGTACTCATCCAAAAAATTAAAAAGTAAAAAAAAACGAAAATTATAAAAAAAAAAGTAAAAATATAATAATGTTTTTCAAATATGTTATAGATTTGTAAGGACTACAAATTTAGTAAAAAAAGTATTTCTAAAAATGTTAGTTATTATAGGGAAAATTAACGTTTTTCTTTAAAAAAATTGCTTTTTATAATATTAAAATCAGTATATATTTTGTATCATTAACCAGGGTGTGATATTATATTTATATATATATATATATTTGTCCGTTTTTATCCGTATCGCTCTATGGTATAATATACGGCGGTTCGACTAGGCAGAAATCTATAGTACAGCTATGTTGTAGGATGTTTTATTTGTTGCTATTTACAATCGGGCCAAATCATAAAAAAAAAATGAAGTTGCAAACACAAAACAAACGTATATTATATAAGTAAACAAAACAAAGAAATACCCAGCACATCTTTTGAAATTGCGTTTGGAATAACCATTTTGGAGTATTGTGAGAGTAAGAACAAAACAACATGTTGTGTACATAGAGGTATAAACGGAGGTGGAAAAAACACCAGCACATTATTTTTCTTAATATTTAATACGTATATTATTATATTTTTTTACATATAGTTACCTAGTCGAAAAATAGAAAACATCGCATCCAATTAGTATTATTTCAGTTGATTTACTTGCATCATTAAAATCCAATGACTATATTGCATATACAAATAAAGTAAAAGATTGTGCACCTTTATGTTAAAGTTACTTCGTAAAAATATAATGTAGTATGCTTAATGTAGTAAGATGTTGTTATTTTATAATTAACAGTTCTCTTGAGAACATTCGAATATAAGATCTCCAGTTTGTAAACGTAAATTTTCATAAACAATGATTTAAGCTTAATAATAAAATGTATACAAAGTATAAATATATATATGATAAAAAAAACACACGTTTACACCAATAAAAAAAGCACACAATACAGATTAATAAATTTAATAATATGACTTTTATTTTATTATCATTAATAAATATGCTTAAAAAAAGATAATAAAAAAAATAATATTAATAATTTTTACATTAAAATTTTAAAAACATAAAATCAATATTTTTACTTATAGAAATTGGTTATTGATTTAATAATATTCTGATATAAATAATATTCAACATGGAGTTAAATGTTTTAAGTTATATTAAAATTAAAGGTCAAGAAAAACGTGTACGTGGTTATCTTTAGAGATTAGATAATACCACCTAGCCCAAAAAATTCAATTATAAAGTTTACTTACACGTTCTAATGATAAATTAAAAATATTATACTATAATAATGTTATAAAATACTGTAAAAAAAAATTTAATTAATTAATAGAAACTTCTTTACTAAATATGCACAGTAATAATTTTTGGATTGAACTATAAAATTCCATTTAATACTTGATAAAATACCTATTATTATATTTATATTAATTATTTCAATTTGATTTAAAATATTTTTACAAAACGATAAAATCATGAATTATATTAAAGGTAGGTAATAATTTATTATCATAATATTATACTAAATTCCAAAAAACAATAATAAAATAATACTTTTTAAACGTTTGAACTATAGTGTTGACAAAAAAAAAAAAAAAAAATACGTACAGAAAATTTAATTAAATATACATTTATTGAATTGTTAATTTTATTTTACCTGCGTAGATTTATATAATGTTATTACAATCAAAAATATTTTTAAAACTTATAAAAATAAAGCTAAATATTAATATTATTAATTGTGGATAATGGTTGAATTTTTAATTATGCAGTATGATTAATTTTACTTATTAAATTTTTCATACCTAGATTTAATTTATTTTTATTTTAGTATTACATCATTTTAATAATCCTCATCTTTCATAAATTCAATGAATGTTTATTCATTGAAATTGATTAATGTTAAATTTTAAAATATGTAATATATATATATTAATATATATATTTGTATCATAATTTTTAATCGTCTATTAAACATACATATTTTTGACCCAACACTGAGTTTAAACAATACATAAGAGTAAGAGTTTGGTTGATTTGAACTTTTTTTATTTAAAATTATTCACTACAATAATTAAATATAATTATCAAGCTTGATAAATTTGACAGTTCATTAAAATTGAATGAACCAATAATACGGGTCAGCTCTACTTTATGTTCAATATAATTAAGAATCCCCCAAACTTGAATAAACGTCTGTGCGACTTTGTATGAGTATTTTTTTTTAATTAAATAGTTAAAACTTATAGCAATAAATTGTATTGTTATGAATATAAATAAAACATAATTATTTTATTTTATTTTAAATAAAATGGTTTAGTCCTAAGTGAAAAATTAAAATACACATAATATTAAATAATAAATCTAAAGTATTTCAGTATTTCACGTGTAACTATAATAGTATTGAAACAGTAGAACCAGACGGTAATGTTTTTATTACATTCCCATAAACTATTAAAATCTCAATCCGAACAAATAAAATACTATAAACATTAAACGATTAAGCCTTACTTATCGTTGAACTAGAATAATTATCTTATTCTCACATATTGATGGCCGACAATATTATAATTATACCAATAACTAATATTTAATTAATAATCGCTGTTATATAAACAAAATTATTTTGTGCATAATTGATTAATCGCAAATAGTAATAATATTGATTTAATGCTTATGAACTATATTCGTGTAAAAATAATTGAACCACATACATGATAATGTCTGCTATAAAAATATATTATTCACATATAAATTATAGCCAATACTGGTTTATATAATACTCTCATTCATTTCAAAATCTTGTAGAAAAAATAAGTAGCAAATACCCGTAGGTACCCTACAGGATTAGTCGCTGAGACTATCGTATACAGATCCCTGATTCCTTATCACGGAACTCTTCTTAACAACTTGACCTGACCAAAAAGTTGGATCAAACCCTTAAAAAATTCTAAAAATGGTAATTTTCAGCTCATTAAAGTAGATAAAAGAATGTACAATACGTTATCTGCGCCAAAATATGTAAAACAACACGAAGGTAACTTGCACCACTTAAAAAAATAAGTTATGGTAATCTGCGTGACGGAAAAAATTCAGAAACTGATATCTTATCCAGCGTTTATCAAAATAATAAAATAGAAGAAAGCGAGTAGCTAAACCATATGTATTGAAGTAATGTTTTATTTTTCCAAATTATATCAGCAATTGTCTGATTAAGAATATTTTAATGTTATAGACTTCTGTAATGACATCATAAAATTTCAAAAATATAGCTATTATTTAACTAAACGTTTTTTTTTAAAAAAACATTTATTTTGAGCTAATACAGTTTAGAGTTTTAATAATTTGAAAAATTTCGTAGATTATACGTAAAGGTAACTAATAATATGTAATATGTATAATGTTCTTTTGCGATTTTTCCGTAGATAAATATGAACCTTGTAATTATTTGCACAATTTTGTTTTTTTTTATTAGAATTGGTACTATCAACACTAAACATAAAATGCTTATGCAATTGTTATCCAAAAAAATAAACCCGATAACTATTTTTTCATCGCATGACATTATTTTTATCATAATATCATTCATTATAATATATACCTATTCAATATTTCATTGATTACCAATCTATTTATCTCGTGCACATATGGGTCAAACAATTTGTCATTGGACACGTTTACGTACGTGGCGGATATCACAAATCTAGATTTAGCAGAAATGTAGAATTATTGTCAAATTCAAGGAATTCTACTTTACTATCGATTGGTTCATAGGATTATTTAATTGTAATTACTTAATCTGTTTTATGGGCGCATACTATACATATAATACCGACTCTAGAAATATAGTGCTGTGGGGTCAAAGCGGATAACAATAAAATCAGCAACTGTGCTACTTCCTAGTTGAGGTTTTTCCTCTCACGACTAATTTATGTCCTACTTGGTTAGGATTTTTGGTCCATTATTAGTATCATAACTTATTGTTACGATTTATAATTTACAATCCAAACGGTCGTAAAGTTGGTTTTATTTTATTTTTGCTATACTATCACTTGAAATATACAATTGAATCGGTATATTCTAAAAAATATGTGTATGTTTATATTGCGTGAATTATCATTATGGAATTTATGTTAATTAACAACAATACGTCAATATAAATAAGAATAGAACAAAACATAGTTGTGTAATACGATCAATATAGTCAATATGGATAAAAATCATTAAAAGTAAATTAACTATTAGTTATTTTTTCTACAGAAATATAATAGGTAACTACTGATTATATTATTTGTTTTTATACACATTTTTGACGTGGCCTTTAGATGCGTATTAAAATTACTTAAATTCAAGAGATTGTTTTTTAAAATGACTACAATTTCTCTATACAGCCACAAACCAACAGCGTTGCTGAATCGTATTCAACTTATAGAGATAATTAAACAAAAATTATACAGTTTGCGTGTACTTAATTTATTAACCACAGCTAGCATTTAATTAATAGACGAGAAAAAAACAGAATATTAGAGTTTGATAGCTTGTAGAAGTAACAGAATATCAAACATCAATCATGATATAATGATTCGGTGACCAACGTCCACATCGTACAATACACTCGTAAATGGTCATCGTTGAAAAAACGCATATTATCAAAAATATAAATCTCATGTACCTAATTTTTTTAATTAACAAATATTAAGGTAGAATTATATTTGTATTAAAAATGAAAAATAGAAATAAACGGCTTGCAATACATTTAAAATTATTTTTTGATTAAATACTAGTAAAAATAAAACAATATTTTGGGTTCTTTAGTGCCAACTGGAATTCTAATGTGTGCATAACTAGATTAATTTTTAAACTCCAAATTAAACTTTTTCCAATTAATATTCGCGCAACATCTCTGCATAAGAAATTTAAGAATAATATTTATATGATATAGGTACAGTTGTGAGTTAACGTCGTTTCGTATATTGTATAAGTGTACTTATATACTATAGCGATATATAGCCTTTACATAAGTAAAATCCTCTAGATGTAACATCCTATAGTTACTGAATTAAAGTAATTTAAACTTAACTCAATTATAATATCTGTAGACCTTAAACAGCGTTGACAGGGGTGTACCTTTACCACCTCGAATATTTGAAGTACATCAATTATATTTTAGGTGAAGTTTTACTTATTTATAAACCATAATTAATATTGATAATATATGCGTGTGTGTGTGTGTGTGTGTGTGTGTGTGTGTGTGTGTGTATATCAATGATTATCAAACATGACTTATATTTTGTAGCTGACTCGTATTTAAACGGGTAAATGACAACACTAAACCGGTGCACATAATTTAATTTTTAAATTTCTACTACAAATTCCTCTATACTTGGAATATTTTAGAAGTGTGAAAATTTCATAGTATATTGTAATATCGATAATATAATTGATATTTTTATCACGTGAAAATTGTATTCATTAAAAATCTACTGTAACTTCAATCTTATTTTTTATATACGTTCATATGAATTTTATTAACGCAGAAAACTCGTTTAATCGCTACTTTTTTTTAATTTGCCGAACTTTAAATATCACAAAAATATAACATTTTTCCGATAACACGAAAATATACTGAGTTGGTGGTGTGTCATACATTTAAAAGAATATGTTTTTATATTATACAATCAGCTATTGACAGTTTTATAACCTACATGTGCAACATAATTAAATTATTTTGAATGTATGTATTTTTAGGTGATTTTATGTCACATAAAAATTCTTCAATAAATTTTAAAAATAATTATTTTATATTACATAATTATTTACTTATAACACAATCATATTAATAATAATTGTTAACTTTTTTTTAATGTATTAACTCACGCATCACTGCATCAGCCACTCAGTCTTTCTGGTCCAACTACTAAAGACAATACTATAAATTATAAACTAGATCTCAGTATGCATTCGTCATATTTGAATCAATACTAATTTCTTTTAAAATATATATTTAATTGATATTTATTATTTTGGACATGGGTGACATCACCAAGCAATGGTTATGTAATACATACACGGAGCTGATTTGAAGTACATGTTATCATACATTAATTTGATAACATTAAAATCCTGAATTAAAACAAATCTAATTTTTTTAATTGCAATAATAATATTAAAATGTATAACAGTAGATCGTAGAGTACACTATATATAATATTATAGTATACAACGAATAAGAAAATCATAATTTAAGAATAAATAAAATATAAATAGAATGAAATAATCGAATAGTCGAAATACGATAGCACAAGTAATATTGTTATATTATAGTAATATATAATTTCACCTCATAGAAAATGTATTTAGTTATTACTTTAGCTATATTACTAAGTACTAAGTTATAGACATGATAAATGAGTAGTAAAAAATGATTTTTATAACATCTTCATATAATTTTTTAATTATATAACACAATAGACTTTATTATTTTTTTCTATGTTGGCATACGTGTTATTTTGTTAAAACACTAATGTGTCTATAATAAATATTATTTTTGGTCATACCGATTTAATAATAAAATTGATTAATTATATTTTACGCATTTTCAGTATAACCAAAGTAGAATATATATATATTAATATCGATTTACCATTAACCAAACCGTGGTCTTTATGACCCTATATATAATAATATCATAGTAGGCCAACGAAAAACCTTCAGAATGTATAATGGGAAAATCTGATAGTTTATAGATGGTCCCCTTTTGATTTGCATCTTACTATTTGGGCGGCTACCTACGATTACATCGTTTTTTGGATGTCATTTTTAATGGTTTAGGTCATTACACGCTAAATGTGGAGCAGTAATATACATTAAATTATTGTTTGATTAATGGTTTTCAATGATATTCAATAATTGCATTTATTTGTTTAACTCTAAATAATATATGTTTACTTCAAAACAACTGAAAAAAATATTAAACTATAAAATATTACAAAAAAGGTCCAGAACACGAATGATTCATCAACCCTTTTATAATCGAAATTTAAATTTATAAAGTTTTAAATCGGCAAATAATCATAACATAAACGTCATACCATGATAGTTGGAATTTAATTAGTTAAGTCGTTATTTCTAATAAAATTTCATGTAATCTCTTTCCTAAACAGTTATGTTAAATATTTAAAAGTTAATTTTCAAAAACTATCGGAAAATTATTCGTATAAAAAAATAATGTAAACATCGCATCATAAATCATATTTCATTACTTTTGATGAATACATTTTTACAAAACATATTTTTAAACTTTGTTTAACACTCGTTGGCAAGATGTAGGTGTTAATGTGTTTTTCTTGAATTTTCATAATTTTCCTATTGAAAAAAAATGTTTCTTCAAAAAGTTGATTTATAAATAGATATAACCGGAGTTTTTACTTAATTAGATATTCTATGATTAATTCAAGAATTTAACATTTTAAAATTCAAGTAAATACGTATAAAGCCATATATTATGTATTAGTGTATGTATAATATATAAATGTATCAATTTTTAAATACTTATTCATTCAAAACTTAGTTAAGTAAATAAAAAAATATATTATTTCTTAGTAAAATTACTTAAGATTAATTTTATATAAACAATTATAACAAAATACGATTTTACGACATTTCTACTTTACCAAACAAGATTTTTACATTTTTCAAGACCATAACGTTTAATAAACATTGAATAGTAACTGTATTAAATTTAATTATTAAAACATTCTAAGAACAGTTATTAAATTACCAATCGATAAAAAATAAATCGTAAGTATTAATGCAAGTGTAACACACGAAAATATTTACGTAAATTAATTTAAATGGTATGAATCTATGATGTCACGTAAAAATATTTTTTAATATTACATGGTAATAAAGTAGACAATAATGATGTTTAATGTAATTTATAATACTTGAAATAAATAACAAAATGTACTATTCGTTTTAAACAATTATAATTTTGCAGATGGATAATATTGTTTTTATTTTTTAATTTCGTTACACTGCATTGCTCGAATTTTAATTACCAGGAACAACATTTGCCATGTATTAATTAGCCAAACATTTACTATTATTAAAAAAAATAAATAAAAATGTGTTTCAATAGATAACCCGAAGTATTATAATTTTTAACATCTCTTCTGTGTAACACCAAATGTAAGTAGAATGTTTTCATCAAATAGTTATATTATTATACTCGTAAGATAACAACAGTAGCAAGGGTAGCGATGATAAACTATAGAAAATTAACGTAAAACAAAATATTGGTAAAAATGGTCACAAGTTTAGAGACAATAAACAAAAAGCACGCGGTATAATAGTATTAAACGATTTTTTACACGTCATTATTTTTAATTGAACAAACGAAAGAAAAAATTTCCTGCTCCATAATATAGACTTAAATAATCTTGTACATAAAAATATTAAAAATTGTCGAATTTCGAAGGTAAATATTTGTGTCTGTTAGTACAAAAAAAATGCATACTCAACATGCACACTATAATAATAACCACTCAAATCGTCGTTGGCATGTCTTAATGAAAAAAAAATAAACGTTTAATGTATAATTAATAATAATATAATAGGTACCTACACCGGCACTTCAATAACCGGCGAATGCCAAGAAATATCGCACGTCTCTCCCGCCAACTCGCGTGGTCACGATAAACCGTCAAAAAATTTACTTCAGATTGATTATTTTTACGCGGGAAACCCGTCACGGGCATGTACCGAAATCTGGTACATTAATATGTAATAAGAAATTACAAATCGTAATTAAAAATGCGATGTTATTCTTACGGCCGTTTAAAAATAACGAAAAGTCGCAACTACAATATTCTATTTGATAATAATTATAATTTAAAATTGACCGTCTTCTACGCTTAGAATATTTTTCATGCCCTCGTTGTTTATTGAACTCGAACGGGCAATGTAGTAAAAGCAAGCTCTCCAGTATTTTATAAATTATTTTTAAAATAAAAACAGACAGTTGGTGTTCACAAAGCACAGCGAGAAAAATATAGAATTTTATTCAGCTGAATATTTACCAACGTCACTAAGGATAACAATGCCTATTAAAATTATTTTTTATGCCTGTCTTTGGTGAGATCTCGAAAGAATTTTGAGTGGGCAATGTCCACGTGTAGAAGCGGTAATACACTATCGCTTACCGTTTTTTCCGTGACGTGCACGTGAAACACGTTCGCAACACATCCAGCATGATGTCGCGGCAGTGGTCCGCGGCCAAGTGCGGCAACGACGACGGTCGTCGGTCGTCTGCAGCTAGTCTCACCTACGCGATCTACGCGACCCGGACGAGCGGTTTCGGTTTTGTTTTTTTTTCTTTCTCGCGAACTGTTCACTT
Organism: Rhopalosiphum nymphaeae; assembly: GCA_036289425.1. Lineage (NCBI taxonomy): Eukaryota > Metazoa > Arthropoda > Insecta > Hemiptera > Aphididae > Rhopalosiphum > Rhopalosiphum nymphaeae. Next base: position 871,609 of record JAZAQC010000034.1, on the reverse strand, counting down.
TTTCACTCGCACGACGACGACGGCGGCGGACGCGTCTCCGCAAAAATTAATCCAAAAATCGCTGCGAGACCGCTGCCAGCGGTTATGATGATTATATCACGAGCGCGCCAACACGCACACACACACGACGACGGCGGCGGCGGTAGTAACCGCGGCTATAGTGATATCAGTGGTAGTAGTGGTAGAAGTAGTAGTAGTAGTAGTAGTAGTAGTAGTAGTAGTAGTAGTAGTAATGATGTTGTATAGTTCCGTAGGTATATGGTACAGTAACAGTAGTAGTGTAACGTCGAGTCAAGTACAAGGTTATACTGCGGCGGCGCTGCACGCACGGCAACCGGATTGCGCAACGTCACTTTTATTTTGCAACGCTATTTTTTAATTATTAAAAAAATAATATACCCAAAAACAACATTATCGCGTATGTATATTACGGTCTACTATGGTGTCTTCTCGAGATTTGCAGTGGTGAATTCAACAACGGACAATAACAATGTCGTTAATATAGACGGCCCCGCGCGTACTGCGGTGTAACGGGTAAGGCGGATAAGGGCTATAGGTGTAGTATACCACGGAAAATTAAACAACCAAAAATCACGTGGAAAAAATGGGAAAAAAGGGACTTGAAAGACCGCGACGATGTCGTCGCGATGACGGCCAACAAGTGTGTGCGCACCGATACCGTGCGACCGAATACGGCTCAGCAGACCTGTTACCGTAATAATATTATTATATTACACCGCGATTTTATCTTTGCTGTGAACGATCTCGTTAACCGTACAGAGTACACTGTATATTATAATGTGTGTTATGGTGATAACGTTCTAATATTATACTATTAGGAGGTACTATATATATTATATAAATTTAATATTTATATTGTTTTACCGCGCGAGTGTAAAATACCTAATAATCTTATCTCCGACTCGCGTCTTCGATTGGCAGCGGGCGGGCGACCGAGTGAGACGGAGACGTTATATTGTGTTATTATGGACTTATCATCGTGTGCGGTGAACGCAAGAGGAGTGCAAGTTGTCGAAAAAATATGAGAACGCAGAGGGAGAGAGAGTGAGACAAAAACGCGCGCGCACTCGTATTCAGACACGACACCTACTACCTACCTTACCATTTGCGGCTTAGAGCCGTTCGTGAATCATACCTATACCTACTCATGGAAATTCTTCGTGTACCGCATAACGCGCGAATAAACCGAGACCCGTCTTTATTCTGGTGTACTGTTTAGTTGTACATTATCTACGATTATTATATATATATTGTTTTCAATATATTTTGCGCGATATCACACAAACTAGCTAACACTGCAGACGCCACGCTGCCGATTCGAAGGTAAATCTTTCCGCGTATTGTCGACGATAAATTTATTTGTTTATAAATTATAAAAATACATCAATTTTGATGCGTGAGGTAAACTTATAATTAAACAAAACATGTACGGTTATTACTGCGTTGTGTAAAGGACTGATTACATGTACAATAATAATTGCATAATTTAAGTGCGATAAAAGAAAAATACAAAAATTAATAACATCGGCGTCGGTTAGATAATATTATTGTTATAAATTATAATATACATAATTACGATAAATGGAGGAATTTTATGAGTCGAATGGTGTACGTGGTTTCCGGGCTGATGCTAGAAGTTAACGTTGTCGTTGTTACTGTGTAGTTAATCGCCTGCAAACAGTGTTGTGGTTTTTTATTTTGCTATGAAATTTCAAAATAAATTATTACACTGTTAATTAGTATTCAACATGATAAATGTGTCGCATGAAACCCCAGGCCTATATCATGACAATTTTGAGACCGAAAATTTGCGAGGATTTTGAAATTTAATTAAAACACCGTTGTGTGTAAACATTGTAATATAGGTGACGGCGCGATAAGAATGTATACTCTTCAGAAAAATTAATATTATTAATAAATTAACCATGATAAATTGGGTTGAACTTGCATATTTAATTGCATGCTCTTGATTTTTTTTTTTGCTCATTGGATTTATTGGTATTGACTCTATACTATAGAGTATAGACACCACATAAATTAATTTTACGGTTCAACTAGGAATGTTCAAATGGGTAAATAAATATGATGAATATTTATCGGGTATTTATCCAAAAGTTTTTTTACCTATCCGTAATTTGAATAAATATATTATATATTTAATTTTTTATATTATGTAACTATACAAGTGTTTATTTTTAGTTACTTGACCTGAAAAAATTAAATTTTATATAATACACTAGTGTTGTAAATCTAATGTATTTTTATACACTAATATGATTCAAAGATTAATTTTTATGAGTACCAATTTAATGTGTTTTTATCATTCAACTACTTGACAATTTATTTTTATACATTAATTTCAAAATATTTATGTTTTTTAATTGCTATGCTTTTTGTGAATTTGTGAGAAATTACTAATTTACTGATTAGTTATTATATTAACTAAAATAATAAATATTATTTACTAAAATTCAAATTCAAAATATTTAATTTACCAAACACTAACACTACCTAACAAATGATATATTAATCACTTTTAATGAATATTTTACGATTTTTTAATGCTTATTTTATTATTAATATGGTTGAAAATTGTACAGGTATATTAAAAAAAAGGCTTTTATTTGAGGTTATATTGAACTGAAAATTAACAATATTAAAACTTTCCAAGCTTGTACCTAATAGTTTTATAATTATACGCACCTATAAAGTAAGTTAATTGTATATAATATGTGTAGAATAAAGAATCATATTAATACTTTATATAAACCCAATTTAAAATATATCTAAAATTAAAATATATAAGCTATAATTTACAATGTATATGCAAATTCTAAAATAAAAAAAAATATTTTGCTGACAATTTTGCTTTTTCACGTGAATCACTGCATGTATATTTAATAGTAATGTTTTAGAGTATTTAAGTTCAATCGATAATCATATTATTTACTTTATAGTTAGGTACAGCTAAATATGAATAACTTATTACATTTATAATTTATTATTTATTATACTTAACATCGTTACTTTCAATTGCCAATTTAATTTTGGTAACTTAAAAGTATAAAGCAAAAAAATTATGCAAATCGGACTGTATAATATAAATGAGTTAAAAATTGTGTATATATACTCCAATATCATGATAATGATATTTAATTAGTCATGACGTACCTATACCTGGAAGGTACGAGTTATTTTGTTATTTATAAAATTCAAGTTTACCACAAAAAATAGATGTATTTATCTATATCTTTGTAATAGAATGATAAATTAGGGCGGCGTAGGTACTTGTATTAGTGCGTGATAAAAAAAATGTTCACGCCACTGGTACCTACAAAAAATGTATATATATATAGTATGTAGGTTAACGTTTAACTCGTTTAAGCACAACTATTTTTCTATGTTTATATTATTTTCACGTTATCGTAATCATAAATCACCCATAGTTTTTCTCTTTATTTTTATTCAGTTTACTATTGTTAGTGTTTTAGTCAGGTTAGATGCACACGTTTTTCCAAATCGATATAAAAACTGAAGGACATATTTTTTAATAAAATTAATTCAAAATTTTTTGATAAAAATCAAATTTTATTCCCATATTATGTCCATATTAAATTCCAATATATCGATGTACGTATGTTATTGTATACTGTCGATTATAATATTGTTTTTTGTAATTCATGGAATATGTCTGTGCATTCAATTTGTTCGTCATATAATTTTAAAGAAAAATTAAAAATATTAACATTAAAAATAGTCTTAACGAGGAATAAAATTAAGTTTTGTTTTCAAATAAAGGTTGTTGATAACATAAAAAAATATAGACGTTTTAATTAATTAAAAATGGGAAGGCAATTCTAATCGCTTTTTAAAAAAAGAAAAAAATCATGTGTGAGGCAATATTATTGTGTTCGCTTTATACTTGATGATACAAACGATTTTTAAATTGTTAAATATCCACTAAGGCTTAGTGGGTAAATGTATAGCTAAATATCTTACAGACTATAGATTATGTAGGTTCATGAATTTAATTTTTATCCTCTTCCATTGTACAGTCAACTTATAATTTTGTAAGTAATAAAACTGAGATTAATTAATAAAATACAGATGGAATTTGGTACGTAATGCTCAAGGAATAATTCGTACAAAGGCAATATAAAGTATTATTTACTTCGGATGGAATATGGGACGTTTATTCTTAAAATCCTTCGAAAAACTTGCATTATAGCTAAATGATCTAAAATGTATTAATCTTGTTTTGTATTAAATTGCATCTGCGACATCGGAAATACTATACGACCAGATCGATGAGAATTCAGACACAAAAAATATTGTTTTCGTTTTGATAATGGTGTTTGGTTGTTGACAAAAAATGCATTCAAAAGTCTCATTTTAAAACGAAAAGAAAAATATACTATTAAGCATAATATATAACATCCATTATTTTTATGAAATGTTGTCTTTGTTTAGAAATATTAAGGACACTACACGAAATAAGAGAAATCACAATGGAAATAAATGTCCATAGACAGAAACAATATTGTAGTTATTTTTATACAAAGATTTTTCAATACAGTTTAAATTTAACCACAAAGCTCCAATCAAATTATCTTTAACTCATCGATATTACTTAAAATTATCTATGCATGTGTTTGTTTCATTAGTTTGTTAGGTATTTTAATTAATTTAATTTAGTCTTAATTCGTAAGTGTAATATTTTTTTGAAATGTGAATTTTTAGTTGCAAAATATACCGCTAAAATAATTTTTATCTATATATTAATACGATATCATAGATGTAATTATTTTTTCATAAGTGTTTGGAAATAAAAGCATAATAATTTTCAAAAAATAAATCAGATATTGATAAAATAATTGAATTGTACAAAGTGTTCACATTTTTAAAAATCACATTTATGGTCGTATTTCAATTAAAATTATAGACCTAAATTAAGATAACTAATTACCTAGAAGCCCATTGCTTACATTATGGATAAGTCGGATAATTAAAATTTACTTTGAACAAATTCAACGAACTTCTTGGTTTACAAGTTATCGTCCTTAAAGTTTGTATGACAAACTGATGCAAATATTTTATCCATCATATGTTCAATTTTTAAGTTCTCATTATCCTCCACTCAATGCTAACAAGTAAAACTTTCATCTAAAAACGATTTGTTTACATCTAGAGATTTAGAAACATCTCACTAAAATATCCAGATTAATTATGGTAAAAATATATTATAGCAAATAAGTAAAATTATTAATTCTGCCTAATTTATCTAGCACATGTACAATTTAAATCCTCAAAGAACAAATTTATAAACATATTTTTATTTTTGAATTGTTTTTAAGTTTAATGTTAAAACACACAATACCATCCGTCCATTCTGGCACTAATGTCAAAAGGTAATATTGCCTAGACCTGTTCAATATTTTAATAGCTATACATTTATAATAAAACGATTTAATATACAAAATTCATTCATATTTAACTTCTAAATATAAATTCTATAAATTATTTTTTGTATTTTATCATTTATTATATTAAATACTATTAAATACTAATATATTAGTATTTATAATCAATGATTTTATATCTAAGTAATACTCATTTTTAAAGTTAAATTTGCTTTCAAACTTTCGACCAATAAGTGTACATTTTAATATCAAATTGCATGGTGCATATTATAAAATTAAAATTTGAAAATTAAATAATTGTACATTAATATAAACATTTTCCATGATTGTGAGAAATACTTCTTCACACTTCGAAAAAACTAATAAAAAAAATACCATTTAAAAAACCTACCATTTAGATTCGATTTTCGATCTTAGAATGAGCTGTTTAAGCTTTTAAATTACTTATTATATCCCCCCGCAAAAAAAAAATGTGTCTAAAATAATATATTATAAAAATAATAAAAATAAATAATGTTATTAGACTTTCTTAACTTTCCTTAGTTCACTCGGTATCCGTTGATAAAAATATTCCTAACTGTGTGTGTTAATATTTTTAAGTATTTTCAAAATATTGAGTTACTTAACACAAGCAAAAAACAAAATTAAACCTGTATTCATAATTTAAGATACTTAATCCTAGACTTTACATAATTTTATCACGATATGCATATTTTGTCTTCTTGTTAACTTAGACGTTCGTGAACGCATCATTTTGTATTAAATGCTGTATTAATGAATTTCCATTGTTATACATAATACATATCCATTATATCACGAATCAAACGCGTATAAATGATTAATCTGAAAAATATTGGATTTCACACCCTTTTAATTTTATCAAGTATAAAATATGAAGTACAATTCAAGACACTATGAATAATTTCAAAATTAAAATTAATAGGAATAGATAAAAGCATTTGAATATTTACAATACATTTTAATATTTTTAAATAATATATTGTTGTAATTTTTGATACAAAAAAAAAAACTAGTTCAACATCAGTATATTCTATATTCTTGTTGGCGAATAAATTAATGTGATATTCGAGTAAAAATAGTAAAATCTGTATGTATATGAGGCACGACATATTAATAATATGTCTACATTTTTTGATGAACGAAAAACACAACATAGAGATGAAAGCATAATTCAAATTTAATTTGACGATCATCTTCTATATTTATATCAAATATCATGGTCTATAAGTATGAAGACTATAGCTATAGATACTAGTTTGTATTATAAGAATATGTATAAACATAATATGAATACATTAAAAACTGAAGTTAGGATTGAGATACGTTGATGATAGAACTTTTTTAAACGTTTTAATCAAATTAATCGCATGACATTGGATTTTGATTTTTTTATGAAGAGTATTTTCTTAGAAATAATAATTGAATTACTAACGTAAATACTTCATCGAAATGGTTTTAATTATTATGAATTTAGTTACCTACTACAGGAACCTTAATCGTGATTCACGACATTGTATATTTTTTTTTAGAATATTTTCGGTAAGGTGTAGATATTTGAAACGTCAATGTAGTTATACCACGAAATTATTATTTGATAATATTTTAATATAAGTTTGTGTATAATAGACATTAGATAACTACACCAAGTTCACTCCAATCACATTATTATAACAAATAACTTTAAATACAATTCCTAAAACTAAAACTACTTAAGTTTTGAATCATGGCTTAATAGAAATATAAAAATATATATAGATATTAAAATGAAATTAACAATCTTCAAATTAAATTCAATATAACTGTTAATAAAATGAAGTGTTGTGATTTAATATTACTTTTTCAAAATACAATGTGGATAACAAAAAGTGAAAAATTGTCTTAAAAGAAACGTTCTCATTAAAAAAATTATATATACAAAAACAAAAAAGTAAATTTATATTTTTACAAGCTGTGATAAAAAAAATAACCCACTTTCATCATTTTTGCAGCAATTTTCAAAGTGTTCAACAGCTATTTATTTCTATTGTGTTGCTCCTTTGATTGATTTTTAAATATTTAAAATTCATCGTTTTCCAATTCTCTTCACTTATGAATATAATATGGGAACGTTCATCAAACTATCATTATTTATTAAAAAAAAAAACAAAAACAAAATTATGACCAAAGTCATATTGTAATTTTATAACATTTCGAAATGAATAGACTAAATCTAAATATTTAAAAAAATATATTTATGATTGTTTTAGGTTTTCTAGTTTTCCACGTTATTTCTTGATACATTATTAAGTATTAAACATTCGAATACAATTTAACAAAAAAAGGTATTAATATTTGCTTTCTATTTATTGATATTGTTTTAAATTTAGCTATATATTTCTATTTTCAATCGATATGTCTACGGTAAGTATAAATAATTTTCACACATTTTAGAATGTGAAAAAATAGAAATTCCTTAATAACTTCAATGCAATTTATCTATAAACTCTGACAAATACAGAAATGTTCACTCACCCTATTACATTTCCACGGCATTTCTAGTCATGTTTACATTTAATAAAATCAAACTCTTGGAAATGAAGGAATTTTTCTCTTCCATTGGTATTCGGTATGCGGCTTTACACTACAAGTATTTGTTTTTTCACAATTACCACTACATAATGTATAGTAATAAACCATATTGGTATCATACATGTATGTAATGTTGCAAAAATTACTATTTTTAAGTTTTTGTCAAATTCCATAACAAAAATGAGCTAAAAATACTAAAATTATAACTATAAGATAATCATGCACAACAAAAGAACAAGAATCGAATACTTAAAAAAAAAATAAGACAATTCTATACTGGTTTTAAAAATGCATTTAAAATACCCTTTTTGAGCTATATAAAGATTAAGTTAGATTTTTGGATATATCAATGTCACTTAGGTTTGTGAACACTGTTATTGTGCCACACTTGCAATGGGGTCTTATAACTAATAGACAATACGACAATACCATTTTTCTTTTTAATTCCATTATATCAATGTATACAGAAATGTGTGCCTGTAATAAAACAGACTATATACAACAGTGTCCCGTGAGGATTTACCTATTGTGATATCTCCTGAAATAATAGAAATATCATAATTCTGGTTTTTTAATAAGATTCACAGGTACAAGAACTACAAATATTTCATGTTTTAACTTATTTTAATGTTTTGCTAAAAAAGTTAAAAATATATTTTTTTGTTTAATTAATTTAAAAAAAAATTGAAAATAGACATTTTATAGAGCTTATTTTTTTGAAAATATTAACGTTTTAAAATTTTAATTTCATTAATCTCCTGATTTTTTAATATTTTTTTTAGTTTCGACAAAAATACTGAAAGCGTTCTCCGGCCTTACGAGCACACGAGTCACATATTATGATATCACTATCGTATTAAATAATTCACAGTTTTAAGATTTTTTCGAAATCCTCGTGAGACATCCTGCATATATATAGACATGATCAATAATATGATAAAAACTAATTGTAACCTCTTGTTAGACTTGTCATGTATATATAGATTAAGAACAATACGTAATTAAAACACTTTGATTTTAGTTTAAAAATGTTAAGCCAGTGTATTAAAAATTACTGTAAAATAATTTTAATTTTTTAATTAAAAATTAGCTACACAAAAAACATAAAAAAAAATATTTAACTTACAGTAAATAAAATAAAATAATTATAAATTGTATGTATATAATATATATATTATTATATGTGTGTATTTATAACAAATTAAACTAATTGATGAATAATTTGTTTACAAATTATATTTTTCTTTGGAAAAAAAAACAATTTATATTATTTAGTATAATAATTTAGTTCTTATAATGATAATTCATGTTAACACGTATTTATTATATAAACATAAATTATTAGTCATTACATAAATTTGTAAGTAATCATAATATTTTAAGAATACAACCTCATTATATTTTATCTTATAATGTTAAAGCATACAAAGATAACAAATATTAAAATATGGAAATGAAGTGCTCCTTAAGAATCTTATATGATGTATAATAAATTACATATTCGTATTATATGTTTTATTAAAACTTCAAAAATTCAAACTATTATTTGTTAAGTGAGTAATTCTGGAATTAGGTTAATGATTTTTAACTTTTATGCTCATAAAATAATGAAATATTAATGATACCGTAATGTGCAATAATGAATATAATTTGACTGTAGTGTTATAGATATGAAATTACAAGACAAACATAGTTATTTAAATTGAATAAATTATTTATTTGTCATTTTAAAAAAGTCTATGATTAGCATATAATAAACAGGATAAAAAAATTAAATCTTATCTTAGTATGATTAAATGTTATTAATTTATTTAATTGCTTAAAATTAAATACATAATTTTAAATATATATTAGACCTCAGTAATTGGCACATTCTTAGAAACAAAAGTAGATACAATAGGTAAATATTTTACATTCTGCATCATGGCACGCTAACGTTTGGAATCAACGAGTCTCGGAATTTAATATAAGTGTGTACATTTGTTATTTACTATTTATCATTTTTAACTTATCTAAACTTAGACGTCTAAATTAACTGAAAAGCCAATATTATGTATGGAAAGCAATACTTGATTATTTTAAAAATAACGAAATTCTTGTTCATAAGTTGTTTCTATAAAAACACAATTGTTATTAATTAAATTAGTTTTTAAAATATAAAACAGAAAAAGGCAAATACGATAACACCTGATAAATTCATAATGATATATACTCTTGTCGAACTCCATTTTTCGATCGACTGTTAAAAACACTCGCTTTTAACATGATCTTTGTACAAGTGTGAAATTTTGGATAAACCCGTTCAAATAGATCTGTTCAGAAAAGTTTATCAAATGCAACGATGTATCATTATTCTAAATTTTTGGGAACCTATTTCCCGGTAGTAGACGTAAACTCTAAATTGAAATTATTTTTATAAATTTCACTGCAGCAGGTCCAATGCTTTTCGAAAATCATTAGTCACCATTACTCTTTAAGTAAAGAAAGTTACTTTTGGTGTTTAATTACACATTATTCAAAACGATTTACCATAACGACTTACGTTTACAAATCTTTAACTATAAATCGTATTGTTGATTATATTATAATTACAACAATTTCGAATTCGAAGTTTATATTGTGACAAACTGCTTATTATTTGTCTATCCGAACAATTAATATAATATTTACACTTCAAATAAACATTCGAGCTGTATAATATTATCTGTAATAAACACCAATATAATACGATTTTCCTCCCACATTCTACTCTATAACTACTGATTTATATTAATTTCACTACCCTTTCATTCAATTATTATCATTATCGTTGCCATACATCATATTGTCCATGAATAATTGTACTTGCACTACAATCATTCGTACCTTATCTACGTGGTTATTTATGAAAGTAGTCGATTTAGAGAACAATTGTCGCAGTCATTTTTAAACTATTGAATATACATACAATAGAGTAATTAGTTCCGAATAGGTTATCATTAATAATAATAATATTTTCCATGTTCAGTAACATATTTTTTTACCATAAATATAACTGAAAAATAAAATTTTTTTAAAATGTTTAAGCTTTGCTCTAAAATACATATTTTGTTAAATAATTCAATACACGCGTACGGCGAGAACAAAATCAATTTGTCTACTTTCGCGATTATTGTGCCTAATGAGACTGTGTCGTTAAAATATTATCCGACGGAAATTGTAATATTCAAATTAGTACATCGCTAAAAAAATATTAATTTTTAAAAATGTACTAGTTTATTTTGCATATTAATGTTAAAATTGTTGAGTAAAAATATAAAATTAATGAACAATACGGAGGTGTATACCGTTTGTAAATTAAAATACTAAACGCAACGCAAAAAAAATCGTATTCAATACAATGATATAAAAAAGTGCCCAAAGGACAAAAAACATGATTTACAATTGAAACTGGTTGACGGTTGATATGACGTCAAAGAAGGTTGTGAAAAAAGGCAACTATAAAATTATATTAACAATCATATTGTGTGAAGAAATCCAATTTAAAGCCTATTCTAGTAATTTCAGTACGAATGGACCTGCAGCAAACCACAGAAAACAAATTGACCGTAGTTGAATCAATAACGGCGAACCAACCAGTAAAATAATTACTGAATCAAACAACCCCAGGCCACGGCCCGTTATTCGGGTTGTAATCGACAATCGTATATACCTATATCGGCACATTTAAAACAAAATATATGTATACAGCTTAAGATCAGCAATGATTGTGTTCTTATTGTCGATATTCAAACGCGTAAATAAGAGGTGAAACATATTATTTAGCAGTGTTATTACTATTTAATAATTGACAAATAATATGTTTACCAGAATTACAATGAGTTTATAAAACAACTAACTATGAATCCTCGCTTGATGTAAAATTCTAAACACTTCTAGTGACGCCAATTTCATCCAAGATATCTATGAAATATTTCAATATGCATAAAGAATATATCAACCACTATTCCTCATTACTTCATTTATGATATACTTATGTTATGGTCAAAAATATTATTTAATTTATTTAATTATTATAATATAATATATACGAACGACTAATCCATCACCCACTAACTGAAATATAAATAATTACCCATGACATTTTTCATAGACAAAGTAATGAATATTCAGACAAGCGCCACTGAATACCTCTGAGGGTGTGTTCAAATCGTAAGGATTAGTATTATTTTTTCTTTTTGCGAACCAATAATTTTTTTTATCAGTAACTTAACATTTAGACTTTTTAAACCTATGTTATAATGAAATAATTGATTAATCAAACTATTAATTTATTCTATTTTATTTCTTGAAAAAAAAAATATTGGGTCCTACTAAGTCACTTATTTGCTCAAAAGTCCAATCTATAGTTTATGTAACATAAATTAATTTAACATTAACACTTAAATAATAATATATTGAATACAAAATAGAAAACAATTATTATAGTTAATATTTGATACTAAATTTTATTTTATTACCATAATTTTACTGAAATCGGTATATAGCTTATGTGTCTAAAATAATTAAATTCGATAGATTCCAGGTCACATGTTCGCTTTTCTTAATCCCTAATATTCCTATAGACTATAATATTCTAGTAGTCGTTTCATTGTTAAAAGCTCTTATAAAATACTTTTTTAACAAACTTTGTGTTAACATTTTGAGTGTAATGGATAAGTAATTTATGTTTTATAAAATAAATGACTATGGCTTTGTAAAATATTTTTTTAACTGAAAAAAATACAAACAGAAATTTTTGTTTAGGTCGGCTGTGTATAATAATACACTTTTTTTAAGAGAAATTCTAAGTAGACAGTTTTAATTAATTTATAGAATCTTTAAAGTATTTTTATGAGCCATGTCCCAGCTAATAATATGATAAAAATAAAATAAAAAATAAGTTCAGTATTAGCCTTATGGCTTATATAGAGTTTTCTATCATCTAAAATATAGCTCAACTCTTAACACATAAAACATTTTCCTAACTTTATTTTAAACTAGGTTTATTTGTTCTGCTCAACGCAAGTTACTACACATTTCTATATATAAAATATATTATATGTTTATTTACTATAAGTTTTTTTTACAATGCGATTGCGTTTGCGGAGTACGTCATGCGTAGTCATGAAGGCAGATAGCTTTCAACATTGGCAAAGTTTTATCGATTAAGTAGTGTAAGGAAGTACAAGATTTATCTATACTTAAAAATAGATTATATGGTAACATTAATTCTATTAGGATCGAATTCGGCTTTATATTCCGACTTATTTCATTCCAGTTTTCTCTACAACATATAAACACTCGTCGGCGTGATTTCGGTCTTAAAATGAATTAAAAAAAAATCTCATGAATTTGTGTACTAAACAATATTGATGGTATTGAACGTATGTACCCCGCTTAAAATTTTTTTCTCATTACTCAAAGTACCATTTAGTATAAATTGTATTCTATTATCCATACATGAAATAAGCCATATAAGACTATAAGAGTAGATGGTCTGATTCCTGCAGGTTTTAATTTTTAAATTATAATAATATTATGATCCATTCTATCGAATACTTTTGTTAGATCTGAATAAATGAAGGTCAATATTTCTTTTATCTAAGACATTTTATATAGAATTGGTTTCTTTGGAATTGTTTGATGTTTGAACCATACCTTAGCCTTTTTTAAATTTCCTAATTCAAAAATTTCTATTTTCTTTTTAGCGATTAAAGCAAAATGATAAAATTATTCGTCAAATATATTACAAAATGGCTAGACTGCTAAACAGGTCTTGTATAATTAAGAATATATAATATTATAACTACCGACGTTATATTATAAATACTAAATTTTACATTAGGTAATTGCATAGTTTATCTTATTTTTAAATACATATTCTCTGTGCTTGAGATCAAATTAAATAAAAAAGCACTTTCATCAATAAAATATAATGTTGTGGAACTCTGTTATTTTCCAGACCATTATCTTTCAAAATTCAATATAAAATCAAAGCTTTCTGGTATATTATTTTTTACTGTTTTGTTTTGTTAAGAACTATTGAAATTGTTGTTATCTTTATATTATTATTTTATCGAAAGTGAAACAGACATTGAAACACACCATTTCAGTGCAATGTATAAAGGACAATATGTCGAGTTACTTAACAGCAGTATGCTACAAAAATACTTGCTATAATATGAAATATAAATTTCCACTCCATTATATGATCTTGTATTTTAACGATAATATTATGAATAACAAGACTGATGAATTTCGAATAAATTCGTTGCGTGTATAGAAACATTTTGTAACATAAACAAAATGTGTGTAAACCGTTACTCGTTAGATAAAATGAATACCTACCGAGCAAATCAAACACTTCGCTGAGAACGAAGACGATATATTAGGAATGTCTCAAACTAAGCTCTCGTGTTTTTGTGTATAGGGGTTTTCAGTATTCACGTGTTTAGAATATTCTGCAGGTTCAATCAATTACGGTTTAAAGATATTTGTTTATTGACTGATAGCTACGTAAACGTAATACACAAATTACGAGTAAATATTTCTAAAACAGAGATAAATCAAACTTAATCAACAAGCTCGTGCTCGAGAATGACAATTTGTGGCTTAAATTCGGGCAATATAGGTATTTATAGTTAATAATAAATAGTTACATATTATACTCCATGAATCTATGCCCCAATTAAGTGTCTTTCTCGAACACGAGATTTTTCTGATTGGATTTGATTCGTTTTTATTTTAACGGTTTAGAAACATTAAGTGTCCTTATCTGATCGAACATATAGAAAATATCACATTATTAAAATTATTATTCCTTATAAAAAACCATACCTAATTTTGTTATTTTGTCTAATCAATTAAATAATACGTAATTCAAATATAAGAATGTGATTTTAAACAAAACACTACATTTTATTAAATATTTGTATTACGTTTAATTAATATTAGTCTATATCAATCATCATTTAACATAAACTTAAAATAAATTGAATGTAATCATTGATCTCCATTATAACTATTTTAAGAATAATACTGTAATACATAGAATTTCATATTTTAATTAAAGTACAATAAGACCTCGTTTAACGTCAAGATTAGATTCCTAGAAAACACGACGTTAACGGAAAAAAACGTTAAGTGAAACGCTTTTTACTTTATTATAATGTGCTCCTTGACAATAAATAACGATTTATTATTTTAAAATTATATGATAAAAATTGCACGATTTAATTATTTTATTTATACATTATTTAAATTTAGAAAATATATTATTATTATTATTTTATAATTAAATGGACAAAAAAATAATCAAATATTTTGGCCATAGAAAGCAAACGTGGGCGTTTAGTTGAAATATAAATTATAAATTAAACATAATAATATGTACTCCACATGACTACTGTATAGTGGACAGCATAAGTGTCGTCGGACAACGATTGAATGTACGAATGTATAAACGAATATGAAGTACCCACATAAACGTACATATTACCTATAATAAATAAAATAGTACCTAAATTATAGGTATGATAGGCAAATCGTATCGATGAAATTAAATTGCATACCATACAGACATATATAAATATAACAACAGTCTGGTATACATATTTATTAAAAACGACGTTATACTGAAACCGTTGCAATGTTAATGCAAAGTACAAAGACTTTAACTTCTATGGCGTAATAGCAAAACGACGTTAAATGAAGCAACGTCAAATGAGGAATTATTTCATTAAAAATCTGTAATTAATCCGTGGGAATAGATTTTTAAATCGTCATCAATAATTAGACCTATAGCCTTTTTATATTTTTAACCTGGATCCGATGGGGAGTTATTTAAGTATTACTTCCACTCTCCGCATTCAAATCTATAACCCGTAGTTTAATATATGTGCCGACTTTATGAACATGCGGATCTTTTAATAATTTATCACAATCCCTCCAAGAGTACAGTATTAAAAAAATTGAAAATTGTAAACGTCCGTTGTGTTACGGTGAGAACAGCAGAATGAAAATAATTTTAAGTTACTTGTTTGAAAGCTATTTTAATATATTTGCTATACTTGACTTTTATCGTATTACTTACAGGACACAGTGATCTGAAGTGACAGATAAATCCTACCAACTTATATACATCTTATCCACAACCATTCAGGAATAGAATTTCTTTTGTCAGTTGTTTTGCTCAAGCATTTTTGTAAAACTGTCAACTTTTTTAAAAACTATTATTATTCAATAGTTATGTTATGTACATAATTTTGTACATTTTTTCACAAGCACTGTGACATAATAAACTATAAATTATAATAGATACGTCATGCACTTTTCTGTACAAAATAAACTACAATGCTACAACATTAAATATATATGTATAGTACAATGTGGTACACGAGTAGTTTCGAAAAAAACATTTTAGCCCTTCTAAAAATTCTATCCTGACAACCTCTGCAACATACGTACAATATGTGCATATAGATACAACGTAGTTATGCCACTTTATCGTTTCGCTCGCTAAACCCCCTAGATTTTGCCATAGAAATTGTGTATATAATTTTTTTTAATTTAAACCAACACATTTCAACTCCTGAATATAATTTATTTTCGTATACTTTTAATGGTTATAGAAATTATAGTCATTGAAATATTTTTTGTACATAATGTTATACAATTTTTATACGATTAGATATTTTACAACTAAAATGCTTAAATACAATTTCTTTTTCGAACAATATAATGTTTTAAAAATCGTTCAGTATAATTGTTCAGTGTGTTTTTAACGCAAAAACTTGCCTCACGAGAATAAACTTCATGTCATGTCAAATTACATTCAGATACCGTATTTTTTGAAAATTTTAATTGCATACAGTTGTAATAGACTCGTCTATTTAAAACACTATTTTCATAAGTTTAAATAAATGTCTGAATAATCTCAAATGTTGGAGTATTTTTGAAATATATTTACCCTGTCTCTATTAATGATAAATATACATCCTGCTAAACCTAAAATCAATTTTAGACCAATTGCATGTTATAGTTTTATCAAAAACATCATTAATACTGTAACAACAAATATTTTAATAGATATAAAAAAATAATATAATAATAATATATATTAATAATTAATACTTTATCAATAAATATTAGGTAAGTACAATATTATATTACCATTTTCAAAGCAAATAATACTTTACTATGAATTTATGAGTTGGAAATATTAAAAATTGAATATATGTTTTGCCATAGACTGTATGTACACACGCCTATATCTATATTTAATTAATATACTTGCATTGATATATTAATATACTAGCTCTTATGAATTCAAACCATATTTAAAGTAAAACTAGGGTGCTTGATGAATGATAACTGAGTGACCGATGTACGCACGCAATATTATTTTATTTTAATTTGTATACATTTCGCCGGTCATCAAATGTGTTCTATCTCAGCTCACAAGGAATAAATGGACTTAGCTCTTTGAATCTAAGTACAAATAAACAAGTGATCGATTTATAGGGAAGGCTAAGGGAAACAGATTTCCTCTTCACATCAAAGTCAAAATGTTAGATAATAATTTTTAATATTCTTGTAAAATGTATATTGTTGTTTTTATGAGGAGTGTATATTATGCGATGTAAATGAGTAATAGTCGAATTCACTTCGCACCAATTGTTGACAATATGTTGAATTATCTGGCCCACCAACCTCTAATGTATACAATTATAAACAACTATATATTTAAAAATTAAACACACGTGTGATATTTATAATAAATAATAAGTGTACTGATAATATTATACTAACATTGTGTGGTACAATTTAAATACAATATAATTTGGCAAATTGGCAATGGACCATAATATGAGCCTTCATAGCCCTAAGAGGTTATTCATTCACCAATTAATATTAAGTATATAATGGAATAAAAATAGGACATAATATCTGAATAATGTTAGTAATATCGGCATGACTGGTCTTTGAGTATAAGCCATAAGGTATACTATTGATGTGGTGGCATTTATGGTAATTATATTAAACTGATCAATCGGATAATTTAATCCGTTCTACGAGAATCTCGTGCTGCAATACGACAAAAAT
Organism: Rhopalosiphum nymphaeae; assembly: GCA_036289425.1. Classification (NCBI taxonomy): domain Eukaryota; kingdom Metazoa; phylum Arthropoda; class Insecta; order Hemiptera; family Aphididae; genus Rhopalosiphum; species Rhopalosiphum nymphaeae. The sequence continues at coordinate 853,454 of JAZAQC010000034.1, read as the reverse complement.
AATGTATAGACTGGACGCCATTTTGATATACATTTAAAAAAATAGAAAAAAATATAACCACACAGTTCCCCATTGATCTATTCGCGTCGTTTTATATTATATATTATACATGCGTATATAGAGTTTTAAGTTGTTGAATTTCAAATGAGCTAGCTTACACCACACTCGCGTTCTCCGTAAAGCGATCGTTCATGAATCAGAAAGTCGCGTAATTCCCTTGGAAATAATTATTCACACAACAATAACGATAATAATAATGATGATAATCATAATAGTATATGCGGATTCTAAAGCGAGACGGACGCCATAATAATAATAAAAAAATAATAATAATAAAACGGAAGAAGAAAAAAATTCTATATAAAAATGGGTATCACGTACAAACGATACAAGTACCTACGTGTGTATAATAATATAATATATCGTATCGCGTGGATACTGTACATGCAAAATCACTTTGATTTATTTCACAGCAATCGCATGTCTCGTTGTGTGCCTACTGTGCCATACCGTGACTATAATAGTATATATTATTATATATTTATAAATAAATAATTATTATTTGTTTAAGTTAAGGAAACAATAAAGCCCGTGAATCGATATGTAAATACTTGTAAAATATATATGGTGTTCCAAAAAGAACGCTTTTTTAAATCGGAAGCCATTTTTTTTTTTGTATTTATATTCACAACATTGTTCACATCATTTTTTTAATCTACTATAATTCCGGTTTGTTGTTGTGTAATCAGTTTTTGCCAAGTGTCGCCATGGACCGAATGTCAATTGAAACACGTGTGTTGGTTGTTAAGACCTTTTACCAATCTAACGAAAGTGGTGCGGTGACTGTGAAACGACTTCGTATCTTACTCAGACCGTTGCTACCAATGTGTTATCGATTCGGCTACTAAAAAATTCGAAAAAACTGGTTCAACTTTTAATCTCAAAAGCTACGGTTAGATTAAGGCGTTGTCGTGAAACTCACCAAAGAGAATTGAAAGGTAGGTATTGTACATTTTTTCGACCGAACTTCGGTCTGTAAACAAGCTAGCGAAGGACAATCGAATAATATTATTTTTCATACATAAACCGGATCTTATATTGAAACTGTACATATCCTTTATTTTGGAAATTAAATTTTTTTATCTTATTTAAAAAAGCGTTCTTTTTGAATCACCGTGTGTATACAATATGAAGTTACACATATGTTACTATTATAATTTTATAAATGTCTCAATAAACTATAAAAATTTCCAAAAAATGGAAAGTAGGAAAAGTAACATATTAAGAATTTATTATGGCGAGTCCAGATATTTTTTGATAAATAAATTTCATTAACAAATAGTTGATGAGTGATGATAGAAAATATTATTTTGAAGTACAATAATTTTTATTCATAATAATATAACTTACAAGGTACGGACATGAAATTTCTTTAACTTCAAAACTCAAACTAAATTTTGAATTTTGAACTTTTTCGGTAAAACCCAGGTTTATTCCAGTGTTCTTTTTTAGAAAACCTATTCATCTAGAAATGCTCGTTCTTATATAAGTTTTAAAAAACGTTAACCATGCATAAATATATTAATATTAAAATAAAAAAAATTTTTTTGTCATCGTGTAACATAATTGTACCCATCAAATGAATGATGCAATAACCCTTAAACGCTGCATAAATCTTTTCCAAGTATCATGTTTTTTGGCCGCCTAGTATACTTACTTACAAAGTAAAACACGATTAACTAATGTATTATTCACTGATATTCACAATAAGTATTATGTTTCTCCAAGGGCACGGTACAATTTAGATTGCCCAAATCAAAAATGAAATAAAATTTTGTGATTAAAAAATATAATACAGAAATATTTAGAATGAAATGGTTTTTTTTTTTTTTTTACAACATTCCCGAAAAAACGTGTCGAAATGTTAATAGCTTAACAATACCCCACGCACAGCTGTGGCGATTCCCTGCAAATTTTTGCGTGACTCGACCTTTTGCATATTTATATTTGTATAATAAAGTTAAATTAGAAAAAGGATGAATAGATTAACCAGACGTTAATACGGAAAGTTTCAAAAATTAAAATAATATTATATAATCCTGTGTGATAAGCAAGGGTGATTTGAACAAAAGAATCCTGAAAACCTGCAGCTTGACGATAAACGTATACATTTTTTTAACATAAAAATATACGTCCATAATATTAAAAACAGTGTATAAAAAAACATTATTATAATCATTCATCCAACAATCGCAACCTCTACATGTGTTCTGAATTTTGTTTGAGCATTTCATGGTGAATAATGATTGATAAAAATAAATTATAACTGTCCAATCTATGTTTATAATATGTCAAGCATAGGCAGTACAAGTGGAATTAGGTAAAGGTAAAAATATAATTTTTACTATTTGACAAGAAACGGGATATTAAAATCTTAATTCATTATAAACGTTTTTCTCGTTTAGTGTTTATACGCACAATTTTAGTCTATAAAAGTTGTTCTTCTGCAACAACGATCTAATAGATGTCAGCTGCAGTTACGATTTAAAATATATAAACTAATATACGTATACTAGATACCCATCGTCCTATTATAAAAGGTTTTCAGATTTATATTTATATAATAACAATTTAGAACATCTCTAAAAATAGTTACTATGCATCAATATTTATAACTAATTTTATACCTAAATATCCATAATTTTAGGTTTACGATTCATTAATAATATTATTAGCGTTAACTTTAAATCGTAACTGCAGTCATAATCTATTATATACTGTATAAACTGTATTATATATTAACAGCTACTACTATGGTTACCACTATCCGGTAAACAAATTGAAAGTCAGCTTTTAAACTTCTAAATGGTCTGTACGTAGATCTACGGTTATATACTATTAAATTTTGATTTCTACAAGTTGTAATAAAAAGTTGTTTCATTATAGAAATTATTTGTTTTTCCCTGTCTGGCAAAAAGGAAGGGTAATCTTAAATAAAAATGTAAAAGTGAATTTAAAAGTGTTCAAGTTTTTTTTTTATTATTATTTTTATTATTTAAATTGTGGTGATGGGAACCATGGGCTGTTATATAATAACGAAATTAAACTTAACATCAATGAGTCTAATTTAGGACTTAGATCGTAGTATGCTATAATATTAATTTGTTTTAGTAATGATTAAAAAAAACCGATAAAAATATCAGACTAACCTATACATTTATTTTACACGTTAAAAATTCCAAACCTATAATTATATTTTGCATATTTGAATTGTAGTTTAATAATAAGTAAAGTGGCGAGGAAACAATGGAATTCATCGATGTCAAGTACGGATTATTTTTTCAGGTATTAGTGGATTGATTACTTTGAAAATCAATTAAATAATCACATAACTACATTTAAATATAAAATTTAATATACTACCTATATTAATTAATAAAAAAAAATTTATTTTAGTTTTCTAGTTTCTATATTTTTATAATTAATAAAATATTTTAATTTTTTTTAAGATTGTAATTTGCGTCACATATAGTTTATATAAAAGAGCATCATTTAATCTTGCACCAACAAAAATTATAAATTTTAAATGTCAGCTAATTGTAATTGTAAATTTTTAAATGTACCTACTTTTCATACTAATTAGATACATTTCAGCTAAATTATAAATTCATTGTCCAATCGTTGATGCCATTAACGATTTAAATTTAAAGTGTTAAACTAATTACATAAAGATATTTCGTTTTTTATCGCGATGAGTTAAAAAATAATTAGTTATATTTAAATACAACGCAAATTATATGTTTTGTTCATTACATTTTGGTACACATTACATACGCACAAAAATGTAATTATTGGTGGTGTAAAATACCATCTCCCACTATATCGCATAGTTCATTTTAGAGCTATAATAATTCCAAACCCGGGTAATAATAATAATAAATATTGAAATTATATTGTAACCGAGTAATCAAGTAATCAATATTATTTATAATTCCGGTTTAATGTTATTGTCGTTATTACAATATCACGGATCAATGGGTTGTGATACCGATACCACAGTTTTATTTTATTTTTTTATTATTATTTATTGGAGTACCTGTATCACAATCCATTAATTTGTGACTGTGTACCAAATCATGTTAATGGGTATAGTGTTTTTTTTTTTTTTTTTAGTAGCACTAATAGTACTACCCCCATAATATTTCTTACAAAATTGTTAAAAGCCTGTCTTTCCTGAACAGGATTCCTGAACAAATATTTTTAATAAATTATAATAAAGAAATACAATTCATAAACGTGGACTGTTGTAATTTTTAAAATACGATGGCTATAAATAAACAAAATATACTATTATAAACGCCCAATTAAAAGGCGGCAACATAAAATGTGCAGCGCGGTAAATATGTTAACTGCTCGCCATCAGACGTATAATATATTTAATTGCTATCCAAACGAGTTTTGAATAGGAAATTATTCTATGAGAGTTTTAATTATTTACTCACTCTGTGTGTTTAAATGATAAATCATGAAAATATGTGAAATCAACAATATTATATTATTGATTTAAGGTACTTGTCGGGGTACAATATAAGTGAGGAATTATATCAAATCGAACGATAACAACTACTGCTCGACAACGTATGAGTTATATATATCATAGGACACTGGTGACAGTACTATTATATAGAACACAAAACAGAGGTAGATATTATTCAATCCATGCGTCCCGGCTCCGAAGGTCACTAGGCATTTCGAATCTTTGTCAAGGGAGACGCGACACAGGGAAGACGAAAAACAATTATTTATTTAATAATGATGATGGTGTTGGACATTGTGCGGCGTTGCGATAGTGAAAACCAGAAATGAGAATTGTTAAAAATAATTGTGTTGTCGAAAACACGCACAGTTGATAATTATTTATGTTATAATATTAAGTATTATAAATAAATAAATACACTTACAGACATGATATAAACTATATATTTGTTTGACATAAAATTAAAATTTGAAAACCATTAATTTATTGTTGTGCTCTATAGATGCGGAGGAGCCGTGAGACGAAAAAATGTCATTACCTCTGCGATACAGAGAAAATTGTTGTGAATTCTGTGAATTTCTCACATTACCTATATGTATTTCTAGTTATTGTATCTCTTCGTTAGTTGAAAATAGTAATACGAACTTAAGTGAATTATCACTTTCGACTTCAAAACTATTTGGACTTGTCATGCCTATTTCTGAATACAAATAAATTATATTATATATTTTACTATTTTAAGGACTAACAATCACAGATGATTGAAAACTACCAAATAAAGAGATTGAATTATAACCATGATCCTTTCGATTACATTACTATCGACTACAATCACGTTTTCAGCTTCACACGTCCTCAGATTTGGCGAGTCGTCCATAATTGGCATATTCGGCAGATTTCCAAAAAAATCGGAAACAACCGCGTCAATACTAGGTTTAATTGTTTTGGAAACTTTTACCAAAATCAAAACATTTTTAATCAACCAGGCTAGGCAAATCAAACGTGCATCATTGTCGAATGAGAATCATATTGTGAAAACCGAGATGATCGTAAAGGCTTTTTCGAAACATATTTTATCCTCTAAGCTCGAAATGTATAATAATACGAGTATTGCCTTGTGCGTGCTAAGTTGCATTCAAACCGAACCGATCAATCAAAAGCATAACGCGTTTTACAGTTAGCGTTTATTTTGATCGCACGTAAGTTCATACATTGAGAGAGATATTATATTTATATTATTATATGTGTCTTTCTCTTTGTGTTTACTCAAAATATTTGAAATAATTTACAATGGAATTGTTCAAGTTTTCTTCTGGATAGTCCAAATATTCGGATAAAACCACAATTATTCTCGAACAAAGAAAGAAACATTTACGCATGCATTATTATTTTTTAATAAGCACTACAACAGGTCTGTTGAACCCTATCCAATCAGCTAATTTGTTTAATATTAATAACGACACAGCTATGTACGTTATAATTAAGATTCTCACTTAAAGCCAAGCAGAAATCTGTCGGATACATCATGGCATTTTACTTTAATTTCTGACTCATTACTCGTGATTAATAATTTCATAGGATTCAAATAACTGCTGTATGGTTTTTTGTTGGTTTTTGTTAATAAAATAATAGAATTTATATCTTTTTAAAGACTTGCAGTTATATTGTACAAGGTTATTCATACAAAAGCAACTATTTTTAACTAATTTCAGCACATGAATACTTAAATATAATTTTTAAGTAAATTGTTTAAACATTGAACACATTTAATAGTGTAATAAATATAGCAAAATAGTAATTTAGTTTACCATACATATTTTGATGAGTCGTTTATTTTACACTAAAATTTACTAAATGACACAATAATAATTTGTTTTTATATTAGTGATTTGTGAATACTGATCCTTACATATCAAAATTGAACATATTTTCAATATCTTTCCATATATGAAAATTAAATTAAAAGTTTTAAATTTTTATCTAAGCTTCCAAATAATTGTTATGATTTAAATTAGTAGTCATTCTTTCCAAAGTTAAATTTGCATAGTTTTCTTTACTGTAACTTTTTCTTAAGTTTGTACAATTACTATCGCCTTTTTTCTTATTTCAAATATGTTTCTTCAGAACCTCATAATTTTCAACAATGAATCACAATTTATTTATATTTCCCTCGGGTATAATAATTAATGGTACTTATTACTACTTGTGATTTTATGATTCTTACTTTTGCAAGGTGACTGTTTATTGTGAGTCCCAGTATTAATTATCTATATTGTTTCTTTGGTCATTTTAAAATTTAGAATTCATGATTACAAAACTTTATTTTTTTATTTTAAACATCCAAAAAGTCATAATAAATTGTATACAAATAGTTTATAAATAATAAGTACATATCGTGCCCTGTTAATAAAGTAAGATATGTATTACTTTGTTAATTATACATTTTTGAAATATTAATAAAATACTGAATTTATAAAATATCTGCTGAGATAGCCTCTTATTGACTATTGTATTATTTTTTATTGTTTTGATCAATTGAGAAACTACTTAACAATAATTTACCAGCATCCTTACTTTTCAGTGTATTTGTTATCGAATATATAAATTAATTTATTACAAATATCATAGGAATTATAAACCTAATACATGAAAATATTAAGTAACTATAATACTATATACTAGTTTGAAAATATTGAAAAGAAACTTACAATTTAATTGGGGCGATTTAATCGAAGAGGAGACCAAATATTAAATTAATTCAACAGAAATGTAATAGTTTTTTTTTTTATATGATTTTATATCTCTTTATTTTTTAATTAAAATATATTATTTATATTATTATTATTATTTATATATATTTTTTTATTATTTATTTATTATTATTACTTTAATAAGAAATTGTAATATTAAAATCGCGTTCTCTTTGTCATATCAAAGTACAGAATATTAATTCCTTGCAACTAAAAAATGTATTTCTTAATACATTTAATTTTTAGGTAAGTACTTAATTAAGTAATTTGTTACAATATCAACATGAACTGAATAAATATTCATAAAATACACATTAAACCACCAATGACGGTATAATTAAACTCATTCTTTGTGAATTCTGGAATCGTAACATTTTTATATAATTCTATAATATAACATTAAATATTATAAATGGTATAATATTGTGTAATATATATTAAGTACTATTATTTGTACTTATTGTATTTTGTAAACAGATTGTTAAATTCTTTTAAAAAAATAATATGTCTTTTATTTTATAATCTACATTCTATAATATTAAACTATCGAAACTGTATTGACTTTTGAATTAAATTTTAATAAAGCAAATTAAATGTACTAGTTATCAAAAATCGTTTAAAATATTTTCTGGTTATAGTACATCTAAAACTAATTTTTATAATATTATTTAAATTGTATGTAAAGTGATAACTTTATTCGTATTCAATAAAATACAATTTAACAAGTTTTTTGGCAAATTTTAATTTTGTTGCTGGGAAATAAAATAAACTATAACTTCTAACTATTATAAATCCATCGTCGGATCAAATTGAGGAAATGAAAACATGACCTCACACAAGCGCGTAAATATAATAAATACGTCTTTTGTTTTACTAGTGTAAGTACTTACTTAGTTTTTATAGATATTTTTAATTGTATAGGTTTCTATACTTTATTTCAAAACCACTATTGTTAAAATGCTTAATGTTTGCAAATTTGTTATAAAATCTCTTAAAGTAGAACTTTATTTTTAAATGTAATGATTTATTACATTTCATAAAATTAGTAATAGCTTGGTAGGATTGTAATTAATTCTTGTTAGGAGGTATGGCAAACATCAAACTAGTTATGTGATGAATCATAATACATCTTTGTTTATTTCTACAAATAACTAAAAACAACTTTATGGTAAATTATGTTATTGAATATTCGTAATTTATATACCACAGAGTAATATAGTAAAGTTCAAAGTTCAAATCGTAACTCAACATATAATATGTCAAGTGCACACGTTAAAATTCCGAAAATCACTACACTATTGTGTAGGTAGTAATTACATATACTATATGTAATCACTAATAATTTACAAATAGTACTTTTTGTTTACCTATTTATTAGCCAACAAAAAAAATTTAATATTATCATCTATATAACTAATAATTACAATATCTCAATCTCAAAGCATTTTATAAACAATAAAAACGAAAATTAAATCATATATTTATTATTAATGGTTTTAAACTTCAAATACAACATTTTAATTAAATTATAAGTTTTTAAGATAATGTCATGTATTCTACAAGATACTGCATTAGCTCTTTGAGCTTAATTATTTAAAGTCAATGTACTTTTATAAGTCAATGCGCCTGAGTGCGTTTATAAAGAGCTCTAAGTCTAGTAAGTCTCCAGTAAAAGGTTGGAATTATATTTTTGCTTTATGAAAATCATTGTTATTTTTTGTATGTACCTAAATAAAAAAATATATTTTCTATCTTAAAATTTAAATTACAATTTTAACATTATTAATATGTTAATTTTAAGTACTGCATCAATTAAATAAAAATAAAATTGATAATTTAATTTAATAAAAAATAATGTTAATTTTTAATTGCATAATTAGGTTGGATAATAGAAAATTAATAATCACTATAAATATTGAATAAAATAAGTGAATTATTAGTTTTATAATGAAGTGCTTATTTCTTTATAATGATTTTTTATTTTAACTTGAATAATTATTTAAACAGTTAAAATCTCAACAATTTACATATCCACAACAACTCTTTGAATTAAAAATTAAACACAAAATTGTATTTAAAATTAATAATTTTTCAAAATTCTTAATTTTTTTAAAAAGGGAAGTTATGATAACAAGCATAATAGGTACACTTATACAATACTCTGTTTCAGACAATTAAGTTTAAAAGTTGTCCACAGTTATTGCACCAATATCAATTTAAGGTAAAAAAAATAATGACTGACTCGATAAAATTTAAATATTAAATGAATATTGTTTTTCAAAAAGTTTTCAAAGTACCTAATAAATATTTAAAACAATCACCTTAAATTTTTATGTCTATTTAATAGACAAAAACAATGAGAAATTATTTGTTTAAAGTAGGTATAAGTTACCAGCTTTTATTTGTGACGTTATGTATATATATATATTTATTTTAAATTACAACAACTATAGAAATGTCTGTTTAAAAAACGCCCTCGTCCTTCTTTGTATATGTACAACTACATTGAATCTAAATTAAAAAATGCAAATGCATGCTAAACCTTGAGTATAGTTACAGTTTTATTGGACACGAATGTGCCGTTAAACCGACGAAAAGAAACATTTGCGTACAATGTAAAATACAACCCTCGCGATTACCTAACCAGCAATAAATGCCCGTAGATCATGGCGCATCTATTTATATGTATTATAATATATATAATATGTATATTACATTGTATATAAAAATAGATAAATAAAACCCTAGGTCATTATTGTCTACGATCTCGTGCGCGAAATCAAATGGCTACTGTTTATTTTGCTGTTTGTTTACACCATTCGTATTTTTATATTTTTACGATGAAATTAACGTAAAAAACTTAAGCAAAAGAAATAGTTTTCTGAAACACTCAAATAATTATATAGTATGAGTACTTAAGTATGTGTGTGTGTGTGTGTGTGTGTGTGTGTGTGTGTGTGTGTGTGTGAGTGTGTGTGTGTGAGTGGGTATACCTAAATATTTAAAATATTATATTTTTCAAAGATGTAAATGAATTTACTAATTTAGTCATTTTACCAGAAAAGTGTTAATTTCATTCAATTTTCAATGAAATTTCATAGTTTTAAACATAATGTGGATATCATTATCTCAGCGTATCATATTAAAAATTTATAAAATTTACTGAATGCGAACATTGATAACAAAACAATTGAATAATGATACATATTCATTCGGGTAAAGTATTTTGGACGACTCAAGTCTTTTACAAATCGATGATATCGGGAAAAAATGTTTATCGCCTATAAAATAATATCGTAATATCTAATATTATACATAGAAGAAGTCTACATATTGTATATTGTGTATGTATATTATTCTTTAAAAAATTTACTAAACATACAGTTGCATTGTTTTCCGTGGTGATTAATGTACTTATCTAAAATTAAGCGTTGTGCACAAAACAAATAAATTGTGAATCCTCGTGCATAAGGTAATTAGAAGCGATAGGCCGTAGATATAGGCGTAAATTGGGGGAGAATTATCCACTTAAAAAAAAAAAAATTCTAACCTGGTCAGTATAATAAATTATGTTATTGTAATATTCTATTCACAGATTTACGGGTTAATTGATATTTCAAGCCCTCCCCATTCCCAAATATTTTCAACCATATTTACGCCTATATCTGTAGATAAGAAAAATATTTAAAAAAAAATAATAATAACAAAAATTACTACATTATTATGCATTTTTAACTTACGTGCGTCGATCGGTGTCCGTTCATTCTCTGTGAAAATACACACACAAGCACATCAAAAAACGCGAACGCGTCGAAAAACCCGAAACCGGAACTATAACCGGCAGCGTATTCGGCGACGGAAACGAAACGGTGCGCCGCGACCGGTTGGTCATACGCAACATGCATCACTGGCGCGCGCGTTTGACGGCCCATCTGCTACGAAGCACCCGGGGACCAGCGGCGGCAGGACTTTGGCGCCATCTGTTAGCCACACCCTACGATTATGAATGATGATTAATGAAGACGACGATGGCAATGAGTAAATTAAAATAGTTTATAATATTAGAGTTTGTGATTAGAAGTACCTATGATGGACGGATTACGAATATTTTCATTCTAATCGAAATTCTCGTGGAACTAACTAAAACATTATGTTCAGTGTTGTACGATAGTAATATGCGACCCTCTGGAGACTGCATATAGAGCATATGACGGCTTAAAGGTATGTATCTATGTATAGATTTTCCATAGACTAAAAACAAAAGAAGCTGATTCGACAATTCAGTGTAGAATAAAATTCGATAGGACCCCATGGGCTATTATATTATGTTTAAAAACTATATGGAATTTCAGCCGCTCCTGCAAAAGTCGAATCCTAAGTCCACCCATATCGACATTTTATAATGGTCTTTATTTACAGTGTATTCGACAATTCGGCATAGGATATTCCGATGACATTTTAAGAAAAACCCACACTATATACACTGTTGTACACTGTATATTAATATGAATACCAAAATCCAAAAGACACCAGTTGAAAAAAGTACATTAAATTATTAAATTTATAACGACCCTTCAATTCTATGTATTCATACATGTACCGCTAAACAAATAACATATTGTATAATTTACCATGATAAGAAAAAAGTGGCTTAATGACGAAAAAAATTGGCATGCTTTGATAACTCTATTAAACAACACAAATAACACCACTGGACGTTACACCTACATGTATAATCGACTCCGTTTCACAAACTTTCAATAAGAAAATGTTGCAATCAGCCGAATCAGATTTGTAATGTTTTGTATTAAACTGAATTAACTGATCATCAAAATCAAAGGTAAGAACAAAGCTCATCCTGAATACCTCATTTGTAATCATGACGTCCTCTTAGTTATCTTTTAAATTATCGTTCATAAAATTATTATGTAGTTACGTATTGTGCTTCGTCGTGTTATTTTTATTACGTACCTATGGTTTTCCTATGTAACAGACAAAGACTACGATGTCTGTACAATGGTTTTACAAACGAAATTTTAGTCACATAAGCATATATACGAATATACGATATTATACAGATTGGTCGTTTTATTTACAAAATGCACCAATCGCGATAACGAACAATATATAAATTTATATCATGCAAATCGATTCGTATTTAATAATTTATATTTTATATTATAATATGTTACAGACAATTTTAAAGTTTTTTAATATTATATTGTGCATTGAGTCTTATATTTTTAAAGGCATTTTTCTTGTGTAGTACATTTAAATTTGGGCCTTAATAACATATTCAATATTACTGGTTATCAATAAAATAAATAATAATGAATATGAACACACGGCATTTCGTGTAGGCAATTCGGGTACATCACAGTCGCGGGTTTTTTCCATTACCTAATCGTGAGTACCATTTTCATTTATTTATTGATTTTACACAGATGTCAAAATAATTACCTCCCAGTGTAGTATAGTGACCTCAAAAATTGACGATATTATAACGCTGTCTTATCGACAGGACTTTGACGATTAAAATATAACGCATACAACAGAAAATAAAAACAAATTTACCAAGGTGACAGGTCGAATAGACCTTTACACTCGACAGATTGTTGTTATTAATCATTATTCGTTGTTATCCTTTTTTTTCAATTTGAGTGGTGTTTTTTCGAAGCCACAAAAATAACGATTTTTAAGTAATTTAACGTATAAGACGACGTTAAAGACGTATATCTACGAAAATTCCAACGTTACGATTCAATAAACACTCAATATTCCATAAAAAATGTAACGGTTCAGACTATGTTGCTTTCTTAGTCAGTTGTTAAATGAACTAAATCTAAGTAATTAAACAAGGTTTTGAAACAGTGTTGATTATTATAAACATTACTAGGCACTGGGAAGATCAAATAAAAATGACAAACGCCCAATTAGATAGGTCTTACTTAGATACTACTACCCAACTTTTGATTGTATTAGAGCAACGTATAACATAACAAATGGCAATACTCAGAAATCCTAAAGAGCTGAGAGGTTTCAAAATAATTTTTACATTTATAAAGTGATGACTGGTGAGATTGAATTTTCAAAAGATCTCATTTTAATGTAATTCCATGTACTGATATTGAAAAACTTAAAAAAATCAATATTTTAAAATATAATGTTTAAAAGTATTAAACACAATAGAAATTATACCGCAAAAATGGTATCAACAATAAATTTAATTAATAAACTTTTTAATTAAATTATTTATGAAAAAAAAAGATACCAACTTATTTCTACTGCTATATAGTAAGAGTCAGATTAAAATATATTTCATGGTAAAAAAAATTGAATTAAGTATGCCACTTTTATATTATTAATGTACATTATTTATACCATCATATCATATTATAATAATTATCTTGAAAATTTGATTAAATATTTTTGAAAAAATTATTGATTAGTTTTTTTACATTTACACTAATCGTTTGTCGTTTCAAATCGATTCAACGTCGATTTTTAAGTTATTTTGTAAATCAACTATGAAATACAACTATGCTATAACTTTATTATTATAGAGGGTCTTATATAAATACATAATAAACTTTAATATAACTCATTCTTATAAAATTCAAACGTTAGCACAAACTTCCATTTTTAAACTACGTTAATTATAGTATACTGAATATTCGTATTTGTAACTCACGGGGACTTGAGTCGGGGAAAGTGAAATTTGGTTCAGGAGTAAATCGAAAAATTTTCGAATTTAAAATTGTGTTTGAGTAAATATGTCTTAACTAAAATGTAAATCATACTTGACACAGTAATTATCGCATGATGAATAGAATACTTCAATCTGTTGCTTGTCTCGTCCCCTTGACACATCTTAAAATTTTAAATATGAAATCGAATCGGTCACCCATTACTATATACATACTAATTAGCAAATACCACTGTACTAATCAGACACCTATCAGTTTTTTTCAACTACGATCACGCGAGGTAGTTATATAGTTCAGTTCGTAGATTTTATGGATAAATTTCACCCGATTTTACGCCTAATTTATTGAGACCAATAAAACGACTAGGAAAATGAGTATTTTTCCAACAAATAATCTTAGAAACTATCGAATGGATTCGAACGGAGTTTTTTCAATTTAAAGAATACATATAGAGTACGGAGCAGGTTTGAAGCATAGTTATATTTATGTACCCACTTCATATCTAAGGAATATTATTCTGAGATGAAATAGAAATATACTAGTGACGCCATCTATACAGTAAACTAAACTAAAAATAAATATAATTATTTATAAAATATAAAAAAACAATAACCAATTTTATAATATTTATTATTCAAACATACATCAAAAATCAATGTCTTTTAATATCATTAATGACAAGTTCTATGCTACTTTATCCATCCGCCAAAGACATATTGCCCATTTCGGTTAAATTAGCTTACAAAACAAGGCACCGATTTGCCCTTGAAATGATGTAAACTAAAACAGAGATACACCAGTATACGAAGTATTTTATATTCGTTATATTTATTCCCGGACGAAGTCAGGTTATACAACAAAATTAATTGTCAATTAAATTAAGTTCAATTTGTTTCAGTTATTTTTAAAATAATGATTATGAAAATTAAAATTAAATTTATTATTTACTATTTAAATACTCTGCAGACAGTAATTTAAAAAAAATGCTAATGAATAAAACACACGTTCAATATTAATAAATTTAATATGAGTTCATTACTAATAACTAATAACAGCTAATCTCAGAAACTATACAGGACTGATTTCAATATTAATAATACCAATTGATTCCTCGTGATACAAGGAGTGTTTTTAGGTTCATTTTTCAACCTTCTGAGGTTGGTTTAGTGCGTGACTAATACATACATTTGTTTTTGGCTTGCGAAAATCTAATATTATTTTGTTTATATTATAAAGGATTGCAATTGGTAAAAGAAATAAAATTAATTTAAAAAAAAATGGCATATACTAACCAGCTAGCTGTGAGTTGAGATTTTTTTTAAATAATAGTAAATAATATTTAATTTATTGTTCCATTTGCCAATAAACTAAATTACACTAAAACCAAGATACATCAAAATTGATATTTATTTTATGTTTGTTTAATTTATTCCCGAGTAAAGTTGAATTATTCAGCTAGTAATATTATATAATTTTAATTTTAATGTACAAACTATTCTAATATTATTTTTATTCAAACAAGTACACTTTACAGTATATACTATCATTAATTGCTCACTTAAATTTGTAGTATTAAATTTCTTTTTTTTCATAAACCACGAAATGAAAAAAATACTGGAGAACATAGAAAATAAAGAACGTTATTGTAAGGTTTTTTATTATATATATATATATATTAATATAAATACATGAATTTGTGTTTTTGTTAAAATTATGGTGCACTATGTTTTTGAGTAAATTAAATATTTATTATGTGATATATTCAATTTTTATGCAAAAAATGTTATTTCTTTGAATAAATGGTGTTAAGAGTGTTAAGACAGGTAATAATTTATGCTGCCACTAATTAAAATAAACTAAGTAGTAAGCACCCCTTTGAGAACCAGTGAAATAATATTTTTTTTAAAAACTTAAACATATAATACGCTATTATTCATATTCATATAAAATAAAGTTTTTTCATTACATGTTATACGTTATACTTATTGTTATTATTATACAATAATATATATATATATAATATATATAATAATAATAATAATATAATATATATCTATACAGATAATAATAATTTATGTATATATATATTTATATAATATAGGTGAATATTTACTAAAACTATTTTGTTTTGAACTATTTGATGTTTTCGAACATTTTCAAACAGGAAAGCTCTCCTATTATAATTATATAACTCGGATAACTACATTATTTTTAATCGTTTAAAATTGCATTTGTTAGGTATTTATAGATCACATTAATACGCAATAATTTTGTGATAGATAGCTACACAAACAGTATTTTTAATTATATTTTAAATCATACGAGTTATTATAGTGTTAATATTAGTATTACAGTAGTTATTAAGACATTATAATATAAAAATTTAATATATATAAATATATTATGGAATTTGATTCTAAAAAAAAAAATACTGTGCTCAAACAAATTTTTGTAATTAATCATTCAATATTATATTATCCATAAATTGTTAAAAATCGTTGAATATGTATCAATATAGCAAAAACATTAAAAATATGCAAAAATAAGCAAAATACAATTTTATATTTTAATTATTTTCTTACTATAAAACGTATTTATGTATCACTCTGCTATGTTTTACTACATCTATGATGGATATGCAAATGCTATAAAATACTAAATCCCGAACCCTGATAATAATATACAAAGGTGATTGAGTACAACTATTATACTTCAGTATAGTTTAGTACCTATATGCACAAGATATAAATAATAGAACTAAATCACCGATTTTACCTTCACAGACAGCTCTGATCTCATAATGGAAAAGTTAAATAATGATATAAGTAATAAAATGCAATAGTTGCAATCATATAAGCATCATCGTAATCATGAAAGTTTAGATGCCGTATGTCAAGATGAGTCGTGAGGACATTATCATATTATCCAGTCATCATGATTGCTGTCACATTACATAACAAAGCTTTCGCACTTTCAAATGTGCATACTTGATAATTTCTGTGATGGATATGAGGAACTTGATTACCGCCTAAAATTATTGTTCAAACATTTTCTTATTTTCAACGCATTATAGATAAATTAAACCTAATTTACCTAGAGATTAAGTTTATTTCCACTCATCCCTCCCATACAAAACTTATGTATACCACTAGGACTAGAGTACGTACGTTTTTATTGCATTCATTTCTTAAGGATAAATAACTCATTTTAGATGTTGATGACCTCCTCCTTATGTGATTTGTGACTATAAAACTACATTTTATACATGCAATTAAATAGTAAAGAAACAAAAAGTTTTACCTAGATACCTTGCAAATAGTAAAGGTTGCCAAAAAACACAGTAAATTTGTAAAAGATGAAAATAGTAATATATCATTATAATAATCAATATATTATACATTTATATTCTATTATTAAAAAATGGTAAACCACATCATATGACTAAAATATAAAAATAATTATTATTGACTTTGATTGTATTGTACTATAAATTAAAACACTTTTATAATATAATTATTTATTGTAAGAATAAAAAAATTTAAATACTTTATTATAATATTAATTAAAACAATCACTAAAAAAAAAAAAAAACATATTAAAAAATTCAAACAAAATGTTTTTAAATTTTTAAATATTTCATGAAATATTTACTCATATATTATAATATTATGTTTATGTAACACTAATGCGTTAAATACCAATATATGTCCGGCAACGCCTAATTTTGAACCTGTATGTTTATATTTATCAATTATAACTTATAAAATATTACGTTTATTTTTAAATGCAAGCGAGTGCCCTGTCCACTCCGCATGGTCAAGGACCAAGGTCACTGTCACCTCGACTCACCGTATAGTCGATACATTATGCACTCTCCAGTCTCCACCTGGTATATATACATATATATTATAATATACGTATAATCCGGATTTTATACTTTTGGTTAGACAACGCCCTAGCTGTATGTCAGATAGGCGCCCGAATACCCACCCCAGGGCAGTTAGGTATCTACCGACTGTATATATAAAGGACCACATTACTCGGCATCGGCATCACACTACATCTCACGTATCAAGTGTATACATTGACCACAGGTTGAAGTTTGCAGATTCGTTGTAAGCAACACAAGAAGAAATCATCTAACCGAAATGGCTTCTTTCAAATATCTGGTAAGTGACTTAGCAACACAAAATTGCAGCGCAAGTCTTATAAACTCATAATTTGTGCAAACGATAAATTATTATTTTTCTAATGCAAATTCTCTTATCAACTATTCGATTGATTTATAATATTTTTCAAAAAATTCTCAACTCTCGTAAAATAACATACAGTACACTGTCATATCAATAAATTATAATTCATCTTCATATAATTTCCAACGTTTCGATCGAGCACCACGCGATAACTATATAAACAACGAATCGGAGACGGAGACTTATAAATTTAAATACAATTATTAGATATTATATTTCAACAATATTATTTTAAACGTCATTCGATGTTCTCCAAACGCGTATATTTAATTATTATTCTTTACGTAACATAAATATTTCAATTATTTTTCTGGGTCTATTTACTATAATATAATATATTCGGTTATATATAATGTGACTGCGCGTTTATTATTATATGATTAAAAATAAAAAATAAATTGTCAAAATACTAAACAATCGTCAAGGAATGCTCAAAACGCGTAGGTACACAACTTGAATCAACTCGCTCCTGTCAATATTATCAATGTTTAATGGAAAACATCAATATATTTAAACGTGTGTTATACGAATCTATGATATATACGACTATACGTGTAATACATTGTATATATTATGAAAATTATAACTATTCATGTACGCTAAAAACTTATATAGATAATAAAATACTTTCAAGCCATGCACGATTATTTACCTTTAATATGATTATTATCATATTCTACGGTCTTGTTATACTCATTTGTACAGATGTATATTTTTAATTTAATTGAAAAAAAAAGTTTACTAAAAATTCAAACAGAAATGTCTAAATATATATCACATTTTGATTTGTGATTAATACTTTACACTGTATTTATTTTACTCATGACTTCAATTACAAATTATTAATGATCATTTTTATTAATTACGATTATATTGATACCCTATACAGATATTCTTCACCTTGGCCGTGTACTCCGTTACTGCTGAAGAAGGAGTAAGAGCAAAGAAACATGCTTACATCGCCGCTGCCCCAGCTCGTAAGTAGCTTCTATAACTACCAATAATATAATCTATAATACATTAACGTACTTTTAGCCTCTAAATACCCTGCAAATTAAATTTTACCAAATCAAAAATAGTTCTTGTAAATACAACCGAATGACGTAAATCGATTTCTTTTCCACAGCGGTTTTGGGTTACTCTGTCTCAGCCCCTGGATCTTTCTCATATGCATACTCTGGTTACACCGGCTACCCATACAACTATCCAGTAGCAGCAGCTACACCATACCATGTACCCGCCGCATACCCAGCAGCAGTGTACCCAGCAACGACATATGCCGCCCACGCATATCCAGCCTACGCCGAAGATGACGGTCAATACTGGCCAGGCAAGTACGAAAAGGTCGAAATTCCAGCTTACAAGACTGTTTACTCGAGCTATTCCGAAGATGACGGCCAATACTGGCCCGGCAAATACGAAAACGTCGATGCCTCAGCTTACAAAGCCGAACACCACTACTAAAGACTCTTACAACTACAATGATTCAACATCACAACCTTCCGCGGGCAAAAAACTCGTAGTCTTTTTCTTTTTCAACTTTTAATAATAAAAACGTGATCTTCATTTTTTTAATTAATTGATTTTTTTGTTATACTTCATCTCTCTCTTCGAGTTGTGACATCCTAAACCATTACAATGATAGGTATTATAATATTATTATTTCACCTATTATACTATTTATATTAATACACTTAATATATCTTCTTCAACATTTTAACAATCCTTCTTAAATAATACACTAACAACGATTTATACTATGTAGGTACTACCTACTATATATTATACAAGCACTTATAAAAATATTAGCGGACTAACAATAGCCCCAATCTAAAAAATATGTTAATTGGCGCGGCACAAGTCCGTACTACAATAAATTATCAAAAAAGGTTCGTAGATCCAAATTCACGAAAAAATTGAAAGTGAGTGTAGGTTAAAAACTTTCATAACTTTAGTGAATAATCTTTGCCATTACTACGAAGAAATTAAATAAACAAAATAGATGAAATTGATAATTCGATAATTTTTATGGTTATTAGACACTAATGGACTATAGTCTTAGGTTTATAAATTAAAAATGTGCACATAGATATAGTAGTAATAATAATAATAATTACGATATATAATATAAAATTTACTGACACAATAATATAAATTATAATTAATATCTGTAGTCAATTCAAAAAGGAATAAACAATGTTATATTATTATATTGCATTTGTTTACTTAATTCGGTCAACACGCCAATGACTGGTCAATTGATCATTGACAATGAATTTAATTTATACGTATTATAGACATATATTATAGGTATACTAACTAATATTGAGTAATATGAATTACATTGCACCACCAGTCGATCACTCATTTTGACCCGGTTGTTTAAGAGCTGGGAGAAAAATACATTATTATATTATTAATTTTACACTCCATAATCTTATGAAGTTATTATACTTATTACTTACTATAAAAACGTAGTCAAACACTCATAACTCGCTTAAAAATTAAAATATTATAAAAACCCTATAAACAAACACGGATAGATAATAATATGTTATACTTTATAGTTTATACATTTGCCGGAGACAATACGTTTAAGGGTGAAAACTGGAAAGTCCTCGCTGGCTCATCTCTTCACATCGCCGATATACGTAATTGGTATACGGACAATTGACACCCGGCGGTTTTGTCAATATCGGACTTTCTGCACCCGATATTTTTAGAACACGGACAATTGACACCGAGCGATAACGATTCCGATAACCGCGAGTAGGTACCTACTACCTATAGCCTATAATTATTAGTTGCTATTTAGTGCCTCTACTCTGTGGTCTGTTCGTTATCCAACCATTTTAACAATTTAATTTAAAAGTTATTCAATATGAATTCAAATGAAATTGAAATAATTAATACCAAATGAATTATTAATGATTTCAACACAAATACTGAAATTATTAGTTTTTTAAAAAACGTATCATATGTAATCAAACATTAAATTTGAATATTATGTTTATTTTTATGTAAAATTATTATTATTTATTTATGTTTATATTAATTAGGTACTGAATTTATTAGAATATTTAGGAATAACTTGATTATTAATTATTATACTGTATTATATATGCATTTATATTCGGTGTCAAATGTCCTAGATTCGATATAATTATGTATTATTATTATATTTTGAAAGTCTTATCCATTACCCGCATGTGTTTCTCTGACGTGTAACATATCAAACGTTCAAAATGATCAAACTTAAGATTAAAAACATTTATCCGTGTTGAGTTCTCTGGTTGAATTTTTACGAAATTTTAGTTTTTACGCAAGATATGAATGTGTAAAATATTGAAATTTAAAAACTATCATAAGGACTTGTTTTAAAATTAAACTATCGTAAAAATCTTAAAAACCAATGGAAGTACATATAGACAATGTTCTTAGCTTCAAGTTTGCTAATAAGTCGATATTCGTTCTAATATTAAACCTAACAACGCAGAATAATTATTGGTGTTGCTGAACGCAAATCAGCCGCGTTTCCCACGTGTAAGACAAAGACGACCAAAGTACGACGTTATGTGGGTGTGACGTGCTCTCGACGAACTCAATTACGACGTTTGGAATATGTTTCGCACGCCTAGATAATGAATCGTTATCATCCATACCGGAAATGCCGTCGTGATAACGGAGGTTTTTAATACTGTTAATACCGCCGCGGAGAATAGAGATGATTTTTTCCGCCACGACTGTCGAACGTCGCGGTTTTCCGCGTCAGCTGCTGTCCTCCACCTCGCCACCCTCGCCCAACACCCACCAGACGAAAATCCCGATCCGCCGTCGTCCAGCTTTACCTTCCGCGCTCGGGCGGCTGGCTACGTCCTCCCCGCGCTTGTTTGAAATCCGTATCGCGCGTGCGCTTCCCCGTGCTCGTACAGTCGTGCCCGTCGTCGAACTATTATTATTATTATTATTATTATTATTATTATTATTATTCTCGGCCTGCGATAATTTTTTCCACAAAAGCGAAACATCTGATACGCATTTTTCTTCTTTGTTTTGCGCGCGCACTGAATGAAAATAAACAAATAGGAAAATGTACAGCGAGCGAGAGAGACGGAGAGAAGAGTGATTACACGCACACGCACTCAGGCGGTCTGCTGACTGCTATCGATTTACTGTATTGTTCGGCTGTTCTCTAGTCAGTAGTCGCAGATTTCGACGAGAGTCAACGACGTGGTGTGCCTATCGCGAGCACCCAAAACGTTTGAAACAACGAGAGAGACACACGACAATCGTCGTCGTCGTCGTCGTCGTTACGTTTAGAAGTCATAAAATATTAAACATCGTTTAACGTTAACCGGTCATCACTCGGAAATCATATTGCAAAAATCGAATGGCTCGACCGCCGAATCGCGCCAGTCGTAGACGTACAACAACAACGATCACTAAATAACTCGTCGCTTATTGTAAGTGGTGGTGTTGTTGGTGCACATACCGTCCTGTAGATTTTACAATATTTTTCATTTTTGTTTTCTGTCGGCAGACACCTTATTCGTGTTCGTTTCGTCGTCTGGTCATCAGCATAGATTTTGCGTTTGAGCAGGTATTGCAACGCCGCTCCCCCGAATCTGATGTCAACATGAAAAGAGACTTGGCCAAGAAATTGATCGAACGTTATTTCTATCTGATCACAGAAGGTTGTGGCAACGGCGATTGTGTTAATGATTACTGTGCATCCAGCAAAAGAGTAAGTAACAATTGTGCTCGCTTCTCTGCGATAATAAATGTATTTCTTCATACATGGCCATTTGTTATAGTCTGATTAAAACCATTAAATAGATTAGAAATTAGAATTTGATTTTCAGCAAAACAAAAACTGATATAGATTCTGTCCTTGAACAGATATCATCCAAATATCTTGCTGACAATACTATTCTTTCGCCCAGTAATTAAATGTAAATTATAAATGTTATTTATCTTATACATATTGTACCTATATACTTATAAACATAAGTTAATTTGTATTTTAACAGTATCTTTTACTATTTAAGTAGCTTATGAAAATATTTGATCATGAGTGATTTTTACAATTTTGATTACCTAATGCGTATTACGATTCATTTTATATCTATTATTAATCAAGCTTATCACAATAAAAAAAAATGATTCAACCATAACCTTATGAAATGTTAACTTATATATTTGTATCCAAAACCATGCTTATTATATAATTGTTTTGTAAAACAATAAATTATTTTTTTTTGTAAATAACAAAAAAAAATCCTGTTTAGATATCATAAATTTTATGTTTATAATAATATATTACATATAAATGTTATGGTTTATAATCTATTAGTAGTTTTATAAAAAAAAAAAACATACTAAGATTATAATTTATTTTATTTTATGTTTTATCATTGTTAGGCTTACTACACATCACAGTAAGTCAGTTAATTTGTGAAACACTCATTCGACCAACCTTCTGAATGTATTAGTTCTTCATAGATCATCGGCTAGCTGAATTATCATTAAGTAACTGTTTGGTAAATCTGTATATTTTTAGAATTCTAGTTAGTCTAACATTATTAACTCAACATATTTAATTAATACATGCATGTATAATAATATAGTAGGAAAAAATTATATGTTGATGTTTTACTCAAATTAAGAATGATAATCTTTTAACAACATCTTTAAACTTAGAAAAATACTAATTTTATTTAATTAAAATATTTTTACTAATATAATGAATTGTATTTATAGTGAAACCTTCAATTTAATTCTATAGTTTTTTTGTTATACACTGAATATTTTAGTTACTACTTTCTAGTAGTTATGTATTTAACTTATTATCATTAGAAATATTGTTAAATGTATTAATATAACTATAAAATAAGTGCTATTCAAATGATGTACACATATTGTATACTTATTATTTTTGGTTAGAAGATATTAAAATTAATTAATTATTCTATTAGCATTGTGACTCATAATATGTTATACTATTATACCTATGAGAGAACTAAAACATATTATCAAATATGCAACAATTTTAAAAATGTTCCCAAACAATTGAATTAGCTTTATTTTTATTGTCAAAAAAAAAAAATCTTACGCCCTGTCTTATAGGTTTGAAATACATTTTCAATTAAATATATTGTTAACTTAAATGTTATTTATTTATTTATTTATTAATCAATTTTTTTTTCAGTGTACTAATGTGGTGTCAGCTAATGATGCAGCCGCTATCGCTATTCAATTATTTCGCCTTGATGCAAGACTGTGTGATCAACATCCCATGAAAGTAGCTAGAACCACTAATAACCCATCAGTGTCTGGAAATACTTTACATGACGCCAATACATCATTAGCTTGCTGTAGCAATACCCAAGATACACTTTGTTTATCACACGATGCTTGTGTACAAACAAATCCATGTACTGTATTCCAAGTAAATCCAGTACATACAACTGACTTATCCAGACCATTATCAGATGCTCAGATTACTCAAACCACTAATACTTGTTCTCAAACAGAAAGTGGTGGTAGTTCATCTTCTTTTAAAATAGTCAGTGCTGAATCTATGGCAAAAGAACACAGTCCATTTATAGCACCAATTGAATCTATGGCGCAACAACAAGAAGGTACATCTACTCAATTTTCTAAAGAAGAAGTTAGTGAAGATGTATTGAAGCATACAGATGATCATGCAAATCCTTGTGAACAAAATAGTACTACCAATCATTCAACAAACAAGGATATTTTGGATCACTTAGATGTTGCTTCATTAGAAATACCAGAATGTGTTTTACATGAAGTAGAAGATATAAATTTAACTTTCATGGAAACTATGAAAAAAACTTTAAAACATATTGCTTCTATTCAAAATGGTAATTTTGAATATTTTTACAAAATATTATGTATATATAATAATATTTCAAAGCTCATCTTAATAAATCAGGTCAATGTTTTTTTCTTCAAATTTTGATTCATGTTCTTTGTGTGAATTTAAAAAAAAAAATCATAAATACTACGCAAAAGGTCAACAGACAGTCTTTTAATAGCATAGGCTGGCACAATGTCAGATTATTATTATTATATTATAAAATTTTATATTGCATATTTGCATTCATATCATCTATCAATAAGTTTACTTACCTACTTAATTTAAACAAAATATATAACTAATATTATATATTATTGATTTATTTGCCAATAGGCAACAATAATTGTTTCATACATTAGACAAAGTGCACATAATTTGATTTGTTTATAAATATTGAAGGTCCTTTCACCACTTGGCTCTAATCCAATACATGCGTTTTAGTTGTTTAGCATGTTGTTTTACAAATTTTGGCAATAGCAGATATTATATATTTCTTTGTATATGCTTTGTCTTGAATTTAACATTTGTGAAGATAATCCTCCTACCTTTTATCTTATTAGTAATATTATAAATGCCTGTCTGAAATTTCATTCAGTGTATCATGTGAAGCGTCTAAGCACTAACATGATGTGTATTTTAAATGTAACAAACTTATATTGTTTGATGTTTTCAGGTATTAAATATTTAAATGAAACCAATTTGATAGAACTAACAAGACAGCAAAAAGGACCTGATCCAAGCAAAGATAACAATGAGTTACTATCTGCTCTGTACCATGTATTCTCAACACCAGAAGCATTGGGAAATAGTTTTATAAAACGCCCATTAGAACACAAAAAAGATTTACTTAAAGTTCGTAATCATGCTAAGACTTTATCCCCTAGTATGACCAAAGAAAAAGTGAGATTTTTAATTTTTAATTTATTTATATACTTAATTCTATTATTTAACATAATTTTTACTTAAATAGATACGTGAAATGGAAATTGAAAAAGAATTGGATGATAACTCAATGGATGAAGATGATGAGGTAGAAAGAGAGGAGGTGTATGGCGAGAAACAATTAGATGTAGAAGGGCTAGCACGTGCATATAAAAAAATTAATTCCACCATTAACAATGAGTTTTATAAAAATGTTCTTTGTTTAGCCATTAGTTCCTTATGTGGTAAATATCTTAATTTGAAAAACTATTATTTCAGATATAAATAAAAACATTTATTTTATTTTTGTTTTAGCAAAAATCACTGTAGAATTACATTATTTTAAGTCAAAATCATTTCCAATCAGTGATAAATATTTAGAGGATGTGTTACATTCACTTAAAATCATTTATGAAATGCCATGGTTAGATGACTTAGCATTTGTAGAACGTATAGTCCCTAGGCTTGTAGCAGCCACATGTGTACTCCCAGTTGCTGAACAAGCAAAACTTGCAAGGTTTTGGAGTGAAATGTCATCCGAAAACACATTACGACGAATATTGCATTGTCTCCAAGAAGCTATAACGTTCCAACTAATATCTACTGAATATGATGCAACTTTTCAAGATGAGACTGCTGTTGTGTTCGCTACAAAAACTATGAAGGTAAACAAAACTCCACATTGATAATATATTGATATTTAAATTATAACTTAAAAGCTTTTGCTACTTCACTTCATTTATTTTGAATTTGAGAGTAAGTATGTTATTATAACTTTTACATGAGATAACTAAATCCATGTGATTTAAACAATACTGCTTATCTCTAAATTTGCTATTGCACAATGTGTAACAATTTTGGTAAGTATTCTATATTTTTAAATATTACATATACTAATGTCGAAAAAATAATGGATTATAGATTTTATACTATGCAAGTATTATGGCTGGTGAATGCGATACAAATGTTGATAATGAAGATATTAAACAGCCTGAAAAAATAGAGAAAAAACCTGAAAATGTAAGGGATGAAAATTTACTTGAAGATATCCTTATTAATTCACATCCAAAAAATAAAATCAATAAAATTGATCCATTAGCTGAAATTTTAAATGTAAGTATGGAATTTAATTTAAATGTTTTGATTTAAGCTGATCAAATATTTGTTATAGATAAATATTTTGGCCTGCCGTGCCCCTTTAATTCCTATATCCAAATTTTACAATGAGTTATTGAGCGATGCTTTAGAAATGGATGATGATTACCAAACTTGGAGAGAACATGGCATTGAAAAATTTTCATATATGTCCCATTCATTTGTTCTTACCCCGTCCACTAAAACTCTTGGGCTGTACTATGATAATAGAATACGAATGTATGAAAATAGACGTTTCTGTCTTATACAAACATTAATAGGTCAGCCTACTCATCCTTACCTCAAACTTAAAGTAAGGAGGGAACATGTTGTCCAGGATGCTCTAGTTGAAGTAAATATAAATAGCATGATTCATTTCAGTTTGCATACATATATTTATATTTAATTTTTCTTATTCAGCTTGAAATGGTAGCTATGCAAAATCCGTCAGATCTCAAAAAACAATTGGCGGTTGAATTTGACGGTGAACAAGGTGTCGATGAAGGTGGAGTCTCTAAAGAATTCTTCCATCTCATTGTCGAAGAATTATTTAACCCAGACTATGGTAAATATTTATATAATCATATTATTTCATTATTATAATTGTTAATCAAACATTTACACATATAATTATATTTGCTATCATAAATTATAACTTAAAAATAATAATAATGCATAATAATTTTCATATTATTTAGGCATGTTTGTGATTATGAACTCTGAAAGTGGAAACCCTACTTATTGGTTTAACTCATTCTCGTTTGAAACTGCTGCCCAATATTCATTGATTGGCCTCATAGTTGGATTAGCAATTTACAATAATGTCATATTAAACATTAATTTACCAATGGTTGTGTATCGAAAGTTACTAGGTAAACGGTGTACATTCAATGATCTACAAGATTGGAATCAGGTAAAAAAATTGTAATGTTTATGCATTCATTATATAGAATTTCAGTTAATATATATATATATTTTTTTTTACAAAGGAATTATACAATGGTTTAAAGAACTTGTTAGATTACGAAGGAGATGACATTGAAGAAAGTTTTATGCAAACATTTAGAATTTGCTACAAAGATGCATTTGGTGAAATAGTATATCATGATCTCATAGATAATGGAGATAATATTACTGTAAACCACATAAATAAAAGAGTAAAGATTTGTTAATTTGTTATAGTATGCATTTGTTCAAAATAATTTTTGATAATTATTTTAGGAATTTGTGGATAAATATGCTGATTTCTTACTCAACGAATCAATCGGAGTGCAGTTCAATGCATTCTACCGTGGATTCCAAAATGTTATGGAAGAATCTCCATTACAATACTTATTCTGGCCTGAAGAACTTGAACAAATAGTGTGTGGCAGTAAAGTAAGATTATATTTCTGTTTTTCTCAAATATCAGTTCTAAAAAAAGGTTTTCAGGTATTTGATATGTCCGAGTTAGAAGAAACTACACTTTATGAAGGAGGATATCACAAAGACACAGAAGTTATTAAATTTTTCTGGGAATTTGCCCATGCCTTACCTAGAGCTTCTCAGCAAAAGTTACTACAATTCACAACGGGAAGTGATAGAGTTCCTGTTGGTGGCCTTGGAAAATTAAAACTGACAATTACGAGGAATGGTTCAGATTCTGACAGGTATGCATCAACTATACTACTAATATAGTACCACAGATTCTTCTTTTATACATATTACATTTAAACAATACCTTATTGTGCAGGCTACCTACCGCACATACTTGTTTCAACATCCTGTTGCTACCTGAATACAGCAGTAAAGATAAACTTGATGAACGACTATCAAAAGCTATCAATTATGCTGAAGGGTTTGGTATGATATGAAACCAATAAGGAAAAAACACCCACCTATGAATTGTGCTACGTTTTTGAGCGCAATTAAAGTTTTTAGAAATTATAAGTTTGTTTTCAATTCTTGTATAATGTGTATAATAATAACTTGTATTAATTTTATTAAATTTATGTTGAATTATAACTGTATGTTGTAGTCATATTTTAAAAAGAACCTGTTATGTTTCAGTAAAGTAGAAAAGAATCAAATCAATAACCATTTTTTAACTTTTGAAGAATAATTTAAACACATTTCAAAGAATAAATAAAAGAAAAATTAAATTAGTAACTAAAGTTTAAAATGCACTATAGGAAAATTCCAAAAATAAATAACTATTATATTCATAAAAATTTTATTAACTATAAACATTATAAATTATAAAATAAAAATTAATAAAAATTATGAGTGAATTGTGTTTTATATTGTGAACAACACATGCAAAAATATAAATACACTCTCTTGATGTTCATCATTGATTGATGGAGTGATTATAAAAATATGTTCTTTTTAAAATAAATAGTTTACAAAAATATTACAACCCCCAAAAATACCTCATTTAAAATAAGTAGTGTATCTAACAAAAGAAGTTTACAATTCATCATGCTGTACTTTGAATGACTCCAAAATGTTTAAACGAACACTTAAGTCTGCTTTTTTTTCTTTAGTCATTGAACCCTTAAGCACATTGTTGATGCGAACAGTTTCTGTATGGAAAAATTCGTCACCCTTTTCCAAAGCTTTTCTCATACTCTTCACGTACACCTCAGCTGACTTTTGCTTCTGCTTGCCCTCACTAATGTCCCATAACTTCTCAGCTCTCAGCAATATTTCTTTGCGTTTGTCTACTGATTTTTCCTTGGCAAATTCTGATGCTAAACCATCAAACTTTTCTAATGTACCTGGAAGTCCAATGTACAAGATATCTTTGCTGTGTTTAACAACAAACTTTTGTAATTTATCCTGATTGAAATCTTCATCATTATACACATACGGCTCTAACTGGCCATTCACGAACAACTTCACGGCTGGGTAATTTTCTTTTGATACGCCATACCTTAATGAAAAAAAAATGAATAAGTACACAGTATTTTTTTATCAACAGATAAATCTATCAAACCTGATGGCTAAATCTTCATTGTCTTTATCTCCATAATCTTTCACTGGTACTTCAGCTACAAGCAAATCTTCTACCGATTGATAGGCAGAACCTAATTTTACAAACTCTTCATGTTTTTCGCCATAAGGATATGAGACATCGAATTTGACGATTGACACTTTAAATTTTGAAAGAACCTAATGACAGAGAAACTATACCTAAACACTAGTATATAATGGTAAATACTGTTCAAAAATCAACAACAAATAACAACTACGCCAATAATATAACGTTTATGGTCTGTTTACCTTGTCAAAAGTCAACGAGTCTAAGGAAACTATTCCTTTGGATTGTGTAGCACGACATGCGCAAAAACACAACACGAATACCGACAGGGTCTGTAAAAAAGACATTTTAGCAAGGCAGAACATAGATGGGCGTTCGATTTACGAATTCCAGGCTTAATAGAGTAATATGGTACGTTTCAACGTGTGACTTATGACTAAATTACATCAGAACATAATATTATTTGAACGAGAACTTACGTTGAACAACGGTTGTTACGTTTCGTGCTCTCGTTTGACCACGTATAATATAAATAATAATATTATTATCATTATTGCTGTTGTTACCACACGCCGGTTCAGGTCGACTGCGGTACCTATGTGATACGAATCCTTTCGGTGATAACTGTTTAATCAATGATATTACTCGGATAGTTTGATACCATTTGAATTATTGAAATTGAGAATTTGAGAGCGCCGCTGGACATGCGGAATCAACTGAAGGTCTGAATCTGAAGAACTAAACTTACTAAACAACTTATCACAGGATAAAGGTTATTTGGGTGGAATTATCGTGTGTCGTCTGTTTGCGCAGAACTTTAAAATTTTAGAACGTCTCGTGGGTGAGAATGAAGACTTCTAATCCGGCGACAATGATTCTATTTTGTTGTTTTCAGACCTTGGCGCCATGTCAGACGATTCGTCGTCCGAAGATGAAATCACAAAGCGGATACTCAAAGACTCAATCGACACTGATTTACTTACCAACGACTTGTACAGTAACAGCCCCAGCAAAAATCAATCTGACATAATTAAAAGTGAGCATATATTTTGTTTTTTAAAGTAACTAATAGAAACTTTTTATATGAGATGTGAGCTTACAATTATTTGTTCACTTCAACTCGAAATTATTTTATTAAAAATCTTAATTTTATGTACAATAAGCAAATATGTTGTAAAAAGAAATTAACTTAAATATTTTTTTTCAACTTATAATATTTTGGTATAAATATTAAATTTAGATGTGTTTTTAGTCTAATGGTATGATAAATAATAATAATACATAAAGAATTATACTAGAAATAGCTTATAAGTTTCTCACATTTTTGATTTTATCCTTTAGAAAATTATTTTTTAAAAAAGGAAGGTAAAAATTGCTATAATTTCATTTTAAGATATGCCTGTAGTTGCTGGACAAATATCTCTTATATATTATGTATTTTCAAATGTTATTTATATTTTAGACATTTATATCAAGTTATCAATAAAATTGTTTTAATTTTCAACACTTGATGATTTCTTTTAAAAAAATTAATATTTATTTAATAATACTTAAAACTCAATATTAACAAATATGTTTAAAATATAAAAATGTATTTAATATATTTTTACAACAAATATACCTGAATCTGTTGATAAGTATCTTAATTAATAAATAAAATAATATATTGCTGATATTCATATTGTTAATTATATTATAACTTTTGCTATTTTTATTTTAGATATCAATAATATACAAACTAAACCATCTCTAAGAAATATTGTTGAAGACGATGTACATAACCACAATTTTATCAAGGTTACTCCAGAATTTCAAGAATTTGTTGCTAAAAGCTTATTCAAACATTTAGAAAGGTAAATAATATGAGATAATATTAGATAATATATTATCTCATGTTATTCCGTTAATATATTGACATCAAAATTAACATGTTTAGTGTTATTAACTATCAAGCATCAAATTAATTTGAAATACATTTTTATTATTTTATACATATAGCTAGAAGTTTTTTTTAATCATTGGTTAACACTATTCAATAGATTTTTTATTAAATATGTGTTCTATACTATTTGTTAGTATGAGTATGGGTATAATTACTAATTTTTATTTATTATATGTACACATTAGAGTAAAAACAAAAAAAAAATGTATGCAGAAAACGTGTTAGGAAACTTAAAAACCTCCATACTAATATTTAGTACCTACAAGTTTTTAAAATTATTTTGTTAAACTTTTTATAACTTTTTAAGTCATTCTGTTATTGGAGTTGCAAAACCATGATTCTGAACAAATAGTATAACATGCAACTGTTAAAAGAGTTGTTGGTATCCTTGTACCTCTTGTACAATTCTTTTATCTTGAAAATATTAAATTTGAATTGTCTTATTTCTTTAAAGTTTCTCATTACTAAACTCCTTAAATATTATTATTGTTGAACTCTGTGTTTATTGTTAATTATTATTGTGTTTCAATATTTTTTTAGCCAAATAATTGAAAAAAAATCAAAACATAAAAAACTCAAAGTAGACAATACTGACGAATCGATAGGTATTCATCTATTCAATGGATCACCTAAATTACTGAACTCTTCATTAGATGAACCCACAATTGCAATAAAGAGAAAACGTCATATTAAAAATACCAGTGATGAACTCATATTGCAACGTGCTTCTGAAATGGCAGTGTCACCTGAATGGATATTAAACAAAGATGCTATTCAAGGTTGGGAAAAAGTGACCAAAGGAAAAATTATGAAAGTTAAAAGTAACCGTGAAGGTACATTTGATATAATCAATGATGAAATTTAGAGGCATATATCGTAGCCTCTAGAAAAATATATTAATGTGAATATCCTTTTCAATGAGATACTGTAGTGTATTATTGACTATTGTCAAATATTGTGCTATCTACTAGTATATTACTACTAACTACTTCTTAAAGGATCCTTAATATTATATTTAAATATATGTTACAGTAGTAAACTTCTAACTATATTGTAATTATATAAAAGTAATGCCAGATCTATGACACATTGCTTAAGACTGAGTTGCACATTAATTTAATTTTCTATTAAAATGCACTTATTTATAAAAAATTATGATTGATTTGACCAGAAAAGAATATCCAATATATATTATATGTATAATTTTTTAGAACTTATTTTAAGAATTGCCAAATTATTCTGTATTTTATAATTACATAATCTATGGTTTTGTTTTTTTTTCTTTTTACTAATATAAATCTTTAAAAATAGTTTATTTATTTAACAAAAACTGAATTCGGGAGTTTTTTTTATATGTATAAGTTCAGTCATTTTTTTAATAAACCATATAATTCACCTATTATACTATTTTATTATTTTAAATTTTAAAACATGATAACCAACATTTATTTCATCATACATTTGACCAAACTTACATTGAAATATTAATTTCAGCTACTTCTACTAAATTTAAAATTACTATTTAATAACGTAAATCAATATAAAGCGGCTTGAAGAAAATTTGTGTTGTGCAATAATTATTTAACTTCTTTACATAATCACGTGGCTTTAATGAGATGATAGAAATTTTAAATTAATAATTAGAAGTGTAGAACTTCAGGAAATGTTCTTAGCAAAATATTAATAACATACATACGTCGCATGTTTTTTTATAACAAATCATTTCATCTACCAGATTAGGAAGTACACTGTGGGTATGATAGTTATTCATACATGTCAATTTGCATTCTTGTAAACCAATCATGTATATGATACATACCGTTTTAATTGTATTTCTATCTTTTAAGCCAATTATTATGTTAGTTATCTTAAACGTATAAAAAAAAATTAATTAATATCTATATGAATCGTGACAAATCACGTTCACAATTATCACAAGATTTTGCTTGTTTATTTATTGGATTATGAGTTATGACTATAAGACACAATTCAAATGTTATAAAAACTTGGATAGCTTATTCGGTGAGACCTTGGATCAGAGAGAGAAAACAAATAATACTTTGACATCCTCTTAGTAGAATCTATGGTCATAAAAAATAATTGGAAAATATTTTACTCATATGTATCTAAATTTTGCTAATGAATGGAAAATATGGCACATGCAATTATTTTTAAATTACAAGTCAGGGAATTCATATATATATATACATGAATTACAATTAAAGTTATAGGGTAACAGAATAAATTTCTATTTAGATTCTGAGCACAGCGATAAATACCTATATTGATTTTATAATAATATTTGTTTTTAATGTTTTTATATTAATTTAATTTTTATATTTACGCGACAAGTAGTTCAAAACATTTTTCGATTTTTAATTTTGAAGATAGTTTTTGATAGCAAATTGGATTTTGTATTTACTTTAGAGTTATCAAAATCAAAAATACCCACTATTTATTCAAAATAATCGTGAAAAACAAACAATAATTTAAAGAAAACCAGAAATTTTTATGCTATACTAGTTTTTGACGAAATACTTGAAATTTTCATTAATTGTTTAACTTCCACACATGTAAATGTGTACACACGTGTTCTAAATATTTTGAATCTATTTTTAGCTATCTTTAATTTGTATTGTTTTTTTTTTATAAATGTCGAAAAAACAACTTTCGTTGGGTTAAAATACTTGAAAATTGAATACAAGAGATTTCTCACAAGCTTTATTTAAATCTAAATTTCTAAATTTGACTAAATTTGTACAAGTCTTGAAAATTTTCAAATTATTTTATAGTTATAAATCCATAAAAATTATTCTTTTATTATCTAAAATTTAAAAAATTAATACAATATTTCTCATACATTTTCATAAAAGTTTGAAATTAAAATTTTAAACTTTTAATGTATAAAATTATATTGTATACACATAATGACTTTTTAAATGACATTTTTTCGACATAAATTGATAAATTACTTTAATATATCAATATCAAAATCTTACCATAAAATATGCTTAGTGATATAGAGTATAGATTGACAGACACAGTCTCTGCTAAGAATCGTTTTCCATAATAATTGAACGATAATATGTTATTGAATTGAGTCAATTCAGATTTAACACATTCATTACAATAACTCACTCGACACATATCTACTGTACAATAGTACCCACTTGCCTACTAATTTTATTCTGTGCAGAGCAATTTTGATTTTACAATGATGAATGTTTTTTTATTATTATAATTATTGTTTATTAGACTCTAGCGAATCAATGAATGTGTTGATTTTACGATGATGTGCGTTTTTCTTAATTTTTTTATGATACGAATATTTTTTTAAAGGCGACATCTTGATTACCGATAAATTGGTCCGTCTCCGCTCAGTATCGCTTTTGTCGTGTACAATGATTTATTATTGATTTAACGCATCTCTGACTATAACCTACTCAATGATGAGGAGGTACACTTGACACTTTACTGTTCAGTAAAACAGTTAAGTACCTACTTGACGACATTTTATTATTGTTGAAAAAATAAAAGTCAATATCTAGCTTAACGTGAGCATTAATAAGTCTCAGCTTACATAGTAAAACACTGCAGTGAGAAAAGTTGAGATTTAACTTTTATTTATATATACATATATCATACATGATAGGTATTCAAATTTCAGGGTAAAAATGTTCACAATTTAGGACTTTAGTTTAATTGATAAAAACAAGGAAAATTAATGAAATTGTACACAAGAGTATTATAATTTTAGATTTGTAGGAGATGAAGAACTAAGGAAAAAATTGTTTTTAATTTCAAACGGTTTAATATTACTATGGAAGCTTGGTTGACTATGGATTTTTATGGGTGCTAAAAAAATTATTGAAAAATTAATATCATTATTAAGTGGTTGAGATGGCGCAGAACATGCAAGATACAACAGGTAAAGATATGTTTACTTAAATACATAAGTATCCAAACAATATCATGAAAATTATGAAGTCCTTAAAAATGAATCCTATTACGATTTTAATTCTCTCTACTGATATATCATCGGACATCAATTATAATTAGGTAAGTACACGTATCTTCTAAATGTATATATAATATATTATTGCAATGATATATTTATGGCATACACATGGCACATCATTAATTAATATTGTGAATACATTATTTTTCTGATGATTGGTTTTTATCGAGTTATTGTAGTTTTATGAAATCAAAACAAAAAACTCCAAGTTTGCGCTATCGCAATAATCGTACAATACTTACGTACGAATAAAATTAGCTAATTACTCTAATAAGGTTTAATAATCGATAGATATAAAACTTCAACGACAAATTGAAGGCATACCATCAAAAGCCTCAATGATTAATATCATCATCTCAACATACATACTTACCATTTGCTAGAACGTCGTAACTACTTATATTGCTGCTTTAACAGGTGGGCACTTCTAAAACTGTCGTTATATCACGTGTAAGAAAATTAACGAGGGCCACTGGCACGTAGTTCAGAAATGATCAAAAAGGATAGATGAATGAGTCCTTGTTATAAATTATAACCAGTTCCTTGTAAGAACCGTTATAAGCCACAGTTCTAATTTAATTTAGTTATGAGGTAATTGGGATTTGGGGCAGCAAACGTAGTGTGATCACATGGACAGAATCTGTACTTAGCTGTTTGTAAGTAAATATTGTATATTAACCATCTCATAGTAATGTGCATTACATACATATATATATAGGTAATAGGTTGACGATGACTTTCGACTAAATTTAATATACAATGAATTGTTTTCTCTATACTGTCTGGTAGTCTTAATTGAAGTACCTTCGTACAATCATACGACCCTCGATATTATCGATTTCTACTGATGTTTATTTTGGTATCCTAAAATTTTAAATTTGTAAATAAGTGTTGACAAACTTTTGAAGTTAAGCCAGATGCCAAATGCCTTGTACACTAAAGTGTGATCAATGATCATGACACTCGACTATTCGAGTCATAACAACCGATGAAAGTATGATACTTCAATTTATCAATAGTTTATGCATACTCAGTGAAATAATCACGACCACAACAGCTAAATAAGTAATAACTGTGTATGTCCTTACACAAAATACTTTATAATTATTATTTTGAAATATTTGCTTAAAATCAGAAGTCATAGTGCTGTTATAGGATAGCGAAATAATTAATTTTATTTCCACAGTAATGGGTACTTATTTGAAAATAATCATTGGTAACGTTCGCTTCCATTTTAAATTTTGCAGAAAGCACATAATGGACGCGAATGAAATTTGCATTTTTTTTGGAATCTAAAGAAATATTAGATCGTTCAAATGAAATTACTTTTATGAAATTTATATTATATTTGTACTACTTTTTTGTATTTTTTTTTTTTATCTATTTATTAACAAATATAAGTAATTGTAGATATCGAAATGGACAAAATAAGGACGTTTAAAAATCATAATGCAATTCAATAAATAATTATACAAGTTTACCATTAAACATATTTTATTAGAATGCCCAAAATACACTAGCTTTAAAAAAATTATTGAAAATCCATAAACGACGCAATAATCCCTTGAGGAGGTAAACACTAAAAATATATTTAAATTTTTCAATAACAATGTAAAATAATCAATCATAGATGCAATTAAGGGGGGGGGGGGTGCTAAGCACCCCCAAAATGTTTCATTATAATTTAAATTTTCATATTAATAGATAACACAATAAAAAAGTAGAGAGGCTTCAGTACTCCCAGTTTTTTCATTGAAATTACGTCCCTGAAAATAATATAATACGAGTACATAGGTACTATTTAACTCCTTCAACTGTTTACTATAATATATTTCTGTCATATCAATAAGACTAATATGTAAAATTGCAGGCTAATGACATTAGATGTTGATGCCTTTAACCCACCCCCCTCCCCCAAAAAAATTAAGTGATATAATTTATTAAAATTTATAATTTTTCAATATAAACATTGAATTTTAAAAAATCTAACAAATTTAAAAAAAAAAAAGTAGAAAAGTAAGTACCACTTTGTAAAGTTTATATCAAGCGAGTCACTGTAATAAAGATGAGTTAAATTTGAATTCAATGATAGTATGATACACCTTGTAACAAATTTACAATAATTGGTTATAAAAATCAAACATTTTATTAATTTTTAACTATAAAATGAATCGTAAATTGTTGTGATTTTAACAAATCTTATGAAAGCTTGAACTTCAAAAGATTATAAATAAAAACTATGTCTACGTATCTTTAATATTTTTATATTGTTATAATAACAGCATATGAGAAACCTTGTATTAAATTTTCAAGCTTTCTTACCTAGCAAAAAATATTTCACCTATTTATACATTTATAAAAAAAAAATAATCAATTAAAAAAAAAGATAGGTAAATGAGTACCACTCTGCTGTATATTAGGTATCGAATAGGTCACTATAATAATAATATTACTATTATAGGTGTATTAAATTTTAAATTTGAAATCATTGATATATTATCATTCAATCATTGTACACGAAAAACGATCTATTAATCTATATCACCAAGTGATATTATGTTTTTTGATATAGCTATTAAATTTGTTTAATTTACCTTTAGTAGTTTGGTATTATAATGAATTGATAAAATGTCCGAAACTATTACATTTATATAATAAAATAGTATTTAATTATTATAATAATGTACATTTATTAATTCATACTATATTATATCAACTTACATAATACACAATTTACTTACATCTTTCTGTGGTTACCGTAAAACAGTAAAAATAGATGTATAATACCAATAAATCAATCATATTCAAAAATAAGTCAAAAATGTTATTGTGTATAGTAAAATGTATAAAAATATAAAATATAAAAAGTTCGTTTTTTCCCATGAATAATATTTTTAAATTATGACAAAACAATTAGCATATCGTTATTTATCGCTTAAATAAGTAATTTCATCCAAATTGGAACTTAAAATGTCTGTAAAAATAATTGTCTTTATTACGTTTTTTAGATTTTATAATTTCAATGTGAACTGCTAATTTCATCTTGTATACAATTTTCAAAATTTAGATACAAAAAAAAAATTTTTTATGACTTTAAAATATTTTGAAAATTTTATCGTAAATAAAAAATCATAATATAAATATTTGGTGAAAATTTCAAGTAGGTACCTACAGTTATTCGTTTTTGAGTTACAAAATAATAAAATCGATTTTATCTATGAGTTACGTAAAAATTTCTATTTCACCTTGATTTTTTCCCCGGGTTGTTTTTCCCCGACTATAAAAATAAATATTAAGAATTTTTAAATTGTACCTCTTTAAAGTACAAATTAGATCTAATTTGACATCCAAAACAATTTCCATTTTTAAAATCAAAGCATTTTATTAATAACTTATCATGTACTCATCCACAAAAAAAACATCATGATATAAATAATATAAATAGCTCAAAAATTGTCAAAATATTTAAAAATTATATTTTATCACCTATAGAAAACGCTAATATAAACATTTTTTTAAATTTCAAGTATCTGTAGATTCTAGCTTATGAGTTAACACGAAAAAAACATTTTTTATCAAGTTGCACAATTATAAAACTTATTTGATTGGTATTATTAGAGATGTAATAATACGCTGTACGGATAATAATAATGGGTAATAAATAATTGTTGATTATTTCACATTAATTTCTTGTAAATATTTATGAAGTAAAGTTAGTATTTTACGAGTTTATTAATTGTTTTAATAAAGCTAATTTAACTAAATAACAATAATGAAAATAAAAATATAATTATCTAACGATATATTTAGATAAGTAAAAAAAACTCAAAATTATTTAACTGTCAAAATACACTACTAATTATTATGTGTTTCAGAACAGATATTGTCTAGGACCGCCACCAAAGGAAAAGAGACAATATATGAGAGAATGTATCTAGTTATTATTATTATTTTTTACTATAATAATAGTAACAATAATAAATTCATAAGACATAACAATTAAACTATTATAACAAAAGGTTTTTTTATATAATAAAATTAGCTAGTTTAAAACGTTTAATTGTAATGCGTATAGATATACTTGAAAATTATCAAAGGTACTTGTGATTTATTAATATTATAAAATCGGCGTAGGTACCTTCCTACCTACAGATTTGATAAAAACATGATCAGAATGAATGACCGGTTCATGATTCGAACACAAGTGTATAGTAGCGTGCAAACAACCAAACTAATAAGGTTCAAGAGTCGATCACTTGGAAAACTCAAACTCAAACCTACTCATTTATTCATTGGACGTATATATAATTGTTCTGTTCATATAATTCAAATATAAAGGTAAATACAATTATTTTTAATTAATAATTTATAATATTATTAAAAACTATATATT
This sequence comes from Rhopalosiphum nymphaeae, assembly GCA_036289425.1. Classification (NCBI taxonomy): domain Eukaryota; kingdom Metazoa; phylum Arthropoda; class Insecta; order Hemiptera; family Aphididae; genus Rhopalosiphum; species Rhopalosiphum nymphaeae. Next base: position 812,894 of record JAZAQC010000034.1, on the reverse strand, counting down.
TTTATCAAATTTTTACGGTTTGAAATAATAAAGTTGTTTAGTTAATATTTAATTGTATCATTATATCGATAGGTAGTAGACATGATATATATTGGAAATAGGCTCAGTTATAATCAATTACCCATTTATTTATCAGGCATTTTTTTATTAATTACTAACAAAAATATAAGCAACGTTAATGCATTATGTATATCAATTACATTTTATTCAGCACAATGAGTATAAATGTTTATAATAGTACCTTGTACCTAAAATATTACCTAATATGTATAGATATATAATAATAGAAAAATTATTTATAAAAATGTAAAAATGACCATAATTATGCCGTTTACCCAATATAACCGTTCTCGTTGATTCAGTAGTCAGTAATATGATCAAAATATTATTTACTGCGGTTAAAGTAAATATAAATTATAGTACTATATATAATAGGTTGAATTTAATTGTACAATTAGAAAAATTAGGAAGACAGTAAAGAATCTACGTAATTCGTGTTTTTTCATATGATATCATGACTAGTGACTGCTGTTTTTACTTTTTTAATCTTACATCAAGTCTACTAGGATTGTACTGGAGATTTGTCAATGAACGGTACCTAATCACCGCAACAAGAAGCATTACTAATAACGTAACATAATAATATGCTTACTGTAGGTACAAACATTTTTATACGAATTTTATATTCATTTTTTTTTTAACTTAAAAGTCCACACTCCATTGTTTTCGTTAAGGAATAATAATTCACCCCAATAATTATCACACTTCCAATGCCTATTACTGCAAAGGATATTTTAAAATAAAATAAAATATCTTTCTTCAAAAAACTCACCACTGTGAGTCATTAAGAAGATACCCCCTACATCCACATTTGTAATTGTCTTTATAAGAACGTTGTATAGCAAATTTACGTTGTTTTATTGTATCGTTGATTTTGCATTAGGTTGTTTGCTATGTTACAACGGAGAAAACAAATGTGAGTATAGCGTCCTTTTAATATTTTCATATTTTCCTCCCGCCCTCGTAAGTTTTTTTAAATTTACGATAGAACATATTTAAAATAGGTACGCCCAGTGTACTAGTTTCGTATTACCTAATATCTATATATTTTTAGTTTGATTCACGTCTGTATTAATATGTGTATTGTGTACTTGAAAATTCAATAATATAAAATCTGAAATTTGTTTTCATTAAAATTGTTTTTCCAATGCGATTGTGGATGACGTAAAATACCAATACATTCGTCATTACATGTACAGTCTCGTTATTTTAGATCATGTTATTGCCGTATTGGATTAATGCCTAATCTGGCAAGTGGCAGGTGGCTGGCACAATAATAATACCAATAGCTAATTAGTACAAATATATAGTATAATATTATTATAACGCAGTAGGTATAAAAGAATACATATACATGTCAAACAAAACAAACGGAACATCTAGCGCACAAAGGCCGGGCAGATTAGATTAGATATTTATTTAAAACTTTACATAATTATTTAGTTCTAATACATATATATGTACATCAATTCAATATCATTAAATTGTATAGTCGACTTAGAAATCGTGTTGTCTCATTATAAACTATCGGCAAGGAAAATAATCATAATTAAAATTCTACTAAATATTACGGGAAAGGTTTTATCCCGTTTATTTTTTAGTACAATATGTACCAATACCTTGTGTAATACAATTTATTGCGAAATATGTACATAACGCGCTTGCAAGTTACAAATAAGCCTGCTTGTTTAGAATAACTGTTGAAATCAAATCAAGCTATTGTTACGCGTAGAATATTTTATATAATTATTGTTAATGTGTTGACACATATAAATTACTTCGTTTTACAATTATATTATTAGATGTGATAATAACCTCGAATATCATTAGGTAGAGCTTTTGTTTGAATGGTCCAATATTTTATGCATGATCATTGTTTCATGATACTAAAACTCAAAATTTTCAATAGGTCCCGGTTCAAATACAGTAATGAAATTGACTTCTCCATAACGAAAATCTCCTTATAATGAAAATTGTTATTGGTCTCGAGCGATTCCGTTACAGAAAGGTTTAACTGTATATTATTGTACACCTCAGAATATAATATTTTAATGTTTGGAATTGTTTTGCGCACCAATTTTTGGCTTTATACATATATTTTTTTTAATTATTACATGTATAAACTATAAGATACTATTTTAATATAAGTAATACATTATACAATTTTACAGAATTATTTTTAACTCGTATAATATTTAGAAACTATTTATTTTGAAAATACAATACAATATTGTACTACAAATTATAAGCATTTAATTAATATTATATTATATTATGTATTTTCAACTATACAACCGTACAGGCTACATTTAATTTTAATTGAACGATACATTTGTTTTTTATTAAACTTTTCAATGTCTTAACTGGCTGCTAAACCATTTATACATATATATATATATATATATATTTTATTGTGAATGTTTTCTAAATCATATATATATATATATAATATTATAATACGCGGGTATTTAAATCACTAAATCGTAATTACAATATAAAAATTAGCCAAAAAAACTGAGAGCGTATTCGGATAATTTTTATTTGATGTCTTGGCTTTTGATATCACATTATAAGTATAGAGCATTCATTTTTTTTATTATTAAATAAAACATATAGATTATTTATTATTGGTAATTGCCAATTTGTATTTATTTCACACCACGCACTACACTTACGAGCTGCAGTAATAGAAACAATTAATCTATAAACATATATTATGAGAACATATGTATAGCTCTATACGTTTTATATTTTTGTAATATCAAATGAAAACAAAATAATGATTATAAAGAGATCAAAGACCAAAAATCATAGTATAGCTGGTAGTTAAAGCATAATTAACGTCGTATAAAATATACTTAGTACCAAGCTTATGTTTTTTTTCATATTTTCTTCAAATCTGACATTACATTATAATAATAGTATATTATATAATTAAAGTATTATAATTTATAGTATATGAATATAAATAATATAATACATATCTATTATAAAATGCAATTATGGACTCACGGAAATCGGCATCTCATACAGTTATATTTCGGTATTATCACTATTTAAATAAAATATAAAACTTACCTATAGGTATTCATATATGTATTATATTAATAATAGTTCCAAATACTAATACTAATACTAATACTTTTATGTGAACGCGATTTGATCGATATTCAAGTTTATCTTCTATATACCTAATTAAAACAAATAAATTATTTAAATTTTTAATAACTGCAACACCATAACAGAATAATTCTGATTATTGTAGCTACATTTGTATTTTAAAATGTAAATGCGTCGATTATCTATATAATGTAGTGTTATGAGTTGTGACGTCGTGAGGATATCTAAACCTAATTATTTTTGGATTAGTTTGTTTTACAATTTGGCGGAATATAATTTATTTGCTCAAATCAAAATGCACGTACTCGATGTTCATTCGTCAAATATAAATAAGAAGTTTTAACTGTTGCAAGTAAACTCATTATTTCGTATCTAAAAAAGTCAAATTTTATTGAAATAGTATTTTAACGCGATATTGTAGTTACACGAGGATTTATTCGAGGAATTAAATTATTGACGTTCGGCATATTAACCCTTCGTACGATCCGCTTTTAGAAGTTTATAGTTAGTTAGCTTATAAGTTATAACAACTGACTAGTAGCTATTAAAGCGTACAGTATATCTTAATATAGATAGTTTAAAATTCCAGCTTATTAAACGTATAAAACATCATCGTGTACATTTAGACTTATATTTCGTGTTTAAGCTTTTTCTCGAAAATATTGACAGACCCGATTTTTTAGTAATTTATCGTTTTTTATTCCAACGCGTATACTACGTGGTCTATAAACTTATTATACTTGAGCCGTCAAGTAACTTACCGTACAAATAATACCTCACGTATAATAAAATGATGAAATACATAGTTATAAAATAAAAATACCTATAAACTAATTAGGATTTAATTTGTATATTTAGCCTGAACATTTCTCGTAATCCATAATTTTGTTTATTATATTCGCTGTACAACTGTTTTACATACTAATTTTAACCATTTTATTAAGCCTCGCCTTTTTAAAATTAAATAAGTGAATAGGTACTGATGAGAGACCCAGGAAAATTGTCCAAGGACATCACAAAGGATCTTTAATACCTTTCGATACTGCTGTCCAATATCCATTAGCAGTATATCTACACCTTATAATTTTTTTTTTACTATTCCCCTATAACAACGTAGGTCCGAGTCTCATACATGTCCAGCTAATGGTTTGTTTACATCTAGTCGCTTATCGTGTTTATTATACAGCATATATATTAGTACATGCGATACATGTTTGAAAGCGATGTTAAATTATACAGTAAAATCGCACAAATATCTGAGTGAAAGCCGCGACTCGTTTGAACTGAGAATTATATATATTTACCTACCTATATTGATAAGGTTAATTATATGCTGAAAAGTAAGAAAACACATTGGCGTATACCTACAATTATTCTATACGAGATCGAAGAGTCTTTGGTGAGTTTTGAATTTTGATCCGACTGTATACATTTTTGCAAATATACAGGATGATTCTTTTATAACGAATAGGTCGGTATATATTCTTTTATATATACGTCTATAGATTATTGAAACGCTTTTGTATTTTTTAGAATACTATTTGTATGGACGTGTAATTAATAAATTAGTTATAGCATTAAAGGTATGGTCCGAGTGTTATACAAAATACTTCTTGTACGCTTAGGTATTTGAGTATGTGGGTAGCGGGGATTTTTGATTTTCGAATGGCGACCGAGATAATATGTATTATATGTATTAATAAGGCAATATTACTGACAGTTTTTAAACGAATTCGGTTTTTTATTCAAAATATTTGACGAGTCGTTTTGGTAATTGAAAACACGCGTTATATCAACACAATATATAATCGACGACGTCGCGTTAAAAGAATCGCCCTATATCTTCATGTTTATGTATAAATATATACTCTCACATGATTGATAAATTCCTCTAGCTCGATTTTATATAGGTACTACGCCAGTGATGATAGTAAAATTATTCGCCCTTAAACGTACAACTATACACTTGTCGAATTATAGTTATTTATTCATATAATTATATATAATATGCGTATTGATGTATGGTCCTAATAACAAATGTTTATACGACTTCGGTAAAATCCAGATTAGGTTCAGTAGTTCATCCGTACGGCCGTGCAATAATGTAGAAAATAGTTTACTATTTGTTAACGTAACACTATAAGAATTTAAAAAAGAGAAAATGCAAGTGTATTTTTTTTATTTAGTGTTTATTTTGAATTATTTATAAAAAAAACACCATGGAAAACTATATAATTCATATATAATTATAAAATATGTATAATTCATTCATTATTTAATATTAAGAGCGTGATGATTCGTTTTTTAAACCACGAGATGTATGAAATCGTGAGCATCAAAGTTTCCCATCGACGTGATAATTATACGTATAGTTTGAGGCCTATCTGCACACATTTGATGATTAGGTAAGCTTATAGTTATGTAATAAAGCGTGTACTGATAAATAGGTATTGAATATTGGAAGTAGAACTTTAGGCTAATACAGCTTATTTTGTGAGTGCAGGGTAAAATATTTAAGGACAATCGGCCTTTTCTTACCGACTTCAATTTGTAGAGCAAATTTTTAGATGAATGATTTGATGTGCATAATATATACAATAGAATTTTAATTATTATCGACTATCGTGTTATTAATCTATATCGGGTGATTTTTTTTTATATGAGACATATAACTAACATTACTTCGAAAAACTATTATACTCGTATATATATTATATATAATTTTACATAACCTGAAGTCATCATAAAACAACATTTTTAAAAATAAAAAATATATTTTTATACATTGAAATAAATAAAAATATCAAGCTTTAAAATATAAAGTTAAATATGTTATAACAATTATACTAAAAATAGAAAAAAAAATATAATTATTTTTGAAAATGTTGCTGTGTAATAATGATTTAAATGTATGTGAAAAAATTATTTTAAAAAACGTTAATAAAATAATAAGTGCCTTGTTAAAATAATCGCGTCTTGTATAAATTGGAAAAAAAATAACAAGTGGGGTGATGTATCTCGCGGAGGTGGGACGAGCTCGGTCAGGTGCGGATGCCATATAAAAAACGTGCGCTTTCCGGTACAGAAACTACAATATTATCATTATCATACTCGTCCATAAAATATAATATTATATTTACGCGTCCATATCTAGATATAATATAGTATATTATCTCGCGATAGTACAAGGTACCTGCTGCAGTGCCGCTTGATGCTCGCTGTCTCTAACTACCCGCGACTTTGGTTATACCACTTTAAATTCAGATAGTCTAAGCTTGGTTATATCAAATGGTAAAAATTTGAGTGTTTATTATATAAAAAAAATAATATGTGTTCGTGCTTGTGCAGGTGTTGGTATGGAACGTGTCAGTCAGCAGCAACAGTGCGTCAAAAGAAGAGAGGATTCGACCGCGGTGATGGAGTATGACGACGAAGAGCGACAACAGCCGATGCCGTGGCCAACAAAAAGACCGTGCAGCCGGGCGACGACGCAAATGCAAGTGCAGCGACCGCTGCAGCAACGGAACGACGAATGCAACTCGACCGTGGATGCCATAAAAGGCTACTGCCGGAAACGGAACATGCCGTTGGACGTGTACCGACCGGTGGTGCACCAGGACGCTGACCGATGTGGCGGCGGAAAGTTCCGGCTGACCGATCTGATCAGCGAACTGCACAGAGTGTTCGCCGAGGACCGCGTTAACGTCGAGTACGTCCAGTACCTGATGGAGTCGTACCGGAGCGACCCGGCCGAGTGGCTCAAGTACGCCAAGTTTAACAAGTTCCGGTACACCAGGAATCTGGTGGACGCGGGCAACGGCAAGTTCAACCTAATGGTGTTGTGCTGGGGCGAGGGCGACGCTTCATCCATACACAACCACCCGGAGTCGGACTGCATAATGAAAATGCTCGCAGGACAGCTGACCGAAGTGAGGTTTGCGTGGCCCGAAAAGTCTACCGTAAGCGACGACGAAAACGAAAACGACCAACAGCTCCAGCCCATGTGTGAACTAGGACGGACGCTCCTGGAAACGGACAGTGTGTGCCACATAAATGGTTAGAATGACAGAATTATATATTATTGTATAAGTTACAGGCTAAAAGATATAATAGCATAATATTATGGTCCCGACAACAGGATGCAGATGTTGTTGTAAGAGCGTGCTAAGCTGTATTATAGAGTTAGGCTTGTCTCCGCCAACGATTTTAGTTATTAAACGGCAGACTTTCGTAAACAATCGATTAAAAAAAAATGTTGGCGATACTATGATGCGATCCGTACCGTACGTCGTATTTTTTGGCTTGCCTAAACAATCGGAATCGTAATCAGATCTTAAAATCCTGATTAATTCTTATTGTATATATTCGGATATTTTTCATAACCTTATAAATGTCTATTATTATTTAAACGCGTTATGGAGTTATGCGAGAATGAGGTGTTAAAGTTTAGATGGGCGTGTGCTAGTATAAACGACAGTTATACAGTAAGTATTATATTATAGGGCCCGGGTTGTCATGTAGTATATATAAATATAGGTACACATATTTACCGTGGTTTTCAGCGAAAGGACCGCGTATGAACGAAAAGTGAATACAATCTTATTATTGTATCTAACGTTATATTATACATCTCGTTAGTATGTAATGTATAAATATATAATAAGACGTACATGTATAGACAATTTCTTTCTTAAATTATATTATTTACGTAACAAGGACTCGAATAATGAATAGACGTTAATTTAAATTTGTTGTAATTTTAATGTTTTAATGGAATAAACGTATAATCGTGCACACATTTCGATAGTGTATAGTGACTAAGCTTTGTACCATTCTTAGTTCGTGGATTTTCACGCCCTAGTCAAAGGTGAATTTGTTTTTTTTATTATACCTACAACATAAAATTAATGCTCCGAAAGTATAATTTATAAAGTGCAGTAGACTAATTGGCATATAGATGAGAAATTAACTCTAATATATTATTACCATAATTTATAAATATACCTTATATATGTATATACTTGAGCATAATGTGTCCTTTTAATTTGATCGTTATAAGTAATAATTATTTTAAATAGGTCAAACGTAAAATATATATATATATAAAAAATAATATCGGTTTGAGAGTGTTAAATTTTCAAAAAGTTATAATACCAAGTACAGATATTAAATATCTGCAACTTTTACTTTGTAACTACTTGGGCAAATATGAACAATAGGTGTGTAGACGATTCTTTTACAATATATATTTTGAGTTTTAAAAATGTTATGGTTTCTTTTGTAAACCTTTTGTTTCTAAATTTACAAATAGTAAGTAGGCACCTAAATTATCAACTACTCTAAATTTAATACGTATTATTTATTCTTATCATTATTTAAAAATCTATTATGCGCAGTAACTCAAATATATTTTTGTGTACTATATTATTTTTATTTAATTTTATATCGTAAATGGCAGTACACATATTCGGTAACTGTATCCTGCAAACTGCAAGTGATGGGTCCTATACATCATAGAGATATGGCTCAATCCAATTTAAATACATTATAAATAGTATTCTATCACAGCTAGTGTAGAAAATATGTTATAGGCAATAGAATATATAATATGTAATCTAATATATATATATATATATATATATAGATTAGTGTTTATTCGTTTATTCACTTGTGCGATGACAATTTTTGTTAATGAAATATATTTATTTTATTAACACGTTATCTGATTATTTGTTATATTATATACGTACTACAACATTTCGATTGCATCGAACGATCAAATAAAAATGTATAAAACACTTGTCAGGCACCAGGCACGTAGCCAGGAATTTTTCCATCATAATAGAAGCGGCCAATATATTTTGGCCCCATTTTACTTAACCCTCCCCCACTACCATTACCCTTCTCTTATCGCACAATCTGTCTTCATCAGTTTAAAATATTTAATAATACAACACGGGGGCCGATTCGAGGCCACTGTTTTTTTCTTAGGAAGTCCGGGCTGCTAAGACCTCTGCCCTGGCGACATACCTCTGACATTTGTGTAATCGTTTAGTAGGTACTGTCAGTTTCAGGGTAGGATTTGACCGAGGGTTTTAAGAGCACTTGCACCGAGAAGCAGATGTTTGAAGGGCATCTGGATGCCAGAATACTATGAAAAAATTTAAAATATTTTGACTCTCGGTTTAGGAAATTTATATAAAAATATATCACCTTCAAAAATAAATATTGATTTGCATTTATATAATTTAGGGCTCAAAATTAAAACCTCAAGATTTTAATAGTAAATAATATATTAAATAATGTAATTTAATTTGTCGGTTTTATTTTTGGGCTTTAGCACAATTTTAACGAATCACGCGCGAGGCGCGTGATACAACTAAATCAATGGAGACGGAACGTTTTCACTCCATTTTTACCCCTAAGACGAACAGTTTTTACCACTTTTCGTACAATTGTTACTATATCAAATATTGATTTTAATTTTTTTTTCCTTAACTACTTAGAAAAAAAGGTTCGCCCTGGGCATCTAAAAATCTAAATCCGGCCCTGGTTGGTTCGTTGGATTTTATGTAATTAAAAATATGAAATTCTGAACGGGTCATCAATATTATTTGACAAGACTTGACGTTGGGACAAATACAGTATAATACATAGTTAATTAGTGCATATACCTATTATATACGTAATCAGCCAATCGTTTTTGTATGCGAATGTTTAAATTGTCTAATATGTCACTATAATGTTTGAGGTACAAAAAAAATGTCGTTCGCGCAGAAAATAAGATGGACGGTATATGTTATGCACACGCCTATAGCTACGATTACAGCTATACAATGTATGTTATTGCTGTATAAATATTAGCTTTCGATTTCATAGCTGGCCAAAGCTCTTTAAGTAATCTCGTTCTCGTATCTCGCAAGATAAGTTATGGGCAATAAAATATCGCCTACTGTACACTAAATACATATAATGCGCGATAATGTTGTTTGTCCCGATGTATGCGACGTCTTAAATTGCGAATCAGCGCGCGTGCACGGTGCATTATAAATTACATGTCAACGATTACGGGATATTATTATTACCCGACGCACTTGAACACTTCACATACCTCTCGTCGATCGCATTTCATAATACGCACTTTAACGTTTGCCTGCGTGTATAACCGTTTAAGTGCGTCAGTCGATGACGCGTGACCGACAATATCTCTATCTCTTCGACTCGACACACAATAATCTTCACTCGCACACCAGAACAATTTTCAAGCCGTGCGTTAATACTTCATAGACACACAAAACACGAAAAATAGTACGTACTATTGTATAGAAGTGCAGTTATATATATTATAATATCGAAATTTCAAAGCTTATGATCACGTCAGTTCCTGCAGCACCTCTCGTGCAACAGTGGTGTGTGTGTTCGAAAGAGATTTAAGGGGTTTCCTCCGCCTACGGATAATACAAATATATATAATCCTATATATTTTTCTATCACTTAGACGGGAAAAGAATACCAAAATATTGATAGTAAAATTTCTTTTTTTAAGAAAAAAATTTCATACAGTTCCTAAAAAAAAATGTGAACTACCTACCATTTCCATCGTATACATATGTGGATTATGTAGTACATTTTATTAGATGTATAAAGTACAATAGTCATTATTGTATGCATTGAATATATTTACCATTTACGAATTATTATTTTATTCATGGCGTTTGTCGTGATTTTATTTGGAAGTCCGTCGCGGAGATGTCCGTCAACTCTCTAACTTTAAATATATTATTATTTTCTATAGTAGGTACATTGATATTAACGCGGTTTTAACTGAACTCTGTGCGCTTATAGAAAAAGAGAAACTCTCTAGTATATTATATTATTTCTGATCGAATAACTCGAGTTCAGTGTACCTATACCGATTACTGGGTATATATAGATGGTGCCAACTACCTATATCTACCCGAACACGAAAATAACCAAAACAAAAACATCCGAAAACATTATTTGCATTTCACCACGTCCGCGATCCGCTCGTATATGTATAAAAAATAATAATATATGAATAACTTACTGCATTAATTATACACACACGTATATGTTTATGCGTAATTCCGGTCGAACGACTCGCTTAATTTTTACATAATATTTGAAATATTCGCACAGAGATGTGTTAAACGAATTCCAGAGAAACCGGCTAGCACTATATAATGTCGTTTATGTAGCAGGTCGGGGACAAATGTTTGGAAAAATCGTATAAACTGTAGTATACCATTAATTAAGACTATTAATTATGCTAAATTATAGGGGAAAATGTAATATTTTTGTTTTGCGCACAGCGGTGTGTCATATGACCTTGCTCACTAATTAAAAATATTTTCAATCATATTTTATATCATATTAATATTTAATAAGTACTAAGTATTAATGTTCTTAAATATAAATTTGGCATAATATAAAATAACAATTAAAAATAAAATATATCACTAATACAAATGTATATTATTGTATTAAAGTTAAACAATATTTAAAACAATTTTTTTTAATGTTTAAAAATTTAACGACAAAAAATTGTAATATCTAAAATCATTGATAAGACGACAACTGTAGCATTTTTCTACGATGGAAATTAAATCATAAAATAAATATGAAATAAAACAATATTCGTATTTTATTTCATCTATATAATAATATTCTACGTATACAAATGTACCAACATTTCCCTTAATACGGCCATGGATGTACACATGGGTGGTACTCTACAAATTTATTGATGTGTACATTTTATTCGTTGATATTTATTTATTTTTATTATTATTCCCTCAGATGCGATGGGTCTACACCGCGTAGAAAACGCCAGTCATACCGATAAAGCTGTAAGTCTGCATTTGTACTGTCCACCGTTCGAAGAGTGCTCGACGTTCAATCAGCAAACGGGACACAAGATGACGGCCAAATCAACGTTTTGGTCCATTTACGGCGAAAAAGTTTCCAAGGTATAATACTCATTAGTTTTTCAAATTTTATATTTTATTATATAAATACTTGTACAACCGTGCATCAGGTATATGTAGGCATAATTACACCATTACTCCGTCATAGAGACTTAGACGGTAGATTTCAGTGACGTCTATATAACTTGTGTAAGTGTGATTGTGCGTGGTGCCTGCCCCTCCTTGCTGGTCAACAAAAAATATCCTATACTTTTCTTGCCCAAAAAAATATCGTTTTAAAGTATTTAAAAAGATCAAAAAATAAGAAGTCATAAATGTACAACCTTTACTTAAATGTAAAAATAATTCAAGACAAAACTCAAACCCTCAAACGCAAAAGCTAAATTTTGAATATTTAAATATATGTATAGTGTATATACTACAGTAATATATTATAAAAAAAAAATACCTGTTCCCATGTTTGTAACTATTGCGTTTTACTATATCGTCCGATTATTGTGTAGATCCATCCCCACAATAGCAACGAAAAATTAAATCTTACGACGTAAACATGTCTACGCATAACAAACGAAAAAACATTAACAAATAGCTTTAGTGTTTTACAAGTACTTGAATAAAACTTTAATAAATTTAAAAATATACGTACCTATTCTCGCGCCTTTTGACTGTAGCCCACAGCCCACCTTGGTCCGCTACCCGGCTGTATCTCAATTTGTTAATACGTATTTTCTAATTTTTTTTTTTTCAGAAACACGCTGAAGAACAGGTACCCGCTGATGATAATTAAGTTTGAATATAGCAAAAACAATCAAACATAATATGGACAATATCTTATATTTTGATTTAGATGAGAATTACTAATTATACCTACTTACCTACCATATCATGTATTTCTATGATTAATATTGTTATTAAATGTAACATTTTATATGAAATCGTGTGACGTGTTAGGTTTAATATAATATATAAATATATTATATATTTTTATCGGTAAACGATATTGTATTTTGCATACTATTTTAATATATTATTATATTTTTTTTAAAGTTTTAATTAAGTCGATAATTATTGTGTTCAATGAACCTGTAGACAACCGTCATTAACATTATACGTATCACAAATTAAATTGTAAATATTACAAAAATGTACCTACATAATATTATTGTGTTATAGCATTAGGCCAGACATTTATATCCATACGCTAAAACCCTATTAAGTATGTATTCAGTTATGTCCTAAAAAATGAACAGATTTCGCTTTATGTGTATATGAACTGTTTAGTGATGCGAGTATATTTCTATCTGTTCTACCTACACTTAGGCGACTAAAAAACCGAACATTAATCGGTTATAATTTAGCTCTCAAAAGTCGATAGAATTCCCTCACTGTCTATTTAGACTTTTAAGCAAATTGTACTTAAAGAATACAATTAAGTATCTATAGTAATTATAGTATGGCTACTCAAACAAATCAAATAATATTATTATCGAAAACCTTTATTATAACATTAACTAAAAAACACTATTTAAACAACTTAAATATATCCCCGATCATAGCAGTACTCATCCATACTACGATTTAGACAGGTTAGCTGATATCGGCTCGGTTTCCTTGTATATAATAATTATACAATTTATACACTTATCAAGTTATTTGCTTCGTTGACATAAATTACTTAATATATGAGTATCTATATTATCTGAATCGACAAAACATATATATTTAACTATTATTTGTTAGCCCATATCGCAGTTCTAAAAATATTGTAGATTATAATATTTTTTTGAAATGTCCGTCGTAATAATATAATATTAAAATCATTGAACACATATAGCAGAAAAATAAGCAACAATGAATAATTGGAAGGTGACCTGCAGGGCTGCAGCCATTGTTTAGTCGACTGTAAATACAGAATAATCGAGTTACCGAGACCTTTGATATCGACACTGCGATAAAATCGATAGTTGCCCGCAAAACTCTTTTATCCAATAATCGACTGTATATTATAATAATATTTTCAGAACTAAAGTCGCCATTTATCATTGGTCATAGTAGGTGATGCCTACTTTTAGCGTGGAACGGCTGCAATGTGGAAATTCAGTGCGTGGGCGAAAAAAACAACAGTCCTAAATTATCAGAGCCTCGGAATCGCTCGAATACATCACAAAAAGTTCTAGCTCCGGACACTATTGACAGCAAGCATTTGGAAAAAAAACCACCGTTTATTAACTGCCTGTTCAATGTGGGCCTGTGTGCTCTGAATAATGGATAGTGTGGTATTTTTGAAGCGAGTTACACCCTCCTAACCATTTCGATTACGTAGCACAGATTCCAAATCAACTAGACGTTGAGTTGATGTTCATCTCAATCGTTGTGTCTAAAAATAATATACATCACCCTAAATCCATCGATATTTACTCCGAGACCTGAATATAAACGTATTATTCTCGACGGCCTTTAGGTTAGGTAACACATTATTATTATGAGCTCTAATCGACCAAATCCCTTAAAAAACGGCAACGTCCTTACCTTATCAGTTATCGATATAGCCATGGCTACTTACGTGAAATACAAATTTCCAGAAAGGCACTACTTCGTTATCCTCCTTATGTTTATTCCATGGCGGTACATTGTTGAGGTAAGACCTGGAAAAATACATACAAAATGGCATTTAATGAGCTTATGCATTATGAGCACAAACATACCTGCCACCCAGTACTATTCGGAATTGTATGAGTACCTACGTAATTAAATAAAGAAATATTAATAACAATTCTCCAGCTCGAGCTAAGAACGAGCTGATGGTCTGTGCTCTTTATGTACAAAAATTAATGTTACATAGGTTTAGGGCTATAGATAGAGTGTTTATCAAAGTATGACGACAGCTGGTCTGAACCGGAAACTGGGTATAAAGCTCGAGGTATGTTAAAAATTACTGAGAAACGATGACGATTATACATAAAATTAAGGTACATTTTTCGCATTGTGGATTATGAATAAATGACTTGGAGTGAACAGCCGAGTTTGAAGCCATCGGCAGGCATTAATTTTCTATTTGCTCGTCATAAGACATTAACATTTATAAAATTCAAAGATGACGTCTAAAAAGTTCTTTACTTGACGTTAGTAACTCAATCATCTAATGTGCGATCAAGTAATTCAAAATGTCATTAAACCTGTCCAACGTGACAAGTCTCCGGGGTGTTCATTTGACTAACTTCGATCGCTGTCATATGAAAGCCAAAAATAGTGTAATTTTTAAATACAGCCCATAGACCTTATCAGAACTACGATACAACCGTCTACAATATTTATATAGGCCAAAATTAATGTCCATATTGCTAAAAAAATTCGACAGCGAAAAACGAAAGATTGTAAGTAGTAAGTACTATGATGGTCAAAGGTATTATTTGTGCGTGATGTTGTCAACACTTAAGAGGCCAATCGACAATCATTCGGCTCCACAACAGAAACAGAAACCAACAAAATGTAGTAATATCCTTATGACCCTATCCCATTAAAAATTAAGTACGGTTAAAAAAAAAAGGCTAATCAAACACTACTTACTAACAAAAAAGATCAGCCATTATAGAACATATTATTACGAGCGCAAGTGAATATCGACACAACTGAAATCTCATTTACAAAGAAATACGGTACGATGGGTATAAATCAATAAATGATACAATTATTTACGATCTTCAAATTTGTTTAATACGAAAACTTGTTCCACTCTTACGTGGAATAATTGTATACACAAATTGTCATGTTATATCGAATGCGACGTTGAACGAGAAGTAGTCAACAGTAGGTAGGTGAATTTACATATCAACTAAATAGATGGGTATTATTATGAAAACATTAAAAACTATAAACTTGTTTCCAATATTGTCATAATATTATTTGTTGGCCTATTCTGCTTATTGCAAAGTTATATAAAAGAATCTAAAACCGAGGTCACACGCTAGAGGTCGATTTCAATGAGTCTTTACAGCTTTAATTTAATGGTGATATTTAAGTTTTTTAAATAGTATTGCCAAGATTTAAGACGCCAGTTTTTTTTTATCATAGCAAAAAAATGTAAATAAATGGGTTATAAATGTTATATATTATTATTATTATTTAATATAGTAATGAATTCAGAAAATTGAAAAGTTAGACATAGCATTTGTCATGTACACCAATATTGTATATCTATAAATAAAAAAATGCATTATCCTCTATACATAATATACATTATATTATATTACACGCATTATGGTGTATCATAATATATTTCAATTTGTATAACAGGCCAATAAAACTTAGAAAAAATAAGTATACAACATGCCACCGCCCAAATGGCGATCTTGCACCGTGTCAGTGTATACATACATCATACACAATATTACAAGGTATAACTTCTGAAATTGCAGTATAATCTACAGATACAATGTGGTCAAGGTCAATGATCAATCACGTTTATGTTAGATACAGGATGTAACCCTTTAAGTATTTATGTCTCAATCCTAGTCTAGTCGGTATGTCTCCATTTAGAATCTTTTATTGTGTACAATTATTTATCATTAAATTCAAATTGAACATATTCGTTACAGCAGTCACACATAATAATTAGGTACACTTAAAACTTACTAAACAGCAAAGCAAGTTCCAGATTTTTTCATTTATGTGTGGGTAATTTTTTTTTTTTTTAGTACCTATAGTGGTTTACCAAACTTCATACCTAATTTCCAAATAATTGAGTTTATTTCAAAATAAAAACAATTAAGTAGATTCTACACACCTTGTTAACTTAAACTTACTTCGCTTAAAAAAAAATAAATTTCTAGACAATGACAATGATAAATATCCGACTGTGACATATAACAAAAAAATTGATTTGTCACAAAATATCAAAATATTCCACAGCAATACTTTAGTTTCTCCAGAACTATTTATTATAAGAATATAATAAATATATATTATACTTGATTTAAACCATTACGAGTAGATTCCAAGATGGATCTCTAACAAACTAGACTCATTAGATAACCATAATCATATATATATATGATATTTTGTACAGTAGGAACATTTATAAAATTATGTAAAATGTGTGAAAAATAAATATTCAGTTACCACAATTTTTCTATATTTGTTAAATAACAAACAATAGATGGTCAGTTGTCTAATACTAATTGTTAGTTACACAAATCTTGATGTTAAATTGTCATAATGTATTTTAAATAATAGATATTGCATAATACAACACCCAATAAATAAAACCATTATAATTAGAAGGACAACAAATCTTAAACTATGGTAAAGAATAAATTAAAAGGATTAGAATTTATTATATGTTTATAAATAGTTATAGGGAGCTGCCTCTTTACTCGATTCAATTGATGCTAACAAAAACTTATATCTAATTTTAAATATAATAAAATGGAGACTAAGTTATTTCATTATACAAGCAAAACTCATGCTTCGGGCAAAGAGAAAGAATTCTTCAAATGAAGACATGGATATTGGCGGGTATAATCCAAATCATTTTCATCCCATTCTTCATCATCGCTGGATTCTGAACGTACCATTTTGATAGTTGCAACAATTGGTACAGTTGTAAAATGATCCTCGGATATTGGCATTAAATTTTTCAATTTTTGCCTAAAAAAATATGTTACATCAATTAAAATACAATACACATTATAAATACTCTATAAGACTTTAACATTCAAACACACCAAATTCTTCGATTTGCAACAGCAAAGACCTTGGGAAGTGGGAAGCCATTAAATGTACTTGCTACAGGTATTGTATAAGCTCCCATGTCTTCAAAAATAATCCAATCACCCATTTTCATCAATGGCATATTTACTAAATCAACTACTTGATCTAGACCATCACAAGTAGGTCCCCAAATGGAACTCTGACTAATTGGACTCATCGGATAATCCTATAGTAATGTTAACATACATTTATTATACAACTAATTAATTTAACAATTCAATATTATATAACTCACATTCAGTGGTTTGGGTACAACAATTGAGTGATCATAAAGAATACTATTGAAAGAACCATATACTCCATCATTAATAAAATACATGACATGGTTTTCATCATTTGAACGTTTTTTAATGGAGTGAATTTTTGTAGAAAGTGTAAATGCTGAAGCCACAAAGAATCTACCCGGTTCTGCTATGATGGTCACACCATTGTTTGGAGGGAACCATTCATTGAGTGCATCATTCACAATATCTGCAATCTAAAAAATAAGTATATAAAATAATTCAAGATAAAAACTTTAATTGCCTTTTTAACAAATTGCATACCTTATCTAACGAAGTGTTTTTATTTCCAGGAAATCCACCACCAATGTTCAACAAGTACATATTCATGAAACCTAACTGCTGGGCAAGTCGGAAAATAGCTGCTGAAGCAGCGATTGCCCTTCGAAAGGCAGCTGGTTCATTGCATCCTGAACCAACATGAAAGCTTACTCCCACAACAGACAAACCCAAATCACGGGCCAATGACATTAATGCTGGTGCTTCAGTCAGAGGATCGCAGCCATATTTGATACCAAGTGGGCACTGAGTTTCAGTTGCATCACAACGAATTCGTATAACCAAGCTAAAACAACCAACAAACTATTAACTTTGTATCTTGAGTTAGCTATTACTAACTTACTTGCAGGATGGGTGAATTGATTTAATTTTGTACAGTTCTAGTTCATTATCAAATGTTGTCAGGTCAACACATTGACTCATGGCATACTTAATATGTGAAGTCATTTTTGCCGGATTAGCGAATATTATACGAGATGGATTCACCCCCAAGTCCAAAACTTTTTTTATCTCGGCCTAAATGATAAAATGTAATTATTAACCTAAAATACATATATAAATATTTTTTTTCCATACTTTGGAAGCACAATCGAAATTCGTTCCAAATGCAGCTAACGTTTCTAGCACAAGGGAATTGTCGTTGCATTTTACAGCTAAAAATTATTTTAAAATTAATTATACATATATAAGTAGAATATTATAATATTAAATTTCAAATGTAAATAATAACATCATATGAATTAATAATATAGATGTTTAAAATATTATTTTTATTAAATAATTAAATAAATATGCACTTTAACCTTCTTAGACTATATTGTTTCATGTTAAAACATCAGTAAAAATTGAATGCAAGAATAAAAAACATTAAAATATGAGGTCCGTTTAGTTAACCATTATTTAAATACTATACAAGTATATGCCATGTAACCAGTTTAAGATATTATCTAATTAATATTTATATGGTGTTAAAAAAATAATAATAATAATAATGGTGAAATAATCTTAAATCAGTTAAATTTACTTTTAAGCTATGATAAGTAAATAGTAAATATAACAGGTACTCAAAATTATTTATTATCTGGATAATTTTTTTTTATTCATCTATTAACTCATTTCAAATATTTTTAAATAAATATCTGCTATCCATCTAGATCTTGCAAATGTTTAATTGTACTACCATGATAATAAATTAAATTACATATAGATTTCATGTTACATTTTTTTTTATGATTTCACATAACCTTATACATGTGATATATCTATAGTATACTCAATCTATTCTATTCAACCAACACAATATAACGAATTAATAAAACAAATTTGTTTATTCATTTAACTTAACTATAGAATACGCCAAGAAATGTGTAATAATTTTACTATAAAATTATTAATGCAAATAATTATTGATAAAAATACTTAAAACCCCAAATGGCTTTGAACTATGTATTATGGTTATACATAAAATAAAAATAGACAATAATAAAGTTAAACTAGTAAACAATAAAACTTTGTATTATTTGATAAATAATTAATATTAAAAGTTCTAATTATTCTTACACTTTACAAGTAGTAATTTAAATTCATCGATTTATTTTATTTAATTAAGAATAATAAATAAAATATTTTTAGAATCAAGTTAATGTTAATGGACTTGAAAGTTATATGCACATTATATTCCTATTTCCTGTTCTAAAAGATTATTTTTATAATTATAAAAGAACAAATACAAGACTTATAATAATATACATGAACAAACAAGTAAACAAGTATTTTACATTTTTCAAGCTACCTAAATACAGTGGTTTCTGCAATTTCAAATACATGTAAAAATAGTATAGATAATGAAAATTATATTATTAAGAATCTGATCATAAATTTAATTTTTCAAAATACCTACTGTGATAAAAATGATAAATTTTTCTAATTTCAGAAACTGACCTGAAGAAAGTTCCCGTACAATAGAACCAAATTCTAATACTGACTTGAAAAACTCATGTATAAAACAAATAAGCACTTCTCGTCTTGAAAATCCTTAGTTATTTTTCATCAAAAACCCAAGATTCTTGATTCTAGTTTTTTTATATATTGAATCTATGTGGAGTCCAAATGACAAATCTGAACGAAAAACAATTCCTAAATCTAATATATTTAACACATATTTTTTATGATCAGTTTTAGAAGAAAATATGATTGTATTACTTTTTATTAAGAAATATATACAAAAGTATGTATCACATTGCATTTCATACTGTTAGGTATCACTGTTTATAAGAAATCTTTTTAATTATTTCTACATAATTTAATAATTATCAGTGCATTTAATTATAAAATGAGTACTAAATCGCTCACAATATTACTACCATATTAAAACACTAAAAATTTAAATTGAAAAACAAATGATAATAGTACCCAGATGAATCTTTGAATTAGACAATTGTTTTAACACAATGAAATTAATATTTACAGTTTATGACCCGTCAACTAAAAATTAATAAGTTAAGATTAAATGGCTTCCTATGACAATTTAATATACCTAATATTGTTAACTAAACTGAATACCTCCTTAATATAAATTCAGTACACAGAATATTACTTTTGAAAATATTCTAATATAAATAAAATTAATAAAAACAAATGGACTAAATATAACCTAAAATAGTATTGTTCAATTAATATTCATTGGTAAATTGAAAAAAATTAATTTTTATACACTATTCATGAATGTATAATATAATAATATAATAATATTACTCACATTTTCTACAGTTTTATAAGTATTACCTTATATATTTAATGTAAAAATATACCTAATTAAATAAAATAAAATATTCATCTAAACTCACCATAAAAAGGTTTTACCCGTGGTAACTTTTGCTGCCATATTCTTGCTTTATGCACAAGATCACCAACATCAAATATATAAAATGGATCTGATATTTCCTAAAACAAAAAATTATTAAATATTATATATAATTTAATAACATTAAGTACATCACAAAGTAATAAAGTTTGTATGATCAATAATTACCTTTGTTCTAACTATATCTTTTATAATCTCCTCGACAGTCACTTTATTATCAATGACATGAATTTGTTCTTCAAGTCCACAAATTCTCATGCTTATTTCGCTTGTACAATACAACTAGTGTCTTAGATACTATATTTAATCACCGAAAATGTTAGTGAATTGAAAAGGTAAACTGAAAACAAAAAACATTAGATTAACACTAAAACATTTTTATTTAAAATCTCAACTATTATTTAGTAAGATAAATTTATGAAGTAAATAAATATAATGTAAAGAAATATTATACATATAAATTACATTAATATTTAACCTAACACAATCAATACCAGAGTTTATAAGTATTTAAAAATAATCTTAATGGTTTAATACATATAAACTTTCATTAATTTAAAACATAAAATAAAATGTGTATAAATATTTATGTACATCACATTATTTATTTTTAATATAATTAATATTTTAAATGTAAATAGCTAACCAAAATTTAACATATTTATTTAACAACTGTTAAAGTAAGCCCTTAATAGGCAATTAATAAAAATTATAATATTAATCTAAATTAATAATTTTTTTTTGTTAAAATACAATGATAACATCAAAAAAAAAGTTTAAAGTGCAAATTAGATAACAATTTACTATCAAATATTTTATTTAATTTAATTCTTTTAATACATCATGCTATTTTATCTAAAAATTAAATAGTAAAGAGAAATATTACCTATGAATACTAATTACTATTATCTCTACCAAGTCATACTAAGATACTTAATATAACTCATTAGTCATACAAAAATTATATAATAAAATAACTTATTTTATATGATATATAAGGGAAGAACAATAATTATATTCTAAAAGATACAATTAAATTCTCAAAACACATCATAAAAATTCCAACCATTTAAAAATAATTTTTTCTTCTACATTGTAGGTAAGTAACATATATTTATTATGAATACTTAAAGATTATTTAATAATTTAATTTATAATTAGGTAAAAAAAAAAACGTGTTTAATCATTTTGTAGTTATTTTATATCATGTAACTAAACAAAATTGATAATCACTTTAGTTATAAGTATTAAAAATATTATACATGCAAATGATTTATTTTATTTTTTATAATAATTAATATGAATAATATAAGAATAAGTATTATATTTAATACCAATAAAATGTATTATCTTTATTATAAATATAACAAATTAATAATTACATTTATTTTATAAGAAAAAATTATAATTTTAAGTTATTTAATTTCTAATAAATAGATATTTTAATTAATCTAGTAAATAAATACTTTTATTATATTCTTAAAGATTAAACTAATACATAAACTACTAGTAAATATATTACTTACGAGGCAGCTTTGTAGTGATATTTTATTCAACAGTGTAACGCTCAATCACAATGTCAGCAACGCCACGGTGGATCTACGTTTAATCCAGATTGCCAATTCACTGTACGCCAAGCGTTTCCTGTTGCACACCACTTTACCAGCTGACGCTGTCCCTGAAAATTGATTTTTTTTTTTAAATATTTTAACTATTCATAAACAATAAAATAAATACACAAAAATCTCAAATATAAATCTATTTCTTAATAACCTACCCTGGTGTTTTAAAAAATACTATTATTTGCATAATATATAAAAAGTAACTAAATGTATGTAATTGAAACATGTAGCACAGAGAGCTATAAGCTAAATGAAAGCTACAAATGGAAATATTTTTGATATATCAGACAAATTTATCTTATCAGCTCATACAATAAAGATCAAAGGCCATTATTTAATTGTATAAGTTGTGTAACACCATTTTTAAAATGTATATTGAACATTTAATAATATTAAATATGTTAAAACATTTTTTGATTTACCTTTTAAATGTTGTTTATTTAAATTTTTGATTAAATTTTAAACAAAAATAATTTTTAAATTTTAAATTTTAATTCAATTGCTCTTTAATCTAATTATTATTTAAAACAAATAAAATCTAATCACGTGTTTAAATGACTGTCATAGATAACAATACACTTAACATTTAAATGATTAATACAATTAATAAAGATTAGCTAAAATTCTAAAATATTTTTTCAAAATTCTATATTACAATTGTTATTGTTCAATAGATAGTCAACCTATAGATGTATTAATGCTACTGAGTATCTTTTAAATTATATATTTATATTTATATATAAATATAGGTAGCTTATAACAGCAATTTTAAAAGATTACATTATGACATAATAAATAATAATAAAAATTGTGCGTACTTTCATACATATCATCCTCACTCCACACATTTAGTTAACACTCAAAACATTCAAATACATAACATAAAGGATCCTGAATAAGTTCCATTAAATTGACCTTGAACATTTTACATATAAGTATTTAACAATATATCATGTCAGAATTTAACCACCTTTAATCTTAACTTATATGTTGGTATTAAAAACTTAATTATTTTTTTCGAGAATAGTTAAAAGTACCTACAATTTTGTGAAATAAGTTTATAATTAAATTGTTTAATTGATTTAGACTTAATAAGAATATTTGTTCATTTATAATCATTTTTAATGGTAAGTACCAAGTGAACTAAGTTAATATATATATATACATATATATTATGTTTCAACACTTATAGGAGGATCACAGTTTGAATTGATAATCCAAAAATCCTGAGATTTTTCAATAAATTTAGTTTGGTAGAAAAGTTAGATATTATATTGAATAATATATATTAATATAACAAAAAACTTAAAATTTGAATATAATTTGATTTGTATTAAATAAATATAATAACAAATGTCCAGTATTGGATGTCAAAATAACACATAACATCTGGTGATGAATGAATATTTAATTAAAGATATTTATTATGATGAAAGTACAATTGTCTCATCTTCCCATTTAAAGTGATATCTATTTACAAATATTATAAATTTAGTAATATAATATTATGCATTGATATAAACTTAGAAGAATTTAAGAGTATTTTTCTATCCGCAACCCCCAGATAACATAGTTAAGTGATGTTTATCAAAAAATTTATATTTCCTTTGAATACTAAATTCAAAATTATTTTTTAATCTTATACCTATTTTATATTTAGATTTTGAAGCTCTCTAATTATTAAAACAAGAAGAAATCATTGGCAATATGTGTGCAAATCATTTTTTTTATTGATATATTTTTGTATTAGCTACAACTTGAGCACCAAAAATTGAGTTAATACACAAATTTTATAAATTATATCATTGTAATATAAAATATAATTTAGTATTACAGTGAAATGGTTATTTTGAGATGAGTGGGCAATAAAATTATTACTGATATTTTTGTTTCTTATGATTTCAGCGTCTTGGCAGAAGATAGTTATATCAAAATGTATCAAAATGTATTAGGTATAAAAATTGTAAAAATACATGATTTTCCTACGTTCACTTCGCTTAGAGCCTATACAGTTGCCCTCCAACAACAAATAGTGACACAGCGACATTTACAAATCGTCCATGTTGCTGCTAGTAAAAATCATTATATGAACGAATTGTGCTTACCTTAGAAGTGGAACACCACCCTAACTGGATTCTGTTTAATGGCGAAATTTTGACTGTAGATTAAAAACAGGTAAAAAACGAAATAAAACGCATAAATTTTACCGATGTTCGAACAGACGGGAACGGTGTGTCGAAAAGGACGAAAACATGTATTCCCGATAGTAGAAAGATAATTATTGTTTTTATCAAAAACGTAGGGAAAAAATAAATGGAAAAAACACATGGAAACAGTGTGACCTCGAGCGAATATAATTATGGTTTTCGCGAGCAAACCAATATCGTTCTAACACAAGATTGTCAATAAATACACGTCTCGTGCGGCAGTGGCGAATGGCGAATATCTTTCGAGTCTCGTGTTTGTGCCGAGACACTAAGTGGACGAGAGGTTAATACAATTAAAATAAGTAGTAGGTAGTAGGTACCGGTACCTAATATTAACAATTATAATTTGTATACTAATATAATAATATATTTATAATCGTTAGGTTATTTCACATTGGCCTCAGGTATGCCACTCTAGGCTTGTCGGTAGAAGTTACAAGGGTGTGCCTTGGCCAGTTCGCCTGTCGCACACCCTGAAAATCCAATCGCCTGTTTAATATTATTGTAGTATTAACTATTAGCCTAAGTGTATGGGCGTCTACGACTACTTTTACACACTCGTCGGCCCCCTTTGCTTTCAAATTACAATTTTTCTACGTCGTCACGCCAAAACATATTTATCATCACTTAGACACCGATGACGAATAATTCGTTGTTTTTATGAATCATCTGACAATGGCGTACTATTCGATTACCAACAATATTTTTAAAATATCCATTCAGAATTTTCGTCTGCCAAAATATCGATTCTATATTATTATTATTATTATTATTATATAATGTGTACAATGTTTACCTACGTCTATCTACGTATGCCTATAGCTTATAGCTTCCAATTTAAATCAAGTGTTGTCAGAACAACAATCTTTGTACTAGAACAAGAAACTTTCTATTACCAATGTTTGGAAAACCACATAACAGACCTCCAAAATATGTATATACAGTGTACATAGGCTGCACATTTTCCCCATACCCTCAATTACTGTAGCTATGTATGAGGGTGTTGGAGCTACTTGTTAAGGAACAAAAATTTAGGTATATCGTATATGTCAACTGAGTTTAAAAAATATTGCAAGTGATATAACAAATTTTAAATAAATATAATTTGTATTCAAGAAAAATCATCATGTTAAAATTATTTTGATCATTTTATTTTGTTAACTTATAATTGTATTATCAATATTAAAATAAAATGTGCATAAATATACATTTGAAATTATTGTTATTATAAATATAATGTGAATACTAAAAGGAGTAGGGGATGTGGGTTTGTATCCTGTGAACTCTTCACTTTTCGTGCACTCCCAAAAATATTGGTTTAATTGCGTCCATGGGTGCATGACACTGTAGGCGTAAACAAAATTTGTACCAACATCACATATTATACGTTTGACATCTACGTATGCAATACAATTATCCTAGTACAAATATAAATTTATAATTTAATAGTATAAAAAATAAAAAATATATATATAACATAAAAATAAACGTTGATATTTCAAGATATACCTAAAAACGGCACTATGAATTTATTCCAATTTGTAAAGTCAGTATGTTACCTAGTTGCTATACCACAAATCATAAACGCAAATTAATCTCAAGGTAAATATTAGCATATTATTTTATCATTTAAATTTTTTCACGGATCGAAATCTAATGCGATCTGTATAATACTTCCTCTTTCAAATAAAGAAAATAAGTTTGAAATAAAATCTAACTATTCCACGAGGTATCAGTTTTCTTGTGCGGCAAATTTTTGTTTCAAAACTGCGTAGAATTATGATGTCTAATCATGCCCTATGCCCTTCCTTTTTTTTCTGTAAGGTGTAACGTCTTGCGTGATGGCCGTGATACATGTTGTGTGTTCTTGAATATTTCTAAAGCTATGAAACATAAAATCCCTGTATTAAAGTAGTAAATCGGAGATAACCTACAAATTGAAAACTAACAAGCATTTCACGAAGGCGGAGGTCAGGTCAGTGACAATAATATGCAGACAGAAACGATGACGCGGACATTATATTTAAACCGCTTTGTATCACCAGCGTAGCCGCATGTAAATATTAAAATAATTAATAAACAACTATGACACGCGAGCATTACGTTGTTGTTTTCCTAAAACATTATATTATAGTAACATCAATTAGACCGATGACCACTGTTTAAATGCCCTAATTTATTATTAAATTATGTACGCCGAGTGCGCGATAGCTGATAAATGCGCTCTAAATATTGTTCACCAGTAATAAACATTATAAACTGTTGTCTGTTAAACCATCCTAAGTCAGAACTATTAATTAATTAACCGTGATGATGATTGTGACTTATGTGGTTACACTGCCTATCACAGGTATAACCAACAATACTATATAATGAATTATCTTACTTTGGGTAGGAATTCGTATACTGTATTGTACCACGCAGAATAAATCAAATTTCGTACGTCTTTCACGTTTTACAATACGTTTACTGAAAATGTTGGTAACACGTTAGTGATACAGTTATAATATTTATTATTTATTACTATAGAAGTACAAGTTGAGTATATTTCAACGACAAAATTACATTTGAAGCCATGTAGCTACCATAAATTAATAATAAAATTATGTACCAGTAGCGCACCAAAATTGGTTGACTCCGGGTCTCCCCTTTTGGAGCTTATCAAATTAATCATTTTTATTATTTCATTCATTTTTTTTTTTTTTTTTTTTTTAGTGATACTATAGTTATAAATTTACTTTAATATATCCTATAGTAGTATATTTTTCTAATTAAAGAACTTTTTTTTTTAATCTTGTTTTTGCATCAGAATTTTACATAAAAATTTTTAAATGACAATAATAGATTCATAGTTCTTGGAACATATCTTGCAAAAATACTGTTTGTCCCACTTAAATGTACAATGTGACAAATAGTCAACAATGTACATGCTACTTTCTCATTATCCAGACTAACGCATGACCTGTAATTTAACGATCTGAACGGCGAAATCGAATTCAAAATCAGTGATCTTCCTACACTGAATATCATCACATAACAACATTGGAATTACATTAAATGAATCCGGAAACAATTATTTCGTGGAATTAGCTGCGTATTATATTAAATTAGAAGATAAAGAGTTCAAGCCATAGCTTATTATGCGACAGAAAATGTATATAGGAAATCTATATTTGTATATGAATATTATTTAAATAATTTATTAAGGTAAGTAATTATTTTAATTATGATCAATAAATTATAATGCGTGTATAATATATTACTCATATATTCTACTACTTCTTGTTTTACTTAATAATACAAAATATGCATATATTTTAAGGTAGTTCAATCAATGGCAAAAATAGAGTAGGAGACTTGGGCTTGTGATGCAATATATAAGTAACCTGTAACTCAACACTTATAAATTATTATTTTAAAACTGAAAAATAATAAGGTGTATTAGTGTATTATTAAAATGTTAACCTAACAACTTAGGTAACTGTATATAATAACCCGTAAAAAGTAAAAGGATTTTGTTAAAATTATGTTACATGACACTTTGTATAAACTTTACATCATAGACATGATACAATTAACTGTTGACGGATACAATAAAAATTGAAAATAATGCTTCGCTATAAATATTAAAATCAACACATTATACTACTGACTACCGAACTCCGTACTACGACATAGCCACCTACTACTGACTACTGTAAAATTAAAATTGCATACCTACTTTGTAAGTATTATTTGTTTATAAATAGGTATTTAGTTTTTAGTAGGTAATAAAACCAATAATAATAACTGTATAATTGAGTCTTGGTTATTTAAATACGTTTAAAATCCTTATATCTGTCTACCATCGGTTACAATAATTATACATATAGGATCACACTACTCTCCCTAAGTATCTTATATTTAACTGATCATCCCTTGGCTACATTAACAAAATATATTAGTATTTATTAAGCACAACGTTTAAAGAAATATTTTATGAAATATAATGTATCATAATGCACGTGTTAACTTATAATTAATGTAAAAATACATTTTGATAATTTTTCATTTTCAATCTTGTTACTCTGTGTATTTTAATTGTTCATACATAAAGAATCAAGATAAAAGACACGACAACGGATAAAATACGATATCTCGCTGTCCACAATGGGGACAATTCAATAATTGTTATAAAGATATATATATATATATCTGGTTATATCTAACAATTACTTAAACATAGTTAGGTACGCGTTCAATAAAGTATTACAAAGTTACACGTGCAGTTACACATTTACACAGCACAACATCAATAATAAATGTGTTTATAATTATATTAATAACCAATATATCCGAATTATTTCCTAACTCCGTAGTATTGTATCATAATATTTTCCTGACTACAATTTCAAACACTTATAAAGTTATAAAAACAATAGGCTAATTATATAACAGACCAATGCCAGGTCATCAGTGGTATCTAATTTTTTTTTTACTCGAGTGCCGTTTAAAAAATTTAAATTCTTTGTAGATCACGACGTAAAATTTATATCGTTAATGATCATATTTATAATTGTTAGTGTTATAAAATGCAATATATAATATACTTAACAAATAGGTCTAAGTTTTTCACGATTGTTACGTCATGCCGTTATTTAAAATTGTATTTATAGACATTTAAGTTTATTGTAGTATATTTTCCTATACTTGGGTTCTTAAAATAAATATATTATTGTGTTAGTTATGTGCTTATGTTTATTACTGAATATAGCACAATATGTATACTTACTATACTTAATAAAAAATGTTCAATAAAATATTAAAATACAATTAAAATAAATATGATAATAATATAAATAGTTCTATCATAGGCACAAATAGCCCAAATTTCCCAAAAGTCTTAACTCCTCTAAAATATTGTTTTAACATTGATTAAATATACATTAAGTATATTTAATCAATGGTTTTAAAAATGCATGAGGCATATCATCTACCCCATCCCCACCCACAACTATATTTATCGACATACAAAGACAAATTATTATTTACGTCAGTGGTCAGTAATCAGTAAATAAGTACCTAATAAGTAATTATTACTTAAGTAATACATTATATATAATTTAAATTTTACATTAAAATAGTCAATATCCATTTCACGTATTATTTGTGACGATTGACGAAAATAATTAAGTATTAAATCATATTATTCTTTAACTAACTATATGTATTACCTATTTACTATGGATTAATAAAAACTATGGCATCTTCAAACGAATTTGTTCGTAAAAACTTTTGATTAGAATTCATCTCAGAATTTTTACTTCACATAGACATATAGTCATGCTTCTGAATCGAACATTTAATTAGCATTTAAGTTAACTGCAAAATGCAAAATGAATATTATCTGATATTGATACTGATAAAATTTAGTGTGAAATTTAAACTAATATATTATACAAATTATAATTAAATTATAAGAATTATGAAGAACAATATTCTAATTAGGTACCTACCGTATTTAATTTCGATGAATTTTTATTTTGTATAACTATAATATTTTTTAAATTATATTAAAAAAAAAAAATAATAGTTCAATTCTTTACTTGTAGTAACTATTGTAACTAACAATAATACAATATATAATTTAAATCAAAATTAAAATAAGACAAAAGATAAAATGAATATAAAACTTGTCTTAATAATTTGTATTACATAGCTTATGAAACTCCACAGTATGATGTGGTCATAATCACGGAAGTATAGTTTTAGATGTATCTATGTAAAGCGGTTATTAATTTTATATTTATTTTATTTAGTTATTAGTTATTACTATATATATGTCCTCGCTGATTAGTAACTAATTTAACCTATTGACTTTTAATAATGTTAAAATAAGTTTATTTCATGAAATATCTAAAAACTATTTTTTTATTTCAATACTAATAACTAAATATTTTAATTTTGAACATTTAGCTTTTTTTTAACAATGTTCATTAAAGTTTTAATTCGACTTTAAGTTCAAAATACAAAAACTTTATCCTATCAAGATTATATTTTAAATTAATGTGTAAATGTGTTGATATAATTTAAAACTATAAAATATAGTTTATTAATTTTAATTATTATAACATTTATATTTTATTTTAAGTTATAATTGTTTTATCATAACGTATTTAATAATTAAATATGTATTTATTCCTTCACAACCACATATATATATATTGTGCCCGTGGGTATAGATTGTATATTGCAAATAAAGAAAAAAAAAGTTATAATTGAAAGAGTAATGGTGATGGTAAGTATTAAATTTAACATTTATCTATTTATATATTAATTTTCTCTGTAATCTCAATCTAAACTAAGATAATTTCATTAGTATTAAATTTAAATTATGCATATCATTTACCTATAGGTACCTACATATCAATATTTCTAAAATAAAATGAGAAATTATAAAAATAATGAATGCCATTTAAAATACTTAATACTTTAATATCAAATAAATTAATAAATTTGGTTTTTTTTGCTAAAATGTAAATTTCATAATAATTGTATAATGGTCATATAAATACTAAACAGTTAGATATACCACATACACCACATTTATAGTATTCATAGAAAATATTTATGAGGAAGTTAGTGTCTAATGTACTTATAGTTAAAACTTATAACTTATAAATTATATAATCAGAATTATGGTGTGTACCAATGTAATTATAAGCAATCCAAACGTAGGTATATTTATAATTTAAAATAAATATCTTTTAACTTTTAAATTGAACCTAAATTTCTGATGGTATTAGTTTTATTATTTTAAATAGAAAGTTAAATTTTTATTGGCTTTGCCGTATTACAATTTTTATTTTTCTAGTTCAGATAGTACTGAAATAGTCTATCAGTAAGACAATAACTACCTAAGTATTTAAAAAATTATAAGTATAATGTAGATATTTACAGTCGCCAACGCTATATACTAATTTAGTGACAGTTAGCAATGAATATTTTAACCAACTATAGGCGAAATTTTTGTCATCTAGTAGATAATATAATATTTAATTATTGAGTTACAAGTCATTTAGTGCCGGATCTAGTATATTTTTACCCGGGGCAAAGTATAAAATTAGCTCCCTTTCACAATTCAGCCCCCTCTATTAACACCTCTATTATGACACTATTATACTTAATTACTAATTACTCTCCATAAAAAAAAAAATATATATATGATTTAATATGACGATTATCGTTCTGTAATCGTTGTTGAATTAAAATTATTTAATTTTTAAATACTTGTGTAATAATAATCTGACTACAAAAGTTTCAATTTGTTTAAAAAAATTAAAATGTAATAAAAAAGTATGAGTTTAAAATTTAAAAACTGCATCCCTTTATGATTAGGGCCTGAGTAATGGGCCCTGAATCGACCCCTCCCCAGATTCAGTATTGAAGCCAACAAGAGTATTTTGTAAAAATGACGTTGTTTGAAATTATTATACAATTTTATTTAATAGTAAATAATAATTTCTTATGTTTTATTTTGTCATTAATTTGTTTATAATTTCGTTTAATTATTTAAATTGAGAAGTAAAAGTAATTATTAAAATTTTCTACGGTAGAAAATCTATGTGACCGTTCACTGTAAGCAGAGGCGGAATTTAGATGTTTTACACCTGGTGAAAATATTAAAATTACACCCAATCATAGACGAAGACTGAAATATCCTTCCCTATATTTGTTTTTAATAATTATAATTAAAATTACAAAAATACTACATACTTATTGACTTTTAAATACATAATAATGTTGACTAACAAAGTTAAAAATATCAAACTAGTTCTAACTTATACAATCGTATTACCTACTTATGTTACAATAATTTAACTATATAAAAGTTATTCTGATTTTTAAACAGCTATTTGCTAATCATTAAAATTAGTAATAACAAACTTATTTAATTAAATGTAACATAAAATTTAGGATATTATTGTTTAGACTAGGGTCCTCGTCAATTGTGGGCCCGTGGCGGTTGCCTATCTGGCTACCCGGTATTTACGCCACTGAGCATCAATACATACCTAGTTTCACTCAGAATCTTAATTATTATAATATATACCAGTATTGAGTATACGTATACTTAAACGAATCTAATCATAATCTTACCGTTAACTAAAATGATGTCTAGATCGATGACCAAAATGGCGAATCCCAAATTTTAATATTAATATTACAAAAAAACGACAACGTAATACAACGACATAAGTAATATAAATGACATTAATTTTGTGTTTGTATTATCATCGATTACAAAATAAATAGTACTATTTATAATAAATGGTATCTACTATTTTTGTCCCCATCGTCACCGTGCGTCGATGATAACATTCATATTTTTTATTATAGGTATTTTAGGTATTCATATTTATTATTCATAATATACGTTCTTTTTAATTTTTATATTATTTGTCTGTCTTTATATAATATGATAATATGTACTGTTTATCGTTGACGTACGCCGATCATGCAGCTACGACTTCTAATAATTAATAATAGAATGATCATTAAATTATTTTATGCTGTATATGGTTTTATTTTTTGTTTTTCATTCCTTTAAACGTGGTATCACCAAATCTTAAACAAATTATGTGAAATAAAAATAGTTTTTTAATTTCTAATATCTAAAATTAAATAAAGATTAAAGGCCCACAAAAAAATTACACCTACTAAAATTGTACGCCCGGGGATTAATCCCCGGCTTCCCCCTCTAGCTCTGTTGACTGTTAGTTTCTATAAAATAATATAACGCGAGAAAACAATTTATTGTATTGACAACTCCCCTTCAGCCACCGAGAGCACGCTAATTGCTATAGCTATTGGTTGAATATATTTTCACTTTAAACCTTCAAGTTATACATTGTTGAAGAAATGAAGAAGTTTAAAAAAAATAATATAATTTTTCATTTTAATTCTTACTTTTACTTTACAGTTGTTTTTTTATTCTTGTATATGTTATTGAATCCCATTAAAAATTTATTCTATTAGGTATTAAATTATTTTAACATCATTTGCTAGATTACATTTAATTCATTAAGTATTTGTACTTATTTATGTATTTCGAGTTTTAATGGTATTTTTAGATATAGGTATGATTTTGTTTATTTAATGCTTAATTTTTTTTTTTTTAGACTCTTATCTTTACGTCAAATTTGACTATGACTTGTAGTGTAGACATTTTTTTTAAATGTCACCCAATGATAATTCTTTAAAATATCCACTGGTAGTTAGTGCAAAACATTAGTGTTTTAACAAGTGGTTTTTTTTTTTATTTACATTAAGTTCAATTATAACGTAATAATACTATTGAACAGTAATACACATTGTATAGTTAGGATTAAACATGAGAGTCGTGATATCAACCATCATATATTATAAAATTACGCGGTCGAGAAAGATCATGTAAATAGGTACACTCTAAGAATTGGTACATATTATTAGAATAATAATTAGGTATACACTCTATGTAATCTATATGAGACATCGGTTTAAAGTTCAGACCGATTATGTTATTAGGTTTTATAGAAACCAATACGTCGTAGAAGCGCATTTAACACAATTTTGTTTGACTGCGGTCCGACACTATACGTGTGTATAAAATATGTTATCAATTGATTTATTCAACACACCCATAGTGACTTTACGAGTGGCCATAACTATCATAATCTCTAAAATTAAAAATGGCTGCATTAACTTAAAATTATTATTTAGCATGATAGACGATAGTTAATATTAAATATTCCATTATAATATATTTTAGAACGTTAATGCAAAATGCAATATTTAGAGATTTATAATAATCGTCACATTAAAATATATACTGACCGATTTTTATGAGATATTTTATAAATATTGCTAATTTGTTAAATATGAATCTGTAAAATGGGGTAGATAAAGTTACACATCATACTCGGTTAAATTTTAAACTGTCTATACAGCAGATATAAAGTGGTATATATTACGTCATAAATAATTATTAAAACATATTTTATATTATAAGTGCGCTCTAATTAATTGTTTAAGACTCTATTTGCACATATTACACGTTACTTGTAAATTATAAAAGTTGAGAGTGATTAAAAATTAATTGCTAGTTTATGTATAGTATACATAAATAAAACATTGTATACTGTAGTCTATAATACACATAAATTAAACATTCGATTTTTGGATGAGAAATAGTTTATTAGGATAATTATAACGATTGTTGATTGTTAGTTGTTACAACAAACTGAACAAACGTTCAATAATTTACAGGTTAAGTTGGTTAGTTATTGGAATTTTTCAATCATAAATCTCGTATTGTGGTTTAATACAAGTGAAGTTTATAATCTACGAAGATAACAAATGATTATAATTTAATGCGATTTTCAAATCAATATAACATAATTATACGTACAAATGAAACTTGCTTAATAACCTATATAGTTGGCACCTAATAGTACTTTTGATAAAATATAATATATATAAGACTATTATTATTTATCTTATAATATCTTATCTTAAATTCTTACATCATACTTCAGTAATAAGGAATTTGTGCCTCGTTTCCAAATCTCTATACTATCGCCAAAAATGTAACTTAAATATGTGTAATATGTAACTGATCGATTTAAGTTATTATTACTTATTTTGTATATTTAACCGGCAAGCTGGTGAAGCAGTTTGTTATATCCTATTAGCAAGGTTATAGGTTGTATTAAACAGGGATAACTTGTATCTCTCCTCCAGGGTGAAAATACTACCCTTATTGTACATTTAATGCTTATTCTATTCTAGTCCAACAAAACGTAAAGTTTAATAACTTAGTATAGAGGAAATAATAATACGATGTTTTATTAGTTGTATAACGAATACATCATTAGACGTCACACCCGCATTTACAAATTCATCTGATTAATAGAGGACGGAGAACATTAATATTGAGATCAACAGTTCCAATTTAGCTTAAAAAATAGAGTGCATTGACCTGTTTTAAAATTTTTAAGTAAAAAAATGACGTGTTCTCAGTTATGAGCATTTTTAAATATTTATATGTCTATATATGTATAATATAATATATATATAACTATGTGAGCATATACTCAACAATTGTTTAAATATTAAAATATCGTAAGAACACCGACAAGAGTACACGGATAATATTAGGCCAATTTACGAGTATTATAATATTTAAGCTAATAAGACAAAATTGAAACGGCTAAACATTAATTGTAATACACCGAATAATGAAAAATGACTTAACGTTCTATTAAATTAAATTTTATCGCCAAAAACTGATACTTTTACTTAAAACCAAAAGTCCAAAACTGTTTACCTTTGTGATATTGTTATAAGTTTTAGATTTTACAGATAAGCACTGGTTTTTAATTAATTTTTGTTGGTATAAAAGTATTTATGTATGCATGTATGATATGAAATCTGTTTACAGATATTGAACAAACAAGTATACCAAGTACCTATATAAATAAATACGGCTACACGAAACAAAATGTATTAAGTATATCGGTTTATTATATTTTATTATAATTAATTGAAATATTTTGCAAGTTTTATAAATATTGGAATGGACAAAATAATATGATTACTCCCTATGATAATCTCGATGATTTGATTGTTGTAACTTGACACAGCAAATACAGGTAAAAAATAATTTGTATGGTAATTATCTATTCCTGAGAAAATTGCTTACAGAAACACTAATCAGTTAATTTGTAGGCAACTAAAAAAATATCAAAGTATATAAAATTAATTAATGTTGTTGGGAAAATGTGTTTAAAAACAACATTAAAACAGAGAAGTATTCATTATAAATGAATAAACCTATATCTACGTGGAATCAGAATTTATATAAATAACTAGTTATTACTAAGTAGGTATTTAAAATATAAATAATTATAAAATTATATTTTCATACTATATTCAGTATATTCCTATCTAGTAATTCTAGTAATTAACTATTATTATTTTTAAATAAAAATTCATACATAGGTCCCCTATGCTCTACATATTATGACTTAACTAAGAATTTTCATATATTATTATTATTATGAAATTATTGGCATTTGATAAGAACAAAATATTTTTCATGATTCCATATATCTATAACCGTAGATTTATAAAAGAATTTTTGTACAATATACGCGTACAATTCCACAATAATAAAATATTTACATATACGATTCCGCATGATGAAATAAATGCAGCGTTGTCGTACGGAAAAACATACATATACCTAAACCATAAAATATGTACTATGCCTAAACTAAGATAAGTTATAATTTGTAATGTAACCCGTATGATGTTTATAGTAATCGACTCTTCTCCCATTATACAACAAAAAAAAAACCGATAAACTTATACGTAGGTTATTCCAAAAATTACTCAAAAACGTAGAACTGTAAAAGTTATTATTTTTAAATAATATTATGTATTCTTTTCTGATGAGCATAAATAAAATATTACAGTAACTCCATTAAATATTATTTACTAGTCATCGTATTTAAATGTTCGCGTATTCTTTTGTGAATAAAACTATTAACTATCATATAGGGTGGTTATTAAAAAACAAAAATATTTTCAATACACACATATATTGGGAAAAATTAAAAAAAAATTATAATTTTCTGCATGAATTTTAAAATACTTCTGCTCTGCTATTTTGTAAATTTCTAATGGCGATAGTTTTATTATTTTAAATAAAAAGTTAATTTTCTCATTGGTTTAGTCGTATTACAATTTTTATCTTTCTAGTTCAGAAAGTAGTCAGTAAATATTCAATAAGACAACAATAGCATAATAAGTATTATTCCTAAAAGACTTGAATTTAACAATTTATTTCTCTTTTTTTTTCATTTACTATTAATTTTATTTTTAATTTGCGTATTTTTTAATAAGTTTTATGTCCCAAATTATCAAAATACAAATATTTACTTTATTCTGATCTGAATACTGTAATAAAAGGCATACAACATACTAAAAAGTAAATATAGATCGATAATAACAAAAAATAAAAATAATCTTATTAATTCACAATATAATGTTACGAAAAATACATTTGTATAGGTTTCGTGAAAAAATAACATTCACGAGAATAACAATTCCAGATTGTTTTTTTCTGTTTTATATTTTACCATGTTTTAAGATTAATTTGTCATTCTGATGCCTGATGTCTTCTCAAAATTTGGCGCCTGTGGCCAATGAAATCCCCTTGCCCCCCTAAATACGTTATTGTTCCTAAGCCAAAAGGAAGTAAGCAACAATGTTATAACATTGAGAAAAATAACTTTTTCTGAATCATTTTGTTATTTTTATTAGATTATCAAAATAAAATAAAAAATTTCTGATTCTTAACTAACTTCTTGTAGAATCCATTAGCTCATGGATAAACTTTAAACAACCTCTTAACACCTCAAAGCGTAAATACATACTTTTAGCTTAGGGGTGGGTGTATACATCAATATTATTGTTTACCGAAGGAAAATGCAGTATATACATATTGCATATAATTAAAACGTGTTACGTGTACAACGTTGAACGATTTATATAATAATAATAAGTAAGAATAATTTACCTACTGATATTAAAACAAGAAAATAATATATTATATTATTATAATAAACAACATTTATTAATAACACAACTATAATAATAATATTATATCATAGTCAATGGGCTAAACCACAATTACAGAATTAATAACACCCACAATGTTAACAGTAGACCTATGATATTGTGTGACACGGCTATAATATTATTTTCAATACCTACTAAATTAAAATACCATATTTGAGCCAATACTAAGTAAAATTACCGTTTAATATAAAAACAATAGCATTTACGATATTTTTGCTAAAAAATACGCATTAAAATAACAAATATTTTGTTATAATAACAATTTCAAATTTTGTCGCTTACTGCCCTTTGGCTTAGAAAGGCAGTATTGACGTATTGTTGTTGGTGTTACGACTGTTAGTAATCAGTTAACACAATGTATACGAACACGTGAAACTTGTAATCTATTAAAAATGTAAAGCACAATATTTTTAAAAAATTATTAATTATTATATTAACTTTTCAACAATTATTACTCTTCCCAAAAGTGGTTATAATCAACGAAAATTAATGTTAATTCATCGATACTACGATTGTGTGAGTTTGAGCAGTTGATACCTTAATGTTATGGTCGATAGACGATAATATATTTTTAGAAGCAAAGGCGAAACAGGAATACATTATTAATATAAGTTTGTTAATTTTCTAATTAACTTAATAACTAAGCTAATTAAAGCAATAAACTTTTATTTATATATTATAAAACAATAAAACTTAGATATTTTTCAATTAAATTGAAAAATAATACGATAAGTTTATAGTTAATATTACAATTACCTAATTAACACATTTTTTTTTTGCTTGATCTTGTTGTATTAGTACAATAATTTTAAATATAAATATTCCTAGATTTACTCATTTTGTTGACACAACTACACGAGTGACGAGTAATTGCCTAAATAGCTAAGATAGTGTTCAATAACAACAATCAAAAAGCATGACAGAATGCAATTTCCATGTTTATGTATATATCATTTAAATATTAAAAGTTGCACTGAATAAGTATTACGCGGTTGGTAATTAAAAAAAAATATTTTTTTTAAACCAATAGTTAAGTTAATATTTGTCTCTGTATTAACTTTAAACTTTTAGAGCTTTGACAATATTGTTTATTAATTAATAATTTATAACTTAACGTTAACGTTTGACTTAAACTTAATCTATTGGAGTAAATTGTTGTCAACAAGTTGCAGCCCATCTTTGTTTAAAATTCCGGGGCCACATAATATGTATGTACTCGATTTTTCAAGCATCACATAATATACTGTGCAGGCTAATTCGAATACATCAATATATATATATATTATTGAGACTCATAACAGTCGTAACTATTAGGCACAAACACGCATCGTAATGTTTCGCCACTTGCCAGTCCCCGCCGTCGTCGGAGGGTAGTTCCAAACGCACGTTACAGCGAGTCGACACAACACCGTTAAATAACATAAAAGCGGCACGGATTTCCTTTGTTCGGTTACCGGGTATCCAACAAGCGGGAGGAGAACTGGTGCTGCAGAGCAATCTCACTGTGTGTACGACCCACGTCTCTGCACACCACCTGGCCGGCGTATCCACCTACTCCGTAGCTGAGACCCGAGGCTCAAGACTATAATACACAATGACTCGAAACCGAACAAACGACCGTGATTCACCGTGTTTTGGACTACGCGCCGCCGTCTCCCGACCACCTGTTCCACCTGCTCGCGGGCTCTCACCCCCGTCTACACAACGCGATCAGATATATACTCCCGAGGGTGGCATATCGTAACTATGCATCGTAATACATTTAGTTACAGAGGACTCCAAAATCGTGTTTCGTTTCGGTTTCGACGAGGTACTTGGTCCGTGGTCGCGACTGAATCGCGTACGCAGCGAACCGGCGAACGGGGTTTTTGGTTTTCTTCGATTCGTGTCTAAGAACAGAGTTCGAGGGTGGCGGATTTGTGGAAAAGAAATTGGACGGGCAGGTTATTAGAGCACTGAAAACTCGCGTATCGTGCACAAACGCGTCACCGACGTCGAGACTTTCCAAAACTTGAGTCCGCGGTTTCGTTTGCGTCTAAAAATAAACCACACAACGCGCGAGTTGACGAGACACGATAAGACAAGTCTCCATCGCTGTATACGATCGCGTGCGCCTTCAATTATTAACGATATCGTCGTGCACGTTTTACACGCGGATCCTTCAAAGCGGATTTGTAAAAATACTTCTGGAAATAATCGTTGCGGACGTCTAAACTCGGATGTGAAACCGATTGATTCGTTTCGCGTTATCTCCGGCGCGTGTACTACCTCTACCTGCCGCGGTCGTGTAATGTGTCGTATACGGGATCTGTTTTGTCGCGGCAATCAGCCGATGTTAAATTATATTACGACGTGATAAAATCGTAATAAAATATTATCGTGTCTCCGTCGCAGATCGCTATCGCCAGCACCGCAACGTGTAGTGCGGCTTTATAGCGTGCACATCTACCTAAGACACGATAGACGATATTGAATTATCAATAATATTATTATTAGACACCCACTTGTATGTGTCCGAAGCCCCAGCCGTTCGAGCAGACGGCCCGGCGGGGGTACGGTATCCGACGCCGACGACGGGGTACGACGACCTACGGTGTCGGGTAGCAGCAGACATCAGTACACCGCGATAGTCGTCGTCAGTACTCAGTAGTCAGCTACTCACTACTCGTCACTCGTCACTCGTCCGTCGCGTAGTAGCCCGCAAACAGCCGGTCAGGGATTCACACGTCCCCTCAAAATACATAGTCCGTATCGCGTTTCCGAGTGACGAGTGTGTTTTTATTTGAATTTGTGTTGATCGGACCGGCAGACGGACGACGACGATTCACATTAAATTATATTATATTATAAGTATATCCAACCAACGTATTGTTATTTTTTGTAAACCGCAATAAATCACACCAACACTTTGTCATTCTACACCACCGGTCACGACATTGGCTATACGACCTTAAAATCGAAAACTTTACAACCGTTTCTGGGAAGTTCGCAGTCAGCAGCAGCAGAACTAACGTGATCTGGTCTCCACCACTGTCAAACTTTTAGTGCTTACGCGTTAATATGGTAAGTGATTGCCTCTTCCTCTCCAGACTGGAGATATCGTGGATGTTTGCTGCGAATTTTCCCCGACCACATGATGCGTTGTATTTTAAATTTATAAACAATTTGCTTAATCTAGTTTGCATCATGTGTCGTATTTTAGAACTAACTGTCGCCGAAAAATAGACAATACTATTTTTGTAATTTGTAGGCAGTTAATTTAATTTTTTAATTTTTTAATGGTTTGCTAATGATATCATATACCATACTTTATGTGTGCTTTAGTGTACCAAAATATAAGATTATCTTATTAGTGTTGAATGGTTTAATTTGTGAGTAACTGTGGGACTGATACAATACTTATTTCAGGCATTGAATCATCAAAGACATACTGATAAATGGTGGGAAACAGAGTATAGTGACAACATACATTCATATTTGCAGTACCACGAAGTTAAATGGAGGATGGTCTATGGAGCCAGATCACCACAAGTAATGCATTTATTATACATTTATTATAATATAACA
Organism: Rhopalosiphum nymphaeae; assembly: GCA_036289425.1. Lineage (NCBI taxonomy): Eukaryota > Metazoa > Arthropoda > Insecta > Hemiptera > Aphididae > Rhopalosiphum > Rhopalosiphum nymphaeae. The sequence continues at coordinate 770,513 of JAZAQC010000034.1, read as the reverse complement.
ATAGTATTTAGACATTATACTCTATTTTATTATTATTTAGATTCATTTGCGACCTGTGTTGTTAAAAACTATTAGAAATATAGCCAAGACATGTGAAATGTCAAATGTATGTGTTCATTTGGCCGTCACCTTGATGGATTTATTTATGGATAACCATGATCTAAAATTTGATACTATCATGCTAGTCTCGTTTGCATGTTTAACATTAGCTGGTAAGTGCCTTTCTTACCATTTTTAACTATCAATATAAAGGTAAATTAAATTAATTTTATTTCCATAGCAAAAATTGAAGAACATTGCTTAAAAATACCAAAACTAAATACCATGCAGAATGTCATTAGTAAAGATGTAACAAATTCACACTTTCGTAAAGTAGAGATGAAAATTTTAATGTTTTTCGAGTTCAATGTTGCGGTACCTACAGTTGCACATTTCATCGAATTTTATAAAGACCATTTTTACTGTGATAATGATTTTTATCATAATGAATTTGCATGTATTTTAAAAGATAAATTCAATAGAATGATTCTCTCATACCAGGATGCATCATTGGAAAGTTAGTATTCTATGTTGATAGAATTCATACATAATTTATGATATAATTTTCAAATAATATTGTTTTTAAATACTTATTGTACATTTTAAGTTTAAAAAATATGGTTTGGGCTATTTAAAATAAATCAGTTTTTGAATTTTTATAAAACTTTCACGTCATGGTTCTTTACTTTAATTAATATAAGTGTATTTTGTATAGGAGTTGATCAAAACCAATATTAATTAGTATGATAACCTTTAAATTTAACCCAAGTTTGTTTGTTATTGATTTTATTGAGTTTATTTTAATATACATGTATGATTTATATTATATGCAATTTTTGTAATGTATTGCATTATTTGATATGAAAACGTAATGGAAATCAGTCTGTTAATCCAACAACATACAGATATCACATCTCCCGTTGATCACAATGTACAGTAGATAGTAGAAGATTGTCAAGGTTCCTTTTTATAAAAAATGGAGTATATTTTTCTAAATTTTAAAAGCCCATATTCAATATTTATTTTGTGGTAATATTTATTTAGAATGATAAATTTATCTACAAGTTTTATTTTATTAAAGGTGTCCTTGGCAATGGTTATTTAACTATTTAAAATCACTAGAAATATATCCTAATATATTTAAAGTTAATTATAAATTATATTAATTATAATGTTAATTGATAATAGTTTAATATATGTTATTTAATTATATTTAAAACATATTACATTTGTATGTTTCAGGCATAAAACTTATATCTTATAATCCATCAATGGTTGCTGCCAGTATTATTTTAACTACTAGGCATACATTAGGATTGGTACCATGTTGGACTGCACAATTGCGAAAAGTGACAGGATATTTAAAAAAAGATCTCGTGCAGTGTTGTTCTCTATTAGGGTATTTTTTTTAATTATTTTTATTATAAATTTTATTTAGTGATTTTTTTTTATTTTAATATGTGTGAAATGGAGGTTGAGTTTATTATTTTAATAAACTGGCTAAACTGACGCACGAAAAAAAAACTATTTCTAGTGGACATCAATTTTTTCTATAAAACTTGTAGTGTTATTATTTTTGATTTTTATAATTGGTATTGTCAATTTGAGTTTTTTTATTCAAATTTTATTTTTATGCTTACCAATTAAATGAATGACTTATTTATTTTATTTCAATAAATGGTATAATCATAATTAAAAATAATTTTTCTTTTGATTTTTCAACCAATATTTCTATCTTATGTTTTATTTATAACTGTCATTAAATTGTAATTACTAATTAAAACGTTATTTTGCAGAAGAAATGTAATGCAGCACAGAAAGTTTGTGCCAATAGATGAAGGATATCTTAGTTCTTCTCCTGGTTTTCGATCTCCAATTATCATGGGAAGTAAAAAGAAAAGAAGTCACATTGATGTACCAAATGTTATTTTATCAAAACGAACAGCATTCTAAAACTTTTACAACTGTGATAAGTTATCCTACAATTTATTCCTATCTTCCTTCTTGTGTACTTGTGTCATATCACAATACCTGTCCTAAGCTATTTATTTATTTCTACTATTTAAAAAATATATTGTGATATTTATTCATAAAGCTCAATTTATTTTATGAGACTGAATTCTGTTTTGTTTTATTGGGTAATTTATATTTACTATTTTTTTGTTGTTATAAACTTTAATTTTTATTTATTTATATTTATTTGTTTGTGTAGATAAAACTAGTTAAAAATGTATTCAATCATTTATTATGTAATTGTCAAAATTTCAAATTCCAAAATGGTAGATTGAATATAATTGTAAAATACAATTATGTTAACTAAACATGCATTTACTTTTTCATAACTGATCAACTTCCTCTAATTCAAAGTCATATCTGGTGGGGAGAGGGGTTAAACAAGTACTTCTTTATGTAAAAAATATTATAATTTGATGCAATCAAGTATTTTGATTTTCAAACTTAAAATTGTTTTATTACCTACATATTTTATATAATGCTGTAATGCAATTATTTAGCTTCTCTATTCTTAGGTCTGAATTAAGTAAGGAACCTGGCGAGGTTTTGAAATTCCTAAACATATTATATTTATATGGAAATAACTAATAAGTATATCTTCTTTTTTTATTTAAACATTTATTAACGAATATATAGATAAATTATTATTTATTAGTAATATTTTATAAATTTATAATTTTTATATATATTGATATAGTGTACATATTTTATTTTACTTCTATTAATTGGGAAAAGCTGAATAATCAGTCAGGATACTGGTATGTATCTTTAAAACCAGGCTAATTTCAACAAGCCTAGTATTAAGGTAAAAAGAATTTGTACAATGTATAATGTATGTATTATGTTAAAATTTAATTAATTGGCTTCATAATTTTCCATAGACATAATTAAAAGAAGGCTAAGCTGATCTTCCCCCCCCCCCCCAAAAAAAATATTTATTCATAAAAAATATTGCAGGACAGTAAAATATGTTTAAACATTTGACAAATATGATAATGGTCATTATTTAAAAAAAATTAAACTAATCAAGTAGTATTAATTAGTGCTAGTCATTTTACTTTACAGGCTACAGTTAAATATCTTTATTTAAATTGGAACCTTAATATTTGATGACAATATTATGATATATAAATATTTATTATATTTACTGGTACTTTAAAAACTAAGAAGTTAAATACTTTACAAAAATCAAAACAAAATATAATAAAAATTATTGCCACCCATTAAATCTTAATTTATTTAACATGATGTGTGTGTAATTAATACCAACTTGTAAATAATATGTAGTCAAAAAAACATTTATACATTTATTAGATGTAATTTTCTCTTGGTTCATCATATAGATCATAGAATGTTGAATGACACAATTATAATTAAATAAATTATTTTTAATTAAATATATTATTATTTATTACCAACTGAATTATCATAAACAAATATTGGTAATCCAAAATTTAAAAATGATTAAAGATTTAATAATTGTTTATAAAATTAAAGTACGAATAAGTAATTTGAGAATATTTTAATCTATTAACTGCTCACTTTTTTAATGCCAAACCTTATTAAGCAATTAAATGTTGGAATGTTTGTTAAATTAAAAATTTGTTATTACAATATAATGAAGAAAAGTTTTTTAAAGCATTCAATCTATTTAAAAAACACAAGTAACAAAATAATTATTATCATTTATTTTTGATACATTTTTTACAGTTTAAACATTATTAAAAATAACATTGGTTACAACTATACAAATAAAATTTACCCAAAATTATTAATTACCAACATCTAGACAATTGTAATAATTCAAAGAGTATTATTAATAGATTATATTTTATGATCATTTAATCAAGTTAGGAACATTTAATGAATAATTATAGAAAGCAACAGTTATACATCCAGTATTAATTTTATCTTACACATATATTTACATACAATATAGGTAAGTATTTGTATCAGTAATTGATGATTACATTATCTTGTGGTAGAATTTAAGAACATTTTATATATTTCTTATTTTAGCGAAAAAGATTATATCAGCAAGAAAAATGGCAAATTATGACTATTGTATTTGTTTAACCTACAAGGCAAAATAATATTACCTATGTAATTTTTCTGTTTCAGATTTATTGACAGACATCTAATGCAGCCATTCTAATGATTCAGAACATTGAAATTGTATTTTATTTCCAAATTTTTCTGTCATAAGCACTAGTTCTGAAGGCCCAAAATGTCAGGGATCTTGGAAAACTGTTATTTTTAACATATGAAAAGTAAAAACCTTAATATAATATATATTATTTTGTATTATTTATTTATTTATATTCTCAATATTTGCATTATTTGGATAGCATTGAATGAGTAATTGAGCCATTTCAAATGAACTTATGAAAATATTGTATTCATAATAATAACAGATAAATATAAGTTCCAATAATTTTAAAGAGAACTTTAGTTTTTGAAAATGTTACCACATAGTCAGATATCTTTCATATTCATACATTCAATGTATTATCTGAATTTCTTGTATTTACATATTAACCATACTCAGAACACTTATTTGCAAATGGCCGGATAAAAGTTACATTTTTTAAAAGTTGTTTTGTTCTTTCTGAGACTAATCCTGATTGCTGAATTTGTGCTATTCATAAACAAAACATTCCGATGATATTCCTTAATATTTTTTATCAACAATTTTTTACTCAGTATATACTTAATATATTCCCTTTAAGATTCTCACAGCAATAACTAAAAGTTACAAAAATAATCATTATTAAAATTATATTCTGCTATTGATAAAAAGTAATTCCTTAAACTTAAATTATTTTCAAACCCTATACCAATTTAATACTTCATACTTTTTACTTTAAAATTATACACATTTATTGAAAATATATCATTTTTTTTTATAGTCATAATCAGTTAATACTTTTCAAAAATAAAACTTATCTAATTTTGAATTAAAAAAGACAAAATCAACTTTAATTTAAAAAACATGTTTCATTTATTCTGCAAAATCAAAATAAAATAATGTGATTAAAACAATAAATATATATTTATCAAATCAGCAGAACAATAAGTTATGTTTTGTCATATCCTTATAATCTTTATAATATTGGTTTTTTGATTATTATAATTTAATCAAAATTGAAAATAACATAGACACATAACTATATTGAAAGGTATATTTGGAACTCTACAAGACATTAGTATTATGCAAGTTAATGTTTATATAATGGGTGATGAATTATAAGAATTTGATAAAAAGTTTAAGCAAAAATCAAAAGATGTTTTACTTATCAGTAATTTAACAAATTTAAAAACGAGGACTGTCCAAAGAAACACCAGTAGAAAAATTAAAACATTTGTGTACAACTACATTTGAAAATTTGTCAAAATATAAACTCAAGAATAATATTCAAGGATTTAAAAGATATTTTGATCAATACAAATAAATGTACAAAAAGAGTTCCACTTTAACATTCTGGTAACTTAATGATTTAGAATTTAGATGATTTTTCTGTTGTTTTAATAAAATAATAAAAACTTATAATAGGGTTCAATATCCAATATTTAAATTTAAAATAGAAAAATTATAAAAAAAAGATTTAGACATTTTTTTTTGTAAAAAAACAAAATGGAAGAGCAACAATACTAAATCAATATCTTTGGTATTTAAAAGAGTTCTAATATCAAAATTGGGAAAATACTGATTCAGATTCTGCAACTGTCCAATAATTATTATAGTAGTTAATTAAATTATTATGGTACATTACCTAAATTTTAATTGATGTGCCAATTTCATTAAATATATGTTTTTAATTATCAATTACTGATACTATTGATACAAACGTAATGTTCAAGTAATTTTAATTTCATTTGTTTAAACATATTAGAGTTGATAAATAATAACTAAATAATTAGATGTTATTTTTTTTTTATTATTATTAAAAGTTCGACATAAAGTTGAATTGTTTTTTTTGTTCAAACCAGATGCTCCCATTCATTAATAAAATTTTTATACATAAATATTAAATGTATAATATTAAAATCTATACTATTATTAATGTAGTACACTTCTTTCTCAATTAAATTTAAAACTTAATTATTTTCTGAACTCATTGCTTGAGCAGCATCTGCAAGTGTTGAAAGATTATCAGGTGGTACCTCTCTATTTGTGTCAATAGAATGCTGTTCCTCTTTTTCAATTAATTCAGCTGCCGCTTGTAAAGATGCTAATCCTGGACTATTTGTTTCATTAACATCTGTTCGCATGTGGCGGTGTTCTGTACGTACTTCAAATGTATGTAATGGTAGCTGTTCAAGCCATAATTGCATACTAGAAAAAAAGACTTAAGGTTTGTTTACATTTTATAATTAATAGTCTTGTAATACGGAGTTGTTGCATATTGAAATAGATTGAAAGAGTATTCAATTATTTCTATAGCATTTAAAAAGTTAATTATTTATTTAATAATACACACAATTTGTAATAAACTGTGATATATATATTTATTTTTTATAATTTTTTAAGACCAAAATCTAAACTATTTAGTAATAAATTTAAAAACTTAATAATATTTTTATCAAAGGATACGAGCTTTCTTCTTTTTCTACTTTGATAATGGTTGGTAGTATGTATTTAGCTCTAAATTCAGATACTTGATCATTGAGCTCAACAAAATCTAAACGTTCATGCATACCATCATTACCAAATTTTCCATTATATTTATCATAATGTACTTCTTCTAATACCAAGCCTAAACCTGGAGCAATAGGTAAATCAAGACGATCAGGTTGCCATGATCGTTCTATCACATCATGCTTGGCTACACCTCGGCAAATAGCAATAATAACACCAACCATTTTACGAATCTGATGAAGCATAAAACTTTGTCCTAAAACCAAATTAAATATAATATATAATCACTTGATTCAATAATAACTTAACATTATTATAAAATTTACCTCTAACATACAATGATATTAATTCAACACCATCTTTTTCATATGGTTTATCACAGTAAAAACTAACCATGTACCTTTGTGCACTTGGATCACCTGGTTTTCTGAAAACAATCAAACCCAATTTTAAAATTGTAGACAAATTAAGTATTATAAGCTTAAAAAAATTATCAATTTACTATCTTTTTAATTTACTTTTTAGAAGTGTAATTATGATAGTTGTGGCATCCTAAGAAACTTTTAACAATTTCATTTATTCTATCAATAACAGTGGCATCAATCCGATAATTAAAACCAATGGTAGCTTCTGCTGGTGCAAAAGCAAAAGTTGGACATGTGTATGAATATGTTCGTCCATCACAAGAATTTTTACTGTTGAAACCTTTGGTTGCTCTTCTGATATCTAAAACTCTGATTTGCTCTGGTAAAGCTGAATTAATCACTTGTTTATCTACATCTTCGGCTGAAATGGTTAGAAACATAAAATTTAAAAATAGATTTAAATTTAATATAATTTCAACAGTTAAAATCAGAAAGTTAAGCTGCAGCACAAAAAATAATAAAATATACTCATAATGTACTCATAATACTCAATGACAGAATACAAAAAATAATTTTAAAATTATATTGTGTCTTCTTAGTTTAATTTATAGTTTTTATTTTTATAGTGTAGTTATATTTTATTCTAAGGCAATAATTTTTATAATACATAACTAAAACATTTATTACTATGTTTTATAACATGCTATAATGCATTCATTACAAAATTGGAGAACAAAAATTGATAAAAATTATCAAAAAAAAAAAAACTAAAATACTGAATGTATATAAATCATATAAGAATTTTTTTTTTTAATTTTTTATATGCATAGAACAGTAGTATGTTGTATGCTTTATATAGATTTTAACATAAGAAGAGTGATAAATTGTTACAAATAATATTATTTAGTATTAATAATAACTTACGTAATAAAAGTGAAATTATTTGTCGCAGAGCAGATACTCCTTTGTCGGTTCTAGCAGCACGCTGAAAATGCATGGTTTGAATTTGTTCAAAACCTTCATCAGTAATTAAATTCTTTGATTTTAATGCAAGCAACAATTCTTCTTCAACTGTTTTTGTCCCCTTATTTCTAAAAATGACAAATATTAATTAAATTATTCCATTTACAAATATTAATTTATAATTACCTCTGTAAACCCAAATATCCTTGTCCAGAGTATGCCAATAATATGGCACATTTTTTTCTTTTGACCCTAGGCTCTATGCACAATTTTTTAGTTGTAATATTCTCATCGTCCTCTGAAAGTGGATGCTTCTGATTGATTATCGGATCAGACACCATCATGCGGACAGGGAATCGAGTTGTTCCAAACAATGTTTGACAGACTATTATAAAAGTAAGCAAAATATGAATAATTACACAATTCTATACCTATATTACTCATATTTATATAACCCTGCAATACCTATTACTGTGTACCTGAATTTATGGGCAACAAGGCTTTGAGTAAATGACGAGTGGACAATACCATTTAGCGCAATTTGTTTCACTTTCGAAAGATACAAAGTTTATAGTAATTGTATAATAAGATGTTTTTGATTTATGAAAAAATATTTTAAAATACAAATTTTAACAACCCAGCATCGGCAAGCCCCAGAGCGTTTCATCAACTTTTAAACTTTCTGACAAATTGGCAAGATTGCGCGTTCGTGATAATACAATTCGGCGAACACACCATATTTATAATTTATAGTAGTTGATAGGGAAATCAACACAATTTAATATTACAACAAACATTTCGAACTACACACATGCTTAAAACAAAAAATGTTGCTTCCGCAAGGGGGAATTAAAAAATGTGAAAATTATATTTCTTAACGACCAGTTACCGTATTACTGGTAACGCGCAACGAAGCAATGCAGGTATAAAAAACCGTCCGGACAACGTTTCTCGAACAACCGGTTAAGACGTGGCAAAGTGTATATTATTTTTCACACTGCGGTTTGTGGCGGCACCCGGTAGCCACAATTAATTATTAAGTAATAAATACTTTACTATTTTCTTCTTCTTATATTTTATTATTTTTGCCATTCTACCACAGCAGCAACATCGACAACCGGCTAGACAATCGAATTCTCCCCACCACAAAATAGAGAGCAAACCTTTACCAATTTACCAAAGAATCATTAAGAGAGCAGGGCTCAACAAAGTGAAAAAAATATGGTATAAAAACATGGTTTCGTACTTCAAGTGATATAGCTCATTGAATGGGTTTACAGTAAAACTACCTATTATAAAACTTGTAGAGAAGAATTTTATCTAGAATTATATGAAACCCGATTTTTAATACTATTTTTATTAGTCAGTTAAATAATAAAACGTTAAAAGTAAAAAGAAACTTGTTAATTTACCATAAGTCCATAAAATATACTAAAATAATATAGGTTTATTTATTTAAACAAACTGTTTAATCTTCGAATTTTCAAAAAATTAACAATACATATTGCTATATAGATGAAAGTTAAACGAATGTTTTATTAAAGAACGAAACTCCTTAAATTTTAATCTACGATATTATCGTAAAAAAAAAATAAGTCAGTATTTATATCTTTCAAAAAATATTTAACAAGATATTCGGAAAATTGTTCTTAAGAATCTTGCAGTTTAAGTATTAGTGTTATTACTGTTTCTTGTTATACTTGAGAAAATCGTTTAAACTTTTAAACTTTTTAATATATATGCAACCATTTGAAATGATAATAAAGTGATTAATAAATCAAAACGTGTTTTTATAAATTAAAATAGTTAACCTAATTTTAGTTGCGATACATTAAAGGCGTTTTTAAAATGTATATTCTGCGTGCAATATAGCATTTATCGTAAATTACACAAAAATATAAATTGATAAGGCATTATTTAAATAAATATTTTATTACTTAGGTTAAGTAAAAATTAAAATAAATAAAAAATGTAAATATACCTAGGTAATATAAAGTATAATTTTCGAACCACGACGTTAATGCAAACATACTTTGTGAATTTTTTAAATACTTAAAAATGTAATATTGTTAATTGATATCCATTACTGCCTTCATGACTAAAATTAATAATTAATAGTTATAGAATTTATCAGTCCATGAGGATTTAGAGGATTGCAAACGGTAAATTATTTCAACCAAAATATACCATTTTTTAGTCAGTCATACACTCGTACTAATAGATCTAGTATTTTATATACTATATAGTCACAAGATTTTAGTGATTATACTTTTAAAAACTGATATTATGAATTGAATATAATTTCATTTCATTTATTTCCTATAAATTTGTTTTAATTACCTTTGCTATATAAAACTTTTAAATGCTAATTATTCAAAATCTAAATAAAAAATCTTAAAATATGGCCTGATAGACCTCAATTTGACATATTAAAGAATTCAAATCAATTTTCAGAAGTCTTAACGCAGCATTATTAAGTAATTATGTTCATCCGTTCATCGGTAAGATTGACAAAAAGTACATACAAATTATTATCATAATATATTGTTCTTAATCGCGATGCCGCAGAAGTGACCTGTACAATCAGGAACACTTCACTATTTTTTTTACATTATAAAAAATGTCACATAGATTAATGATCACTTGTTACCTACACATTCAAAAGATCCGTCATGTATGCACATAAAATAACTTATATTAAACTCCTAAAAAATTTTCCGAATTTTTGTATAATATTCGTCAAATACACATTTAGTGGGAAAAGAATTGTCAACTAGTCAATCTACTTAATAATTCGTACTATTATTTGAATATCACTAAATATTTATCCAATACACAGCTATGGAAAGCAGACTTAAATTTAATATCATAATATTGAAGTTGGATTTACAGTTATTTTTTGATTGTTCTTCCGTTTGAAAAGACCTTTAGAATATTAAGTGTTGGTTCTCAAAGTATTAGGGATGTTTGTATATTGTATAAAAATAAAATGCAATCGAGTATCTATATCGACTATCTTCTATTTGTTATAGCTGTTATGGGCTTATTATGGCTATGAAAATGTATGAATCGTTATTTTTTAAATCGAATTATAAAATATAACTTTATAAATTATATATATTTTTTCATTTTAAACATTTTCCTTAAAACAGGGTACCTACTACCAATATGTATATATTTATTTTTGTTAGAAGTTATATTTGCTTATTTACTAATGCAGCTAAAAAACATATCTAATCTTAAACAAAAAAAAGTAAAGAAAGTCAATATACATAATATACATATATATCTATATATATTGATCAGTTAACAATAAATAATTATCAAACAATACCTAACTAAATAGTTCAAAAAACTGAACAAACATTATAATGATTTATGGCCACTAAATATTACAAAAAATTAGATTTACAGGTTAGAATATATGAAATAGAAATATCGTAGAAATAAAATAAATAATTTATTACATTAAAATTTAACCGAATAAATACAATTTAATGAGAGTTTCATTATTATATATTGAATACTAAATACTATTATGGTGACTAAGAAGTATATTTCAATAAACAGCTTTCAAACTGTTGCAGCTTTTATTTTTACAAAGCAAGTTATAAGTTGCAATTATTAGTCTATAAATTATAACTCTTTAAAATATACATAGCGTAATGAATAATGAATAATGTATGAATATATTATTTTGGTGAAAAAAAAATAATTTAGTACATTTTTGTAGTTTTATTAAAAGTTTGTCCTCTAATGACCTTGACAAAAGTCAAAAGACAAATTTTAATGTCTATAAATATAGCTTAAAAAAACGAATCCGTGGATGTATTTGAAAGCCGTTAAAACAATTTAAAGTGTATTTTAATGAATTGAAAAAATTTTAAATTAATGATCAGGACTGAGTAAATTTACCCAAACTGCATCCCTATTATGAATAAGCACCCCGACTGTCTAGAAGGAATAAGAGCTCTGCATCCCACCAGTTATTTAAAAGGGATTATATATCAATGTTAACATTTTTTATCACTATATAAAAATGTAGAATAGGTTAATTTAAAACCATTTTTGTAGTTAATATTTTCGAGATTGATCCGATTAACCTGAAAAAAAATTAAACAGTACTGATATTTTGTAGCATTATTTAGCCTATTAAAAAGCCCAAAAAAATAAAATTTATCATGATAATTAAAAAAAAAAACTGTATTATTTTAATTTCTTAGTTTGTCTGACATTATTTCTTTCCGGACGATAGTAATATTATTAATATTATTTACATTTGTTTAAATACAAGAATTGTATTAGAAGTCAACAGTCAATATTCAATATTGAATAGATCCGACGTTGAAAATATTGTAAATACGTGCCTGCCTACATATCTAGAATACTTATAGGCTATAAGAACATATGAAATATTTATGTATTATAATATAGTCTATGATAATAATATAATGTAATATATATAAGCGTGTCTACATTAGAAATAGAATGTTTTTGATTAATTGTCCAGATTTCGTAAAAAAGACGGATTTCAAACACTCTTCCGGATTTTAAAAAGGTAAAAGTAAAACACAGATATATACTATACCTATAAGTACAAAAAGTTATGTCTCATGTACTCATGTGTCAGATGTTTCTGTTATACTTAGTATAAATGTAATGTATAATATGTAATTTCTATTTTTATTCATATATAGTTATATTAATATTATGTTATATGTTAATCTGTTCACATGTAATACGCTGGTCTTATCTCCTCCCTCAGAAATAGTACTTTGGTGTCTGGATTTGGTTTAAAAACATTATGCTACCCCTAGGTCGATACATGCAATTAATATACATGATATTTAAAAATATTTGAAGCTACTAAAGTAGGTACTAAATATAATTTTTTTATACCTATACATACAAATAGATGATATACTAAGTAGATAGCTAAGTAAGTATGTATTATTTCTAAAAATAAATTTTGTTAATGTATCATAAAATTGGGGCTATGGCCTAGACAGAAATCAGGCCCTTGGCCGAGCATCAAAGAAAATTGACATAACATTGATGCAGTAGTCTAAATCCCCTTCCATACTTTAGATCCAGATTCATCGAAATGAAAAAACAATGATTGTATCTTATAGACTAAAAGATATACTACATACATTTTAATTTAAGTAAAAATATAAAACACGACATTTTTTCCGTGAATAGATTTGCAATATTATCATCATTCATCAGGATTTCGGATGTATTATTTGATAGATTTTGCAGGAAACAATTATAACTATGTAGCTATGAGTAGGTAAACCGATTGGAAATAATCAAATAGTAACTTTATGGGAAGAAAAATAAGGTAATGGGGCAGTGTCGGGACAAGACTTTATCAAGCATTTGGCCAGTGTATATGAAAATTACAGACCAACTACTAAGATATTGCTATTATTTTAGTCCATAATGAAGAGTTGGGCTTTTTACTTTGTACGCAATAGATGTTAACTGTTAACTTTAGGTAATCAAGTACGACCGCAAAATAAAATCCCACTCGGAGCAAGGTAAAATTTCTTTATAAATTATAATTGTATACACCCGCTAAAATAAATAAAATTAGAATATTATAGTACTAACTTAATATTATTATAACATCTTTAATAATTAGACATATCAGTCTAATATTTTAAATTGTAATCTTTAATAAAACTCTGTACATTTAAATATTATTAATAATTAATTTAAAGTTATGCGTGACAAATATAGTATAATAATAAATGTACATACACAATTCCAGTGACGTAGCCAGGGGGAGGGGTGAGGAGGCTGCACCCCCCGAAATATCAAGAAAATATAAAAATTATTTTAATTTTTAATGGTTTATGAAAATCGATACAAAAATCTTAAATTGTACTTTACAAAAATTGATCGGCCCTCCCCGAAAAAAAATCTTGGCTATGGAACTGCACATTCCACCCTGAGCAACGGTTCCTTTCATTCCCCTCTGCGGCCGCCCATGTACTTTATAAGCAATATTATAACCCTTTATTAATAAATAATAAGTACACTTTGACGTTGTTATCTTTTTCGAACGTTATTGTAACTCATTTAGCACAGTATAAATACGATTAATGGTTTTATTTTATTCATAATTCAAAATTTCATTGATACGTGACAATATTAAAACCATATTTATAAAGTTTAATGGAAAAAAATCGATAGTCGAGTTTTATTAAGCACTTTTAGGCTGGGGCAGACATAAACTCGTTTCGCAATTATTTTTTTAATTTTTTTTATAAACTATGCACAAAAAAATAGGTATCTAATAAAAAAATCGGTTGTAAACTAGGCTCGATAAAATATAATAAACGTATCACAATTTAATGTGAAAGACGAAAATAACGAATAACTTACCTATATCTTATGGTAAATTGTATTTAATTTATATATATACCAATATATATCATATCGATTTTTTAGAAAAAGCATCAACTAATTATTACGTCGATAATAATAAATTATTATATATTAAGGCGCAAGGCGCTTTATAATGTTGAGGACCGATGTCCAGGGAGGCTTAACCTATACTTTAAACATCTGGGAGGCTTAGCTCCCACTTCGTGATTTCTACCTACGATTATAATTGATCGATTTATTTTTCGATACAAATTAAATTGTACATATTATTTGAAAACATATCTATAAAACAGGGTCGATTACGCGGTTTATATAGAATACACTATACTAGCGTTTCCTAAAATGTTACGTGGAATCTTAGGGTTTTGCCAAATGTATGTGATTATTGAGAAAATAATTTTATATTATATTTGGACTATTTATATTATTAAAAATTATTATTTTATATTGTTTAAATTAAAGGAGGTTCCACGAAACACAGCCTATTTCTCAAGGGTGCCGTGGTTATAAAAGTTTGGGAACCACTGCATTGAATACAGTGAAAAAGTGTTGTTACAGCTGTTTAATGTTTAAGGTATATGTAAAAAATTTAAGAATCAAATACATTAATAATACATTTTAATCTATCTATTCTGTTCTGTGATTCATCAAAACAGAAAATCCAACTCTACTCTTCAATATCAATTTTCTCTTTTGATTATCTTTCTGAACAATTAATACTTTTAAGTATTCAACACACGTAGTTTTTGTAGTATTATTATACTGGATTTATATTCTAAATGGCAGAAGACAAGAAATTTTGGATTGATATAATGATAATAATATGTATAATTATCAAGGCCCATAATCGGACAATATTGAAATATAATATTTATACACATTACACATCAATTAAATTGCTGTTTAATTGATATACAATTAAGATTTAAAAAAAAATGATTATAAACAGTCAGTTATACATTTTAATTCTATTTGACAGGGGAAAACGCAGGAATAAGTTTTTAAAAATGTATAATTTTATTCTTGTGGGAAATTTTGAAATAATTACGGTTTTTTTTTTTTTTTGGTTTTCCAGATATTTCAAAGAGGATTGACTCCCTCCCCCTGCGTTCACCATTGCCATTCAAAATAACATTTTATTTGAATCAAGGATAAACACTAATAAAACTAAATAGGATTACAAAAAATAATAATTATACAAGTTTATAAGTAGATATACCATAACAACATTATCCCTTTATCTAAACAAAGATAAAACAAATTAAAAATAACAAAATAAACAAAGAATAAATTATAATATAAATTAGTTATCTATTTAACAAATTTAGAATAAATAATCAAAAATCTGTTTGATAAAAATTGGTTAATAGCTTCATTATCTTTGGTTTGTTTTCAAAGTTTAGATTGAAGAAATTCAACCATTAAGTCTACATTTACATAAACAGTTAAACACATTGTAACCATTTTAAACTTTAACGGATTTTTTTTTTTTTTTTATCAAAATAGTATTAAAAATATTTATCATTATCATATCATATATAAATATATACATGAAACATGATTATCGATTATACACCATACACAATATTTAACAAATTCATAATATATTCATAAATAATCTTTTTTCTAATAGACAACAAATTTACATTAAAAAAATTACATTTTTATGCTCAATTTACATTTAAAAATAATAATAAAACAAGTCTAAAAATAACTATATACACTAAACAAATTAAAGATATCTAATTTCTAAGAAAATATTTTATTGTTCCGTTTTAACAATTATACCGAGATATATTTATATAGTATAGAATATGTATACAGAAAGAGGTCTTCAACTTTTGTTAAATGATAAATGGTAGTCAATTCCAATATTAACATCAAACAGGGGATAATTATGAACTAATTTATAAAACTAAATAGTTAGATCCCAAGTTTATTTAGACAAAAAAAATTTTAAGAACTTGGAGATAAGCAATCAGTTTTAGAATCATTATTGTTGTTTAGGCTGTTTCCAGCATAATGTTTTAAATATTAATAAAAACTTATTTTTATTTTACAAATAGATGAAATAATTTAAATAATGAAATCAATCTCTATTTTTGAAACATTAATTTTGTTTCCCCTGTAAAATATTATTTTTTAACACCCTTTTTTTCAACAAACTGTAAAACTCATGAACTGATATCTATAAAATAAAATTATGGCAAATATCAATGCTTAAAAAAATGGTAATACATCCGAATACATAAAATAATCCAACCTATTTATATATTCATATATATGATCTATATAATATATACCTATATCTTAAATCGAAATAACCATACAGGTAACTTAATATTTTGAGAATTGTATATATAAAAAAATAGTCCATTCATTTATCATAACCAAACCTGGATAGTACATTTTAACAAGTAAATTTAAGAAAAAAATAATTTTAATTTAAACAAACCCCATAATTACCACATAAATTCTTTTGTTTGACACTTAAAAAATGTTAGCCAACACTAAATGTAAAAAGAAACCCCCTTTTTTAATTTCAAATTTCACAATATAAAATTGTAACTGCATAGATAATATAAAAGCTCATAAATTCTTTGATAATATATGAACAAAAATTACTGTGATGTCATGTAGTTGACAATAAATTATGCACTAAAATAATCGTTTACAAGGAATTGGCCACCCATTTAACTGCACAATTGATCCTTTAACTAATTTCTTGGATTTTAACAAAAATAAACCATTTTTAAAAATTACTTAATTCCAAAAACATAACCAAAACATATTACATAAGTTAAAATGAGCTTACAAGATTTTTGAAAATATCACGTTAAGCATGCAATTTTGGTCATGACTGGTACTTTGTTTTCTCTTTTAAATTTGAAGGTTCAAAAACTATGTCTATTCAGTCTTTGTTTGGCAATAAAGTTCTTTTAGCGCTTTTAACTCTTCAATAAGTGCTTTATTCTGATTTTCTAATACAGATACTCGGTTTTCCAAGCATTTAATATATTCTTTTTTTTTTCTTCTACATTCCCTGGCTGCTTCCCTGTAAAATAATATAAATCATAAATTACCTTAACCATAATCTATTAAACAAGACATAACTTTTATATGTTTAAGATATATTTTCTACAAGCACAAAATAATAATACTTATTATTATACCAAAATCCTAAATAATAAAGAGTGAGGTAGTATATTAAAATTAAATAATTATTAAATAAAATTAAAATATTGAATAATAATAAAATGTAGATGAAGTTTAAAATAATAAAAAATACCCATACAAAATTTATAAACAGCAATTTAAAATATAAAATAAGAGTTAAAAATTTGTCCATTTTATCAAACATTATAACTAAAAATGAGTATTGGCAATCTTACTATACATAGATGTATGATGAAATCTTTATTGAAATGAAAGTTATTTTGATAACATAAATTAATAAATATTATTTAATAATTCAGTATAGGTCGCATATTAGAACAGTATTAAATGTACTAATCAAACAATAAAAATCTAAATAAATTATATAATACTATTTACGTGAAAGATAAATAAATCATTAAGTGAAGTACTAACAACTCATACAATTAATTACCTATTTTTTAATAGTCTCATTTCACGTTTTTTAACTTGGTCTTCGGGTACCAAGGAACTTGTATTTAAAGTGGAACTCCCTCCTTGGGTAACAACTAAAAAATATTTATAAATTTATAATACATATTTAAATAGTGCTAATTTAGACTATTAGTATTGTATTTAACAAACTTACCAGGTACGAAAAATTGTCCATCCTGACTTGCATATTGTAATATAGTACCACCAGTAGAAGTTGCATTTGACATTGTTAATGTCGGCATATTATGCATTTCACCTTGGCTATTTAACTGAATTGATGCAGGAACTAAAATACAAACAATTATTATAACATATAACAGTGGTTCAAAATTGTTCAAAATACTTAAATATTATGAGCCTACTACAATTTATTGTATACACTATATATATAACAGAAAAAAGTTTAATTATTATATGTAAGGTTTAGATTAAAAAGAAAATATAAAAAAAAAAAAAAAAAAATGATAAGAGAATTCTTATATACAAATGTATTTTATACAATTTTTTCTTTCATATTTTATGATAAATTGTTTATATATTATATATTAATATAGTTATTTTGTACATATTTATAGGGCTTGTGAAGACATTACATAATAAATATTATGTTTAGAATAATGTGCAAGAAAGAAAGTGCCCACTGAGTCATTATTACCGATAGAAGTATCAATGAAGACCTATATTACCAATAGAACCTAATAAAATGAGTTTTTAATGAGAAGATTTTATGACAGACTTAAGTCATCAAATGAAAAAATTGATAGTAATATAATATATTTTTTAATTACTTAATTTGACATACAAAATGCATTTCTTTATATTTTAAGTATTTTTTTTTTTATTATTTATATTTCTTTAAAATCATTTATTATTATTTATACATGTTATATATTTTAAATATGTTTAGCAAGTATAGTATTAACTCATAATACATATAGCTATAATACAGACATTTACAATTCTATATGTTAGATACAATACATTCTATTAAATAATAAATACTATATACAATTTAAGAAATCCTATAAATACCAACCATATCATTCGTAATTATGTTTAGAATGTAATAATATTTTTTAATTTAATATGATAACTGATAACATACCCGCAGCTGTAGCCTACTCAACACTTAAATGAAATAATGTCTGCTATTTTGTAACATGATCTAATGGAATGTTTTAAAAACAGTTAACCATCGCACTTAAAAATCACATTAATAAAAAAGTATTTTTTAAGTTATAGTTAACTCCAATAAAATTAACAGTGATTTGGATTTTAATAAAAGTAAATCATTTTAGTAGATAAGATTTGTATTATGAATTAGGTGTTTTATTAAATAATTGAATCGTTTGAAAAATGTTTAAATGTGTCATGACACAAATAAGATTTTAATAATTAATTGTTTTACTTTTGCCCACTATTCTTTTATACATATATTATAAATCTACTGTAGATTTGTATTATTATTATTATTATTATTATTATTATTATTATTATTACTTACTACACACTAAACATATTTATTACTTATGACAATTTCACATCAGTAAAACAGTAATAATTTAATGTCTTATTTTTTATCAATAAAATTTATATTAATTTCTGTGTTTATTTGTAGGTGTAAAAGTAAATATGCATTTAGACTGCCATCTTATAACCTATAGTAAATTAAAACTCAACTAATCTAATTCAAACTATTCATATATTAAGTTGTTACAAATACATTAACTCACCAGTTTGGTAATGAGCAGACAGTGAATTTGAAGATAATTCGCTGTCAAGATTTGAATCGCAATCTGAACCAGATGATTCAACTTTTCCGCCTAAACGGAAAATGTAATAGTAATTATTTAATATGTTTGGAAACATACAACACGTGGATAGATCAAACAACCTGCGATATCATTCAGGATCTTCCGATAAGACGGCCTTCTTGTTAAGGCATCGTGGCGTCCTCTTTTGGGGCTATCCTCATTTGCTGATAAGCTTTCATCACTACCAGCTTCAACAACCTTGAAAAGTAATGAGAGACGTAATTATATTATACTTTAATAAGCCAACAGATAACAAAATAATAAATAACAGTTTCATACAAGCACACTCGATTTACAAAATTTCAATATGAAGAAATGATTATCATTATTATTGTTATTAATTGGACAATATAAAAATATACTACTACCTGAAGAGTTTGTATATTTCCTTGAGGGGTTTGTATGACTGAATTCGGTTTGCTTAGCAATATAACATTGCCTTTGGTGAGCATGGTGCCTTGCGTTGCAGTCTGGATGACTGACTGTTGGTTTGCCTGAATAACTGAGTGCACCTGTCAACAGTTATTTACCGATATGAGAAAAACAAATACACACCATCAGTACATGCAAATAATGCTGTTTGACGTTGACGACTTACCGACGTGACGACAATTGGACTGCCGGTACCCTGCGAGACGAGGGCGTCAACTGATCCGCCAGTCCCATTTTCTTCTACCATACCGTCCATAACACGATCAGATCGTCGTTACGTCCTACACAAACGAATAAAACAACATTTGATCATGACGAGGACAGACCGTTAAGGTTTAAGGTGGCAGTGTAAAGGTCTACATGACCACAGCAGTGCAGGGACGATTGCCGCGCGCGCGTAAGAGCATACACGATAATAATATAATATATATTACTATAAACACGATCGGTCCGTCCGGTGTCCGACCACCGGTAGACACGCGAAATAAAGATAATATACTCTCGGTTTGTTTACGACGTTTTAATAATTCGTTTTCCGACGTCGCCGGCCCGTCTCCGCGGGTATTCAACATCGTCTGGTCCGCCGTCCGCGTCAGGTATACGCTCGGGTAGGGGTAAACAACGAAAATAAATAAAGCGCCTGGACGACAATAATAATAAACCGACCGCGGCTGTGATAACGCGCGCGGATGATTGTAAAATTTCGCGGGCCGGCCGTCGCAAAAACACTGTAATCTACGTCGCCGGACGGCGGACGGACGTTGCATGCGGAACATGGTGCACGTTGTTATTACGACGATTAATTGGTTATTGTTAATGCGAAACACGATTTCGTACTGCCCGAGGAGTACGCGTTTCTCCGGCGGGAGACGCGTCGGAGATTTCGTCCGGACGGGCACCCCGGAAAACGGCGAAACGACGGCGTTTAACAACAATAATGACGATCGAACGGGCAATTCGCGACGATCGGTGACAGCGAACGTAAACGCAAACGATAAAATCGTAATAACGACGCGGACGGACGTCGGACAGCGGCGTCGGCGGCGGCGGCGACGACGCCGAGAGAGATAGGTACGGAGGAGACACACGGGAGTGATGACAACACAACAAGGTATATAGCGAGCGCGCGGCCCCGTAAGCCCGCCGCCGTTACTTACCAGCAGTCACAATGTTACGTCGTACGAGAGCTTGGTCCTGCGATCCGACTGGCCCGAGCGAGTGCTACGTAGCAGCCACGTCAAATGACGTCTGACGGTGGAGTGGGGTGCGGGCGGCGCGCACGGTATTCTGCGTCATCAAAACAGGAACACGGCGGCCGCGCCGACCACGCCGCGCCCTCACCGCCGCCAACCACTACCACAACCGAACACGCCGCCGCCGCCTCCGTCACGATCGTCGTCGTCGTCGTCCGTCTCCGCCGCGCGCACCGCCGTACATAGTAGCGCGTAGCGGCGCACGGGCGGCGGGGTCGCGGGAGGGAGGCGCTCGTCGTACACCGCCGCCGACAATCGACCGGCGGCACAGGCGCACCACCGCGGCCGCCGCCTGCCCACTTATGTACGATCTACGCCGCCGATGTTTTTTTTTTTCGTTATGCCCTTCGAACGTTCGCGCGATTACTAATTTTATTTTTTATTTTTTTTTCAACCTCACTCGGACTCGCGTCGTATATTATAATATTATTATTATTCAGTTTTATCGAATTATAATCAATTATTCGCATGCCGCCGCGCTCGGTGCATCGTGCGCTCTTGGTACGAATGCGTCAGACGGTCTTACTGGTTGGGGTGGTGGGAGGGGGGTGTTAAGGCACAATATAGAGAACGGTTTCGGGAAGAGGACATGTGGTCGACTAGAGAGTAGTATTTTTAAAAAAAAGAAATTTAATAAAAATTGGTCTCGAGTTAAATTATTAACAGATCTGCCTAGACGCGGAAACATCGCACTTACCGCTCACGCGGCAAACAAAATTACATAATCAATGATCGAATTATTTTACGCACGCGTTTACAGTGGCGATATCGTCGAATGCCTAAATTATGTCGGTGATGTATGTTTTGCGGTCGATCTCCGTCCGCGACTCGCAAGTTGCTGCGCGCGTCTAGCCCACGCTCGCGTACGGAAATAGAAAAACGGACGCGGTTTCAAAGTTTACACTTCGCGAGCTACAGCGTGTCCGGCACGACTCACGGAGCCGGAGACGTGGGGTACCCGTCGCCCAAATGGGTGGTCGAGTGTCGGCGACGTAATTTATCATCGTCGTGTGTTCATATTATATAATATTATACAGGTTGAAAACGCACAACGATCGATCGTCGATCGCCGGTATTCGATGCGAAAAATAATAAAACAGACGTCGTCGTTGTCACGCGGTTTCAATATTTTTCATTTTAATTACTAATTATATTTTATAATGTATACACAACACTAACAATGTCAAAAACGTATAATAATGTGTACGGCGTATTGGGTTCGGTTAACCTTGTTCACGTCGCCCAGTCCCCCCCGCCCCATCCGATCGGTCCGTACTGTATAACACCGTCAAAAATCGTTTCGTTGACGGGGCGCTTTTACACAAATAGTTATTTTACATTTACACATAATTTTTATTGTTGCTGTTAATACGTTTGAAAACGACGTCGTTATTCAAATATTATAATTATTATTATTTATCATAATTTATGTTTTTATTACTTATCTGTGATCCGGTACACGCATGGTTGCGTATTACTCGTAACGGAGGCAATGGGCAATGTACGTTATATATGATTATATATATATAGTTTTTTTAAATATTATTTATAATATCAAATATATAATTTTTAATTCAGCGCATAAATTAATATGTTTATTAGTAAGCTATGGTGTGTGTGAGTACCCGCGCGTATACTCTTATAAGCGGAAAATTTGTACTTAAACGCGAAAACACGTTTAACGACATTGTGTGCGGCAGAGTTTTTTCGGGAGAGCAACATTTTTTACAAATTTCTTACCGACGTCACTACAAAATGCGATCATTATTGTTAAGTGGTTATGTTGATAATTGTTTAGTGGTCACTTTATTTTAATGATTTTAAGTATACTTAAATTTGTCGATATAGTAAACGCGGTGCGGTGAGATTAAAGTATATTAAACAGCTGAAAATTGTTTTATTAAATACATAATTGTTGATATTATAAATATTGAAAATATTGTTCTAATCGTGAAGAGCAGAAAACCATGGTTGAAAGGGGGGGGGGGGTAAAAACCGTGGGTGTGACTTCATCGGTTTGCGCGCGAAATGCTCTACAAATCGAAATGTGTATTTAACGACGCGCTGTTGTTGCAGACTAAGCTCGATGGCTATAATGTGAAACCTACAATATATTGTAATTATTTATTGTGTGCCCATTGTGTTAATTAATAATAATAATAATATAATTACATATTATATTATTACATTATTATTGTAAAATTGTGTACAAATAACGGCTTATTGTATGCCGCTTAAAAGTTAAAGGAATATCTGTGTTGTTTTACATTATATATAATAATTAATAATGAATATGGACGGTGTGATTTGAAAAAAATAGACATAAATCTATAACCACCTAAATAAGTAGGAAATAAATAAGATACCTATAAAAATAACAAATCACCTAACTACACAGACATACGGTGAAGTAATTGAAAATGTTCGACTATTTGGTGTGTACCTACATATATTATAGTAACACGAGTTTACATGGAAAACGATGACAGTGTAATATTAAAGTTAAACTGGTGAAAATCTTTTGAAATTAAACTAATATATTATTATTGCTCGAAAAGCAGAAAACCGCGAGAGGAGATAACATCACGTTTATGACTGCGGTTCACGCATAAAACGCTATTAATTGAAATGCATTTATTACACATAAGCAGATAATTGAATAATATATTATTATTATTTATTGTCTACGAACACCTAATGAAAAACATTCGGTAATTTATAAACATAACTAAACATACTACCAAATGCGAACGATGCATTTTAAAAATTATATTTACCTAAGTATATAGATAACTATCAACACTATATAAACCACCTAATCACACGAGGCAACCAGGGGGAGGGTCTGTGTTCCCAGGATCCGGACCCGGTTTGCATGACACAACTAAAAAGAACATTCTAAACATTTCGTAACGTTCGGTAAATCAAACGAAGTATAAAAAACCCTTGGACTCCCCCTCCCCACACGTTTCTAGTTAGCTACTGAAAATATTTTCACTTATTTTGTATACGTGTGTTAACCACACAGGCAGTGGTAAAAAATGTAATAGCTCTATAAACCAACAAATATTTTTATATTATTAAATTAACCTAACTTAACCGCAGAGGAGACACCGCAGTATGACTGCTGTTCGCGTGAAAAACGCTCAATAAATCGAAATGTATTGGGCGATTCGTCGTCGTTACAGGTCGCTCGACGGCAATAACATATAATTATTTATTAGGTACCTATCACACAATAACGTATTTGCTAATGTTATTATTGCGTACGAATGTTTAAAGAAATACCTGCAATGTTCAATGTATACTATCGAGTATAAACGAAGCGATTTTAACAACAAAAAAAAACTATATGTATATAGTACATACTCGTATTTATAAAAATTACGATGAATTCCCGGTTTGCTTAATAATATTTTCTATTAAACGAATACCTAACCTAACCCGTTCCAAATCGTGGAATCGCAGAAATAAAAAAACACATTTTTTATACGGAAAACCCAACCACACTGTGCCATCAAGGTCATCGAGATACGCGCTGCTAAATTATATTATATTACTATTACTACTAGTTACTACTACTACTACTACTACTACTACTACTACTACTACTACTACTACTACTATTACTACTACTACTAATAATAATAATAATAATCGAATCAAAATATTATACTATCACTATGTATGTCCGTGAATTGTATATATTCAATATATAACGCATTTATTGATTATATTATACATATTATATACTTATAAGTTAAAGAGATTCATCACAAACTACTCACCTCCACGTTTTCATTTAATAATGAATTTATTCAAATTCTGATTTTTGTTTTTCTTAAGAGACCTAGGTAACCTGTGTAAACTTTCAGAATAAGCATACGGAAATTTTTGAATTTTTAAATACTTATACTTAAAGACTATATTTTAAAATTATTTAGATTTTTTTATCGTCTTAAGGAATGTACTGTATTGATATAAATATCTGTTTTTCAAATGAAACCCTCCTTTTCTAGTATAATTTATCCGTGCGGATTATTCTTCTGAAAATAATTTGGAAGTCAAAATTTGAACAAGTAATTTTTCAGTAATTAAAATATATAATAAAGAAAATAATTCTTAAAACTAGTTTTATAAAAATATAAATTAGATGTAAGATTGAATTTAGTATTTATTATATAATTTTTATAAATTATAAATTTTGAGAGATTAATATTAATTACTAACATTTTCAAATCATTATACCTCACATATTTTCTATACACATCATCATGGACCTTTAATCCTTGATTATATACAAAAAATAGTAACTCATAAATTTTTCTACGTCCACATTTTCAGAAAAATTACCTACTAAATAATTTACAATAGAAAAGGAAAGTTTTCATTTGAAAAACAGAAGTTTTAAATCTTCATAGACCACTGTTTTAAGTACAAAAAACTTTAAGAATTTGAAAATATATGGCCTAAGCCCCTAAAGGAATGTTTATAAATCAAATTTTAAATAACTAAATTATTGAAGAAAAAAATTGATGGTCATGTTTAGTAAAACACCCTGTATAAAACCCGATTTAATTGTCGTTGCGTTGTATGCATAAATATTTTAAAACATGAAACCAGAAAATATTTTAAAGTACCTATTTAACAAATTAAAATTTATAATGAATTCAAAATAATTTTTGCCAAGAGTTTATATAATTCTACCAAGTTGGAGAGAAAAAAAATAATTGAAAATTAAATCTATTTAAAAAAAAATGTAGTCAGCAATTTTATGCTTTTAAGTCTTAACCACTATTGTATTTTTTATCTTTAGGATAGCCCTTACTGTATATATATATATGGTTGTCATTTATTTAAAATTATAATCCAAGGCACTTCAATGACTACACCCAGGTGTGGAGGACCTGGAGGGGGTCCCCATAGGAAAAACTTCACTAGACTGAGTGTATACTTACTCGTGATTAGTGATATTGCGCGTCTGCGTTCCATTACCTATCATCAGCCCGTGTTCCAGTGATGTATAAAAATAAACTCATTATAAGTATGCTAATTGATTTTGATTAAAACATATTTTGTAAAATTTTTTACTATACATATAGCACACAATTATTAATTACCTATAAAGAACTAATTTTTAGACCGGTATTATTTTGGCCCGGAATCCAGAATAATGATCTGTGGGAAGTATTCATTTAAATTTAAAAGTATTAACTTCATCATTTTTGATTATTGTTGAATGATTATTTTGTTTAGATAGTATAATAATAATGTTATATACACCTATATTAATATAATACACAATAAATATAAATAAACAAAAAAAATGAATAAATAAAAGAATCGCCAAATATGAATGATTAAACTTATTAGGTATATATGACAAAATCGGATAAAATGTCGAATGTAAATACATATAATTATATAGTACTATAGTAGGTATACTAAATATTATAGATTTTCCGCGATATTGTTATCACGCGCCGCGGTACGACGGTACCTTTAATAAATATTTACATGTAAGTACACGCTACCACGGCAGTGCAGTGATTTATAAATTTTCCCATACATAAATAGAGTTTCTCGGCCACTAGCCATTATGTAGTTACCTATATAAATATATATATACTTGATTTCATGGAAATAATATTAGATTTATATTGTAGGTACCTATATTAAACAACTTGTTACAATAACCAGTAGTATATTGCTAAGAATATTCGTGAGTATAGGTTTTTTACGCTAGTAGGTGGTAATGACTAATGGTTAAAACTTTATTATTAGGTAAAAAAATTATTTTTTCGTTCAAAATTATTATTTTATTACAGCTCAAATTATTTATCAAATACAAATAAAAATAAGTATATATTTTTTTTTGCAGATATTTATCATAATACTTTTCTAAATAAAATGTATGAAAACCCAATGGAAAACGTAAAAAGAAATATTTCTTTATTTTGGAAATTTAAATTTAGAAAAATAATGTAAAATTAATATTTACTACTATTATTAATACTAGTATTTATATTCAAAAGTATAAATATTATAATTATAATATAACGAGTAATTGTATTTCTACAACTATTTTATTATAATGTATAACAACAATTACCTACCAAACTACTGCCACCAGCTATTTAGTATTTAGATTAACATAATATGCACAATATAATAATATTACACTTGATTGCAACGATTACTATGATTATTCTATAAAGTTGTAACAATATTATTATTTAATTTTACAAATATTTATATATATATACAAACAATAATGTAATAATATTTAATATATAAAAATTATAAATAAGTTTTGCTTACATTCGAAAAGTCAATATTGTTGCTTATCGTATAAGCAGGAGTCCTCCAGAAGTCACATAATAATTATGCTCGTGTGGTCCTGTCGTATGTTTAGATTTCTAATCCGATATGTAGAATTTTGTTCACAGCGTGCAATCTAATATTAACAATAGAACCTCTAATTCACTACCAGTTAAGAAAATTGTTTAATTATTTTTTCAACACTTGTTTCAAATAATTTTTATTTGAATTACTCAATAATTTCAAGAGAATTACGAAAAGTATACTAAGATTATTTAATTTAATGTAATTGAGCATTATTTAAAATTAGATTATTTTTTAATTCAGGAAAAAATAATCTTAAAAATGTTGACAGATTATATAATATTATAATAATATAATGTAATTTACAGACACGCATCCTAAACTATTTTCTTAACATTTTAATTATCAAATTATTAAAACCATCTATTTTTTTTAATTCCAAGGAAAATATGGAAACTTTATAATTAGTACATATTACTATATAAGGTATATAAATAAGAAAATAATTTTTTTTTGTATGATCATTTTTTTGCAATCAATAATTATCTAGATCAAAACTTTTCAGTTTTAAAATAAACAGAAATAAATTGTGTATAAAACAGTACATGCTTACAGTGCCACTGTTGTATACAGGCTTTTTACCTATAATTAAATAAAATACTGACTATTATAGCCAATTACTACTATTACGATTACTACTGCTATCAGATACAACTCGTAAATTCACGTTTATGCGACATTCTCATTCTCATAAATAGTGATTTTCCTAATGATTAGCAGTATATAAACAGTAGGTGCTCGTTAATGAAATTAATGCAAACTATCAGTTACATATTCGATATGTATTAAAGATATATCATCAAATTGCATTCGATTTAAATATATACGATGCATAAAGCGTATATATTACAATGATTGTTATAACAGTCGTCTAACCAATTCATTCATTATTATTATATAATAAAAGTAAATAACAAAAATGATTTTTAACTCTATACAATGAACATTTCATATGTATAGATGGATATTATACATTATTGAATTGTTTATTATCATATAACATTATAAAATATAAGTATAGGTTGGTACCTACTACCTATGTACAATATGGCCTTAAGTTTTTTCCCAAGAGTTATTTGTTTAATATATTTATATAACTGTTGCGAGGAACGAGCACACTCCAAACTATTGCAACTGTATTATATTATGTGTATATAATGCGTTACTTTATAAAGTAGGTATATTAGTTATAACTTTGTAAGCACAACTTATAATATACCTTCGACTGTCCGTATTCCATTATATTTTAGAATAGTAAATTGACGTATAAACATAAACCTTTCCTCATTTTTTATAGGTACTGAACATAATATTTTTCAACCTAACAATTCAATGTTATTGTCCAATTAATTATTTATTATCGTATAGATAAACGTTCGATAAATATGTAATTTTATAAAAAAAATTCTATGATATTATAAAAAACGTGAAATCTTTAATAGTAAATATTATTTGAAGTAATTTAAAAATATATTTTTAATGATTTCAAATTATCTAAAAACAATATTTCCAAAATAATTTGAGACTTTTTGATATAATGAATATTTATTATTATACGAATCATTCAATATAAATGTATAATATGATATCTGATAATTAATAGTTAATAATGCCAATTGACAATGTACATTTATAAGACGTTATAATGTTTGCATCCACACAAATTTTGGAATTATTGGATTATAATATTTGCTATAATCCAATATTGAATATACGATTATATTGGGTATATATTAAGATCATTGAAAAATAAGTCATTATCGGTAATACACATATTATAAATGCATAATATCTATTTAGTATTTACATTTATTATTATTATGGTTTATGGCGCCCATTTTTAACAGTACATAAAAATCAAATTTTATTGCAATAATTATACTTGCATGTTTATTATTAGTTATTACTCTATTTATTTTAATTATTATAGTTTAGTAATTAGTATTCCGCGATAAAATAATGTTTTTCAAAATTAGTAATATTACTTAAATACAATATTATAATAAGCTTAGGTACATATATGCCGTGATAAATGTATAATACGCAATTTTTTTATTTATGTCGTTTTCAAAAAATAAACGTCTATTGAAATTATAAATTAAATGGATTATCGTTTTACTTTTAGCAAATTAAACTTAAAAAATTGTCAACTGTTTTGATTCAAAAACATGCAATTTTCTGTGAACCTTACCAATTTTTGAATCAAATAAATAATTGCGTTTAAATAATAAAAAACATATCAATATCCACGCTCATGACTTGATTGAAGCGAAAAAGAAATGTACAAAAGTGTGCAATATAAAAATCGCTGACCAATACATTTTTCAATTTAATTAATTTTTTTCTGACCCCCTTCAACGAGAAACTATATCAAGTCTTGATAAGAAAAAAAAAAAATTAATACAATTATCTAAATACTTGTTATACATACACGTTTTTCTTTATTCATTCATTGCAAATTAACTACCTAACACAAATTTATAATATATAAAAATTATCGGTCAATATTTTTTAATACTTTAAAAAACCTCATTTCTTTGTCATCTAAGAAGGTACAGTATCTACATAAATATAAATATAGCTAATAAGTATTTATAACTGTTAATTACTATTATATATTATACTACAACGTCAAACGATCATAAGTGTAGAACGTTTTGTAAAATATATAATGCTATACATGTGTACACTTATACTTCGCCGATTTTAGATTGTATTATAATTATAAAATATATATTATATACGTAGTGATTCATCAATCATGCCATCTTCTTTTATCCTTCAATAAATAATTTATTAAAAATTGAATTTTTGAATATTGATAAGTACAAAAAGTATTCATTAAATAATCATATTTTCAAATAAAATAGAATTTTTACACAATAATTTAACGTATATCCTATGGTAATTTAAACGTCTTTATCAAGTAAGTTCCACTGTTATTATTGTAAATTATTTATTGATAATTTTTTTGAAAAATATAAAGAAATTAAAATCGAAATTCGAACGAATAGTTTTTGAGTTATTAGAGTTCATGCATATTGTATAAAATATTTAAATAATTCAAATTATATTTAGTATTTAGTATTTTAGTCTCGTATACTTATTATACTCGTAAATGTTTATTTATGTAATGTATATTAATATTAATTACTATGGTTATTAATTATTTTTATTTAATTACGGTAGCACTTATATCTTATAAATTAATTAAAATTAACTATATTATCTTTAATGCCTACCTTAAAGTTTAATGGCTCAGAAATATATTCGTTCGAATTTAGATTAATACACATAAATTGTTTTAAATAAATAAAAATAATTCTCGTTAGAAAAAAAAAATTCGTATCATCATCGGATAATTCTTATGAAGTTTCATATGAAAATTAAATCTTTAAAAATATAATAGTAGTGTGTACGTAAAAATACCAAACATCAGAATTTGAATAAAAGTATGATTAAAGGAAATAAGGGTGGTGAATATGTTTAATGAATCACCCCGTGTATAACTCACTCAGAGATTTTTAAGCCCCCTTCCTCGGCTTGCTGTTTCAACGGCTCAGTGGCCTCTTATTTATTATTCCCGTGACATCCAAAGGAAGAAAATAATAATGAGAGCAAATAAAAAGTTTGTGTAGGTGCCGTAATATATATATATATTATGTAATACTTAGGTAAGTTTAATGGCCTCGTGTTAGACTACTGTGCGCTGGTAAATATTTTTTTAATAATTTTGTTTTATAAATCACAGTTTCAATCTATTTTATATTATTATACTAGTAAATACACTTGAACTACACATAAAAATCGTAGGCATTACTAAATGAATGTAAATGCCAATAGTTACCAATTTTAAAAATAATAACTATTATCGACAAGATTTTATGTTTTATGTTCACGAGGAAGAATAAAATTGATAAATAAATTAAAAAAATATATGTATAGTTATTATTTGATTTATGTACCTGTGTATCTGCGTCTTATGTATTATATTATGCTTACACGATTTAAAGAAATGAATGATAATCTGGGTATATAGGTGTTGATTCTAATATTTACTTTTTTAAAGTTTTTGCGCATTAGTCGTTAGAGAAAATAATTAGGTCGTATTGTATAGCCATTATTTTATTCTTCGCGTCATTATATTATGATATACTTATATTCAGTTAAATAAATGCGAGTACTTCATTACAACGTTGTGATTTTATTATACAAATATTTGGTAAGAATACATTTACTTTTAAATAGAATTTTAATGTAATAATTTCAAACGATTCAATAAAATATCATAATTTGTTAAATCTTGTGAACTAATCTATAAAACTCCAACACTCGTGCAAGTACTTCCAATACCCACTTATATGTATACATATTTAGAATGTTTGTATATTTACTCAGGTAAATTATATATTAATTCTGTATCTAATTACACAAATATGCGTGTTCGTGTATCTACACTGTGTTATGCATATATATATTAAATGTATTGTTTATATCTTAAAAAGGTTTAAGAAACCATGAATAAAATATATAATTGTATACACTTCGATAAATAACATACTTGACTTGACATAAATACACACGTCACATGTATACACACGTTTAGTGTCAAATATAGTTAATTAGTAAATAATAATTCTCTGCAATATTTGCGCATTGAATTGACAATGATTGTACACAAACAATGCGAAATACCATTATAATACAATAATATACGTTCACAATTTTTGATATAACTGATGTAAGTATATATTTTTGTAATTATACATATAAACTCATGTACTCATAGAGTAACGGTCAGGGATGGGCAAGATGTTAAAATAATATATCTATAGATATATATAATACTATACGCTAAATATTTAAAAAATAATTAAGTCAATAGTTTTAATTTTTTAAATAATAAACATGATTTTAATTTATATCATTTTTTAAATTATCTGAAAAAGGCTATTGGAACCATGGATACTTGATACGCAATTAACTAGTTAAACAATTAGCAACATGTAAAATTATGACCTTTTAAAAAATTTAACTTTTTATTTAGGTTATGCCTACCTTAATTATTTACACGATGCGGCTCATTAATGCATGGAAATTCAATAACGGAGGATTACATTTAATTGCTATAATCACATACGTCATACACCTGATATAAATCATAATTTACATCATCGAATACCTAAATAGGAACTTACAAAACTAACATTACTGCTTGTGTAAATAAATTAGACCAATTTATTAAAAGCTCATAGATACCTGCCATATAATATAAACATCTATCTGCGGCCTCGGAAAACAATATGATATATTGATAGCAGTACATAACATAATATAAGATATCGAAGTAAATGATTGGGTCTGTATAGAAAACTACATTTTGCAATGAGTAATAGGTACATCTGTATTACTATATGAGATGTGGTACGTGCAGATTGTTTCGGCGAGAGACGTGACTATATAATACTTGATGGCCAGGGGTCCTCATGGCGAACGGGACCGCGTTCTTTAGTTGGCATTTTGAGATGGCGTAAGGGGGATTCGTTACTACGTAAAAGTACGTACTATTATTGATATACTCGAGAACGGAGAAATGCGTAGACATGTTTGTAGTTATTAAGTACCGACTAAAAATATATTTTGCAAACATTTTTCGCAGACTAATATTTTAAATAGGTACAAAATACTATATTCTAAAATATGTCAACTAAAAAAATGTACAAAACGTTGCATAGATCTTATCACTCGTAATGACTAAGCCATACATAGTTTATAGAATTGTATATTATATACCTAACAGCATTATCGACAACCGAGGTATATAATAATATAGTATATGTAGGTGATATTGTAGCGTTGTAAATTGTAATGCGTGTTGAGAAAAAATAGAGTTTTTAAACGTCTGCAAATGCAAATACACTATGTATACGCGTGTTTTATAGATAATATAGTTATTAGGTACAATACAGCTAATGTACTTACCGCCTATACATATATATTATAAAAAAGACATTTAAAAAACAAAAAATGTACAAATGCACATAAGTAGAATATTGCACGTAAGAAATTATTTATTCCCGACGACAATATTATTATAATATGTATCGCGCACACATACGCACACACACACACACACACACACACACACACACACACACACACACACATATATATATTCAAATAAAATTATCAACAACATCGTGTTGGAGTATTCGGGAAGAAAAAAATATTGTATGTACATAATAATATGTATAGTACGTCGAGTCACGGGGATTACGTCATCGGGTGACGTCATTCATATAATATGACCGCGTACTACATCACAAACACAATCGCAGCAGGGGCGCATTTATGGGTGGTAAGGGTTTTCACCGAGTCGCGCCGGCGCGTACTTTAATATTATAAATAATAACACTATACGTTGTGTGCGTTTAACATTAAATTCGTATGCAATTATTGTTGCTTTTAATTTTGAACAATATTATTATGATTAAATAACCTTATATAATAATGCATATAATCTGCCAATGGTAAATTGAAATAATAAAACGTACCGCGATACGTTTCGACGATTTATATAAAAGTTGTTCTGAGCTGGCTATTGTCACGAACACCTCTAATCTCTTTGTATAATTGGCTAGAATATTCATTGTTGGGAGTCGATGATTGGGGGGAAGGGGGCTTGGGAAGTTCTCTCAGAAGTCTTTCAAACCCACCTAAATACCAATGAAAAATAATTGTAATGTTATTTTCTTTTATGAACATTTTCCAAAATATTAACAGAAAATTACTAAATGTATACAAAAGTAGAATATTTTCTTAGTAATATTTATGAATGTCTTGTCAGAAAAACTTTCTTATTTTCCTTGAAGTACTTTGTGAACAGCAACCAACTGGCATTATTTAAAAAAACCGTTGTTAGCAATCAAAAAGCTTGTATCTACTACATCGTCGATTTGATTATAATAAATTAAATAAATTATTGTCAGTACTAAAAGTATATTATACGGGAAAAACAATTCTGAGGATATGAGATATTTTAACTTTAAACGCTTTTAAAACACAATCATTTTACATACGTTTTTTTCGATATCATAAATTGCTGCTTTAAGAAAAATTCAAAGGAGCATTGTATCATATTTTAAAACCTTAAGTTAATTTAAAAGAAATGAGGTTTTAAAAATAAAAATATCAAGTAAAAATTTGGTTATTGAAATGTATTTAGTGTAAGAAATTAAGATTATAGAAAATTTAAATGATCGATAAATAGCTCAAAAATGTCAAAATATTTTAATTATAAATTTATCACATATAGAAAATATCAACATAAACACTTGGTAAAAATTAACATATCTACATTTATTTTTTTTTTAATCAAAAACAAACAATCAATTTTACATATATAAATTTATATTTAATCTTTTTTTTTCGTTTCTCTCGATTATATTGAAAAATATGGGAGATGTTTTATTTTAGAAAGTAACAACTTATTCCAATTTACTATCAGAAAAAACTATAAAAGTTTAAAATCAAACTATTTTTGATAATAGAGAAAGTGTTTTCGGAAAATATAGAAACATCAATATAAAATCAAATACATTTATCGCTTCTCAAAATTTAAAAAACTAAATCGTTTTGTAGCATTCTCTTTATTATACATAAAAAACTTTAGTAACAGAAGTAAGCTAAAACAATTATTTTTAATGTGTTTTTAGTAGTTATTCCTCCTTCCTAGGTTAGGTTATATAGTATCCAATTGTCGTCTATGATGGCATATTAATATATTATATTATATTAGGTTGAAAATAAGTACTCGCTTATAAACTTGATACTCTTTATATTAAAGTCATTATTAGTTGTTATGCGATTATAAATCAATGTGAATCGCCAAATTGTAACTTTAGGATTAACCAAGAAAAAGTTGTTTTTTATAGCGGTATTAACCAAAATCCTAAAATTGTAGAAGATATATTGTAAATCTGTATATTATTATAGTAAGTCAATCTCAACGTGTCTTGTATTTTCCCCAGAATTAAGATATATTATGTTGAAATTTTTCCATATACCTATTGAGTACTAACATAAACAAAATCTAATATTTAATAGATCATGCCAGATAAAAGATTTAGCAGCACATAAATAAGAAAAAATTAAATAAAAAAACAAATGTTGGTATTAAAAAAAAAAAAAAATGATTTTGGTTGCATTTTGTAATTTCATGAGAGTATGAGCCCGGGCCGTATAGTTTGCTTACTTTTTCTGCTCAACTTCAAAACAACTGACAATTTGTAATAAGAGTTTGGATAGCGATTGTGTAGTATAAAAAGTCGAAAAGTTATCATTGTACATAATAAAGTGGGGTTGTAATTGTCCAATATTGCAGGGGAAAAATTATAATATTCTCACACAGAAAAAGTTTGAAAGTTACACAAATAATGTAAACCTGACTGATTGCGCGTTGTATTACAAATACAAACACTGTTTTACCTGTTTTGGTAATTATGACGACATATATTAAAACACTTATTTATAAAATTATATATACGGCCTATATGTGGGTATTGAATTTGAATATGTGTATAATGTATTATATGTATATATAATACCTGCAGGTACCTATGTTAAATTCGTAATCTATTACGAAATATA
The DNA here is from genome assembly GCA_036289425.1 of Rhopalosiphum nymphaeae. Classification (NCBI taxonomy): domain Eukaryota; kingdom Metazoa; phylum Arthropoda; class Insecta; order Hemiptera; family Aphididae; genus Rhopalosiphum; species Rhopalosiphum nymphaeae. Next base: position 733,915 of record JAZAQC010000034.1, on the reverse strand, counting down.
TATATATATATATATATATATATATATAATATTATGATATTTTTTCAGTGTACACGTACTTTATTGAGTCTATTAATGTATTTACATATTCAATATTTATACTTATAAACTATATGTCATACTATTCATTGATTTAGTAGGTTTAAAACAAATATATTCAAATATTTTCAACCTCATGAAATTAAATGATCTGATAATATGCTTAGAAATGACAGTTTTCGTGTAACAAATGGCCTATTTATATACTTATTTAGACTATACAATCATTGTATGTAGCCATCTAGGTATTCTAGAAAAATCAAAAATCAAATATAGGCACAATTACTAAAAAGGAGAAGTGATTTTTCAAAATTGCATTGCAATAACAACAACCATGTTCGATTTTAGTGTATAAGTAGGCCACTTATAATAACTAACGTTTTTGGAATTTAATGACGAGTACTTATACCTACATATATAATATACATGAATATGACTAATGTCTTTTCTAAAATTAATAAATGCATTATGTCATTGAATTGAAGCACACGCAATATACATAAATATAGAGTTAAGCTTGTGTTTATAAATTTAAAAATTTTATAGTTATGAACTTATGATATAATTTATATCTTCTTTTGTAATAACAATCGGTTAATATAAACCTTCAGTACTTAATAAAATATATATTATTCAAGTTTAACAAGTTATAATCAGTTACTTTATACTTATACATTATTATTATTTATTAGGTAGTTAATATAATAATATGAGTATCCATTGCCCAGTGCCCGATCCCCAAGGATGTAAGTATTGTAAATACATGGCATCTTGTTTTTGATATCATTAGTGCTGCAATTACAAATTGGAAATAGGCTCCCTTATCGTCGATACGCCATATGTAAATTTATAATTCCTACATCAACTGTTGTAATAAAATCACTGGAACAAGCTCTCATTGCAATTCTCAGCATTTAAACTTAAGAATCTGTATCATATTATCATCAGCAACCACAAAAATACAAAATAAATATGTGTATATATAATTTAACAAGGGTTTTCTACTGAAGCCCTAACATGGTCAATATATAAATATACAACGTAATGTTGATTCCATTGCCTGAAGAATTAAATGTGATGACATCGACACCAATACAGTGTCACGCAAATATAAATTAGAATTATAACATATTATGCTGTATATTAAATTATTAAATTATTTTTAATATACTGTGTACTTGTAAAAATAACATTTTATCACAAAATAAATAAAAAACGTCTATATTTGTTTATATTTTATATTTATATACATAAATTGAGTATTAATTATAAATGTAGACAAATATAGACGACTGTAGTAAGTATACATCTCAACAGCTTAAAACATAATGACAAAATATATACTCAAATAATAATCAAAATATTTTCAAATACTAATTTTACTGTATTTTACTAGCTTTTTATTCGTAACTTTAATCTAACTTAAACTTAAAATTATATACCATCCGGTTTTTTGCAAATTTGGCACCTGTATCGATAACAACAATAACCACTGCTGGGAGCATCGCCAATCAGCTATTAAAAAATTACTGCTTAAATTGTGTCATAAATCAATTCATATCATAATTTTGGACTCAACTTTTGGGTGGTTTTACTTATAAAAAAAAATGTTAACCTAGTTATAATAATTTTTTGGTACAAAAAAATTTAAACAAATACCACCATTAAACATTTAAACTTTTAACTATAGGTTTTTTGAGTACGAATATAATTATTTATAATTATTATTTTTTTCAAATATCCTGATATCTATACTTCAGTCTATGACAATTAAAATAAATCTTAATAAATCTATTAAGTGTCAATAATTATTATTATGCTAGAATAATATCGTAATTACAAATTTTATTTGTAAATCAAGTATTATTTTTTAATTACTAATAAATAAATATATTACGTATGTTAATATTTTATCAGTATTATCTTATCTGTTTTAATTTGAGGAAGTGTGTAGTATACTCAATACTGCAATGCGTATAATATTCATTACGATTTAAGAATAATTATTTGTGTCCTCTAAGGGTAGTCAACGCGCTCTAGTGAAGATAATAAGTAAAACTAATAAATGGTAAATTATTGTTAAGTTGCACAGTGGTAGTAGTAACTTGCAACTATCGAACCCTTTGTTTAATTGAATATTTTTTATTTACCATAAAAGTTGCTAAAGGTTAGGTGCATTGTAAAGTTGCGAATCGAGTTTTCTGATTGTTTAATTTGCTCGAAGTCTCGTGGACCGCTGCATTGAATATATAGTATAGAAATATGCAGTATTGTCACTAGTCAACCACTATGACCCGATGTCCCGATGACGGTTAAACGGTATGGGAATGGACACTTTATCCGATCTGGGGCTGTCGACACACCAATGAGTGTAACCAGATCCCGCAGTCCAAGTTTCCCGAGCTTCCATAATTGTGTTTTAAACAGAGACGTATTTAGGGGGGGATAGAGGGACCTCAGGCGCTAAATTTTGAATTTTGGAGAGCATTTTGATACATTGCGGTACCTAGGTACTTTGCTTACTTGGGGCACAAAATTCCTAAATACGTTTCTGGTTTTAAATAGTACACCAGTACGCAATATGCTTGAGGACCGGATCTTATGGGAATAATGATTGTTTGATGTTAGCCCGAAAGATAAGACGTCTTTGGGACGAATATACATGCTACGCGGGTAGACATCTGGAGTGTTTTAAGTACACGCGGGTCAATAGGTCTGCCATTAATTATTAACTGTTTGATGTTCACGAATCACAACGGAGGATGTCTGTGATGTGACAATTATTGGTGTAGTGTCTAGCGGGTACATAATGGACTGCCCGGAGTGCCGATGTCTTTGGCCGTTATGATGGATAGGCGTGTAGCAAAGCTGTTTTTAACGTTGACAAGGACTGCCTGGTGTGCGCACAACAGAACGGTTATCCGTGGAACAAGAGGACGAGTAGCGACGACGTAGCTAAAAACAGACAACTGAATTATTTAAGATATACGCGTATGGTGTATATACACACGAGAATGGATTCTCACACGACGAATAAGCCACAGACGTATATACTACAGGCAATATGTACAATTAAACGGATGCCGGATTTGGCGAACGTTGGCCAATGTAGTTTATAATTTAATTACACTATATATTTCCTTTTTTTATGTTTCAAATTGTGATTGATAATTTATTAATTATTATTATGTTTGTCGCTCGATATATTTTACAGTGGTTAATAAATAATCAAGTATAATATATTACATTTTTGTGAAATCATACGCAAATGATCTTAAGCTCTTCATTATTTGAATGTAGTTTATTTGTTGAGTATCTTGCGATAGGTACATGCGATAGGTGTACCTATTAAAATTGTTTCGATTTTCAAATTTAAGGGTAGTTAATAATAGAAAAGTGGATATAGATTGTATTTTAGAGAGGTAAAATATCCGATATTTTACATAAAATCATCGTCGAGAAACACAAACACAATTTAAAGGGAAAACGGGAACTTATTTTTTGCAAATATAATACACGCTATTCCCATAAATATTCAATTCTACTCTAAAAATTCGCACGACATTCTATCATTCGTCAAATAAAAAATACATAAAGTTGTTAGAAATACGTTTTACATTATTTTTCTAGTTAAGATTAAGATTTTTGTGATTTCGTTTTTATAAATATATTACAATATGGCACGTAATGCCCATAAACTAGTTATGATATAACTTACCCAGCTTATTAGTTATGACTTATGAAATACACAAAACACTCCTTACTCCGTCGAATGTTGTAAATGAAAAATATTTAGAAATGGGCATAAACAGCAGATATTGTCATGATACTTCGATAGAAAATAAAAATGTATTGTTAGATAGTACAACCTTATCTAAAAAAAATTGATACACGCTGAAAATTAGTAAATTACGTCAACTAAATAAATAATATTACAGTATAATAGCCATGAAATAGTGCGTTCAATTATGTCATTGTATTTTATTAATATTATTACTTATATAACAAAAATTAGCGAGTTTTGCAGCTTTAGGTCAATTAGTTCAGTTTCACCATATAAGTTTGTTTTTCAATAAGGCTGCCAAAATTTAAGCTTACTTATTTTTTTTTCATCCTCGTGTGGCGTTTTTTTTATAATAGTTAATGTATATATTTTACATTTTAATGAAAATAATAAACATATATGGTTAAAGGGTTGGGTTGAATGTTTTAATTAATTTAAAAAATTTGAACGGCTGGAAGTTGGAAATAGTTTTTGTCACGCATAACAACAATATACATCTATAACTGTTTATAAGTATCCGACCAACGGTACTCACTTATGCCGTGTTACTACAGCAGATACTTTTAGTAACTATACTAGTTTTAAGTTGTAACTTGGTGGAGCAATTAATATTCTTTAAATGAATTTATATTCAATCATTTTATAAAGAATATAAGTTGATTAAATATTAGATTATTACAATTTTGTTGATCTGCACAGCGGTGTAGCCGAATTGCCTATAAATTGCGCCGAATATAAGTAGGACAACACTGAAACAACTAATATAGTATTTATAATATTATTTTTTTTACTATAATAAACATATCATAAATATATAAATGTATAAAACAAATTTGATGGTGTTCTTAGTTTTTCTTTTAAACTCCTTATGGGTTGATATAAAGCAGCATACACATACAATTTGTTTTGACTTCAAAAACCGAATGTTTTTTATTTTTATACAGGAATTCTATTGGTTACACGAATACAATTAGAATCAACTAAATGGTATAGACTAGTTGATCGGTGTGAAGTTAGATTACTTTTAATCGATTAAAGTTAACACGGCACGCTTTGCTGTTTGATTTTTGTTTTAATACAGAAACAATTAATGGTTAATTTATTGTTTGTTATTCAAATTTATTTCAAAAAGCAATGGCTTTATGTTTGTAGCTTATAAACCTCAAAATTACTCGATCGATCTGACGAAAATTTCACAGATAGTTCTTGTATCAGAATAGTAAATAAAGGTAAAATCTCATATACAAATATATAAGGTTGTTATTTGATTTTAAAAACCCAAGTAATTATTTTGATTTTTGTGTAGTTAGTTTTAAACGATTAATAGAAAACATATTACGATGTTGAAACCATTAGATAATTACCAGTTTGATATGTTATGACATGACAATGTTAAAATCTTATAATTTTTTCATTAATTTACATTATGATTATTATTATTTATTTTTAGACATGGTAGGTCATATAAAAAAAAAAAATGAAATTTAAGTCTGAGATATGCACCCATAAATAATATATGTATCTATGACAGGAATACTATTGCAATAAATTGGTATATTTCATGATAAAGTAAATTTATCGTATCGTGGACCAAGGTATATTTAAGCATTAGGTCATTTGGCCTGTGATCCATCAGTCCGAGTAAGATTCAACGTTTATTACAGCACCTTCGAAACCTATAATAGAATGCAACTCAATACACACGATATTTTTTTCACTGATACAAAAAACTACACGAAGGCTGTTAGTGGAAATTAGTTTAATTAGTTTAAATGTTTTAAACATTTTAATTTTTAAAGGCTGACTTAACTTCATTGCTTGCATATATTATTCACGTATTATTATTTTTTTTTTTAATAAAAACTTCATTAAGTAATAATAATTATAAAACTATATTGGCACTTTTTCGTATTATTTATTAATTTTAATTATCAAGTGAAATTAAGTCGTAAATATTTTTTTTAGTCTAACAATTTATGTATTATATATGTAAATAATAAATATAGTAGTATACAAACGTGGATTAGCGTATTAAGCCACGTATTAACTGTATATTATATTATACCAATACAGATAAACAAACTAGTTGTAATTATTCTAAATAAATCAACTTAATACCTGTCAAATATAAGCTTTTTATTATGTTGACAATTTACAATATTATAACAAAGAAGTTACTATTTTTTATATAAAAAAAAACAAGTTGCAACAACAAATAATACCGTGATAAGAAAAATAATAGAATGTATACATAACAAAAAACACAACAATATAATATAAAAGATTCAAGCAATTTATAAAAATAAATAAAAAAAAAAAAGGTTTGAAAGAAAGATAATCATTATTATTTATGAAAGGTTTCTAAAAAAATTGATAGTCATACATATAATGTGCAAAAATACAAAAATATATATTATAATAATATAAAGTAAAATATTAAAAATATTGTTGGTGATAAAAATTACTTACATTTCAAAATGTATGTAAAATGATGAATCACAATCACGGTTGTATATCTACAATCATGATTACAATACAAAAAAATCCAATAAAATTGGTATAGAAAAATATGTTTATAATAACAATAGAGAAAATAGTATAAAATCAAAAAAAAAAAAAACCAATTATTACAATATTGTAATAATTGTATACATCTAATTTACAAAAATATTAAGTGATTAAATAAGTTCAGTTTAACAGTGAAACTGGAGAAATATGGACGTATAGCAGGTAATATACAAAAATAAATATTGAATCATAGATAAAAAAAAATAGGAATAAAAATAAAATTAACTAAAAACACATACTAAACATTATTTATACGTGGATGGACTTGTCGGTATATAATATATAATTAATTATATATGTATAAGATAACGATATCATATATATTTAAATTGAGCAAAATTTAAAATGGTAACTTTAACACAGTCGCGTCTGAGAACTGGTTTAATCTAAGAAAAATAACCTTATTATTTATATCTTGAAATAATAAAAGTTAAAACTTATCTCATACTGTTAAATAGGTAATATACAAGTATTATTATATATTATATAATATGTAAGAAAGAAATAAAAACAATAGATATGTTATTATTTTTTCTTTGATTTCTTATAACATTTTAAATTTAAACAAATTAAAACCAATACATACATATTTCCTAGTTTCCTACACGTTAATCTGTTAAATTTTAAGAATGTTGTTTAATTAATTATTAAAATAGAATAAGTAATTATTAAAACTTTAAACAAGCTTTTTCATTTGCACTAGATTATAGAATTCACATCAAGTTCTTTAAAAAAAGGTTTTTACTATTAATATTATTACAGTAGTAACATAGAATCTATTTTTTCATCAGTCCAAGTTGTATTCATAAAAATAAATACGCATTCTATATGACTATTAGTTGCAGGTACACGTATACACCAAAAGTTCTACAAATTTGACAAATTAATTTCAATTGTACCTATCAAATTTAAATACCTATGACAAAATTGTTTAAAAACTTTTCATATTATTTTTAATTTCTTGATGGCTGTTGTATTTCTATAGTTACAAAGCTATTTCAAATCACCACTATTTCATTGAACAGCTCAGATTAATTTATAGTGACGTTTGAATTTATAGATTGAATTACTTCTAGCGTTTATAAAATATTATCTTAAACAAAATTGTTTTTAACATTTTTAAAAGTTATTTTATTAGTTTTTCGAAATTTATCTATATTTATGGGTTAAGTGGTTAAGCCATTCATATATGTTCTAAACAAGTAATAAAAAATCTATTTCTATAGTTTTGTTGTAATTAATCCGTTATCTTTTCAATTATTTAGTAGACTTTACTAATTTCTTTGATTATTAGAAAATTTCCAGTTAGCCGATCTTGAATCGTAGAAATTAATGAGTCTACTAATTACTTTACTTCAATGGCAGATATTTTTTTTGCTTCAATTTAATTCTTTTTTTTTATAACTGAATAAAATAGTTTACTTAGTGTGCGAAAAAATTGAAATATTAACAAAAACAAAAAAGTTTTTGAAATAATTTTTTTTAAATAACAGGTATTTTACAAACAGTCCAGTAATAGGAATAAAATAACTTTGATGCTTTTTTTACTGAAATTATTTTGATTTTTGATATAATTAATAATAAAATTATGTTAGAACAAAATACAGGACATTTTTAATATTTTTTGATTATTTCCCAGGACACGGGATGTCTAAGCACCCAAGTAAATTGGAGAGGGTAGGTATATGAACCAAATTATTTGAACTGCACATTTCAATTGCATTTGGCGCCACTGACGCCGTCTGAGCCGACTGGGGGGCCGACAGGATATTAAGCAGGCACGTAATTCTTTTATTACCTAAATAACAATATTATAATTTATCCTATATACATCCTATTAAAATAAAAACATTAAACAAATATATTATTATTGCAGGTAAGACAAGTAGGCACCTACTAAAATTAATCAAACAATATTTTAGTATTGAATAATTTATCATTATTATTTATAATAACGTAATCGTCTGTTCACTATGTCTAATACTAAAAAACAACTATATTTAGAGTTTTATACTGTAATAATCTACGGGGCACTAAATTTCTAATAAAAATTATCGTTTTTACGTTTCTAACAAGCAGCATATTATTATTTCGGACGTTATAATACTGGTTTAGTGGTTTGAATATTTTTATTTCAAATAATTACTGCTGAAAGTATATTATATGTTTATCCACAATATATGTGTTATGTACCCGTTATCACAATAATAACATACACAGTGTCGACTCTCCGATCGTTGGGGTTTCAGTCATTGATTCACCGTCTCTACCATCAAAAATTTATCATGGAATTCAAATTGAACGTAATATTCGTTTTTGTTACCGAACGACCTCAGCCAGCAAAGCGAATTTTCCGTAATATTTTTAATATTTTACAAATAGGTATACGCAATAGACACGAGACAGAAATGTTAAGATTCGGAATTTAAATAACAATATAATATCTACTTATGCGTTAAAAGAATTACAGTTGAAATATTTGAATTTTCCTCTTGGATTGCGACACAGACAATTTAAAAATTGTTTAATTATATTACCATAATTGATAGAGGTTAGTTCAATTTTGATGTTTAAATACGGACTTACGCTCATGGCATTTGTGAATGTTCTATTAATTATTATTTCATGAATTATATAGTACCTACCAAAATATGTAGTATTATATTAACTGTAGAAAATAATTTAATGAGAAAAAGGATTAAAAATTAGAAGAAAAATAATTAGTTGTGCCCTCAGATGCAGACGTCCGCTGTCTCCTAAAGTTACCTTTCACTTAAATACGGCAGTGCGTATGCTCTTGAGTTTTTTAAGATAATAATTTTTACATTAATTTGATAACGTATTTTTTTTTAATTGAAGATTAATCTCTGCTTTCGAATGTATGATAATAACATCAATAACTGTCATTATTTCGTGCTTAGGTGAGCAATGCGAGACTATTATGTACAACACGTACCCGAGATCTTTGCGTTATCACTATTTATAAGTGGTGACTGGATTTTAATTATATGATCACCAAAAAACACACTCAAGATTCTACTACACATCAACCGAAGTAACACAAAGTTCTTCACCTCAAATCATCGTCTTCGTAATTTAATTCTTGAATTAGGTGCAGTAGCATCCACATAACTCGAGAAAGGCCTATGTATTATAAGACTACAGTTTGTAATATCATAAATTAAATATATATTTTAATTTATGGCAATATATTGCACAAAATGTGTTACTCTCCTTTTAATTATTTATCGTGAGTTCTCATTGTGTAAGTAGGTAACTTAATTGTTCATTTAGTTTTCTTTTTGATCTTTTTGAGTACTTTACATTTACCCATTCAAATCATAGGTCTGAATCTGTGTGCGTGAATGTAATGTATATAAGTATTAGGTAACGTGTTTATGTGTGGCCATAACCAGAGTAGTTATATTAATGACAAGGTAGTGCTCAAACCCAAAATTAAAAAATTAAGTCTTGAAAGTCTTGTGTAATAGTTACGTATACAAGAGTACTAATTAACCAAATACCTATTATGTATTCAGACATATATTATCATGTTAACAAAATATATTTGAACGTTTATACATAAAAAAAAAATTCAAGTATAATATTTTTTTATTTCCAACTATGTACATGTATAAAAGAGAACTTAGTTCAGATTTTATTTTAAAATATTTAGTATAAAATTAAAATAAATATATTTTATCCGTAAAACCTAGTCTATATATACATGAAAATTTTACATAACTGATTCCATTTGTTAAAATTAATGTATTTTTAAATAATAATGGTTTTGATTTTACAGTAACAACCAAAACCATACTTATTTACATAAAATCTACAAGTGTTTATTTTTTTTTATTTAAACAAGTGATTAAATAAAAAAAACTAATTCACTAAACATAATATTTCCAAAATAATTAAACAAAAAATTAAATTTTCATTTCTTGTTAAAATAGTTTTAATGACGATAAGTTAAGAACTGAACCAATAAAAGTTAAGAAATGAAAAAAATATTATATAATTAACCTTAATTTTGTAATTACACATTTTTTTATATCCCATTGAAATAATATAAACTTATCATTAGGGGTAAAATATAAATCTAGATCATATATCGTATTGTTTACAATAACGAAACATTTTTTAGCTTTTTCAATTTGAATCAGTCATACATAAAAGATTTTAAAAATCTTAAAATATAATGTCATACTGTTAATACAAATAAAATATAACAATGTATATTAATAATTGAGTTATTCAACATTGTTAAAATGTCTAAAAAAAATATTGGTATTGAAGTCAATAGCATTCTATATTGTATACTATTTATCCATTTCCAAAGCAGCAAACTGTTCTTCGTCCATTTCAGTTACCATTAAATTACCATCAGGTAATTGCAATACAACTCTTCGTGGACCACCTATTTAAAAACAAAATTGTTTATTAATCAAATTAATTAATTTCTAAACTCAAAAGAATAAAACATGCCTCCAGGAGTTGGCTCTCCTGCATCAACAATCTGTGCTACTAATTGATCTGATTCTTCTTGTATAACTTGAGGTTCTTGTGTGAAGTTTTCATTTGTTTGTATAACAACTTGACCTCCTTGTTCTGTTGCTGATACAGGTACATATTGACCAGTTTCATTATCTTTCATATACATATTTCCTGCATCATCAGTCACTAAATTTCCCAAGTCAAGCTAAAACAAATATTTGTTGAATTAATAATTATAGTATAAAGTATAATAGTATGAAAAAATATAAATAAATATAATTATTAATTAATATAATAGATCAGTAACATTGCTTCTAAGATCAAAACAAAATTATGTAGGATTTTTATTTTATGTATTTTGTACATACCTGATGAGGCATTAGTTGACCAACGGTATTGCCAAAATCATCTAATGCTAACATTCCTTCTTGATTTTGGTTGGTTTGCATCATACTATTATTATCTTCAGTAAGGTATACACACTGTTGCCCATCTCCTTCATTTCCAGCTAATAACACCGTACCTCCACTAGCAGCTAATTGGGCAGCAGATACCTAATAACAATATTTTAACATTTCAGAAAATCATGCTTATTGATAATTGGACAAAATTGAATTGACTTAAATCATTTTAAATCTAATATTTATACCTGATAGAGCATGCCATCATCTCCTGTAATAGTTATCATACTCTCAGTATCATCGGCAGACAATATTAATCGACCAGATTCATCTGTCAGTATAGCCTGTTGTCCTGGGAAGGGTTGAGTAATTTGTTGTTCATGATGTTGTTGTTGTTGTTGTTGTTGTTGCTGTTGTTGTTGATGTTGTTGTTGTTTCTGTTGTATTTTTCGAGCTGGAACGTTTAGAGAACTATGGGATTTTGTAATTCCAGAGCTCACGTGCAGCGATTTATTACTAAAATAAATGAATTAAAAATATATTCAGTTATACCTAACAATTTATCTAACAGACAATAGTTAATGAATATAATATATATAAACACACCTGTTATTATTGGGTCTAGGATTAGTTTTTTTCATACGTAAGCCAGAGTTTGAAGCAGCTGGAATGTCTTTATAATTAACAAAACTTTGTCTAGCTTGATGATGTTGCATCTGAGGTGTACGATTTATGTTCACTTTTTCAGGTTCACCAATAGACATCATATGATTTTGATTTCCTAAATGTCCAGTTCCAGGTTCCAACTAAAAAAAATAAAAACAAATTAATTTATTCTTTAATTACATTAAAATAAATGCTTACTTTAATTATTGTTGGTAACGAAGAATTGTCATGTTGTCTACCCATCAAAGATGATTCATCAATAGTTATCATTGTCTTAGGGCTTGATGGTGGAGTAGGCTCTGGCGTTTTTTCGCCTTCAGCTTTCATTAACCTTTTCCCAGTGGTAGGACAAAGTGTTAATGGTCTATTTGGACTATTAGGTGGAATTGAAACGTCTGAAATGATTAATAAAATATATATTTTGACTGTTAGTGTCATGACAAACTTTTGATGACAAACGTCATGATTATGCTTTACATAAAAGCCTATTTTATATTGCGGCTTATAACCGCTGCTGTCGTGACCATAATGTTGCGTTTTCTAAAACTATAATTTACTAAAAATAAAGTAAGAATAATAACTATAATTTCTGAATCAAGATGTAAGTCATCAAAAATCTGTCAAAATGATAATGAAAAATTTGTTTCAAAAGAAAATCTAAATATTAAGAACCTTCTGATGGGAAATGGTCCGACAGGCCGCCGTCATCAGTGTCGGATGCCGTGTCTTCCCAAAATTCTAACTGCTCTAGGGCGTTATAAGCGTAAGCACCTGGAAAATATTGGCCATGAACAGCAGCGATTAATTTCGCACACTTATAATTGAGACACCCACTATTTACAATAGCTTTTGTTTTTATAATATATAAATTATATTGTTATCTAAAATAAATTAATATTATTTAATATTTTTAACGTTCAATAATAATTAACAATATAAATTGTATATCTTATTAAGAAACTAAATATTAAAAAATAATTAATTCAATTAATTTAGTGTAATCAAATATAAATAAATACATATAATACAGACAATATTTAAATTATAGCCATAGGTAAATGCATTATATGAATTTATGGATAAAATAAATCGTATCTGTATTTTTGACAGATCAGAGACCTTATGTAAATCTTTATGAAATTATTTTAAATAACACCATCAACTTTTAAGAAGAATTATAAAGAAACACATGGTTAGATATAATAATTATCCATAGTAACCATGAAATTAAATAATATAATAAATTATTCAAAAACTATAGTACAACATATAAAATATTCAATACACAACAAATAAAAACAAAAGCAGTTAATGTTTTTTTTTATAACCAAATCAGTAATTATAAATAATGACAGTATTATTTAAAGGAAAATAATTGTGTCATTTACTAAAAACAATAAGTACCTTGTTGGACTACTCTGTTATTAAGAGTACGTCTAGGAACAAATGTCATATTACTATGATGAGGTTTCATCCCTGGGGAACCTTGGTGTTTCTAGAAAAAATAAATAAGGTTACAAATATTTATATTTATGTCATAAATATTTAACACAATCAAGTAAAATAATAATTTCCTTTGCAATACCTGAAGCAATGATTTTTCAAATTCTGGATTAGCAGCAGCAACTTTATGTAGAAATGGTCTAGGCTTTACAGCAGCTTGGATTTTTGTGGTTGGAACAAATGGTCTAAGTAATGTGCAATATAATTTTAATTTTTGATAATGAATAACAATAATAAATAATTCACATACTTCTTAGCATAAGATTTCATTAATGGAGATGACTGGTTTACAGCCTCTCTAGCTTTGGTTAGGTCAAGAGTTTTTCTTGGAGGTTGCAGAGCTTGAGCTCCATCAGCATATACCACTTTGCCTTTTTTTGGATCATCCCTATTTTTCATCATTAACATCATACATTGAGTTTTATCACTTACATTTAATCTAGTAAATCCTTCATTGTTAGAATATATATATATGCCTGATTGTGGAACTTGATTAGTTTCTAATTTCACAAAACCCTTCAATGATGCTAAAGTTACCTAAAAAATAATAAAATAATAAATTTAAAACAATTGAAAATAAAACTTAAAATATTAAGCAAATACATTACTTGAGTTAAATGTGGTGAAATTTGCAAGAAACCTAAATCAGAATTTCTATGATAATTGTTAAAATGAGCTAGATGCGTTTTAATTTTTTTAATCCGTTCTTCTCGTTTTAACACAGGAAATACTGATGTTCTTGTGATACTTCTTGAAACATTATACTTTATGCGTTCCTCCATTGTTAGTTGACCTTAAGTAATGTTAAAATGAATATGTTATTTTTTAATAAGTAACAAATATTATATATAATTGATAAATTTAAATAAATATATGTATATATATTAAACAAAAATTGTATAATACAGTTTACTTATAATAAATATTAATGTATTTAACTAACTTCTAATAGTAATTTTCCCACAATTTGAGTTGTGTTCTTCATTTTCACTAACTGACACATTAGATTTATGCAATGATGGATCATCCCAGTCTTCATCCTCAGAATCAGGATGAAAATATTTTTTTTTCAACACAGGAGTGTCTTCGTCTTCTTCATCTTCTTCTAACATAATGTAATCACGTTTTAAAATGTTTGGTTGAGAAGGTTTACTTTCAATAACTTCTTCAGTGGCTTTCATTGTACCACACCAATATTTAACTTGATCCAGTGCTTTTTGTTTACTGCTACGAACTGGTCTTCTATAACAAGATTATCAAATTTAATTTAATAAAATAAAGTGAAAGAAAAGCCAAATCATTATTATTCAAAATTTAGTAACTAATGTTTTTATGTAATATGTACATAGCTAATCTTTATTAAATTATAAAAAATTTATGAATAACAATTTAGTTTCAAATTTTTTTAGATTAAAACAATTAAATTTAGTAGGGTATTAATATCTGTAATTAAAAAAACATTGTGTTGAGCATTAGCAGAGCTTCAGCATGTTAACCAAATTGATTATTTACAATAAAAAAGAATATAAATTCCAATAATTTTAACTGATTAATACAATTTAAATTATAATTATTTTAAGCGTTTGTTAAACATTTTTATTAACTTATATATCCATTAAATTCCACAACTATTTAAATAATTACTATACAAATTTTGTATCGCGAAAAATATTAATCAATTTATTTAATGGTTCACTCATATTAATGCATCAATCATATTTAAGAGACTATAAGCTCACAATGGATTAATTAAATGTTTAGAGTTTGATTAAACATCTCTTCATAAATGTATTTAACAAAACTATAAATCTTACCCAGCTATTCCAATTTGTTCAACTTGTGTTTGTGGAGATACTTTGGGTTTAATAACCCCCATATTTTGGATTTGTTCAATCTTTCGTGGACGTCCAGGTCCTGCTCTTTTTCCTGGGGTAGAAACAGTACCATTTTTTACTAACGTATCCTCATATTGCTTTATAAGGTGGGTACAAGCAGACATATTATCTGCCGGCTCCCAAGTATTCTGTTCAGGGGGATAACCTTCCCATTTTAATAAATATTCAAATTGTCTTTTTTTCTGATTAAAACGGCGTGCAACAACTCTTTCAACTACAAACTCTTGGCCTGAAGGAAATTCTCCACTAGGTTTCATACCAGCTGAAGGCTGTTCATCTACATTGCCATTTGATGAACTTGGATCAAGTTTAATAACCTAAGATTAAACAAAATTATTTAAATACTTAGTAAATAAAATATAATTAATACCAAAAAAAAGTAAGCTAACCTTATTAGGAATACTTTTAGCTAACTCATCATAAGTATTAATAGTTTTTCCAGCTTGTATCCAACAGTTTTTTACACTTTCAGGTAGAACACACCACATTTGATACACTTTCCATGCTTCTTGATTTTCTGCTATAAAATAATTAAAAAGCAATAAAAATTATACTATTATGCAATGAATGTAAGTACCTATTTGTTTAGTTTGAGAATTTTTCCATAATAAAAATCCAAGAATCTGCGGTTTGTTATCCTATAATAAAATATTTTAATTAATATAAAATAATAAAATAAAAAACAGTAAAACTGTACACACAATCGATAATTTTATTCAAAAAACTTTAATTGTTATGAAATTAATTCAATAAAAGAGTATTAAATTCATACAAAATACATAGAAAGTTTATAGTACAACACATAAAAATTAACAGATTTATACAAATAAAAAATAAGTACCGAAGTATTTTGATCTCGAAATGCAGATATTTTTTTACATCCTCCAAGTTTATGTTCTTGAAATTCTTCTACAAAATGAAATCCTATATGGCATAAACCACATACCAACACATCTACATTGGTAAGCTCTTGTTTAACAGCTATCAATCAACAACAATTAAATTAATAAAAATTAAATATTGATATAATGAAAAAAAAAAAATTACCACTTCCATCAGTTTCCACTTCATCAACTTTTGAAATTAGTGCTTCATCTACTTCTGTACTCATTATTGCTAGATGTAATTTCACATAGAAACCGAAATGCTAAAAAATTTAAAAGAAATTACTTTATAAAATGAGTACATTTTATTATAAATATAGTAACAATTTGGTATTAATAAGTTACTTTAATTTATTCATTTTAAAAGGTTAAATAAGATAATTTTTTTTATACCACTTTAGACATTAAAAACATGATTAAATAAAACATTTACCAAAATTTTCAAATATTATTATTTCAATTGGGTACCTATAATATACCTAATATCTATTTATAGTTAAGTTATTCACAAAAACATACACAAATTGAATATGTAAACTATTGTAACTGCTATAGAAGAGTTATATTTAGTGTTTGTATATTACCTAGCATAGAAATTACTTAAAATTTAACATCAACAAAATATAATATTTTAGAAGTTTGTACTATACTACATTTCAGAATAAATAACACAAAATACATAGATACATAATTTAAAATTAAAAAAAGATAAAGATTAATATAAATAGGTAAACAATAAATTAATTTCCCCAAATCAAATTTAATTGTAGAATGACTTCATTATTTATTAAACAACGCATCATAATATAATAGCACATAATAGAAAAAACTAGTACTTGTCTCGGATGATAGTAATATAATAGTATTAATATGCAAACTAGAATATTTTGAAATCTAAATCACACGACGTCTCGAACGAATTTTCTCAGCTAGATTCGTGATTTAGAGTATTTATTGGAGAGCGTACACTGCAAGAACATCAACAACAGATGGAAAACGATACAAGCGGACGACCGGTTGCCGTTATATATTAATTACCTGTTAGAAACTACCGTTTTTCGTTTTGGCGTTTCCAAAGCGGCGGCGGTGGATGGCAGAGCGGGCTTTAATGTGTACTAAAAAATGGCGCCATATTTTTACAACAGCTCTCGAGACCGGCGGCAGTTGATGGGCGAAAATTGTAAGACGACGACGGCCGGTTAGCAGTACCGAATGTAAGTTTTGAAATTCGCGCAAAAACACTGTTATCAAGAAAAAGCTCGGAAGCTCGGGGGGAAAAAAAAAATCAACAAGAACGTTGACGACGACAAGGTACCAACAAATTTTATAACCTAAATTTAATCGGAAATCGAAGAAATCCGAATAGAGAACGGGCCCGCGGATGAGAGAGAAAAGCGCGCACTCACGGCAAACGAGCACACACGCACGCACGGACCTACGCAACACGCACGCACACACTCACAGTATCGCGTCCTTTTTTTTTTTTTTTTTATACACGTTATTATTTACTTGTAAAATTTTCCCGGCCACTAAATAGCCGCCGCCGCCGCCGCCGATTGACCAACTATCGTAAAACGGTACGCTCTGTGTTTAAGTTGGTGCCTACTTGTTCGCGGCGGGTAGCGCCCAAGAGGGATGATAAAATATTCCTAGAGATCAGCGTGAATAAAAAATTGTCGACCGGTGGCGCGAGCGTGCCGATCGATTTTTAGTACTTACTCAACTTGTGCGGGACGCAATTTTCACAGATAAAAATTTATTCAAAATTCGTGTTGATACGAAACCGACGTCAAAATGGAGGACGAGGCGGTTGCGGTCGTTGTACATAGGTAGCGCCCGCGAGCGGAATGTTGTTCGCGCCGTCTGACAAGCCCTCATTGGACGGCCGCAGTCACGTGACCGCTGCATCGATTCCTGGCCGTCGCCGTTTCGTAACGGACCCGCCGCCGCCGCACACGCACGCACACACTCGCACGCCGTAACGTACGGCACACGCACACACTAACGCAAACGTACCAAATATCATGTCGGCGACGTATACGCTGCCGCGCATCAACGCTCACGCACGCACACACAATGCACATGCGTTACTCCTCCCGCGACGCTTACCGCCCGCCGTTTTGCTCTTCGCCTTTGTCAATTATTGTCGTCGAGGTCCGCGTTTTATATTTTTACAATAAATATTTTTTTGCGCTCGTACCCACATGCTCGTTACCATTACTACATGTTCTAGTACAACTGCTGTAACAATAATCATTATTCATTAGTAATTACCATTTGGCATTTACCATTATGGTATTATTATTATCGTTCGTCTGTCCCATTTTAAAAAAAAAGTTATCACAATAATGAAAAACAAATCGAAGCAAGCAGACATTAATAGTTTATAATATTTCATTATCGTTTACACTTTGCCCAAGTATGCACCACAATCGTCTACGCACACACACAATCATAAAAAAATTTATACATTGATATATTGTTGCTCTCGAGTTGTGATTTTATTAATTACTTATGTGCACAAACCTATGGTGGTGTTTTTATCTTACGTGTTGTATTTCTCGTACTGCCGGACCTGATCGTTTTTTACGAAATTCACGACCTTTTAAACCGTTCACGAACGCATTTATAATTATACATGACCCGCGTTGGTAGTACATTTAGTTCAGAACGTGGTAGCGACCTCTTTCTCGATGTTATAAATATTATTATTACATGACGTTGCTACTTGTTGATTTCTATTATATTTACTTACCAATTTACCATTCCTACCCTCATGAATGTCATGAATTGTGATAATTACAACCGTGAATAATTCGTATAATAATAAATGTGCAAGATAATTTTGTGCACCAATAATTTATGAAAAATGTATTCATTATGTAAACAATTAGTTATTAATAGTTAATTCTAAATTCATAATAAGCACTATACATATAATTTAAGAAAATAATTAATGAACTTAAATTATATAAATTTTTATCTCGAATAATTAGTAATTTTTTTAGGACCATTTATTATTAAGT
The DNA here is from genome assembly GCA_036289425.1 of Rhopalosiphum nymphaeae. NCBI lineage: Eukaryota > Metazoa > Arthropoda > Insecta > Hemiptera > Aphididae > Rhopalosiphum > Rhopalosiphum nymphaeae. Next base: position 714,652 of record JAZAQC010000034.1, on the reverse strand, counting down.
AAAAGTATATACCAATTCACTCTCAGTATATACACTTATTAATATGTAGTAAACAAACATAAAACACAAATGCATTAAAAAGCATTTAAATTGATTCATTGAGACTAGTCTTACTTGCCTAATCTTAGTACTCTCAATACCTTTTTTATTTCATGTTTACAACTGATTTTCACTGATTACAATTACACATTTTAATAAGAATAACTAATAATCAAATATGAAATAAATATTGTATCAAGTATTATGTTGGTTATATGATATAAAAAAAAATATACATTATTAAATAATTGATTAATTAAAAAAAAAACCTATTTATACATTAAAAATAAAGAAAAATATATTATATAATATATTATACTATTAATATAAAATAACATCTATGAAATGAATGAATTATTTTAAGCATTGTAGCATTAAGAATGATTTTATGGTCTCTATTTATTAAGCAAGTTGACAATTTTAAAAAGCATACAAATTTGTACATATTAAATAATTATACTTTTAAAAATAAAATGTTTATTATATAAAGTTATAAAATTTATATTCTAATGTACACTTTTTTATTTAGAAAATATTTAACTAAATTTAGTTTTAAGTTCAAGCTTCAGATTGTTTCAATTTTTCTGCCACAGCTTCAACTCGTGTGCATAAAGATTTCAAATTAGAATTCATTTTAACCATATTTTGATTAATGTGAGATTCTATGGTTTTAAGAAACTCTTCGTTTTTTTCAATATTTTGAGCATTTTCTGTTTGCTGGGCACTCAGGTTGCTAATTGTCATCACTAATTTTCCAACTGCAATAAAATATGATGTTATAAATAAATATGTTTAAAATATTGGGTAATTAAATAATGGTGTATTTAAATTAATATCACAAATGAATATTTTTTAATTAAATAATTTCACTGCTCCATTTAAACATTTTAATCATACACAACTATGTAGTATAATCACCTTTTTGATGCAATGATTCTAATGCTACCATTCTTTGTAAGACTTCTGGTAATAAATGTGACTCTTGAGTTGCTTTTAAAATTATTTCATAAAGTTCATTTATTTTTTTATCTTTTTCAGGATCTTGAGAATCTAATTTTGCTGCTGTTTGTTCAAGTTTGGGTAGCAAATTAGAGACTCTAGTATCTACTGCATCTAATTGAGTTGAGTTAAGAACAGATAGCTGTCCTAATAATAGTCTAACAGCCTCAATCAAACCACCACTCTCACAAACACCTAAACGTTTCTGCAAACATTTTAAATTAGAATTAGAAATCATTAATAGAAAATGCTTGATAATTTATTAAATTAATTTTTATTTGTAATCTATCATTGACAACCATAAATTTAATTATTTATGTCAGCTTCAAACAGTTTAAAATTGATATATAATTAAAACTCAGAAATCGGTAATTGATTTGAGTATATTTGATTAATATATATTAATATTTGAAATATTATAAGGGAAAAATGTAATTGAAAAGAAATAGTAGATTTAAATAAAGATTGTAACTAAGTCACATGATTTCTTTAAATCTAGTTTATAAAATAAAAATAAAATACATTGGACTATAAACATGTTAAATGAAAACTGCTCCTTAACTATTTAAATCAAAATAAACAATATTCTTACTAATGTTAAAGCACCAGTTCCAATTGTCGCTTCTAATTTACGCAAACGTTCTTCCAATCGAGAAATTTGAGAAACTTGATCAAGTTGTGCTTTGTTAGGTCTTATCAGTGCTTGAAAATTTAATGCCTCAGAAACACTTTCTGTAGTTGCTTGTGGTTTATCACTACTTCCTGGTCGCTTATTTAGCAATTCAGTAATAGTTTCTACATATTTTCTAAAAGATATGTTTGAACATAATTATTAATTAATAATAATAATTAAAATAAAAAATATTTATGGTAACATTGGAATTATTTTTAAACAATAAAAATATATTTTACAATTTTCTAAAAATTTAGGAGATTTTTATATGCAACTATAAAATATACTCAAAGTTTAATTGAAATTTTTCAGATGAAAAAATCTTATAATAGAAATATATATTTTTACTAATTTATTTTGAATTTATATATTTTACTTATTAAGTCTGTAAAAAAATAAAAAAAAAATAGTTTTCAAACAAAAATTATTTGATATTGTTTAATAATTGTTATTATTTATGATTATTTTGTCTTTCTGTAATTATTATGCTCTCTTATTATATTCCTTTTACTGTGAATTACAATTTACTTCATTCTGTTTTTTCTTTAGATAAATAAAATTATCATAAATAATAAAAAAATAACCCATTAATTAATTCTATTTTGAATACTTTCTAGACTTATATCCAAATAACAAGAAATTTTTTTATTCGATTGGTAAGATTGTAGGAATAGAATAAAATATGTTATTGCTTTTAATGGTGTGTACAGCAATAAGAATTTATATTTTAATTATTTTTCTAGTGATTTTTAATTATATAAACATTACTTATTTATTTACTTTATCATATTATATATATAGTACGTGAGTTTTATTTTCTATTAACTAAAACATTCATGTTCATTGTTTGATTATACATACCACTCTAGGTTCCCAATTAGAGACAAAAATCAATGCTTTATTGTATTTTAAATCATACTTACTGTAAATTATCAATTTCAGATGTTCCTAATTTTCCTAAATCTTGTCCAAAAGACTTTTCTATATTTAATGTTGATAATTTCAGCATTACATCTTGTACTTGAGGCCCTATGTTAGTACATGATTGCTCATCAAGATCATTTTTATTTTCCTAAAAAATTAAATTAATCTTATTAGTTTTACTGGGTCTACACATAGTATATAATTAAATTAGATATTATAAAATTTGAGATAATATAAAATTAAAATTAACCTGCAAAGAACTTATTTCTTGAACCAATTCTTCAGTTTCCAATTTCAATCTATAATACTTTTGTAATGGAGTTTCTTTTTCTCCTTGCGCGGCTAATTCCCAAAGTTGGCTTTAAATATAAATATTTTAAAATAATAGTATTAAATTAAATAGAGGTTAATTAAATTAGTAAATACTTACTTTGAATTATATCCAGTTTTTAGAGATCTGCCCAATTTATCAGAAAAGTCTATATTGTCTGAGTTGACAACTTTATCTTTAAAGTGTTTATAAGCTTCAGTTGGAACTAATTTGATACGTTCAATATCTTCATTGTCCTTTATTGAATATTAAAGTTATATTAATTCATATGTTGGAATATTGGTCTTAAGATTTGAATGCATTTATATATTATTTCTGGTTGATTCCACTATATGTTTTATTGGGTATTTTTTGACATACTTTTTAAGTTACTTTTCATGTAATATAAATATTTGTATCCACAAACATAATTAACAGTCAAATAATTCTTAATACCCATTATATTATATAATTCTGCTTTTATATTTGGAGGTTTCAAAAGGCTTCTTTTTAAAGAACAATACTTTTTAATAGTATTGAATAAATAATTAAAAAAATATTATGTATATCATCAAAAATTTACAATAACAAAAAATCTTACAAAAGTAGTAACTTCCCATACACATTCCTACAAATAACAGTTTAATGTATTAAATCTTACCTCTTCTGCATAATCAAGTTGTTGGTCATCTTCTGGCAATTCAAAAGTCTCATAGACATCAGGTTGGTCGTAAGCCTTGAAATAAATAAATAATTTATTATCTTATCCCTGATATTTAAACAGTAAAATTAGCTTAGGGAATAGACATTTTTTTATCATAAATTGTATTTAAATTGTAAACTGAGTTGTTCCAAAATGTAAAATGAGACTTTATACATTTAAAGTTTTAATATACATTAGAATCACTCTAATTCTGTATAAAGTATTAAGTATTTGAAATGTAGCACATATTACTTATTATTCATTAGACATATTTTGTTATACACTTTAACATAGAAAATAGGTTTCCTATTAATTTAATAGTTTTAAAAGTCTAATTTTTAATAAAATATGTAATTTTTTTTTTTTTGTTGTGAAATAGACTATTCAATAGTATACATTTCGCGATTATTATAATATTTTGAACTGTGGGTACATGAAAACTAAAAACCTATACTTACAATTCCACTTAAATGAGCGTATTTTGAATCAACTGCCATCTTAATAATGAATATAGGTTAATAGTGACTATTTACACGTACTACGTGAAATTAAAATATGTGATTCCTGGTTGACAGATATTAGATACTGAATAAATAACTAGTGTGCCCATATACTCAAATATTCCATACACAAGACTTACAACTTACAAGGTATCATAGATATTATAGATAATGGAATAGGTGTTTTCATTATCTACATCTGTGCAAGACTTATTGATATCAGTGGTATCAATATTCAATATCAACACATTTTTGGTGGAACACTTAAAAAAACGCGCGGGCGCAATCTATCTGGTATAATAGTTTGCCCGCAATATATTTATATATTTTTTATTTATACTCGAATATTTCATATATATGTGGAGTTTGCCTCAACAGGCGCTGCTCATGGTCTTATACTAGTGGGCAGTGAGTTGAACTATACATCTTACCGGTACTCTATGATACTATTGATACTGAGTATTGAGTAACATATTATAATATCAAACGTGAAGATATAAAATATAAATAGTATTTATTGAATAATAAACATGTGTATGTATAGATCTAGAGTGCACGGGATACAGGACGTACACATGATCGGGATGTGGAGATCAGATCCCCTTTGTGTATTTTTAATTTTTTAATAATAAGTTCTGTAAGAACGTAAGAAAAATGCATACAATAGCATTCTAAATGATGGTAGATATCAAAAAATAATAGCTATAAATTTGTAACTACAATTACAATTTTTGAAATTTGGGTACTAAGGAAACTTTTCTTCAACCATTTGAATAAGTCTTACAGAAACGTGAAACAAATTATTAGAACTATCAAATAAAATATGTATATATGGTCATAAATCCCAAATTCTAAAAGAGGGCGTGAGACGTGAGTGTCAATAAGATAATATTTTTTAGAAAAATTTTAAAAATATTTTATTATTGTATTATTGTTCACATTTATAAACAAAATTGAGTTATTTTATAGCTAAGAAGCCCCTTCAAAATCAATCATAGTCCCCCAAAATAGTTTGTATATATTCCCTTCCACCTTTATATATGTCAGGGAGCATATACACAGTACATACATGCAAACTATAAAAACCCCCCTCCAAGTTTAAAACTCAAATTGCACCTATGCACATTTTAAGTAAATAACATCTACGAATCTACAATGCTACAATCTCTTCACTATTTGGTAATGATCTCCGAACATTCTATTTAGTATTAGTTACTGGTTGGTATTCTGATATTCATTTATCAATATCTCGATATTCTGTAAGTTACTGCTAACGACTAATTTCCTTAAAATAATTTTTATTTCCAAAAACAATTTCATAACAATGTAATAATAATAATAATTTATTATAATCATATACATATTATTCATAACACAATTGTCAATTTCACAACCAGCGTCAAAAATTATCATTATCATCATTATATGTACTATTAGGCGGCAAAATTAAGTAGACAAATCGATATCGGGTTCATAACAGGGTGCAATATGTTAAAATGCCTCCGTGTCCGCGGCTAGGCTATTCTTTACTCTTTGCCTGAGCTACTTCCAGCTGGTGGCCGAAACCGGCTCATTGGGCATTTCACGATTTCACCCTTTGTCACCGGTGATGGGTCCACCTCCATCGTTGCCACTGGTGTTGGTTCGTAGTATGTTGGTCCGCTGGCGGTTTCCGGGTCCGAAGTTGAAGCCGGTTGCTTGGTTTGCCAATTGCTCTCCGGCCTTTTTTTTCTCCTTCAGCTTTTGGAACTTCTGATGGATTCGTGCTTGTTGTACCTCCGTTTTCACCTTCATCAATGGTATTGAGGGTGGCTCTGACGCCTTGGGTACCTGCGTGGTGCCGGCTCCCCAGGCATCACGGGGTTGGGTCCACTCACAGTTTTTGTCACGGCTTGTTGCTGTGGCGGTTACTTCGCTAACTACACCTGTGACCGGAGAGGAGCCTTGTTCGGTCGCAGCTGTTGTGCTCGCTGGATGTCCGCCGTCCGGTCTGTCCAGCTCTGATGGTATATGGCCGCTTGAACCGAGTTCTGTAGTAGTTGGTGAGTATAGACATCCGGCCCACCACTTTAGTGCTCTATTTTTTGGTTTCGTCCTTGCCGCTCATTGTATGTGGAAAGGATGGTTAGTATACAGTGCAAATTTATTTATTACATTTTCGTAGCTGACTGTTCGTTGTGTCGAACTACCGAACTACGCGTGTGTTTATCGCGCAATTTTTTCCGTATGTACTACGACATTCGTTCACCTCGTTTACATTGTTTGTATATAATATTTTAATATCTAAAGGTTTGGTTACTAACCACTGATTTCCTTCCATATAAAATTAATATATAGAGTACCTATACGCCACATGCTGGGACACTAACTGACTGTAGACTGTAGTGGCCAAAAAGGTTCAAAGATGAGTTACATACGGTTTCACGGGGACTCAACTGCAACAAAATAGAAACGATTGTACAAAAATATGAAAAACTAAATGGTTAACCTAGACATCTGGTTATAGATTAGGTTAAGACTAATAAGACTGTGAACCTAATAAGGGGGTGGTTGAACTTGATACACAGGGGTCAGGGGGCAGTTGAAATAAGCTTATAATTTTTGAAACTTTGATATACTTATTTTATACTAGGTTTTTTACAATATATGTATATAATCATTTTGATATTTCAAACAATTCAAACTACAATTAAATATATATTTTCAACTTGAAGATTAGTATAGGGTCTCCAAAATTTGATGTGACGGGTCTGCAATAACCATTGTCATACAACATATTATAAAACTATAAACTATAAGGTCTATGGTTGTAGTTGATGTATCATGTTACTTACAATTAAAATGAATTGAAAATCCCAATTGGCTAAATGTAATATGAAAAAAATCCACGGTAAATAAAAGAGAATGTTTACCAGTATTTTTAATTCCCGACATACATGCATATCCTCCGTAAAAATAGTTTGTATTTGAATTAAAAATGTTCACTATAAAATATATTCCAAAGTCCAAATCTATCACACTAATATACCGCGCAGGAGAGTGGAGATAGAACTTTAAAAACGTTCTAAGGAATTTTCCTCGGAAAAATGCTAATAAATGTTGTAAATTGAATAAAAATAACAATATATTTTGTAGTTTGTAGATAAACATGAAACAAAAATCGATATTTTCATCTTCAAGGAAAATGTATGAATCATATATAATATGTTTTTGGGTTTTTGCCATTATTTTGCAATTTAGGTATCTTAGATTAAGACGGTTAAGTTATGATACCTAAAATCTTAAGTTAAACTAAAATTATGATACATCCGTTGTTTATTCTGAAGTATTACTATTAACTAATTTACTATACTACTATACATTAACAGCAAAGTAATAATAGGTAAAGACGGTAAAATAACACAAAATAATGATATTTAATCTTACCCAAAATCGGTTAGAATCAGAAAATCAAAATATCTGTACCCAGCCTAAAAACATATGGGTATTATGTTAAAATAATATTTTGCAATCAATTAATTGTAATACAATTGAATTGTTATATTTTAGTTATTTCCCACTCCAAGTTATATGTATACGTTGCAGAGAATTTTTTTTTTATAGTAAAAAGTCAAAAACTTAATTTTCAGTTTCTTGCGTATATGAAATGTAGTACTTAGATTTTATTCATAGTGCCAATAGTACATGTATGTATTGTATCATGAAAAATAACACTTTAAAGACTACGTCATTACTATCTCTATAATATATTACTTTTTTCTTTGTATAATATAAAAATAAGTAGGTTAATAATAATAGTTAAATAATGTTCTGTTTTTTTTTTTTATTCATAAGCTTTTTGTGAATTTTGTCTATGAATAATTATGATTGGTTTGTTACCACGAATATAACACTTATTATTATGGTTTGTATAATATATGAATTTATTGTGGTTAAAGGTTATAAAGCGTCCTGCACTGATAAGTGATAAGAATTAACATGGTTCAATTCGTAATTCGTAAATCGTATTTCATTATTATTATTACATTACTGTACATTTTGGGTTTGTAGTGTTGAACTTTGGATTTAGAACCATTTTGTTCATTTAAGATTTTTAATTTAAAAGTAAATTTTGTGTTGTTTTGATAAATTTTTATACCTTTTTATATTGATACAGTATAACTTATTCCAATATGGAAGATACAAATGTGGAAATGGAAGTAGACGAACCTCAAAATAATGTTTTAGCTACAAATGTTACGGGAAGTGTATCTATATCCTTACATCCATTAGTAATTCTTAATATATCTGAACACTGGACTCGTTTAACAGCTCAAGTTGGAAATTCAGTTCCTTCAATCGGAGCCTTGATTGGTAAACAAAAGGATCGGACTCTTGAAATAATGAACTCGTTTGAATTGTCATATACTGTACTTGAAGATAATGAAACGATGATTATTGATAGAGATTACTACAACTCTAAAGAAGAACAGTTCAAGCAAGTAAGATAAATATTACTATTATGGCACTCAGGTCCTTATTTAATTATATAATTATTGAAATAGGTATTTTGTGACTTGGACTTTCTTGGATGGTACATAACTGGCACTGCTTCTGATAAACCAACATTTCGAGATATTGATGTACATAAGCAAATCATAAATATCGCAGAGAGTCCTATATTTTTGAAAATGGATCCTCATGGTGGACATACTGATCTGCCAGTCAAAGTATATGAATCCATTATTGATATAATGAATGGAGTGCCAAAGATGTTATTTGTTGAATTAACATACACCTTATCCACTGAAGACGCAGAACGTATTGGTGTTGATCATGTTGCACGAATGTCAAGCAATGATGCACAAGAAAATAGTTTAGTTGCTGAAACATTAACCGTTCAATTTAATGCTATTAAGATGCTCCACAGTAGAGTTAAAATGTTACTCCAGTATTTGAAAGAAGTTAAAAGCACTGAGCAATCAGTAAATAATGAGTTATTGAGGTGAATAATTTTAATTTAAGACCTAAGTAAATTTATCAACTATTCATTACTAAAATCTATATTTTGACTAGCTAAAAGGTAATATCTGCTAGAGTATAATTTGGGGATGTGCAGATGAACTAATTGTTGTTGAATCACAACGTGTTCTCTCACTAGACAGAATATAAATAATTTTTTATTTTTCATTAACTATAAATAACCCATAATTTCTCAAATATCTACTTAATCTTTTCAATTAAAAATATTCAGTGGATGTACTAAATAAATAAATAAATAATTCTTTTTGAAGTTTAATGAATTTATTATAAAATAAATAAATACTAAATCTAATTCCATGAATAAATTTTAAAAAGTCAGTGTCAGGCTATAAATATTTGTTACAACAGTTGAGAATATTTATACTATAACCAATTATGATTTCCATGTAAATTAATTAGTTATATTGTATTGCTATATAGTAATTACAGTCTGACTTGTAACAAGGTCTGAGTTTAATTTGGGTAAATCATTTTCTCAGTTAATCAGTATATGTAAAATGTAACTTATGAATGCTTAATTTTAAATAGATATGTATCAATACACTTAAATTTATATAACATACCTAAATACAGGGCTGTCTTTAGGGTGGGGTAACAGGGCCCAGGCCCTGGGCTTCACATTTGAAAAAAGTAGTAAAATTAGTTTTAAAAATTGTTTAATTTTTATTGCATTTAAATTGTATGTTTTATATAATTAGTAAATATCAAATTAACGATATAGATTCAACAAAAAGGTGTTACAAGTATTTTTGCCCTGGGCTTCTCAAATTCTAAGGACAGCCCTGCCTAAATAATTTGTATATTGTACATTTATTAGGAATTTAAGGACCATTTCACCCCTAATATAATATATTAAAATTAATACAGTGACACATGGCCAGGAATTTATTATATGTTTTGATTACAATATCTCTCCAAAACTAGAACACATTGGTTTGTTCATCTGAAATTTTCCTAGTATATCATTGGGATATAATTTCCAAAACTATTAGATATATATGTATACATTTATATTATAAATTATAAAATTTCATAAATAGGTTTAAATAGTAATTCAATTTCATTTTTAAGTTTCATCTAATTTTCTTCTATTGGTTAATTTATTTTTCGTTCCATTGTGTTTAAATGGAATAAAATTGAAATTATGCAGATGTAAATAATATAATACATTTATAATCACATAATATTATGTAATTAGTCTATCACACCTAATATTTTCAATTTAAGAGCTTTTCTGGTATAGAAAGTTGTTAATTCTACTATTATTTTGTCCAATTTCTCTTAAAATATAGTACTAGATATATTAGTTAATTAAAAATGTTTTAATAGTTCTATAAAATATTAAGTATAATAAACAAAATCTTATTTTATTTAGTGTTTATTATAAAACTAATAATAATTAGTAATATTAGCATAATAATAATATTAATAATAATAATAATAAAAAAAAAATACCAATTATGAATCCAATAACAATTAAGTAAATTAAGTTATAAATTATTTGTTTAAAAAATATATTATATTTAAACATTTTCTATTTTCTAGGGAATTCGTTTCTTTGTGTCATCGACTGCCAGTTATGGAATCTGGAGAGTTTTACAGGGATTTGTATACACATTGTAATGATGTAGCACTGATTGCTTACTTGGGAGTATTGACAAAATGTAGTAATGAAGTAAATGATTACTGTAACAAGTTCAATGCACTCTATGATCGCCAAGTGGTTGGTAGAAAAGTTAAGGCTTTGTTTTTATAAATTTTTTTCCATTTAAAATGTTAAAACTTTATGAATCAATATATATAATAATACACATTTATTAATATCTTTTAACTTTTGTAAATCGGTTTAGGTAATCTAAACCAATATTGGAAAAATAAAATAAAAACTAAGACTGTCATAATATTGAATAAATGTACAATTTAAGTGAACTTGTTAATATTTTTATTTATATTTTTATTTTAACACTTATAAAGCTTAGCTCTAAAATTCACAACATCAATATTGTTGTGCATATTCCCTAAATAAGAATAATTTTTAACAAGCTATTAATTTACAAACCCATGTACCAAAATTTTTGAGATCACTCAATCATAGGAATTTAATTTTGTTTTATTTATAAATAGGTTTTAAATAATTATGTTTGAAAAAAAAATATCAGTCAAAAAAAAAATAATATTTATTAAATAAAGCTTGATATGTGGAGCATTTAAGAAAAATAAAAAAGGTGCTTTTTAAATATTTGTCTATATGCTTGTAAAACGCTTGTAAAACTTCAGGTTATTGTCATTTTTATTTTCTAATGATAAAAAACCAGCTTTGGCTTAATTTAAATGAGATTTTTTTTCATATTATAAATTTTAGCAACATTCGAAGGCCTAATTTCTATATATATATATATTTATTTATAAGTATACATTATTATTTAATAATACATAGCTTTTGAAGGACAAGAAAGATCAAGTCCACAATAATTAAAATGAATTCAAGGACCGTCTTCTATAGTACTCTATACCTATTTAGATAAGTGGTATCTCAAAATAAGTAAACTAAAGTTACATCATATGCTTCATTTCCCTAAGTGATAATTAATCACGATTTAGTGGCTTAATAAATAATTAGTAAGGGTTATTTATGGTACGGTTGTCAATGGTTGGTGACAACAACGACTGTAAACTGGTCGATAGAGCATAATATTTTATAGTATGTGGAGACTGCAAGTGTCGATGTGGTATTACTTCACGCACTCCAGGATTTATTAATTCTTCCTAAAAATTATAAGCAAGTTGTTTAAATAAGTTTTTTTAAGTTTTAGTTATTCATTTGTACCTGTAGCGTGAAGACTTCTTCTCAGGATTGAGTTAATTTCATTTTACGACCCGTGATGGTGCCCACCAATGATTTTAATGTAGAACTGATACCTTTTCTTGATATGCCATTTACATTTGGACTACTAATATTGTGACTTATAGATGCATTTGGATTCAATCCTTGAGGATGTGCATCTAAACATTTTTGGTATCGTAACTGAAAAAATAAGAATAAAAATAAAATGTTACCAACGATTAATCATAACACATAATTTGTATGATTTCCATTTCACATACTTTACATGCAGCTTCGATAGTCTTACAAAGTGTTCCGGCCGATGGATCACACTCAAACACATGTGCAATGAACAGATCTTGGGTAGTATGCATTATAAAAGCGCATTGTTTTATATTTTGACCTATTCCCAAAAATGATAAGTACCTTACTCGGCATTCAACCATTTGATCGCCTTCATCCTGAAAATCAACAAATATTATAGATAGATGTGTTCCAGGTATTTTTGAACATATTTTGCATTACAGTATCTTGTTGTATGGTAATCATTGAAGGTGCTACAGCTACTGTAACTGTTTGGGGTACTGATGTTGGAGAATTTTCCAACGCGACTATCGCGTCATTTAGTACATCCATTCCGGATGCCTTGCTTACTTCAATTGAACCTAAGTAAGTAGCTCGAATGACTTTTCGCGGTTCTTCCATCGGCGTAGGGAATGATTGATCTTTAAAAATTATATTGCACAATTACATAATGGAATAATTTAAAAACACGTATCGTATATACTCAAGTTAGTGGTTGCAGAGTAACTGCCTCGGTAACTTCTACGTTTGCGATATTCCAATGGAAGGTTTGTCGGTCTAACTGGCTGATTCATTTTTGTCGCAGTATCTATGTAACGGTATTATTTAGTTGCCGTTTAAAAATTAAATAACATGATATAATACGTACTTATATCTGTGGATCTAGAAATGTTTTGCTGGAGGCTGCGTTCGATCATGATTTTTTTACAAATGTCTCTAAGAGTGTTAGCAATTGTACGAGCAGGCATGTCACATCTGAACACATGGCACATGTGTCTGCGGGTTATTCTGTCACGAGCTACGTATGCAAAATCTCTGAAAAATAATTTTGTTAGTTCAATTTATCTAATGTCATTAACAATATATTACTTATATTTTATTATTATTATTAAATAATATACATTAATATTACCTTTCCCTGTAGGTAATGCATTGAAAAAACAACAATGGATTATAAAAACAATACATTATTAATAAAGACAATAATATAAATATGATATCAATGGCTAACAAACCTGCCATTGTCTCGTCCAACTCCCCATACTCGTATTGTGTGTATGGGTTGTGTATTCAACATTGTGAGATTCTCTGGATCTATTAATTTCAACGCTCCTTCATCCAAATCCATAAAGAGGTCTTTTCCCTGATTATTAATTTAAACAAAATTATATTTATATTATAACAGTTGAGTATATAAGTATTGGTATAGGTACTTACGTCCCCCCATCGTCCGACATTATCAATAAAGTCGTTACGCCCGAGTGATAGATCAACAATACACTTGTTTACAGCTTTGCTACTTCTTTCTGGGGTTAAATCATCTTCACAAATTTCTACCCATCCCAAAGAACGTACAGCAAATCGTATACCTTTGTTTTCGTTTTCGATTCGAGCTGGATAACTTCTTCGTCTAAAGCACAGTATAATTTTGGTGAGATAAACGTTGATAGGTATGTTTTAAAGACTACTATTTTATTTAATATTTTACTTATAAGCCATGTCTTCTTTTCTATTCTTTTGGTAACAAAGATTTTCAAGAGCTGAGCTCGTCGTACTTCTAGTCACTGAACTTACTAACCCTCCGGTGTTATTTTGAAAACTATTCAATACCTTAAACAATATTGATACCTACATTATATTATATACCTATAGTTCTAATAAATATTTTTAAATGTTAAGTTAATACAATCTGTATACGAAGATTATATATTTTAGATTAACTTGTTAACAAGTTATAATTAAAATAATTTATTGCTATTTTATTCATTGCCATTTAATATACATAATTGATTAAATTATAATATAATAATTTACCTATTAATAGGTATTTAATATTTTAATTTATTTTGTCATTACCGATTCTGCATCTTTGACCAATGGTGTTTTTGGTTCATTTTTACCACTGTATTCAGGAGGTTCCCTTTGAATTGTCCCGCTTTTAATATGCCAATAATAAGGACCATCATTATCTAAAATTATATTAATTCAATATAGCTCATTAAAATAAGAACTTAAAATAATTATTGTACGTACCTTCGTGTTTTTCCCAACCGGCTGGTAATTCATCGGTGCATTCGTGTGAATTATTTTTCATCGGTACTGCATACAAATCATTATTCAAATCACCTTGTATATGTTGTATATCCAAGTTAATATTAGATGTTTCCTTTTGTTTGTTTAAAGATAGAGTATTGGGTGGCGTGCGTTTTTCGTTTATACTATAATATAGGTAGGTTATATAGTTTATTTGAACATAAATAAAAAAAATATATAGCATGTACATTGCACATTATATAATCATAATATATTATTAAACGTCTATAATTAATTCATTAAATAAACTTACTTCCCGCTTTTACATTTTGTTTGCTCAGATTCTTCGATTAAATCTGGTTTTACGTATGACACTTGCATTTGGTTGCTTTGATGGTTTTGGTTACTAAGATTTGTTAAATCATGTTGATTTGTAATATTCATGTCTCTTGTTACGTTACGATTTAAATTTGTATTCCTGTAAAATAATCACATGATTTTCTGTAGTTCTAAACTTCAATTTTAATGTTATTAATTATTTCGAATCTATTAAATATATTACCAATTTTTTCCCGTCTGTCCCAACACGTCCACGCCCATTGATCCCAAATCTAATGATTTGTACCGTTTTCTGTTAATGTTGTCTGTGTTAATATTACATACTGTATCAAATTCACGACATAAAAGCTCTGAATATAATATACAATCATCATTTAAATTGAATCCAGCTGGAGAGTCGGTAGCTGATGTTAGATTTGAGTTCAATGCATCATCCAGGGCTAAGTGGCCTGTGCCAGCAAGATGATAATTTGGATTCTCGTAACTCAAACGACCGTTTTCTAAAAAAAAAAAAAACATAGTATTTTTAAATTATAATTTGAAACATAGTCATAATTCACAATACATATTCATTTTTATAATACATCTTTAGCTTAATACTTACTAGCTATAATATAGTATAATATTACAAATTAAGATATATATTCATTTTGCACAGATCTAGACTATTATTTTTTGACAAATTATAATATAATATGTTCTTTTGAAAATTTTTATTTTAATATTAGTTATATTATAAGTACTTAAATAATTTATTTTTTAAATGAATATAACTCAATTAAAGGATTCTTTACTTGGATATAATTTTAAATTTAAATTCTTTATTCTAAACAAATTCGATAATATGTAAATTTTCTCTAATATTAACTATAAATAAACTGTAGTAAGAATCCTGTATGTAGATTTTTCATGTTATGTTTGTAATAGAGACAAGACACGCAGGTGTAGCATCCTCTTAACCGTTAATAATTCAAATATAGGTACATATTTGCACATGTGTAGGTACTAGGTACACATAAATGTTTTCATTAATGAATACTGAATACGAAATATTGAATAATACTAAAAAGTAAACAATTGTTTATAATGATAAATACATTTGAGAGAATTTTATAATTCAACAATTACCCACCAACTTATGAATAATTTGACAAGTTAATTAAATGAAACAACTAACTATATTTAGTATAAATTTAAAATAATATTTTGTTATACCTTGTAATAGCTACTAGCTAATTGGTAGGTATCCTTAAAATATTCAACAAAAGTGCATTAATTATTGTAGCCTGTAAGTTTATTATTCGAAGTTATTTTCATCATTGAATTGTGATGTTTATAAAAAAATAACTATCTATTATTTGAGACTAAAGAATAAATAATAAACAAAACATTAGTTTTAAAAATATAAAAAAATCTATTTTAAAATAAAAATAAGCCATAATTAATTTTTGAGTTTATATCGATCTTATAAATAAAATATAATTTATTAAATCACTTATATATAAAAAAAAAATACGCACCCACAATTACTTGAACATGGTCCATTATTAAAAACATAATAAATTACTTTGTTATGGTAAACTAAATAAAGAAAATATATTATGTGTAGTACAACTACTGTAGTCATGTGTAGTAATCATGCGCATAGCAAACTAGCTGGCTCGCCGCTATATAGTAGAGATGACTCATAACGCTCGAATATAAAAATCGATATATATATGGGGTACCTACTCCCGGATGAATAATATACAGTTTCTCAAAAAAAATGCTGATATTAAATATGAGTAAGAAATGTATTATACACTGTGATAAAAAATTCTTACTGATCATTTTTTTTAAATGAATATAACGAATATCTATTATTTGTATCCAACGCTTTCATGAATACGATTAATTTTTAATTTCAAGAAACATGCGCGTTGTACTATTGAAGAAATAACCGTGTACAAAACATTAGTGTATAAATGAGTAAAAAAGTGAGTTAACTTGAAAATTCCGAAATTCGATCGATGTGCAGAAATGTTTTATATAATGTATTTTTAATTTTTACTATTTTGGTAATCTAATATAAGTGTATAATGATATACATTATGAAGTCAGTTTTTTAAAACTGACCAAAAGGGTAGGGTGGTTTTCGTCTATATGGCTAAACCTAAAGTTTGTTTAAAACATCCTTTCGCCAAAAAAAAAAAAATGATCATATACATGACGTTTATATCATAATAATGGTATTTCTCAGATTTCATAAAACAACCTATATCCCTAAAATTATAGTCTATTTACTTAGTCATTTACTACTACTTATCACTTATGTATAGTGTAACAATATAAATTACAATAATTAAATAGAAAGGAAAATGTCAACAATTATTTTTTTGAATAATTAATAAAATGTATTATCATTAAAAATGAATAATGATCTCTTTTAAATGCATTTCATAAAAAATAATAAGTTATAAAATAATTACCGAGCAAATTGTCGTCTTCAACGACTGTAGCAGTCATCATCGGATATAGAGACGACAACAACGTAGCGTATGGACTTCGATTTGGGGATCTAATTATTTCACCACACAACATACCATTCGTGTTCTGACCTCAAATTACGCACCCTAAATAACACAAATTAGTAAATACGTAATTAACATAATATATTAATATTAAATTAACTAATACTATATAGCGTTCAAAAACAATTCTTATTATAAACACTTCGTGCGGAAATATAGTTGTAGTTGTTATATAATATGTCAAATTTTCTATTGAAATAAGTTAGCAAACGATATTTTAATTTGTGTTTGATCAATAAAGCATGTTTTTAATAAATATAATTAACTATAGTAATGTTTTTTCGTTTGTATTTATAACTAATTCACAATGCACCTATTCAAATAAAAACGGATTTACTTAATATTCGATGCTTAATATATTTTGTTAAACTGCTATACGAGATAGTCATTACCTATTATTTATACTATAATATTTATGATGATTTTTTTCATCCTTTTCAGGACACATTTGAACGTTAGATGAATATATTATAATATACGATAAACTTTTCACAATAATTCATATAACATTATATTTCAACCAACTTTTGTAAAAGTTATAACGCTTATTGAATATTTGATGGGCAAAATAACTATATTAACTTTAAGTTTCAACTATCTACTATAACATAAATTATTTTTTATTTTTTTTTTTTTGTTCGAAACGCCAATTTATTTTAAACCGTACTGTTGGTATCTATGTATTGTACAAATACAATTCAGTCAAACACAATCATACAGTTCAAAAACAAACCTTTATAAATCTAATTATGAAAAAAATCATGAAATCATAATGCACCAGTACAATGACGATTGCAGCTTTGAAATGAGTTTACAGGGCGAGGGCGTGAAATGTGTGAAATGTTAAGACGGCCGACGGGACGTATTCATTTCCTCCATCCTACCGGCAATATTGATTGGGTCTGAGCGACCATTTTTGGCGCCACAAAGGCTGCACTTTATTACACTAGTATTGCGTGGCGGTCCGAAATTAAAAAAGACATATAGACTTGTTGGAGCCAAGTGCATTATTCAAATCAGTAAACTAAAATTAATAAGTTATTTGTATTTTGTGGAAACACTGGAACCATTGAATATGCACAATACTATTATTATAGTTAACGATTATTATTGTGGGCATTTTTGTTCATTATTATGCATCGAAAACTTGATAATAGATAATATTATAGTGTTACAGTTACCTACGCTATATCTAAGGCATCGAAGCGTACATATTTTATACGTTTGAATATACTTAATATATATTAAGTATATAATTATAATGATGTCGTATATAGTATATTCGGGATAATATTAACGATAACTTTTGTCTTTGTATTTAATTTTATTGCATTATAATTTATGCTAAAAAATGAAACTATGCAATAACTTACCGTGTCTATCTGTAACAGAAATCTTTATTATTTTATAAACATATATGTATATGTTCAATGATATTTAGTTTAATATTTATACATATTTATTACCGAATAATTATAAAACAAGATTATTATAACAATAGACAGTCATATAGACAACTTAGTACTTTTCGAGTTAATGTGATTTTAATATTAAATCTATTTATTAATATTAAAAATACCTTTGTAATCGTTATCTCATCAATTATAAATATTATAGATATATATTTATGATAGATTTAATATTGATAATTATTTTATTATTTATAATATGATTTTTTACAAAATACACAAGGTTGAAGGTTATTGAAATATTAAGTTTTATTACGCTAATTTTTACTACACCGAATTACATAAACAATCACTAACAGCTAATGGTCCTTTAAATATGATTTATTGGTCCATTAAATGTTAGTGAACCATAAAATAAATAATTATGTTATATAACTCGGCACTAGTATATTTAAAATAAATAAAAATGATGAAAATAAATTACGATGATAAAATGTAACACTTTGGTGAAGAGCTTAAAACCAATATAACTAATATACGTATAATATAATATTCATAGGTGTATTACATGGCCACGAAAGTTACTATTTACATATTATACTCACAAAATATATCTTTCGACAGGATTCGGATTTCGGATGATTTATAGCCTTGAAATAGAAGTTACAAAACTAGCGTTCGACTGTCACCGCAGCGCCGAAATGACAAACAAAGTAAGAAACGAGAACCCAGCTGTTGGTCATTAAAGGTTAGTCAGGCGCAGGACGCAACAATACAAACATGGCCGACACTAGAGGGTATCGATTATTTTTCCTGTGCTTGCACACGCACACATACATATACACAGACGCTCGACGAGAAGTTAATTTTAAAACGGAATCGAACTAGGTTTCGATACGTTTAAATGCTTAAAATAATACAGAAAACGATATAGATAGATACTCGTAACATGTTTGAATAATATCGTAGAACTATATATTGTAGGGATAGAATTGGGGCAAAAAATAGCACTATACTAGCATTACGAAAAACGATTTTAGCGCACCGGTCGTACCACCACCACGTTCCAGTTCCTCACGAGTAAAAACGTTTGCGTTCATAACTCGCGTAGAGTCTGCAAAATATCTAAAATACTATTTCACTCTACACGTTTTATAAACTTATCGCCATATTGATTCATTTTTTAATAATTGTGTATTATTTTGAATAACTTTCATGACGTACATATATTATGTACACTTAACTAAAACCACACCTAGTTTAACTTATTTATAAACATTTCGTATTATTTTATCTGCCGTCAAAGGTCGAGTATTTCAAAAAGCGCGTTTAGATCGAAAAAGCTTTTAGCGATTAAACAAACAATCATACTTACGCCAGTAGGTTAGTATAATATTTACTTCCGTATTATGATAATATTATAATTACGTTTTGCGTGTAGTGTTTTTATAGATGTATTATCATTATTTTTTCATTTATACTAAAACGTCAACGCAATACTGTCTTTTTTATACATATAATAAATATCGCTTCAGTGTTATAATAGCCAATGAGAATTATCCATAAGTATAGTTATTACCCAAGTATAAGACACCTATGTATGCTGTATACATAATAATATTCATGGAACTTACGGCTTTGGAAAATATTTTTGAAGGGAAAATGACTTTTGACACATTGGAGCTAAAGGCAGTATTCGTATCGCACTAAACACACAAAAAAAAGAAAGAAAAAAGTTGCACAGCAGAAAAATTAACCGCGTGGAACTCACAACATTTAATCCAGAATCGAATCGGCGAATGACGAGACCATAGGAATAAAAGACCGCGCGCACTCAGTCTCCTGATAAGGAAATAACGACCCGGCCACTGCGGCGGTGCACATGATAACGGTACCCTGGATGACCTCGTGTGTCTGTCAACTTATTGTGTATATACAATATAATGTGCCTACTGCAGTTTGTATAGGTGGAGTGTAGACTACACCACCTTTATTCGTCTGAAACAACGAAATCACTTGTAAGAAACAATAACGCGAATCCGATTGCAATTGGTTTGCGAACAGGATAAAATATACTTGTTTGTATTAAATGTACAATATCATATGAAATATCATTGAACATTTCATTGTCGGTTTGAAGAATATCCACGTGATAATATTGTATTTAAGCTGGAGAATTAAAATATAATAGTTGTCTACAACTTCTTTTATTAAGAAGCAAAAATTGCTTTTTAATAAATTTTTTTTTTTTAATTTTCTCTTTAAACTAACTACTAAATATTTTCGTCATTTCTAATGAAAATAAATTCAATATTTTTGTCTCTATAAATAATTTTATAAATTAATTTGAAAATATTAAAAGTTTATTCACATATTAGGCGTATTTAGTAAATAAATAACTTAACTGTTTAAATTAAATTCACATTACTGGAAGAAAACACTAATTTAAATAAACTAAATTATTGTCCCATTTAACATTAGGATTTAATTACTAAGAAATATCGAAGACAATAATTATTATGCACTAATTAGTATAGTATGTAGCATTGGTTATATTGGCATATTTACGCCACTGTCCTCGTCCTTTGGTATACATAATATAATATACTCGTATTATATTGCATGTATTGTAATGACTAATGGAAGATTATTTTCATTGTAATAATTCTTTATTTTCAATTATTTCTTTTTTAAAAGTATAAAACACGTGAAATTTTAACATTCTATATCATCTTTATTTTTTTTCACTTCGCATGTGTGCTAAATGCTGATAATACCTCAATTTTTATTGATTTTTTTAAGTGGCACCCTATATTTTTAATTATATGATCAGAAGTTAGGTTAGTGTCGTCCCTATATAGAGCAATTTACAGGACGTGAAATGACAAATTCAATATATACTATTAAATTATACATTTATTAAAATAAATAATAATAATTATACAGTGAAAAAGCTAAATACTGCAGCTATAAAACACTCTCAGCCGTTGAAATGTTGTCAGATATTTGTTGGTTTCGGCTATTTCCAGGTGTTCGTAAGGGTAGGTTTCACTGATTGAACATACATAAATAGCTTTGAGTGACAACTTTCTGAGAGTGCATTCAAACGTTTTCGTTGGCAAAGTTCAGCAGTGATCTCCAGGACACGACTTATTACTATAATATTACTATTTATTTTACATATTTAATAAAGTGTACTTAAATATATAATCCAAACACATAGAATATAAGTTGATTCTTTAACTTTAAAGATAAACATTAATTTATTCTAAAAGCATTAATTACGAACGATAATAATTAAATAACATACAACACCCCGCATGTAACTTTCGGAAATGTTTTTTTTTCACAAGGGCTGAAAATATTTAGGAAATATACAAAGGTAGAATTTAAAAAAATAAATACAAATTATATGTATTTATAACTGACTTGTTATACTAGATTCTAGAATAAAGAAGTTGAAGTGCATAGTGGGGTACTTAAGATTTTTCAAAAGTACGGTATCCAAAAACAATTTAAAATATTTCTATAAAAATATCGTCGTTACTTACTAAGTTTTAAAAATAATTATATTAATAAATACAATTTGAATGATTTTTTTCTGTTAATTATTATCTATGAATAATAGTAAACTGGATAGTATTGTATCAATTAAATAATAGTATAAAAAAAAGCTTTGAAAAATGATATATCACCCATGTCACGCCCAGTAAATATGTCACTGGCATTGCATAATATATAACGTATACTCATTTGGATGGTATTATTTTAAATAAACTAATCAATTATTATTGTCGCTTTGTTGACTGTATAATGTTTATCCATGCATAGGTAGTTTATTGATATAATGATAAGTGTATATATATATATAATATAAGATCTATGTAAAAATGTTGTGGAAAATACTATGTAGTTATATTAGTTTTCAATAGGTATAATTGACTCGAAATGACGAAATGTCGTAATTTTATGGGAGCAAGAGGATCCCACTCGAAATTTGGATTAGGTATATTTACAATTATTTTTATTACAAATTGATATGAATTATATGATTCAATAAATATTGTATTGAATAAAAATTGTATTTATGATGTTTTTTTATTCGTAATATCAAAGTAAGTACATAATAATTAAGAGAAACACGTAATAATCACAAAACCAAATTCAAATCAACTTTACATAACCTATCATAGTACTCCCTCTCCTTCTCTAACTTCAGGAAACAGAATATTTTCATAGTAAATTTTACGTTAATATTATATAAATACATATATCTGTAGATAAATGCAATAAATATATTAATTTTAGATTCTGAGCGGAGCGATGAATCATGAATGAATTGATTTTACAGTTCATACTTCATTATTATTTATTAAAGTTACTATCTGTACGATTGTAGTTAGAGTGTTAGGTCTTCATAGAACTATATAATATAGTATATATATTAATACATAGTATTTTATGACTAATTAAGTAGATATGATAGGTATATCATATATAACATGTACCTATTTTAGATATTGAATATTCATGCTGCGTGGAATTTATAGGCATTTAGGTAAACTTTACTTATTATTGGGTAATTTATTTGTGCTCGTACAATGCGTAATATACATGGTTTTTGGGTAATTTTTTAGGAAAATGGCTTTTTTTTTTTAATAATAACTAACAATTGACAAACTTATTTATTTATTACCTAATCGGATAAGGGTGATTATGTGTTTAGGTATGTTATAATTAAAGAATGTACACATTTTTTTATACAAATACCTGGGCGATTATATTATAACTATTATGAGCAACTATGCGATCATGCGAGTATGAAGTATTTATTTAAATTAATAGTCTTCCAAGTGTATTGAAATAGGTGAATATAGGCTGTATAGTGTAAAATATTATCAGTACGTGAAAATGCTGCCCGCGCACTCGAAAGCACATTATTTCAATATATTTCTTCAACTTGCACTAATTTATTATTATCTCTTTGATTATTTTAATTTTTATCAAAGAATTATATTAAAAATTTTATTTTTAACACATAATAATATATTGTAGATATACTGATGTCGTTAAGTATAATAATAATATTATATACTTTTATATGTAATACTTATCACATTTTGTGAAATGTATTATAATTGCACATTTCAAATAATACGCAATTCACTTCTATAATCGAATTTTAATGTAATTATTAATGTCATAAAAAATATCATTATATATTATTTTTTACATTAAATTTTAAGATCGTAAATATGCACCTATTACATATATAAATTTTAAAAATAATAAACAATACATTGCTGTATAAAGCATATATTTTTGTATTTGCTTCTATTTTATTTTTATTACTATTAATGACAATATTTAACATGTTATTTATTTGTAATGGCAAAACACGCCGTTATAATAATAAGTATGTGAATAGATTAGTGATATAAATAACTTAAAATTAACTTAAATATTTTGTGAAGGAATATTATAATTTATAAAAAAAGTAGAGAGTTTAAAGTCTCTATAGAATTGATATTTTTCAAATTACGACAAAATAACTAAATGCATTTGAGGAAAATTGTTTAATTTTTCGTTATAATGATTAGTCTATTGTAAAAAGTTGAACTACAAACGCTTATAATGAAGTAGTTGAAATGAATTTTTGATATTTTTAAATTCTTTTATAAAAAAAATAATATAATTTTTAATAAACCTTGTATACTCAATTATTAACATTTTTGATTAATAACACTAACATACGTACAATTTTAAAACCAATTTTCTCGTTTCACTAAGAATTTAAAATACAATTGTTATAAATGTTCATAAAAATTAACTTTATATTTTAGAATTATAAAAAATAAATAAACAAGAATCATAACAAAATTATATAGAAATAAACATTTTATTTTATAAGGAGTGTTGAAATATAGGAAAGCTGTATTATTAAAGTCGGAGGAAGAAAATGAGATTAGGAAACACGTGTAGATGATTCAATAAGTGATCTGAAACTTAATGTTAATCTAGCCAATAAAAAGGAGCAATCATGCAGTCACGCTAGACAGGATGTCTGCGTAGTCCATTTGCAATCTATCAAGCCATAACTATAAGATAGTATATTAAAGAATATAGGAGTATATTTTTATAAATGTACATATATAAAAATAAACATAGGCAATAAATTTCACGAACGTCGAAAAGAAACCTAATAACAAACACGACAAAAATATAAAAAAAGAATCTTCATATCTAGACATATACATCCAGTTATCATGAATCAGTTAGGAAGAATAGGATCCTAAATTATACATTTTTCTTATATATATTCGAGACATTTACAATCATTGCGTTTCTAGAGTGTACATTTTAGACGTTTATTATACGGTACTATGTTGATTTTAAATACGCATATAGGTACATAACTTATTCATACAAATTTACACATACGAAAACATATACATATAATAATTAGGTATACTCAAAAGTAATTTATGGTTTTAATAATGAGTATAACTCAATATATGAACTTTACCTAGGTAATATCTACGAATTATACATTATCACGTTTCTATTTCAATAAGGATGTTTTATCCTTATGCGTAATATGCAAAACAATAAAGAGGTATAAATATTACGTTATAGTTGCTTAAAAAAGACAAAACAAAAATATACTCTATATTTTATAATTCATTATAAGTAGTCTATTTTTAAATCAATATTTAATTATTTTTTTTTTTTTTAATAATGTTTGTACAAATAAGTATACATAGTTTTTCTTATATCTACAAAATTATAAATATATAGGTAAATTTTTAATATTCGCAAATCATTTATTTCGCTACATTTTTATAAATTATTGTGAATAAATATATCGTTTGATGTTTAGAATTTTGATTAAATTAGCGTGTTCATGACTGAATAATAAAAGAGCGTTTAGCCGTTGGGGCTATGCCTGTATGAATGTATATTATGTTCTATAAGTTGTTAAATAGATTAATTCCGTCTTTAATAGTCACTGTGTTGTTCATTTAACTAATCTAATTCAAATTAATTAGTTTATTTAGTGTTGCCGCTGTAGAAAATCAAATTAAGATTTTTTAATTATTTTATTGGAGAGTTCAAACAGAAGCAAGAATGATTTTTCTATTGTTGAAAGATATCTATCGATATTTGGAAAAGATTTATTATATATATATAATTTATATTATTTTAAACATTTTTGATACTATTTGTTGTTTGTAAAGGGAAAAAAGTAGACTTTGGAACATAAAGTTTAAATAGAGCTATAGAGCCATATTTTGTTCGTTTGTTAAGAGGCCACGAGGGTCTTTATTAAAACAAAAATATACCTATACATAAATAGCTGCTTCTAAATAACATCGATAAATTAAAAAATTTTAAAAACAAAATGTTATATCTTATATATTATGTACTTCCTATTGTGTAGTTGTGCGTGTGTTCGACGGACAAAGTATTTTAAACATACTTGTTAGTGTGTTTACTTAAAAGTACCAGCTACAATAATAAATAATAATATTTATATATATCTTTTATACACAATTCATAAAATATTTATATATTTGGTAGGTATGTACTAGGTAATAAGTATATTTTATTCACGCGTATGTCACATTGTAACATTCAACGTTAGTTTAAAATATGAATATATCATCATAGTATAGGCACAAATAGGAGTGGTTATTATAGTGGCTTGAGAGTTGGGGGAACAGTATTCCCCTAATAATTTGGCCAACCAACTGAGTAGGTACTATAGATTTAATTTCTTATAATCGGGTCATATTATTTAATAATATGAGCACTCCAGATTTTTTTCTAACGATGAAAGAACGTACGTGTCTTAGATAAAAATTAAAAAGTCAATAAACGTGTCGAATACTTGGATAGGCACCTATTCTAGTTTATAATATTGTGCAATTTTAAAACAAGTGCGTTAATATAATAATAAATAAATTATATGAATATTCTTTTTTTTATGAATGATTAATAATAAAATATGAACTTTAAATAGTCTAATCGGGTAAACTGTCTATATTTTGTTAAGTTGTTATCATTTGACATTTATATATTATAGTGACACCATTATTTTTAAGAATATATACATACTTTACCTACATTGTAAATATACCTATTTTAAATAATGGCCCGGGCACCAAGTATTCAACAATCGCAGTAGGTATAGATTTTAATTTTAATCATGCATCAATCTACCAAAGTACAAATTAAACAATAATATAGGTCATTATTCATTTATAATATACACTTCTATAATTCTATAAAATATGCAAATGTTAGGTTGTTAAAACAATAACCAAGTAATAAATATCATATTACTAAATACAATTATTAATCTAAGTCTTACAACAATTTTTCTTATTTTCAAATACCTTTGAGTTTATATGAGCGATAATATACTACGCGGTTATGTTAGTTGGAGTGTTGGGTACTTAACTGCAGTTATAAATTTATGGATGTACAGGTATAATGGAATATAGTTATATATTTGTAATATTTTGTATAGCACCTATATTATATTAGATATAAGTTGTTATTTTTTATAGGTAGATAGATACTAGTTTGTGCTATATATTTGATGATATAGGTATACTTATACTGAATATATTAACTATATAATATAATGTCATATAGTAATTTAGTTATATAAATGTATACAATATTCAATATATTTTTTACAATATATATAAGATAATAGTATTGTTATTTGTTATTATTTCACACAAATAGATTTATTATGTGTATTTCTGTGTTTAATGAGATTTACTGTAACTGAATAAAAAATGAATTTAAAATAATTCTTAAATTTTTAATAGCTATCTAATCATACAATTCATAAATAATTATAACAATAAACAAAATTATAGACTTTTAATTAAAAAAATATAAAATTTCAATGTTGTACATAATATATTTAAAGAAAAAAACCGCCCCCTATGATAGATGATTTATTAGTTATAAATGTCAGTAAATATTAGGAACTTTAATTATAATTCTTAAGATTTTTTCAGTAGATATATTGATTTAATAATAACAGCTATTATCTATAAAACTGTTAACTTTTTCGGAAACATCTTTACTGTTTATTTTCGTTTTTTTTAAGTAATTAATTATTATAAATTAATAAGTATATGTATACAGAGGAGTGTAACATAAATTCCAACTATCTCTATATATTTGTACTCATAGAAGTAGAACTGCCACGGAATAGAGTGAATAGAGGAAACAAGAACATTCAATAATTTTATGATAATAGTTTTCTAAAAATATTTTATTTAGGTATGGTATGTTGAACGCTACTTATTATTCTTTTATATTTAATTTGTAGGAAGTTTCAGTATGAATATTATATAGATACACAATAATATATAATATATTGTCTAGATTAATATACATAGTACACCCACCTATATGGTGGCTAATACGTATTAGGTAGTAGGACTAGTGTCTAGTTGGAGTACTTACGGCGCCAATGTGTGTATATTTTGATTTCCAAGGCTGGTTAAGTTATTTTGAAACTATAGTTTGAATTTAATTAATTAGAAAGAAGAATAAGATGGGTTAAAAAATAACATTAAATTCTTTGTAAGCAAATCTAGGAGTGTATTGTTAAACAACAATGAGACGTGTTTTAAAATAAATGTTATTTTGATATGTTTATTATATTGTTTTCTTATATAAAGAAATGAAAGAAATGCTTTAAAAGTTTCAAATAACTTAATTAATCGATTAGAAATGTCATCCGGTTGGTATTTTAAATACAATATTTTTTAATTAGTTTTCTATGAGGAAAAATTATTGAATAATATACATAATCAAGTTATTTTTTTTTTTAATGGAGTTTTCAACGAATTCGATATCATGTTAAAATTTAAAAAATAGGCTACGCAGTTGGGTTAAGTAAAATGTAAAATCGATTGTTTTGTTTAATAAGGCACCTATTAAGAATTAAAGACTAAGGTCTAACGCTTATTACAACTTACAAGCGACAAATCTAATAATACTGTACCTATTACGTTATTCAAACATTTCCAAATATAACTAAAAATTTTGTCAAAAATGGTTAAACTTCCAATTTATGATACTTGAAAATATAAAATCAATTTTAAATAATATATAGTATTAGATTAATAAAGTTTTATCGCAAATTGCAAAATATGTAAAACTCGTTGTGCATCAAAAACAGTTAGTTGTCAGTTGCTAAATTTTAAAAAGAAAACTGTGACCGATTCAGGTCTAATTATTATTTACCTATAAGTATCAAGTAAATAATCATGCAAGAGTTAGTTATACCTACTTATCGCTCGGATACCAAGGTTATCTAGATACACATTGCCGAGTATTTAATAATAGTATATAACTAAATAACTTCCAATTTTATTCATATATATAAATGTATAATTTATCCCCGCACGGTATACAAAATACTCATGTCATATTTAAATTGAATGCAACCTTGCAATGGTTCCTAGTAATCTGGTGTCACTTCGCCATAACCACCCTATATTTTAATAAATATTATCACGAGGCGATAAGACATATTGATGATATACTTATTATACTTATATGTCATAGGAAATCGAAACTCATAACTATAATATAGTAGGCTTAATCTGAGGAATATTCCTAAGATAGATAGATAGTTGGGCAGTATTTACAAGGGAAGATTAGAGAGATATATCTCCCCCTTTGACCACCTTTTTTTTTGATATTTTTATATGGTTATAATTATGTTTTTTTCCATTTATTAGTTTATTAATAGGTAATAAAATGCGAGACGTTTGGCATCGACAATTTTAGTCATATCTTCTCCCTTAAATAAATCCTAAATACACTACTGTAATCGAGAATCTATCGTGAATATTTCTACAATTGTATATTATTTTATTTTCTCAAATAAGAATTTTTTTATTTTTTGTCATGTTTTGGGACCTAGGTACCTGTTGGTTTTACCTCTCACGGATACATTTGGTTTTCTGGAAACAATTTTTCTTTTAAAAAACTAGAAACAAGTTTCATCAAATGGGTAACTGATCACTTCGGTAGCAAACTAGCAAGTGGTTTGCGAAATATATTTTAGAGAGCTAATTTTTACATTTTCTCATATATTCATGTCGGAAAGTTTCAAAAATATAGTATGTTATCAACGGTACTAATGTACTGTTATGGTAGTATAATTATCCTTTTACTAATTATTAAACGTTATTAATATATGGATAACATATTTTATGTTTCAATTGGCAATAATTTAATTTAATCACTCGGCGACTTTATCTATTATGTAAAGTGTATAGATTTATATTTTAAATTTCGATAAAATATTCCTTAGAAACTTCCAAGGTTCTGGTCAAAAGAAAAATGTCCTCACTTTTATTATACGGATGTCGGATACGGGATAGTATACATTATACTATATCGAAACACCTGCCGAGAATATTATCCGCCTCTATGCTAAAATTCAATTATATACAGTCCGTTGGTAACGCGTATGCCGCGTAATTCACATTTTCAAAAACCCGTCGGTAGATGGCGCGCGCGATTGGCAAAGACGTCGGCCGGCAGAGCAAGGAATGAAGGAAATAAAAATGTTTTAAAAAATACCTCCGTACCTCGCGAACGTGTCCACGCATCATCATCCAGCCGCCGCCCGACCGCCGACCGTTCGTTCAGTTTCGGCACTACTCGGCGTCACCACAGTCGGACCGGTACGTCCGTCGTCGTGCTTCATACCTCGAGTTTCTATATTATTTTACTGGTATATTGTAATAATTATTATTTGTAACCGACGACAGTTTTTTTTGCTTCATTTCGCCGAGCGTGTGTAGGGTGTCGTTTTTCGCCGTTTCTGATAGTGAAAAATATAAGAATGTGTTAAAAATTACAGTTATGTTTTTAATATTAATAACAATGCCATAAAATAACATGATATGCCGCTACGTGAGGAGGTACCCCACACCTGTGCCATGTCAATAATATTGATAACGGTTTGATAAAGAAGAGTATCGGAACGTCAAATATTTTTATGACCGTTTTATTGTTGTACTAAGAGCTGTTGTTGTTTTCGAGTTAAATATCATAATCTCCAATTGACCGTCCCGGATCCCTGACGCTGGACAGTCGGACCATTAGCAAAGCCGTCACGGTTATCGTTCAACGACGCTTTGCGCACCAGGTAATTATGATAATCTTAGAAAAAATTACCTACTAGGTGTGTATTTCGATATGTACATATATCTAACACAATATCCGCTACTGTGTAATTTATTAATGAGTGTAGAGACACGATTTCAGTCCAAAACCCTGTATGCGAACACTGCTATTAATATTGGTTATAGTTATATGTAGGTATAGTTTTTTTTATTATTATTATTATTACGTGACCCGAAAAAACGATAACGATGTATTATAAAAAATACCTGGTAACTGATTTATGAGCGGAAAACTTATAAATCGTTTTAAACATGAAAAATTGGCTTAAAACTTATAGATAGTACTATCTAATTGTTAATTTTGGTTGGAAAGAGAATAATATTTGTTACTATTAACAAAAAGTATATCATCCATAAAAAATACCTGAGATTTTTTTTTTTAATTTATGCATACATTTCACATTGATCTGAGGCAAATTAGGATTAATTAAATTGTGTAAAAAATTGGTAGTGCATTTATAAAATCATAATAAGTAAAATACCGCTTAAATAATATAAATATTGAATAGTTAAAATTATAACTAAAAGATTATTTAAAAATAAAAATAAAAATAAGTACAATAGCTTATTTTTTGGTCATTCTTGTCACTTTAACTTTATACATAATCCCAATGAGGTGGTAATTAAACAATTGAGCAAAAATAATTTCAATTTGGTATGTTAAATATTACTTAGTGTAGAAAATAAAAAATACTGCCCATTTGAGAATATGTATATTTTAATCGATTTAACTATGTAAAAATTGGATTACTTGTTTGATTATGAATATATTTTTTAATCTAAATATGTATTCACTATTCTATTTGCACTGTTGTTCCATTTAGTCGTAATTCAACAATATGTCTCGACTTGTTAAAAGAACACTATCCAGTAGTTGAATTAAAATATAAAAACAAATTGTTTGTGTTAATACTACATTTAATTCATTATCTTCATAACTATATTTAAGTTTTTATTTCAATGATACTGATTATAAATGTGTTATTATGGTTAAGATTTATTTTGGAAAATAATGTTCACTTTTTTACTTAAGATATAATATGATTTGACCATTTAATTTGAGGTACATTACTCATCCGTAAAATTAAAAATTTAGAATTGATTTAGTTAAATTGATGTTCATGTGAAATAGTTAGGTACCTAATGTTCTAATATATATTCTAGAACTTAACCTTTTAAATTATATCTTTATCGTGAATGCTAGTTAGGTACTTACTTCAAAATCTCCAAAAACTTTAATTACATTGGAATGTATGCACAGGTGTACATAAGCAAATAATTGAAGTATAACTAAGTATGAATGTATAAAGAAGAGTGTGTGCTTTGCAGTATATATAATTAGTATATTAATAAATAATAATCATTTAATATTTGAATTTTAATATTATTTATTAAAATACTCGTATTTATACTATTGTGTTTAGTGTGATGTATCATATTATATACTTAATAAACTATTTTTAAATTTTATTAGAATAAAAAACAACCTGTTTACCTGTATAATATTTAATTATTATTATGACTATCCTGGATTAGCGTTAATAATATGTAATTTTGATAAATATTCTCTTTCAAACAAAAATTATAGGTAGTTAACATATAGGTAAACATGATTTATATTAAATTTAGATATTAAAAATTATTTATAATTTATTACTTAGTATCTAGAAAATATTATATTGTTTATACTAAACATTATATAACTAAAATTAATTGTACTTATACTTATGATTTATGAATCTATTATGATTAATTTCCCATATAATTATGATAATTAATACATTGCTTGAATATTAAATAAAATGATTAAAGATTAAACAAAATCTTAATTGATTCAATTTTAATAACCCTTTTAAAGTAAATTTTAAATTAATTAATTTGGGAATTTTACAGTTATAATTTCTTAATAATTAGTTAATAACTAACTGTAACATTAACTATTTGTATAATATTAGTTTTACTTCTATTATATTTAAAATTTAAATAATCATTATTATGTGTATGCTTTTGAAAACAATCAATAAGGTCAACACTGGCTTGTAAAAAAGAAGACCTACAAAACTTTTGCCAATTGAAAGGGTATCCCATATTTATAGTTGACTTGTGTAAGACCATACTTAAACTTTCTAGGCTGATAAAAAAAATGTATATAACAACCATATCACATTAACCCTAGTTATTTGTATTAGCCATTGCTGATGAAGACTTAGTGTCTTAGTCCAAATGTTATAGGTAGTCATTGAAATAAAAATGAACATTGTTATCATTAATTGGTACCTTGGTACCAATATAGTTATTAACACGTATAATATCATCAATTAATTGATCTGTATTAGCACATTTTTTTTTTATATTGATATAAGAAGAGGCCTCTTCATATACACTAGACTGGGTGTGGCCTAGAGGGTCAAGGACCAAATATGCTGCAAGCTAATCAACATTCCACCGAGGATCATATATGATAATATTCTTCCTAAATACTATTGATATTATCCAATTTCTAATAAATTAAACTAATGTTATAAAGTTAAACATTTATTTAATTAATAAGTAATATTAATTAATATTTATTACATTTCTCTAGGAAAATACTATTTATTTGTTTTTTGTTTATATTTATTCGACTTTACTATTTAGTAATCACATAAAATAACAAATAAAATAATTATATGTAAATTCTTTTTAATTATTTACTAGATTTTAATTAAAAAAAAAAGTTTAAATTTTGAACTCTAAAAAACTGGTATTTTATGCTTAAGATTAGTTAGTTATATTTTATATAAATACATAGCTTAGTGAGTTCATGACTTGTGAATCATGTGGCCATGTATATAAAATTTAATTCTATTATTTTTAGTGGTCCCAAAGGCCAAGACCCCGAAGGTATAATTAATTTTTGAAATCAATAGTTGTTTTTGTAATAACTTACTTTTCCAAATTTTTTTTTTTTTTTTATTTTTCATAATATTTGGTAAATAACTGGTATATTATTATATCACAACATATTTTGTTTAACAAAATATATTTCAATTAGGGTTATTATAATTTATAAGGTATCACTAATTATTATTTTTACTTCTGTTTCCCTATTACGAATACGATTTCTTCCCCCTACTTTTGTATTCATGAAAACCGAAAAGTACGTTTTATTATATAACATAATATTAATATATATTGGGTTTGGTTTTGAATCTTATTTTTTTTCATTTTTGATTCCTACAGTTGACAATTATTATTATGTTAGTTCTTCTTATCTAATTACATTATTTTCGTGAAATTTTTATTGTCATAAGATTTCCATAAATAAATGGTTTTATCTTTCATAGAAATATTATTTTTATTTGTAAAAGTCAGAAAAATACTTCTTAATACGTTTAATGATAGTCTTTGTACGAATTAGAATATTTTTTATAATTAATAACAGAAATAACGTCTTTTTTTATTTTACAATTTATCATAAATTGACTAAATATTCAATTTAATTTATATTTACCTAATTTTGGTGTTGGTATAAGTTTCTTTTCGAATTTTAAAATAGGTATTTTAATCCTGCTATTAAAGGTGAGCATTAATTATAAATCAAAAATCTCCATTTACATGGGAGGTATAATGTATTCTAATGTACTACATTTACATTTCCGTTATTATTTATATTTTATTATGACTTATGATATAGATATATATTACATTATATAATACCGATATACTTTGTTAGTTTGTTACCATTTCAATTTTCGTATTATATTTAACAACGGTATGTTTGTTTTCTCACGGTGCATTCCATTCCGTTGAGTTTTCTTTAATGTCTATCCAATGAATTATTAGTTAACGATGTTTATCTGAACTCTACAGGGAAAAAATATTGAGTTTTAGTTATGTTGTAATTGTTTTGTATTGTAATGTTTGATTTTTCGTAATTCCTATAATAATGATATGGATAATATGTACTATAAAATATAGATATTAGATACATATATTTTTAAAACTATGATTTTTATGAAGTTGGATCATTTAATGTATTGTTCTTATAGTTATTGATAATAAAGTTTTACAGCGTCATTGTTTATATAATACTTTTAAAAATATTGAAAAGTGTTGGTCTTTGGTCGTTATTGAATTTATTTTATAAATTAACAATAAATTTAATCTTTCGTATTTACATTAACCTATATTTCCGATTCCGGCTGCAATATATATATATTAACGTGTATGTGTAATATATATATTATATAATAGTTTTTGCAAGAGTTTGATGTTTGTGTACATCAGTACATCCCATTAATATTTAACACTGACCTACGTAAATTAACCGGAATATAAATAATGCCTCCCTCTTAGTGGCTATAATAGTATGGCTTGCTGGCCAGTTCTCTACCTATATTATGTTAATTTATATTAGTAAATACACAAATTATATCATTTTCAATAAACTTGTTATTTAAATAGCTGTTGTTGCACCTATGTACTACATAACTATAGGTACCTAATAATACTATATGTAGGTTGCCAGGTTGTTGATGACTTTTCGACTGTAACAAAGTTATAATTTATTCACGAATTTACAATTGTGTAAAAAAATAGGAGCGTGAATTGTGATAATCGTACTAACAACTATATGATTATTAAGTACTACCTATAGTAGTAGGTGGCGTCACGTAGTTTGTAAAATATACATTTAGCGCACTACTAATAAGATGTTCTGGTACTACAGCATTACGAGTACCAATACGCAAAGAAGTATCGTATAACATAATGCTGACGGTATATGTAAGTTGGCCGTAAAATTATTTTATAAATTGAATCTAATATTATGTTAAGATATCGTAACGTCATTTTGATTAGGTTTATTTTTGATACACTCGTGGGTATCTATGTTATAAATCATAATAGATGGTCGTTTTGTTTATTTAAATCGAACTCAGGCGTTCAAATTTCAATTCGATACCTATTTTATATGTATAAACGTGCGTAATATTTATTATATTATGCGATAGTGTCCAGTAAACGTACATTACACGACGTAGGTAGGTAACCTCCCGTCTGTCCGGTCGTGAACATTGATATCGTATTTAATAGTATTAAATATTAATAAATAAAAACTTATTATTCTCGCGCCGTTCAATATTATATTAAAAACGTATCAGCAATACCGTCAAGTTACGAACATTATTATTATATTGTGTTCGTCCTACCGCAATGTCTCCGGTCGTCATCGTTTTCGTACTTGGTGGGGATGAATGGAATATGCCATCACAATATTTCGTGCGGAGAAAAGCTACTGTACCCGTACCGCATAATAAATTAATAATATTAACGGTCTAATTGCCAAATGACATCATTCGTTATGATGATGATGATGATGATATTGTGTGTTATGTACTTATGTATTACCATATAGGGAAAACGATTTGATATTTAAGCTAGTCAAACGGCCAAGAATATTTTAACACACGTGTATCAATAATGAATAATACCACCTATTGATTCCTTTAAGGTGTTCGACGTTCGTTACAAATTACAATTATTGTATTATTATACGTTGTTATGCTCACCGTTGTTTATATAGGTACATAAAGAAACACGAACAGTAGTACCTATGGTATATTACAGAGGTTACATCTTCGGTTAATGTAATTTCATGTTTTTTTTTTAATAATTTTTAAAAGTATACTAATACAATTCGAGCACGAACAATAAAATAATAAATAAAAAAACCTCGTAAAACACTAAATAACTGCGAGATGTAAATAAATGTTGAAATGTTTTAAAATTTAAAATTAATAATTTTATATTGAACCCAACATCTACATATAATATAATATAATTACTCCACTTCACTGTTAAAACTTAAGATTTAATTTTGTCATATTTTAATAATTTATCATTATAAGTGGTTAATAACTGCATAATAATTGTTTATCCCTCATTGTATACATGTATGTGGTATGTTCTTTGGAAATGATTAATTTTATATTGAAGTAACTAATAATGACTTGCTATCAGTTTCAAGTACTTTGAATCATATGTTATTTAGATAATGCATTAATTAAACATATTTTTGTGTCTAGATAAATATCAGTAAAAATGTCACATCACAGTGATGACAATATGTTAATAGCAAGTAGTGATTCGTTTTGGGAACCTGGAAATCACAAACGT
Organism: Rhopalosiphum nymphaeae; assembly: GCA_036289425.1. Lineage (NCBI taxonomy): Eukaryota > Metazoa > Arthropoda > Insecta > Hemiptera > Aphididae > Rhopalosiphum > Rhopalosiphum nymphaeae. Next base: position 677,608 of record JAZAQC010000034.1, on the reverse strand, counting down.
ACGACTAAACGTATCGAAGATGGCTATCGGTTATGCAATGATCTTATTACTCTCATACAAGAAAGATCAGATATTGAAAAAGCATACTCCAAGAGCTTAAAAGGATGGTCAAAGAAATGGAACGAAATTATTGAAAAAGGTCCAGAATATGGAACGACAGAAGCAGCTTGGAAGGGTGTATTAGTTGAAGCTGATAGACTTTGTGATTTGCACATAAGAGTCAAAGATGACTTGTGTAATGATATAATGCAACAAGTAAAGACGTGGCAAAAAGACAACTATCATAAGGTTTGCACATCAGTACATTTTTATCATATACATAATTTGTTTTTTTTACTTGATTATATTAGTAATATTAATTTAATACAAAAATAAAATATGACGGTACATTTTTATGCGCTATTACTCATTCAATTTATATTGTTTGCTTTAGACTGTTTTACATATAAAAGAACGAAAAGAAATGGAAGAATCATTTAAAAAAGCTCAAAAACCTTGGTGTAAACTGTTGACCAAGGTTAACAAAACAAAAAATGAGTACCATATTGCATGTAAAGCAGAAAAATCAGCATCAAATCAAGAACGAAATGCATCTGCTGACAGTTCCTTATCTATGGATCAAGTAAAAATTATAACTTGATATTTTATTATTCGACTAATTAATAATATATTTAATTAAAGCTCAAAATCTGACTTTATAATTATTTAGGTGAAAAAAATGCAAGATCGTGTAGCTAAATCGAAAGAAGAAGTGCAGAAAGCCAAAGAAAAGTATGAAATGGCTCTACAAGAATTAAATGCATACAATCCAAAATACATGGAAGATATGACAGTTGTATTTGACCGATGCCAAGAAACAGAAGCTAGAAGATTACAGTTTTTCAAAGATACCCTGTTTACAATACACAAGTGTCTAAATGTTTCTCAAGACCCTGTGTAAGATATGATAAATGTATTTATTTTGATTCCAAATTTAGTAAATTCTTTTTTATTAATTAGATTACCACAGATTTATGAAGAGTTTTATCATACTATCAATAATGCTGATCATGAGAAAGATTTACGGTGGTGGTCAAATAACCACGGTGTCAATATGGCTATGAATTGGCCCTTATTTGAGGTTTGTAAAATTACAAAACAATTAGTATTATTGTTTGGTTATTTTAACTGTAGCGAGCCATTTGTGATTTATTTACTAGATGTATATATTATTTTTTTTTTGGTTTCGCCTTGATTTAATTTTTGATAATAACTGTAGTTAAGTCAAAAAACTAATTTGTGTGCATGTGTGTTGTCGTGTTATTCTTCTATAGGATTATATAGAAGAATTCCGGGATATATCCAAGGGAAAAATCAAAGAATCTATACCTGCTGGAACAATAACATTAATCAATCAACGATCAGTCGGCGAAGATTTGCATGTAAATGTTAGTGTGCATTTTTTTCAATTTTTTGTTTACTTATTATGTATTAGTTAGATTATTATTAGCATATGATACTAATATTATATTACTTAAATCTTTATTAATATTGTTAACTTGCTTTTCTTTTTTTTTTTTTTTAATATATTTGATTTATTGATATATATTTTTTTTATGATCTTTTTAGGATTTACATTCATCTCATCCAAAAGTAAATAGCAAAAAGCAAACTGTTGCATTATCACGATCAGATGATAGTACTGACGATCATAAGCAATCTACAGAAAAATCAAATGGAACAAAATCACATCCAATAACGTGAGTTACTTTTAAAATATATATTTCAATTAAGCAAAACAATTGTTATTCTTTATAAATGACACCTAAACGTCGTGTCATTTAGATTCCTAATGAAGGGGCCGTGCACCGGACCTTACATACCTGTGTTAATCGGTAAGATCGATTACACATGTTCCATATTTCCTTTTGTATTTAGAAATTCCTTTAAATTTGTAATATCATTAGATAAAGTTAAAAAACCTTACATTTTATGTTATTGGTATAATTCTATTTTTGTTAAATTAGTGGTTACTTTCCTGATTATTATTATTTATGTTTTTATTATAACTTTTTATAAATTTAATAGCAATGGAGCGTCAAACAGCCAAACACCGGACTCAAACCCTTTTGAGGAGGAGGAATGGGATGAAGAAGAAGGAGTTGGTCCCGATGGTGCGCTTGTGGACAACGGTGAACCCGGTGTACCTGTAAAAGCACTGTATGATTATGAGGGTGCTGAAGCTGATGAGCTTAGTTTTAAACAAGGTAAAAATAAATAATTTCAAGAATAAATTGAATAGATTATTTATTTATAAATTAATTATAATTACATTTTTTTTATTTTATAGGAGAGTTATTTGAAAAATTAGAAGATGAAGATGAACAAGGCTGGTGCAAGGGACGTAAGGATGGTCGAGTTGGATTATACCCAGCCAATTATGTAGAATCAGTATCATAAACAGAATGATTAGTTTTAAATATCAAATAGTATGTATAATATTTAAAAATGAAAACAATAATGACGTATATGGACTATGTACTATGTCTGTTCCTCTGCCAAAAAAAAGATGTTGTGATCCAATTAATATTTTTGGAGTATTGGTTGTTTTTAATTTAAATTGTTTGTTTATTTATATTTATTTAATGAAAAAAAGTTTATTGTTATATTGAGGGAACAATTGGTAGATAGAAACAGATATTTTTATTTGAAACAATTTTTTTTTCTTAATACTCCATTAATTTTAATAATAATTTATATACTGGCATTGTCTACTCTTATCAAATGTATACTAGAGAAATGTGTTAATAGTTACATATCTACTTGAACAGCATTTAATTAAAATCAGTAATTTATTATTATTATTATTATTATTATTATAATTATTTACACAAAGGAGTGATCAACGCATTGAAAGTATATTATAAATCAAGATTTTATGGATCAAATCAAAATCTGAATCAATAAATTGAATAAAATGAATAGGACAAACAATTTTACTAAATACTTTTTAGTATAATACATAAAGAACAATTAAACAATTGAAAGTGTTTAATTACTTTATTATTGAGCCAGATAAAACATGTAGTTGAAAATATTAGTCAATATTTAACTTGATTTCAATTAAATTATTTATTTCCATTTTGTTATGTTACTAATTTTATTAAAATACAATAGTATCTGTTACTACATGGATGATAGACTATTGTTATTTTCTTAATGGAAATGTATTATTGGTAATAAATTGTTGTTAATTGTATTTTTTAAAGAAACATTTACTAATAATACTTATTAATTATTATTATACAAATATTAATTTTGCCATTAGATTGTAAAAAAAATACTCTGTTAACTATTTAATATTTTTTTAGTTATGTTTTGTACATAGAATATAATATTAAATATAATATTACTAGCATTGATTCATGTATGATTTAATTTTAATTAATTAATTAAATTTTGTCACATGTATTAATGTAAAATTAATTAAAATTAATACTAAAGGTGATTTAAGAAAGTATCAAGTTCAAAGACAAAATATACAATACAAATAAAAACTGAAAAAACTTATTGAAATTCTAAACAGTATATTATTGTTGATAATGGAAAATTATAATAAAAAGAATATGTAACTGTTTGTTTAAATTAAATAAAAAAAAGCTCATTTTGTCCTAGGTTCAAAAATATTATGTAACAATATAATTCTTTAATGATACATTTCAAAGTTTGTTTCCCTATTGTATATTAGGAAATAATACAAAGGAAATAGAAATAATTTTTGCTATATTTTTTTTTATAGTAGATATATTTTATGCTGTTTGTATTTTATTTTATAATCAATAGTAGTTGTTTACTTTATAAATAAAACAAAAAAAATATTGCGAATTTTTCCCATAACAAACTTAAATTTTGATTATCTTTTAAATATTTAATTTTAATAAAGTAAAAATATATACATATATAAAAACAAAACAAGAACCAGAAAACTTGCAAAAATAGGTAGTTTTTGTAAAGTTATTTATAAACATTGTGTGTGCATTTATTTAATTAAATATGTGGACATAATATAATTTATCTTTCGATAATATTTCTATACACCAAACATCATTAAACATTTTTAATATCTCTTATATGTTTTTTTGATACATTAGTGCAGTAATTAATCTCATTTGATTGAAAGAAAATTACTACTGTTGTACCCTTGATGTAAGGATATTAAGAAAAAATATGTAAACATTATTGGTATATGATCATTTTTACAATAATTTATTAATGAAAATTGACCAGTTGTGAAATTAAACAATTGTCAAGAATTGTTGAGTGGATAAAGTACTTGCATGTGTTGTTTTGTTCATTTATAACATACAAATATATTTATCAGATTCTAACTACCATTTATTTATATTTGTTAACATTCGTCAAATTTTTAGCGGAGAATATAAATTGAGCTCAACTATAATTAATAGCCCAGTAAGTTTGTTCTAGTATTCATTATAAATTTACTGTAGTGAGAATTAGATACATGTGTATTTTTGTTGAAAGATGGGCATTAACTAGTTTTAGTTAATTTTCTAATTAACTTAAGAACTTAACTGCATACACTATTACTACATAGTTATATTGGCTGTTGAAATAATTTTGATTTTTCTGTTTATTTAAAAATCAAAAATATTTTTAGCTTTGTTGTTTTATTCATTAAATTACTTTATACATGTATTTGAAGTAATCTAATACTTTAGTAATAGTTATAATACTATAATTTTTGTTATTAATTGATAAAAAAAATGTTTATTTCTCACTAAAAATGTTGTATTTACTTCAATTTCAATAATTGTATTAACTTTCTAATATTGTGTGGCATTCAAAGGCTACTACACATGTGGGTACAATATCCTTTTAATGTTAAAAATTTATGAATTATGATTATCACTGAAAGCATTCCGGTAAGTTTATCTTGTATACACGTACAAATAAAATTTAAATATGTAACAGTGTAATTTGCAACTCATATTTTATTCCAAGGTCATAGGTATAACTTGATTATGAACAAATGGTAAGCAATGTAGTACAATCAGAATAAAAATTTGCTGTGATTTTTTTATTATTATTATTTGTCCGTAGTATAGATTAGATTAGATAAAACCTCAAAGCTGAAACACGCAGACCACAAGTTAACTCACGTATTACGGATTGTTAATTCTTGATTATACTCAATTAAAAAAAAAAATTCTTAGGAAAAATGTTTCTTATATTGGTGCTCTATTATCCTCTATAATATTACCATTGTAATTTAATTTGTTCTAGATTTTAATTTTTATAAGTAATGAACATATACATAAATAAATTTAGAAAAGAAAAAATATTTAAAATTAAATAATAAATTATTCTTATTTAGTCATGTCAAAAACAAATAATTTTTGAAAACATTTTGGTGTACCTGGATGGAGGGATTGAACTTAACCCTAGATTTTAAAATTCAATAACTGAGCACTACACTTTGCATAATATGTTTGTAGTTTATAATAAGTGTTTGAATTAGGAAAAAATTAATAGAGCAATGAGAGTATAAAAAAATGTGCGTATCTGAATATTTAAATTAAATGTCTTATTGATTAGGATATAATTAGGAAGAGTATAATAGATATTTTTTTAAACAAAAAAGATTGTCTTTCTTCAAATATTCATTCTTATACACAATATTTGAAAATATGTAATATTTTACAAAATATATTTAATATCAGTCTTACTTTATATGTTATATACATGCATGGATCATGCGTTCATGTGCTTGGTAAATTTATAGTACTTCGTTGAAATCAAAACTGAGTAAACTTCTAATTTATTTACCATATCATAAAATTATATTAACTTCTAGTACCAACCTACACAAACTGCATAAAATCTATTCATCATGAACTTTATATATACTTACTATTTATTTTAATTCATGCTTTGCAACGGAACATCTTAATAATACTCAATATTATAATATTGGAATATTTATATTTAATTGGTTTATAGAAGTATAGAAATATAGTTTATAGAAATATCACATCATAAGATTATAACGAGATTTATTCTTTTACCTCGTTTAATTAAATGAAGAAATTCAATAAATTATCTTAATTATTACATTTTGTTTTCTAGTTTTACTAAATAGTTAAAATATTATATAAAGCACTTAAACCCTGTCAAAATAGTAGGTACCTATATAATATAAATAGTAAATAATTACAAAACTTAAATGAATAAATTACATTGTAATTGAGCATTTCCTACAAAACATTTATATTGTAGTATAAATATAAAAAAATCACCGTGTACAACAATGCATACCAAAACAAATAAACCGATAAAAAAAAAAAGATCAATAGTTTAATAGTTACCCCCTAAACATTGTTTTTTTTTTTTTAATTTATAAAAACGTGTATAACCAAATAACATAAATCCCCAACAACATGTTAAACAGACCACAGGTAAAAATATGTTTCCTGCCATTGTTTCATGTATTCTAGGAAAGGGCGCATCATTGGACCAACCAACGGCACAGAGTTAACAAACCAGTGTAGGAATAAACGGATATGTTTTTCTGAATAGTTCTCAAAGAATGGTGATCTCACAATATACATGGCCAAATTTAATGATCGTTTTGATAACACCAAACGTTGCTGAGGTGTTAGATTTTTTAAAGACTTTAATCTCTGCAAACTAAAACACAGAAAAATAATAATTACAATCAAAACATTTTGTTTAAGTCAAATATTTGCAAATACTGTTCATCAGTTAACACAACTATTACCTAATATATTCAATTGTAATGGAAATCAACCAAGGCTTCCATGATTGCTCACCAAAAACACACATACTGCCTAAATGAACGATTGGTTTCATTATATACATTGTCTGAAATAATAAATAATAAAACATTTAAAACCTTCACTATTGTCGAGCAAATAGTTTCAGAGTATTTTTTTAGATTTAAATTAATAATAATTAAAAAAAAAAACTAAAAAATTCAAGGTATGAAAATAAGTATTATTACACAGCAGAGTGAATTAACTAGTCTTTTTTATTTCAATTATTTTACTATTTTATTTTTAATATTCCCAAACATGCATGGAAATAAAATAATATGTGTTTTTATATTGAAGTTGATTTTAGAGCTATTAAGTACTATTTGATATAAGTTTATACTGTATATAGTAGTTATCTTAAATGATTATCAAATGTCACCATAGTTTGTTACGTATGTGTATTATAATACTAAACTTCAACCGAAGTCGATCACTGTTGTTTTTGAAATATGAAAATACATATTAAATATATATTTAAGAAATATTTATTTATTTTTGTGCTTTAATCCCACTTTTAGGTATAAAAGCATAAATAGTGACCTAGGTAACCTTTTTGTTGGTTGACTGCAATTTAAACGTAATTTTAGATTTTAACCACAACTATAAGTAAACACCGATTATTATTATTCATTGGTTCTTTTGAGCCATAAATACAATTGTGAATTAATTTTATATAATTTTGCATGTTATTGAATATTTCCTATTCTCGAATCCACAAAAGTATATGTATATTTCAAGCTTTTTTAGTGCATTTAAATCACAGCTCTGATTATTATTGTAATAAGTCCCCCATGTACAATCGAAGTGGGTGTAGGTAATGATTAAAAGCTGTACAAGACTAAACTCTAAAACCTCTCTCCGAAAATAGAATCTTGCAGCCTATGTCAGACTATCATAAATTTATAACTATCAATGATGATAATAATATAAGAATCATGTATTGCACTAAGTAGTACCTCCGCCACGATGTGTCTGTCACTCAGAGTCCTGCCGGGAATGCCACCGAGCCTGTCTGCCCTCGGTGGAGCTTCCCATGTGCGTCGGTTCATTGGAGGGGCTGAAAACGGAAACAGTTTAGTATTGAGAGCGTCATCGATCACGTCGCTCCGAGCCGGATCGAAACCGAACGGAGTATGAGAAATCACAACGATATGATTTGGCAACAGCATATTTTATTCGTATTACCGTTGTCCAGTTTGCGGATGGTCCGTCCCGACGGCAGCGTTATGACACCGTCGACAGTGTCGTTACATTTGAGTCCCACAGATTTTCGATCCAAAGGTTGTATAGGAGGCGATTCGAGTATGTGGAGCTTGTGCACGTGCAACAGGTACAGACGTGCCATGCATCTGTAAAATAAGTCGTGACGAAAAGCGTTAGTAAAACAATACTAGCGTTTATAATCAATGGTAAAACGAATACAAATATAAAATATTTTTTAAACATAAGTTATTAATTAATTTTTTATTTATGGTGTACTATACAACCCGCAGAGACACAATATTAAACTGTTTCGACGTGGTTCATTTTTCTATACTTTTATAATAATATGGTTTAATTTAGTGTATCTCGCCTAATAATTACTGTATTGTTTCGGCGTTTCCAATAATATTTCACAACGAAACAATAAACAATAATTAATAGCTGTTATAGTCATAGCAATATAATTATAATATAATATTGGGCTTGTTTTTTTGTGCGAACTACGAGTCAAATTATTCGAAACGGAGCTACTTGACTACCGAGCAGACACATACACGGAAAGTCGAAAAACCATTTCGAGGATGAGTGAGGTTAATTAATGTTTATAAATTACAACTTTAAAGTTATAATATTATATAAACATAATAAGTTTTCGTATAACATTTTTTTTTTGAGGGGGGGAGTTAAGCCCCAGCAACTCTCAATACGTACCAACTGTGTGTCCTTTTGCATACACACTATGGTAAGATATATATATATATATATATATAATATAGGATAAGTCGGTTAAGTTCGATCTCTACGAGAGACCAGAATGATTTAAAAATAGCAGACTATAGCTGATATCGTAACAAAAATATTATAATGTAATGCTTATTTAAATATTAAGACAAATTACATATCAATACTAAATAACATACACATGAACTGTTAGACAAATGACAATAATTGTAGGTCTCAATTATAAATATCGATATCTAATAACGAGTCAATTTTGAACCATCGTCGACATTTTTATGAAAGTTACCTTATTTGTTAATAATTTAAACAGGCTAAGATGTAGTTATATAATATTATGTTGTAGGTTGTAGGTGTGTACAAAAATTGAATAATATGCTAGGCGTGAGCGTAAGAACGAATATATTATTCTATTCTGTGATATTATCGAATAGATATAGTAAAAAAGAATATTCATAACATTTGGTAGATACATCAGTTGATGTACACCTAAAACCAAAACGACTACCTACAATTGTCTAATGTACGAATAATTAAGAATACTTCAAAAATAATATATTTTTAAAACGAAATTCGACAACATTAAGACACATGTTAATACATAAATAGTATACATAATATAAATATCCATCCCACGTGACGTGCCGATCATAATCATAACCGAACAGTGTTGTATTGTTAGTTGTAAGCGGTAGTATATTAGTATCATTCGGAACGCTCTGTACACGGTACGCGCTGACAACGTTTTAGATAAGACGAACAATTTAATCAACCGGTTACAACTAACAAGTTGCAATCAGAACAGTTTTGAATACAATTATCAAAACCGTGAATATTGAATTTTGATTAATAGGCAAGTTATTGAATTACAATTTGTGGTGACCATGTGGTAATAATTAATTATATACCTATACATTATTTTAATTGACTAACGAAAAAACTATAACAAAAAAAAAAAAAAATTGGAGAACTATTAATGTTTAACTTTGATCTGCACAGGTGATTTAGGCTATTAAAATCGAAAGCTAATAAGAAATTGATAAAACCAAACATAACACAGTGAAAACCAACAGTGGTCAGTCTTCATATTGATAGAATACAAATCATAATCAACAACGGACACTAAAAATGGCATCTTTTATTAAGTGGTACAGATTTTACAGCCACACATATCCAATACGGACCAATCTCGTTCAAACAGGTATGTAACTAGTGTACGACTGTGTATAAATATAATTATTACTGTCATTACATATGTTAGGTATATTGTTTGGTCTCGGAGACTTAATGGCTCAGAGTGTAGTAGAAAAGCGTAAACCCGATGAAATCGATTGGTTACGTACTGTTCGCTATGCATCTATTGGGTGTGCAGTCGGACCAACACTTACTATGTGGTATAAATCATTGGACAGATTAGGAACTAAAAACACTATACCAATAATAGCTAAAAAAATATTAGTTGACCAAACGATTGCATCACCAATTATTAATGGAGCTGTAATGATAATGAGCAGAGTGTTCAGTGGTGACGAATGGCCACAAATTCAAAATAAATTAGAAGATAACTATGTGAAAGTTATGCTTACTAGTTACTTGGTAAATATGTTTAATGCAATTTATTTTTAAATAATTTATCCTACAATTGTTTTTTTTTATAGATTTGGCCAGCTGTACAGACATTTAATTTCTCCATTGTTCCACAACAATACAGGGTTCTAACAGTACAAATAGTTTCATTAGCTTGGAATACTTATCTTTCATTTATGAGTGTTGGTGGTGAAAAATCAAAATAACCATAATATCAAAAAATATATATTAATGCATCTAAGGATGTATAATTCTGTTTATAAATTTAAATTTCTAAGTATATTTTATGTATCATTTGTTGTTTGAAATATATATAAATATAAAATTTTTTTTAATATGAATCTAATATTTTTTTATATTCTTAATGTGGAAAACTATGAACATTTAGTTTTGATTTAAGTTGTATCTTATCATTTATGTTATTAATAAAATTGATTAAATCTTTAATATTTTTTTTTTGTGTACAAATTAAATTGAATCATGTAGGTATGTAGAAATATGAAATAATTTCAACAGCATGAATTATACAGCTAAGAACTCTGTATCTACAGAAAACCATAACAATCATACAGATCCCTATAATTAATTATAGACCTTACTTGAAACAAAGAAACTATGTCTAAGAGGTAAATAAAAAATAGTAAGCTTAATAATCGAATAGGTAATTACTTTACAGTCTGCAAGAGTACGATAATAATCCACCGTCCTTTGTTGCCCCATAATTTTTTAGCAGATACTTCTATGAACACTTCGATATAATCCACAGTAGTAATAAACCGCTTGATATTTTCAGAGCTAAATAATTTTTTTTCTCCTTTATCACTAACTGATGCAGGGTTAGGTTTGGCAGTACTCAGTATAATTTGATCATTGAATAGCATCATGAAGTTGGACATGGAGTATATGAGCTCAGACAGCAATGTCGAGTTGTTGATTCGACCTGCAATCATGCGCTAAGCTATAGTGAACAATATTGGATTACACGACTTATAAACAAAATACCAGCTAAAAAGTATGATATCCATTTTATTGAAGCTTCTAGATCTGTTGTCCGTTCTGGATGTGCACTGACCCAGTTGACATAATGTTTATATAGAACTCTTAACGTGGGTATAGATAAATTTTCCATTTTATATTAATTTAGTCGTTCGGCAGCCGGTTATGTTGGCGAAAAACGTAATCAGCAAAATACAAAGGAATGTAAAATGTAATTCACAGTACGAATCGTATATTGTTATTGTACATTTTTTTGAATCTATCTGGTTGACGTTGTTGATTATATAGTACGTGCATGAAGTTAGCAATATAGCCAGTTATTATTGATAAGGAAATCTCATATCAGCGATGGCCGATAGGTACGATGAGTTGCCTATAGTATGCCCCTGACCAAAATTATGCACGCATGGAAATCCCAGCCAAATATTATTATTTAGTTATAATATTTTATAAATTAAGTTCTAGCTAACAATTGTCCGTTTTTTAAAGGTGAAGCGAATAAATTCAAAAAAATTAAAATGATTTTTTAGTATTTTATTATAACTTTCAAAGGTAGGTATTTGATATAATAGACTCGTGTTATAATAAATTAATTTTTTTATAGTTGTTTTTACTGAAAAAAATTTATGTCCTATTGTATGTTATACCTTCTTGATGTTATGAAATTACTTGTAGATAATTTTAAATTTATCGCTGGATAACAAACCTTTATGGTTAAAATTCAGTTTTATTAATTATGTCACATGTTTCAAATGTAATATTTTATTATATTTATAGTGATTGAATTTAATGAAATCTTTTTTCTTAGAAACACAACAACGAAAAACATTTGACTAAAGATTTACATGCATTAAACGAGGTACGTTTTAATATCATATTGTATGATAATAATAATGTATAATAAAGAAATGAAGGACTTTTATTATTTAAATGTCAGTTGCGTCAATGCGAAGTGTGTACCCTAGTAAGCTATATACCCAGCCACCACCTGTGGATAATCAGACGACCGATAAACTATTTCTGACTGAATTAGATACATTGAAAAATAAATCGAATAAATTATTGGACGATAATTAATAGTCTTTGATGGACAAGAAAGGCGTTGAACTTGATATCATTATTATTGTATCAGACGTGAAAATGCTCGAGAATTCTTATAACGGGTTGAGCACCAACGTGCAGAACCCTGAAAAACAAATAATTTCCTCGGGAAGTAATAAATAATAATACAGTTACATTTTTCATAAAAAACAAGTATAAATTATGGATTACGCAAATTCGTTTGTTTAGCAAACATAAAAAAAGCTGGTTCAAAAACATGGAATGCTCAAGACCAAGATTTAAAATTCTTGAAAGTAATAAACCTAAACGACTTTATGTAGTATTATACACTAGTTATGAATATAATTTTTACTAAACATGTGTTTGTGTGTTTGCGTATGCGCAAGAGAGGCAATGAAGAACTTGATGTTGATTGTTGAAATGGATCAGTGATATCGGATGTGGTAACTAGTGAGGCTGCAAAGAATACAAAGTTTCAGTATGACAGTTTTCTCACGTTCCGACCAGTCCGGATTCACTGCTAAAACGCTATCTACTGCTCCATATTGGGAATATACACCGTCGTTGGTTGGTGTGTCATATAAGTAACGGACTCTTCTCCTGCTTCAAACGTTGAAAAATATATTATCGTATTCCGATGACAACGGATTTAACTGCTGTCTTAAAGCCCCCTGGATGGAGGAAAATTAGAAAACCGATCTTGGAACTAAAATAAAAGTCAATACGAGTTATTATAAGATATAAGAAGAATTAATTAACGCGTGTACACGTTTACAATACTATATTATTGTAATAAATAATTAAAAAATGATTAACATACCATTTGCGACATTGAAATAATTTCAACAACACAAATAAATATAGTAATTATACTTGTTCCTGTACATAAAATAACACTAAGGTTTATGTGTGTTTCGTGTGTAACATTCATATTACCGTCAATTGCTAGGATTTTCTATATTATATTTTTTCACAGTGTACTGCTAAATGCTAAAATACTTGTTCACATAAAGTATTTACGATTAGTATGTTGTTGTAATTCGCACCACGAACGATCAATATTGCAATATGAATTATTATAATTTATAATATATGTTATTATATAACAGTCGTATTTTTATAAGCCATTATATTCGTGTATTACTATAATATATAATTATCGAATTTTACAGAGTATTCGCGATATTTTCGTTATGATAAGGTCTTTGAATTGAGTATATATCTTAAAAAATGCTTAAAGAGTTCAAAAATCCCAGATGAAGTAAAATAAAATTGTATAATTTCGAAGTTTTTACCAAGTACTTTCTATGTTTCAAAGTCTACTTATTGAAATTGTTTTATATATACACATTGATGATCAAGGATCAACCACATGATTTTTTCCGAACAAATTTGTTTGTAACTATGGAAATATTTAGCTTCAGTAACATAGTTTTTCACGGCTACCATAACATTTGGTTTTGTGTAAATATTTTTATTTCTCATACATACTAATATAAATAATATAATATGTAATATATATATTTATATACATAGGCATTATAAACGAATATAATAAATATATCACGTTCGCGACTAGAACACACCTCACCCTTTTGATTTAAAAGGAACAAGACTTTCAACACAATCATGGTTAAGTACTATCTGATATTATAAATTCGATACCCAATATTACTGCTAAAGAATAAGAATAAATATTTATACAGACATTGTTAAGAACAATTAATATTGAATTTGATACAATTATTATAAATATATATAAAAAAAAGAAGAAAAATTCAAATTTATGAAAAAACGTCAATATTTATTATAACCTCTGTAAGAGAAGATAAAATTTTCAAATAAAAAAATGTACCTTTTCTTTTTTTTTTTGTGATTGACTGACCGGCTTATTCGGCGTAGCGTATAGGCAATTTAGCTACATCGCTGTGTAGATCAACGCGTAATAATTAAATATAATAATGTAATATTTGTAATAGGTATTATAATTTTATTTTTTGATATCATGACGTATTGTCTATATGATTAATGGTTTCAAATTATGACATAGCGTCAAAGAATGTGTATAAAATTACGTATATTTACTTCCTCAACGGATTTGCATAATATCTATACACCATAATCTATAATGGTGGCTCATGGAAGAGTTGTATATTATGGTAGTAATGTAAAATAATAAAGCACAAATAAATATTTGTTATAGATTGGATAATATCGAAATATGTTGTGTAAAATCGTTGCAGTATAATAATAAATTATTATCATTTATATTAGTTCATTGCATTGCACATTGTATTTAAATATTCACTTTTTAAAATAAAAAGTGTCATAAATGAAAATCTTCTTAAAAAGACCAGTATATATTTATAATGATTTTTATATTTTACATGAAGAGTTTCAGTTGAGTACCTATTAAATACTTTTAAGTCTAATGTTTTTGAATTTATAGATACATTTTGTTTTACATCTGTCCAAGAGTTGGAAACATAATTGAGTTGTCGATGTAATAAAACCATGAAATCTTGCACCCACAACATAATATATATTTGTAAAAAGGTTTTTGCGTAGTATTGAAGATAAAATAACTTAATATGCATCATAAACGCCAATGATTCAAATTTTATACTATTTAGCAGATAGTCTTGCAACACATATTATACATTCGTATAAGTATGGTCGGTCTTTATCGGCTTTATAAAACGAAGGAAGTAAAGAACGACTCGTACACTACTATACAATATACAATACATCGTATCGTGTACCACGTCACTTTGTAGCTAATATGTTATTTTTATTTTTGGACAAATTATTGTTTAAAATAAATTAAACAAAATATTATACAAAATAAAGAAACAAAAGAATGGTATTGTAACAAAATAGTATTATTATTATTATTGTAGGGAGTGGAATGGCGTATAAGCATAATAGTAATATTATGCTTCTGTGCACGAGTCATTACTTGCTATTAAGTCATAACATAGAGTCTATTTCTTGTATTACACATTTTAGTACAACACAAAAACACTCAGTAGCATTGTGAAGTATTATATCTTTTGAAAAACAGTAGGTATATGTTTTTACCCATCACATGACCAGATTTAGAAAAGGTAAATACATACCACTTTAATAATGAATATTTTACTACTTACTGACTTTCATTTTTCTGGGCACCAATCTATCAAACATCTTAAAATTATCGAGTGCCGTGCCTCAATAAGATACTTTTACTCTGCTACTGCAAACATGTAAATGGAGGAAGGAGTTTGCCCATTTTATTAAAATAAAAATAATCATATGATATTATATAGAATATTATATAGAATTTTTAACCTATAGGTTATGTACAGTAAGTTTTTGAAATGTATATAGGTATACATGATTCAGACATACCTATATGTATTAGCTGGTAGTTAAAAGCTAGTCGGATATCGTGGTCTTAACACTGTACAGGAAATTATTTTTCTTTCTATTTAAATTTTATATTCAATTATTGTATGTAGACAGACACAAAATGATTTTGCATAAATATTCCTGTTTTTACGTAATATTTTTTTCTTTTTCCTCGATTATTATCTATTGTACTTGTAGTTTTTTAGGGAATTTCTACTTCTAAAATAACCATATCCCAAAATTTCAACTAGATATAAGATTAGAAACTTCCTTTAAAGTTGAAGATAAGAATATTTTTCTACTATAAAAAGTGACTTACAATACACGTAAATAAAAATATATAATGATATAATAAAAAAAAAAATACACATATAACTGTAAGACTAATTCATTCATGCTCTTTTAAAAATCTAAAAAATCAACATAAATATTATTAATTAAATTATAATTTTATACATATAGATAAATAAAATGATGTGCGTTATGCCATAAAAGCTGATTAAGTACGAGTATTGAATATGCTTTAGACTTTTAATAAGGAATCGCAATGTTAAAAGTACCTATAAAAGTTGAGCATTTATTGAATAATTTCATGTTATTTCGCTATCCCCTGAAAGCATTTCAACTATAATACGGGTATTATATAATAATTGATCGTATATAGGTCAAAGTAGACGTAATAACCACTCATCGTTATGGCCATATTAAGTAAAAGTTTAAGCAAAAAAAAAACAATTCTTATGTGGCGTGTTGGTTTTTATAGGCGTAGGTATATACAAATTTATTTATTGCCTGTATTTGTATGTATTTACTATCAACTAATGCGGTATAGTTTTTTATTTAGGTCGAAAGAAAAATGTAGGTTGAGTATTAGACAATTGTCAAATTCACTATGACTGCAGTGTAAATATGATTAAAACTATACGGGCAATAACCAATAAGCATTACTTTTTTTTATATCAGTAAAAAATCATTGAGGTAACCTCTATCTTTTCAGTTTTCAAATATTTTAACGAAAATATATAACGATATAATTAAAAAATATATTGGTTAGAATATTTAAAGTATTCATGATAGATGATAGTAATAAACTAATAATAAATAGAAAATATAATACAACCATCAGTTACCTATATTTTAAAGTTTATTAACGATGTAATATACGATAAAAAAATACCTTTTTTACTTTTTTTCTTTAATAAATTATTTTAAGATGACTAAATGAACGGACTAAATTCATTTATCATATCAGAAACTCGCTAATCGCTATATAATTTATATAATGGTTATTTCATTTTACCTAATTCGTATAGTTGTTTAAAAGAGAAGAATTTTATTTGTTTATATACTTAAATACGTTTTTTAAATTCTTTTCAAACATTTAATGGTATAATTCAATGATACCTATTTTCAAATCATATACACATTAAATATACACTAGACGCAAGAGTCGTTAAGCATAAAGGTATTAGGTATTTAAACGCCATTTTAAGTTATGAGGATAACAGCTTAAATTAGTTTTCCTATTATTATTTTGCAGTTTTGATGTAGTAAAATGATTGAGAATTAATTGATTATAATAATTAACGAAGCCTTCAATATTACAGTCTAAACATATAATATACTATAATAAAATAATAATGAATTTATACGTTTCTTTTGAATTAAATCATGTTTAACACACACATTGTCCTTCACTAACCTCTTCCTCTCATTATTGGAATAAAAAAATTTAAACCCACACAAATTATAGTATAATTGATAATATATTAGGTTTTGAGTGGAACAAGAAATGTTTTATCATTGAATTCAAATAATTTAACTCATTTATTATATTGTATCCAACTCAATGACGATCAAAACTATACATTCGAAATCTACTGTACAGCAGATCGAGTTTGTTGGTTTTTGATGGAAAATAAATGAATCCTAAAACCATATCAATTTAAGTAGAATATTGTCAGGTATAAATTGTGAACATTACGCTGGATATTAATTTGATATGAAAAAAATCATTAATATCTAAAAAAAAAAAAAAAACCATAGGTAATTGCTAATATTTGAAATTTATTAAATCTGATTATTGAATCATATCAATCATATTGAAACATTAAATAGTCTTACTTACCTAAAAATATTATATTTAAAAGAAACAAAACTTTAGCTGGCAAAATATATACAATGTAGAAATGCACTGTGACAGTAAAAACTGTAATTCTAACAAAATAGTGTTTTTAGACTTTTTTTACGGAGAAACCTGAAATTTAACTACGATAATGTATTTTTAGTAATTTAGTAGTATATATAAATGATAATATAATAATATAGTAATACATAAATTTACATCATATGAATATGGATCAAATAGATAGGGTTATTTTATCGCCCCAGAATTCACTATAAAGCCTTCTGAAATTTCGGTTTTTTATCAAGCAATAAATAGATGCCTATAAAAGTTAATCTTTATTGTTTTATATTATTCATCCAACAGTTTTGGGACTTCAATCTCCACATGGAAAAATTTATTAAGTCATTATAGGCAATACGTGCATTATAAACTTAAGCATACGTATCTAATTGAGAATTATTTTATCGTATGGTGTCAATCGAATGCAATACGATAAACTTAAAACTATTTACGCATTGTTTATTTGTGCAGCGTTTAATATAGTTTTCAATAAAACGACTTTTACTAAACCTTTTGTAACAAACATAACTTTTAAATAATGTATTTTTAAATTTATTTATTATTTGTCTCTTACTAATAAAAATAGGCCACCGTCAACAAACGTTTGACAGGATAAAGTACTTAAGAAATATTGATTTCGATTTTATTGCTTTATATTTTCGAAAATGTATATCAGTATCATAGAAAACATTTATTGAAAATAGCTGGCACGATTTTGACATCGCGTGACTTTATGAGTATTACTTTATTGCAATAATTGTAATAGGAATGCCAAATGGTTTTAATCTAAAAAAGACCGTCTATTCATTTTACATTTTACGTATACATTTAATAACTTTATTTATTATCTCGTATTAGCATTTCTTAAACACTGAATATTTTTAAAAAAAAATTGGGCTTTTTGTTATAAACTAAAAATATTTCAAATATTATAATAATAAAAATAATAAAAATTTTAATTTACTTTACATTGCGTTAATTTGATATTATTATAACACATTTTTTTAAAAATTTAATATATCTAAATAAGATAAACTTAATATACCATTAGAAATAATTTTATTATATAGTATAACTTAGTTATTTTTTGTTTCCGAATTAAGTAGGTATCTACCATCTTGAGTCTAGACTACTAAAGTTATGAATCATTTGAGGTAATTTACTTTACAAGGGAAGATTTATTAAAAAATGTATAGATTTTAGATAATTCATTTAGTGGTTTTTACTTTACTTTTAACATATTTTCCCATTTTATAGAAGATCGAGATACACGATAAAATTGTTAAAAGGGCGCGTCGGCAAGACGGTATACGGTATACTACATACCTATATAGTTGCTTGTTTTCAAAAATGTGTTTAAGCTTACTATGCTATTGGCCTCAATATTAATGTTAAGATAATAAAATAAATATTTATGAAATAAATGGTATGATTTTAGTATGATTCATTTTTAATTTTTATAAATATAAATTAATTAATTTGTGCACACAAAAGCAAATGTTCAAATAATTTATCTTTATTTTGTTCTTAATTTATTAAGCACACAATTTTTTGACGGAGAAAATAAATATGCAACATTTGTACTATTGTCAATACCTTTGTAAATTAATTATAGTAGTCAACATTTAAAAAAATTAATATATCAATCGCGTAATCATTAATCGTGTATGATAATAATATAAGAGAAAAAATAAACAATAGTTTAAGAATATAATGATCAATGGTAGTAGGTAGTATTTATATTGTTGTATATATAATACTAAACGGTGAACTTTAAACATTAAGATATCTTATTTGACCTAATCAGACACATTTTATTAGTTATTCAAATAACGTTTAAGTGTACATGACCTTTTAAATATAAAGTTTATCATCTGTTAATATAGGTAACCTACCACAAGATTTAATAATTTAATAGTCGAATATTGTACATAGTACTACAGCGTATTTAAAAATATAGATACCTACCTTTATTTAAATAATATGTACTTGGATTAGTAGAATGGTTATATTTTAATTAACACATTATAAGCTTTACAACAAGATGCCGGTTTACTTAAATATATTGAAATATTTTCAGAGCAGCATACTATTTAATTCCCAAAAAACATTATTTCATTATAAGTATTGAATTTAATAGCATATTATTATAATTAATATGAATCATCGACATCGATTGCGTAACAATAGTCGATAATTGTGTGGTTTTATGAAAAATGAATGCCCATTATATGAACGTAATTATTTTATATTTATTATTATACTTATTTATGTTTTAGTTCATAAAATTTAATAGATATTTTTAAATTTTTCCAATTATATTTGTTACGAAAATTTAAATGATTTCAACATAGTTATTTTTTATTAATTATGACTATTTTTGTGAAATATTAGGAATAGAAAATACAATATTGTGTTTATAATAAGTATTATATCGATAGTTTGGAGACACGACTACATAGATTTTAACAAAAGCGCTGGAACTCAACTTACTGGTTAAAATGTTGGACGTAAATAGTATATACACTGGTTAGTAGCTGTTTAATCATTTTATGTATCTTTTTTTGTTGTTTTATGACTATAGTATCTATAGATTACAAGAATGTGTTTTAGAACATGTTTTTAAAAATATGTTACTATACGTATACAAACTATAAAGTACTTGCATAGGTGATATGTTAGAATTGACATGATTGTTTTTAGTATTTAGGTTAATACAATTTAAATGAAAGCTATTTATTTGCAATGATGATTTTAAATGTTTGCAAAATATAGAAAGTATTGCTTATATTTAATTTCTTGATACAGATAATTATATTAAAATGTTAACATTAAAAATTTTTTATTTATTGCTAGGTTATTTATCTAGTTAGGGAATCGTTTTAAGACAATTAGCAATATGTATGCATTTATAATTTTAATTTTTTGATATTTTTATCCACTCCTTTATACATATTAATAAACATTTATACTAGATGTATAAATATTTCGTAGGTAATTCACCAAGCATGTTCGTGCTAAACATTTGTTTTATTTTTCAAATGAGAATTTTTTATTGTAAATTGTTAAGTAGATGATAATATGTTGGTGCCTCTAAGTCAAAAAATAAACAAATAGTTTCCTAGTTATTAAAATATCCTTGAAAACTGTTTTACAAAAATATAAAATAGATATAATATTGGGTTTAGTATTTATTAATTATAATATGTTGTCATGTCGATAATAAATACTAAAATGTCTAAAGCACCGTTCGTGGTTATCAGATCTTTCAAACCAAAAATCATGAACCAATTATTACGTAAAGTTCAATAACTCAACAACTATTTGCTCGAATTTTGGTTTAGATGTTTTAAAATTGTTAAATAATATTTTACTTAAGAATAAGGGTAAATTAAATTAAAAAAAATAGTTTACATCGCCATTGGATACTTCTTATTACATAAAAAAAAATTCAAGTATTTGAAAATGTATTCTTTAAGTAGGTATATTTTTAATACTTCAAAAAATCAGAACGTGGATAAATTCATTATTTAAGGTAAAAATGGGGTAGTATATTCATGGTGAATCACCCTGTATAGTATATATATATATATATATATATATGTATTATGACGTATACCGATGTTAGTTTTAATGATCACTGATCCACACGGTTTACATTTATAACGTCATGTGTACAGAACATACTGTCTAGCGACTAAACTGTATACTACAGTCGTGCGGAAGTCTATTTCCTATATGCACATTAATTATTATTATTTGGGTGTGTTGCCAATGGATACTCTACTTCACGCATTGCACACACATGCGCGCACGCGCATATACTGGTATACTTGTTTCATTTTTACTATTATGTATAAATGGATGAAATGTCAATCAAACCGAACGTTTCTAGCAAAAAACTTAATCCTGGACAATACAATGGAGGTTGATGAGACTGCCTGTCCAAATGCAAACAATTGTCTTGGAATGTATACATGGATATAAGGTGGTTAGGTTTGGTGTACATAATAATGTTATCTAGCTGCAATTTACAGAGTGTTGAACGAGAAGAAGGTGAGTGAACGTTTAAGTAATATGTTAATATTATGTATCACTGATATTTATCCGTAAAGTTCAAAATAAAAACATATATAAATTCACTGAATTCAATAATATTTGTCTAGTTCTTAATATTATTAAAGTAAAAGATAAATGGTATATGATTAATATATAATATATTGTAGAGATTTAGATAATTACAGCTATTTTTTATTGCATTCGAAATAAACAAAAATACTTTGTAATATATTTTAATATAGGGATTACAAATATTGATTATTTTTTTTATTATTATATTTCGGCGTGGTTAAATTTAAATCACAATTAATTGTTGTAGTAATATATTACATTAAATACTTTATTATTATTTTTCAGATAATTTAACAGACTCCATGCACAACTACACAAATTTGAAAATATTTTTGTGGTCCGGTTCCGGAGATGGTTCAAATGAACCAACACAAATATCAACAACTAAAAAAATCCCATCATATGCAGTAAATCAATTGACTTATGTTTACGGTGACTATTGTAATATAATAAGAACATAAATTAATGAAACATAATATTTTAGGAAAATCCCGAGGATTGTATAGGTGGGCAAGATTGTAATATTCAACCTACGACGTCTATTGCGCCACATCTCGGGGTTATTGACATTCCACAAACTGCCGAAATACCAAACAAAGAATATTGGATAGTAACAGAATTAAATTTCGACTCGCCAACGGATGTTCGTATTTCCATACCAGTCATAAAAGAAAAATTGGCCATCCTCTACACGATTGCTTTTACTAGGTATTATACGTCAAATTTAAATTATTTAATGCGTACACTCTATAAACACGGAACATACTAAAATATACAAAAACGATACGCACAGCATCCGTTAATACGCACGGACAATAGGAATACCACGCGCTGTGTATTATGTACCTATATATAAAACAATAAATAAATGCATGTAAAACTCAAAACAGTTGAGATAATTATTAGCTAGTATGATAATGCATTATTCAAATAATAGTTATTAACTTTGATTGAACAAATTGTTATTTATCAAGACTAATAAAATTAATTTTTTTTAAGTTATATGAGCTAGTTTTAAATAAAATAAAATTTTTTATTCCAAAAATTTATGAATGTCTCATATAAAATAAATACAATCTAGACTCGAAATTTTTGAGACAATATGTTGTTATTCGTCAGGTACATATTATTCAAAACGTTTGATAAAAATGTTAATTCGTTTATTCAATGTTGTTACAGTATTATAGTAGAAAAATTCAACATAATTTCCCATAATTATCGTAACTACGTGTATACAAAGTAACTGAATACAATAATTATTATCTATATACCTATACGTATTGTTTTAAAATGTTTGGTGATCCATAGAAATTGTATATCAAGAATTGATTGCAATAATTATAGAGCAGTTAATTATGACCTAATATATATATATATATATTTAAATCATTCAATTTTAAGTCATATAGTGGCTGATTACCGATTGACACCATATATGAAATGAAGTTTCGATAATGCATTGTTACGAAGCGAACCGTTTGATCAATAAAATAATATCGTATACTTCGAATACGTATATCCAAATTAGTTGTCCATAGAATCACAGGCGATTTAGTTCAATTCATATAATATATCTACTAAGTACTAATCACTATAATTTTATTCGTCCATCAGACAACAGGCTCGGCATCTCGGACTAAACTCGAACTGGACCGAGGATGAAGTAAACTCAGATCGGAATCGAAGATGGGATACAAACGAAAAACCAATTAAAGTCAAAGTAGACGTTCTATCTATAATAAATAAATTGGATTTGGTTTATTTCGTTAGCGTAAATGACCATCCCGTATCTGCTGCAACGGCAGTACGTGATATGAACCTTGTCACGACACGTGAAGCTGCAGATCATTTGGGGTATGCTGTAAAAATCAAAGCCCGACGTAAGTAAAACATTAGTGTATTATATATTAAATAAAATATTTTATTAGATTTCAAAATTCAAAACTCGGTATTCTTATATAGCTTACCTGGATGGATTACAGTTTCAAAAAGTACGTGGCGTAAGTTATGGTGAGATTTGGATTTTCATCACCGCAACATGTATAATTATACTAGTACTCGTAACTGGCGTAGTCGTGGCGCATAAGAAAAAAAGAAGAAAAAACAGCATTAGCTCCGACAGGACAAACATGGCGTTTTGTGAAAATCAAACGCCTCATCACGATGTATTTATTTATTTTCTAACGTATTAATAAAAACTTTTAGATAGCACAGTTAAAAAATGTTCATTATTTTTCAGGTAAAAACAGAGGCTACGTCTACTGAAGATATTGGTGCTCTACACACGCCCGAACCAAAGCCAAGAAATAGAAATAAAATTTCAAATTCATTGCTTTCAATGCAGGCAGTTAATAAATTTCAAAAGTTAGTAAGTCAATTTAGTATGGAATAAAATAATGTTTCTACTCTAAACAATAATAATAATAATATTATATTTAATAAAAATAATTTAAAGAAAGAAGAATTGTTACATTTTCTTGTATAAAAATTCTATTTATATATATAAAGTAAAACAAAGGTCAAGTATGAGCGTAATTTGTATATATTATCATATTTACTAAAAATGTTTATTCATTAGAAAAATCCAATAATTTAAAACTTGACGAACACCTTAAAGACGAGTTGTACGATTTTATCTTAACGTGAAAATATTCCTGGGGCGTTTTATTTTAGTGAGAAATAAGTAGCCATTGAGATGAGACTAACACGATAAAAAAAAAAAAAAAACTAAACGGTTAGGTTGCTTGATAGATACGATCCTGGTATCCCGGGGTGAATCATCTCAGAAGTAATATTATACTAATATGATCAACCGTTATAGTCTTATAGACGGATTACACAGTAATAATTTAATAACAACAGATGATAATTTATTGTTTTATATCATGAGTGGTATTTTTTTTATGAATAATCATTGCCCATAGAATTATACCACATAATAATAATAATAATAATAATAATAATAATAATAATAATAATAAAAAAACGTTACAATACTTACAACAAATACGAGCATACTCGAATTAATAACTTCACGCAACATTATCGCATGATCACGTTCTTATATAAAATAATTAGGAGTGAATAAAAGTTTTAACTGAGTACCCATAAAAACAAAGCCATTCAGAGCTACGTTTGTTTTAGTGTAATTAAATTTTTAATAACTTTATTTAAAAATATAAAACTTACATTTTATATTTAAATTGTACTTATTTACTTGTTGATATACTCGTATATTCTTATCGAAAAACAGCTACAATTGCAATCAATAATTATAAAAAGTTTATCTACACATACCTGTGTATGTTATTCTTATTTCTTATAAAATTGATTAACAAAATACATAAATATGAATTAGTAATATTGTAAGTATCTCAAATGATCAATATCCAAACCTCGTATATTTGATATCAACCCAATCATTTGGATATTCGTTTACCTATTCTCAATATTTCGCCAGATTACAGACAATATATTTAAAATTATATTTTTTATAACCATAATATTATATATGTTTGTTAAAAGTAGTTTTTTTCTAATTTTAATTTTAAATACATATATAACTAATGAAAGAATTTTTGGTAAGAATGTTTACCATTATAATTTTATTGATGTTTAACATCTATGACAAATGAATACAAAATCATTATTAGGTACATTATAGAGTTAATTTTCGAATTAAATTAAAATATAATTATTGTTAGATTAGTAATATGGTACTATATGAAAGCAGTTATTGTAGCTATCTATCGAATATATACAGGTTGTCCCAAAAAGGACGTTTTTTTAAATTAGTTAAAAAACACTTGTTTTCAAACAAATACAAAATAAGGATATGTACAGTTTCTGTATAACATCCGGTATATATATGAAAAATGATATCGTTCGATTGTCCTCTCCAAGCTTGTTAACAGGCCGAAGTGTGATCGAGAAAATTAACAATAACTTCCTCTCAGTTCTCTCTGGTGATATTCAGGAGGACGCCTTAACCTAATTGGGGCCCAGTTTTTTCGAATTTTTTATTAGCCAACGAATCGATGACACATTAAGAGTAGTATCACATCTGAGTAAAATATGATGAAGTCGTCGTATAATCTCCGCACCACTTTCATTAGATCATTAAAAGGTTTTAACAATCAACACACGTGTTTCAATTGACATTAGGTTTAGGATGACACAAACTTTTGGTTTTTAGTCACACAACAACAAACCGAAATGATAGTAGATTAAAAAAATGATGGAATAATGTTGTATACATGACAACAAAAGAATGGCAACCGATTTAAAAAAGCATTCTTTTTGGACACTAAATATATCTACATGTATATATATAAATCTATATAATATATATTTTATTCATTTTATTTTGTAATTTGACATTAAACTGTAGCATGAAAAATATATTAAATACTCGTATTTTTTTAAATTTCATTTAAGATATTTATAACATTTTTTTTAAGTAAGAATATATTGCCACTTCATTTGAATGAATAGAATACCACCATTATTCATGAAGTTTTATTTCTAGTAAAAATGATGCTATATATACCATATATTTTACTTATATGTGTTACGCTATTTTGTTTTTTTTTTTATTGTTACGGTTTTTCAATAAAATTTAAGTTTCAAACGTAGCAAATGTATTTTAAATTTAAACATAGTTTATAATCATTTGTTAATAAATATTATTCTGCTAATATAATAATAATAATAATATTATGTATCTAATTATTTATTATTTATAAAATGTCTATCTGGTCAACTTATTTTTTTTAATTATAATTTATTATAAACATCATAAATTATATTACACAATATACGGGTACGATAATTGTTTTAAATATATCACATAATTCACATATTAATTATTATATTGGGCCATTAACATTTTACCACTGTTATTACAGTTTAGACGGGTACTCCTAGCAGACGTATTATAAAAACGTTGTAAAACTGTATAAATCATGTGACGCGATCTTAAAAATAAGAGTAGGTATATACTAATACTTTTCAATTAATGCTACACAGTAATCAAAGTAGGTGTCCGTCACGGTCTGTGTACAGTTTATATATTAGAATTACAGCTTGATTGTGTAAATCAACTAGTTACTGTAAGTTTTTAATTTGTATTTATATATATTTTTTTAAATAGATTGTGTTACAGTAGAATTAGTATTCGAGCTTATATTTTTAAATAAATCATAAATATTATAGTTAAGTATAATGTTATGTAAAGAATTATGCCGAATTAAGATTTAAGTAAAATTTAAGCCATTCTATACTCAGTACTTTCTATTATCTACTAACGATCGGAATAAAATAATTAAAAGTTATAATATAATTATAGTTGTATAGTTGTCTTGTTTAGTTGCAAAATACTCGTTCATCAAACAAAAATCAATTAAATAGTTATTTGTTTAATATATTTCAATATCTTTTCGTATATACGTAGAATAAGTTATATGGTATAATTGCATGATTCGACTTATTTTATTCGTATATCATTATGATTTTATGCAAGCCAGTTGCTCAGCAACTATTTATTGTTCAATTTAATTAAATAACTTATTACAATAATAATAGAAATGAATTCATTTGCAACAGCTGCGGGTATCATAAAGGGTCGTTGATAACAGCAATAAAAACCATTGCTATATTGTTTCAAAAAAATATAACTAGGTATATATGTATTAAACAGTCGTAAAAGTCCCCGACTAGATATATCAATCAATAGAATATTGTAATAAATAATAAATATTAACTCGTGAAGTGTTGAAATATTCGTCAATTTGTATGTATTTATTTTTAGAGACTCGATACCGAGACCGTTAACAGATGTACTGGATGGACATAATATTAGTGAAAATAAAAATGCACGTACAATTACAAGGCACGAGAGTATTGGTGGTCAAGATCCTGGAGTGGTTGGACCTATAGTTTGGGATTTACACTGTAAACAAATGAAAATAAAAAGTAGTAAGTTTCAATGAAAATAAAAAACATGTCATGTCATGCATACGTATACAAATAGTTATCACGAATAGCATTCAACGTTGTTATATTATAATATAATTAAATAACATTTTAAAAAATTTCAGACGAACAGGATGACGATTCGTGTTCGAGTTTTGACGCTTTCAACGCCATGGACACTAACGTTACAAAAATGCGACAAAAATTTCACGAATTACTTGACGATGCATTCACGTTGTTCGGTAGTCGAAACTCGAGTTTGAACAGCGACGAAAGTAATCCGTCAATAAGTAACCATGAACAGAGATCGAAATCAGCTCCATTTAGGTGAGTATATGCGAACATACAGGGGCGGAAACAAGGACGGTGAGCTATAAAAACTAGAGATCATCCCTTCTCTTGGATAGACATTTACAGATTTTTTCTCTATTAAAAGTACAAAAGGTTGTAATACTCAGAGTCGCTAACAGAACCAATCAAAATATTTAAATTACGTTATTTGCATATATATTTTTTTTAATACTGTTTACCTACCTATTAGTATATTACTAATAAAACTCAAACACACATACATTAGATATTGAAATACTCAAAAAAATATTCTGTTATGATGTATATTAAAAATGACTGTCGTCCTTCAAAAAAGTAAAAATTTAACGATAAAAATAATTATTTTATTCAAAATGCCGTTTTGTAACGAATTTAAACAATGTAAAAATTATTTTTATAATTAAGTTAATTATTTTGACTTTTTGTGATAATGAGTGTTACTGTTAAAATTAGGCTCCCAATATAATAATATATAATTAAGACTTAACAATGATATAAATGTATGACGTACACAAAATATAAATACATTATGACGTTTATAAAATGTAAAATGTAAATATTGATTAATGATTCACTAAGTCTTCTTACCTCCGCTGTTTCTTTTAATAATTAACTCATCTAAATCACGATTTTTAAAATTTTAAGTTAACTTAACGACTATTTTTCCCGGCGTTCGTCAATCCATAATTTATATATCTATTCCGCACAGTTTTACCAAAACCAAACCGTTCAATACCGTATACACTAATATATGTATATATGTATCAATGACGCATATATTTAGCGAAAATCATATTATCGTTTAGAACAGCACACTAATAATCAATAACCGTACACCATCATATTTTAATCTAATCTATAAGCAATGCATTTCATTTAATAAAATATTTGAAAATACTAACATGTATAATGTACATTAATTAAAGGTACCTATTGAATTATTTTTATAAAATTCGTTTAGTAACAAAAATATGTTTAATTTTTAACTGTCAATCAAAATTATGAAATATGTGTGGTTTTAAACTATCGACCTTCCAAATTTCCTTTTTTATTAATTGAAAAAATGGGTGCGGTATTGGACATTTTAAAATGTGTGGTTATGAATGGTAAAAGTGCGGTTTTGAATGACGCCCATATTTTCAATTACTTAGATTGATATCATACGATTTAATATGTCTTCTGACTATCTTATATTTTTCATAAAAAACCTTTTTCTGAAAACTGTTAATAAGATAAATTTTTTTGATAATCTACGTGTATCTAAATTAAAATTCGAACTTTTGGTTTTTGAGAGTTATTAAAATGTAAATACTATAGTGATAATAGTCCTTAGAATAGAAATGTATATAAAATATGTGGAATATAATAATATTTGACTTAGAATTTATTGCATTTCGACCGTTTTTTAATGTTTTTATATCATAAATTAAAATTAATAATATGTCGATAGATCGTAATATTATTATAGCAGTTCTCATATCGTCCAAAGTCATTATTCTTAGCGTTCAACTCGAAGTCGAATAACAACAGATGGCCCTGGTCTAGTGTAAGCACTCACTCGTAAATTCCGAGAATCAGAATTTGAATAAATCCATAATTATAAAAGTGTACAAAAAACATGTAACGTGGTGGCCATCGGGCGGTGGTCGTTGAATTACGCCGTACATAAAAATAATAGGAATATTATGCGTATAAATATCACGTACATAAAAATATGGTATACTAATGGCTGTGACGTTACCGCAGGTGTTCGGCCACTTCCAGCGGACGCCCGACCGGCCGGCCCAAGACGTCGGCGGACTCGAGCGGCCGGGCCGCGGACGACGGCCAGCTCGCGGCACCGGCGACGGCGAGCCCGTGCTGGGCGCTGTCGCCGGGCGAGGCGTGGGCCGGTTCGGACCAGTCGGTGTTCGTGCCGCGGCCGCTGAGCGCCGGCCCGTTCCACCGGCCGGCCGTGCGCGCCGAGTTCATCAGCTCGGACGCCAACCTGTCCCCCCAGGACCCCGCCGTGCCGCTCATCGAGGCCATACGAAAGGAACTGGACAGATTCCCTTCGCCGCACGCCGACTCTTCCCGGTGACTCATATTATACACACACGCGTACGCGCCGCAGTGTTATATTCTGTGCCGATCCATTATTATTATTATTATTATTATTATATTATCGTCATCGATCGTCGCCCGTGCGCGCACGTACACATGCTTGTCCGATGTGGATTAATCCGCCTCGACTGCACCCGTGCGACGAACCCCTCGCGTCGTCGCCGCCGCCGTCGCCACCGCACGCAGAGACGATGATTCATCGCCGCTTGACGAATGATACGATTATTATTACCTATATATGATATTATTATATATTTTTATTATTATTATTATTATTATTAGCCTTGGGCCTCCTTAGTCCTTCGCCAGTTTTACGCGGCACATCACGTCGTGACGTATACGTATATTGTGTAATTTTTTTTTTCACCCCGTAAGTACATGGTATTATTATATCTGTACACATTATGTAAACGCCTATGAGTTGGTTCCCACCTATAAAACCGAATCGGTTCCAGGATAATTTTCAGGTGACATGATGCGAATCGATTCCGAAAAACTTTTATTATAATTATTACAAAATTGTGATGAAATTAAATTTTACTTAATTGTAGGTAGTTAGTGCTAGATGTACTTGGACTATAGCCTACCATCACACTCAGCAAGTCACAGAGGAGTAGCCAGGATTTTTATGGGGGGGGGGGGGGGGGGGTAAATACTTTTAACTTGAATTATTGAAAATCAATAACAACAAAATAAAAATACTGATAAAGTGATAATATTTTAACGTTGATTTGTCGTTAACGTTTATACTATTTAAAATAATTAAAATTTGTAAGACAATTTCCGTAATTAAATTTAATTATTTCAAAACAATATACAAAATACGGCCAATAGGAGTGGGGTATAGCCCCTTTAGTTTAGCCTTGGCTACGCCACTGGCAAGTCAGTACATATAAAACAAAACAATATTTATCAGTTACATTTTCCGTATTTGTCGTAATAATAAAATATGTATATAATAATAGTCTTAACTCTAAGCCGACATTAAATATTAAGTCGAAGATAATTAAAATAAATAATAATAAAAAAAAATGATGTAGTATACGTTTATTATGCGATGTACATTATTTATAAATCGTATAAACTCGATATCATTAATTGGCAATGATTCAATTTTTACATCTGTTTACCAATTAACTTTCCCATTTCAGCTGTTTTTCTTAAATTTAATTTAAGTATGCTCCTTTGTGTCTCTGATGCGTTTCACATTGGATTTATTTCAAACTAATAGAAAATATTTGTGCGGAGGAATACAATTCTAAATCAAGTTTTCCGTCTAAAAATACTCAAAATATTATAATTTGTTTTAAAGTAAATAAAAAATCGACTCACCTTTTCAGTGGAAAATCACAATCGTCACATTTTAATAATATCATCTATTTTTACGCATGAGAACCAATTCCATATTTTCTTATTATATTATTTATGCTTATTATTTTGGACAGTTTACTCTCAACTAAGTTGTAAGACTTCTCTTTTTAAATTATGTTATATAATTTGTTTTGAAACTGTTGTAGCAAACTAAAAACATAAAAATATAATCGATTAGGTAGGCATTATTGAAATTTAATTCAGTGTTCTGTAATTCATTAGGATAACTACACGCTATTTGGTGTCTCTTTCTGTCTCACAGTTAAATAACATAGGTAATTTTTATTTTCATTTATCCATCAATATTATGGCGAATTAAACTAAAACAAACTTTAAGGTTAGAATATTGAATATTATTTGTATTTGTCTTGAACGTTGAATTATTTTTATGATATTTGGAATTTTATGCAAGTTATCATAATGAGTACATATACTCATGTATACCTATATAAAATATTACAATTTAAAAATGTCTATATACATTGCAAAAAATTCTGAATATTGTAAAAATCAAACTTACAAACACAGATAATGTTAAGAACTTTAAGTTTGATAACAGCCAATAGATCATTCAAGCATACCACTAATTATATTATACACTATTAATTTTAGATTGGTTCTACTCTATGATACAGTTAAACGCAAAGTTGCTCTGAGAGAGAAAACAAATTGTGCGCTGATATCCTCTTAATTTTGAAATCTATTTTAGTTTTATTTTAAATATGTGATTGCAATAACAAATTCCAAATAGTTGTATTCTACCTAATGTTCACGAAGTTTTCAACTCTTCTATATATACTATACAATATTAGTTTTGAATCTACTGCGCCAAATTTAAATTATTTTAATTTCTAATGAAAAATATGGTCAACCCGACTTACTATAGGTCAGGTATTATCTAAATAACACAATATTATCTTGTAGCACTAACTTAATTTCAAATGAGTTTAATTTTTATTTAAACGATTGCTTAAACTAATAATAGTACTAATAGTAGTGTTTTTGAATTTAGTTGCGTATTGCTTATTTGAATAAAATAAATTCAATTTTTTTTTAGATTAATTTTAAATGTTAAATTCTTTTTGTACACGTTTTAACTTAAACCTTTAAGCAAATAAAATATATATTTCTAAAAACTCTTCAAAATTTTTACTCATATACATTAGGTATATATTTATGAAATATAAATTTAAACGGAATCAAAAAGAGAAATAAAAAATAATATTCATTTTTAATTATACAGAAATAATTTAAATTTTAAATATTTAAAAAAATCAGTGAATTTTTAATTTTCAAGTTTTATATGACAAAATATTGGATAAATGGAGAGGAAGTTAAAAGAGAAGAATCTTGTATAATACATACAAACGAAATGTGTTATGTAAAATATTCCAATAGTATTAACAATTAAAAAAAACAATTTTCAAAGTCATATAAAACATTAAAACATACCTACTAAAGTAACAATAATAATTATTTTTATATAATATTATTTTGTTAATATAACCCTATAACAATAGGATAAATTATATGCTAGGATGATTAAGATAAGTAAATAAATGCAAATCTGATCAACTTAGAAGTTTGAAATTAATCTTGGGATAAAATGTCTTGTACCAATATAAATTACAAAATGTTTATTCATTTCAAAACTATGGTTTTGTTTAATACTATACTATACAGTTATATAGTTTTTATTTATTTTATAATTTTTACCAATAAAAAATATACATTAATATAATGCTGTATGTGTTAAATTTACATATTCTATAATAAATAATAATACAAATGTATTGTCATGTAATCTACATTTACGTCACACATTCAATCACAGTGCACATGTATTGTCGTAAAGATAATTTCGGCGCATTCTTACTTTTACAATCTATGCTTTTGTAGTGATTTGTTGCAAGAACGCTAATCTCAAAATCGTTAATTTATTTTTGGAGAATTAACATAAAAACATTTTTTTAAATAATATCAATACCTTAAAGTATACTATATATTGTAGTTGTCAAAATATTAAAAATTACTTACACATTTTTGTGAGACTTTTTTATGTAAGTTTTAACTCGAAAATTATATCAGCGTTTTTGAAACTAGTCACATATACTCGTATATTGTATAATGTATATATTATGTATAATGTATTTATGTACTATAATTCATGTATTTGTGCTCATTTATTATTTACGAGTAAATCATCTACAAATTTCTGTAAACTCATCTCTTCATGTGTACAGATGTCGGACGATCAGAATATTAAGCAAAAATATATAATACATGCGAAAAATATACGTTTTTATTATTATATAAACGCGTTTACGATAAATTCATTGGTAATAAAGGCCATAACATTCACGTGCATAATAATATATGTCTCTGCAATATCCCATACCCCCATATATCTACAATATATGATTATGAATAAATATATTTAATGATATATCATGCTGAAAACATTATAAATATTTATATTGTTTTTAAACGAACCGTGATCAATGATAAAACTAAAGTGTTAATAGTTTTATATATTGTTATAAATGTACACATACACACATTATACATTTTTGCAATTTTATATACATATATGTGATTGTAATAGGCATTTATAGACAATCATCAAATAATTCATAATCAAATACGTTGGTTTGTAATCTAAATTATATTTTTGTCTAAAATTCTACGTGTTATACGGATTTTATTTTGAATATAATATAGATTTTTAACTTTTACCTATACCTATATAATTTGTAATGCAATTATAATATTATGTGTTCCATTTTACTATTTCTGTAAATATTAAATAAATAGCATTGTACGATATAAATTTACTGTAATATGTACTCACTACTCTGTACGATATGACCATATGCCTAATACCGGAGTGATTATAAAATAAAACAATACAACCCATCAATTATGTACGTAAATTGCTATCTTGTTAGTTGTTGTTCCTTGAAATAGAAAAATGAGACTATAGCATATTATAAAATGAATATTTAACTTATTTAATTCATTCAGCAAATCATAAGTTAAATACAAAATACAGTTGTATAATAATTTATTGGTGTGAATAGGTGTAAAAAGATAAATAAATTGTATCGAACCAATATAACAGTAGATATTATATGAAATTCTAACCAATGGAATGCTAAATGCCAATCGATTTGTATAAGCAAGAACTCCATACTCTATGTAATCGTGATATATTGTTAATACAAATTCAGACTTTTATTTTATTTAAATATCCCTACATAGTACATACTATATACACACGTGTACTAATATCGACGTTACGCATACGCGTTGTTCGTTTAAAATATTAGATATGATTAATGTTTATAGGCTCTTCTGTATATGTAAATTCTATTGTAGTGTTTATTCTTTGTAAGACACGCGCAGTGACACGGTAAACTCGATAATAATAAATATTGTCTACGGTATTTTATCCGACAACATCTATACTCTATAGGTACCATCTTTATCACCCCTTTTCACGAACGACAAGTATCCGTGTTTATTATCCAGGTGCTTTATAAATGTATTTCAAAATAATCAAATCTGTTGTTTAAATATATACCACGTTAATGTGAATAACAATTACTATTTATAAAAGATGGTATGTACCTTAACCAGGTTAACCGTATGGAATGGAATAATAATAAATTAATAACAACTATATGTACCTACATAAAGAAATGCAATATAGAACGTACGTTTTTACGAAGATCACGGGGATTATATAAATAACAATTAATACGAGTTACGCGTGGTACTATTTTATAGCAATAATAAAGAAATCATAAAAATGAATTATTCGAAGTCGAATCGTTAGTAAATTGTGATACCGCAGCTGTTTTAGCGGCAAATATCCGGTGAAGTTCTAAACATACATTCGACCGCGGTATTAGCTCGATCGTTTTTATACATGGTATGTATAAAATTATTAAACCACGATAGTAGCAGACAATAGTAATCACAAACGCAATATTTTCTATCGGTCAGTCTTAATACGTAAAACGAAAAACCCGACGCCTCAGAAATCCACGGCGTTTGTGAGATTCTCGATCAAACCGTCGTTGCATTGTAACCCTTAAAAAAATCGCTGTGAAATGAACGAGTCAATTCGCGAACATCAATACTACTGATCCGATGAACACATCTTTCGTCTTCGGAAGATTACACGAGTCGAGTGACATATTTTCATCCTATTTCCGGTAAAAGTTAAGATTTTTAAGATTTTTATTTTTTTACATATTTTATGTTATCTGAGTAACTATATACGTTTAGTATTAACTATACAGAAAACGTACAAAAACCTGGTCATATGACTATGGTACTTATATTAGTATACTTTTGTGTAATCATTTGTCATTTTTCAGCTGCTTCAAACCGTATCAATACACGTTTCCTTCGAAATGTATATAGTGTTAGCATCGGTACGGGACATTAAATATTATCGGTGTTTATAACTCTAGACTCAAACTATTTGAATATATAGGGAAAACGTACCTTAACGTTTAGTTGTATATACATATACAAATATATAACATACATCACACATACTAATATATAAAAACCTACTATTTGCTTCTTTGGTTCTGCTCCCGTCGATTTGCTAAATTGTATGATTATTTTTAAGATAACATCCCTTTCCATTAAATACCTTTAGCATGTCACTAGTCATATCACAGTTATCGAAAATCCACTAGATAGTAGAATACACATTTATAATATGCTTTCGGGCGGTAACCGTTTTCTGCTTGTCATCCTATCTACGTCTATTGTTTTAAATACTCGACTTTTATATTGTAATTACATTAATATATATTTTCTTATTGTATTTAATAAGTAATTTATTAAATAACGAAATCTAAATTTATATTTTGTATATATTATAAATAATTTAATGTAATTAATTTAAATATGTGTGAATCTGAGCAAATATCATGTCATAATATTATAATAATTATCAAAAATATTTAATAATGTTACCAATATCGGTATTTACTTATATAATGCTCAGGAGATAGTTCTTTTATACAAATTGGACTGAAATATTGGCGTGATAGTGTAATATATTATGATTGGAGACTATACAACTAAATTCAACTAAGGTGAAAACAACTTTTATTTAAGTTTCTCCCGTTCTATCATTAAACAGGTTGACAAAAAATATACATTTTTAAATTCATACAAACTGTTATATAACATTATATTGTGGATACAAATATTAATGCCTTTTACCGGTTTTAACTTTTATAAAATTTGAAATTTGAATTTTTAATACATGAAAATTGAATACATTTGTGCAAGGCTATATATATTAATAATTAGATATTATTATTGTAAAGCGTAACAATCAAATATCTACTACATATTATAAGCACATTTTTCTAAAACTCAGTGTGTATTGGAAAAATTCCGCCGCGAGCCCTACATGTTACAGTTCACCTCTAAAAATTACAATATAAGACCGTTCAAAAGTAATGATCTACCTACTCATGATACATCGCATACATGAAGTAAACGATACACAAACATAATATTGTAACTAAAAGTCATATCTTAAATACGATTTGCAGCGACTGAAATGTACCGTGTGGTTACGTATGACTGACACGCACACTGGCAGGAGTAGGTAGTATACACGTGTGCCGCGTACACGAGGGGAACTTGAGTATTATTATTTTTTGATTATAATTAATGGGACGCAACGACGAAGATTTATTTCGCGGCGGACGTAGTACGGTCGAAGACGACGATGTCATCGCAAACCGCAAAACCGGATACGTGCGCCCAGTCTATAATACCTAAATACACACACACCGTGTGACTTACCGTCAACGGCTGGCATGTATTACACAGTACACATACACACACACACACACATAACGGGCGCGCGTACAACCGGATGCGGACGTCATGTGTTTTTTCATCTCCCCGAATGCACACGGATAGAGAAGGCGACCCATTGTAGTCGGTTTATATACTTCTTTAACTTATACATTTATTATTATTTTCACAAACGTGCACTGCACGTGTATATACACCTAGTATATACACGCCGCGTCCGCACTTCCTCCGCTGACGTAAAGAAAAAAATAAAAATGATAAAATACTGGCGTGAAGGTGTTTTTTCTTTTGTGTACACACGTTGAACCTCGTACGCCGCGTACCCGCTGCTGCTTCTTTTTCTTAGTCTTTATACTCGCGGAAACGCATCCGACCCTCGGTTAACCACACACACACACACATGTATAACACTGTTTTTTATCTTCTTCACAAACGCGACTTGTGAGTCACACGGTCGTGCAATCAGAAAAAAAATGTCAGTTCGGCGACCAACTTTCAGCGGGGAAACTACTCTCTCTAGGGAAACGTTGCTAGTATAACGTATTGTAGAAATGTACTAAACAAAACGAACAATTAAAAACACAAAAAGTTGTTAATATATTTTTTCGTCAAACACCAACGTATGTAATATAATATAATAATATAATTCTCAATGACACTTTCCGCGTGTTATATTATTTTTCTACACACTACTTTCTATAAATATATACTACTTACAATCTAAATATATCATCAATATCGTTTAAGTTTTAATAATAATTTAAATATTTAAAAAAATTAAAATATTAATAATAATAGTTATTGTGTCACAAATACAAATCAGTGTTCATGTCTAATAAAAAATGTCCATTATGGCCGTATATGATATTAATATATCAAGCAAATAACCATATAAAATAATAATAGGTATCTATATAAATATATGCATATTAAAATCGCTAATTTATTGATTAAAAAAAAAATATATATAATAATAATAATTAAATAATAATAATAATATTTGTAAATAAATATATAATAATCTCATTAATGTATATGTTTAATATACATTACTTTAATAACGCATAAATATTTTTTTCTCACCGTAACAAATTGGACTAGCATTAATATTGCATATAATATTTTTTTAACAGCTAATATATATAGTCATATATAGCTGCGATTGAGTATCTGGTGATGAATACATTTTAAAAGAGAGAAAAGGGGAGTAAATGTGTTTAAAAAATTATATAAATTAAATATATATGTAAAATCTCAGCGTTTTTGGCCTAGCAATGACAGTACACGAAGACGAGACGATAAAAAAAAAGAGTACAACGTAATAAAATTAAATGATTTTACGATTATTATTCGAATCTATAGTTGAACCGAGTTGTTTGTTATAGTTTTATTGACCTTTTCTATCTGAGTTCGTATAGATGCAGGGAGTAAATAATTATTACGTACGTTGTTACACACACAAACACTACTCAGGACGATTGTTAAGTTGTAAAAATATTTATGTGTCGAATGTTTTCTCTTTTTTTTCTTAATACTCGCATTAATATAACATAATATTTATTTTACATACACACTCGAGCATTACAATATGTATTGTAAGTGCAAAACTCGGACAACAATACGCAAACAATATAACTTAATTAAAATAAAAATAATATATGTACTGTTAAAATAAATTACGTTGTGGACCCGTAGTGAGCGTCAAGTTTCAATAAGTCTAAACAATATTATTATAGGTAGTAAAATATAATAGGTACAAAGTGATCGTTGGCAGACGCGAAACAACCATACCACGAAAACTTTGAACGGAACGAAAATGAAATAAAAAATTAATACACTTTTAATATTAATAACCCGATTATACACCCAAAAACCTTAATTACGCGCGGATTTCGTGTAACAAATGAGACGATTCATAACGTAGACAGATGTAGAAGGAAACGGACAAATGGTCTTTTCTGTAGTTGTACGAGTTGTGGGGCTAGAGATCGTTGCGATTTAGGTACAATGTTCTACAATATATTATAATATCGATTACGATTTATGATACATCCCCCATCCCGCACAATAGTTGGTCAATTTCGTAGTCAATTTCTTTCATCGTCGGGTGGTTGATTGAAACTATTGTTCTTTTGTTGCTGGTAATAGTGATGATGGTGTTGCTGTTGCTGTTGTTGGTAGTGGTGGTTGCGGTTATCGCCTTTCAAATTTTTTGTACTATGTTCTGAAATCAAAAAACACATTACATTTAATTAAGAACAACAATTTATTTTAAGAATATGGTATGGGAACATTTTGGAATATATTATCGCCATACGCGCGTTATAAGTTTATAATTTTTGGACTTTGTATAAACTATTGTCATATCATAGAAGGCAATAAACCGATTTGCCGTCTGATACAGTTTTGAAATTATTATTAATATATAATAGGAGACGAGATTTGAATATTTGCGAATGATAAATACGCGCACTATATACTTTTGGACTTAGGACACCGCCGAAATCTATATAGTTGAATAAAAGAGAGGCGGCGGCGAGTCATGACTAATATTTAACCGCTCCACAAACGCAAACAATAAATAAATATGTGCCCGTTTACCACGTCTAAATTTATGGCTGTTATATTTTCTAATACAATTACAACAGCGGATGACGAAGATTTAGAGTTTAAAAGCCATCAATGTTTCAGTCGCGATAAGGATATATTATATTATATTTTATGATATTATATATATAATGAATAACCGTAAAAAAAAATATAATTATTGTTGATACTATCAATAGGTCTAATATTATCGTAATGCAAAATAATTCACGATGGCCATAATAATAAATAGCAAAATATAATTTATAGCTGAGCGGATGACAACGGTTGCGTAACGTACTAGTCGGCCTATATAGTAGTTTATCATATTATTATTATTATTATTATTATATTAATCTTTTAAAAACAGCTTTGTTTTATTCGTCGGGTACCGTAAATTACAACGTGTTACTTATACACCAACGGAATCATTGATAAACCACAAAATTGGCGGTTTCCGCGTTAGAGCACGTTGTTGGTTCATTTTAGTCGGCTTAAACCTTGACATTACGATACTTCTAGTGTACGCTCGTGCGATTTAAACGTCCAAACACTCCGAACCATCTGATGTATTTACGATACATGTTTACGGCGATTCTCCGTTATTGAAATATCACGTACTTTGGACTTGGAACGTTTTACCATAGTCTATCGATATTAATATATAGTAATAAATTATGATATAGTTTTATGTAGAAAATAATTTTTTTCTCCTATATGATACGTATATTATATTTAGTTATTATATATATATGCGCGTGTGCTTATGCATATATTGGTTTATCTCTGCTCTTTTTCGATAAGAAGTTATTATAATTGTACAACATTATTATAATAATGCGTACAATAATATGTAAAATCGTATTTATGTACATAGATAATATGGAGAGAAAAAATGTGCGTGATATGTTGTTACAAGAGTTATTGTTATTACGATGCGCACTGCTTGTTGACGTTTTGAACGTTAACAATTTTTTTTTTTTAAATACATTAAAAATATTATATTGTAAATATAATACCACTTTTTTTAACATTTAGTTCGATGTTATAATAACGTTAGAGAAAAGTACACAATTATTTACACACGATTATTATATTAACAAAGTTTATGAAAAGACTGTCATAAATTTATCTTTTACTTTCCAAGTGACGGAACCTCGTAAAACAAAAAAACCGAACTGTCTCAATTCACTACGCGTTTAATATTTACGGTCATAATAATAATAATAATAATAATAATATATTGTATAAATTATTTATTTTACAGAAAACTGAAACATTTCTTTGATGACTAAAGAAATTGTAAAAAAAACAAAACACATCAAAACGTTAATGTTTAAATTGTATATGACTAATATAAAAACTTTAAACGGCTCCAAAAAGATGGTATGTTAAATTTTAACAGCCAAACAAACACTTGTATGTTATATCGATATATAGGTGCATAGTACAGTTAGGTTAGTTATATAGAACCCGGGATATGAAGTCAACTTATAGATATACAAAACTATAAATTATTCATCGATATCGTATATATTATCTATACTATAGTATTATTTTATACATAATTGCATAATGTTTTTACATTCGTCAAAAACGATCTATAATAAATATATATATATATGAATTATGAAGTTATAACTTAAAAGTTATTAGTATTATTACACGACGGTGGTGATTTAATAATTCTTCCACACACATCGTTTTCTCGATATAACAAGCGTTAGATAAGACAATTAATATATTATGTTGTTGTAATCTTGCACCAAAGAAAACAATAAGAGTAGAAACTGACAAAATTGATCATCTAATTTTAAAAATCTACGAGGAATTCACAACATCCGACTAAGATCCACAATCTGCTGCAATCAACTGTGTGAAATAAGGAAAACTGACTACGGGATAGATAAATAAAACTATTTAAAATTCGACAAATTACATAAAATGCACCGTCGGGTGCATCTAATCAAACAAATCTGAAGACTTAAACATTCAAACACAATCTATGCAAGACAATTCACAAAGTATGTCCAGGCTATAGGGACAAACTTTCGGTGTTTAACGCTCGTTGTATACATAATATACCTATATATTTATTGGATTAGATTTGTGTATTGAAAATTATAGTTTTTCGATATTATACCCGTATAATCTTATTAAATGTAACCAAACGGATACGGGATTTAAAAATATGACTTACGGAAATACGAAAAAAATATACGCGTGTGCAATGTTATACCAGGAATCGCGGAGATGACCTAATCCTAATGATGCGTGTTCTGCGGTGAGCACATCCGCAAACGCAGGAAATACGCTGTGTATTATATATCAAGATATATACTATGAGCAGTGCACGCGTAACATACGACGGAAAGAAACAGTGGGCGAGAAAAAAAATCTACTTGTTTTTAACGTCCTCCGCGGCAGCAGCAGCTGCTCGACTGCAAATTAACCACCTGTTGTACAGTGTATGTGTGTGAGTGTGTGTGTATGCGTTCACCATCTGCAAATTTTTTTTCTTAACTAAATCCTTGTGAGAAGGATATGGATGTTTACTTATTTATTATTTTTTTTAAATCTTTTGTCCTCTGTGGCAACAGGTTATAAGCGCGAGCGTGTGTTAGATAAAACACACATACACACACACACTGCACTTGCAGTGTATACTGCGTAGGGAACGACATGCATTTCGCCATTGTGTTTCCGAACGAAACGCATTATGGGGGATGGATATATACATCAATTCGTAGACGTAATACGTCTCTCTGGTACGGGACAGTTAAAATAAAAAGTCTCGCAACTACTTTCCCCTTCACCGCCAACCCTCTCAAAGAGGTACACGATTGATTTTTCTCTTTGGAATCGCATCACGTTTTACATTCGCACATAATATAATATAATATGATATGTATATCATAATCGTATTATATTACACACCCAAGTACCCAGCAGATTAGGAGGGACCTTAGACAATATATCTACTGAATTCGGCGAGGAAACGGAGCAGTTGTAAGGCGCAGCATCGGCGGCATTCGGCGTAACAACAAAACGTTTATCTGTGACCTAGACCTTTGTCACGGCTATAACCTTTTGTCTATTTTTTTCTCGTTTTGTTCGGTCAATAAGAGAAGACACTGCGATAACTGTTCAAATACGATTGTACGGGGAGACAAAAGAAACCCATCGAAATGAATAATTCGGCATTCTGGTCCGGCGGCCGGTTTTCTCGTATCCTACCTACTTCCATTGTTAAGTGCACATTATGCTATACACTACTACTATACTATCATTGCGAACGATTATCGACAATATCGATTGCGTCACAGGACGATAAGAATAACGTACATTAGATATCAGGCGCGCGAGTCGGACAAATTGTGCGTGTAATTACGACGTTGCGGTGTAATTATGTCGGAAAAAATATGGAAATTCGGTGCGCCTGAAATCGGAATGATAATATCAAACGGTTGTAGAGAAAGAGTGAAGCGAAAATTATACATAATATTACGTTCTAGTCGTGATGACGATCGGTCGAAATTTTAATGTTTTATATTATAATGGTGTGCACGGTGACAAAATGCTATAATATAGGCGAGGGACGGCGGAGCGCGGAAACGAACGTTTTCTAGAACAAGCTACAAAGACCGCGGTTCAAAACAGGCCATTATGTTGTATTATTGTTTTTCAAGGTTAAACGACCAATTATTATTTTGTCTATGATAAAAAAAAAGTAACAATAATACACAACAGACCGATAGGTCGTCGTCGTCGACCGTCCAATTCCGAGAACCCAAATCGGATTGTTTATCTGGAAAACGACAACGTGTTACAACCGGAAAAAACGTATCATCGTGAAAAAAAATTACACACAATATATAAGTATAACACAATCATAATTAATATTAGTATAATATAGTACTATAATACATGTCAAAAAATATATATTTATATATAAATATATATTGGACGTAATAAATTATAATAATCGGTGGAGAACGGCCGCGGCTGCTACAGATAACGACGACGACGCGCAAACGGAATAATAAAATTTTTTTTATCACGTGCGCGTTGCAACACATCAACTAGCGTACCGAATAGAAGAGAGAAAACTGCTCGATAACAGTATCACATAATAATAATTATCGTAAAATAATATAATAATGTTCATTATTTTTTTTAAACCAATATAATATTATTATTATAATGGCAGTCGTGCGCGATACGAGGAAATCCGCCACTGATCGAGTAT
Organism: Rhopalosiphum nymphaeae; assembly: GCA_036289425.1. Classification (NCBI taxonomy): domain Eukaryota; kingdom Metazoa; phylum Arthropoda; class Insecta; order Hemiptera; family Aphididae; genus Rhopalosiphum; species Rhopalosiphum nymphaeae. Next base: position 633,009 of record JAZAQC010000034.1, on the reverse strand, counting down.
TTTGATTGCGTTGAAACCCAACAGTTTGTTTCGTCACTGCAATGACGGTCGTCGTTGTCGTAATGTTCATAATAATTATTAGTATGCACACATCGGTAAGAGCGCATATTAATATGAGGTTTTATATTATTTTCGTTTTCCACAAAACGTAAACCGGTCGACGTCTTTTTTTTAATTTTTTTTATCTCGTCAAACAGAATGAAAAAAAACCGAAATTCGTAAATATTAAAAAAAAAATAAAACGATAATTCAAACATTATACGCGCGCGCGCACGCGTTCCATCTCTCTCTCTCACTGTAATCTAGATGAGACGGTGCGCGCAGTACACGGTGAGGGAGGCGTAGGTCGGCGGCAGGTAGGAAAAAAAAACTCGTCGAAAATAATAGTAATAATAATCATAATAATAATACGCCTTATTACGAGCTGTGTCGGTCGTGTGGAGAAGGTGTATACGCGACGACCGATCATAAAACATAATAATATTTTACACGAGCGTACGTCGAGTTTTTCCCGCCCAATTTATATTTACGAGCGCGCGCACTGACGAAACGGTAGCTGCCGTGTCGCCGGCGCATTATTAAACGGCCTTGGCGGAGACATTCTCCGCGCGCGGCCGCGTGTGATATCGGCGACGCGACAGGGACACACCGCTCAGCCGATTAGTGTTTTTTAGCCGTGCATCGTTTAAAACCCGTTTTGAATATGATTTTTTTTCTCCACAGATTTCCCCTTTCGTCGTTCGCCGGTGACGCTTTTTATTCCTTCGACATCGCTGTTGTTACATTCGCATTCAGTTTTTTACGCGAAGCGCGTGCTACGCACAAGTTTCCCGCCAATTTTTTGTCACCGTATACAACGTTTTCATTCGCTTTCGCGCCGACTCACTTGTATATATTATATATACACACACATATATATCACTCATCATCACCACCCCGCCAATGATGAAAGCCTTGAATTACTGTACGCCGTACAAGTCGTTCTGTTTTTTCGAAAAATGACACACGTGCACCGCGGACACGTTATGAACAGTGTGCGTGCTTTTTAATGTTATTCCAGCGACTCCGGTACGAGAAAACTATCCGGGTGTACTATAAAAATAACGATATCATGTATTATATTGTGTATGTATATGCAATAGTTTTAGGAGAGAAAAAACTCCAGCCGTCCGTTTACGGACACGATGACACGTCGTCTCGTCGCCGTACGTTTTTTCGAAAAAAATACCGGTTTTCAAAAGTGTCACGTTCGATTTTGGTCGAGCGCGAAGAATGAAAAACGCGCGTTATTATACCGGTCGTATATATCGATCGTCGTTGTACGCGCGGCGCACGTCTCGTGCATTTTAAAATTTCAACCGACCCTCGCCCCCGCCACACCCCCAACCATCGTGTCGACGCCGACCTACCGACACACACACACAACCATTATTATACCTAACCTAAAATCATAAAAAAAGGATTTTTTTTTTTACTTCGATCCTGACGGAGATCGTATTGTATACATGTATAATTTATAATATAATATATTATCATGTCGGATTACCGAGCCGGGCAGATGTGGCGGGCGACTACCGTAGAGGTTTTGGCGGCAAAATACGTGCGTACGCCTTGCAGTCCTTACATACGCTACCACCGATGTACGGCGTACGCGGACCTGCCGCGGGGCCGACGCCCGTGGTTCGTTCGAACGAGTACAACTGCAATCTCCCTCCATTTTTAAAACAATTTTTCCCGACCTGTCGTTTCCAACTTCAACCGTGTACACGGCTCAACGCGCTTTGTGAGTGGTGATTTATTGATAATTTTTTTTATTATTTGTGGTTATCGCGATTATTATGTCGCTAAAGGTTCACCTCGCGCGTGCTAACACACACACACACACACACGCACACATACATTCGAATGTAATACTCTTATTTATTTAATAAAATACTTTTCGTATTAATAATAAAAATAACAATAACCTCGAACGCCGCGATACGCGGTGTTTACCGTTTACGTAATACGACGACAACGACGACACCTAACCTCGCGACTCTATAGCTAGAGCTTTGTATTCACAAACATACTGTCTGAGCACAAAAAAATACCACTGTCGAATTTCTCGACACGGACGGCGAGAACTCATAACCGTTTTTGGAGGGACAAAATCGTATGCAGCAACAGGTGTGTAGGGACCGAGAGCACGTGTTTGGAGCGGCCGAACCACGGATAAATAATTTTTTTTTTATCGTATACGTTCAATTGTCGTTAGTTAAAACGTTTCGTGATGCGCTGCGATCGGTCACAGTAATTAATAGTCATGAAAAAATTCTTTACTACCTGTCTAAAAGCGCACGAAATCGACACCACCGAACGGGTACGGCGGGTGGATGGGCGAGTCGTGAACAATATGCATTTTATTATTGTCGATCGATACAATACTTATTTGTCACGAATAATACGAATTATCGCATGATACAATAAAATAAAACCGCGTACCTTTCGTCGAGTTCTGGTCGACGAGTACGATCCGATTTTTCCCGCGCGTTTGACTGCCCGCCCGAACGAACGGAATAACGCAGCGGCCGGCGCTGGCGCGCCCGTAACTCGGCGCAAACAACGTCTGTAGCTCCGATCGCGCGGCGGCCATATTATCGCGCCAACTATCGCAATGTCTAACGCCCGTCTACTTACCGTTGTTGTAATGATGATGCGACGACGTCGGCGGTGATTTGATCAGTCCCGCGAAAAAGTTGCGTCGCTCGCTCGGCGACATGCCCACCGGCTCGTACCTGGCCGCGAACTCGATCCGCTTTCGCTCCATTTCAGCCTCGTTCCGCATGATCACCATGAGATGGGCCCGTTTTTCGGGCGGCCCGAATATGCATCTGACAGCCGACGCCCGCTGCCCGTTGCGCTGTCTCAGCCACCGTTCGGCCGCCGATTTCTTACCGTTTCCGTTGACGTCTGACAACACCATGGCCGAAAGTCCGTGTACTGGTGTATGTTACTTGCTCGCGCCTCAGTGACGACGAAAGAAAATTGCACTACGAAGTCCGCGCGTTAATGTGTTTTGTGACTCGTGAGCCGGTCGATGGATGGTGGTAGTAGCGAGAAACGACGGTTTGAAAATATTTTATTTTGTAAAGGAAAAAAAAATACAAGCTGTTAGGTTTTCGCGCGGACGGCGACGGCGAGACGGCGGCTGCTGCTCGGCGGTCGTTGACGATTTTGAATTTGAAATTCGGTCGGTTGGATAACGGTCGCGCGCGCGCTCGACTGTGTCGATCGTTCCCGGGGGCGGACCGGCGGGGCGGGCGGCCGGTGCACAGTGTTGCCCCGACCGGTTTTGCGCGGGAAATCGACAACCGACGCGCGCTCTGCAGGCCGCCGTACGCCGCCGCCACACCGTAACCGCTTCGCAGCCCGCGTTATTGTACTATAATCAATACTGCGACAATACTATTACTATTACTACTGCATTTACTATTACTACTCCTAATACTACTACTACTACTACTACTACTACTACTACTAATTCTACAGTACTGTTACGGCCTACGATGCGTTTTCGCGGGCTGTAGTCATCGTCGAGTTTAGCGTTCACCGCCGCGAGATCGGTCATTACTTATTATAATATTATTTATTATACGACGGCCGTTAGAGATGTGACGCATTTTCAGACGTCGTCGGGTCGCAATTTCCGTTCACCTTTTAGTAGTTTTCGTTTTCATCGTCGTCGTCCATTATTGATATTGTTGTTGTTATTATTATTATTATTATTATTATTTCACTGTTCACTTTACTATGAATAACACATTGCAAAAAAAAAAAAATAATAATAAAATAAACGCTCCATTATGTGGCTGGTCGTACAAGGCGGTGGGTAGTATAGATATACAACCTATCAAATCTAATCCGCCAGTATAGGTAAACATTTTTCTTCAAAAACTTAATCTGGATTTTAAATGTTAAATATTGTTCTGCAAACGGTCTTCGCGATCAATAAATAAAAATATATATCATCATAACGTCATTCTTGTACTTAATGTTCTTGAATTTTTTATTTTTTTTCCTTAAATGTTTTGAATAATTGATTGAATTGTTAAGCCCGTTGGTATTTAGGGCAAACACTGTGTGTTTAGCGTCATAATAGAACGGCCCTACCAATGACCACATTTAAACCGCACAACGATTACAAATCGGTCGTTTTGCAATAACGCATCGGCCGTATTATATGCCTACCTACATAATATACGGTTATAATTTTAATTTACTGTGGCAACATAATAGTTGTATGAGACGCCGTGGTGCAGGTAATATACATAACGCTACTACCATATATTTTTATTAAAATAATTTATGACACGTGTTTTTATGTTCGGTGTCTATCGCGGCGTTCGTCGATGAATCACGGGCATGCAAGGGTAACGCGACGCCGCCGTAACATAATAAGTCGTAGTTACTCGCGTAATACTATCGTACTGTGTAATGTGTATACCATCGTGTACCTATGTCCTATATACATTATACATATATTATTAATATTATATTTATGTCTGAGACTTCGAGAGGGTGGCACGATACCATCGTAGATTCCATGACAGATGGGCCGATACTTGTTTTAATATTAAATTATAATTTTAACAATTTCTTCAATTGTAATTTATAATTTGGTTAATCCTAATAGACATATTGAATTCAAATAATTTAAAAATTTAATTAAAATAATTTTAAAATTAGCGATTGGTTGATAATATACGCATGCATTATAACCGAATTTAATGAATTAAATATATTTTTATAACCACAATTGTATTTCTTTAGTATAGTAGCCATTAGCCAGTAGGTACTTTTATTATAGAAACCTATCAGTCCTATCATAATAATTGTTAGGTTTTGTTAAGTGTATATACTCTTGCTCTCTTGTAATTTTTAACAAGAGGTTTCACCTCAGCGGAGAGCAATGCTAGATTTCCTAATTTATTAATACTTTACTATGGAAGCAACATTTAATTCTAGCAATAAAAAATAATTATACGTAAATTATTTTCTTAGATTCGTTTGGTTTTCATCTATTTACGTCATGATTCCACCCCGTCATAGATTTAATCTGCAGATGCAGACGGGCGCCCATGTGTACTGCTGCTACACCTGGACCTAACCTATACGAGCACCTATATATACAATATTACGTTCGTGTATAACAATTATTAAAAATTAATCGTTCGTAGATCTCATAAATCTCGTTGAGTGCAAGAAGATTATATGACTGTGGGCGTAAACAAATATATAGGTAACCGCAGGCTGCTGCAGGATATAATAATCCAGGTGCAGGAACCCGCGGTCGATCGTATATCAGTTTGGTTCTCGCGACTATCACAATACCTCCGGTTACAGGTACGGTGGTACATTTATTTAAGGCTATATATAAATATTTAGATGTGATAATTTTTTTGAACATCAGACTCATTATTTCAAAAAAGATCAACGTTTTTAAAATTATTAAAAGAATTATATTTTATTCTTATATAAAATTTTTATATGATAATAGCATAGGAAAATTTTTAATTTCATTTTCCGTCTTTCCGAAGCAGAATATTTTGATACATAAAAAACGAAATTTTAACGATTTTATATTTTATCTTTTAACAAATTTAGGCGTAGTCTTTGCTTAAGATATCAATGAAATAATAAACTACCATTCCTATACATCAAAAACTTAGAAAAATGTGCTGCATAAGAGTATAAAATTAAAAATATTTTATATTGTCGTTCAAAAAAAATATAAAATTTAATAAATGAAAATTATTAGAAAAATATAATTTTTTCTTCAAAAATGTTTTAATAACTTCAATTTAGGTAAAAAAATCAATATATTTTCAAAAACATTAATAGTTTCTGAAATAATGAATATTAATGTGTGTGATATGTTTTGTTAAGATAATTATACACTGTGGTCTAAATATAATTACGTATTTAAACTGTTGAATACTTTCTATACGTTTAAGATTGAAACCATCATTATGATGTACGATTATATTTAAAAAAAAAAATTAAAAATTCAAACGTAAAATGGTTATTGTGGTATAAAATTGTTTTAGAAAAACTATACAACTGAAATCGAGTAATTATATTATTATATATAGTTATACTATTGCTTTAACGAATTGTAGTTTATTATAATTTGAATATTCGTTATTGACTGGCTTACTGCCACTCGACAACCACCACAACATAATATTATATTGTATACAATTTATAACAATAAACATTAATTTAAAACACATTAACGTATCGTAATATATTTTAATATGATGGTATATAATGTACTATAAAGGATACCGCGGGAGTACACGTGCAGTCTAAATAAGTGTAATAGTGTTGGCCGTTGGGGCTTTTTAAGACTATCCGGGATGGGATGATTGAGGTAGCGGGGTAACGACTGCTGCAGATGGAGTTCCGCGCAATGCTATCGGTTTAAAAAAGTTTTAACGTTAGTGGGGCACCCTATATCCGGATAACACGTGTACCGCATATACATGTGAATATGTTCATTATAACATATATATAAGTACATTATAATTTATAGATAATATACACGTATATACAATTTGAAATATCTTCTCGACTACATGGTCCATTGTCGATTATAATATGTATGACGCTTGTAATATACTAAATAGCTAAGAACTAATAAATAATTTGCGTCCTGTGGATACAATTTGAAAAAAGTTTTTTTATATACAACTTTAATATTTAAGTTAAATAGGTATGTACAAACTAAGTTTTGTAAATATTGTTGAAATAGTATAGTTATTAAAACATAAAAATGTACAAAATAGAATTTTGTTACTACTTTACTAACACCTAATAGCTAATAATGTAAAAATCTACATTGCTACAGTGTAGTAAAACTAATATTAGCATTAAATTCACAATCTTATTACTTTGTGTAGTTAAAAATAGTAATTTTGTCGTATTATATTGTAGACTGTATTATCTGTTTGTTTATAAAATACATATAATGCACTATTATGTAGTATTGGACTATATATAATACATTTATCATATATAATTTTTTTTAAATACCATAGCGTATTTTCTATGAAAAATAGTTAAAATTAAAAATATATAATTTCCCAAAAAGTATAAAGTACGATATAAATGATATATGCATTGTTTTATTATTTATTTCAATGAATCTAATTTAATTTAAATATATGAACAGATTAAAAAACAATTAAGCACATATATTAAAAATCAATATGTTTTCAACATTTTAATTAGGTACTTTTTAATACGTTGCTTAAGTATTACAAATATTTAAAGACAAATAGATTGATTTTGAATAACCTTATAAGTTATAACACTTGTAGTTAACTTTATAAAATAAATTATTATTTACAACTTATAACTTATAAGGCATTAATTAAAATATTAAATTATAGTTATAAATATCCTTTACCTATAAATATACATATTTATCAATATTTATGTGTTTATAAAACGAATTCTAAAGAAATGCATTGCAATAATTAACTCTACTGTAAAAAAATAATTATACATATTTATATATAAACTATAGTCAGAAATATGAAAAATAAAACTGTGTAAGGTCTGAAATGGTTATTTGAATCTGATAGACATCTTATCTAAAACATTTTCTGAGTAAAATTAATCGATATGCAAAGTCATGAAATGTATCTGGTTATAGCAGTTAGAGCTGCTTATAATAAATAAATAAAAAAAATGTATTATACCATTTTAAGAATAATGCTTTTTTTTATTACTATTATTTAACATCGTATTGTTTGCGTTTTTTTACCCTCTTCTCGTTAAATTTGACAATACTTGTATTATGTTGACTATCTCGATTTTCGAGTTAAAAAAAAAAATAACTCTTGAAAACGATTTGTTTAGCCAAAAGCCTTTTAGTGTGCATATTGCATCAAGTGTTTTATGTCAACGTTTTAAAAACAATTCAAGTTCACCCTACACTCTTATTAGTTCTTATACATAGTACATATAATGCAATCGTTAGAAATATTTTTAAAAACCATTTAAGACCATGGGAGTTTATTTACAATATAATTTTACGCAAACACTTCTGCTATAAAAAAAAACACATACATTTAGTTTTAGTGAAACCTAACCCTTCAACTTCTTATATATATATATTACTTTTTATTTATATATATATTTTACCTTTTATATATTCTTGTATCAGATATCAGTCATGTATAATCTATATGACTATGTATAGGATTTATATATACTACAAGGTTTTTTTTAATTTATTAAAGTATGTTATATGGCGATTAGCAATGTATGACATATTTATGAGTTTATGATTAAAATTTGTAATAAATAAATGTATAGATAATATTATCTATAGGTTAAAAGATTAACTATATGTTTTATTTTGAATGATTTTTAAAAAGTAACAAGTAGAATGTTTGAAAAATTTGTTTTTACTATTCGTCGTTTATAATATATATACATACATACATACATACATACATACATACATACATAAATACATACATTCATACATACATACATACATACATACATACATACATACATATATATATATATATATATATAATATTATCTATTAAATATCACGAATAAAAGTCAACACTTAAAAAATTTTGAATATTATATATTTAACATATTTTCATTTAAACGGTCACATTTTTTGCAAATTTTGTAGGTACATTTTAAATTTTAATACGCCAATAAACTTAGCATTTTGGTCTATCTAATTATATAATATACTCATTTTAACGATATATATATAACTGTATAATTTCCTGTTTCCATTCAGTTATGTAGATTCTGATATTTATATATTATATAGCTATTTTGTTTTATTGTTATACTCCAAAGTTGGTTTTTTTATTCTTCTCTGTTTCGTTTTGCTCTATCATAGTTGTTTGTCTACCCCGCTCTAATGGTATTAAAAAAAAAAAATGTATATAATGTAATGTATATAATTTAACCTATAATATAAATTGTTAAAATAAAAATTTTGTAATTCAATAATCCAGCAATTGTCGTCTAAATTAGTTTTACTTGTTGTTTGCAAATTCAATCATAGACTATATTAGATGACGAATTTGTACCGTATATATACCTACAAGAAATATAAGCATGTTGTGTCGCCAATTTGGAAAAGGTCGTGAAATTTTTTTCATTTTGTTTCCTATTTGTCGAAAAACGACATGTTGTTATTTTTTAAGCGTAGTATAAACCCGGCATAATATAATATAGCATGTGGTCCATGCTCTCGACTATTTAATGAAATAAATAAAAATTTAAACATAACCCTACCTACTTGCATGCAAAATATTATTATTTCATGTAGGAGGGCTCTTATATATTTATTTATATTTGATAAAAATCTATAACCGACTTTATGTTATACTAAATATGACGGTTATAATGTTAAAAAGGCATACATGTTGAGCTGTAAGGATTTTAAACATAAAAACCAAACGATTTTTTAAGAGTTCTTACATCGATTGTTTACCCACCTACGTGAAACAAATAATAATATAATAGCCGTGATCCCGTTTCCGCTTGATCCGCCCCAATGTGGCTACCAAATTTATTTTTTGAGCCGATTATGTATTATATATATTATAAAATATTATTATTATATTATGTGTAACTACTGATACGATAACTACTGAAACCGAAGGGGTTCTGTTTAAAAACCAAAATCACGGGTTTATATACGATAAAAATTACTTTTTTTACCACTTTAACGTGCTCTTACGGTTAAAAAACAGGCAAGGTGTAATTTACCGGAAACCGCAAAACAATATCGTTCTGTACCTATGTATAATAAACGTGGTGCTACTATATGTTATACATACGTGTACTTTCAAACAATAGAGTTAATATATTATTATTATATATATAATAAACATATTATACATTTCAAACATCAATACTATTATTATTAAATTGTTTTGTCCAAAACGAGATTGGTGATGTGTGTGTTGTATAAACCACAAAGTCCAGCTGCAGGTTTCGATAGTCTCGACTTATTGGGCGTACACTTCCGACGTGACCGCAAAAAAAAAATAAAAAACGTATAAAACGAAAATCATATATACGGGTAAAACGTATTATACGTTTAGAAAAACAATAATTAATAATTGACCAGATAGCACGGTGTAGGCATATAACTCTTTTGTGCCAACCCTCGGAAATAAAAAGGGTAGGTGAGTACATTATATATATTTTTTTTTATATACACATCGTTGTGTTATTAACTTCCACCACGTGCCCGGACCGAACAATAAAACGCTTTGTTATAATAATATTATATATATATATATATAGGCACCCATATATAGGACTCATAGAATAATAAAAAATAATTATCGGTATTATCGAAATTGTGATTGACAGCTGATGATAATCACCGCCGAGTGTATATTATTATTATATACGGACAGTATACTATATATTTAATATTTATACGTATATACACATGAGCGTATATGGAAAACCAAACACCTGGGCTGACGTCCGACGATTACATAGGTAATTTTGAAAATTATTATTTCGTGGACCAATCAAGCGTCGCGTCTGCCGCTCGCGCATAGACTTCAATGATTTGGGAAAGGGGGTCGTGAGAGGGACTCTTTATAGACTATACATTGAATGAAAACAATAATGAATCTGTCGAAATTTTCAATTTTAAACTTAGGTACATTTCAGTTCACGTACACACATAAATGCAGTACAGGACACGTAATAATAAAACATATTGATCCATTACTTACGATATATGCCTTATTAATAGTGCCTTACGAATAAATAAATTAACTAACTGCAGTTATATAATTTTATTTGTGATTTATTTTTGATATATCCCAAACTGTTATTAATATTTAAATCGGTCCAAATGTTTTTACGTGCCCGATATCACAGTATATTATATTATATATTGGCATTAGTGTTTATTAACGTGCAGGGGAAGATGAGGCAAAGTGGATACCGGGGCAAAGTGGGAACGTAGTAATATCTATTTGTTTAATGTACCATCTGATAATATTCTTAAATTTATAATTTCGTTGGTCATCCGAGATTGTGTGATAAAAGTTTTGAATCAAACTATCAATTAATATAAGGATTAAAAAGTAGACACAATAGAATCTAGAGCTTTCACCCTGGAATTTTGTTAAAAATACGGCATATTAAAACCAATTTTACACCAGGTCAAAAAGTGCAATATATACGTACAGAAAATTTTATTCAACTTGTGATGTCATCTAATTCTAACCACTTGGTAACAGTCAAAGGTTTTTTAAATGCATATGACAATAATAATGCATGCGCGTTTCAAAAAATAACAATTGGAATTCTAAGACTCAATTTTTTATAGTCAATTTTAGATTCAACACAAATTTATAATTTATTATTTAACACGATATTGAAAATATTTTATGAATCTACCTAATTTTAAATGTACCTGTATTTGAACTATATTTTTTGTGAAAAATTCTTTAAGAATGAATTACCTAAATTTAATTATGCATTACAATAAATTCAATCAAAAAAACATAATAAACTTTTTCAAATTCAATATTTATAATACTATATATTATAATTATAAAATATTATATATGTATAAATATTGTGACGATGTACCGATCCCTCTTCGCAGGTACAATACAACGGCAATCATTACAACAGTTAATTATATTACATTTAATAATTTTAAATATACATAGGCTATATTGTAACCTTTATTTTATGTAATTCATATGATTTTTATACAGAATAACTATAATTAAAAAAATTATTTTTGTATTTATTCAGTACTTTAATTGAAAATGCCCATTATTCTATAGAATAACTATGTTGTTATTACAAATTTATATAAAAATTTCATTCATTGACATATATTATGATATATTGTATGGTATATAAATATATAATACGTATATAAAATATTCAACTATTCAAGTATAATAATATGTATATGAAATATGCACAAATGGCACTGTCGCAGCATCAGTTTTATTGAGTTAAACGAATAAAATTATTACTCTAGCGAGTGGACTAGTGGTCATGACTATGCGAAATAAACGTCATAATTATTATGTGCGTACGTATAAATAGTTACATAAATACATTTTCGACGAAACTAACGCACATTTATGATATTTATATAAATTCAAATATTCAATGATGTTATAATCATTGAAAGTAGTTAGGTATATATAAATACGTACATGAAAACGAAAGGTAGGTATATCGAGTAATATTCATGACTGTGCGCGTTAAACACCGGTTTCTGTTTGGCGCATAGACGAGTAATGTGTACGTAAATGGAACTCGTGTAAATAATATTATAATCGGAAAGGGGATCCTTTACGAGACGCACGCGTGCCAAAAACGTGTCTGCCGTTTGTCCCGTGCCCGAAACACACTATTTGTATTATATTTATACATTATAATTTATATATCTTGCATAATTATCATCAAGCCAGCCGTTTGGACATGGTTTGGATGATATTTTTTTGGAAATTGTACGCGCCGCTGTTTACATTATATTTTCCGGTCTGTTTTACTGCAATATGTATAATTTAATGAAACGAACTACCGTGTAATTTTATACATCACGGGCCATCCATATATCGATATGAGATCAAGATAGTACGATATAGTTGAACAAATAATTAATGACAAACCATTCGGTCTTGCATAACACCCATATGGTCCGGGGTCTATATATAATATATTATACATATATACAGATAAAATGTTGCGGAAGACGTGAGGCGTGTATATTTTATAAATAGAGATAAAAAAAAAAAAGAATAACCATCAGTAACGCCTTAACGAGCGGCAGTATAATATTATTAGAGTGTGCCAAATTCGAACGAGACCACCGTGATGTTATATGTATTCAGTATGAGACTATATTTATAAATGTGTAGTAATATACATTATTCTGTATATTATCTATTCATTGAAAAACTATCAACACGATAAATCATCGAAACGTCATTTAGACCTTCTGTAGATAAGATTATTAAAAATAATAACAAACGTATCGCGATTGCCATTTGAACCATATTATAATATATATATAACATATATAATGATATATCGATTAAGTGTGTGTATAAAAAAATGAACCATTTTAGAAAGTATTTTCACTATGTATAATATAATATAATATAAAGTATGCGACACAAACACATTTTCTAAACAAATTATAACTTGTACTGAAAAATGCACTAAACTTTTATGCAGTCCATTTCAGCATCATCTACACATATTATGACGTCAAACAAAATATAATGATATTTGCTTTGCGTCGAAAAAATCAAAAACATGTATTGTTTATCGCTGTTCATAACAATATATAAGTGCAACGAAAAAATCAAAAACTAGAAAACATGTTTACATATCCAAAAAAGTTTGAAATTAAAAATATTTATAAGACTAATATAGTATTGTACAATTGGACAAACGTAAATTCCACCCAATGAAGGGTAAAAATTGTAAATTGTGCCCGGTATTTTTTAGGCATAAATTAAGTGCGCCCCAAAGAAATATTATTTTTATAATAGTAATTTGGCATTACCCAAAGGACACCACGAGAAGGTGACTATCATCACTGTCCTCCAAAAAGTTGGTGGTTGCTTAGTTTGCTTGAAATAAATAAATTAGTTAATACAAATTGAAAAATTAATTTTTTTTTAAAGTTAGGTTAATTTATACAGTAATAAATGATAAAATTTTTAATAATAAAAAACAGGAAAATTATATAACATAAAGTTAATAGTAAATGCTAAATGTCGTTTCTTATATCCATGTTGTCGTATGGACGAGAGGTGCGAAGAAAACGTACTAAAATATTAGTACCTAGTCGTAATATGTGTAAAGTCATTCTAGCGTTAATATCATAACGGTTTTAAACACTTTTGTACACTTATATATGTAAAAACCAAACGATAAATGAGTAAATCTACAAAAGTGTTTAAACCAGATTTTGATGAATTCAACATGAATTCAGCATGAATTTTACATACTATGAGCGCATTTTATTACATAGAAATTTATACTGAAAAATACCGGGCACAATTTACTATCTACTGTTTTTACTACCGGCTCACTGTGAGCGCAATTTACAATCGTCGATATTATTATATAGTATATTGTATTTTATAACTAATTACTTTTTATGCACACATTTTACATCCTAATTAAAATAAATATATTTTAATTTATTGAAGGCAAAAATGTGTATTATATCATCAACACCTTGTTGATGGAACGGTATAGTTAATAGCGTCGAATAAAATAAGTGCACATGGGTTACGGATAACGGATTATAACATTTATATAATAAAAATCTTTATGGTCTTGTTATATTATTACTTTCGTGTAAATATTCAATTTTTTATTTTAACGTCACCCTCTCGTATATTTATATATGTCTGCTGGCAGCTGCCATTTGATCAATGCTCAACCAACCTAACGACAGTCCCGTAATTTTTCCAAATTATCAACGTTTTATTATTTCTTACAATGGTGTGGTAATGAATTATGAATCAGACTATTATTTTCGCAAACGGTGTTTGTCATTAAATTATATTTGTTTGTAACTTGTGTACATACAATAGCCACCCACATGGCCGTATGGGACGCGAGTGTTGGATATTTGAGTAATTAGGTACACTATATATTATATGAAGATTTGACGATTTTCTTCGCCATGTATAAGAGGTGCTAATTCAACGAGTTTGGACTTATTTTAACCCAATAAAAAGTCATTTGTATTTTTTATATATAATGTAATATTTATGTAAGAAATAAACCTGTACTATGAACATCTATATTTTTTTGTAATAAAATTATTTTTTGCTTGTAGTTATTTTGGACAAAATCGAAATCGATTTGTTACAAAATCTAAAAATGATGAGCTAAATATGTGCGCTAGGCCTACTTCAATTTTGTTAATAGTTTGTCGTCCGATCAAACAGGCTCAACAATTTTTTATTAAAATGATACTATATATTATATTATTATGTAGCATATGGTGTATAATTATACAATCATATTTTTGCGTGATAACATTTTTAAAATATTTTCAGTTATGATAAGTACTTACTTACATGAGTAGTAACATATTTACATATATGTTACAATATTAGTATATTGGACATTTTTTCACCGTGGATAGAGATGCCACATATTATTAAAACAATGAAATAAATTAATAAACACGAATTTTTCATTCTAAGTTCTCGATACGATAAAAAAAATTTAATTGTCCTTTATCGTTACTTGTTATCTGTTACAGTTAAAAAAATTGTTTTTGACCGTACCGTCTGCAGAATCGTGTTATTGGTATAGCAGGTATATGTATAGAACTATAATATAATAAATTACACAGGCCTATACTCGAGTATTTATCGGCGTCATCGCGACAGGCGACATTCAGAAGGAAAAAGATAGCTATTCTATATTATCATAATATCGTATAACACATTTAATTGTGTTCCCGCGTTTTTGTCGGACGATGCGATACGCTTTAGTCTATAATAATATATGTATAGAGATAAACTGTTTCGTGAATACGTTGTGCGTATGTGCCTTTTATATGCCTATCACATGGTAAGTCATGATTTATCGTCGATAAAATATACATATGTGATGTACCTATTATACGCTATATACTGTATATAATATATATGTATATATAAACGACTGGTATATTATCATTTTTATTAAAATATATTAGTATTGTATACTCATGCACAAGATACGATTGTCCGAATTTGTCTGTTTTCTTTTCCTATATATATTTATATATACACTTCGGTGTACAAAAGTACCCCATTCGAATGTAAATGAATAAATAACAATAATAATCATAATGTAAACGTTAACGGGTAGAAGAAGAAGAAGAAGCAGAAGAATATAAAGAATAACCCTATTTATATAGTCGCTGGTCCCAGACCTGTATACAGTACCGTATAATATATAGTTGCGTATCGATCGGCAATGATTGGCGGGTCAAAAGAACTGTTATACAGTATACACATGAGGTAGGTTATGCACCCCCACAATATAATATGGTATCTACGTTCGATATCGCCGGGGACCATCGTTGACGAGTGAGTCAGAAGGAAAACGTATTATTATTGTCGTTGTCGTCATTCTCAAGGAATATTATATTGTTGTACGATATATTATTATTATTATCATCCGTCAAAATAATAATACTGTCGTGTCGTTGACGGGTGTTTTATTCGATTTTAATATGTGCGTCGCTGCATTTGTTTAGTCCTTTCACGTCTATAAAATAATATATTATATATTATAATATTGTACGATGTTTATTATATATATATATATATATATAAATTATATATTTATTATATGAGAGTCGTACCGAAAACCGTCTCATTGGTTGTGCGACGACACGTTCGGCGGTGGTGTATAAGTAGGTATTGTGTATATATAGTGTGTTTCAATAGTCTCGTATTGTTCATTAATATTTTCAAAATCAGTTCTCATTGTCAAAAGTATTCTTGCTATATAAATTTTTGTAATACATAAAAGTTAGTAAATATTCAACCTAAAAATTAAGCATCATTCAATTTTTGATAATCTGCAGTAGTACATCTATCATATCAATGCAATTCGAAGATAATTTGTTTTATTACTATAATAATAAGTAACATGTTAAAAATGGATTTCAATTTATTAAATAAATTAATATTTTAAAGCTATTATAATAAAATTAATAAATTCAAATTAAATATTTTAATTTAAAATCATTTAGATAGTAGTGATAGTATACATAATATACTTTTTAATTTGACAATATTTGATTTTTATTAAGCGTTATGTGTTAATGTTGATAGTAAAAATTCATAAATTTGTGATATACTTTTAGATATATTATATTATATCAACATATCATTTATATTACCTAAAAATCATGAATTATCGAAAACTTTTTTATTCACCTTATAAATAATTATGACAACGCGCGAAACACGGATTTATGAAACACCCTGTGTATATATAATATAGTATAATATTATAATATAAATGTACCTATGGGCCATACACATATTATATATGATTTAAGATATAACACGTTGATCGAACGCCACCGGTTCGTGGACGGATCGCGTCTCGTGGGTTATCGGGACGACCGATCTGGGGCGCATTATGCAAACGCGCGACACACGACGTGAACAGCCGAACAGGGACCGGTCCTCAGCCGCTACCACTGCCACCAATCGTATTTTATTTTATCACGGACACTATAATATGTATTGTATTATATATATATATATATATATATATTATATTATAATATTATGCGTGCGCGTATATACTAAATATGCGTTCGTTATCTTATCGCATCGCATCTGTTACGTGCGCATTAGTGTATACGGAGAGGAAAACAAGAGAGAGGACGAAAAACCTACCCGAAGAGAATGTTTAATATTATTACATAGAGATACGCCCGCGCCACACACATAATATACACTTATTATAGAGATATATAATATACGGGAGGTCTGCATCTGTCGTTTTCAACGGATGGCCCAGGAGATCGGTCGCCTGTATCATTTTACACGGTTCGTTGGGCTTTTCTGTTCTCGAGACTATATACGGGCTGGCAGTAGGTGGTTTTTGTCGTACTCTATGACGTATACTTTAGTTACAGGTCCCTAGAACGATAACGTGTACGTAATGCAATAGGGCCTAACCAAAGGCTTAAGTGATGGTAAAGCCCTCTCTCTGAAAAATATTTTCTTAAGGTTATATAAGCGATTTACTACTTCTTGTGTTTAATAACACATTATGATGTATATTTAACATGATTATAGAATTAATTATTTAAAGAGGCATGGTATTTTTCATAATTTAATTACTTAAAAAATGTTTGTTAATAAATCTCAAATGATAAATTGTATAGTTAAACCAATTGTATATTAAAAACTATAACCTAATTAAATCAAAATATTATATTTTTACTTTAATAGATTATATGAGGAATGAAGAAGTTACTATGTCAAAAGAAAGGTATAAAGGAGAAGATGACGTCTTCCTTATGTGGGTATTTTGAGGGGTTTCAACTTCCTCTTCCCAAATGTCATCCTTAATTACCACTAACCAATAACATCTATGTGGCTATAATAAGTAAATGTTATAATACCTCGGAGCTTATAGAAGCACCAAATCTATTACAGTATTATAATGTAAAATGTCATAAATGAAATCGGTGGATAACGCCTAGTAAATAGTGAGTATAATGTCATATTGTACAAGTAATAAGTATGATGTTGAGATTGCAAATAGCTTACTGTAGAAGATTTTGAAGTCGTATGGGTAATTGAAAAGCTGAATCCCTCAGAATTGTTAGGATCTCACTTAGATTTTTCGGGTAAATGTGTGTATACACTATCGTTATTTATTTATTTTTTTGCTTTATTATTTTAAAAATACCTACGTATTGTGTAAACAAACACAATAAATATTCAAGTGATATAACTATAAGTAATGATGACTCTATCCCTATACACTATATTTTTATCAACAAATGTTAAGAAAACATACCCTCTTAACTTAAAATACGTTTAGAATAACGAGGATTGGAGGACAATGCATTAGAAGATCTCTGCAGAAATTTAAAGCAAATATTTAAAATAAAATAAGACATAATATGTTTACGGTATAATATTATTATATAACGATCACAAGGTCCAAAAGTGCAATTATATTTTACATATATTTAAATAAACAGAAAATAATAAAAATATCAGTTAATATAACTTAAATAATACAACATTTTGACGGCATAAAGTAATTAATAATTAACAAAACACATATTAGTTATAATATTATAGACTAAATAAAGTAGGATGCTATATTAGTCGTATCCAAGATGTGATGTTAATTTAACAAGCTTGTGTTCCCAATGCTATAGACGATTTTTTAACATCCCTACCTCTGAAGTACCAATTATATTCTTCACGTCACGAGAATAATACATTTATTTTTTAAAATATTTAAAATATACTATATAATATAATTGTATCAAGTGTAATTTAGGTATCTATACAACATACATACACACACACAGTGTCGTGAAGAATAATTTTTTTCAATATTTTTTTGAAATGTTGTAGAATTGTGATAAACATAACATAATATTTGTTCATTAAATAATTGTTTATTGCATTTTAAAAACATGGTATTTTCAAAGTTACGGTCCATTATGTTAATTTTATTTTGTCATGGTCACCCAATCCACACAAAATAAAATTGTTATTAGAGTGGTCAATAATATTTTTCCAACTAAATTTTTCAAAAACAATAAAAATATTCAATGTTATAATTAATATGCAATACAAAAAAAAGTATTTTAATATACAGTTACTCAAATACTTCAAAACTTTATAGTCTAAATACACATAGAAATAGCTAGTATTGATTATCGACTAGCGCGTTAGTTAAAATCGAAAAACACATTTTTGATACACGCCTACTACACCTGCTAAAATGTGGAATCGAGACTGCACTTGACGATTAATTATTGTATTTTAACTGTTTTAAGCTGCTTCGCTTTGCAAGCAGACGGATTATTTTGACTAATTATTCATTGTTCACACTCGACGTATTTACAGTAATAGGACATTTTTACAAAACTCCGTATTTACCATTGCATTTAAAATATAACTCTATAAAAGTATTATAGGAATTTCTAACTATATATATATTCATATGTAAAATACATTTTTTTTAAATTAAATAATATTTATAAATGATATTTCATGTTCCAAAATTTATTTTATAGAAATTATTATTCTAAACACTTACAATTTAAAAATATTATTTGATTTGTCTCCAATTATAACAATTTAATCTGATATATTCATAATATGAATAGTCGTAGTTTTAAGTTTTAGATTCTGAATAGGTGAAATATTTAAATTATAATGGAACAATTTTTTGAACAATATTGATTTAACAAATTAAAATAGTAATAAGTAATCTACACACATTTTTATATTATCGAAATGCATCTTATGCCATATTTGGTCACTAATAAATATTTTAAAAATAAGTTATATAATATCATTTTTACTCGTAGTGCACAGTGATAAAAAATAAATACCGATGAAATTATAGGTAATGTGAAAACGTAGATATATGGTTAGGCCATTTAGATGTTCTGAAGAGGATTGTGCTGCACGTCACGCCAAAGGTGATTCGGTTAATTTAATATTGACCCTGCAAATTTCTTTGCATTGTGTATCAGTCAGTTAAGATTATCACACGAAATTTACAGAGAGTTATACACTGTAGAATAAAAAATCCTAATAGATATGATTCGAACCTTTTCGAGGGTGATTTTCCACCTTAACTTTAAGAACATTAGAAACAAATAACAATGTCACGGAGCCACGGAGGGCTTATTCTTGATCGATACAATTTGGAGAACGGGTAAACGCGTACCAGAGATCATTACGTTATATAATCTTATAATTACGAGTTTCCGTACACGCAAATAGTGTTCTCGATTTCAATATATTTTCATCAGAAATTTATCGATATGACAGATTAACTACCTACATTTCACAGATCTTTCCTTTCATTTACCAGTAAACTATACCATATGTTATAAAGACAATACATTATAAAAGTTCATAAAGTTATTAATAATCATTATTGTAGAATGATGTGATTAATTTAATTAATTTTATTTTTTTTAATTTAATTTATTGGAATTAACGCCAGTCGGCTATTACAGATAATACATAATATGAATTCAAGATATTGTTTAGTTACAGTATTGTTTATATAGGATTAACTTAAGGTCTAAGAATAATAAAAATAACGATATGATAAATAAGAAATAGGAAACAAACAAAAAAAAATGTATATTTTCGTACTAAAAGTATTAAGGCAAGTTTGCTTCACGCATCAATCTTGAGAG
Source organism: Rhopalosiphum nymphaeae (assembly GCA_036289425.1). Lineage (NCBI taxonomy): Eukaryota > Metazoa > Arthropoda > Insecta > Hemiptera > Aphididae > Rhopalosiphum > Rhopalosiphum nymphaeae. The sequence goes on along the minus strand of JAZAQC010000034.1, from coordinate 612,017 downwards.
TGGGGCATTTCTGTCGAAGTTAGATTTATTATTTGGTGGGTAGAAAGAGAACTGCAGCCTAGTATTAGTGGGAACACGGAAATCAATTTGTTCAAGAAGCCTCAGAGCATCGACTCGACCCTCAATCAGACCTCGAATAAAGTTAGTACCAAGTTTATCACGTCTTGCTGAAAGGTAATTTAATTTAAGAGCTTGACTAATAAGCTTATAATCATGTTTTGGGTGTGGGATATTGAGACAATATATATTATTAACATAATAATTAGTGGTATAAATAAAAAATAGCAAAACATTAATCTTAATGTAACATTTTGTAAATATAATATAATAATATACGTAAACGTTTCATATTTTTTTTAGTTACTAAATTCGTAGTTATTCTTCGTTTAGATATATATAATTTCGTCCAAATTTAAATTTTAAATTTTATTTTTATATTCGTTGGCTACGGTAAGGAATATTAATGAACAATCTTGTATTCAATTTTTAAATTTTCAAATCTTAAGTATAAATATAAACAATTTTATGAAATTTTAACTACAAAATAATTTGCAAATTTTCACTTATACAAAAGAATTATGCGTATTTTTTTTTTTTATTAATATTTTTAAATAACTATAATAAAAAAAAATCAATAATTAAAAAATTATAAGTAATAAGTAACGTTTTCCTGAGTTTTTCACTTAAAAATTAACTAGTTTCTATGCAATACAACTTTATATTTCTGGGTTTTATATATTAAAGAAGGTGTAGTATTTCCGTTTGTACCTACAATTTTAATGACTACTAATAAAATTGCTATAACTATATGTTGTCTTGATGTTTGATATCATTTTCTACTGAGATATAAAAATACGTACTAATATTTTGTATTTAAATATATAGTCAAATAAATAACATATTTACACCAAATAATAAGCACACTATAATACTGGCTTATTAACCATGTCACCATATTTTGTATCCTTTTTATGCTTGTAATTATATAAACACTAAATGTGAAAATATATTACAAGATTTTTCAAAATTTATTTTACAATCATTAATAATTTATTAGTTTTAAGCTAATCTTTTATAGATATAGACGCACATATAAAATAATATACTTATATTTGTATTGCTTTTATTTATTTTAAAAGATATGACTCTTTTATCTCGACGCAGCTGGTCGTTGTTGATTTTATGGTAGGTATATATAATATATACACATATATTAATATATATTTTAAAATTAGAAAAGCAAAAGAACGCAAACACACAGATGTTTTGCTCGAGTCAAAAATAAAGCAGATCTCCACAGGAGATTACCGTATTATGATTACCGCCATAAAACCGTATTGGTTATTAATAATTGATTTGTACATGAAAACACATAAACACTAGAGTGGAGGGCCTTTGCGTTCACACTCGAGATGATTTTAATGGTTGCATATTATATAAACACAATCAATATATGACTACATAAGTCGATGATATACGGTTCATTGACTCGGACAATAATTTTCTTTTTTTTTTTATAATACATATATAGACAATGAACTGCAAACGTCGGACTTCCGTATCTATCGGAAGTGCACATTACAAAATAACTAGGAATTAACTAGACGTCTAAACATAATGCTATAATTTTATTACATCGATAAAAACTGCATTCAGAATCACATTATCATTATTTAAAATACACGTATTTGGCATATATCATAATATGACGTGTGTATAACAAACACATGTTTACGTAAATACAATGACAAGAGTGTATATATGAATGATAAAATTAATTAAACAGTTTGCACTTTGCAATTTTATTATTATGTGTACAATGTACATATAGTAGGCAGACATACAAAATGTAATCGCGAAAACCCATTCATCATATTATTATTTTACTATAGAGTACGTAGACATTGCAGGTAGGTATGTTTTTTTTTTTGTTTAAAGAACTGTTGTCAAACGGCAATCGGATATTATTGCAACTCATTGAAAATATTTTAGAAAAAAAATATATATTTGATATTAGATTTATATTATATAGTTGTATCATAATATTTTATTGTTCAACAATCAACATTGCTTTATTATTTTTTTCATTTCCAACTTTTTTTTTTTACCGACCCATTACTTGTGATGTCGTCTACCGTTTGTAATAACAATAATACTGTATGACATTAATAATGAGTATTCTGTCATAATAATTATTTTCTTTTAAAGTGTCCTTTTATTTTAAAAATAGTATTAATTTTTTTTCTTCATTTTTTTGAACACAAATCTATATTAGTGCATTTTTAAAATTATGAACAACATCAGAATCTTGTATTTATACATTGTATAGGATGGTTTTTATTTTTTATTGAACATTTTACTATAATTTATATGAATACTGAGTAACAATTATTTTAAAAATTGTGATCACACCACGTCGGTGACTATTATTACAATAACGAGTTTTCAAAAGAATATTATGTACGATGCACTTATACGTACTCTTCAGTTTTCACCCCTGTTTTGAATTGCATTATAAATTATAATATATAATATATAGCACACGTAGTACCTATGTAGGATGTAGCTGATCGTAATGACAACATTGATGGAAATGGCACATGCCATGGCCGCATTGTTATAATATATGCTTGTAACACTACACTCTATAGACTCGTGTTAACTGACGCCTGATATAATTTTTACAATCCATGTGTAGTTTTCAAGATAAAAACATATCATATTATACGCATATTTTATAACCGCGATAAGCGTACGGGTGCTTAAAGTCCTTTCTTATATATATACGTACTGAACTGCACACTGTCTTCTATAAAACTATGCGTATGTAGGTACTATGTAGGTTTGTGTGTTTAAATTTAAATTATGTAAAGTGACTACAGGGTACCTTCTATACATACAGGCTATACAAATATTAATATAATTAGCAATTACTCGTACATATAGAGTATAAAAGATACAATACTAAATTTATTGTTTAATCATTAGTCAAAAAAATATAATTTATTCATAGACTACTGAAATTTTAATACTAGTTCCAACTTTCTAAAGTGACTTTATAAGCATGTAATCATACTTCATTTTTGTACGAAAAAAGTATTAAAATTAAAAATTCGGCACGTTATTATTCCGTTTTGAAAAAGGGTCTTTTATATAAGGTCTATCGAGATTCGAAGCTCGAATTGAGTCAGTTTTTAAACTTTTGGATGGTCTATGGAGCAAAAGTAATAAAAGCGGTATATAAAATTTATTATTATAAAAATAATTTGTTGTTTTACTGATAAGGAGAAAAGAGCTAAATACTTATCTTTTAAAGTATTTACACCTTCTGAACAAAAAGGTTAGTGCCACCTATGATTGACAATAAAAAAAACACCATACGGAGATCAGACTTCCACACCCACATACATCCCTGCTGAATATAACTATACAAAATATACATTTAATAAAAATACAACATAAATATCTTATAAGTTATTGATTTACGTTACGATGATAGTGAAAACTTAATTTTTCATTCTAAAATCTAAAGATTATACTATAATAAAAAATATACAATAATATACAATTTTTGAAGAGCAATATTATTTATAGTTTGACGAAGATAACCCTTGAGTTTTCCTATTGTTTTTAGAATGGGCTACCTACATATTTAATATAATATGTTCAGTCCATTAATTCTGTTGAATAGGTACGTGATGCAGTTATTTAATTTATTTGTTAGACTTTAAACAATGACATAATGACCCACACTATACATATAATAATACACCAACAACTATTTGCACGTTTTTTGTTTCATTTTTTGTACATACGTACATAATACACGCATACGTAAACGTAATGTACACTATATGCGTATGCGTATACGTATAATAACACAATAGTGAACCCTTAGCGTAATTAAAATTAACTGTTGTCCCTTTAACGATATACACACACACACACGCGCGCGCGCGCAAACACCTTTCGTCGATATACCACCAGCTTTTCACGACTGGGCTATTATTAACCGACCCTCATGACTGGGTGTTTTTTGGTCTTATTTTTAAAACAGCCACATGTTCATTCTCCGGTCTTCGGTGCATATACAGCCTATACAGGCCACTTGAGACACACGTCAAAATCTCGAACCACATTTTGCTATTCAAGGGAAAAAATTATAAAGCCGCGTTTAATTAGACGACCCACGCATGAAGTGTGGAAGTGTACACACACACACACACACACACACACACACACACACACACACACACACTCACACACACACATACAGATCTTATAAGTATATAATATGACAATTGTATATAATATAGTATGACTATGTGTGTATGTAATATACATGTATATATATACATAGACAGTGTTATATTTTTAATTTTTTTCTAGGGTTCAAAAATTTTTATAATTTTAACATTTTATAGGTTAATATAGTATTATTATAAAATATTCATTAATAGATTATATGAACAGAAAATTGTTATTCAGAGATATTAAAAAATGTATGGCTGATATAAAAAAATTAGTTTAGTTTATTTAATTTAAAATAATATTGAAAAATTTTCAAGTACAAAATCTAATCGCCTTTTTTTTACTAAATTTCATGCAATTTCTAAAGAAGATTGTATGTGTGTTTAAGGGAAGGAGGTATAGGTTTCAGGTTGTAGTACATATAGATAGTATTGTAATGTATTTAGGTAAAATTATTTGTATTAAATATTATATTATATTTTTTCTATTATTAGACTAAAGTTTTTTTTTTATTATTTATCTTAAGTTTTTACAGCAGGGGTCAACGTTCGTTAAGTTTTTTACGCTATTTTACATGATTATATAAGGAAAAATAAATAATAAATAGATTTTGATTAAACTATACTTTAAGACTATAAAAAAAACTTAATACTATTTGAATTAAATATATTTATTTTATTCAGTATCGATTCTCTTAAGAAATAAGATTTTGTTTTCTAGTTGGTGATCCGGGTTTCATTTAATCCGAGTACTTTATTTTTATTAATGATAATATGATGTCATTTGTAAGAGAACAGTTCGTGATCAAGGGCTCATGTTTTTGGCCATCAAAATTCTTGTTTTGCAATCTATCAGTAAGTATTGACTGTTGATTTTTGGCATAGGTACTTATTGTTTTGTATCAAAGTAAAACCATTTATAGCTTGTTTTTATTATTTCAATTTTTATTAACTTTTTAGGTTGATAAACATAAGTTAAAATTCCTTCATAACCCTGATGTGTCTATTTGTTGTTACGATTGTTGCTTTGGTTAACAAGGATATCGATATTATTCTTAAAATTAAAATTTCTAAACTGAAATTGAATAGAAAAATAATATTTAACGGTTCTGTTAAAAGTAAATTAATATTTAATACTACCAGTCTTAAAAATTAGTTACTTTAAAAACCTCCGTCAGTTATTGGTTATTGTATTTACAAATTATGATATTTAATTAATTTAGGTTTCTACGCGTAAATATATACTATGTAGGTTTATACAATTATTCTAAAACTCCACATGGAATTATAGTTTGAAATACGTCTGAAAATTGGGAATTGAGTACGTTCGCAATGACGCAGTGTAGGGTTTTCTAGTTTTTAATTTAAATACGATTAATAACTATATTACAGTTTATAAAGTGCAATAAATACATTTATGATAAAAATAAATTATTTATAAAGTAGATAGATTTTTTTTAAATGTATTTGAATATTGTTTCAAATACATATTTCTAAAAAGTAAATAGTATTTTTGTGGTATTTTAAATACTTTATTTGAAAAGTATACACGAGTTAAATTAATTACTTAAAGTAATATTTATAACACTGTGGCCCTGTGGGCGTTCAGAATTTTAGCCGTACATGCTGCATACAAATATAATATTATAATATTATACATATGAGTACATAATTATTACAACCGTAGATATACGTAATATACTATATCTTTGTGAACATATATTTCGTATATACATTTCAGCTGACGTTTTATTAAATTTTTTTTTTTTAGTTTACTCCTTTCACTGCACCCCATTAATACTAATCTGCCCCTTTTAAGAATATGCAGACACGTAGCGTGTATAGGAAAAAAACAAGAGTACGTGCGTTTACATATATCGAGTGCGGTAAAATATAGTACTGACCCTCCAAAGTCCGGTACAGTATATTTTATTATTATTAATATGTGTATAGTTCATTAATACCGATTCACGATTTTTCGTTACCCTAAAAAAGTGTATATTATACAGAAATTTTTGACGGTTATTAGACACGGTCTCCCAACCCTTTATGTAAAAGAACCTAAAAAACATAATACCCCCGTGCATTACAGTGCACCTCTATATGCGTTTCGAATCTTTGTCCCCCGTTGCAAACACTGGCCATGCTCGGACATCGGGCTCGCGTCCTCTGACGAACAATAAAATAATAATAACCAGATAGCTGGTAGTCAGTATAGGTGTTAGGTAGGTCGGTAGGTACCTATACGCACTGCACGTACATCTAATAAACGCCGTGGACACCATTATGGCATTATATATACAATAAAATGTATATTATAATAAAGTTGCAGTGAATAACTCAATTAAGAGGTTTGTGTATGCGGTGCATAATGACGTACATAAATATACGTGATGCATATTATAATAATTTCAGTACAGCACAATAAAATATTATGTCCACGTGTTCGGTGTTCAGAGTAGATACAAATGTATAATAATAATATTATAAAAACGGCGTGTTTGGTGCAGCAGCAGATGCAATTCGCGTTTGCATATTGGCTATTACCTTCGTACTATACTGTTGTAATATTATTATTATTTATTGTTATTATTAAGCATTTTATATGTATATAGCACGTTTGTTTTTTACAATATTATAATTTTTTTTCGCCATTAGTGGCACGTTTTATTTATAAATATTACACACAGCACGCTTTATTATATAAATAAATTTTTATATTTTATACACAATATTATAACAAGTAATAATATAATATGATATTCGCATCGTTCATAATAAATATGTATTTTATCATCGTTGTTTATGTTGTAACAATAATATTATAATATTATATTTGTGTTGCGTTTCGCGTTGTTATCGTATGACCGTTAATAAAACATAACAAAATTTACATTTGTCCTATTTACGAAACACTGATTTAATTTATCACATATTTTTTACGTTAGCTATATAGTCACGAATAATTTTTCAGCTTATTTACATTATTAAATCAGTAAAATTAAATAATATTCATATTTTGTTTATTTAAAACCAGCTACACGAGAGAAAATGATATTATACATATATATTATATTAAACCCACAGACCAGACAACTTTGGCACTTCATTTTTTTACCACTAAAAAATAAATGGAAATTATAGATTTATATTTTATTAAATCAGTTAAAATAAAATAAAAACATAAAAAATTATCATATACAAAATATATTAAAACATTTTAAAATATTTTTAAATCTCGAACATTTAAAATACAATGTATAATGCATAATATATATATATGTATATCAATAGAAAAAAACCTAGCATAATTGGGGGTAAAATTTACCCCCTCCCTAAATGGACAAATGATTAAAGCTTTTTAAACACAATTTCAAACAAAATAAAAAAGAGAAATTGAAAGGAGAATACAAATGTAAGTTAACCTACATACTATTATGGTAATATGTCATTGATTTAGTTTATTGACAGTGAATGTATTAAATTTATTCGGAGCGTAAGAAAGAACATTTTTTTCAAACCTTCGTTGCTTATATGAGACAATGTTGAATACTCAAACAGTCAAACCTTTCCAAATTTGAAACGCTATTTTCACCTATATTCACGGGCACTATACTATTAAGCAAAGGTTTACATAACCACTCGTATGATCACGTCTATGGAACACGTCTCCGGTATTAATGTATAAATGTTTTGATTAAATATAATTTTTTTCACTTTTCTGGTTTGGTTATACTTTACGTAAACACTTTTGTCTATATTAATACATTGTGCACAGAATAAAGTAAATAATAAAAAAAAAAGTTGAATAATTATATATTAGTAGCTCTACAGTATAATAAACCTACACCAATAATAAGTATACTTAACGTATTATACATAGTCTGTATATTCTGTACCAATAATGTAACCATTCTTAATCGTTTATAATAAGCCATTTAACTTGTCGGATATCACGACTTGGTGGGCTCATTATATCATACAGGAATTATTTCACGCTCAGATGTAACATTAATATCATTATATTATATACCTACCAGTCACCAAGTACTCCCCGCTGCCACGAATAAAAGATGCGCGTTGTGTATACTTGACAATGCGACACTTAAAAAATAATAACCGTCGTGGGAATGTAGAACACTTATCATTTATTTATTATAGTTTCAGCTGTTCAAGCCCATGTGCATCATGTTGATATTGGAGGAAATAACGGAATGCTATAAATAGACGTGGGCACCTAAAAAGTAAAATATGAAAGTGTTAAAAAAATAGTGATTTAGTCCTTTATATAAATATATACACATGTATTACATATATCAGATATACCTACTTATACATTGTATATGTGTGTATGTGTGTGTGTATGTTTAAATAGTATATATGTAAAAAGTTTTCCCACGTAAAGATGTCCTTCGACTTCCTATCCGAGAAGGAGGTACGGCCAATCACTGCGCAGCAATCGTGCTGTATTATTAGAAACTTCAACGCCCAATTATTAGAAGTGGAACCGACTGAAGTCATCTAAAGTGTCGACGGTTGCAGGGGCATTGATCTATTACATTATATATACTCTGAGGAAACCCTACAGTCTTGTGAATATCTAACAGAGATAACTATCTTTTCGGTCTGCTGTGCTCAATTATTACAAAAACGTGATTATTTTATAATATATATATATATATATATATATATTTAATAACACTCATTTTTATATTGTACAAATTATATGATTGCGTAAATACTGTTAGTACTAATTTATGCACTTTATACTATCCCTGAATCGCTATCTTATTAGCATAAATCCTATGAGTAATTAGTAGTTAATAATTATATACCCATCTGCTCAAAATAAAAACTCACAAATATAAAATTAGGTAGATGTGTTTAAAGTTTAAAGCAAGTCAAGTTCATTTCATATATGAAGGTACTATAATTATATATATTTATACCTATATATATAAATGTATGTTATATAAATAGTTGGATTTAGATTTCAAGCACTTAATTTAGTATATCTGGCTATTTTTATTATATATAATTATAACTCGTTATTTAATATTAACCAGATACTGATTATATTTAATTTTAACATCAATAACAACATAAAAATAACATGAGGTATACATATAATATTACTGCAGGATATAATACAAAATTTGAATTCAAAAACCAGGACGATCCTGTATAAATTAAATTATTGTAATGTATACATAATTAGTCTTCGTGTATCCGCTTATAAATTATAATATGTAATATATTGGTCATATTGTACGCGTCAACCTCTGTTGTTCTGCCGCGGCGTGTGTCTAGCGAAGCGCTAGAAAGGTACATGTTATATTATATAGATATACAGCCAAAAACTGCACACCGGATATCCTGTCCAACAAACCGAAAACAATATTTTTTTTCAGACACGTATGCATAAACACACACAGCTCAAATTATCAATCCGATTCAACATAAACGTTGGATAATGATCCAATATTTGTATACATAACATATATAGAGCATACCTATAGTAGAATAAAACCTGTTGATTACTATATACGCGTTATAGGTGCGTTTTCATTGTCATGGGGCTAAAAAATCACAAAACGATTCGGTCTCTGGGAAAATAAATAGGAAATGTCGACTACGTTTGTCGGACCATGACTTATGTTTTTATGCATGAGAGAAAATTACGTTATGAGAGTGTTGGGAAAAAACTTTTTTTTTTTTTAATTGTCGTTACTAGCTAGGTGATGTAGATTTTTAATGTTTCCTGTCCAATAAATCCGTTCATATACACTTTAATAGTTTAACGCTGATGGATAATATTGAATAAACTTTTAAATTATCTGATTCTTATATAATGTTGTGATTTACCTATGAAAAAATATAATATATTTAATAATAGCTATTATTACATTGAGAAGGCGTCATACCCGGTTGTGTTATCTCTGTCTTATATATTAACACACACATACAAATTTAATATTCAATAAAATCAATTTTAAAATGTTCATAACTTATTTCTAAACTAAAACATAAAAAAAAATATCTATACAGGAAACTGTAAGATGTCTGAACTGTATACAACAATAGTAAACGTATTTTTCTGGACATAACATGTACCATGTTATTCCTTAAAAGTTATATAGCTATACCTTATTATAGAGACAATACATTCGGTTATAGTTTCCTCTTAATAAATTTGTTAATATAGAGTACTTATTTATATAAATTATGTATATGCTTACAGAGGCAATGAAAAAATAACTATCATTTCGACGTTGTTACTAATTCATCTTATAAATCAAAGTACAAGATTGCGAATAAAAATTGGTTCAAACTGTTTATTATACTTTATCGCTACACAATTAAACCGACCTGTATTATTTTATGCCACAAGGTTATTGAGGAACAGCGAAAATAACTGATAAAAATTGCTACCTAATGTGTATTATTATAAACGTTTTACTTGGACAAGCCAGGTTACGTAAAAACATAGAGGTATACATTTAATTTAAATGAGAATTTAGTTTACTAACGTGATAATATTATTGTTATAGTATACACAAAACACTCCTAGAATAATATAAATATCTAATGACAGTTCATATATTTACCACGCATGACAATATATATTATAATATAGTACCAATACGTCAAACTGACAAATCGTACTCAAATATTGTGATGTTAAAATAATTCATATATTGAATCTCCCAGACAGTAAGACCCCTGCAGTAAAGTGTAAAGATAAGCAACCATATATTATACGACTATCCCGAATAATAAATACACATAATGTTGTTTATACCTACCATTTTGTATAAAAAAGTTATACATAAGTACCTTTTCAACGGATATTTTCTTTTACAGAGATCGCTAATGATGAACATAATATATTTATTATTACAGTAAACATTTTATAATTTGCCGACTATACACGCAGCAACAAGATTAGGTATAAATTAATATTGATATGCGGTAAATGGCAATTACACGATATGTTATACTGCCTATCGCGGTATATAGTTCATTAGTTATTGTTTATTAGTTATTAGTTATCGTATTACTATTATAATATGTTTCACTGTAATCTATACGTACCTAATCTTCAAATAATAAAAATATGTTGTGTAAACATCAATCTAGTACGTTATTATACATAGGTATAATACGTATATTTTACCACGTGCATTTGCACTGCTGATATATTTAATGTACATCGCGTGTATTATGAAAAAGTAAGACTATAGGTGTATACAGTACAGATTTGAACGTAGAATTTTATAATCATATTATATTTAACAATGGTAAATTTATCGTCAAACTTGTGGCCGACGTATGTCGTTGTCGTCGTTATTAACGTTTATGTAACAATGATATCCCATTGCCAATTATTATTACAAATAAGCTCTTCCTCCACTGGTGTGCCGTTGACGAAATCGAAATTCCATTGGTCTCGTTTTCGTGCCAGCAGCTCCCGTTCAATTGTCATAGCCACTTCCAAAGCCGCGTTATCGTCGTTGCGAACTGCGAGTTGTCGACGATCGTCCTGGAAAAGACACCTCTTGACAGCAGCTGTGGTGGGCGGTGGTAGGCGGTTCAACATCACGGAATTTTAATTTTCGATAGAAACCCGCTATGAAAACACAACATCAGACTTATCAGTTATGATAAGTTATATAGTGAAACAGCGTTGTTCCGTATTTGTTTGATAGTTGAGTATTGAAAGCGTTTTGTCGCGAAAAAATACGAATCGTGACAACAGTGTTATATTATATTAATATACAGTACTAAACCGACTTATCACGTACGTCGAGATTTTAGTTCCACGGTCGAATGCGTATAATTCCATCGCGGAATACAAACGTTTTCTTGGATCGCCCACAATGTCTGGTCGTAAATGATTGTAGAATGTATAAGAACCATGAACCTTTACGAATATACCAAATTAGGAAAACTTTAAAAAAAAAAAAAAGATATAGTCATCAGTAGGCGGAAAATTATATAGTATACAAAATGTGTGGTGTTGTGTAGGTAGTTTAACCTTCATTTATTTAATATTAAAAAGTAAATCTTTCCATATCGTTTTAACAAAAAAAAAAAAAAAACATTAAAAATGTTCTTTTTGTCTATATTGTACTACTATTTGTACTATAAATACGTTTTATACACCTGTCAAGTTGTCATAAAAATATATAATAGTGCACGGTTAACGTTGTTTATATAATTAAATATACTATTTAATAGCTTTATACAATACATATATAATAATAAATTGTGCTGAATCGACAGCAGTCTGTTATTATTTAGTAAGTACCTAAACGGATATTTATAAAATTATATTTTCCACCACAGTAATTGAGACAACATAAATACATTTTTTTACAAGAATTGGAGGAATCAATAACATATTATTATATTAATAAAATCAAAATAAAGTAGCGTTTTTCAAGCGAGTTCTAAAATCGAATTACTGTTGCTTTCACAACTTAATATAAACACTATAAAAAAATACGCGTCATGAACGAACCACACGATTTTTACATTATATAAATTGTACGTGTGTATAGAGATGATATTAGGTATATATATATGTGTGTGTGTGTGTGTGTATGTACTATGTATTCAAAAAGTAAATACTTTACATGTGAAAAACGCAATACATGTATCAACTATTACAATTATAACGACCTACTGACGTCGTACTACGTAATATATGTTCGTATATTATTATTTAGACTGTTCGCCATCACTCATCACTTATCAATTATATCAATCATCATATTATACGCATTGTATGTTACAGGACAAAAATACCACTTAAGATTATAGCCAATAAACACACGCTCACATAATACACAGACCCGAGAATAGGTCGCAAACGGAGAAAAATGACGCCACTTGGTATTTTTGACCCAGACTGCTGCAACAGACAGACCTTAGTCCGAGTCTATATCGTTAAAAATATCGTATTCGGCGCTACGATCTCCGATAGTATCGATTATATATTTTTTATAATATAAATATTTTAAAATAAAACGGCCCAAAGATAGAACAACTATATACCGTCTATATAGCTATGTACAATAAATCACGGTATAATATACCCCGCGTGTCTCGAATATTATTCGTTGTAATAATTTATAACAACATAATACGTCGTATTATAACTTATAAGATGTAATGTTATATATATAAAGGGTGCGTATTGTTATATTAAATTTGTGCTTTGTATTTCTCGGGGAAATCCGTTCGAAGAAGGATTTAACGCGCGTTAAAAAATGTACGTGACATTAACGATGGTTTCGGTGCGGTGACGATGGCCAGGATTACGTCGAAAATGACCGTTTAATTGAAATTCCTGCAGACCTAGGTTTGTTCCCATAATGTCCAACGCTGATGACAAAAACACCCTTCTATAATAATATTATATATTATAGTATTATTACTACGATCATATATTATACATATTATATATATTTATATATATATAACCGTGACTTCTAACAGATTTATTTAAACACCGCGATTATATATAGTATGTGTCGTGGTATATAGGAGAGTAATTACGTTTATTCGTTCGCCTTCCTCGTGCACGGCGAACAGCTCGCCGGCCAGTCATCCGTGGAAATCCTTGGGTACTTCCTTTTGGTAACCATCCACACAGAACGAAACCTTACAAGGTAATGCACCAGCGCAGCTCTACCTCTCCGTCTCTGCTATCTCTTTCTCTCGTTTTCTCTGTAATACACTGTATACGAAATTTCAGACCCAGGTAGCGGTTACCAACCGACATACACCACCACGTTCAAGCAACCCTCTCGTGTGGTGGGTTAAACGTCAAGACGCGCGACCACTACAGCTGCATGTGTACTTACTGCGATATTAACATCCGAATAAATTACACGCGCACGAGCACACACGCGTATAATATACTAATCACGGAGACACGATGGATACGTTCGGATTAATATAATTAGTAATTTGCATACATCACCGTACACATGTAGGTATGTATTATAATACATCTATATCGGTAGTAGGTACTCTGTTATAATAACGCACTGATTCTTTCTTTAACCTTTGATTCGTTTCAGGTTTGTCGGCTATCGAGAAAAAGTGACTATAATACATATTATGCGTAACGATCGCAATAAATTATGTTCGGTGCCAAACACACTATTGTTATCATAATAATTATTACTGCAATATTGTGTGTAGGTACCTATATACATATTACGTGCATATTAGTTATACACACGCTACTGTACAGGAAATATGTGAATGGGATCATTATCTTAATAGGTAGTCGTGCTATTTGTCGATTACAAATTGTTATTATTGTCGATATTATAGTAGATGATGAGCATCATTATGATTTATAATATAGTATTCCAGTATTAATATATAGTATAATATTGTCTATATTATTATAGGTACCCGATTACGATGTATATAATATCAATCTACATATTTATTACACGTAAGCAGTTAATTTTAGAAATATTTACGTGCACAAAAGTTTATACAATGTTTTAATTACTTTATAGTAATTAATAATTATTAATATTATTTATTGTTCCCAGTATCAAAATAATCCGTTTACCAACAGATTAAAACTGCTATAAAACTACTATTTTTTATCTATGTATTTCCTAATTCAAATCAGTGCTTAGCAGATAACAATTTTTTTTTTAACTCTATGGATAGAAATCGAGTTGTTGATATTTAAGTTAGAACTAATTATTTTTATTATTACTTAAATATTTTATTTTACGATATTATTATATGAGTCCAATGCAAATCGTAATAAGATTTTATTTATCAATTTCTATGCTTACAGCAGTAAAAGCGTGAACAAGGTTTTAGATTAAGTTAGGTTAAGTAATAATTTAAATTTTTCAATCATTTGAATATTATACGTAAACACATTATTTTTTTTTAATTATAAAAAAGTATATAAAGATTCAGTTGCTCATTAACTTAGATCCACCGCGGGATGAGCCTATTAATGATAATATTATTACTAATGAAACAAAACGTTGAATATCGTATTAATTAATTATACATACGAGTAATGTATTCTGAGGTAACAATTTTAAATTAAATTGTGTCATAATCTGTGTAATATGTTTCAAGGTGATCAGAACAAGTTTGTTCGAAATTTGAAATGAATAATACGCGTTTGATCATTGTATAAATGACTTTACATAAAATATTATTATATTATCATACGATTAATTAAAATGAAAATAGGAAAAGTACTTGAGTATCTATATTGTGTATACTTAATACTCATAAACTTGTATTATGCTTCTGGTGATACCTTCCTGTATATTTATTGTCAGCTGCATTGAGAAAAGTATTAAATCAACTGTTATATGTGGGGGTAAACCTTAAACGATGACTGGACTTCAACAATCACTTGGTCGGACTCACGAATTGGACATAAAAAAAAATCCAGGTAATTGCTACGCGTGAGAAAATTACGTTTGATTGTTGTAACCAGCGGATCTGAGATTCTGAGATTGTAGAAAGAAATACACCGTACACGTATTATTATGTTGTCGTACGTCAACGACGATACCGCATACACCATATTATACATAGTGTATGCGAACAATAACAGAGTTCGGTTTGCGAAGATTTCCATGTGTGACGGAAAATAACAACGCTGAAAAGGGTTTCGATGCGCGGCGATTCATATTGTTACCAATATATATATATATACATATATTTATATTATATTAATATTTTACATTATGGGAAAAGGTCGAGTTCGATTTAAAATATTATTTATAATATTATATTATGGCGATCGTGAAACCCCATTTGGCTCAACCGCAGTGGTATTGAGTTATCATCACAATAATAATATACCTGATATATTATGATATAATTTATACGGTTTACGATTCGTGTTTTCGGTAAATATTTAGACGACATGTGGGTACGACGACCGGACACTGGTCGGTCTGGGTCCGAACGCGTAATCCGTGACGAGGGGATTTAAACGAAGAAATCGGCACGACGTCGTGAATCTTATTGTATACACACACACACACACACACACACATATATATATATATATATATATATATATACATAATATCTATTATATTATTATAAAGACACAGTGTATGTGTGTGTGTGACAGAGGCAATAATAATATTATCGTCGTCGTGCCGCGACGCGTCGGGACTCGCCGTCTGTACATAATAATAATATTATACACATTACACACGCCGGCGGCCGAGCACATGGCTGGGGTTTTATTATTATTTCTTTTTCTTTCGTTTTTATTTTTTCTTCTCCTCTCGCCATGATTATTATTATTATTACTAGCGTGTGTTTCGTAGGTACGGCGGCGGGTTATAGTAAAAACTCGCGCACGCGCAGTGGTAACCGGCGGAAAAACAAACGCGCGCGCAACGGCGTACCGTCATCGGCGTCGTTACGAACCGGTGAACGCGCGGGGGCAAAGAAGGCGACGACGACAACAACAACAACGGTCGACGAGCGCTGCGCCGGTGGCGGTGGGTTCGCGCACTATGCCGCCGCCGCCGTTACCCGAGCGAGGCGGGGATAGGCCGGAGCTGATGCGCGTGCGCGCGCGCGCCCGTGGATGACGTGACCGCCGCCCCTCCCCACCGTCAACCATCCGTCGTATAGTATACGTGACCTCGGCAGCGGTGACGCTCTTACCCGACTTACCCGCCGGACCCGAATCATTCTCTCGCCGTTCGCTGTACACGCAACACTCGCGACGTCTCGTTACGCGCTCGTCGTCCATTTTTTTGTGTCTGTACGTTTTTGTAACTGTGTGTGTGTGCCGCTTTCGGCGCGACTCGATTATCGCTATTTACGACATCGTAAACTGACGGTACCCGGTGTGATTTTTTGATAATCGTTCGTTTATTTATTTGAAAAAATAATTTTTTTCGTCTCGCGTTTGTTGTTCGCTCTGTGCGCCGACGTCAACCCGTTTTGAGATAGAACTCACGTTAACTTTACCGCCGTCTGTACAGCAGCAAAGTTGCAGTGTGACGGATTAAAGTGCGCTAAATCCACGGACGAAAAGAGGTACACCAGAACTAGGCATCTAGAGGAAGAGTAATATAACCGTCGTCCGACGTTATAACTTTTACGGTACGTTTGTGTATATTCGTTTGACTTAAACCCGTCGATCACCATGACCGTTACGTATGGCGTGACGGGAACGACCACCGACGGAGGAGGAGCCGTCAACAACGGCAGGAGAGTGCTCATGGCCAAAACCGATTCCCTGAGCAACGTCAACAACAACAACAACAGCACCAGCGTCAACAATAATAACGGATCCGCGTCGATCACGGGCAAAGCGTCCGTGTTGAGCGTGAGGCGCGTGCTGTTCGGTCCGCCGGCCGATCCCGCGGAGACGCGGGCGTGGCTGGACAGACAGTTGTGTGCGGCCACCGCGGCCGATTCGCGGTCGTGGAACTTTGATTTCGTCAACGAACGTCCGCTGCGCGACAGCCCGGCCGACCGTTACGCGTGGGAACGCGTATGTCCTCCGAAGCGTCGCGACGAGGCGGCCGCAACGGATTCTACGACCGCTGAGACAGCACAACAACAACAACATCAAAGCCGAATGGCTGGCAAGCAGCAGCGACAATCCAAAGTCACAGGTAATAAAAATAAATCATGATATATATACCGTTATTACCATATTATTATCATCCTTTCTTTTTCTCCCGAACGAGGACGGGTTTGTAATATAACGTTGTTGAGACGTTTTTTTTTTTCGCAACGGTGGTTTTAGGTCGGATACTTTCTCCACCGCCTAACATAACGACCGTTGTCTTTCTCCTTTCCCGTGGGCGTACATATGGGATTATTCGTTTATAACCGGCATTTGTGTGTGTGTGTGAAGTTTGAGCTCCCCCATCCGAGAACACAATGGGTGGCACCTGCGCCGTGCGTTTGGGGTCCAGTGAACCTAAGGGTGCCACGCTACTGTGGGAAAAATGTAATAAAAGTCGCCGATGTGATGAATAATATTGTTCGGCAGGGAGATGAGATTACTTTTTTTTATCGGTTTTCGGAATAATTGTGCTTTTTTTCGCCGATGTTTTTATCGTTATTTATTATTGTTGTTGTTATTATTATTATTATTATTAATTATCATCATCGTCGTCGGTACTGTTATCGTCTGATGAACCCTTTCCTAAAAAATCGCTTTACGAGCTATCCGGAGAAATTTGACAGATTTACGCGCTGCCGCCCGCCGATTGGTCTCAGTCGATAAAATCCCTGATTACCATCCCTTTTGGTCGACTCGTTCGAAAGGGTTGTGTGGGGGCCCGTTATTGTTTTGAAAAATGGTAACGAATTTAAAAAAAAAACATTTTTAAAACGCACGTATAGAACGTGTGTGTACGCGCGAAATGAATATTAATTATTATTGCGGCGGCGACGCTAGTGGTATAGGTAGTACCGACGTACGATTGTGAAATGGCGCGAAAACGATTTCAGCGTCGAAAGACCTTGAAATTTTTTTTTTCCGTAGGAACCGCGCATATTTTTTTTTTTTTTAGGTTATGTAAATTCATTATTATTAATATTGTGTTTGTGTTCGATTGTATACGACGTACGAGCGCGTACGAGGACATAATATTATTATTTTTTTTTTCGACCCGAGAGAGGAGTGTCACTATACACTGTATATTTATACATACATACTACAAGGATCTGCCCATAGTAATATTAATAATAATAAGCTCGCGTTGCATATGTGCACACGTGTTCGGGAGACCGGTTTTTTTTTTCGTCCCACACACTCGTACAAATACACATTACACACACACACGCCAACGCGTACATAAACATATTATATTATTATTATATATATACATATCTGTATGCGCGTATTATTATTATTATTGTTGTTGTTGTTGTACTTTGGGTGGGGAGAAGATAACACGCGTATAACGACGGCTCTCGGGACGCGATGTGTAAATTGATGATTAAAAAAAAAAGTATAAAATAAATGGCTATTGCTATAATATTATCATCATCATATAGGTGTACCCCCCTCCTTCGCCGCTGCCCCGCGTACAAACATACGTAAGTGCACTGCGCTAAATGGGCGTGGTCCAGAGAGCTGTGCTCGGTAATAATAATATTATACTATCGTTATTATCATTAGCGGCCGAGTTGTTATCTGTTTTTTTATTTTTTGTATATTGTATTTTTTTCGTCCCTCTCCTCGGTTCCCCTCGCAACCGCTGTATGAGGTCGCTGCCCTCGGCCCGCTACGACGCTCAAGTAAAATTAGATCACCCCCTCTCTCCTCCCCTCACACGCACGGCCCTACAACCGTTGTCGTCGCATGACGTGCACGATCCTTGTTCGTATTTGTGTTGTACTTATTACTATAATACTTTATCGTACCGGTAATATTACTGCAATATGTTTACTAACGTTTTTCTTTTGTTTTTTGTTTGTTTCATTTAGATTTCATGAGCAAAACCAAGAAACGACCGTTGAGTGTTGCCAGCAAGACACTCCGCTCTAACAACAAAGTCTTGGACGAACCTGAGTCGGCAAACAAGAGGAGTCGCCGGTCTGTCGCGACGACGACGACGACGACGACGATGATGGCTATCTAAATCGAAATAGGGAAATAAGACAGCACAGCTGAGTAAATATATGAGAATAAAAATTAATATAAGAATTGAAAAAAGAATAAAATATAATTTGATAACCCAAAAGTTTTTCACATTTTCGACGCAAAATTTCGAGATCTCCCAAGTATAGATAGTCTTAACTATAATATAATAATGATAATTTATATTTATATATAATCTTCTTCTCCAGGAATCTTCCTGATATCGCACGTTCTTATATGACATTATTTTATGTGTATATTTTTTTTTTTTTTTTAACAAACCCCATCGTTATTGTACAGATGTTTTTAAATTTTAAAAATTTTAAAAATTATGTATTTTTTTTTAAAAACAATTAATATTTATACTGTTTTGTTTTTTGATCTCCTTCACGAATATTGTTCGGTTTTTATCCACCGCCTATGCGCAGACCAATTTTGTTGTTTTATTTGTCTACGTTATATTACAAATTTAATGAATAACTTTCTATTAGATGAAAGTTTTTTTTCAAAAAAAAAACTTTTATCCACCATAATATAATTATAATACTATGTTAAGCATATTATAGCTTAATGTCTGTACGTTTAGTATTAGCTCTAGATTTTAATGTTAACGTGCAATTATACATTTAACTCTTTAATTTTAGCTTGTTGAAAAAATCATAAAAAGAGTGGTAAGAAAATAACATCACCAAAGTGAAGGAAAAAATTAAAAAGTTTTTCGTCAGACAATTTTTTTTTTATTCGTTTTTTTTTTTTTTAATATGACGATCTTTTTCCATGATTTAATGTATTTCAATTTTCGAGAAGATCTCAATTTTAATGATAAAAATCCAAAGATTCAGTGGTCTCTTTATATCTAATTTTACAATGTCCAAAGAAATATATCTGTCAAAATCCAATTCGCGAATCAAAATTTAATCCAAAGGTGATGTGTATTACAATCGGGTCTTCTACGCAGGCATGATATTGGCAAATTATTTATTATTTGACTCGTCTAACGGCGATGGTGATCTGCAGGGGGAAGGTATATCAGTGTAGATCATTCGCAGTATACATACATCACCTTATTTTATATTATAATATTATAACGTTTAATTCGAGCACGCCAAAATTTTTTTTAAATTTATGCGCATCACAAAATAATTATTATAAAAACAAAAATATAATCTTTAAACAGAATTTTTTTTCCAATATGGGACTGAAACGATCTCATTGTTTTAACTATTTTTTTACACAAGGTTATTTTGAACAAAAAATTTCTCTTCTTTGTTGTGAAAATATCTTGTATAGACTAATTGTTTTTCTTGTTAGTAAAAAAAAAAAAAAAAAGAAAAAAGAAAAAAATGAAAAATAATAGCTCAAAAAATTGTTACGCTCTGGCTAGAGTTAGGGCGGTTTTTGTTCTCTATTGTTAAAATTGTTTCTCTGCGTAGTTCGACCTGTGATGTATTATTTGTCTGATCTCAAGAGGATGGATGGAAAAATTGATATTTTTCATAGGTGCGAATGAATCCATTTTGTATAATATATTATTATTATTATTATTATTATTATTATTATATAATATGTTGTGTTGTAAGAGAAATGGATTTTTTTTCAATTTAGATCGAATAACAATTTTTTTTATTTTATATACATATATATATATATATATTATATCTAATATATAATCGGTCGTTTTAATAAAAAATTTATATTTTATAAAAAAATTGTATATACAGTTTATATATATATAGGACCGTGTTGTTTTTTTTTTTTAATCGACAGTTTTTTTTCATTAGATTTAGATAGACATTAGACGATACTTTGAACGTAGAAACTATTTGTCTTAAGTTTTAGAATTGACATAATTATATTATATTATTATTTATTATATATGTAAAAAATATAATATATTATATTATATATTTATGTAAAAAATATATACATATATAATAAGAATTGAAATACTTATTTTAGTTTAAAAAAAAATATAATAATATTTAAATATTTAATTTTTTGTGTTGATTCAATTTATCCCGACCAATTACAGGCATTCAATCAAAAGTGCTTTATCCAAACCTATCATATTCATAAACCTTAACACTCGTTTTTGTATGTATTCCATTGTAACTCATAACAGTCGTGTAACATAGCCGTTTGAAAGTGTCATGTCGACAGACGGCGGGTCACGCCTTTTATATTCTGTATGTCTGTGGATAGAAAAAAAGAACATCTTTTCAGTCGTGTGCAGTACCAATATGTGTACATTCTCTATAGGTCACCATCGATCTACAATAACGTACAAGAACAACCCAGTGGATAGACCTACTTTTTATTTCTTCGCAGTTTTAGCGATGTTTTATATATAAAAAAAAAATTCAACCATAACTGGTAGAAACGTCGAAAATGACTGTTGTTTTATGATAACCTATTGACTATGACCAAGTACTACAGTTCTAGTACAGCCTAGATATAGAGTATAGATAAAGTATACACAATTTGAGTAATTTTACTGTAGTCATCTTATCCTACACTTCACAACATCGACTGTACAGATAAAAAAAGCTAATAATAAAATGGTTTGTATTTATTGTATATTATTATTTTTCCTCGGCTTTGGGATCTGCCTCAGTGCTTTTCCTGTGATATTTGCCACTAATGCATATTATATGTTATACAGTATTAAAATTATTAGATTGGTAGAAAATGTTATTTTTATTAAATGTTTACCTTTCACATTTTTGAAAATAATAAAATAAAAAGTATACGAAGCACATATTTTTCTTAGAAAGTAAATACATAACTTATTTTTATTAAATTTTAAATTCAAATAATAATGCTCATTATAATCTATAAAAAATAAAATAAAGTTTATAGTAGCTTCTTATTATAATTATCAGCAGTTATTTATCACTATTATCATTCCCGATAACGGAATATTGTTAATATTATTTTAATTTGTACCTATCATAGATTAAAAAAATATAGGTTTTTGATTAAAAAAAATATAACATTAGGTATGGTGTATTGTACAAAATCTATAATATGTTTTTGATTTCGGTTTCATACTTATTTCTTTGTTATTATTTTACTAGTTTTCTTAATTTTTTTTCGTTTATTAATATTTCATAAAATCGTATTTCATCTGTGAAGTGCCTGATGTTTAGACTATTATAATAATATAAAATTACGATTACCCAAACATTTTTAAGGTTTTGATATATATGTATAATTACATTGCTTAATGTTTTCGAAAATATAAAAATGATTATTTTCTTACAACCATGATACGGGTAACAATATAGTTCGTGTGAGAGAAGCTTTTTGAAACCTGCAATCATAAACAAAAATGCGGAGTAAGTACTGTGGATTAGAAAAAGTTGGACTATATTTATAGAACAACAGTCAACAGGTCAAAGTCCACGTGTTTATAATTAATACAATTTAAATTATTCAAAATATTTATTAACTGAAAAAAATTATTGACAGTAAACATTTTTATGCCAAACGTGGAAAATATGCATTATGAAATACTGAACTCATGATAAATATGTATTTTTTATTTATATGTATAATAATGTTAGTAAAAAAAAACGATGTACGGCTATATCACTCTTTACGTACTTTATTTATTTTAAAGGGATTTGTTATTTGATTTTCAAAATATTTGTTGCCCGAGCATAATAATTTTTGAATAAGGCAAAATTATCATATTCGCCTCTTTGATAAAATGAGGTAAATTCTCTATAGTCTATAAGGACGATTAAGGTCGAAAATAAATTCATAAAAATTGTTCGTGATGACGATAACTGATTACAATTCGTTTTTGCCTATATTTAAGATAAAAATTATAACTGATAGTGTGTTAACGAAGAGGCTTAAGGGGTATTTTTATGGGCTAATCCCTCTTTCCGAAGACCACCTCTAGATCTTACCCGTGTCCGGGTCATATATCTCGATGATACGAGAGAGCCAGCGGCAGTCTTGTGCTGTTATAATACCATTTATTATAATAATATATAGAGAATGTCGTCGGCGCATTTCCGCTGGTCGTATACGAATTCTATTCAACTTATGTTACAATCGTCGTCATTGATCGACGATCGGCGTACATTAATACAGTCAATTTATCACAATAAAAGTACGTGGGTGTTGGTTATACATTTATACACATATTGTAGCTAGCCCTCTCGTCGTCTATGTATAACTATTATAATTGTGCGATTGGTTTTTTAACTTTCAATTCTCCTCTCTATAATGTAATAATATAACCGATGACTATTGAACACATAAGATACAACGAAAACAATCGCCGCATTTAGAATGATTATATATTATATAATATTATGTATTTAGTGCAAATGTCTCCATGGCTAATATTTAAATCCGTGAGTTTTTCAACAGTAACGTAAAAGATAACTGCGTTGTGCATTTCGATTCTTAAACATGAATTCATTAAATTATACAACATAGTATAAAATATGAGCCGACTCATATATAACAATTTTCCATCACGAAAATATTAATGGCGATACGGGACTTTGGAAACAATGTAAATACATTATATGCATCAGTGGCGCCGATCCCCGTCGTTGATGCAACATATTGTAATAGAGTAATTGGGTGGGATGGGTGCGCGGGTAATATGTTCAAAGGACCCAGTAAAAAATAATATGAACATAGTATTTATAGCAATGTTTCTCAACTATGGGGGAGAACTTATTGAGAAGGTGTGACCGCATGTGACCTAACACATAAAATAAAATCAACCATGTCGACCAAACAGTATTAGAATTAAATTTAATGTGTCATTAATTATTATTTATTAGTAATTTATATTTATTTTATCGTTATTGGCTGTTCTACAGTAATCCCAGCGTGGCAAAAAAAAGTTCGTGAAATTTTCAGGAATTTACAAGGGACTGAGAGGGAAATAAAAAATATTTAGAAATCTTGTCATCACTAATGCGTATAAAAGCTCGGATACGTTAAGATACCTGCAGCCATTTATTAACGGGTCCCTTTCAAACTACAAAAAAAAATCCAAAATAATCAACATTACGGTTGTATATTTAAAATAAAATAAAACTAAACATTCGACTAGCAAAATAATTATGTAATATCATTGATACCTTTGATTTTTTTTTATAGAGTTATAGTTGTCTACAGTATATACTATTACTGTATACATGTATATAGTCAATAGAAATACATATTATATCATACACAATTACATATTATTTCAACAAAATATACTATAACATAGTAGCCACAAGTCACAACAACGTCATATAAAACATTTATTTTAAGCGCGATTGACACTAACATAAAATATTGTTAGCTGTTAGGTGTACCTTACGCATCATCGTGAGTCAAAAACACCAAACATCATTTGTAAATTGAATTAATTATGTTCATAGTATTAACAATTAAATGTAATTCTAGCTATAATTTGCACTACGTTGGACTAAAATTGTTCACAACTCTTATTTACAAACTTAATTATCAAATATTAATTTATTATTCAGTATCATTACTACACCGACCCATCAGAATAAATAATTTGTAGGAAGAGGCGGGCCACTAAAACCAAAGAGTACCAAGACCCAGCAACTCATCTACACCAACACCCTCTATCCCGGGCGTGTGTGGTAACTGGTAAGTCGTTTCTGATTTTAGCGTTTTGGTTATACTATTTTTGACTGAAACGTTCGACTGTTATTAAGATATCGTGCATTAGTTGATCGCGGATTGATATCGATAAAAACCATTTTGCGGGACTTCAGCGTTAGGATATGTGAAATACGTACTTTCAAATCGATTTCTAGTTGAAACCGATGCGTTGGACATAGGTAATATACTCACTAATAGTATTGCAGTGTGTTTCTCGGCATTATACGGTTTCGTGGACCGGCGACGGCGACTAGTCATGATCTATATTATTATTGTGATGAAAATAATTATACTTCTCGGACATGAATAATAATATACACAGTAATATTATGCTCGACGCTTTAATTTTCGAGACCGAGACTTCCAAAGACTACATAATGTACCAGTCTCGCGACGGTGATTTCTACGCAGACGGATGGTTAGTAGCGTATATATACCTAATTCATTCAAAAAACGAGTAGGTACATCAGGCAACTACTTTGACATTGTCCTATAGTTGGTAAGTACACTCCTGCATATTTTATACCCGTATAATTATGCGCTTGTTTTGTTCTAAAAATATTTTCTTTCGACGATTTTCTAAAAAACTTATTCTCTTTCTGACCTATTCCACGTAGAAACGTAATTTATCGCACTCGACAAAAGGTGTTGACGATTCAAACAGTAAGTTTTTTGAATAGTAAATATTGTACGTCGGTAGGTATATTCCACATTATGCGCGGCGTGTATGAAGAACATGATAATATTATATACATAGAACGTGTTATTTCATTGACTCGAATCACCGTAATTATAGGCATCATGCACTATATACGTTGAAAAACACAACTTATTACTTATTAGGTATATTATAATGAACGGAGTGTATGTTTACGAGTATACAGGTATAATAGTGCTATAGTATAGAAAACAGTAATATTATACTTTGTTGTCTTGTCGAATTCGAGGTATAGTAATATGAGTAAAATACTAGAACGGTGCTTGATGAACTTTTTCGGAAGAAAAAAAAACAAGATCCTGATTCGTCATAAGCTTTGTGTTGTTTACAAGAATAAAATATAAATTGTATTGCAAAAATTAGAACTTATTGGCTTAAATGTGAAATATTTCTTCTGTTTGATTATTAATTTATATTATATTTTATGAAGAATTAAGTATACATTATACGTAAATGTTAATATATAATAAGCACGGTGTAAGGGCTAATTTTGTACCCGAAAGAGCTTAGTTTTCCACCCTGATAATCCGCCAATGAACAAACATCTATAATATGAATTATTTTTAAATAACATAAAGTATGAGTACAATATTTAATAATGTATTATTATGTACCTACTTATACAACATTTCGTTAGAATACATTTATCTTTCAATCGATTTGACCACATTACGAATATTATTTGTTTAATAAAAAGTGACTATAACCCACATAAATTTTATTATATCAACGATAAAAATTACAATTCTAACAACAAAGTTACGCACGGTGGTCTGCATTTAAGGATCTAAATACAGTTAGTTATGTCACTTTTTACGAAAACCCCTTAATATATAGGATATATTATTTTGTTTAGCGTGTCCGGCGTCCTCTAAAGAGAAGTTTATTATTATTTATCCACGGACAGATTCTCCATATTATGTAATACAGGTGATACATCACGTAAATATAAGGACATACTTGGATGTTCCTAAATCCTTAGGTTATTTAATAATCATTAGAAATTAATCAATAATTATAATTTAGTCGATAAATCGACAGCGATATTTATTGACACTTAAAACCATTACTAATTTCTAGTTACTAGGATATTATATGGTTATATTATTCTTTGCAATTTGTAGTCCATCTTATTATACACCTATCATTAAATGAGTTGATTTATTGGCATTTAGGTTGATGTCGATATTAAACATTTAGATGCGTTTGCGGGAAATCAATGTCACAATAAATAGAAAATGCTGATATGAGAAATTCGGGAAAAAAACGAACAACCGCTGTATTGTTGGTAGGTGATAATTGTGATAAAGATAGATAATTAGTAATTACCTGTTATTTGAGTGATTGCCGCGATTCTTAAAATGTTTGTATAAATATGTGAAATTCCTCTGGTCTGAAAAGCTTATCTTGAAAACTAATGGACCGATTTCTATACAAAACATATCAATAGATTCGTAGGAGCTCAGAGTATGTTTTCAAATTAATTTTATCCCTAAATTAGATATGAGCGTAATTCGTATAGTAATTTTACGAATGCAAGATAAAATAAAGTTTGAACTTTATCACTAGGGATATGGATAGGGACTTTGAGCTAAAAAAAACATGCAAATAAGCAGATATGCTTTAAAAACCTTTTATTTGCTTAATTTACTTATTCAACTTATTAAAAGATTATATTTATTATAATTTAATAAAAGGTATTTTGTATTTTTTTTTGTTTTTTCACTATTTGAGATTTTCTGTTATTGTGTTAACTCCAATACTTACAGTTGAACTTTAAATACAAAACAAAAAAATAAGCTTCCTATAAGTTTAGCTTTCACTTATTTTAAATTTAAGATGTATTGATAAAATGTATTGATTATACGATGATTTTTATTTTTCTTATTATTTTGGCAGTAAAAATAGTATGATTTCTACTTCGGAGATGGTTATTAGTTAATGGAAGGTGGTAACAAATTGGATCTTGGTATTTTGGGAAAATAAATTACTAAACAACTCCAAATTGTTTTCAAAGTAATCGAAAAAAAACAAAATAGTGATGTACAAATATTACGCAAAATCAGCATTCAACTATATCGATTTCGTTTTTTTGGTATAGATATTCAAATACGAATAACTATAGTTTTTAATTATTTTAATCACCAAATGTTTATACTAGCATTTTCAATACAAGATAATATTTTAAAATTATTTTGAGTCTTTCTGTACTATTAAAAAACATTTGAAATATTAAAAATCTCGAAAATTTGCAAATTATTTTGTAGTTAAAAGTTAATATTTTTTTTTAAATTATGCACATACGATTTAAAAATGTAATATAATCTAGCCTAAATAATAACATATATAATATATAATAAATGTATTTATATTTTTTATTTTATCTGTCTTTCGATTAACATTAATATTTACTTTTTCTAATGCAGTGACTGGTGCTCCAAAAATATGAATTGGTAATTCCAGGTGTTTTTAGCTAGACAACGTCCGTGGACGTTGACGTTTAGGTACTACATAAGTATACATTGTATTTATGAATACAACGAGAAACTTTAACGAACGATCACGATTATAGGCACTATAATATATTATAATACGTAGATTATGCGATTTTTTATTTTTCTATATGCACAGTGAATGTCACAGCCCAATAGGTGGTCGCCGGAGTGTGGGGGGAATGTAATTGTATGTACCTACTTACCATCCCTAGTCCGTGCTCCGTGTTAATATAGTATATAATATTTACTTATAGTCATCGGGGTGCCGACCACTTTATAAATTGGATAGTACTGGCTAGAACTCCTAAAAAAATTTAACCAAATGTTCGCCCATAACATGAACATATGCACCCAACGTTTAAGCCCCTATATATTTGTTGGACATATTGCATCGCGTGTACGGATTCAAAAGTCGGGCTGCAAAAAAAGCGTTTTTACCACCCCTACACTGCATCGAGCACATGCATGTGCCAGCACTTCGACCCCGAATAATATTAAACATAAAAGTGTGCAGTATGAATTTAAAAAAAAACTTAAACAGGGGCTGGTATACACTACACACATTACGTATTATAGAATATGAGATGACGGTGCAGACTGCGAGACCGAATTATGGATATCGTGTTTCAACGTCAGGTTTTATATATTTATAATATTGTTATTTCATCTCTATATATACGGTACGCTGTATAGGATTTTGTGTGTATATTATGTGACGCGTGATATGTGGGTGTGCGTGTGACGTGTGTGTGTCAATGTGTGTAACCGTGTCGCATATTATATTAGTATATATATATGACATTGTGCAGCGTATGCTGAATATATATATATATATATATATATATTATATATACCTACGAATATAGCTGCTCTCCGGGCGTTTTGAAATCGTATCTAATCGCGGTGGCTGCCTTAAATGTATAATATTATATATATTCGACCCATATGTTTCGAAAGGGTGTGTTTCGCGGTGTGGTGTGTTGCGTATATATAATATATCATTATCATTATTCACGCCACTGCCGCGTACGTACTTACAAACACACGTGTGTGTAATATACGCGCACAAGGGGATGTGCGACCCGTGACAAGAAAACGCGAGAGGTGTTTGGTCGTGTCTCGGGGGCGCAAAATATATTAAACATCACGTGCAGTGTATAATATTATTATAATGGCGTGTAGAATAATATGATAATAAATATATATATATATATATATACGTATACGTATAGGTAAAACAACTGGCGAGAAACGAAAGAAAGAAGAAAACATGGCCCAAAGAGACCTTTCCCCTAAACGGCATGTAAGCGTATACCTATACCTACCTATATTACCTATAAAAGAACATCCGCCACCGTCGTAAAAGGGTTAGTCGCGGAGCGGGCGGCCGCAGCGTATAAAATAATAATAATATGTCGTCCCGCGCTGCATATTTATACGTATTATTGCGTGTACGACGACTTTGTGTTGTGTGTGTCCGTTTATTATAATATGTACATGCGACCGTGTATATAAATAAATATTTCGTCGTTATAATATTTTAATATTATGTAATGTTTTATGAACGCTCATTGTGCTCCGCGCGCCCGTTTGGGTTTGTTATAAGGGTCCTTTTTTTTTTACAACCGCGCGATATGTTGTGTGTACATATAATGTTATTATACATACACACGACGTCGTCGGTCCGGGGTTTACGGTTATACGTATTATGTGCAGACTCCGTGCAGCGATTTACAAAGTCTTGGATCAGGTACTTGTACAAATAGAAAGGGGCATTTTTTTTTTTTTTTTTTAGAATCAAACTCTTACCCCGTCGTCCCCCTTAAAAAAATATACATAAAAGAAAACATATTTAAGTGTACACAACGAGTATTTACATTTTGTTTGACTTTTTTTTCTGGATTGCGAATGCAGATCACCGTAATAACATGTAACATCGTCGCGTGTAAAAACGTTTTAGTATTATTATAGTGGTTTTCAACACGATCTAAAATACTTAAATATCTCTTTGACTGTTTGGCTATGTATGTATATGATTGGCTCACTGTTACGGCAATGTGTACAAACGTTGAATATTATAATTTATATTTTAGTATTTTACAAAACTTTACAGTTTTAAGGGCTTTTATTTTTCATGTTTATCTATGTTATACGTATCGATGATAATGATGAACGATGTAATATTTAAAATCGAGAAAGTCCTTGAGATTTAAAATCATTTTTTGTTTAAACTCTTGTAGTAGTCTATACAAAGTTGTAAAAATCCTGGTCATCAGGAAAACGGTTCGATACACATGAAGATTATATTTTATAATATAATATAATATGTTCTTTACGTAACACGCAGTGAACGCAGGTGTTACTTTTGAATAAAAATTAAATGTTTTTTACACGAAACATTAACGTTTTTTTTTTTAAATTTGAGGTCGTTTAAAACATCGGGACTCGGTATGCTGCAATAATATAGTCACTTGTTGCTGGTCAACTCAATCAGTTTAAATAGAGTCAAGTCACACACGAGACAGCTGCAATAGACAATTTAAATAATTTATTAATTACTAATCCTTTTTATATTTAACAGCGGACATGTGTCCTTGATGTTTTTCCTACATGCTCGTAATATTACAACTATAATATTATTCTCACGGGGTGACGCCAATGGGCGACTTCTCCTTCCCGTCGTTAAAAAATCCCCTAATTTACTTATTGTACATAACTTGTAAATGAAGATTATGAATAAAAATTGGATTCAATAAAAAAAAAAAAAAATAATATTATTCTATGTATTTATCATATAATTTACGTAGAAATTGTTTGATTTATTCAGAGTAGTAGAGTACACGATACTCACCATCATAATTGAAATTATATAGAAATTATTTTCACTAGGCTAGGTCAAAATATAATATCAAAATCGTCTTCCCTCGAAAAAAAATTTTCTTTCGCTTTGTCTGAATTGCGTGACAATCAGATTCCAAGAATATATACATATATTATAGAAAATTGTATTATAATTTTTGTCCCTCGTCCGTGTATGTGTATTTTCTGTCATTAAGTCAGGCCATGTGGTCTTACTGCAGACTTGACCCGCAGTTTATCTACGGTAATCGCTGCTTAAATCGAGGCTCGGCTATATAATGTCTTTGAGTACATGCAACGTGCATAATCGCCGCCGCAAGACGTCGAAACCCAACAGCGGGGGAAAAAGACAAAAAAAGGGTCGCGGTGGGAAAAATAGGGTGGTTACTGCGGGGTTCGAGATTCTAAACGTGTTTCGATCGGGCAAACGAAAACGGGGTGAAAGAAAAATATCCTGATAATATTGGACACGGCGCACACTGCTGCAGCACACGTGCACGGCACGGTTTTAAGCGCGCCCGAGTGCAGCGTCTCCGACACACGTGTGTTGTGTACATGCCCTATAAATTAAATTTTTATTCAATAATATGCACAATACGTTCCGACGGCAATGGCAGCGACAGTGACGCCGTATCGTCTTGTACGTGCATATTAAAATATTATAATTCAATAAAACATATTAATTTGTGCGTATTGCACATAATATTGTATCATGCGCGTGACGGGGTTGGCGCGGGCACTCACTCGCCACGCGCGGCTAGCGCGGAGCCGACGTCGTCGTCGTCGATAATGACCAATAAGTCACTGTCACGATTTTATAGTCGTGAGTATATTGCATATACGTATATATATATATATATACAATAATGTTTATCTCGGTCGCGATAAAAAACAAATACCTATTACTTAATGTCGTGGCACATATTATGGAAACCGATCGGCGACGGGATTCCGAACGTGCACCTAACGCGAACGACTCCGATCCGAAGATAATACGCTGTGCGTTGCAAACATAATAATATAATGTATAGTAAGTATTATGTTATATTATATTAATATTATCTAGATCGTCCGCCGCCACGGTCGCCATCCCGCTGCGATACATCCAATATTCCATCAAGTCGACTAAACGCGTATCGATCGAAGGCGTTGTACAGTTTATTTTTTTTCCCGAAAAATCCCATCGCCAACCCAGCACTAAAATATCGTTATCCTTACATCGTACATTACTATAACATGTATGTAATGTGTGTGTGTGTGTGTGTGTGTGTGTGTGTGTGTGTGTGTGTGTGTGTGTGAGGACCGACGGGGTCGAGACGACTATTAGCGCGTTGTAACCGTGACCTTTGCAACAACAGCGCGCGCGGGGTAGTTTTTGACCGTATTCTTATTTATGACGTACATTTGGAGATTACGAAAAAAAATTTAAAAATAATAATAATAATAATAATAATAATAATGATACATCGAAAACGTTTAACCGTCCGTCGGACACGTGTGCAACCCACCCGAACAGAGACGGTCCCGAAGATGTATATAATGCTTAATACGTGTTATGATGATAATATGTGTATATACAATGTGTGCGTGATCGACGATCTATGCGCAATCGATGGCAGTTTTACACAGTCGAAGGGATAAGGGACGGACCATATATTATAATATATAATATATACAAGTTGGACGATTTTGGCGTTTTTTCGTTTCTATTCGAAGCCTCCAACGAAGACACGACCACCGTAGCCGCCGCCGCCACCACGAATACACGCGACCGCCTATATATATATGTATATTATAATATTATATGTTATACCAAAGTGTCCTATTTCACGAACCCGACCGTAAACGTTTGCTGCTAGTGATGCCGATCAGAAACCGTTTTATGGCATATGCGCGTATGTATCTCCGCGTGCGCTGCAAGAAAACTTATAATATATCGTATTGGTCTTCGTGTCGACTCGCGTGGGTGGTGAGTATCTGCAACACGTGTGCGTGAAATACTGAAATTGTAAATATATATATTATATTCGCGTTCAAGTGTGTATATAATAGTACATATATATACTGCAATATTGTGTGCGTGATGTAAACCACCACCACGGCCGCCGCCGTCGTGCAGCCACCTAGGTCGATAAGTACCCGTCATCGATACACATGTTATATGTAGTATAATATTATGGTCGGTTATAACCACTGACTTAAACCACACTTGTTGGGTCAAAAATTCATTTGGGTAGTATACAACGCTGTAGGTTAGTGGTAGTTATTGGGAGCATATAGGCGCCAGGTTTTTAAAAATCCATTCGGAGTTCTTATACCAATGTTCAGATATCCACGAGGGTCTGTACCTAAGTATATAACGAGTATTAATAAGTAAAATTGATAATATATTAGTTATTATGATAAAAAATATAATACTTGAAAAACCAAAGATTTCTTACGTTACAATGTAAATGTTTTTTAACAAACTGTGGTTTTGTTTATAAAAATATTTGTGTCTTTTTCAATATCTATACATCTTCATTTCAATGAACGTGAAGTATATAGGTATATATCAGTTTATCATTGATACGATTCTGTTACATTGTAGAACTTAAAAATGTCTTCAACTTCCTTAATACTGACTACTGATAAAGATTTTTCCGCAATGATGCACGATGAAATTGGAATAATTTAGATAGTTAGGTGTGGTTAGAATTATTTTGTTTGCTTTTATGTTTTTGGTTATGACGTATAAAATTATATGAAATAATGGAACAATTACAACGTATTTCGCATTGAAAATTTGATACTTCAATATTTTAAATTTCTATCTAAAATTGTTTTGAAGTGCCTTTGAAAATCTTGTTAGCTTGTGGTTTTATATTATTTTAATATAAAATAAAATGTGAATGTTTAACTCTGTACACAATTTGATTTGAAATTATGTTTCTGCTGTGCACCGTGTATCAATTTGTATTGCACAATCCAATATATAATGCAATTATGCAATTTTATATAATATTAATATTTAAAAGTAAAATAACATTTAAGTACTACTTTTGACTTTAGTCAATGTCTTAATAGTGTCAATTTAATAACCAAAAATCATGGACCAAATAAATGATAAAATATTTATTTTCATCATACCTAGAATTAAATAATTAAATAAATATTTAAAAAATTTTTGAATGAGAGACATAATTGAAATTACTTATAAAAAAGGAGCGTGGATCTTAAAAGTAGGACAATCTCTCCTCCCTAATGTAGGACGTCTGGGTCACACCGATGAGAATAAATCCGAAATGCGAATATCATAACTGTTATTCCGTAAACGAGTATACATAAACTTGCTAAAATTTTTCCAGATTTATGTTATAATAAAACTTTGTGATAAGCTCATATAAATTATAGAAAAAAGAAAATGATATTATTATTAATTAATTCACCGTTCGCATTGACCTGACGATATAATTAATGTATAGCTCTTAAAACTAGCGAAGGCCATGCGTAATACGTTTTTAATCGACAAGTGATTAACTATGATGTCGTCCGTACATTTCCGAGAACATGACCCAAGTTTGTAGAGTTTTCTGGGAAGACACGTGTGCGTCCGTTATAAATATAGAAAAAAGCAGCGTAGACTTTAGCCCGATCGATGTTTACATGGATGCTTTGTGTCTACAATCCCTCAGAACCAAATCATTTTGCGATTCACCAAATTATGTTTATTTTTTTCATTTTTAAACATATATAGCACTGTAAGAATTGTAATAATTAATTTTTTCATTTTGAAATATTCATACGAATAGGTATGTAAATTTTTCTACTTTTGTTTTTATTTTTATTTGACCACCAATTTATTGTAGAAGATCTATTTATTTGACGACAAGTTTACCAAACAATAAATTTTACCACTATCAATTTTATACATGATTGATTCATTGTACTCTTTTACATAAGATATTTCACCATCGTGCAGTAGTAGACAATGCGGTGATCGTCATCATAATATAAATTTTATAGTTTTTCAACAATAGTAATTATTTATTCCAGTTACGAGATAATATTGTCTAATAAGATATTTTCGTTCTTGACCAATTATTATATCCACGCAAAAATAATGTGTTTATTCGTTATAACTTATAATTATGTTGAAAACTAAACAACGATCATTGTTCAATTAGAAAAATGTTGCAGTCGACTCACAACAGTCACACCATATATAATATATTTATATAATTATGTCCGTACCATAAATGCTGTGTATTCTCGGGAAAATGCATTGTTGAGAGATCATTGGACATCAAATTCCAATCGATCTACATTCGTTTGCTATACACACGCAGATGCCTGTTGAACGTTTAATCGTGTTGATTTGTTTTAGCTATATAATACTAATTTTATTTTATTGCAATGGATTTTTATTTTTAGTGTTTTTTTTGATCCATTCGAGATACAATATTTCTCTGAATATATTATATTCAGTTATTGTAAATTGATAAGGTTAATGTTTTAGTTTTTACTGTGTTATAAATTGCATAGCGTTCCTGTAATGTTTGTTAGGTAACTAATGAAAAATGTCAAAGCGAACAGAGAGCACGTAATCTTTGTATACACTTTTCAACCTGTATTATTTAAGTTTCCGTGTACACCCGAAAGAGTGCAGGGTTTATAAATTACTAGGAAAGATAGTGATCCTGTTTAGTGATTTGATTTTACTGCGTTCCAATAAGTTTTTGGTATTCTTTTCAGGTATTTGTTATTTCTGATATTGCAAGCTCTTAGTTTTGTTATTCAAAAATTTGACTCCTAAAATTTGTTCCTAATGTACCGGTGTATTTAAACATTGAACAAGAAGCAAAAATTGAAAAAAAGTATAAAAGTGATAATAAAACTGAATATTATGAAATCATTATAAATTTAAGTAGGTATAATACCGATGATAAGCTTTAATGCCGAAAAAAATAATAACAAAAAAGGGCCACGGGAAATAATACAATTTCCGGCCCCCCCCCGGCGTAACCTAGGGCCACCCCTCGCCCCTGATAATAATATCGTTTATTATTCGTTTTTTTACAGCACTGTCACGTACGTGGTACGACATCGTTGTCGTATTTCACAACTCACCAAGTGCCACCGCGGAAAACAAAAATAAAAAAATATCATAAAACGGTGGCGTTGCTGCAGCTGAACGGTTATTATTTTCCTCGTTTACACAATATAGGTGCACTCAGACCAAGATCTATATAATATAATGTGGTGCTTATGTACGCGCGTGTGGAGGTATACGCAGTACGTATGCACTTCATCATCATAATATACATAGAAATATTATTATATTATATTATGTATTGATATTTAAAAGGAAAAAGAAACCAGTTATGGATGCCAGCGGACCGGATCTCATATGGGGCCCCCTTTTGATTTTAATACTTTGTCATAACTAGGTAGGTACGTATTAATCGTATTATACATGGCAGATAATAATATAATATCATATAATACCCACACACACAATTACATATAATGTGCACGATGATAGTATTACAAGCAGCCACACAGGGGCGATGGATACTGGATAGTGGTGTCAGTGCCACTCTGGAGCAATATCTAATATTATATTCTTGCCAACCCTGATCTATGGGACTTTCGAATCTGTATGATTTTTTTTCTAAAGTAAAAATCTAAAATAATTAAGTTGAAGACTTTTTTCTCTCGTTACGTACTATGTATATTACAGGTTGACAAGTAGATATAAATTCCTATTAACCTTACAATATGTATTATGTTGACATTATAACAAATTTAATTAAGAATTCAATAATATCAAACAACATTTTAAGAATAACTAAAAACGCGCATTTTATTAATTTTATCAATCATAATGATTTGTTTATTTTGTTCTTAATAACTTACAACATAGATACAGAACAAATAATGTATTATTATTTATTATATTATTAATTATAATCATATCATATTAATAATATGATATTATTATTATGCTATTATTATGCTATTATTATACTGCACAATGTTGAATAATCATTTTTATCTTAAATATTAATCTGGTTTCACATTTTACTATATAAATACATTTTCAAATTGCAATTGTAAATATGATAAGCAATGATTATTATTATTTATTGCTGTACGACGACTATTTTCAAAAAATGCAATTTACGACTAATAATAAATATAAATTAAAACTAGACGCAAAATATTTGTAGAAATGTAGAATATCAGTGTACTTACAACACATTGGTGAAAAAGAAAATGACCAGTGTCGACAAAATATTTGAAGGTTCTTAAAGACCCTAAAAAAATATACTACCGAGAACAAATTTAAAAGCTATTTTTGCTACACCTACATAATGTATTATGTACGACGGAAAGTGCGTAACTCCGTTTATTAAAACCTTAGTTTTTGCGGATATAATATTGTGGTTATGAAGTTTTCTTATAACAAAAAAAGCAGAAACTCCCCAACTCTACTCCGCAAGGTAGACAATCTAACAAAATATTATGCATCGTCATAAAATTGGATTTAAAATATTGTTTATATCGGACAAAGGCTTTAAATTTTAGACCACCAAAACAGTCTTCTACAGCCTTTATTATTGTTGATAACTTGAAAACTCGTTGAAAACTTCGATATTGCAGTGTAACTAATAGCTAATAAGTCTGCGACTTCGGTCGCGATAAACTCGTAACGATTTCTGCGGAGATGTGTTTGTTCTCCCCGCATGCAGTTATATATGAGGCATATATAAGTATATAACACAGCCTCGCAGGTTAGGTACCTTCAATATATATAAATATATATTATTATTTTGTACCGTTTCTGCCCGCGTCCTTCTCCTCTTCATCATCATTTGTCGACCGTACACGCACGCACACCACAAACACACACACGTTATCATTGTGCACACGCACGCACGACCGTACAATGGGGTCGGTTGATCTCGGCGGGTCGTGTCAGCTACCGGTTTTTATAAGTTTCCTGTCCGGAGATTTATGACAAGGGGACCGGCAACGATATTATACATATAGGTATGTATATATATATAATATCTATATATAAATACACATCATATATGCGATAGTGCGTGTACATATTATTGCTATTACTATATTTATACAGGCGTGTATGCGTATTATATAATGCATTATATAGGTAGCGTCCGTCGAGACACCACCAATCGCTCGAGTTGGAGATTTCAACCGTTTTGAGACGTCAGCGCGGTGGCTCAAAAGAGGATGTCGGCGCACTATTTGTTTTCATTCTCCGACCCGCTGCAACGATGATGTGTATTGTAAGCGTTTTTTTTTAAATTGTACTCATAACCCCCATAATATAATAATTGAAATATCGTAAAAAAAGCCAAGCCGGTTATTGTATTTTTAACTTTAAGTTTGATGGCAGTTATAATTTCGCTCCGACATAATAGCAATTGACACAACTACCCATGTGATCTGGTTCCGCTGAACATTGACATCTTATTGTATTCCCATCAATGACTCAAGTTTAGGGTTAGTTAATGTTAGAAATTATTATGATGTTATTTTAAATCGGGTTTATACTTTCACTGTTACAGTAAAGCAATTTATTGAAGAGATTTGAAAACGCACGCTTTTCAATCAAAATTATAAAAAAAAAAAAAAAAATGAAAATGAAAAAAGCGTCGATTTGCACAATAATCATGTATATCTAATCGTTAGATAATGAGATATTATACAAACAAATGGAGATGTCTGGTTTATTTTTTGACGTAACAACAATACATAATATGCGAATAGCTTTTAATAAATTAAGTTATTTTAATCGGAGATGTTTTGTTCTTGATGATTTTATGATGTCCACTTGTCTTGTACGGCATTACTATTTCTAAAATTTATTATTGTTATAATATAACCACTGCGAATTTATTTATTCTTTCATACATATACTGTAATCGATTTTCTGTCGTACTATTCGCTCGTTAAATAAATAACAATAATAATAATAATAATAATAAGTCGCAGTGTGTAATAGCAGGTCGCGCGCATTTGTCCTTACAGCACGTCGTTCGTATGTAGAATACTCGGTCGTCGTATTGTATACCAGCCAGCTACATAATATTGTAATAATATAATATGTTATGTTATTATTATGTGTTGTTGCCCGCATGACGATAATACTATATTTTATGTATACCCGCGTCATTATGACGTGTATCAGTGTATAATGATATGTATAATGTACTATGTTGTGTACTCGTCGGCATGCGGCATGTAAATAGCGATAAAACAGTTTTGATTTCATTCCGCGTCGCGGTAGATACGCACATCGCATAACTGTAGATGCGTTGTTAATGCATTTTTACGCGATTGCAGTAACTGTTCTCGACCGGGAACTACAAATCGTGAAAACAATCACATTGGTTTTTGTTTTAAGCGTTCGCGGTCTTTTGATTTTCAATACAATACTTGACGTTTGTTGACGATCAAACAAATAGGTAAGTTTATATTTGCGTCTTGGGAACGAATCAATCGGAGAAAAATTATTTCGTTTTTGAAAAATCAACCATATTATATTAATCAAAAACCCCCCAAAAAATATACCAAACGATATTTCTGATTAGAATTCATTGAATTTAATAACGTAGGTATACCCCCAGCGGCCCGGTTATACATTTTGGTTTATTTTACTGGACCCTGCAGGATTAGTGGTTATTAAAGTTTTCATTATTTAGTAAATGTTTACAATAAATTGTTGTTATAACGTAATGTGTGGTCCGTTTGCCGACGGGATTTTATTATCATTTTAACGAAGCGCGTAAATCGGCAATGCTGCGGGCGGGTCGTCGTACCTATTAATCAGTAGTACAACATTGCAACGGCTTTCGTGGCAACCACTGCAGCACCGGCACACCGCCACCGCATAAAATACGTCGTTAAATCGTAAATAACATTTCAGTATTATAATGTTATCATATTACATTATTGCGATATCGGTACGAGCGATTGTGTGTGTGATGAGCGATGACACAACTTATTACTGTAATATTTTCTGCGACGAAAACCGACCTACCGATAAAAGGAAATTGCCAGGTAATTAGTAAATACTAAATAATATATAATATGTAAATAATAAATACAATTTAATCTATGGTGATATTATCCGATAAGTTTTAAAATAAAACGAAAATAAATCGTATTGCAATTTGTTAGTACGAATGTACTGTCTTGGACAGTCTTCGCCACTGTCTTTTGCACAATTTTTGCGCAATGGTACAACATTCACCCCTCACAACAAACTCTTGCAAAAATATTGTTTTGCAATG
Source organism: Rhopalosiphum nymphaeae (assembly GCA_036289425.1). NCBI lineage: Eukaryota > Metazoa > Arthropoda > Insecta > Hemiptera > Aphididae > Rhopalosiphum > Rhopalosiphum nymphaeae. The sequence goes on along the minus strand of JAZAQC010000034.1, from coordinate 571,089 downwards.
AATAAAAACTATTTCAGAATCGCCAAGATACTTTTCGAGTAGTGAAAACGAATGTTTACCTTAAAGGGAATCTCGTTGCTTTTATGGGTATGTGTGAAATCTCTAATAAAAGAAAATCCCGGACACGCCACTGGCGCACATCATTATATCACACACCGCGCATAATTTTATGACGAACGGCCTTCGACGGTCGTCACTTGATTGAAAATAATAATAAATAATAATAATCATAACAATAATAGTCGGATCCGAGGATCCGACGAACAATAAAAATCACACTGCGTGCAGCCGAGGTTTGGCGGCGCTCCGTGCGGGAGTCTAGCTGCACCGGAGCGGCGGCTCTCGTCGCGATACCCGTTGCACCGTACTACACCTACACGTCAAAAACAAAACAATAATAATAATAATAATAATAATAATGATTGTTGTTGCGTTTCTTGTTCGTAGCTACAACAGTGGTCTATCCGTCGTCGCGTGCGTAGGTTTTATAATAATCGATATTTATACACGACATTATATTATATATATATTAATATTATTATTAGATTAGGTATCTTTTTATAGTTATTGTATCGCACACACCGAAACACATTATTGCCGCTGACCTCGATCGTTCTGTTGTCGAATGCACTGCGTGTGCATGAGATACGAATGTATAATAATAATATAATGTATATAATATACACCCTGCACACGTGCACGGTGCATATTATTATTATTATTTACCTTATAATAATACTGCACGTGTGTGGTGTGTCGTCGTCGTAGAAAGGCAAGGCCGTCGTCACGTTGTACCGGAGCACGATGGTGTAGATGGATATTAATTTTATTTATTTATAATATTTAGGTCATCGTGAAAAATAATAATTTTAAAAATGCTGACAACACTGAAAGAAAATTAGATTTGTATAAATTAGTCATAAGACAATATCATATAGCAATGGTACATTAACTTAATTGATTTCGATTTTACAATAACTGCCGTGATACATTGCTCGCGCCTGAAAACTATGTACAGTCCACGCTCATGGTACATTAGGTTTAGTTTTTTAAATAGAAAAAAAACTCGGCGTGGCTTTGTGAAATTACTCGTATTATTTATTGTGCAGCTATGGTGGTTGGAAGCACGTAATTTTTACCGGCTAAATTGTAAACTACATAACTAAAAAAAGTACAAAAGTCAAAAAGAACTAATATTTTAAATAATATTCACTTGTAGTACAACTTCTAAGCTTTTTAAGATTAACACTACCAATTTAGTTGGTCTTTATTATACTTTCCGATGGATTAATTACGATTAATTAATGAAGATATTGTCTTTATTTTACTCTTGTCATCTGAAAAAACTGTCAACATTTTCTCATCAAATTATATCCCTACACTAATTAGAAAAGAAAAAATACTTTATAGATAATATTAATGAAGGATGCAATAATGACAACGATTTAAATGGTTGTGAAAAGGAATTGGAAATAAAAGGAAATATTAAATAAATTAAATACTTTTTATCAATAAAATTTTCATTTTTAATATAGCCATTTAGGTGATTTTAATGTACACAATATGTATTACAATGAGAGTAAGTTCGTGATTTCACATTCAATTGGTAAATATTGAAAAACAATAGGTACTTTCCGATAAGCTAAATATCATTCTATCCCACTGTGTTTCGATGACTTATTAACATTGCTAGTCGGTAGGTAGGTTACTGTATAGTATTATATATTTGCTATACTCTTTTGGGTCTCTGTTTTCCGACTCATCGCACGCGCGATTTGATGCAGCTGCTAGTTACATATTATTTTGACAATTATTATAATTCACGCGCACAAAATTTAACGACGTGCTCCGCTGTAATTTAGCCCCACGAAGGTACATAATATTGTTATCGCATTATTATTATTATTGAAATAATTGCAATTATTGTCGTATTCGTGAGCATTGTTATTGTTATTAAATCATTTCAGAAACTCAAACTGTATTATGTGACCGGCCACCGCGGGCCGTAAAAACCAATTGGCCGGGGCGATAATGATTGTATACATATATTTTGAATATTTTTACCGGGGCAGACGAATGATATACGATATATTTGATCGCCTATAAATATATAACCACCGCTGCATTCCAAAAATAAAGAAGTGATTATTTTTAATTTTTATTGATCATTAAAACCGAGAGAAACGTAAATGGGACTATTCAGATTTATTTTATTGCGCGGGCATTTGCATATACCTACCATTTAAGTATAATATAAACCCTTCGAAACGCTGCGCCCGGCATATTACATTATTGTAATTATTTCAAGTACACTTATATCCATCCTCAAACCATCCTTAAAATATACGATCGGAGGAGGATGGTTAAAATCATGACGTGACCCTTATCTTAAGGTTTGGCACGTTTCATGTGAACGAGTCGTATGTATACGACCTAATACATAATCTAGTACATAATGAAAATGAATATTTCGTGAACATTACCATGTGCAAAGGATTAACTGTTATGGAATTATTATACGGACGAGCGACTCGTAAATTTGTCGGGTTTATGCTGTTGTACAGTATTATGACTTGCGTTTTATGTTTAACGGCCATCGCACAAATAACATACAACATGTACAATATTATACGTACGCTGTAGATAATAATTGTATTATTATATTTTCTACCAAAAAGTAACGTACAATTTTTTTTGTGCCTAACAAAATTAAACGCATTCCTGCATGATCAAAATTATGTTTCAACTCGACGAGGCCCCATAATTAGGGCTTGGCCGGCGACTAGAAATGATGACCGCACGAGCCCACTAAAAATGACGGACATTATTGTGTGGGGGTGGCTGGTGAAACCATCAGTTAAACATTTCTACCAAAACTGGTTTACATAATATATAATTGTATGTAAAATATTATAGAAAACTTTGATTACTCCAAGTCAACGGAGACGATATTGATTTCAAATACTGTATACCTATATTTAAATTATGTTTCTAAAAGAACATTATTGATTCGTTTGTGGAACGCTATGGGTTCGATATTTTATTCTTGAACAATTATTATGTATTATTACATACTATTATTTGTATATTTATACAATACGAAAGTAACCAAACACAAACATCGAGATACATATTATCAATAATTTAAACATAGGTTACTATACAACGATCTAACCATAATACTTATAAACTAAAAAAAAAAAAACCCCTATGTTTAGTTTAATATACATCAAACGATGTCAAGTCCCTGCTGTGTCAATATCGATCGACTAAACGAGTTATAACATAGTAATCGAGAAATAAACAACGATTTTAAACACTATACACGCTATTATAATACGTATTTACTATACACAAAACAATTCTTTTATCAAAGAACACTCATTATTTTAAAAATATTATAAGTATTTCGATCTATAAAAATTATAAATTTAAAACGAGTAGTTATAATTTTCAATATTAATGTACGTAACTTATAAACTACGAGTTAAAAATTCAATTTTTATACAAATCTTAGGACCAATATTCTATTCTGGAATAAGAAATTAAAAATATATATTATATTCATAAAAAGTAAAAACTTAATAAATTATTATAATAATAAAAATAGCAAAAATATAATTTTAAATTCTGAGCGTATAGCTATGAATGTTTCGTTTACAATAATACGTGTTTTTAAATACTTGAAATTTTCATTAAATATTTATATTAGCATTTCCTACATAGTATAATAATTTTCTAAATATTTTGAGCCTTTTTGATGTTATAAAATGTAAAACAATGTTCCTCATAAATAGTTTATAGGTACTGCAACTAAAAAATATACAAACACAATTTTTTTTCATAGGTGTTTGAAATTCAAATTCAAACTAAATTACATAATATTATATGAACGATGTTAATTATTTTGTTATATAATTCAAATACAATGACTCACTCGACACATAAATATATAATATATACCTTACTGCAAGTGGTACCCATCTTTGTCCACTTTCTTTTTAAAATAGGCAATGTATGATTTCTTCATCATGTTGTCTAAGTATTGATCTTAATATAAGTTTTTAAATTTGCGTTATTATTGTTGTGTATAGTTCTATTAGGAATTTCCGAACATATGTCTTATTTCTTAGAGATTCTTTATAGTTTTATCTTTCCTTTTAAGTCCGGTTGCTTGGGTTGTACCATTTTTATTTGTGTCGTTTTCGCATTCCATTTCATTCGGTATTTTAGTGTTTTTAGTTTTTTTGTTATTTATTTTGTAGTTGAGTATATTTTCTAAATGTTTTTGTACGCTTGCGCTGCATACACACGTGTTTTGTGTTTATATATTTAAGATTGGAATTTATATAAACCTAGTTGATACCTTTGATGTTTTTTTTTAATTTCCTTTTATACGCTGATGTGCCCAATAAGGTGGCAAGGTACTCATATATCACTTACCTATATAAAAGCAAAATATCTATTATTTCTTTTTCACAAAGTTGTTATGTCTTTTCTTGAATGCGTTTTATATCTCAGAAAAGATTTGTTGTATTTTGTTTGTTTGTAGTAGAAAATATATAATCTTTATTATGCTTTAGAAATCTACAAATAATTTTCAATGTTTTTTTTAAATATACCACTTATAGCTCGTATTATACGAGAATCTAATTTGACAGATTTAAAAATTGTTATTTTATATTTTTAATAAATTAGTTTACGTTATTAAATGTATTTGATATAATAATATATACCTGACTAAAATTAATAGTATACTAAATTATAATAGAAATTTAATCTATATTATCTATGCAATATTTATATAATATATATATATATATTATCCATATTAAATAACTGTTATTATTTATAAGAGCTTATATTGTTCGTCTAAATGCGCAAGTGTTATTATAAAAATGAGTGTTTTTTGATAAGATATTTGTTCAGTATAACATACATAGGTAGTAGGTACTATGCATTACCAAAAATGGTCAATGATGATAATTAGACACTGAAATCAAGAATGACTTGCAATATTGAAATTGCCTGTATAGAAATATTGATATGATATTATTTTCTATTCATTTTTAATAAACGTAAGAAAATTATATTTAAATTTCTATAACTCAGAATATCAACAAAGTATATATACTTAACGAAAAATTAACGTACGATCCTCTTCAGATAAGTGATAATATTGTACCAATTTTTTTATGTAAACTAAATTAATCATGTTTTTTATTCATACTTTATCTTATATAGCAAATTACTATACATACAATCATTTTGATGTAATTAAATATTTTATGGACATTCTCAAAAATCAAATTTATTAGTTTTAAATTAATTTTGTAATTATATTTTTTAAATCTCTGGTTCAATAGTACGACTATATTATTATTTTAGCCCGATGCCAAAGAGTTATTCACTTATAACCTTTCGAACTTAACGAATTGTATGTAATGCATGTAAACATACAACATTCAACATCCGACTATTACATTGAAGGTTATATATATAAATATACAAATTACACAGAAATGTTTATACAGATTTTTATTTAACATTGTTTATGATAATTTATATGATTTGCATAGGCCAGTGGTGTGGTAAGAAAGTGATGATTTTTTTAAAGGGGAAGAGAGGGAAACAGTTAAATAGGTTGTAAATAGGGAAAGTCTAATATTAGGATCCCTCCTAATTTGACTTTTTCAGCATCTTCCACACAAATTAAAATTTTAATATACATAGTCTTACGTAATATTAATAAACGTCACTACTATTTCAGACTTAAATTATTATCGTCATCGTGCAGGCCGGTAACGTTTAGTATACAAAAAATAAATGTATTATTATACAGTGTGAATGTACTAATGCATTGGAGACTTTAACAATGCATATATATTTAGTGCTTATACGAATCCAGCCAGACCTTGGACGAAATCCAAGACGTAGCAGCTTAGTTTCAGTTTCTTGATTTCATATTGTGTGTGGTGATGTGATTCACGTCGCGGGTAACATTCGAGAAACATTGCTTGCACAACAGTAGTTATATTTTATACACATATATATAGGTACTAATGATCCAAGACATTTATTGCGGGACCTAAGGCCGTTCGTGTTCCGAGTAATTTGATCTACAGCTACCGTGCTGGTGCTATTATATTATATACTGTACATAACCGCGGTATAGGTGTTCGTTTGAAGTGCGCGCGAGAACATCAATCCTTCGTGGTTCACGTAGTTTGGAGGAGCCCTGCAGATGACGCCATTGTATATTGTTATGTATGTTCGACGTGATGGGACTCGCGGTGGGTCGGTGGCGCGTTTAAAATTATATAATAATAATATGATATTATTCCGATGCTCGAGGCTCACGACGATCAATTATATATATATATGTATGTTATCATTATCATCTTTCGCGTCTTGCAACGTATAAATGCCGTACACCCTAATCGCCGCATATGGTTGTAACCGCTCAGGTATGCTGCTGCAGACGCATCTGCAATATGAACGATAAACATTAAAGGTTCACGTGATGGCCACCGGCACTATAATCTACAAGAAAGTATATATACCAAAAACGACCTTTTCACGAAAATTCGAAAATTTTCTCGAGCAGATACTTTTGTCATTAAAATAAACTCTCAAACTTTAACTCTGAACAAATGTTTTCAGTATTTTTAGTATATTTTATTTATTCACTTTGCACTTCTTAGTTTCCACACTTTCACAATATGCAATCTATTATTTAGAATTTTTTTTTTATTGTATTATCGTTTTTTATTTTCGTCTTATAACTCTTGCAAGACCAGCTTGACCAGCTTGACATTTTTATATTATAACAGCACTGACAGTTTTTATAATTTTACTTATTGAATTATTAATACTTATTGATAAGAACACTATTATAGGTACTCGTAAAAATGTATCTATACGTTTGATAAAAAGTGAATAACACATATTGGTATGGACTTTTATGAATGATAAAAATTTAATTTTATAAAAATAGCTCAAATCATACAAAATTATACCATATTATACGAAAAATGTCAAAAAAATACCATGTTTACAATTAATGGATAATAAATTTAACATATACATGATATATAATAATAATAAAATACGAGTCCGTTTTAAAAAAATAAATCTAAATGTAATAGGTATTAATTGAATATTTAAATTGTAATTTGTAATGATCGTTGTGTATAATAAATAATTATATGGTAATAAAATGCGATGTTGTATAAATCTTATTAGTGTCTATACATGCAAATTACTATACAGGTTTTCCAAAAGATGCTCTTCAGCTCTTGTATGATAATGTATATGACAACAACACAGTAAAGAACAAAAATGTAATTGATCGTCTTACACGATGCAGATGAGCTACGGCCAAATCGTGAGAAAAAAGTACACACCGTGTCAAACTATTGAGCGTATACAATTCACGAAGAAGTGTCAAGTCTGTCGAGTCGACGACCTGTTTACTAATATTTCATTAGAAACGGTTTCCATCCTACGAAACCATACGTGTAACTTTTCGGGAAAAGATGGTCGATTTCTTCGCAAAGTGGATTATTAATAGTATATATTTTATAAATCCATAAATCTCGTTAAGACACTTGATTTTTAAAATTAGACGCACGCACATAGTATAATACCTCTGCACACACAATACGCGCGTTGTTCTGAACAAGTAAAAAAGAAATAATATGTGTTATGATATGTATACGCGTTTCTATTGTATAGTACCTGCCTAATACGTATACCTACAGCGACGTGCATCTTTTCCGCACAATCGTCGTTCCTAATCCCTCTTTTTGGGCCGCCCGACCGTGGTGAGCCGAAAGCCATGTAATTTACGCTACTAAATCACTACTTATATTTGGTATATAGTTATATACATCATCCTTAGCGGTCGGTCACGAAACTGACCTCTGCCGCGCTCGTCGCGTTTCCATATTAGAATGATTATTAAGAGTCGGAATGTACACGACTGCAGTACTGCTGCAATTGTCTCACGGACCTTTCGTTCCGAGACGGACAAAGCCGCCACCGCACCATATAATGTATATAATATTATGCCGCCGCATCGTAGATATACGTACACTTCTGGGTGGTACTTAATAACGCATTATATGATAGAAAATATTCTCGACATTTCGTTATGCGTTATTCAATCTCGAGTATAATAATATTGTACACATATTATACGGGTGGAAATTAAAAACGAGAGAAAAAAAAGAATAGTGGTGTGTGCGATGGGGGACGGTCAGAGTAATGTGTTTTATAGACACAAAAAGTATATGGTACCTACTTGTGATTTTTAATCGGGTTCTTTTACACAAACGACGTATTACGAAAAACTTTAAAGAGTACCTATATATACTCTTCAAGATGATTCTTCTAAAGATGATTGTCGGTACCGATATACCTACTCTAAATGTTTGGTTGAATATTGAATTTCGTGAGAGTAGGTAATTATTATGTAATCGAAATGACTCAAACTTAGTAGGTACGTAAAAAAATATATTTTCAAAAACGAGAAAATGAGTGTTTATTCTCATACGAATCACTTTTTATACGTTATTGTACAATAATATACTATACGACCATAAATATAAAACGAATACCTATACCGTGAAGCTGTTAAAAATCAAAAAGTAATATAAATTTCAGCTGCTGATGTTGCTGTTGCTGCTACAGCAAGGTTAGGAAAAATATTAGAAAATAAATGGACGTCGAGTAGAAAGCGTGAAAAAAACCTAACATATATGTATACGTGTGGTGTAGAATATCAGTACAAAAAGAACTCGAAAAATGGTAGATCCTACTGCAGTCTGCAGCTGAAGGATATAGAACAGCTGTACAGTGAACGTCTGCTGCAGCGAAGGTTGTTTTGAACCATATGATTTCGTATATTATTCTATGTATACTACAGGTACGCTAGAACGTGTAAGTCATATAACAATATTATGGTAAACGCATATGTTGATTCGATGCATTTATGCTAATTACCATGTTTGTTTACAAACATTTATGGCTTAAATAAAAACACATTAGGGAAGGCGGCATTACTATATACGTCATATGATAATATATATGTACAGCAAAATCTCTACTTATTAGACACTATTGATCACTGATATTTTGTCCACTACTCTGAGGTATTCTGTATTTATATGACTTAGTTTCTAGTTTAAACCAAAACACGGAAAAAAGCCCAATATTTCGAGGTGTTCACTAATTTAGACATGCTTCCGTTTAGGAGAGGTTTTGATATATTTATATTTATAACTATAATAAGATGCTTACTCGAAACAATATACACGTCATATTATTATGTACTTGTTATATTATACTTATACAATATTTTTAAATTCCACGTAACAAATACAACATAAATATATAAAAATAAAACATAAATAAACGGTATAACACGAAATAAGTTCTTGTCGTAATTTGATTTCCACTGCCGCTGTTTATATAATATTACAAGTTTTTCATATATAATATAGTATTATTCGAATTTTATTCGGATTGAAACGTAACGGTTAAATCGTTTGTATTACGTATATTTGTAAGTTGAGACAACATGCGAGTGAAAGGGAATAAGTAATAATTCAATAATTTTAAGGGACCGATAAAAAAAGTTTCATTATATTTAATTTTCTATTAACAAATTAAGGGATTTTTCATTGATACCTAAAGGACGAACCCGCATGATGTATTGTATCCGCCTTAATAACGTAAGCGTATAAATCTACAATATACCAAATTTCACGTTTAGAATAATTCATTTTACGCTGTTATTTTAATATTCTTGAAGTTGGCGTCTTTAATAAGTCACCAATCACGTTTATCTGTCGTACCTACTTCATCTACACTTATTGTAAACCTAATACAGATTGTGTAACATATCAATAAATTTTATCTATTAAAAAAAAATAAAACCGAATCACCTCTATCATCAAATATAAAAATAAGAAAATTATCCATATGATTTTTTTTTTTATACTTCAATCTTTAGATACTCGCAACTCGCAACAAAATGAATGTACACGTGGGGAACTATAATCTTACACTTAAATTGGATAAGTGGCCAATTTACTTTAATGCTGAAAAAAGAATAATAAATTATTATAAACGTACATGTTGTTATGTTACACGTTTGTAAGCGGAATAAGGGTTGGGAGCTAGCTATTTAATATTTATATTAGAAGTCAAAAATTGAGGCAATCCTAGTTACATTGCACGATAGTCATACTACGGCCGTCCGGAAAAATCAAATTAAATAGTATCAACTATTAATAAACAATAGAAATACAATCTCGCCACGTAAATAGTCGGATTTTGATATTTTTTTTTTTTACTTGAAAGATGAAAACTTTATTAGGTTGCGCGTTGAACCCTGCTTTTTAATTAATTTAAAATAACTAAAAGAACATACTTTTAAAGTATTCAACACTTTATGATATATATATAGGCATTAGTTAAAACTTCTGAAAATATAGCTATAAAATCTGAATTCAGTGCAATCTCTAACTCAAAGTCTTCATATTTCAAACAAAAATAAAAATTAATTATTGAATATAACGATGCGTAAAGGATTTTTTGTTATGCAAGTTAAAACGCATTGGCTCCGACCACCTAAAATAAGAAATTATATGACAATCAAACAAAACTATGTACAATTATGTTATTTCTACGAGATATGTCCAAAATTGACTCGTTTCATTCTGCCCGAAGCCGACAAAACTGTGTATCACATTATTACCTTTTTCGCGTTATTTGTAAAACCGCAAATGTTAAACCACGCGCCCGGTCGTATATTATCGACGTTACAGAATCTCCGTAACACGTGCCCGTCTCGTGCCGAAACATATATACAATAATATATACGTGTACGGTTTTTCAAAACGATCGGTACAAGATACGACCCTCAAACGAATCGGTCGATGGCCGACTACTGTCCATATATATATATATATATATAGTCATATAGTGTGTGTATATACCTATATATGTATATAATACCGATGATGCTGGACGGCCCTTTGATGAGTGCCGAATATTTGTTCACGTCCCGTTGCCCCCGGGCCCTTCCCTACACCCCCGCAACAGCCACCGCCGCTGCCACAGACACGCGTATTTATATGACGTATATATATTATAGGTACGCAGGAGGAAAATGTATTATTTTAATAAAAAGATAATATATATACGCGGCAAGTGTGCCGGGCACGTGTTTTCTTTCATCCCGATTGTCGCCCCCAGCAGGACGTATACGTATATACGTTTTTTTCCAGCTGGTACATGTGCGTGTGCATTATATATATATATAATAAAAATAATAATAATAATAGAATATAATATAATATACGATGTGATATATTGCGCAAAGATATATTACATTACAAACGAAATTCCTCAGTTAAAGGTGCGCGTGCACTTTGTAAACGGCGAACGGCTGACACGCGTATAGGTACGTTGTTTTCGAATAAGATGACGAGGTTTATAAATAGGTAGTATATAGTTATATTCCAAACTCGACATACCTACCGCGCCGAAAAGATTCGATGGCGATATCATCATGACATCATAGTTTATTTTGGAATCCGAGAGGTTTGTTGCAAGAAAATTGCTTGCGACGTAGTTGTATCACACAATAATATAATGTGGTTATATGAAACGAAAATAAAAAGGTACGTACCTAAATGTATCAATACTGAACCATAATATAATAATGCTATTGAGGTATTTAGGTCTGGTTTTTTGTAAGGCATCAGCATGTTTTGTCCCAATCTTATAAACGCTCAACATAGTACATTTTAAATTCGATCGATCGCGTGTTCTTAAGATTTAATATTAAGTAAATTTACCAAACTCAAAGGTTATAAGGATATAATGTTCTACATCATATCTTAAAAAGCCAACGTACTAACATGAATAATATTCTTACCTTTAATTTTGATGGTGATGGGTAAATTCACAACAATATTAAACCATTATGCTATAAAAACAAAAAACGGTTCAACTAGATGCAAATTTGTTATGTTGTACGTTTATTAGATGGAGATAATACGTCATACTTACTATGGCACAATGGGACGTAGAATCGATCGGACCCTTCAAAATATAAAGTGTGACATACCGAAATCTACAAAATATTAAAACTAGTGTGATTTTTTTTTAATGTGACATGCCGAAATGCATAGTGTGACTCGGCAAGTGCTAGATTCCTACAGATAATTAGTTAAGGTACCTTAATCGTTTTCATAGCTTTTAACAAATATTTTTTCTAAATATTGTCTATACGAAATACCACATAGTTACAAAAAATTTTTAAAAACTATTTAGCTTTGGTATTTTAATGATATTTTTAAACCATTGCTAAATGTTAGTCATAAAATTAGGAACGACGCCCATAATTGCTTTCTAATGCACTTTCTGCATCATGCACGATTTTCTAATTGAAGGCTAATACTTTAAGAGTACTGCAGACCTTCAAAATATTACTGGAAAAGCTATTTTATTAGGAATTAGGATAATATAGTGCATAAAGTAATAAGTAAAATTATATTTAGATCAATAATTATAATAATGCGTGATGTAGCATGAAAAACTACCGACTTCTGTTGGAATAATATTATATAAGTGAAAATATATAATGTATTTAAAATAACATTGGCAGTTCTCACAAAACAATTAAGTCCGAAAATAGAATAATAAACGATAAACATATCTAAAGAAAACGTAACAATAAAATCAATATTTTTGGTATATCTTCCTAAAGTATAATTTAGTGTTAGCTCACAGCATTGGACATTGAGTTTTTGTGTTTGTATTTATAGGCATGAATCAGAAGAGAAAGTATTTTCATCGAGTTTCCGATGAATCTAAATATACTCTTGCGATTGAAAACACAATATTATTATGTATCCGCATCAAGGCTCCACAGCTCCACTACTATCTATTCATATTTCATTCTACTCAAATTGTTGGCAGTTAGCAGCGCAGGCTTATTAGATATCTATAATATATAATAATGGATTATTAACGATATACAAAAGTACCGATTTATAAATGTATTAATTTGGTTATAAAATGTTCTTTGCCATACACGATAAACGTTATATGAGAATTTGATTTCATTCAAAATTATACAATCCGACTAGAAAGCAGCTAGAAAACATTTTTATAAGTTATTTTCTGGAAAATTGTGACTTATAATTGTTATTAATAAATTTAATTTAATTCTAGTATCAAACAGTTTAAAATTATAATAATGTTATTCTATTTTAAAATATTATTTTATTTAAGGTACATTATTATAGTAAAGCTATTAGAAATCGCTACGAGAAACTAAACGATTTTCATATGGTATAATTTCTCGTTTTCGTTACTATACCAAGCTCTTATGTAAATGGTTATGATAATATATTAATGTATTATTATTTATTACGGTCCGCGCGCGCGGTTAACGTGAAACGACGAATACGACTATATAGTGTCACGGTGTGATCGTTACACGCGACACATTATAATAATATCGAAGACGTCGAATGTATTAATATGTATATTGTATAGTATTATTGTAGATAATCGCTGGTCAGTGACCGGAATTGACAAAATTCAAATACGCGTTAATATATAGGCTTCAGTCGGCCTGGGAGGACGTGTGCCGCCGACAGAATTGGTTCTGGCGGCGGTAAACGGTCGTCGCGGAAACGGAAACGATCAGACGGCGGCGGTAGCGGAGCGCGCTTTGAATATTTGATTGGGCCGAAACTTCCGAATTCGGTCGCTCACGAAATTCGGAAACACGGCGCGAGTCCGGCGGCGCGACATCCGGCAATGTAGGTAGTCGTATGGAGATTGGAGGTACACGATCGCTGTATCGACCAAAAATAAAACGACGACGACGGCCCGCTGAAACAGCACGGCTGGTAAACGCGTGGCAGCGGGTGTACGCGGACGAATGGTATTATTGTGCGATATTATAATGCGCGAGACGATATTATTATTATTGTGTTTTTCTGGTTTCAAAGGTATATAAAGCCGTATTTTTGGGGGGCCACTGGTGAATCTGCCGGGCGTCAGGTAAAGGCGACTATACAGGTATAATATATTGCATGCGCGTTGTTTACGATATATAACCGTATTTATTATATACAATATAATGTAGGTAACGTGTGTAAGATTGACGACGTGATCGGCGGCGGAGGAGGATCGTCGTGGAAACAGCAGCCCGTCGGCCCGTCAGAAACAGCAGCGGCCACGGACAGAGCAAAGCAAAGCAGCTGTTGCGTGCACCTGGTGCCCAGGACGATGACGACGTCGACAACGACGACTACGACGACGACGACGACGACGACGGCGAAGACCTCGCGGGCCTTACACACAGACACACACGCACACGGGCACAGACACGTTTGGATGAGGAGACGGCAGCTGGTCGGTCGGTGAACATTAATATAATATACATATATAAACGCATGCACACAAACCCCGAGGAAGACAGTACGGGGCACAGACACACGAGCATACGAATAAAAGGTACCTTTTTTCACCCCCCGCCCGCCCCCGCTAACCCGATCGCGCTGCACCCCGACCGACCGGTATATAATAATATAATATACGAGTTATATAACATGGCGAAACACGTATGTGTGTGCGTGTGTAGGTCTTACCGTGATTTTCCCGCCAAAAAACCTCACCATATAATATTGACCTCGCCAGGCCATCGGCACCCGCACACCACCTGCACACGCGACCTTATACACCAAGATTCCCGCCAAAATACACCTGCTGCCGACTGTTCTCTCTTCGTATATTATAGGTACCTACCTACCTACCTACCTACCTACCTTTATTATCACCTGCTTTTTTATTTTATATACGTGTGTGTGTTTTTTTTCCTCAATGCCTTGTGCTCGCGAACGTCTATCGTTACTCGACGGTCTCGTTATTATACATATATATTATTATATTATTATAATATAAAATACATTTGTGTGTGTGAGTGAGTGTAAAAACTAAAAATCGGTTCTCCTATAGACTGCAACAGCTGTTCCGGCGACGGTGGCATATATACAATGAAAATAAGACCCTGTTGCTCGGCTAACATGTTATACGTAGGTATGTATATCTGTATAGCAGACGCGTGATGTATAGGTTTATAGAATTGTGTGTACAGTAGAAAATTTTACCTAAAGTACAATTTTTTTTTTTTTTTTTAGTGCGGTGCTTGTGCGTGAAAAATAGGATTATGTTTCGGGCAACCATGCAATCTACGTACAACTATATGGGTAGGTATAAGCATATAACCGACCTTCGCGACAAGCCTATACGCAGACTAAAACCAATACACTACCTACTATACCTAACCTTATTATATTTATGTGACCATTACGTATTGTATATAATAATATATTTTATAAGACACACCCCGTAGACGACGACCGTGTTACGCAACTTCATCGCGGGTGCAATGCGGTTCAGACGTACGGGTAGGGTGTGCCGCGCTGAAGGTCAGACGATCCCTGCGGGAGAAGGCCGTCGTCGTAGTAAATAATAATAATAAGGGCTTGGATTTATGAACATAATATATAACTATGGTGCGTGATCACGTATTTTTTTTCGAAAATACGATTGGCCGATTTTGACACGCTTTTCGATATACGAGTATACTTGAACGTATAACGTGCTAATTTTTATTATTTACAGGAAGTCGTATGTTTTCCTTAATGGCTTATTCAAATGTATTGAATTCGTCTTTGAATATAAAAAGGAACCTTTAGAAAATGTATATCACATTGAAAAAACTGATATTCATTTTATAAAGTGTGAATCTATAGATTCACCATCGTGTTCTTTTCATTTTTTCTTTTGTTAATGAATTTGTTCATATACGTAGGTACCAATTTATTTATTTTTATTTTTAAGATTTGGTGCTATTAGCACTATGTTTTCAAAAGAAATTGATATCGCAGCAGCCAGTAACACTCTTAAATGGTATATAAAATCTAAGTATTTGAAAATATACAAAAATCAAAATTTGAACAAATCTATTATTAAGCGGAAAATAGGGGTGAATATTTGGTGAATCACTATTTATATATAAGTGCAATAATTCAATTTTTGAAAATTACGGTTATGGAAAATAATCTGAAGAAACTTTTGGAAAAATGTATTTCAAACTGTCATCAAAATAGTTATGAAAAATTACAAAATATACTGGCTAAATTCAAATTCTAGTAATTTTGAGTAACTTACAAAAAAAA
The DNA here is from genome assembly GCA_036289425.1 of Rhopalosiphum nymphaeae. Classification (NCBI taxonomy): domain Eukaryota; kingdom Metazoa; phylum Arthropoda; class Insecta; order Hemiptera; family Aphididae; genus Rhopalosiphum; species Rhopalosiphum nymphaeae. The sequence continues at coordinate 554,815 of JAZAQC010000034.1, read as the reverse complement.
ATTGTGTATGTATAACTTTTGGGTAAAAAATGGGATTCGTTTTTATATGTGTACTTCAGATTGGGTGCAGTATCGGCGGGTCTACTGTATTCCTACTACTTTCTCCAAACCACCCCTAATATTTATAAAATATGTTTTTTATAATAATAAGTGTTACATTTTTTTTCATCTATAATAATATACATAAACAGTAAACACAAATATTATTTAAATAATTTTAAACAGCATTTATTATTATTTAAATATTCATAATAGAACTATAAATTTATTTTTTTAATCATTAATTTATTGTTTATCTTGCAATAGTCGTAGAGTCGTACATTATTATATGATAGGTATACATTAGGTATTATAAATACAAAAAAATATAACAAAATATTAATAAAGTACTATTATGTACGTTTTAGCGTTCAGCATAAATATAATAAATATTATGCGCACTCTTGTTGTACCCACTTGTTATAATTATATGTTCTATAACTATTAACTTGTATATATTACTTAACTTTGTAATTGCCGCCTGGCGTTAACTCATTTAAATAAAACAAAATAATGTATTTGAATAATACATAGGCATTGATTGATTTGTATTTGCATCTCTTAATCCTAAAGCGTTCGTCTGCCCGTTTGAACGCCCGTGAACCGTAAACTATATGCACCTAATAATATTAAAATATAATCAATTCGCTATCGTAAAAATATTGTTATAAAATTACAACCGTCTCAAAATACCCTCTTCGATGGGCGGGTTCTACCACGATCGTTTCATTCCCTTTCTCTATCGCTCTTTCTCTCTCTTATTCTGCGTCTCGCCACTGATGGGCGCGGAACATACAATATTGTGTAGGTACTCTTTGATTTCAATTCCGTATATAACGTGCAGTATATATAATATACTACCTACATATGCCACGTGTCTGCCGATGGTAGATATCATATATATGTGTGTGTGTGTGTGTGTGTGTGTGTGTGTGTGTGTGTGTGTGTATAAATACACCTATAAACGTAGTGTGGGTTATTTTTTTTTTATTATCATTATTTCTACTCCGTTCAAATACCCTTTAATGGACAGAGTCGTCGTCGTCGTCGTCGCCGTCGTCTGAAACACTATAATATAATATTATATTATACCTTACGGCGTCTAGACATGCTGTTATATTCGTTTATATATCGTATACTTGTTGTTATTATCGTCACTGCGTTTTGTGGGACGATATCGTTTTAAATGTTCTCCGGGTGGTGTCACTCCGCAGCGATATCTTACGCGTACCCATATTATTACGGTTAATATACTGCACAGACGACGCCGGCGCGACGTCGTGTCCAGTAGTTATCGTTTATCCAAAAACATTTCGTAATTTTCGTGTAAATGTATTTATATATATATATATATATATACATATTAAATTGTATGACGAGGAATTTCGTTTTAAACCTTACACGATACGGTACTAATGGTTTTTTATTCCCTTCGGACGACTTTCGTCCGACCGATATATTATGTATGACCGTACGTGCTATGTACATATTGTACCATTGTTTAGTCGTGTTGTGACGACGCCGCACGCGTACGTACATTATGGAAAAATGTCACGGAACTACAGAAGTGAATCATTTTTCTACTACCGATAAATGCATAGGGTTTTCCGAATTACTCATTACTAAACGATTAGAATTCCTGACACAATTACATTATTGGTACATATCATAATAATACTGTCGTTGTCTTTTGACATTTTTGGTGTACATCGATAAACAGGCATATTATATTATTTTTAAACGTTACATACCTTATACCTGTTAATTGCATATTAAAAAATTAACATTTTGTTCGCTATATTACGCGCGTATTCGCGTAATGATTGTTTCCCTCAATTAGTTTCTAGTTGAACAATTTATTTGTACTAATTATTCGTTAACTTTTTCCGTTATCCACAGAATTTCCTTCCCGAGAGTTAAAAAAAAAGGAGCCAACTATTGGCTTGGCTATTACATTATGTTTCAAAATTGTAAGGGACCAAAGAACTTCTGTAAAATTAAAAGTCCATGGATCTTGTACGATAGTTATAAATTTTATAATATACTTGAAATTAATTATGAAAAAATTGCAAATCAATAAAGTTTTAGTAGATTAATTTGTATTGAGTACGATTATAATCGGTTCTTTATAATCGTGGTATTGAAGTAAAAAAAATAATCTGCGTAGTTTATTAAATCGAAGCATTACAGATTGTCCGTAGAATTTGATAATAATAAATAATAGTATGTTATTAACTTGTTTATTTATAAAGATTATTAAAAAGAACATTATATGCAATTAATAATATTATTTTCAATAATTATTCAAAGTTGTACTTATCAAAAATATTTTTCTTTTTAATTTCAAATATTTCTGGATTTTTTTTTCATAAACAATTCATATGGCTTATAATTAATAATTATATACTTAGGTATATGATGTTAACTTATTACACGGTTTTATCAGATTTTATGTTTCTATTTATTATGTTTCTATAATGTACGTGTATTATAATTATGTAATGGTCATTTAATTCGGAAATTATTTTTTATATCATGGCCAATGGGTTTGTTTATACTCTGTTTATCTATAATGATTAGTACTTTCAGCTATCGGTCAACTACCTATCATTTTATTTTTAACGAGAAAACATATTTTGTTAATTTAATTTTTGCAAAATTGCAAAATTTTATAATAAACATTTTATTAATCATAAAAATAAACCTAATCTTAATAGTTAATGATTTATTGAAACTCAAATTGATAAACGATAACCCATGTAAATACAATAAGTTTGTGCTGCTTATTTTATTTGTATCTATATACTGAAGTGTATTTCAGTATTTGTATAATAATACTGTTTGTACATCATTAAATTAATAAATTATCAATATGAATAACAGGTAAAACAATTATTATATAGTATTTACATTTAATTCGACTAACCTTAAAGTATAATAAGAAAAAAATAACATTTAGAATATATACATATTTAAGATACTTGAAATCTCGATAAATCCGGATTTTGAGGGGACAAAGAAAAAGAATGAATTTCAGCTGTCCAGCTGGAACGAACAGTATAATTATTATGTTGGAGTGCAAATGAGTTTTCAAGGTGATTATTGACTTATGTTGACTTAGATATCTAGTTTCTGAGTTTACTAAATTTTTCTATATTTGAGGTTTTTTATAAATTTTATCAACTATCAAGACGATATATATTTTTTTAATTTGTTAAATTATTTAAATATTACAGGTTAATATTACAATTATTCTCATTTTTTAAATTTCTTATACTTATTTTAATATTTAGTGCTATTGGTCCATTCAACTATAAGCATTATTCGTGAATCATGAACAATAAAAAAAAATGTAAACAATTTTATCGATAATTAATATCAAAACTATTATTTTTAACATTTTATTTTTTTTTTTATGAAATTTGTATATTACATATTTTTAATTTTGATCTTAACTCTCGATAAAGACGTCTGACTGTGTGCGGGTAGGAGGCTGGAACTAAACGGGAACAACTAGCTAAAAATAAGTAAGTTGATATAAATATTTTTGTTACTTATTTATTTTATATAATATTATTAATTATTACTCACTATATTTAATCACGAAAACAGCCGACACTTACGATTCGATTGGAAATTAGAATAGAAATGTTAAAGAAAATTGTGCTCCGTAACGGTATAAAAACTAAAAATAACTAATCACATCAATAAAAATTTTATGGCAAATTTTCAAGGTTAAAATTTAAAATAAATAAGAATAGTAAAAAAAAACAAATAGGTTTAAATGTATAATAATATTATTAAAACGTGTTTGAAGAGTAATTGCCTTATCATGATATAATTATCGAATCATACAAATACTACCAATAAAAAAAAGTTGACCTAGCCAACCGCCGTGTATAATATATTATGTATTCGTAATATCATGTATTATTATTATAGGACTAGGTATTCGATTCTAGTTTGAGATTTAAGTTGAAGGCTACACACTTAAGTGCAGCATTGAGTACAGTTTACGCACATGATATTATACCTACCGATATTGTATTGATGTACCTGCCAGCGGTTGACTATTTACGGTTTCATTTATACGAATCGCTTCAACGCGATAACATGGTAATATACATATTACAATAATGTTATTGCCTTATGGCGAAAAACAAAGAAATCACGTTCCGGCCGTAAAACAGTTATTTGTTGGTCCTTGTAAAGGCCACACCAATGGAAAATAATCTCACAATGTCATATTAGGTAGAGGTACCTATATAATACCTTAGCTAATATGATTAGCTTATTCGAGTGTCGTTGTTGTACATATAAAATTATAAAATTATAAAATAGTGTGTGTGTGTGTGTGATTACAGAATCAACCAGAACCTACGCCGTATACAGGGTGGCTCGGTCACTAACCGCGTTTCCCCGTTTCCTCGCATTAGTCATACGAGAAAACGGGGAAACACGCACGGTGGGCCACCGTGCAAGATATCATAATATTATTATACGACCGATTATAATACATTCGATAGTTCGTAGTTATAGCTGGTATAGGTACCAACTCAATATATATACAATTTATATAAATTTGATATGCAAATTATAAAAACGAAATTCAAAATTAATGTTTTATTTTACACGCGAACCAATCTGTTCGAAATCAGTGAAATTTTCCCCGGGTAATGTACATAATATTATATAAGTCTGATTATTATATTATAGACTAAAGTGGCCAATTGCAATATTATTATCATTAAATAGATCGATCGATTAAGATATATTGAGAATTAATTTTTGTTGTTCATAAATGCAGTGATAGGTATAATAAAATAAGTCGCAGATACGAACCAGCGTTGGTTTCGATATTATAATAATTACTAATAATGAGTGAATTCGTTTCAATTTTCAACATATAATATATCAATATATCATTTATTTGAATAACCGTAAAGTGTTTTCTACAGTTTTTTTTTCGATATTAATATACAATTGTTGAGCTGAAGTGTACGTAGGGTAAACGCTTTTCAACAGAGTTGTTTAAACATTACGATATTACATTGTTTAGAAGTGTATACATTATACAGTACACACACACACACACACACATACACACATACACACATATGTATATATCTGCTGGCACAATAATTCAAAATAATTAATGTATGTGTGTTATCTAAAATAATAATGATAATAGCTAATTTAAGTCGACCTAGTTTCTATGTATATATCTATCGTTTGTTGGTAAACATTTTATTTTTTTTTCAATCATAAATTAATTTTAACGTGTTTTACGTCATTTATTTGGATAAATAATTTTTTACAAACGTTACGTATCCTCGAGGTCATAAATATTATACGCGTGTGCATACATTATGTATACGGAAAAATATTATAAATCGATAATCGACTAACGACTAAATTATATTCGTTTCCGTGAATGTCTGATGTACAATATTATAATATGATATGTATAATACGAAAATCGTTAATAACAATAATCTTAATTTGCGGAAATGAATTGTTGATATCAATATGTATAATATAATATTTAAAATACGACAAAAATAAAAAATACAAATATATTATTTTCCGTTGTGCAATAATGACATCGGTCATATAGGTAGGCTACAGAACATAATATAGTGGAAACACTGGAAGCAACATCGCGCGTGCAAAAATAATTCAGACATAGTATTATATTATTATAAGGTTATCCGGGTTTAGATGTTTTCGATTTTTACATAGTTTTTTTTTTTTTTTGGGCGTGCACATTGGTGACTAAATAATAAATATATTTGGTATACGCGATTTCGCCATTTACGAGTAGCAGTAGTTAAATTAAATTAAATATAAACATTTTTTTTTACATGTATAGGCATTTTTAGTTATTCATTTTTTTTTATTTTATGCAGTTGAAGTAGTTTTATTCTATAATTAATTTATTGTAAATAATTGGAAATATTTTAAGACATTTTTTTTAAAATTTTAGGTTTTAAAGATACTATCTACTGAAGCTTATTGAAGGGCAAGTTGTGGAATACGTTAAGTCAAATTAACTTGACAACTCCGTAATTACAGTTTCGATCTTATTATATCCTTTATATACTTTCCATTGCACCACTAATTAATTCCGTAACTGACCAGTTTATATAATTATGATGCACGTTGCCAACCCGTTCTTTCTAATTCATTAATATTTTTTTCTGTGTTCATTAGTTTTAATAGTACTTATTTTATATTCATTATATTTAATTTTTAATCTATACCTTTAAGATCTCTGTACATTGAGCTATGATTCGATCGATACTAAAAAAAAATTATAGATCAACATTGTGTGTTGAGTTTACGATATCCAGTATTTGTATTATAATTAGTTGTAATGATTTTTTTTAAGTAGAATAGAGTAGTGTGAAGAAGTGATATTTTTTGAGGCTATATAAGTGCTTAAACCTCCCCCCTCTGAAATATCAGGAACAAAAATTACCTGACCTACAAATGAATAGTATGATATTTATAAATATTTTTTCTAACTCCTTCCCCCTCCCCTTCGAAATATTTTCCTGCAATCGCACCTGTCTCGTACTGTTTTTTTTTCGACGTTATATGTTATTAATAATAGTCTTAGAAGGACTGAGTAATACAATCGGGAGGTAGTCAATCGTTCTCGAGAGACGAGACATTGGTGGGGCTGCACAGAAAATCCTAGACGTTTCTCGGGGTGATGTTTCGACCAACGAACGTCTTAACTGTCATCTAAGTGGACCCTGTGGATATGTACAATCAAAAATTGTGTGTTCAACAGTATTCGGTGGGTACTGGCAGTACAGGCATGCAGAGTTATTGGCGCACTTCATCCAATGCAGATAGTATGTTAGAAATAACTGTGTCACCAGTGGCAGATGAGGGGTGTTAAGGTTGAAGTCTGATATTCTGTATACTCCATCTTGAAGGCGAAACCTTTTTTTAAACCTCAAAAGTCAAAATTAATATGCTTTAGTGCTTATTATCTAAAAGGATAAACATGAGTGACAACTATAAAAACATATCTAAAACAAATTCCTTTATTTAAAAAAATAAATTCTATCACATACTATATTCATTATAATTTTAGTAAACAACAAATATACATATAAAATATCTGGTTGACTGATTATCAATTACCAGTATTGTGTTGGGAAAAATTATTCTAACTCATACACACACGCACATATATATATATACTATTAAAACGTTTAAGACAAAAAATTGACGGCGTAGGAGAGAATCATTTTAAAACTAGGTTATATAATAATCTATCACTACGCTTCAAAATCTGTATTGAATTAATAATTTCGATAGAAATCTCGGTTTATCTGCAACTTTTAGTAAATATTTTTTTTCGATGTAATAATAGACAGATTTAAATATTCTCTACACACTAGTATGAACTCCAAAAATAATAATATACAATATCAATGTATAATATGAAACAAATACAATATAAACGATTTTAAAAGGTAAATAATTCTCCTGCACGTAACCGTGAATTATACCTAAATAATGTACTAATGTACTGTAATATAATAAATATATTATATCGACCCATTTCGGTCAAACATCGTATATCCAAAGTTTCGTAAGAAGGTTTTATCAAAAGTTATTTTTCTGGGTCATATTTATCCATGTCTACTTCAAAGTTCTAGTTAAGAACTAGTAATTTTTTTATCTATTACACGTTAAATTATCGAATTTTCACGTCAAAATTTTGTAGTAGCTAGTAATTACACGTCCAATTCATATAATATTCCAAAAGTAAAAGTACAAAAAAATCATCATAATTTTTGGGCATTCAATATATTTTGACAGAATCATAAAGACACAACCAATGTAATTGTGTCTTGTAACGAACAATTTTAAGAAAATTATATGCACGTTTTTGGCCTTTTATACGTATGACCCATATATTATATATACATATCGATATAATATCTATTAAAGCGCACCATTGGATTTGTATATTATATTATCTTCGACGATCTAAAAAGTTTTAAGACGACAAATTGAAACTAGTTCACTAAAACGTGCATCTAATGTATATATATGTATTCAATACTCGGAAGATACACGGTACGGTATACACGTAAATATAACTATATATACAAATAAAATAGCTGTTGGCTGTCCGAAAACATAATATAAGCGAACACTTTTTATGGGCGACGGCGCTGGTCGTGGCGAGCACATAAAATAATAATAATAATAATAATAATAATAGGAAGGTGCCTCTATATAGTATATATACGTTTTATGTATATATGATGGGTGCCAGCCGACAAACTGGGCACGGCGCGGCGCGTACGCGAAAAAAATGCAAAAGCGAGAGGCCGAACAGCGGCTTGCCACATTTTTATAGTTCCAGAACACGAAACTGGTTTTTTGTCATTTATTATATTATATATATATATATATGTGTGTATGTGTGTGTATACGGACGTTTAACTGTAAAACGTAACGGGATGTTTGGTCGGTTAAAAAACGATCGTTTCCATCCGCCTATATGTCCCATCACTCGTATATTTGTACACATTATACTCTTATCGGTTTTATATTATCTATTGTAAATTTTGGTATGATATATGGTGACACCTAACAAAAATGTATACATTTTTTTTTTCAAAACAGATGCCTTTTTCTGGATTACACTCGGCGAGGTGTACTGCTAGAAATTTGTCCGGATATTGCAGCGATTATACATAGTATACGACCTACTTTTATTTTCTACGGGTATAGTATACACGAATACCGGCCATCCGACATAATATTATTTGTGGGTACCTATATTACAATATACTAATATAATCACGAATGCCTCAATTACTGTTGTATATTTGTATATACATGGTATTATGGAAATTTATTGATACTCGATGATGACATGTAAAACAAAACAAAAAATATTATTATTGTTATTTTAATACGAATTTTTAAACTATATTGGAACATAGATTTCGGGACCGGGAATGATATAATTATGTTTATTACAGATGAGGCGTACTTAGTGTTGGCCAAGAAAATATTATGATTATTAAAGTCTATATACGGATTACATTCACAGTTAAAATTCATACATTTCTAAAAATAAACATTCATTGAATTTATGAATAAAATATCAAAATACGTTCAAAATACTCCATAATTAATAAAAATAAAGTTAAATAAAATTAACTTGGTTAATGGCTGAATATTAAATTTATTTACTATGGAATACGATTAATTTCAATAACTAGTTTTTTTATTAGTCAAATTGTATTTATTTTAACATCAGCAATAATACGTAATCTCAATTTATTCTTTATTATACATTACACAAATTCACTGAATAAATTTTAAATTATACATGTACTCAATAGCTTATATTTATAAACTTTAATCGTTTGATAACCATGGTGTTTATTTTACTGACATTGAAAGTAGATTTTATTCATAAATCAGCTACTATATCTATTTTTACAAACACACACGATTTAGGTATTACGTTTAAGTAGGTATATCTACTTAATTTATTATACGAGTATAGTCACGAATTTCCATCTACTGTATTCCTGGTACTATTTAATATAGGTATTTTAAATTTCAATAGATACATTATATAATATAATATAATATATGTCAATACTACAATCATTTATAAATTATTCGTGAATAGACTGGTGGGTACTATACATTTTATGAGGCATATCGTAATAGAAATTAGAAACTTTTCTAAATATTGAGTGAGTACTTTTACTTCTATACGGATTAAAAATATAAGACGTGTATATATAAAACGTTAATATACATAATGATCCAAATAAATGATTTTAATATACCAAGTAAACTAGTTTGTTATGCAGATGATTCAGTACTTTTCGTCGAAGGGCAGTCTTGGAATAATCTAATTGCTAGTGTACAAAATTGCTTCGGAAAAGGCAAAGATGGCTACATGAAAATTACTTGTTCCTTAACTTATAGTAAGGATAAATATGTAAGACTTACATTTTACCACATTACACAGTTAACTCTAATCAACCAAAAATATAGGGATATATACTATTTTGTCTATAAAAGATTTTGACCAAGTATAATGTATATTTAGATAAAAACATTTTCAAAAGCCAAACTTTTGTAAAAGTAGTTAAATAGTATATAAATATTAAGGTATAGAAATGTACCATAATCTTAAATGTATCTAATACTATATTATAAGACTCGTATAACAAATAAATTAAGCAAAATAATACGAGTGTATGTGATAAAGATCTAACTAACGTCTTAGAAATTAAAAAAGTTGGAATAGTTTATCAACCATTAAAAGAGTCTATAATTAATTATTATGTTATTTCTATAAGGAGAAGCACTCATGAAATAACTATTATAGATTTATTAAAAATCTATGTATATATAAAAAAAAAAAAAAAATAGAATATTGTAATGACTCAAGATATCACACCAGTAGTACAATAAATGAATGAAAAAAGTATATTAGCTGTAAAATTATATTGAACTTAATATTAGTCATTACTTGTCTCAGATATCAAAAACAATCTTACCTTTAAAATAAACATCGATTAGATACTACCTATAAACAATTATATAGTATTATCTAATATCAATATACTAACTATATTTATAGAAAAATAACACGGTCCACACACTTAAATTTAAACATAACTTCAAAAATCTGTAATACTCGTATATTACCATTAAACATTAGATATAGTAACTCTTTTCAGTATTTAATTAAATATTCGAATTATTATTAAGTAATTTAAATTGTATTACTTTACCTAGGTTAGATTATCTTGTATTATTTAACCAATTTTAATTACTTTTACAAAAAAATTGTTTTTTATACAATTCATTTCATGAACTATGAAATGGTTCATGATATTTTATTTGTAAGTATAGGTGCTATTATAATTGTATAAATTAATTATCTATTTAAAAAATAATTTGGATTATATTTCAAGGAACTTTTTGTATAAATCACACATAACATGTATGTTATTATTAACACAAATTATGAAAAAACATATTCAGTGGGCCCATTGTCTTAATGGTAAATATAAAAATATATGATATATAATATAATGTATATAATACTTATGATACAATTATATGAATGTACATTTATAGTCTTATTATATAAATCTACCTCTTTTGTAGTATATGGTACGTTTATTGTAAACCTGAGTACCTACATGGTACTATTATAATAATTTGTTATATTCTTTATAAATAGATTCAAATGAGAAATATAAATTTAATGAGGCGTACTACAATTTGAAGTATTTGACCGGATATTAAGTCCTAAGTGAAAATACCTACCAATTTCTATAAGTATTTATAAAATTCTGTTAGGTATATAATACAGTCATATATTACGTATTATATTAAAATATGGTCACGAATATTCATTTAAGTATTGTAATACTGCATAAGTTCAATATTACATTATATAGGTATCTACTTGGTAGTATATAATATGTTTATTGTAAAAATTATTTACAAGCATTATAGTCTAATCGGAACGATAAACTAAATGAGGCATACTGCAATTGAAATACCTATTTGTCCGCCTGTCGAATGAATACCTTTTAATACATTAATACAATAATACTTATATTATAATGTCTTATATTATACAGTTGATAATCGCGTGTGCCTATTATAGTCATGACAAATGTACCTTATTGTACTGAAACATGCTGGCAAATGGTGCAGCCGGAAGTCGGTATGATCGGATTTTTTTTTATTATAATATTCTCTTAGGCCGAAATCTTCAATATATTTTATTCAAACAATATTTACGTGGCGGGACTTTCAGGTATAGAATAGAAATGGCATTTGTTATAATCGCGGCATTATAACATTAAAGTATCTATTTGTCTTCGAATAACAATATAATATGATACTATATAAAGGGCATTAATCGATTGTTAATATTATATTATTGGTACATATTAATTGTTGTATCGTGAAAATATGTTAAAAATGTAAACTATATAAGTTACTCTGATTAAACCAAATAATATTTCAGTAATATTCGACTTCCGGAAAGTTAAGTTATAACGTATTTTGAGGTTATATACGAAGATAGATTTTATCGCCGTATTTCGTGTAGGTAGGTATATTATATACTAATGCGTGCTTGTAATATAATATAATATGCAAATGTAGCTGACTGTTGGATTTATGTTCAGGAATTTCGCAGCCGCGGGAGTAATAAATCCCGTTGTCCTCCTAACCTAACCTAACCTGGCCACATTCCACGCACCGAAAAAAAAATATCTCTATCTAAGAAATTGTATAGTTTGGTTGGCTCCGGGTCGATTGTTATTATATAGTAGTTGTACGGAAAGTAAAGTACACTTTAAGTTAAAAAGGTGTCGTGGACTTATGTACACTGCAACTCCCCCCCCCCCCCAAAAAAATAAAAATATTGGGATACCCATATCCGTTTCAGAATTGTATTTTATATACACTCTCTGACTAGATATAATTATATATACGTATAATATGTTATATATGTATGTATGGGAAAACGATAGAACGGATATATTTCGACAAAGGTTCGTCGCCGTCGTTAATTTGCTCTTCTTAGCCGAGATTTAATCTTCCGGGCCCTCGGGGATTGTATTTCAGATAGTACTACCCATATGTCGGTCGTGGGTATAGTGTTGTTTTTTTAATCTTATAAAAGAATTGATCAACGCGTCGTTCTAAGAAAACTGTTTTTTAGTTCACGTGTCAGCTGTTATGATGGGTTTTGGAAACATCCGCTTAAATATAAAATAATATTTGTTGAAAAATGTACATTTCTAAAAAAAATTTCGAAAGAAACAAAATTATGTTTAATTTAATCGTGAGAAATTAATAATTAATTAAAAAAATAGAAAATTATATCTGTCGACCTTTAAAATAAAATGCTACATTAACATTGTCGTCCATGCGTAGGAATCAAATTATGACAGTTACATATTAAATATAGTCATCTGTTGTTAATTAAAATTGACTAATTGATTATATTAAATGGATTAAATACTTGTTAATAGTTGAATGTGTATATTGACGAAAAAATTTACAAAAGATAAAAATAGCTACTAACATTAAACTTTTTTAAACTTGTATGCAGCATTTATGTCTTATACTATAGTTGTAAACGCCATACATAAAATCCTACATAATATAAAATAATCACATCAAAAACGCATCTGAGCATTAACCTCCTAAAAATAATATACACTGTTTGAGCTTGAAAGTAGCTGAAACCACTCATCACATCCATTCACTTCCAAAACTCAACCCCCTCTGCAGATATTCAACCGGATCTCGCTGTGCCTAAATGCATCCAAATGACCCGCATTCGATTTCCGGTCAATTGGTTTTGAATGTATGTCACTATATATTTTATATTATTTAAGTCCATTTAATGACATAATAAATTCCGACCTAATTATGTAGCCGTTATATGTGATTTTTTTTAAAAACTACTTGAAAATTCATAAAACTAAAACTTTCTGAAATATATAAATGATCTTTTGTTTAGTTTCCATTCAATAAAAGTTGATAAGGATTTACTTTTTATTTTAAATAATATTAACAAATATGAGACGTAGTTAAATTGGTTATATAAAAAATTTAAATGCTTATATGTTATAAATTATAATTATACTAATCTATTTTAATTATATTTAACATTTTAATCATATTGTAAATAGATTTTTTAATAATTCTGACATTATTTTTAAAATAATTGTATAATTGAATAGAAAGACATTTGAAGAGATTATTATAAGAATATTCTTCAAATAATCTTAAATTATACGCTGTATATTTTGTAATGGCCTTAAAGGAAAGATTATTTTTTGATTTATCTAACCAGTTTTAATGATAATGAAACCATTAAACGATTAAACAAATATTGAACTATTAACAATAACTGTTTTTATGGTGGAAATTAACTTTATTTTTATAACTACAATAATAGTATATAAAGTGTTATAATATTTTTTTTATCATATTTTATTAAGGTACAATTTACATCGAGTTATAATATGTTTTAGGTGGTATATAGTTTTAAATTTGAAATCTTACAAAATTTAAGTTTTTTTATTTTATTTATATATATATAATATTATATGTTTAACAATTAGAAATTTAGTTCAATAGCTAAAAGGTAAAAAATAACAATTGAATGTCTTTTGAGCATAGACAATAAGTGGTAGGTACTAATTATACTAGGTATAATAAGTATAACATTTATAACTTATTGTTATTATTTATTAAATATGTCCTGATTTAGTTATTATTTTTCTTCTATGTTATAGCCTACAGCAGTTAAAATTAAATTCGTGTCAGGAAATCACAATAGGTCTAGGCAGTGGCTTTGTTTTTATTATTATTTGGGTGCACGAGAAAATTACATAGTTACTTAAAACTATATTAGATTCCGGAAATGAATGGGTTTTCTTCATAAAAACAAAAGCAAATTACCACATCATTAATTTGAAAATGAATTAGATACGTCTTGGGTGGTAACGCAGATTGTAGTAATGAAATTTTTTATACTGTTTAATTTAATTAACATCACCATATTATCAAAATTAATGTAAGCAATATTTTTACAAGCATATACAACTATACGTGTCAATTAGGTAGATACTATATATACCTAATAAATATTATGAGCAATAATTTAACTTTATGATTTTAACGTTGTTCGATTCGCCGACTCTATTCACAAATGATGGTGTCGTATACACATATTTAAACTACAAAATAAGGATACAAAATATTCAATCGTTCATCATCGATCACATGCATTAAACCAACAGAGCTCGAAACCATGTTAAGACATAATTTTTAGGTACTATATTTCTTTGACATTTTGACGGGGGAATTATTAGGTATATTATATTATATGAAGTGACTAAGTGAGCACTTAAATAGGTTTTGTAATTTTTATCATACACTTACTTACATACACGATATCATTTACTATACGTAAATATCCAAACAAGCCTGTCAATTGTAGAATTGATTACAATTTTTTTTTTATTTAATTTTATATTTATATTTAAATACTAGTATAATTATGATAACCCAACAACTATAATGTACAAGATAGAACAAAACAAAATTATATTATTCAATAATGCCTTCTTCAAAGATATACATGCAGCTGCATTCAAATTAAGAATTTTATTGGAAGATTCACAACTGAAAGCAATAATATTTAGTATTGTAGTTAGAAAACTACAAGTTACATGTTTGAATGCCCTAATCTCAGAAATTTCTCAGAAATTACTTAACCGAATTCAATAAAATATATATCAATTTTAGATCCCTTGAGTTTCTTTTGGAGGGGGAGCATATTACTGTTTCAATTGTTTTAATCCTACAAGTATTGGTATCAGACGGCTCACAGTGTGATTATTAAAGTTTGACACATGAATTTCGTTTGACTCTCAAAAATCAAATAATTTTTTAGATTATCATTATTAATACAAATAACATTTAAAAAAAATGGTATAAACTATAGTTAACTTGCCATTCATTGATGTAAGTTTTTTTTTTAATTGAACAAAATAATATTTAGTTTATTGTTTGTTTTTAAAATGTTCTATGTTTTTAGCTATATACTCAATTGATTTTTAGAAATATTTTAATTATATATTTTAAGTTTAGTGAGTAGTTTGGATCACTTTAAAAAATATTCCGATATTGCTATACCTAATCCACCACCAAATGGAATGACAATATCAGTCGGACTAGTTCACAATGCGAGATTTACAAATGCCAATTCGTGAACCGAGGTACTATTTAAACTAAAACCAAGAATCAAGATACACCGATATAGAACTGTATTGTCTGTATTGTTTGTGTGTTGTTCATTTTTACCTAGGCGAAGTCGGAATAAATAGCTTGTATAATATAAATTTGTGAAACATATTATTATAACGTTTCCTTTGTTTATTTTATCGTAATATAATAATGGCATGTAATTGGAGCAGTAACGAGACTTTTAGCATATAATATCAAATATCAATATCTGGCAATGTTGAAATAATTAAAACAATATATATACTTGCAATTTGGGGAAAGTTAACAGCTAAATATTCATTAGGAATTGATTTGTTTTTCTCAATAGGCATATACCACACGACACACATTATTATAATATACATGTACGCAATACTACAGTTACGTGTCTATCGAAGCCTGAAAGGAATGAGTTATATATTCAAACCAAGACCATAAAATGTGTTATAAATTTAGAAGTATAATGAGTAATATCGAACGTATTTCTACATGTTGGTATTCGAGTTTTATCGGCTATGATATTATGGTTCTATAACCAGTATAATATATGTAACCCTAACTGGACATTTTTTTTCTTTAGTTGCGTCACTGCGGTATGAGTCTATATTTTAAAAATCAAAACACATATTAAACAAATCAGACACAATAATAAATTAAAGACGAAAATATTTTTATATACTTGTTTGATGTTAAATATACTTTTGTAAGGTTGTAGTGTATAATACATTTCTACATTTCTATGCCTATACAGATTATTTATAATTTATAATTGCTATTCAAATTACAGATGTGAATTTAATGTTCAAAATAATTGTTAAAATAACCGTGCACTTAAAATGCACTAAAAGTTGGGGAAATATATGTTCTAAAAATCATAAAATATGCAGAAATATGCAATTAAACGGATGATTTTTTTTTCAATTGCAGACTTACAATATGCGATATTATAGTAAGAAAACGTCGATTAAAATTACTCCGTCTACGAAGATTCAAATAAAACACAGTAATGCATTAAATTTACAGTCTTATTACATGGTATGATAGGTTTAAACTATTATTATATAAAAACATAAAAAGTAAAACTTTACGCGTTTATTTACAGGTCTAGATGTTGATGTGTTCTCTACAAGTGATGTTGTCTCCAAAACCATATAATATTTTTCGAGGTCAATGTTTCTTTTGTGTCGGTTTTGAAGTTTGGAAAGTTTTACGCCTTAAAGATGAGATAACACGATGACCGATGATGAGTGTTGTGTCTCGTGAAACAGCTGTGACGTAATTGAGGGGGCGATGAATATTATATGCCCCCCACGCTTTGTGAATGGATCTGTTTTTTTTTTAGGTTTATATATAGTAACATCGAATAAAATAAAAAAGAATATAGCTGTTAAAAATAAATTCATAAAGTTGACTAATGTGGGATGTGGAGGGGAGAACCCTTTGTATCAAGAGATGAGTTTAAAAATGTAATACTTCCACCGGTCTGACATCACCCATAGGACACTGTCCTGTGATATATTATATGTAAAATATTATATATCTGTTTTGTACTCGAGTTCCTACTTGTTTAAGTCGAGTTTCTACTTCAGATGTTCGCGCAGACGATCCATTATATTGTTTGTTGTTATTATGATATTTAGTTTTATAACATCTTATACATCTATTTTTTGCTACCTCGCTATTGTTTTTCGAAGATCACTGATTAATTCACATCGTTATTAGTATAGTAGTCATACACGTTCCGATCGTCATAATACAGCAAACTTGTCACGTACTTTCTTCGGCGGCACGTCATGGTGATTTCGTTGACCCCGTGTATTGTTTTGCACAGAGAAAAACAAAACGTCGGTGTTTTGATGCTGAATTTTGAAATTTTACGGGCATGCGATTGTTTTGATTAAACTCAAAATTGGCGAATACAAATCGAATTTACAGTGAAAAATAAAAGTATTCATAGTATATTGGTTGTCTGAAAAAAAAAATTATTTCTAATTCCTACACAGATTTTGATGGCGATTCCTCGCAAACATCACCTTAAATATTGTATACAAAACGAAATGTACTATTATGCAGCTGCATCAAATCGTTTGCAATCAATAGGTGTACACAATATACATAAATATATATCGTTTGTTATGTACGACGAATAATATCGTTTGTACGATAAGTGTACAGTTTGTATTACATATATAATATAATATAACATAACACGGTATAGTTAATAACTATATAATAGGGAGATAAATAAACACGTCGTAAAATGATTTATTAATTAAACCGTGGACAATAGTGTATAATATAATGCTATAGGTACGTATTGTCCACGGTATATACTGTATATACCATCGTCCATCACCGTGTCCATCGACGTTCCTTTTAAGGTTTCAAATTGTGAAGGATTCATTATTATATTATAGGTATTAAAACGAAACGCGTGTTTATTTAATGAAAACCCAAATAAACCATTATAAGCTATTAATTAAACGGTTTACGACCGCTGTATAGCGGTACATGGCGATGGTGAATTATTCATCTAAACATCACACTATTTCTTTAATGCGTAGTTATAGTTGATAGTATATATATATATACTATACTATATACGTATAGTGTCACTATACCACTATATAATAATAATATGTCCCTATAGCAAGTTTCGTTGTCCTGTTTTTTTCATCGGCCAGATTTATTTGTTTATATAAACTCGTCTTATTATCATTATTATAGTATAGAGTAGTAGTATTAGTAGTAGTAGTAGTAGTAGTAGTAGTAGTAGTAGTAGTAGTAGTAGTAATAGTAGTAGTAGTAGTAGTAGTATTATAGTAGTTATAATGGTAGTAGTAGTAATGGCGGTGGTGGGGGTAGTGGCGACGATGAGGAGCGCAGGACGAATGTGCGTATAAAAATAAAGGACGATAGGACTGATGACGACGAGGAGGAGGAGGAGGAGCAGCGGAGGATTATATGCCGCCAGGAGGTTAATGCCACACACTGGACTAGGACATTCACCTCGAAGTGGCTTCGGAAAACACATACGTATAAAATACATAATATAATAAATATATAATGTGGTTGGAAGTAAACACACACACACGCACGCACGCACCGCACACGCATGCACACATCGATCTCGTAGGACGGACACGCATTTATACACGTGTTGTGCACACACACACATATGTATATATATAATAGACACTGCTGCGAGATCGTGTTGATCGCGATTATAATGGCTTAGCAAATGTGTGTGGAAAAAAAATAATAATAATAAAAAAAAATAAAAACGAATTATTAACGCCCGTTCGCTATATGTATATGTATAATATTATATGTATATATACGATGTATATAATAGCAATACTGCTGCTGCTATAGGTTCAACGGTCAGCGTTGACCTCAGCAGAAGGTTTGTAAAACTTTACATCACTCGACCGAACGATTTATAATGGACTATCCCTCGAGCCCATATATATATGCGTGTGTTTATCTGCGCATATTACAAAGCATATCCGCAGCACTCTGTGAAACCGCTTTGCTATAATGATGACCAGAGATCCGATACAAGCGCGTAATGCGCATATAATATTTACCATACAGGGTGGCCCAACGTGTTTTCCCGTTATCTCATTTAACCGACACGAAAAACCCTACACGGGATAGCTTGCCCACTACACCCCTTGGCCTATTCGTCCGTAAGTTGTTCTTTCTCGCAACTTTGCGATTTCTGCTTGTTTGCGCGGAATTTTTTGTCGAGATATTATACGTCCTCGAGTGTCGTCCTGCAAAAAGCGAACGTCGATATGGCGATAACCGTACAATCACGTATAATATAAATATAATTCACAATGTGCTAAAAAAAATATATTTCAGTTAAAAAGAATTTTTTTTACAACAATTTAGTGATGTTTGTCGAATTCCGCAGGTGCAGGTGATCGTACATTTTGATATCATAGACATACTGTAGCGCCGTCTCTTCTCTGGACAAAGGATGCGGATTTATGCGTTGTTCATAACTAGAACCAACCAGTGCTTATTATAGGCATGTTAATATTTTTTTCTCAACGAAAATGGTCTTCTCGAAAAATGTATAGAATTTATAAACTTATTATAAACAATATAAACTTATATCTAAACGATTTTCTTGCATTTTTCGGTTTAATATTAATATTAAATTTAAATATTAATATTTTAGGTTTCAGTAAATATGTTTTGAGTGTAGAATGAATAGATACAATTTTAAGCAAAATAATAGCGGGAAAGAGCGTAGAGAATTACCATAATAAAAAGAAGTTGAGGGATTATGCCCCTTCGTCGTACTTTGACCACTCTGACAAACATGACATAAACCTTTCTTATACGTACAGTATTAGTTCAAAGTGAATATGTTTTCAGAATTACGTAAATAATGCAAATTATATAATAAAACATCTATAACATAGGTCATACATGATGGCCAATTTCGGGCCACGAAACTATACCGCGACAAAGAGAGACGAAAAAACAATTAGTGAAATGTTCATATTTTATGGTAAACGCAGTTAACAATACAAAGCGTGTGTATAGAAGTACTATATTGTAGTATAATATGATATATCGCTTCGGTACCTACACATTACTGTCACGATGGCGCATTCAATTAATCGAGATGAGTTACAATAAATTATATATCTACGTCTTATAGCCCATATCGTTGTGCCATGCTGAAGTTGAAGAAATAACCGTTGTTCATAATACTATAACGTTCAAATCTTTCAATGACAATAATATCGTCCGCTGGCCGTATATATGTATAATATATAATACGTGTAGTAAAGTATATATTATTATAAATTCTATATATATATAGACATTTTCTTGCAAAAATAAGTATAATAAATATATATATATTATATTTGACGGCAGTGATATATTGCATATACCATATACGACAATAATAATATTGCTGACTATTGCTGACATTTTTTTTTTAATCATATATACTTATTTTTGTAATAAAATAATAAAACTACGTTAATCTCCTGCAGAACGCTTCAATCTCTCTTTGCAACTGTTACAAACAGTCCTATAATATTCATATAAAAAAAGATAAAAACACATAAACGGGATAAACGGGATAAAGCCGTTAGGAAAAAAATACAAAGAACCACGCCAAGCCTTATTTTGTGTGTGTAATGAGTAAAACAACGCTGCGGCTCTGTAGTCTGTACACAACGAAGTCACTATTCTAAAAATAACCCTTTAGAATATGAATTATTGTGATTTAGTTGATGTGTATAATAATACATATCTCTCTCTATATATATTCATAAGAGTAGGAAGAGTAGGTATATATATATATATATATATATCATATTTTTGTGTCAATATTTTAGCTTTTCGACTGACGTTTCACATGTGGTTAGTAAATATCCACCCTCCAACCACACGTGGAAATTGGTCTTGACCTAGCCAACGTATATATATAGCCAAAGGAGTGCCAACAGAGTGACATATTATAATGTGTACATATACTCACTATACGTTCTCCCTAATAATGGTGATTAATGATGCAACGCATCCGAAGAATCGTATCATCGAGTTCTGAACACATGGGCGTCGAGGATTTGCAGTCCAATCGTCCTCACATACAAAATGATTTATTTCTATATCACTATGTATAGTCAATTTCTCGGTAAATTTAAGATGTTTTTGAAAACATTTGTTTCCACCTAATTTATTCATAACAACAAAGAAAATTATTTTTATCTTTTTAAGAATATGACAACATACATTTTTGATTTCGTTTCCTTAAACAGGACATTTTTTTGAAGACTATAATCACTAATTTTTACTTAGGCGGTTATATAGAGATTGAATTAAAAATAAATGTTGTCATTTAAAAAATTAAAACTTGAGAAACGATATAAAATTATTTTCAAAATCACAAATTATGATAAAAGAATCATGAGTACACAGTTTTGCGTCAACCATAATATTATATTGTATTATAGTACGCAATACATTGCGAATAACGTGCAAAACCAAAATTATTATGCCATGGATACTCGTCGAGTTTAAAATAGTGTAAATATAAAAAGGTACCTATTTATGGAAAATGTAATAAGTCAACGAAACGATATTACGATATGAATCTATTAAATGTTAAATCAAGTATCACGAGTAATGGAAAACAACCTCGATATCCATATTATAGAGTAAGGTGGTTGACCGTATACGCGCGTCACGTCAGAACTCATTTATATTACTAGTATTCACTAGAATGGAAAAATGGATGGCAAACATGAAAAACAACAAGCTATTATATTATACGTATATAGATAGGTACCTACGTACAGAATAAACGAACGAAATAACGCAATGCCACACACTTATTACCGCACAATAATATGTAATAATTATTATTATCATGGAATATAGTAATCGTCAAACACTACCTACGTATTATACATCTGGTAAAATAATTAAACTCGTTTTGAACGAGAAATTTGAAAAGTGTAATGCTTGCATGTATGTATTATAAATTATAATAACGATTATATTTTAGAAGCACAGCAAAACGACGAACATTAGTGAACAATTAATTTTGTACAGACTATATAATATTATAATATATTATAATGTACAGAGCTAATATAATTGTCGACGTTGTCGCGTGCATTATGTAGTAAGTACCTATACAAAATCGATCGATTTCGAATCCATTTCGGTTTTTGTGGGGTTATATTTCATGTTGTTAACTCATGAAGCGTGACATATTTTTGAGGAATCTTCGTATATATTATTATAATAATAATATAATATGTAACAGACCGAAAACGATTATTATTATTACCTATTCTTTAAAGTTTAAATTGTGTTTTATTAAAATGCATGTAGGTACCTCTTATTCTGTACAACATTTATATTATTATAGGTACTGTTAAACGGTCTAGATGTTAAGCCTGCGGGCTTAACCACCTGATCATTATATTTTGCTCCCCTCGTAATCTCACGAAAAAAAAAACAAATTCAAAATCCCGAGTTGTGTACAAAGATTTGACAAACCCATAGAAATCCGAATATTTTTTCAGTATGTGCACGCAGCAGACGTTTTTACCTACTATACATATATATGACATTAACATAATCACCTGTCAATATAATTCATTTCATTGTTGAATTATTTATTCTTCAATGACTTAGTTACAAACGAGTAACTACAATCGTATTTTTCTCCGGCAATCTTCCCTTTTACATAGCCTTTTGGACCTGTTCTTCTACTTTGTTATTTTTACATTATTCCGTTCACTCCGCGTGCTCTACATAATATGCGTATATCGCGGTCTGTTTAATATTATACGGCCGCCGTATAAATGCCGTTCGTTCCTTCAGCAATTGTAAATCGTATTTGTTTGTTTCATACTCGACTAAACAGTACCAGTTTCTCTGTATTATCAAATTGTTGACTCACTTATAACAGTAATTTAAAAAAAAATACGTTTGAAACTTAAAATTGCTATACATATTAATAGTAAGTCCGTGGACGTAAATATTTCAGGGGTGGTATTATAAATTTATAAAATGTGTGTTATTTTGATTATTATTTATTTATCATGATAACTATATGTACAAATTCTAAATCAGTTATAGAAAGTTATCAAGTCAAAATTTTAATTATTTAATAGTTGGGGTGTTGGATTGTATTATACCCAGAACAGAACTTAGAGCATGATTTTCGGGAGTATCAATGTTACTACAATATTTTTTTTTACTGTGGTTAAAAATTGTTACATAATATCAAACAATTTTTAAGTAAAATGTTTAACATTAGATTGCCATTAGTTTGAATCATACGTAGATTGAATTACCTAATCACATTAGAACCTTATAATATAACCAAATTTATAAACATAGTAAATACGCTAATACGCTACTAAAAGTGGTAACGGTAATATCATGGCGTGCGTAGAATCGTAGTTGCAGATTGCACAATACATAGTGTGTGACCTATGCTTGTACATTTTTGCTTAGGGTTTAAGCAGTTTTGTGCCCTTTAATTTAATTTAATTAACCATTTTAAACGATTTATAATAAAATATTTAGTAACTTATCATTTTTATAGAAAGTTATAATTAATATATAGTATCTGATTATCTAGAAGTAGTAGAAGTACGTCTTTTATGTTTTCATTTCATAAAATCGTACAAGAAATATGTTAATATTTTGTTTAGCATGTAAACACTTTAATTATACTACACAAGGTATTTCAAACGTTATTTACCTACTTACTTTCCGACGTATTTCGATAACAGTATAATACAGAAGTAAAAACGTATTTATATTCAAGATAAAACAATAGTTAATTAAAATAGTACTTTTTAAATTATTATCAGTTATCAGAATTAGTAATATACAATGTTTATTATTATAAGCTGTCGACACATACAAAAAAAAATAATAGTATAATATTTACATGTTGGATAAGATTCCAATACCTACATTAGGTTTTATTTAGTTAAATGGTGTATTAATGTTTTTTTAATTGAGGTGTGGATCGTTAATGGTTAAGTAGTTCAAGTTTATATTTTACTATAAATAATTAAACATAATACCATCATGTCTAATTCGATCAAGGCTGATTACTTTTATTTTAACGACGCTGAGAAAGCTACGCTTGTTCTACACTTTTTTTTAGAAAACCATTATATGTATTATGTTAATTAGATGAATTTTTAGATAAAATTTCAATAAAGTGTACTTAATTAGTGGTTAGCTGAAGTATAATAAACCACAGTGGCATTAATTAAAATTTAAAACTATAAAATATAAAAAATAATGTGTGTAGTATGTTAACATTTTTGATTTCCTACTGGTAGATATGGTCAACAAGTTTTAATTAATTTGATAAATATTGTCATATACTCAGATTTATTTATAGCAACCAAGTAAATTATTAATGGTTAAATAATTAATCTTTCCAGCTGCATGGCCCAATATGAATTGTGAATTTACGGTATTGGGTTGATTCTTAAAAAGCATTTTACGAGTCACGTAAATAGAAAGATTTTCTAACGGCAGAGGACTGACTTAGTCACCTCAAGGATTCGAGGTTTTCCGGGAATTTCTTTATAATATATTAGTTATTTTTTTTTTTTTGAAGGGGAGGTTTAAGTCTTTTTACATCACCGAAGTTAACATAAGCTCGATATACTATCCGAACGCAGATAGTCGTTCGTTCCCAGAAACATTGGTCCATATTTACGTTGTATTCAATTTGGCAGTATTCCTGTTTTTTTTTTTTTTATTATTAAATGTAGCTATTATAGGTAACTAGGTTTTTCGTGTTTGTAAACACGCAACATTCAGTGGCAATAAATAATATAACAAATACAATGGAAAGAATTTAATCGTAGAACGAAAATAAAAACAAGTCAACCGCCAAGGAGTTATTGGGCACGTCTTTTGCATAATATATAATGTTAAACATTGATTTTTGTATGCGTTTATATTATAAAGGCGTGTGTGCATATAATTACACTGCATATTATTATACAGGTTATTAATGGTGTGTTTATAAAGGATTATTTATGCACTTGTAATATAATTCTAATGCTATTAATACCGATTAATAAACATTATTTTTTTTCTTCACAAACAAAAGAATCCGGTAATATTATTATAATAACTAATGCCACGTGTCGTACATCAGGTAGATAGATACCAGTTTGTAAACAAAAATAAACGATTATTATGCAACATAATAATAATAATATTGTAGGTAGTTCTAGAATAATTAAAAGCTTTAAACGGCATATTATTATTGTTCTTTTTAACTTAGAAATATAGGATTTTACTATGCGGTGGTTATTAATTTTTTTTTTCTACTTAAACTGAATAACAATATTTATGTTATCATCGCGCATATTCTTGTTTCGTATATTATACACAGTTATTGATGTTCAATATTAATATACCGTTTATCTGCCTATTAATACAATAAATCAAGCACAAAATAATAATACGATAGCGGTACATATAATCGGCCGAGTTTTTTTTCTCGAAACGTCCACAGGCATGTGTCCTCGATGTCCCATATATGTATACTACGTACACAACGTACCTATCTATATAATAATATTGTATTAAACGTCCTCCGCGATCCGGATCGGAGACATAAATTCAAATCCTCATCGCATATGCATAACTACAATAATAACAACACGGTAAATACTTAAAAAACAGCATCGGTTTTGGAGATTAAAATGAAAAAAAATATCATATTAAATAGTTTTATATTATTATATATATATATGACCGGTGTTTCGTCTTTACTGCAAGGTTATACAATAGTTTATATACGTGCGCGTACGGTATTTATAATAATAACATGATATATTATTATGTGTAATAGGCATAATAATAATATTATATATTATTATAGTATATGGCCGTTGCCGCGGTACACAATGGTATTGATTAATGGCCAGGCGATTCGTAAAAAGAAAAAGTAATAATAATAATGGTAGTAATAGTAATAATAGTGATAGTAATAATAATAAAACGAAAAAAAAACCGGAGGTAGCTACTGTTTACTTATACGTGTTTAAAGCGCGGTAGCCGGAGTTTTATACGTATATAATATACGCGCATTATAATAGTGTAATGTATTTTCTTCGGCGGCGGTGCGTGCGCGCGTACAACAGGGTCGGACTAAAGTGTCGGTGGTGGAGCCGGACGCGATCGCTTTTTGATTATACGAGAAAATCAAAATCTTTTTTTTTTTCGCCACGGGCGACTGTCGTGCGGATCATCCCGCGCGCCAATGTCAACCGTGAAAATCGACATATCGTCCAAAAACGGTCCAATCTTCTCCGCGCATCTAACAGCCCGCAAAAACATTGGAAAAAAAAACCCTTTCGCCATGCCATCGACGATATTTCGTGTGATATCATTATCGTGTATTTTTTTTCCGTATCGACCGTTTCTCTCTATACGTCAGCCGTCGACCATGCGACTCTTGCACCACCCTGTACAATTACATCTTACGCGAGCGCGCGCGCGCACACACACACACACACACACATATATATATATATATATATATATATTGTACATGTGAAACTTTTTTTCTTTCAATATTTTTTTTCCCTTTAAAAACCGAACAGTCGAAAAACCGGTTTTGATTTTATAATATTATTATCCGGCACGGCTCGGCGCGAGAGGGTAGTGTCGTGTTGTATTATATATAGTAGTCGTAGTAGTATTATAGTACGCGTACGTATACGTATTCGAGTGAAGCACGACGACGACTCTAGTGTTGGAGTAGGAGGTGGCGGAGGAGGAGGAGGCGGTGTCAGTGGCGGTCGGGAGCACGGGTCGTCCTGTACGGACATGCACGCAACAGGTTCTCGCTCGCAGCGTCCAGATAGTGTGTGCGCCGAGTAAATCCTTGACATGGTCACTGAACTCCCTGTGACCAGGTAATATCTCTGGTAGGTCGTGTAGGTTGTGTGTGCGCGCGCGCGCGTCCGAGCTTGTGTTTGTGTACGTGTGTGTGTGTGTGTGTGTGGTGGAAAATGATCGTTGGGGAATGACAACCAAACTGGTTTTTCATCGTCCGACGGCTATCACAGCTCGTCGCAGCCGTATACTAGCTATTACAGAGATGCTGTTTGAAAATAATAATAATTTAAAAAAAAATATAATATATAAAAAATAATAATATTCAACGCGATCGAGAAGGAACCAGTACTTTTTTATTTATTTATATATATTGAAATCGTTAAAAAAAAAAAAAAAATAATAATTATAAAACTCGGCGCGCTTAGACTCATGATTACAATATTCGCGTTCATTACAAGTGTTAAAAATACAGTGATATACGCATAATATTATTATTGCAAGTACGTGTATATTAATATTATTAATGCAGTTTATTTGAAAACGGAAAGTGATCCTTTATTATTCCTTTTTCTTTCTACTTATAAGAGTGTGTGTGTTTTTTTTTCTATCATTTTTTTAATAATTTATATTTTGGCGTGTTTACAAAAATATAATACATGTTTAAATGACCTCTTCGAAAGGAAAAAAAACGACTTTTTATAATATTATAACTCATTTGGGAAGACGACCTCGCGGTGCGTATTATTATCGTGTATGTTTTGAATGCATTTGTTTTTATTATGATTTCGTTACACAGATGGCAATCTGCGTGTGGGTAAAAATTAATAAATACCCGAAGACCAGACGGAATCGAGTAAATGACGAAACGGGCACACACGATGCGCTAACTACCTACTAACTTCTATTGGATAAACGATGCCGCGCATAATAAAATATAATTTTCTAGTGGCGGCGCATATTGTCAATTTCGGATTTTTAAAATTAATTTTCCCGTAACGATTAAACATCATATAATATTCTACTGTATATCTTATCGAAATCTTAATTTTGGCGATTGTTGAAATTGCATTTTTTTTTTTTGGAAAACGTCAGTATATTATTTTACCCACTGAGGTACCTAGATAATAATAATTATAAATCTTATTTGTGTAGATATAGGTATATTGGTATACCCGCTTTTTAATGGTGAAAATAAAATAATATGCTTAAAGTATACACGGTATACGTTTCAAAGATATCAATAAAATATTATTGATATTGTTGTTGTATGCTATCGGCCAATTTATTTTATAAGTACGGTCGATTTTCGTGTATTAAGTCAAAGTCGAAAAAACAACTAGAAATTAACGTAGCGGTACATATATTATATTAAGGTCTGAAGAACACTCTGAACGCAGGTATTTTTGAGCAATAAAAATTAAAAAGTCCATGAGCAAACCATTAGAACTGCAGGACACGTTATTATGTTATAAATTATTGTAATGGGTGTCGCCAACGACGCCAACGTACATTATAATTGCACATTACATGTATACCGAATAATTATTAGTACTTAACAGTCGGCTATAGGGTCGAACGAGGTAGGCGTACCTGTTGCAGCTGCTGGTACCAATGGTATAGGCAGTTGTTGCGTTGCACCCCGTCGTTATTTTTTCAATAAACTATATAATGTTTTCAGGTAAAACGAGTACGATTTTATTTTACGACTACATTATAAATGTACATATATGGTATATATATATATCTCGTTTCAGATTTCGAGCCAAGCGGAGCGAGGAAGCTATAATAATATAATGCATTGGACGTATATATGTACAACGCACGATGTGTTTATACTATATTAGGCCTGTTGTATGGGTAGGTACGTAATATATCGTAGTTTTCTCTAGAACAATTTAAACGCCTTGAAACATCATGGTTCGTGGCTGCATACAGCTTTGTGAACAGAGGTGAAAACTTTTAACGGAACCCACCGGGCACCAGCTAATTTTTTTATATTCTAAAATGTATAACGCATCGTGTGTATATACATTTGACAAGTGCTTTTAAATTCCAATTGTTTTGAAAGCTCGTCAGCTCCAGTGACCCTTTCCAAAAATTACGTCTATGATACATATTTTATTTACAGGTATAGTTCGCTTTAATAAATCCTTTTATTGTTGTGTACCTATACAAGAATTTATCGAAATTCGTGACAAATATATCATTGAGAATATTTTGTTAAGCTTTTACGAAAATGATTTTATTCATTTATATTTTCGGTAATCTAATAATGAAATTTGAATAGGTACAAGGTTACTATATGCAGTGCCAGTATAGCCATGATCAGATCCATTTTTTTGATTTCGTTGTCAATAATTTTTTACTCTTTAAAAATTATGTAGTTTTTACAATATGTTTATTGTGATACAATAAGTTACACAAAATATAAAACAAACAATACCTATAGTTGGTATATTGTTATTGCGAAATAAATATGGAAGCGGATCATAAACAAATAGTTGTTTTTAAAAATATTAATTAAAGTACATATTCCATATTAGTTAATAATGTAATATAATATTATGTTCGATAAACGTTAAAATAATGTTCAAGACATTTTAAAATGTTGAAATAAATTATAAATAATATTTTAATTTTGAAAATTAAATTATCAAAAATCCTACTGGAGGCCCCGGATAAAATATTCTTACCATTAAATTGAATAATTATTGGTCATTTCACTAATAATATTAAAAATAACAAAGTAAAATCGATTCTTCTGCCAAATTTAATGTTATTCGTTGGTACCAAAAAGGAGTCGACACAATATTTGGGTGTGACATCCGCGCTAACGTGTGTATACGTCGAGCTATGCTTAGAATTTTTTTTTTTAATATAACGGTTTATGTTGCCTTCTAATATTTAATAAATAATTCAATGAGACGTCACTATTACTGTTCTGTATCGTTATACATACAAGCAACATGATATCCTGCCCAACGTCGATCTTTGATTTCAAACAGATTTGAGTTATATTTCTTTCCTCGAGGAATGTGTTAATTCGAGTAGGATATCACGAGACTTTCAATTTTAGTATGAGATTACTAAAATATGTCATTATTCAAATGTAGTACGTTTTTTAAATCTTGACTTGTGAGTTTTTTTACGAGCACTTAAAATATGGAAAATACCTCCGCTCCTGCCCAAAAAAAATCTCATAAATACAATATTAAACTGAGCTCATAATTATTTTTTTTTTTGACTAGTGATTTATCACCATGCTTTTAACTTTTTAACTATTAAGTGTTTTACAATAAACAGTATACAGTCCAGAGTTAAGCGAGATAGCGCAGGCCAACGTTCAGTGTCTATAATTCTACACATCTACCTAATATTAGACTAGCTGTGTCCATGATATTTTATAATATATATTATATAAATAAAAAATGATTTTACTATATAAAGAAAATATTCTTAAAAATAAGAAATCTATTAATTTTATTACTTTTTCATTATCCATTCATAACCATATAGGTAAAATATTATATTTGTATATTACGTTAAATGTGTTAAGGTTTATCATAACTCTCAAAAATAATTGCCAATAAAAACACATCATTGTAAAACTATAGGTAATAAAGATCTAACCTAATCATTATCTATTTTGTAAAATACCTTATTATGTATGTCTAAAAGTGCTGTAGAGTTAACTTATGAAATCAAGTTGGGCATTTATGTAATTAAATACTATTTTTTGTGTACATTCTTTTATTATTTTTAGTCAATTATTTTTGTATTATGGCTTGTAGGTGTGTTTGTGCATGTGTCTATTTTCATAGTGGCATACCATCAATATATAATTTAATTATCTCCTATACTCCCATAAGAAAATTTAATGTATGACATCTGCTTATGGCTATATCTATCGTCAGTATTAGTGGTTCTCTAACGGTGGTATGTAAAAAGCTCATATTGTGTATTACGTGATATTTGAAAAGTGGTTCGTGTGTTTGAAGGAAAAAATTAGAACTATTAATTACTATTAATATATATTATAATATTATATTATATCCCATTACATTAATAAGCTACATCATACAATAATCACTTTGCAGGTGTGTTTCCTGTATATCTATAATCCGTATAATCGTATCGATGTAGACACGGGATTTTATTTCATGTGTCACGTGTCAATTTTTCAAAATCTATAAGTGATATTGGGATCTAAGAACGTTACAATATAGGTGTTTTGCTAAAATATATTTATTGTACCAGTGGTCTTTTCGTGACACTATTGCACTATTACAGGTTTATTGATTTTGTTTGATTTTATTGGTATTAAAATCAAGGTATTTTGCTACTATTTTGTACGCCTAATTCCACACACCAAAATATTTTAAAATAATAAACATAGACTTAGTAGTGCATAATTGAAATGCCACATATAACTTTGGTATTTAATTATTTTTGGTATTCATTAATAATTAGTTATAATAAATATAATCTAAGACAATTTTCTATAAAAGTCCTTGATACCTATATGACTAAAAATTTTAAAATTAAAAACGTAATAGCGTTGATATATACTTATATTCTGTTGAAAAAAATTAAAACAAATAGCGTCTTAGGAACAACATAAAACACAATGTTATACTTAAAACAATTTATTATATAAATTTAATTAAAAACAAACATTATTGGTACTATTATCAGCAATATAAATACATTTTGAGGCTTCAGATTTTATATTATCTTTAGTGTTAACGTACCGATTTTAAATGAATACACGCTGATTAATAATTTTTAATAATCAATATTAAATATTAATTAAATGAAAATTTATAAAATCCGAAAAAAATACTACACATTTAATATTAGCTACTGCACACAATTGTATGTTAAAATATAAGACTATACATCAACTATGGAATATCGTTTCATTAATATTCTATATTGCAGATTATAATATGGATACCTAAGTAATGATATTTTGTTGGGTTCGAGAACTACGGCGCAGCGTTTAGATGATGTATATTATATTATATTATCATATATTTTCTTCTTTTTATGTATCTACGTAAGTAATCTCGGAATTCGTACGCGTATATGTTATTTCACACCAAATTCTGTTTATTATTGTATATATCTATTCAAACGCGTATATATTGCGGAAGCCGAATTTCGTAACTTGTTTGTTGCGGTACATTGTTTTATTTAAATATTTTCTCAATAAATTCATTTGTATAAGCGATACGGTTACAGCTAATATCAAAATCCTTGTCGAGTTTATAGTTTTTCACTCATACATAAGTGATAAATCAGAGTATCTTTTACTATAGTTCGTCCCTAATATACAATTCTAAAATGTATTCTAATAATCTTTCGAGAGAAAGAGCGTTAAGCATATGCAATAATGCAATATCGGTCCGTGGTGTACTGGTTACGTAGTATCGCCATTCCCACCCACTCAACCTCTTTAAATATTTTGAATTTAAAACGAGGGACAATCATTAACTAGCGATCCCTCAGATGTGATGAAACTTAGCTGCCCAGATGTGCGGTTTAGTCATGTACAGGCGTAACTGATGACCCAGGGGGGATGGACCGCGTAAATTTAGCACCATTGCGTAATAACTCCGAAGAGACATAAACACGCATTACATACATCAACGATTTGCAATATACTAATATCATATTATATTTTCTATGGTTTTGATAACTATACATAATCTCTATGTATGACCTTTTATTTAATTCATCACTACACGAGCAAAATATTCCGTTTAAATACCTACCTATAAAAGTGATTCGACAAACTGATGTTTGTACTGGTGTCATCCATCCATATCTATATCATATGTGAACAAGTTTTCCAAAAAATTAAACCCTTTGAAGTAAGAAGAGTAATATCGCTGGAGAGATGGATGAAATTCATAACTCTTTAACAATTTTTATCTGAACGTTAAAACATAGAAATGGTTATTTAATATGTTAAATTATTTCAATTAATCGATTTTAATCAACAGATAAATAAATATGTGTAATTCGGTCACCAAATAATGACAAACGTTTTTTAAATTTATTACTTTCATCAATTTAGAAACATAAAATATAATGAATAACTAATCATTAATATTCATTATGCGTATAAACTAAATTAATAACTGTTTTTCTAATAACTATATTATAGTTTGATCACTATATTACAGGGTAGTTATTTTATCCAGGCACACTCATTATTTCAAAATCTATTTTATAAGTTTTTAAAAATTTTTTTTTTTACATAATTCACAGTCGAAATAAAGCAATTTATTTTAATTTTATATTATTTATTATTGTATATTTTAAGTTTTTGCTTTATAAAAATTTGAATGACAACATACATTTTTAATTTCATATTCTGAAGTAGAATAATTTTTAAAATATTTCGATACATAAAAATCGATAAACTAGAATACGATAGTAGTTTATGATTATGAGTTATAGCTGGGCTCGGAAGTTAATACATTTTTTTTTTTTTTTTTTGGAACTTTTTAGGCTATACTCTCCTGGCCACAAATGTGTTTCTTGTTTATTACTTTTTAAGTCATTTTTTGACATTTTTAGGTCATTTTCCTACATGTTTAGTCATTTTTACTGATTTCACATTAGTTCACTTCTTATAGTTTCTTGTCGACCATTATACCGATAACTTACTTAAAACTTTGAAATTATCACGGATTAAAATTAGTACCTATCCGATTTTATCTCACCGATTACAGTTGTCGTAGTCGTGTTGTAGTGAATAATATTGTATCTAAATTTTATTATTTTTTCGTAATATTTTCGAAATTCCTGAAATGTTTTTATTTAATTTTAAAGGACATTTTTTGTCATTTTTTATGTCATATTTGCATTTTTTTAAAGTCGTTTTTTAATGTTTTTAAGGTCATCAACTTCCGAGCTCTAGTTATAAATATTTAAAGTTTAGATGAGTGGGATAGTAGACTAACATTTTGCAGGATATCCCCGTACCATTCCATTCCGCTTAACTATTTGCAAATTTTTTGTTTACAGAAAAGTAAGAACTTAGAAAAAATTAAAACGATATAAAAAATTTTAAAATCTTTTTTTTTTTTTTTATTGGAAATTCTGAAATGAATTTTTTTTTTCAAAAACATTATTAGACTGAAATAATAAGTGTTGTTTAATAAATGAATCACTCACTATACATTATAGTCATTATTCGAAGGTCGATTTCGACAATTTCCGATAGGTAATTGTCTAAAAAAACTATTATATGGAACAAGTAATTAATTAGTTATAATTAATTTTCTATTTAAAGTTTGATGAGCGAAATGAGGACAACCGAGGTACCTCGTAAAATATTGTTCTAATATTCTATTCATCAAAACTAACAATCTTATACATTTAAATTTTCAAAAAAATATTTTGCTTCGGAATATAAATTAAAAATATACGAACTCGTTAAGTATAATAAAACACTCAATAAATCATATAATTAACGATAAAAATATAAAAATAAATATTATTGTTTCAAAATTAGTAATAATGACTTAAAAATAAATATTTCCATAAACGTAAAAGATTTAAAAAAAAAAATGAATGTTTACTTTTAAAAGAATCATATGTCATTGTATACCTACATTTAAACGCAACGCTGAACAACGCACAATTGTGTTATAGTGTTAGTTATATACATAAATAACATATTATATATATATATATATATATATATCAATATTTGTTATAAATCAATTCGAATAGTGATAGAACATATTTTTACTTATAGGTAATAGGTAATATATTGGAATTTAGTATATCATTTAATTATCTTCTAAATTTTAAATATTAAATTTAATAATTTTATTTTTAGTTTAATTTTGTTTCCAGTTAGGCGCAAAAATCGATTTTTAAGTCGTTCCCACTTCGTGATATAAGGTGTTCTTGATATTATGGACTCTAGATTATCGATTCATATTCTAAAAGTGACCAGACGAGGAAAAAATATTAAACGTGTGAATATATTTGGTTGCTTAATACCCAACAATTACCTACGGTTTAAAAACCCTGAAAATACTCGTAAGGTTTAATTACAGATTGTAGTAAATTTGAGGTCACTAGAAATAATAACCTAGATCTTTAACGCATAATGCATGATAGAAAGTTTTACAATTTTTTTTTAAATTAATTTATATGTTTTTTTTTGCATCTGAAGACATCTTTTCTTCGATTATAAATACAATGTAAAAGATTTATATTAATAAAAACGATCTAACATAAACGTTGGAGGTTTTAGATAAAAAATTGGATATAGTTTATACTTTAGGAGGTACAAAATATAAATTTAGTAATTTTAAATATAATAAGGAAAAACAGATAATTGCAGTTTTTCAAATTTTTTTTTTTTTATTGTAATTCAAAAATTAATAAAAGCTCAACCGTAAAGATTTTTATTAAAATCAATTATTTAAGTCATGATATTTTGGCACTTTTTGAACAGTATTAAATTCAAATTTAACGAATAAAATTCTGAAGTGGCCTATTCTATAACGAAGTACACTTGTAATCTATTGTGCAATAGAAAGATGGTTATACCTATTTGTTCATTTTTTTTTTATTATTTATATGGTATATATTCTTCTTCTTTATTTCGCCTTTCGCACCCGATCCCATTGATATAAATCACTCTTATACCACACTTCCGCGTGGATCTGTCCTTAGCTTAACCTTAACTCACACCAGAATACTTAAGATATTTGATTTTCGTGTCATATTCTCTATATATTGTATACACATCACTTCTTTGGTCTTCTTCTAATCTTCTACTTTTATTTCCACATATTTATACTTACTCTAACCCTCGTAACAGGATCAAACCATCTCAATTTATGAAATTTGAATTTTGAAATAATATGCACCTGTATCAACAATATCGAGTATAGGTAGCAGTGTAATATATTATTTGTGTGTATTATGTTATTATTTGTGTATCCATATTTTTTGCTAAAAAAACTTTTACGTAATCTATCGGAAAATGCTTTATAAAAAACCGACCAAGGGTGCACAACCGTACGGGTACAAGTTCGGTTGGCCGGACTTCGTGTATAGACGATGTATTATATACACGCACAGTCCGGAATAATAATAACAGAATATTATATGAGCGGCATAATATATAATTTAAAATTTTTCCATTTTTCGTAATAATAATAACAATAATAGTAATAATAATAATAAAATAATAACGTGAAGATGCTGTAGGATGATACATTACACATAACAATATGCCGAATCGGCTACAGACGGACCTCTGAAGGTCGTGTAATCATAATATGGCAGGTATAGCATACATATATGGGTACTATATGATGGGTATTAGGTATTATACACATTCGGATCTGTAACGTCCTTTGTCGGCGCATATATTTTGTACACGAGACGCACACACTCTATATACGATGTGATTTATATACATATACATTGGTGCCTACATTCGGATCACCCAACGTTCCCTAAATGAATGACGGGTACACGCAACCGGCAAAACACACACAGTTATTGTATATTATATCCATACAAAAAGGACCGTTCCGATTCCGAAGACAACAAATAGGAGGATTAAGAGCATAAAATTGCGGGGAAAACTGTTTTGAAGTGGATAAAAATGCCGACTTATTAATTTTTTCTCATTCACTATAAGTAGGTATAGTCAGTATAAAATTACTAGAATTGAATAATGTCATGTCGAAAATGGTTTTGAAT
Source organism: Rhopalosiphum nymphaeae (assembly GCA_036289425.1). Lineage (NCBI taxonomy): Eukaryota > Metazoa > Arthropoda > Insecta > Hemiptera > Aphididae > Rhopalosiphum > Rhopalosiphum nymphaeae. The sequence goes on along the minus strand of JAZAQC010000034.1, from coordinate 517,807 downwards.
TCGTTCCTAATAAATTTAACTGCTTATTGTTAACTATTTTACAAATGTTTAATATTTTTTTTTCTTCTTAATAATTTGTAAATTTTTCTCAAAATAATAAAAATACGAACGTATTTTATGTAGCAGAAATCGCGTTTTGAATTCGGAAAGGACTTGATGATTTCAGTCCTATTTATATTTTTTTAAAGGGGACCAATTACTTATCTAAAAATGCTTTCCTTAGTTCCATCTGACCAGGCTAGTTATATTTTATAATCTCTTAATTTTGATTTTAACAATATATTATTTTAACAATTATTATGTTATACAATATTATATTTGTTACTTAATTGAATGTATATACTATATAGGTATACCTACTATCTAGTAATACACATAAAATTTATTTCCTGGATTATTTAAATGTATGATTTTTAATAAAACGATAATTGTTATTTGTTATAATTTTTTTTAAGTCTTACTTGTGTTAAAAAATATTCACTATCTAATATTATTTTGTTTATTATGTATGCATCAATACTATTATAATATATTAAATTAATAAATATTATTATTAATTTTTTTTTGTAATGCGTGTCTCCCTATATAATTAAACTTTTATAAAGGGGAAATCATCAATTAACCTATTAAAAAATGACAAAAAAAAAATAGAAAATAATCAGAATGTTTAAAGTAGCCAATAGAAGGAGGGTGCTCAGTCGAGCTTTCAAATGTTTGTCTTACTTTTACAGGATTTTGTCTGATCACTTAACAGTATGATATATTGATATATGATTATATGATTCACTTGTAATGTGCTACCGGTGTCTATTGTATACTTTGATACCTATCAACAGTGTAAACATATTATAAATTTGTTGGTAGAAAATATCCATCATTTAGAATCAGTGTTGAGATAAATTTCAAATATTGTATTTTTTTTTCATTTAGTGAGTTATATTAACTCACATACGAATTTTCATAATATACATTATCTAATTTATGATACCAATAAACCTTTGTTTTGACAACTAAAAGTTTAAAATTTAAATCATTACAAAATAGTTATTAAAAATAATTATAGCATACTATATTACTATAATATAATACTAAATGAAAATTTGTTATTATACGCCTTATTAATTATTATTTATTAACCAACCACATCTAATATTTAATCACTATAACTACTAGATAGTGCATTTAAATTAAAAATAATTTTAGATTAATTTTATATTAATCATATCATATTAATGTTTGTTTAAAATTAGTATAATCTACAGTTACAATATCAGTGCCATATAATATTAGTAATTACTCTAATAATTATTAGTTATATAATTTTAATTCTTATTTTAAATTAAAAATCCTTCTGTTTTGATCCGTTTGTGTGATGTACCTATATAATATAAGAAAACATTTATTACAATTTACGATACATGTACCTCATATATTTTTAGCAAAATGTTAAGACTTTTAGAGCATAAAAAGTTTTTAAAAAAGGTGTATTATTAAACGGTAGTCATTCGTGAATTGCGACTAGTCAATGTAGTGGATGACTTTTGTTGTGACCGAAAAGGGATGAACATCAAAATTTGTATACTTCAAATTCTAATGTTTTGGTATACCGTATACGTTCAAGAGACCTGGAGCAACGGCAGGCTCCACAACGGCCTCGGGCTGTTGTAGCTCATTGTAATAATATTATATTATTATTTTATCGAGCGACAGCTCCCTTGAGTAATTCGGCCACAGGCTCTGTCTGGGTAATATTAGCGGCGGATGGTTCACAAATAGGTTTTCAGCTACGATTGAGTTGCGTTTCTTCGGGGCGCGCGGCCATTGTGTCATACTATTACGATTACTGTATTATGTACTAGTAATATATTGATATTATTTCATATATATTATTTAATAGTTAGGTGCGTATAGTGTTTTCGTAGCTTAGGGCTAACACAGTATAAGTCTCGCAAATGTATATATTTTCCTAGCCCTGAGGGGTTTGGGAGAATGCATTGACATTAGACTTGCAGGTATCGATATCATACACCTACACAAATTATATTTTGTATAAGCGGAGGTCGTTCTCATAATACGATATTATTATTATTGTAATCGGTTATATAAGACACGCTCGTACATAGTGTGTATAACATATTTGTTGAAATAACGAACTTGGTCTCACTTGGGGCAACGTTATAATTTATATTATGATTTGTGAATCACGTCGGAAGTGAACGAATAGAATTGTTGTTATTGTTTTGTTGTTGATGTTGTTGTTGTTGTTGTTGTTGTTGTTGTTGTTATTATTTATTTAATTAGCGCCTATCGTCTTGTCGAAAAGTTCAACATCGCAAACAAAGCAATGGAGTTCTTAGGCCTATTTGTAAAGGGTGAGTTAAAAACTAAAGGTAAAAGCTTAATATTTACATGGGTAACTTTGTCGTGGCTTTTTAAAATTATAAAACATCCAAAAACGCTTTAATTAGGCCTAAATTATATTAATAACTATAAAATTGATAATAGATCAAATCGCTCTAATATTATAAAACAATAGACTAAATTAATCGTTCTGAATATTTGCAATAAAATTTGCAATATGCTGTGCGTTAGTTAAACGGTGGCAATACACTTTGATTATATAATACATAGAACATATTAACCATATCAACAAAATCAAATATAAATGTATTAAAATGAATCCATTAAATTTATTATTAGTAATCAGTAAGAATAATAGGTATGCATTAATCATTCAGATTTTTTTTTTATATACAAATATAATGAGAAACAGATCAGTTACAGAAAAATTCACTATACAAAATATAAGATCATTTTTCAAACACTTTAAGAAGTGGCCGGAAGGATATCCTTCTTCGACCGCCTTACAAATACGTACTTTTTGTATGTAAGTCCATTTATTTTAGAGTTTATGTATTTTAATATAAATATGTAATAATATACATAGTATGATATCGCTATTTCAAGAGCTATACAATTTTGACTTGGTGTCTACTGCTTTATTAAGTCAATTAATTTATATTTTTTTACGCATTAAATTCGTTTGAACGTTTGATGAATAGGTCAAATATATTTGACAATATAATTTATAAGTCCTGTTATACTGTTATACAATAGTGTAAAGTTCTAATAGAAGTACCATAACTAAACATAGCACGTTTAACGGTCTCCCGTGTAGTTTATCTTTTTTTTTGGTTAGTGTGAAAAAAATTAAAACAATATTGTATAGTTTTCTATACTTAATATAACGTATAGTCATATAAATATTATTGCTTATTAAAATTATGTGCTGCCATCTAGTAGATCATCGAAATATTTTATGTTTTTATTTGTATATAATATTTAAATGTACCTTTTTTATATACTAAAGTGGTCATTAATTTATTTCTGGAGTTTAAATACCTATATAATTTATTCACATAGACGTTAAAAACACTAATTATACTAAAGCTTCACGTATTACGAACCGTGAAATAAAACAAAAAGATTTTCATTTCAAATTGATTTGACTATAATATTATATAAAAATGTTGTTACGTTAGTAGTTTGATACATTTTGTAAAAAAGTGGAAAATGTGTACTTAATATTGTGAACACGAGCTTACTGTGTTGCGTTAAATCGTATACGATCCCCTTTTCAAGTAAAATATCAGTTTACACATTTGAGTATTTTCTCAAATCCTAACAAATGAAACCGACGGCGTTAGGATATTTTTTAAGTCACATAATTTAGTATGCTATTCGTATATAAATATATGCTCGTTTGCAAAACCTATAGTTTAGAAAATATCATTTTTCAGGAGTTGTGACTTAAGCAATGAGCTTACCCCATATCCATTCTATGCTTTAGAAACATAAGCCCACGTTGATTGGAAAATATTTTTGACACGCTTGCAAGCGATTAAAATAGATTATTTCCAAACTTTGTCACACAATATACCAATTTTTTTTTTTTTGAAAGAGAGTTTGCGTTATTTTCGAATAGGTATTAAAAATGATTTATGATTCAACCGAATCAACCAATGAATTTATATTCTATTACTTAACAATAAAAATTATATATAATATATAATAAATTACTATATTGAAGGGGATATTTTATTTAGTTTTTTGAAGTTTAATATAAGGTACTTCATAAGTTTTCCCTAAAGTAATTTAAAAAAAGTTAATTTAAACCAATAAAATTAACTTTCACTTTCAAATTTAACTATTTTTTTTAAATCAATTAATCAATTAACTAAAAAAAATCTGTAAAAAGTTAATTAATTTGCCCAGTATTGGATAAAGATAATATAGATGTTTAATATTACTTTCAACAGTTTCAACTATTTAATTAGTATTATCTATACTTGTACAAAATACATAATCGTACCACCATCATCTGAAAAAACCCTAAATCAATATTAGAGTAAAAAGCAGAGGCTCGACTTCTAACCACAATACAATTATTAATATTGGGTCTTACTATTCGTTAGGTACCTTATTTTCAATTAAAGTTTCATCAAATTCAATATTTAATATTTAAACGAAAAACAATGGGTTTAATTATCCAAATTATTATTTTTTTTTTTACAAATAATATTTTCAATAAACTAATTACATACTAGTTTTAAATTATTTTTACCATGATATTATTCACACTGATCTAGGATAGGTGCAATATTAAATTTTAATAAGTTATTAAATATCCAAAAAGAAAGACTCTGACGAACTGTTTCCGCTCAAAAAAATTTTTCCATAAAAGTTATGAATTATTATTGAATTCTATCGAATACAATCGTTGAACCATATAGTGAATAGTTGGTTACGTACTGTGTATACCCAATGACGAAGTAAACTCGATTTCTATCATGTTATGTCCTACTGATTTGAGATTTCCAGTTATTTTTAATATTTAATTACACACATTATCGTTTTCAGATGCTCACTTATAATCACTTCACCTGGTAGATACATATAGTAATAGATAGAAGTTCCGAAGGTAGTATACCTAACGTACATTATTATAATAACGTAGGCAGTCAAGTATATAAACATTATACTATACATTGGTACTTCGTATCTACCTTTATAACTTTAATATGTATATGTATATAATATTATCAATTATCATATATACGCATAATACACGTTTGACATTATGTCTATTTAAATACCTTTACGATTTTTTCGAAAGAGGAATGTATAATAATAGCTAGTATTTATCGTGTATAATTATAGTTAGTCGGTTTGCAATTTGTGCGATCAACAGATTATATGTTGCGTATAGGTAAATAATATATTATTATGGCGTTTTTTATACTAAGTATATTATTAAGCCTAGACGACTATAATTCTATTAGATATAGCGTACCTTAACTTATAACTATACTTGTACTTACCTTTTCCATAGATATACTAGTATATTTAATCTATGCCTTTTCGTAAATGTACGATATATGGTCAACGACACATGTGTACGATGTACTTTTATTTTATTTTTGAAAACAGTCATTTGAATTTCTTTCAACCCATTACCCAGGGAATTTTCACTGAGGGAGGCAAATTGAAAACTGTAGTCACGTATACCGTAATAAATACTGTAGACGATACTGTCGATGCTGTGCGTCGATGTACTATATGTAATATAAATGATTCATTCTATAGTGGTAATAAGTGTCAACACTAATTATTTCGAAAAATCTCATATATTTGAATTTTTAATTTTTTACAATTTTATGTCATTGCAAAACAACATTTTTGAAATAAATTATATTTTTACTGTGTAGCCACTCTGTTCCGTTCGTCAAAAATTAAAATACGTATAATTTATTAATTATATACACTATACTCGTAGTATAAAACTATAGTTGTGCAATTTGATTTCTATACATAGGAAATTGAAATTAAAAATGTATGTTGTCATTTAAAAAAGTAATAACTGAAAAAGCAAAAATGATAAAAAAAAAATGAAAGAGATAGAATTTACTTTGTTTAAAAATATAGTTTAACAATGAACCGTATAATTATGTAAAAAAAAAAGTTTCCAAAATACCTAATGAGTAACTTAAATAGATTACCTTATAAATTATGTATATGTATACCAACACCACCTCTATTATATGCGTATATTATTATATTATTATGGCTATGTGGCTCTACGATGTATCTACGAGTTTCTATAACTTATATATATTTAAATCGTATTAGTTCGTTTACACTATAACTGTGTATACTAAACTTCGCGTATTGTATATATATATATATATATGATTAATAACACATAGGTACCCCTAATATTATGCGTTTTATTTTTGAAAAAGGTTATTTCGACTTCTCTCGGCCCGGGGCATTTTCGCCGAGGGGGGCGAAGGAAAACGGTTGGCCTATTCCTGCAGTAGCAGGCGGCCGCCATACACAGCGTGTAGATGTATATTAATATACAGAAAAAAAAGAAAGACGTAAATAACCTATTCCTTCATATTGGCACTATACAATATACTTATCGTGCGTGTTTCGTTCACTATAAGTGTTTATATATTCAATTTGTAATTTTATGTTTAATACGAATAATATAATTTATAGTATAGTAAATAGATATTAGATATACGTGGATAAAAGTTGTCTACCTTTACAGCGTTATGTTATTTGTATGTCGTGAGAAGAAATCAGAAAATAGCTATAATAAAAGCCTATAAATGATAATATATGTATAATATATAAAAAAAATCGCAGTCATTAATTGTGATTATGTTTGATTATAAAATTATATAGGCTGCATTTTAAATTTTAGAAATCAATCGGTTATAGTCACGCTCGATGTTAAAACTTAACCCCGTACACATATATTACATAATTACAGTATAATTATAACTTAATCATAATTATAACCGAGTAACGACGTTTCGTTTTTATGTTTTTTTACGAGAAAACCTTGTAAAATAATAAACGCTATACCAGAACAGCTTAGGTATTCAACTTGTAAAAAAAATTATGTTTTATTTGAGAAAACCATGCGGAATAATTACCTACGTTTTAAATAGTAATACTGATATCCGGCCGATTTCCAATACTATTCGGATTATTGACATCACTAGTTTTAAAATCAAATATTATCACTTTTTAAAATCTTCTAAAAATATTATTGAATAGCAAATATTTCTATTTTTTGAATGACTTATGACATTTATAGTTAATTATAGTCATGCATCTACTATAGAAGTCCTAAAAAATGTATTCCAAAGATAACTGTGTCGCGGATTAAGTGTTTTGGCTTATTTAAAATAGATGTTACTATGTTATAGTAACTTATAAATTTGTACTGACGATAAAAATGCGATTTAATGAAAGCTGGTGTAGTCAAAAGTCATACAGATCAATAAGTTTGCATATAACATAACTGCGGAAATCATTTCCTTATATGTAAGTATAACTTAACGATTTTAAAATTGACAATCATTAAAAAATAATAAGATATTTCAATATAAATTCTAAAAATAAACTCAAGAGTTCGTTTGACTTCTACAAATATATTTGAAAATTTAAGGGACCGTCACTTAAGATTTAAAATAATAATACTTATAAAAATACAATAATTTTATACTTGAAAAACCGTATTTTTTTTTTTGAAAAAACTACATTCTATGCATTACCTAAGTGAAAGAATTGTTTAAGATTCGCAACGGAGTGATAAATGTATTGATTTTACAATGATGTATGTTTTTTTTTGTGTCTGTCACCACGTTTTGTAGTAGTAATAGTGCTTTGATTTTTGACTTCAATTTCTCTTTGAAAAGAAAAATGAATCTAGTTTGGTATTTTGAGGGAGTCAAAAGAAAAAATTTTCAGTAATTTTCAAGTCAAGAAAAACCCTAAAAAAGTAACGAAAAATGGAAAATTTACGCATAACTAGTTTTCGACAAAATCGATTTTTTTATTTTGCTGTAATTCAAAAGCGAATTATTGTAAATACTTGAAATTTTCACCAAATGTGAAAAATGCCAAATTTCTTTATGGGCATTTCAAAAAAAAATTTTAGAAAAATTGAAAATTTCAATTGTCTATAAATAGCTTTAAAAAAACAAAATATTCATAAACTATATATTTTATATTACGTTGAAAGTTCTATTCTAAAAAAATGGTGCCGCATAAAAATCCGAGGCTACTATTTATATCGACACCATAGGCAGCTGCCTATCCTGTCTTATGGTAAAAATCCTCCTGTAGATAAATAAGTACACTTCACGCAGTTTTTTAAGTTTTTTTTTTTTACAAACTGAATTGTACTTTTCGGTTCCCTTATAGTTCCTATGCCACCATCGAAAAATTCAAATATCTCACAAGTATACGTTCATCTGATGAATTTCGTCAACATTATGAGATTTTGGGCCAGTTTATTGTTCTATATTCCGTTATCATTGATGGTTAAAATTAATTTATAACTTATAGTTAATACGGCATTATACTGTAATGCATAAAAGTTTAAATATTTGTTTGGTTATTATGTTTAAATATTATTACTTTCCTTCAGAATGCCGCCAACGACCATACCACGTTGAATACACCAGTTCTCGTCCGATCACTGAAGTTAAGCAACGTCGGGCGTAGTTAGTACTTGGATGGGTGACCGCTTGGGAACACTACGTGCCGTTGGCATTTTTTTGTTGTCAAAATAAAATAATTTTTATACATTTACAATTTTATTTTAAAAAAGATAAAAAATATTTTTGCATTAAATTGTTTTTTATATTATTTTTAAATTCAATTAGATGAAAATATTTTTTTTCAGTTATCAAGTTCAATAACTTCTTTGACTTCACAAGAATATTATAAAACTCATTTGTTAAGCCGCATTAAATGCATTTTTTAACTACAAAAAAAAAACAAGAAATTTATTGTTTTCTCATATTCAAAATATATTATTGCTAAGTGAAATTTCTCTAAAAATCTGAAACAATATTGTCGACCTTTAAATTCTACAATTGAAGAAGAAAATGAAAATATCAAAATTAGTTCAAAAACATTGCACCATTGAATGTAGAATATATGTAATAAACATTTTAAAAAGCATCATATTGCGAAGAAAATATTTAAACAGAGATGATAACATTTTAGTGTGATTATAATATGATACATCGCAATGACGCAAAACTTAAATTAACAAAAATCCTGTTTTTAGCTCAAGTTAGACCAGAGTCTAAAGTTTACCATATTCACGATCAGTGGTGTCATTAATGGGCGAGGACGAGAAGGACAGTTCCTTCCGAGTCTTATTTTAATAACATTTTCAATATTTATAATTTAATAGTATAACTTAACTATAATATTATAAATTCTTAGACATGAGTCGAGTCGCATAAATATTTAAATAGACTTGTAGCCTGTAGGTTATTAGGTTTGATAAACTTTTATGTTCTTTTAAAAACTAGTAACAACTAAAAAATTAACTATCACGATCTATAAATATATTTTTTTATATATTAATACATATTGATTATCATACCGTTGTATGAGTAAAAGAGTATTCAAAACTTAAAACAATCAAATACGAAGGATTTCGTTACCTATTATTATTTACTTACTAATTTACTCCATAATTAGATGATGTGTTATGTTATACTTATAAATATTTTTTAAATTTTATTAGTAAAAACTAAAAAGAAACAAATTTTTGTTTAATAGAATTGACATTTTTCGTATAGTCTCCTTTCAAGCACAAATTTAAAGTATACAGTTTGATAAATTATTAACACTTCGACTAGGAAGTTAACTATTTTGAATCTTATATAACTTTAAAAATAATAATATAATATTAAACTAATAATTATGTAGGTAGGTATTTCAGAGAAAAAAAATATGCCGTGTTGAAAATAAAATACCTACCGACCTATCGTTAGATCTAGCGAGCCTAAAATAATAATTAATAATATCATCATGGTTTTTTAGTTAGATCTATGTATAGGTAGTATAATGGTTGATCACTTTAGAACAGCCAAGTTTTCAACTATTTTAGATATTATAGTTCAGGTTTAAAATGGTAGTAAACCTTCAACCCTAACTCCTAAGTTATTTACACTGCATATTATACTATAACTTGTATAGGTTGGTCAGATAATATGAAATATAAGCACATTAGTACTGATATTGATTGTGTAAAATATACATTTAATCCATTAATAGTGTCTAATATGACCTACCTTAATATGAATTAATAAATTATAGAATATTATGCCTATATTAATATTATGTAATGGCTTAAAGGAGAACAATAAAGATTTCAATGAAATTACAATTCAGTTCAGTGTTTATTTTTTAGTTAGGTATTAGCTATTTACAATTTAAAAATGTTTTAATTTGAACATCTAACAACTATTCAGACTTAAATTAATGTTTTTATATTATTTTTTATAATCAGATAATATACATGTTTGATAGTGCCTGGTTGCCATTCAACTTCAACAATAAATCAAAATATTATTACAACACTTACAACACACTTATAGTTATACCTCAAAATTAACTAAATCTATTTTTTACTTATGTTATAGACTTTTCTAATATTTAAAGAATGAAAAGAACCATTTGCATACTAATAAACATCTATACTCAACAATGTAATCATATGAGCATATGCCCATATTAGAAAATCAATATATTTCATTAAGTTGTGTAAATTATCAACTCATAACAATGACACAATGTTACCTGCAATATGTGCTCTCTGAACAGTATAAGCACAACTTTAGATTAAACCATAATTTAATGGAACAATAATAAATGTGATATCTGACTTGAGTGGTTGATAATTCACATGTTAAAATTCAAAACTTACAGCATTATTATTAAAATGTAGTATGAAAATTAACCCATTTTGTTATCGCTAAGCTATTAACATTCAGATTTTAAGCAGTAAATGTTAACAGAAATAAATGTGGTAAAACTTTGAGATTATGGCAAAATAAAAAACATTAATACATATTTTGTATAGGAACCTTTCTTTTTTTATATAATCCGATACGATATTATATTTTATGCTAATCTTTGTTTAATTTTAATCAGAAAATAAAGCATCTCCACTATCTTTGCTAATATAAAAAAAATAGTATACAAATGTTAGAAAAATTGGTAAAATTTTTTTACACCAATAAATTGTAGACAAACTTAAATATTTTAAAAACCTTAATATAATATACAGTAGTAATAGGGAAGCGTAGAAAAACGTATCATTACAATATTATTATTATCTATGTCAAATTATATTGTCTGGTTTTCGTAAATCTAGAATTTAATAGGATAGGATGTATATAAATTGTAAATTACAAACATTAAAGATATACTATTATTACCCTGCACATCTTTAATGTTTAACTGAAGATAACATTTTGTATAAGATTTTATTCTTATTGCTAAAAATGTTGCTTATATTTTTAACACGAAAATGAACATTTTGAAGGAATGATAAGGGTATAAATTTAGATTTTAATGTTTTGAGTATGGTTTTACTGCGCTTAATATAAACTGTCAGTGTTTGATGACCGAGGCTTCTTTATTTTGTCAAAGTTCTTGATGACTATATCGTGCAGTGTTGAATAACGATTACGAATTTCGTGCATGGTAAGAGACATGGATAAGTATTGTCTTTCATCCAATTCCTCAACGGCACATCGGTAGTCTTCAATATAAGGGTATTTGCAAACCTAAAAAAAAAAAAAAGATTAAAAATTTCATTTATTTGTCTACAACTTAAAATTAAGAATGTAAATATTTCATATTTCTAGATGTGTTTTATATCTAATTTCATACAGAAAAGTTATTCAACTAAAATGTAATATTTTATTTATAACTAATAACTAACAGTTAATAATATTAACCAAAACATTGTGTTGACAATCTTATTTTATTTGCCCCCAAATTGTCTAGATAAATCAAAATAGAATTGAGTTTATTATCTTAATACATGTATATTTTTATTTCGTAAAAATATCTAATTATTAATTATCTTTAAGATAATGTTAACTATTTTAGACATATTCAAGGTCATAATTGTATTAATTGTAACTATCTGATTGGAAAACATCCTAGACATTATTTCCTAATGTTTGACAATTATTAATAGTTATAACTACAGATACATCTGGAATTAAGAAACTAAAATGTAACTTTTTATATGTATAACAACATTAAGTGACATAAAGAAATAAAAAGAAATTAAAGTATCAAAATTCTTATTTTTAGTAGTATCACAGAGGAACTTAAATTGTTCAGACTAAACTGCACAAGATTTTTGACTTGAAGAAAATCAGAATTTTTCTTATCAATTTATAAATCATTTTTAATATAAATGTTAAAATGGGCAACAAATTAACTAATTTTAATTATTATTTTAAAATTTAAAATTAATTATTTTATTTTTTTTTATAATATATAAAAAATATTTAAAATCCGTATACACAATTAATACAATGAGACTTAAAAAAATATGATGGAAGAGAGTATCCATTGATACTACTTCCAATTTATGAATTTAGCGGAAGTTGTTATTGATTATTCAATAGATAATGTGGTCATTTACATTAGAAAAAACAGAAAAAGGTTGTTAGGTAATGAACGAAAAGAGAGTTTTGATATGAGAATGTTTGCGTGGTTGAAGGAGTTTTTATAAAATGTATTATAGTGATAGGAAGCGAGTGTGGATATGTTGAAGTGTTATGTACAGTACATTAATTAATGTAACAGGAAGCAATAGAGAGGACACAGAGAGTAGTTTATTAAAATGTTTGAACTTTACTTAGGTTTAAATTATTTTCAGATTCCCCAGAGTTGGATGCCGTATATCATTGCAAGACGTAATATTTGTTTGTAAATTATTGTTTTGTTGTTTAGAGATTTTGGATCAGAGTGGTCTTAGTAAAGTCTGAGATTAAACAATGTTTTTTTTTTAATGTATGTGTTTTGCTCAGGTTGGTTGTTTGTCAAAGAGGAGACGTAGGTATTTAACAGAATTATCCATAGGGATTATTTGGTCATTTAAGTGAATAAAAGGAATATTTTTAGGGTTGAGAGTAAAAGTGATGTAGGTTGATTTGCTTTTATTGATTTTAATTTTCCATAAAATGAACCATATTTTTGGTTGAATTAAGTGGTTTTGGAGGTTGTTTGGGGCAGTGATTATATTAGAATTAGATGAAGTTATATCAATAACATCAACAAAAGTAGTTAGGATAATGTTGAACTATGGTAGGTCTGTTGTATATAAATTGTAGAGTTCAAAACAGTATACTGCTTTGGGGGAGGGGGGGCTGATTTATAGAATACGAATTGGACATTTCTTCTTCACATATTATATTCAATTTTTTATATGAACAATTTGAGGGTGAGAAATAACAAATTGGGCTGTACTAATATTTTATTTAAGAACATATGTGTATTTGCTCAGTCTTATTAACATAAAACATAGAAAATTTGCATTCAATAGAATCTATTGTGTATTTAGTTTTAATATTAATAAGTGAATTGATCTATAAAAAAGTTGGAAGAAAAAAAAATTATCAGTGATTGAGTGTTAGATTTTTCAATATTTTAATAAATGAAATATTATAAATTAAAAATACTCATAATTAGCTAAAATATTAAAATATAAAAATAAAACCAACATGTCTTAATAACTGATAATCTTCTTACCTTTAACTTTGATAATTGGTCAAGCCAGTTTAATATTAAAGCTAACACGAAACGAGTTCTAATGAATGAAAGTTTGTTGTTGTATGGAAAAAATGCATAAACAACACATGCAAGTGTAACATCCTATTTTAACCAAAATCTAATAAAATAATGAACTAACGACTTTTATTAAACAGGATATAGATAAATTATTGGTAATGGAAATTCCATATAAATAAAGTATAATGGTATCATATAGAACCTGCAAATAAAATAGATTAGAATTTTTATAAGATATTATATATAAATTATTGATTATGAAAAGTTTGTAGATTATGTATTTTTGTTCCTAAAATGATCACTTATCAGGTTTTAATTTATAAGAATTCTTAAATCAAAAATAAGTTTTATTCTATATTCCAAACATATCTTAAAATCATAATATAATAGTTACATAGATTAAAACCAATTGACCAATCTGATAGTTATCAAAAAATAAGCTATATATTAAACATAATTTAAACTATTAAAACTAATACAAACCTTAGAGATAAGTTTTCCACGGGATGCATAATAGCGTGATACTTGTTCAAGATAATTGGTTGCTTCAACTTCAACCTGCTGTATCTCAGCGAGAGTATCTTCTTGTACAGATACTCCAAAATTGTTGCCATCTTCAATTTTTGGTATTAATAAGGATACCCACATTTTTAACTAAAAATAAAGATTAATACAAATAATTATGAATTATGTATTATGATAATTATATAAATATTAAAAATATTTCACGAACAGCATTGGTGTCTTCAGCTAATTGTTTGATATTGGGTTTAAGAATTTTAATAACTTCAACAAGTTTTTTATTGGATGGTATAAGCGTTTGTCCTGGAATTGTATCATGTGAATTTGAATCTAAACGTGGCCTTTTCCCTGGATTTTTTCCATCACAACTAAAATCAAAAAATTGTTAAAATATTTGATAAACTAAAGTATATTCAATGTAATTACTTTTTACAGAATTATTATTTTTTTTTAACTCACTTGTTTACATTATTTTCTATTTTAGAAATTGTGGGAATTTCTAATTTACATTTTATGTCATTTGCAGCAATACGAAACTCGGGCATTTTAAGTAACTCATTTAAATGTATTATTCGTTCAGGAAATTTTTGAACTATACGATTCTCTGCCTATAATTTAAACATAAATATAATAAAATAAGTTTTAGCATTTAATATTTTAATACCATTTATTCTTAACATTATTTTAGATAATATAATTGTTGTATAAATTACCTAATAAGTTCTACACAAATTATCATGGCGAATTTGTTTTATTGTTATTATTTAAACATAGTATTACATTCAATTTAGTTTCAATAATTAAAATATTGATTAAATAACCAGATATTAAAAAAATGTTCAATAGTTATAACTAAAAAATAATTATTATTGAAAATTTTTTTTTTACAGTTCATTATTTTTATCAATAATTATATAAGATAAATAACATTCAAATTATGTTTGTCGAAGGAACAATTGATTAATTAATAATTCATAATAAGATTCATACTAGTTGAGTAAAGCGTACCAAAATTGCTACTTTTGAAAACATAAAAATGATTTAATTATAAAATTCATCTTTATACAAAAATGGTTGAGATTTACAGATAAATTTAATCTTATAAATAAAAATAGTTTCAATACATACGTCAACCTTCAATGTTTCATGGAATTCTTTTGCCTAAAAAACATAAATAAGTAAATTATAAATAAAAGATAATTTGATGTAGAAAATACATAATATTTTACACCACAAATATAAAATTTTATAACCAAAAATCATTCAGTTTCAGTACACTTGTAAACTTATGTATACAATTATTTACAATGACAATTTTCAAAAAATTAATTTGTGAAGAATTGTTATTACAAAGATTTAAGTGATGTTTAGCGATGCTAAGGATGAGTTTCATAAACAGTGCACTAAAAATCTTAAACGTGAGTAAAATGATCTATACAAATTTTTAACATCTGTTGAATTCACCAATCATGTATTGATTATTTTCAACTGTATATTTTATTCACCTTTTTTGCAGCTTCAGTCTGGGCCATTTTTTGTGAGTGAACAATTTAGTGACTGAAAGTTGAATGTATTCTGATGGAAAAGATTTAAATATTATAGTACTTTAAAACGTAAATCGTAAGCAAGTATCAAAAGTATTAGACGGTTCTTATAAATTTTATATTAAGATTTTATAAAACAAAAGCAATTGCCATGAGAAACGAATGATGAGCGTATTGAATGATAGGTTTAAACATTTTCAAATTATTTTCAGGTTATGTTATCACGGTTGCGGTATACAAACATTTCACGTTTCCGCATACAGATAGCGTTACATTTTCATAATATAAATAATATAATTTCATGATAATAACTGTAATAAGCTATATAAACGGTTGGCCGGTCGCCATCTGGGCTTTTGACTAATGATAGGTAAATAGTAAAATATTCATATTAGAATAACCATCGACGCCCTGATCATCATACCACCTACATCGTAAATATAAATTGATTTTGTCAAGTACTAGTAGTTTTACGCATAAAAATGTCCGGTTTACTTTAATTTTTTTTATTGTATTTCCCGGTAAATATATAAAAATTACTGGAAAATTTTACTTTTACCTTCTCAAAGTATTGGGCACTAACCAGTTTCAATTTGTTGACAAAAACCACTCCCAAAGTTTAAAATCTAAGTATTTTTACTGATCAAAAACATAATTGAAACATAATATAAGTGATAGAAAAACATTGAATAATATAAATGTTTTAAAATTATAAAAAAAATATACTAACGAAATTACCAGTTTCTTTAGTAACGTAATTGTATTTATCATCGGTTGCTAGGGGTAAACACTAACTTTTCTAATCTAAATTTTCTATAATATTAAAAAATAATTACATCATTAAAACAGTGGACGTAGACTAAATTCAACGAATTTGGTTACGTCACAAAGTTGGTCAGAAAAAAATGCATCCAGTCAATAAACATAATATATTAGGACATAAATTATTCATAATTCGTTTAAATTTATAATCACATTATATTATTTCATTGTGGATACACTTAAAAATATATAATTATAATCGAACGTTTAGAAAAAAAAAGTCTAGATTCCAATTATAAATTAATCTGTATACACGACATTACTACATTAATCAATTCAAATATACTAAAAATTGTGCTCACATATAGTCATATTTGGCTTTATTTGTCAATTATTTTTCTGAAAAACTTAGAAAAAACTATATGGCGTGTTATAAAAATACTAAAACTTAAAATAATATAATATATTATCATGTAAAAAATGGTGCTAAAATATTTTCGGATTTAAATCTATTATTAAAATTAATTAATTCATGTGGTACTCTGTGGGTAAATGTAATACAATTTTTTTTTATAATGAAGTCTGTAAATACTGAATAGTCAAAAATGTATATCACACACCCTGTTAAAAAATCTGGGTACATCACCTATAATAACATAACTTAACAGGTTTAGTTTTAGCTCATTCGAAAAATTTTCTAAAAGGCAAACATCGATTTAGCTTATTCAGTTCTTTAACTTTTAAAAAGTATTGACGCAAAGTACTTATTAGACTAATAAGTAACTTTAAAAAAATGTATACTTGATAAAACTTATAACCATTAATGCTTTAATCAAAAGTGAAAATAATATATTGTTAATTAGTTCCTTAAACTTATAAGTAGGATTCGAGACTTATTGCATTTAAAATTATCAAAATACCTATGTGCAGACATGCAGTCGAAATCATCAAGATATGTTTAAAAAGATTCAGCTAATTTTTTGAATACTATCATCTATCAGAATAATAATAATTTCGTTATCACCTTATCGGGTAACAATTTAAGTTAAATACCTGACTAAATATAATAGTTTGATCAAACGACTGATAAAATATAAACATTAAGAAAAATAGCATAAATACGAAAAAAATTATAAAAAAATACATTAATAATATATTCTAACTTAAAAACTCAAAAATATTTAAAAATATGCAAAATAAGATTTCGTATTTGAACCATAAATAAGAACAAATTTTTCCCGAATTTATTTTCTAAATGAGCGGCAGAAAAAAACAATACATTAAATTCTGAAATTCATAGCCATATTTATGACGCATAAAGTATAATTATTATATAATACTAAAAAGCTGTAGAAAATTATACCTACCCCACCGATGTATTTATAAATAAATTATAAAATGTTTAACTCATAATAATTTTGTTTGGGTGATTTATTTTTATGTCAAAATGTAATTTTAGTTACAAAATTATCTAATATGTTTTTATTATAGATAATATATTAAGGTACTTACGTATAATTATTTAATTTTTAATTGGATTATTCAAATTACTATTACCTTTCTACAATATACTGCCAGTACATGACTATACATGGCATAATGTAATCGATAATAGGTGTCTAAGACGTCTAGGTATTAAGTGTACATAGTGTCAAAGTGTATCATGAAAATTGTAAATTTAAATACACACGATCTTATTATTATACACGATGTACACTGTACAATGATTACATGTTGGCACACACAGTAGGGAAGAATTTATTTTTATAAACCGTGGTAAAAAGATGGCCATTAATCATATTATTATATTACATTGAAAAAAAAAGACATTAAAGTATTTGTAATACATTTTGAATTGGGGCTTCTGTCTTTACAATTACTGAAGTATACTCGTGTACTAATTACTCACCATATCTACTATACAGCAACACAGTATTCACCATACCTACTATACAGTAACACAGTGTGATGATTTGAATTTTCATACAGCGGTATATATTAATTATATATATTAGGTATGTAAACTATTAAGGTTTTCAACAAAAATACTCGTTAGTTAGGTATAGTTTAAATATTAAATTAAGCGTTTAAAATATAAAAAGCTATAATAATTAAATTGATAAATAAAAATCAGACTGATCAACCCTAGCTTAACAATTAAAAGTTACAAATTTTCAGTCTCAGCTTTTTTTTTACTTGACTTAATTAATTGAGAAAAGTATAAATCATATATTTATGTAGGTACTGTAATATTTTAGGTTTTGGATTTTGAAGAATAAGTAATATTATCCCTGTTTGTTGAACGTTGATAGGTATTGTTTTTGATGCAAATCAAATTTTCATTTTTAATATTACTTATATTATTGTTGTAAGTTTGAGAAATTATAAGATATTAATTTT
Source organism: Rhopalosiphum nymphaeae (assembly GCA_036289425.1). Taxonomy (NCBI): domain Eukaryota; kingdom Metazoa; phylum Arthropoda; class Insecta; order Hemiptera; family Aphididae; genus Rhopalosiphum; species Rhopalosiphum nymphaeae. The sequence continues at coordinate 498,881 of JAZAQC010000034.1, read as the reverse complement.
TAATATTTTTTGCAATACGATTACTCCTCAAAATCAGTAAGTAAATGGTATTTATTTCTATTATATGTATGAATCATTGCATATTATATTTTAACTTTAATTTATTTCAAGTGATATATACAATCGTAATATTTGACTGCATTGAATGTTTAACAGTTTGTTGTAAAAAATTGTAAACGATGGGCCTCATAATATTATAGTTTCTTCAATACGATTGCTGAATATATTATGACCCGCTAATACTCTTTCTCTCTCTCTCTCTCTCTCTATATATATATATATATATATACCTGTTTAATATATTTTACTATTTTATGAAATTGTGTGACTATATGTGAATAAATGTAATGTATCACAGAAAATACGAGATAATGAGGTATTCTGATATTTATTTTAAAAAACGATGTGATATTATAATATGATGTTATTTATTCGTTTCCTGCATGACTGCGTATCGTCATTGATGGTTTTCGGTATAATATCCCAATTATAGTGACACGTAGAATATACAGAGTGTATCAGTCAATAAAAATAATTGAGATATGTATAAGTATATAATAGAATTATAACTGCATAATAATTTTTATTTTTATTAATTTTTAAAACGCTTAATTTAGGTATTTTATGACAATTGCTAATTATATATTAAAAATAAATGTAATATTTTTTAGAATAAACGTTATTTTATACATTCAATATTGTATATTGGTTAATTACATCATTAACAGCTATTTTTGTTACACTCTGTACAAATGTACATAATATGAAAAACATGTAATATAATGGTTTGTTGAGTAGATCGCTAGATTATTATACGTCATAAGGTGTAATAATGATTAGTATTAGTCATTACTCATTAATAATAATACAATGTGTACAAATTCAAGTGTTTATTTGTTATACCTATAGATAGTCGGTATACTCTGTACATATAATGTGTATATATGTAATATACAAATTGATTTTCAGGACGAGAATATAATTGTCTTACAAATGAGATAGGTCAAAAAAAATCATAACTATCGAGCAATTGAATTTACAATTTTATAATGATTTCACCATTTATCCAAATAAACACTAAACAATATTGAGCATGAATTTTCAAGTGTTCTACTTTGTCATAATTTATTATCTATTTAACAATATTTACTGACACGGTAACAAGTCAAACTTCATATCTTTCTGAGTATTCAATAAATGTTATTATTTATATTTTTGTGTATATTACCCATTTTCGTTTGAATATATCAAATTTAATCAAAATTTGAACTTTATATTATATTATATATATATTCACAATATACACTTTTTAATAATAAATAAATATAAATTTTGATCATTAAAAAAAAATGTGAGTAAAGCGATATAAACATGTGTAATTGTTAATAAAAATGTAGGCAAGTGATTTATTTTGATTTTAAAATGTTAAAATGAAATACCTAAGAAAAATTTCAAATGAATCGAATTCGTTATTGTTTGTGGACAAAATATTTGCAGATATGTGTTCGTCACATACACGATGCACATAATATAATGTGTATATCAAAAGGGTAGTTTGCGTCGCTTGGTTGCTTAAAAGGGTTGTTTTCATAAGAACCTAAATATGATCACCAGTCAACCATCTTATTGTAGGGTTCGAGGCGTTGAGGATTAGAAAAAAGAAACCGCACACAAACACATTATACTACCTACACGTATTATATAATGCTCATATACCCATTTATCACGAATTATCCTATAGGTAGCAATGGGTACTTACTGCAGCTACTTCATCTAAAATACAAAACAATAATAGTTGGAACGGGTTCTACATTTTTCCAAAAGGTGTGATATACGCATGTCTTCTTAAGCATATTGTCCAGTGCGTTTAACGCATCGGTGAAGCTTTTCGGAAGTTTCACACTTCACGCGACGAAATTCAGCTGCGCATCGGCCGGGGTATATAATATACAAGCAGCCGCAGTATGTATATAATAATATATTGTACCGAAGCATTGTGCAAACGTCTTTTTAGGATGAGCGGTGTAACGTGAGATACATCCACTACACGCAGACACACAATAACAAGCTATTTTGTTGTTTGCCAATACGTTGTTCGGCAGATTTTCGCAAACATTCGTAAGACGAATCGGAATTCAAATAAGCGTTTTTACTTAGTCTACCGTGAAGTTTTTCTCCGGGTTGCACCTCGATCCTTTTTTCTTGTATAAAGGTTCACACCGCGCTAAATCCACATAATACAGCTTACTATGTATATATAATATAATATATATGTATTGGTAATAAGTAGACGAGCAATAATAGAGGTTTTAAATTTTAATATAGCTATCTATCATATTATTAAATACGTGATGAATGAATATATTGAAATATATCTTTTTGTTAATGGCTCATTCAAGGTGTTTTTAAAATGATCGGTATAATAATTATGTTAGTATATAATAATGTTGTAGTATAGTGAAATCTGCAATTATAAAATTGAAATAACGATAAAGTTGACATTATATTTGCACGTACGAGAATTGATTTAATATAACTTGGTATATATTATATATATATATGACACGTATTATGTATATCATAGATATATGTATGACATCAGTAGAGTGCTTTACTATTCTTTATAATTTTACATCTTGTTAAGTACGATAAAAAACTACAAAAGTTACAAAAATTGTCTTCTAAGTTGTAAGGAGTGTCATATGTTTCAATAAAATAACAATTATTACAAAAATGTAAATATTAATGAATTAAAGACTTAATAACGTTATTTTTGAATCATTCTTGTACTTTAAATTTCTGGGTTAAAAGAGTAATTTGCGAATTCAAAAATGTACATGCATAAACATAAGTGTGTGGAAATTATTATTTTCACGAAAATAAAATTTTATAGATTTTATTCTTTTATAGATTGGTTTTGTACACCTGTTGTGAATATTTTACTATTATTTTTAATTTTACTTTGCTTTATTTTATATAGAAAAAATACTATAAAAATTCCAAAAACTGCAATCTTATAAGTTGTGTGGAGTGTTGTATATTTCATTAAAATTTCAATAATTTTTCAAAAATTATATATGTTCTAAATATGTATATGGATTCAAGATTGTACTTACGAGTATATGTACATCCTTACTCGACTTACGCTATTATATTATAAATGAAAAAATAACATTGTCTGTCTATTACGCTTTTATGCATACATGTTTCATTTAACGTAAAGGGGTAGAAATTGAAAATAGGATATGAAAATCTACTCTAGTTCAATACTCGGCAACGGTGAGTAATAAATTTAGCTAGAATATATATATATTTGTATTTTTAATTATGCTCTAACTATAGTCTTAAAACTGCTTATCATTGTTTAAATTTTGATTTGAATTCATGAACTTTTCAAAATACCTATATAAACTTTATTATAATTTATCGTCGAGCACATACATAATCGTAATTTTTCACCGTACATTTTAATGTATCATCAATTTTCCATCAATTGTTTTTGAGTGTGTATGTACAATATACATAAAAATTGTACATATCATAAATTATCATAGCAATAATAAAACAAAATATAATGTAATAATAAATTTAACATAAGTTTCTGCAGTTTAATAATAAACGATTTTTTTTTTTAATCATATTATACCATATAGCATGTGTTTAAACAATCCGATTTCGACTACTCAATTATTGTCATTTATTCGGTTTATTCATCTTAAATCAAATCGCATAATATAGCAACAATAGTCATATTAAAATATTATTTCACGCTGTGATGGTGCATGAAATATGCACCTGCTAAGTAATTTGCTGGCGCCAAAAAAATCACGCCAATTTACCCATAACCACGCCTCGATTTGACCCAATTGTATATATAACTAACTATAGAAAACTATATGGAACGTCCATTACATCCCCTTTTTATGGATAAATCGAAAACCTGTAATATATTTGCCTTAGCCCTAGGGTCAAACACAGAAAAATAACTACATCTACGTACATATACGAAAATAAATCTTAAAAAAACATATTATACTTATTTCAAAAAATTTTGTGATTTTTTTTGTTTTTCAGTATTTTTATTATTACCATGACAGCCAAAAACTAAATAGAAAATCATTTAAAGAATATACTGCTATTATTATGAGTACAGAAATATAAAAAGTATCTATAATTTAAATAAATGTCCGAAGAGGTTGGAAAATCTAGGGGAGATGGCTAATGTAATGGAATAAGTGTGAAGATCTCTATTTATTAATAAATTTTAAAATGTTACTTCATCAAATTAGAGAAAAATAAGAATATTTTAATGTCATCGTCTTCAAACCTGAGTGAATACGATCATAATATTATGATAATGTTATAATACCATAACACCTTCAAACAGTTCAAACTATTCTTCTATTTTCAGTCGTTCGCTTGGATTTACTTTTATATTTCATAATAAAGCTAAGACTGTAATGATTACTATGCCTATATTTTTGTATATTTTTGCTCTTATTGTTGCAGGTATATGAGATAATTTTAAAATTAACATAATAAATAACCAAAAAATGATAAGATTATATTAAACATATATTTTATATCATAAATAGTTGGATTTTACATTTAAATAGTTATTTTATTTAGAGACGAGTAGATGAGTTGAATGGTAATAAAACTTCTATAATATACACACTATACACAAAAAAAAAAAATCACATATGGTGTTAATAACTATGTTTCTAATTCATTTATTGATATATTACAGAGTAAAATAAAATTAGAGGAAAAACTGGAGTTAAAGACCACAACTGCTGCTAATTATTACGTCATATTTATATTTGTTTTTGTAAATTATTTATAGTTAATAAATAATTTTATGCTTCATAACGCATTTATTCAAACGCTCAAATGCAGTATACCTATTATATACTTGGGTACTTGGGTACCAATTACTGATAAGTTGTACCTTATATGTTTAAATCATGACAAAATTGTCGGTTTATACAATTTTAACCTGTCTTACTTAAATAAATACCTATCATTGCTATTTGCTGTTTGCTTCAATAATATATTATTTAATATAAATTATAATGTACTTTGTAAACTATTAAATACATCAGAAATGGTAAAAATGTCAGATATTTTTCTTTAAAATATTTAAATAATTATAATTAACAGAAATCAACGCGTTAACTGGAGCCATTACTGTTGGCATAGTTTACGCTTACGATAATTAGCAACAGAAATGAACTAATTGGTCAAAATTCGAGACCCATACGCCGCTATTATACATATATTATTGTAATCCGATGCTTTGAATAAACAGTCGGTAGGTAATACGTCATAAATTAAGTATACATATATATACTTACTCGTGTGTACCTATGTACGATATTATACGAGGCACGTGCTAAATACGTTTCTCAATCTCTCGCTCTGTCGTTCAACGTAATGCCGCGAAAAACGATATATAATAGAAAACTGGGCACACATCGCTGTACGGTTGCGGCTCCATTCCTTTGAATCGTACCGACACGGTTTTTGCACATGCTCGTTGATTATAGACCGCCACCGTTGCCGACGCCGCCGACGACGCCGTCGCCACCAGCGGCTAAGATCTTACCTTTTTGCGTATATACCGCCTCTGGAGCCAGCTGAAAAAAATTTGTTCAACAACAACAATCCGAACGGCCCTTATGGGTTGCACGATATGTACCGATATATATATACTTAATATATATATATATATATATTTATACTACAATATAGGCATAACAAACATCTAATATAACGTTAAAATTGTTTTTAGATAAAATATTGTTTTGTACCTGTATATTATTATTGGAGGGAAATGTGCGTTAAACCTGATGTACCCATACGTGACCGTGTGTAAATAGTATGGTTATGTGGGTGGAAGGATATAGATACCCGGAATCATGGTGGGCAATATTGGTGAAATATATATACTTTTTTTAAAATCTGTATCCGAATTAGGTCTCGATATTTTATGCGACACACATCTGAATTGGTTCCCGTTAAAGTTTTTTAAAATTCCAAATTGCTAATTTAATTTTTGTAAAAGAAAAAAGTGAAATTAAGTTATAATTAAAGCTATCTAGTATTACGCCCAATCATTTAATGGTTTACAAATTAGAAAATAATAATAAAAAAAATTATTATAACATTATGTATGAAAATATTTAATTATATGTATACGAGTTACATATAACATAGACAATCTTTACTACTTATTCAAATTTTATTTTTGAATCTAGGAATCAATTCAGATAATATACTATTCGTGACAACCAGCTGTAACCAATAATTCGGGTACCGACTTAAAAAAACTATATATTTTAATTTGTATGATGACGATGTATAGTAAAATAGATTATTAGAATATTAAGTGGTTTGTTCGGTTCAATTATTGTTTTAAAATAATAATTATTGTCTATGTATAGAAAATGTATTTTAATAGAAATTAAGAAATGTCGATATTAACTTCTTTACTTTGTATAAAAATAAATATAATTACATATTATAATTATTTTTAATATTGTGAAAATTAAGTTTATTTATTAATACATGTTCAAATATGCCATTGATAGTTTTAATTTTACTACTAAAGTACCAAATACCAAATAACGTGTTTGAATAAGATAATTTTTATTCTTTAAATGTAACAGGTTAGTGCAAACTACATGGATCTGTACTCAGTTGTTATTGAACTTTGTATCATTATTTTACATTATTAGTATCAATTTATAAATTATAATCTAAGTGTGATACTTTATAACTTGGTTCATTTATACCTATTAATAGCAAGAAAGAGAAATATATTTACAAAACGACAACATATACGTAGGTACTTTAAGTCCCACAATATACGCTCAGATATTGACTACCTGTCTCTTTCTAACAATCCTACGTGGGTGAAGTTGGCTCCCTATATGTCTAAATTAAATCTTTTAACTTAAAATTATCAATATTAGGGAATGGAAGATGTACAATCTATATATTAATTTGTCTTAATACAAATACTTGGATCACTTCGCCACATTAAAAAAATACATTTCAAAATGATTTTTTTCAGAAATCAAGATTCACGTTATTATAGTAGTGTAGCGTGAAATCGTCTTTTTCCATTGCCGCCTAGCTGAAGCATATTTTTATTATCGGCGTGGAATTTACTGCTTACTATCCCTATCTGTTTTCAAATCCAACATGACGTTTAGATTTTATATTATTTATTGTGAAAAAAACAAGTGTAATTATAATAATATATTAACCGCTTGTGTGATATGTATATATACTTCTTCAAAGTTGTTCAACTTCGAACGATAGGAATAAAATGTATGATTGGTCAAAGTCCACCAGCCGTTGATCTTTGAAGTTCAGCTCCCTCTTGTATACCTCACCTTGAAATACGAGTTGTTTGTCGTTCGGTGTTCGAAGAACGTGCGACATAACCGTCGCTGTCGTTTGGATTGTAATGATTATACACGCGATCTGACGATCGATTTCCTTTTTTAAGCATAATATTGTGTAAACATTTTGTTTCGGTTATTGGCGCGTTCGCATATAACCGCACTCCGCTGTACGTGTTGTGGTTGACTTGCCGGTTGATTGATCGTTTATCGGCGCCCTGATGTGTGAGCTTGTGCAGGACCGGTAGGCCGCCGTGTGCGTAATTCCCGTTTGATAGTCCGCAAGTTGCCAATTCCTTTGACCAGTCAATATTGACATTGCATGATGGTAACATTCCACTACTAAATAATGTGTACTGCAAACTAGTTTACCGGCGTTAAAGAATTGTCGATTTAACGGCCGAGTTCACCGTTTGAATTATTTCACATTCGACGATCGATGTTATCTTTTGGAGGTTGTACTAGCCGCTTACTACAGCCGTGAACTTTAATCCGTCGACAGCGACATCACTGAGCGGTAAATGGTAATAACTTTATTTATGTTATATCATTATTCAGTATATAGGTACTTGTCTCGTACGCTTAAATCGTATACAATGTAGATGCATGATAAACATATGATATACATGATATATGTATGTACATAATCTAAGCTCGTACGCAGAGAATTTTTGTGTTATCAAAACATTGTGTGTCTGTATATTATTATTATTAATTGTTGTCCCTGTGATCCAATTTCGGTCACATTTTGTATTTATTATTATTTGCTTTCCGTTAGTATTAAATCTTTTAGCGGTATAAAGTACCCGTCAATCATATATATATATATATATATATATATATATACGCTTGTTTTGCATTATTTATAATTGTTCACCTGGCGCCACCACTAATGCGAGTCGCAGCAGACAACTACCAAATCTCGTAAGATTTTTCGATGATGCAACAATAATTTTAATTTTCTGTATTGTAAATACTAAATAGTAAACTATTCCCGTATAATATATAGTATACAATATACTCTATACTCTAGTCTATATTGTATAACGTTTAGGTAGGTCCCGCGGCGTATATAATTTGCGCTAAAAACAACCTATACAATTTATTTATGTAATAAATGTATATAAATATATTTAAATTCCAAGAATTGAAGTTAAGCGTAGATTACACATTCCATTTCGTTTTCTTTCATGGTGCAAATTACCAAAATTAATTTTTAGATATAGCGCAAAATACATGTTATATTTTTATATTTTGGTGCAAATTACAATCTCCTTAGGTTACCTACACCTTCCAATTCAGGTATAACAAGTATATAATCTGATTTATTGTATCGATTAAACCTAGTTTGGTATACTTTGATCAATAAACGACGAGTTCAATTTTAAGCGAATTCTCTGAAAATGTACTATATAATTGTACATAATGCCTTTGTATGCATTATACATTAATATATTGTTATACGACCGACGGAAACGGTCACGAGAAAATCAAATTCAAGCACAGAGATAAGAAGAAAGGATATAAATATATAATGTATATACATTTATACACGAAGTTTCAGGTGTTTTCTTCGACAAGGTTCTCAATTATTATTTGTAAAGGACTATACGTAGGTACATATTATTATACGTACAGTTTAGGGCTCGTTTGCTCCTTTTTATATACATATTATACACACTGTATTATTATTATATTATTATTATTATTATTGTTATATACCTATTTATATATATATACGTATGCGTTTTATCAAAAATGAAATGATATTTTATAAACTGTTTGTCTGGAGTGCGATGAGGTGGAAAATACTGTCAGAAATAACGCTGACCGAAGAGGCAGCTGCAGCAGTTATATGTGTATAATAAGGCATATTATAATATATATACGCCAGGCGGTGCACAAGCTGTAAGCCGCCGCGGTTTTATGACGTTATTTAACCGGGACAAATGACTCGAAATGACGTTTTGTTATATCTCCGTCGACGTCCGCGTGTATACATCGCCCTCCGAGATGTTGTATTATTTATTATTATAATAATGAACGCACGTAAATATGCTACATTGATGTAATTCGTGGTGTTCGTATACAATTATACTTGATATTCTATAAAAAATTAAAAAAAAAAATTGTCGAACCGTTTTGCGTTTAACTCTGTGCCTATATATAGCTATTGTAAGTATATGCCAGGAACGTATTATGCGGAGAAGTACATGGAATCTGTGCCATTTAATCTCATTTTCAGCACCACCGACTATCGGCCGTTTTATTTTTTATCTACATGTGATAGTGATATCTACGTTTTGACTACCTGTTAAATCGTTGTATATACATAATGCATTATGTACAATGTTGTTTTTTATTTTAAATCTATTATATTTAAATCTAAATATATTGGTCGTTTTATAGAGTAAACTCCCTAAAGGGACGCATACACTTGGACCTTAGAAGCCAATGTTCGGAGTTCAGATCCGTCTACATTCAAATCCTATATAGTTCACTATACAGTTACAGTACATGACTTAAAAACACTATTGTGTCTTTGGTTTATACACATTGAGCCGTTGAGTGTCCTCCGGATTATTGTTCTACGATTCTTGGTATTTCTTTCATTTCCGTGTTTCTTATAATATATATCCTGTGGTTCCGGAAACGACTTTCATGATTGATGATTATCTTATAGAATCTATTGCTGCTGTATGAAGAGCAACATTCTCACACACAGCATGTGTTTTGTGAATTTTTTTCATTTTTCACATTTTTACACATTGGTGTTTCTGTCATTTCTGATTGTATGGTATATATTTATTGTACATATGTAGAATTATTTCATAAGGTAAAAACTATAAAAAAAAAGTTTAATATTAATCTAACAATGTATCTTTTTTATGCGTGTATTGAATTTTTCTAGCGTAAAAACTCACTATATAGTTATACATATAACCTAACCTAACGTTTCATAAACTATTGCAAAGTAACATTCAAAGTTCATTGCATAACAGATACAATATTACAATTTTTATATATGTTTAGTGAATACTGAATATTACTTTCAAATTACTGTCTGTCTAATAATTTAGTTGTAAAAATGGTTTAAAAGGTCATAATCAGCGCCCAAAAATAGTGTGGGTCAATATTATTAGACTATGTTGACGTCTTGACTGCATAGTTATTGGATAAATAATTTTAATTAAAAATATAATATTTATTATTTACTGTGATTAGTGAGTCATTTTTTATAAACGTATAAATTATAATGTTTGTATCTTTTATAATCATAGATTTAATATAGCTTATATTTAACTACTTAATATCTATTCTATATTGTTTTATAGATGTATTTATAATATAATGTACATAGGTCAACTTACCTCAAGTATGGAGTAAGATGACGAATTCGGAATTTTTTTGGAAAATGTTTTACTTATAAGTATTAAAACCTCAAATATAAAAATTATTTCCAGTCATACTTGATATTTTAAGTATTGTCTATATTAAATTTAAAAATGTTTTATCTATTATTTGATAATATAAGTATTATTGGAACATTTGAATCCTTCAATTCGTTTACTTACTACACTCTCACCTATAATAAATACATTTATTTTTTTAGTGGACTTTCGTCTCTGAGATTGGAATTCTTTTACCCGAGAAATCGTACTTGGCAATTCGCTTAATATTATTGAAATTTTATCGTATGAAATCATTTCGGAAATTTGGTATGTTATAACCCGAAAAATATCGTAGGTACGGTGAGTGTGTCGGCAATCAAAAACAAGAATTCGCCAAAAGCGTATTACTGTTTTACATAAAGGTATATTTTTATAAATGCACTCTCCGCGGAGGGTGCGATAATATCGCAGCGATGGACAATGATATAAGTGAAGCGGACGCGTGACATGCCTTAAACGCGGCGCATTAGCGGTTATTATGTTTATAATACTGCAGGTATATACATAATATATCTTTATACCGACCTTCTTGCATGTACACGTTATATTACTATATGCATCAACACTTGGATTGTCGTTCTTTACATACAGCATCTCAGTGGCGGTGGTCGCGGCAGGACGAAAAAAAATTGAATTAATATTTAAAGCCAAAAGACGGAAAACGACACGTTTTCTTATAATATGCGCTCGCCGACTATAGATTTATTTTATAGATAATTCGCCCGCGTAAAAGGTGTTGTATACATTTACATTCAAAGGTACACGCGTACCGCTGCTGCTGATCGTATATAATATACTAGCATACCTTCTATATATATGTATAGCCGTATAGGCCGTTTAAGTACCCAATTTATTGTACGCACGTTTCGTCCTTGCAGAAAAAATCTTATCACGGGAAAGTATTTATCCGCATATAATATACATTATACATATATTATAATGTTCGGCACAGCTGTATGCAGTCGCGTATATAATATTCATCTCAAACAGGCGGTATACATACGACAAGTCATGTATATTATATACCCGTGAATGCGTGATAATCTATGAATTTATCGTGCTTGTATTATTATCAACGAAAAGCGTCGACCTATACCTGTAAAGGATTCACAAGTGATTCAAGTTTTTCCAACTTAAAGCAAACACAATTTCTAGCACAGAGTTACAACCTCTCCCTTCGAAAAAAATGTTCCACTCTTAAATCAAATAAATATTAATAATACAATACTATAACTATATAATATTAAATCGCCTACAATCAGTGTTAATAGTATTGAGTACCTACTATACCTACCATTACTCTTACGCTGTACACGAATTGAGTCTAGGTGAATTTAACGACTACATAAATTTAATATAAAAACTATAACATTTAAACAGTAATTACATCTTTGTTTTCTTTGGAACTCAGTTCAAAGGGTGAGGAGATCGCCGCATTGCTCATCGTCTCTTATTGTATCAGCCATAGCAACATCGGATTAAAGTTCGTCAATAAATCTTTCATTCCGTATTCGTTTGCGTGATTTCGTTGTAAGTGAAGAGTTGCATTTCGAATTTTTCCGCCATTCGATTTTTAAATTTTCAAATACAATTTAATTTTTGATAAGACCAATTACTAAGAGAGATGGAACTTCCTTTAATAATTTTAATACTAAATAAATAATTATAAGTATCGTGTAACCATTTAAAACAATTTTGAGCATTTGTTTTTATTTCTACACCAGCAACCATACATATGTACACTTTAGTTTTTATTTCAGTTTTCCGTTCTCTACGTACTCATATTAGAGTAACGAATTTATCGTTATCATATCAAATAAATTAATTAATCAAATATTCCATATTATTGTCTTCAATTTATAATTTAACCCAGTAATCAGCTCATATAACCACCATATTATATAATATTTTCAAAATTTGTTTTGGCAATTATTCTTGACTACCCTTAAAATACCTAATAGATTTCTTAATAGAAATCATCCTCAAAGTTGAACTATTTTGCTATCTTTTAGTACAACAAAAACAACAAAAAATATCATACACACCCACACATGTCGTATACTGTAAAACAAATATATAAAAAACGATATACTTCGCTCCACTCCGATACTTATCTACACGAAATAACAATCGCATATTTTTTCAAGTGAAAATATATTTAGTACATTATTAGAAGAGCATTAAAGTTCGTCCCTATTCATGATAATATATCACAAGGGTTTCTTTTCGGCCGATTATCGCGATAAAATGCTTTGTGCGTAACGTCGTACGTACGAATAATAATAATAATACTACCTAATATATAATATAAGTAGTAGGCATATAATATAATTTATTATACCGTGTCGACTCGACGCGTTCCCACTAAATTGTCGTGCCGGAGTGCATTTCGAGTCGATGAGGCAGCACCAGCTGTCGCGATGACCGCCCACACGCGGGACGACCCTACCACGTATTTATATACATGTACGCGCGTACAGTGCCAATGGGGTTTTATTGACTTGACAAATACACCACCGCCTCAACCACCGGACGGACGGACGTCGCCGGGATTCTCGGGTCCTATTTGGCCGTCTATTAGCCACGGGCCCGCGGGAGTCACAAAGTCGGCGAACATCTGCTCCGTTCCCTTATATATAATATAATATACAATGTTCATCATATTATTATACATAATACATTATATTATAATATTATATATATAATATATATTATCGTCTCTTGTTATCGCGCGCCACCGTAACGAGAATCGTGTTAGATTTCGGAGAACGAACGGTTCGGAAATATATATTTATTGTACAATATATACGCTCTCCGCAGTTCAATACAATATAATGTGATCATATTATAATAAATTTTATAATGTATGCGTATGGGACCTATACATGCGCGAATGCCGCTTTTCCTATACACAACAATTACATTCGTGTTTAATAATCCCCGAAATTTCAGATGATAATATGTCCAAATTTTATTACTTGAATGCATACGTTTAGCCGTGTATATGTATCGTTATTGTGTTTTATATTTGTTATTGTTATGCTGCAGAATGAAGTGCTGACCGTACGGAGGAAGATCCCCATAACTCACACGTCGAAAATATTAACGCGCGTCTATAACGCCGAGCGAAAAAATGTCCATGTATCAACATGTGGGGCTTATTTTTGTTTAAAGATCTTATCTACAATTTAGAATTCATAAATTTAGTAAAATATTCTATCCGACGAATTTGAAAAAGTCTATAGGAGTGAAGAACTAACAAGATCTGTGTAGCACTGCCTGATAAGTAATAAGAAAATTTCTATGACAATCTCAGCATTATGTAATCGCTTTTTTCAATATACGTGAATAATATATCATAACATATCTGCATGTATGCACGTTTGTGAATGTACCCATTTCCTAATCCTTATTTCCTAAGTATATGTGTATACGACGCTGTTTTTGTTGTACTATAAATAGTCGAAAAAATGTTTCTATTTTCCAATTTTAGATAAGAATTTGGATCTAATTTGTACTTAAAAATATTCGCAGTATTTCTCAAAATATCAGGAAAAAACAAACAAAAAATTAAGTAAAACAGGAATTTTAACGGAAAACCAGATTTTAATAAAATATATTTTGTTTTTTGCTTAGTACGATTTATTCAAAATCGAATACATTTTTATACTTGGATTGTTCACCAAATATTTATTAATTTATAACATTTCTCATACATACAATTTTCACAATATTTTGACTCTTATTGATCATTTTAAATGACACATGAAATTTTATATATTTTTAAATGGTTTAATTCTTTAAATGTCGATAAAAATTGGTTTGTTCAATATTCAATCAATATATTTGAAAATCTAATATAAATTCTCACATGAGCTGTTTTAATAGCTATTCGTATATAAGAATATTTAAAATAAACTGTCATAATTATTTTTATAAACATTTGAAATTCAAATTTGGACGAAATTAAATTTTAAACGATAAATAACGAGCTACACTTTAATCCGTAAACTAGTAGCAATCAAAAACTAGTTGTTAAATGAATTATTTTAATAATAACAAGGCTGATAGACCGTCTTCGCTCAGAATCGTTTTTTCGTTTGCAATGATCATTGAATTCAAATTTAACACGTCCATTACATCAACCCACTGGATACCTATTATACAGGAGAGTGGAGTGGCCACTTGTCCACCTTTTTAATCCATATATATTTTTAATGTCGTATTATACATAATTATAGAAGGTATTATGTGTTTGGTACCAATAGTATATTGACTATATTGTTACAAGCAATTTAAATTTATGTTGCCTACTGTATAGTTAAAAATATCTAAAACAATTAATATTATTATGATTTTTTTATTTATAATTATACCATATATTACAAAATGTTGATTTTTACGGTTCGTGTTAAATTTATAGTCTGACAGGGATGATATATTTTTTGTTGCCAACGGGCACATACTCATTATAATATTAATAATACATGTGCCTATAGGTGAGCCTCTAAATACGACTCTGGCTTAAATATCTCATATTAGTAATAATAATTTTAATTTAATAGTTATCCCCGTCCAGGAAATAAAATATTAACTACTGTTATTTTGGTGAATGATATCGAGATAAAATAATTTACGAATGGTTACCGATATAATAATAATATAGTTTAATGATATTTTATGTAAAATACTAAATTATAACTACTGTATAAATCGAACTGAGCTGCCACACATATATTTAAGAATAATAGTTTACAGCCTGCGGTATTACGATTAAAATCTTTTCAAACAAGTACAATTATAATAAAACCTTCGTTTAAAAACGATCATACTCGTACTACCTACGAATACGATTATAACAGCACTGTGTAACATTTTTCGACTTTTCAATTTTTTTTCTATAGTTTTTGAATAATTAATATTCTTGAAAATATATTTTATATTATTTATTTATTTATATTATTTTATCATTTATTTTGCTTATCATAGTGCATATAATAGCCATGTAGGTAATTTTATTCTTAAAGTATATTACTCTATTATCATCGATATTTTATTGAATATGAAATAGCAGTCAAAAAATTGTCAATATCACGAATTATATTTTTGTAATTACTACATACATTTTTTAATTGTTTTTATAATTGTTTATAATTATTTTTTTTTCTATTTTGTTTGTAATACTCCGAGTGATTTTTGAGCTAGTTAATTTCATTAAAGTAACCTTCAATTATCGTTTATTCGTAAGTAATCAAAATTTTTTTTTCTGCATAAGATAATATAAGCAGTTGTAAACGCATTATTGATTTATACATGTATAAAATATAATTGAAAAAAAGTTAAACGTCAAAAGTTAACGGCCAAAGCAAAATTTCTATATATATACCATTTAGAAGAATTTGATAAATTAACAAGCCCTTTGTGTATGACAAGTATAAATATTCATTCAAGTACGTTATTTCAATTGCCATCACTCATCAGTAATACATTTTTATACTGTGGCTAACCTGTAGAATTTCATCTATCCTAAAAAAGTGACGAATTATAATAAAATTCAAACTAATGAAATTCAAAAAAGTAAAAACTTCCAAAATAAAAACAATATGAAATAACTATTTTAATAACTAAATTTTGTTATTATGTAAATGTGGGCTCACCAAAATCTAAATACCTCAAGTTTAACTGAATCTGTAGGACTATTATTTTTTCTTTAATTTCTTATTGTTCTTTTTAATATCTCTTCGGCTGGCATCATTACTTTTGTGTATAGTTATTGAATTGAAACACTGCATCAATATGCATCTGAGACGGAATAGCTTCAAAACACTTTGCAGACTCTTTAATTTTATTAATAGTTTTTACAATTTCAATTTTATCTTTATCAACTGGATGCTCATGCTTCACTTTGAGTGTGTTTCCAGTTTTAAATATTCTATAGTTGAACAGTTCAAAGAAATCTTTATTACATCTTTATACATAATAGTTCTTACCTGGGTGTTCAAAAACGTATACATAATATAACCATTGAATGTTAGTTTTTCTTTGCCTTTATTTGACCTAATAATTTACACGATAATCGCACATATTCTAGAAAATGAAAATTTAAAAACCACAATTAAGTGATATCAGTTCAATGTTATATTACACTGTATAACGTATTAACATTAGAATAAAAAGACCACTGACAAAATAGCCTCGAACTAACAACCAAACAGAAAGGTGAAACTATTATTATTCAAAATTAATAATTTATAATCATTCTTCTGTTTGGACACTAATTTAAAAAAATTAGATTAGAATTGTCTTCTAACGAAATAAAATTATCTTAATTTCAAATAGACAAAATCCAAAAAAAAAAATTTACGAAAACATGCAAGAAAAATAATTAAAAATATTATTTGTGATGGTTTAATGCAACGGAAAATTGATGAATATTTGACAGCTATTGCTTACATATAATACAATTATTTTAATTATTATTCCTATAAACTTTTTAAATTGTTTGTTTTTATTATTTTTGTGTATTTCTATAAGTCGTATGAATAATGATCAAACATTTAAAAACAAATAATGATATATTTTATAGAATTGTTTTAGCATAACAATATATTGATGTCTTTTTTATCGTTGACTTTTTGTGCTGCGGATTTTTTATCCGTGTAGTTTTTTTTTTTGTCCTAAATTCAACTTCTATAGCTTATAATATTATAAACTCTATAACTAAGTAATACCTACAATAAAATGAAACAATGTAAGTCTCGATTATTTTAACAATTTAAATTTAACAAATAACTTTCCAGTCCGATTTTGTATCAAAAAGATATTGGTATTATATATAATAATGTTATGAATAGCGTATAGAAGTACCTTTTTTATCTTCATACTATATTATGGAAAAGCTCAATAATATTAACATACATACCAACAAACTACCTAGTACCTAGAATTTCTCAACACAGAAAAATATAGGAAGATTTTATGTAATAAATATAAAATATATATAAGTTAGAATAGTTAGATAAATATTGTGTTTAATTACAATTATAATTGAATTTTTAATTCAAATTGTAGAACTAATATCTAATAAAATTTGATTTTTATTCTGTAATTCCTTTAATAACTATACAACGATATATACTTAGTGATACTGGCTAACATACCACCTCTGATTAGAATTGCTTTTCGTATACAATGATATATATCATTGAATTTAAATTTAACACTCTCGTAAGTCTCATAATAGTGATCCAATCGACACCTATAATGTACAGCAGACTTGGCAACCTTTTAAAGCGTGTTTTATTGCAACGTAACTCAATGAAATACATTTTGTTTGATTGAATTATAAATTCAGCTGTATTTACTAAGTATATTATGAGTATATAATATACTCATAATATTATTAAGAGTTGAAATCAAGTACATAATTATATATAATAGAGACCTTTTTTATATATTATATAGTTTTTATAATATATTTTCAAACCGAACTTACATTTACCAATTCCAATATTTACTAATTTTTTAAATAATATTTTAATTATTAAAAAAATATTATCAACCTAAATAAATAACACATTTTTTATATAGGTGTGTATATATATTATACGTGTATACAGATTTATACAATACATTTTTCATGAAATATAATTAAAAACATTATATTTTTCTATCTCAGTTTTTAAACGATTTACAACAATCCAATTAATGCAATAAAACTACGATTATATCCTATAATAAGTATATATTTAGAATATTGTACGTGAATACAGAGTATTATGCAAAATGCATTTTGAGTAGGTATAATTTACTATGTTGTTATAAGTTTATAACCACTCATAATAATATTAAAATAGAAAAAACAACTTTAAAAATATTATCAAGTAATATGACAATATGACAATTGGCAATCCTTAAATCCTTAAAGCATTTTGAATCCTACTTGAATATGTACATGGAAAATTGTATGTACATCATTGGTAGTTATTGGTGTAGAACCCTCACAACTACATAAGAGTCCTTGAACGTGTATGTGGACCACTCGGCGCGTGGCACAATATAAGAATTGGGTGACAAATTTACGTTATTTTTTATTTTGTCAACTTGAATCATTTGCAGTATCCCTTATAGTAGGTACTTGATTTTTTTCAAGTTTTTTCTTTTTTTATCAATCGTTTTGACTTCGAAGAACTAAAAGAACATCAGTTAGATTATAGCTATCAAACCATCGTTGGTTTTATTATTTAATACCACATAATAAATTTAATAAACGATGATACGGTCATAAAATTTTATTTCTTCGAAAAAACGTAGAAACTATATAATATTTTTAATGTATTAGCTAAACACCTGGACAGGATTGTTCTGTTTATGTCTAACATATGTGATATATAAGTATATTGTAAAATATAAAGTACTAAAGTCATATTATAACTATATATATATTAAATACCTATATTATATATTTTGTATTTATCATTTCTGTAATCCTTTTGTCATTTATAATGATATGAACATTATTGCATATCATATAAATAATAATATAAAGCATTTAGATTTAAGAAAATTAATTAAATACAACTTTATATATTAAATATATTTTTAAAAGTAATGATTATATTTACAATACAAATGTTAAGTTAATAATTTTTTCATTATAAATGACACGCGTAAGGTCTCGTTACGCCTCTACGAAATACAAATAATAATAATACAGACATATATATATATATATCTACAATTATAAGTAAAAGCTAATCGGCACGGCGGAATTTTATAAGCAAACTATAAATATTCTAGGTCATAGGGCCAAATTGTGGTATATTATATTTATTTTATTTATTTATATTAGATTATTTTAAATTATATTCAAACAACTGATTTATATGATGTATGTATAGACTGTTCATAGGTTAAAATTATATTGTATGGCGTTATAATATTATATAATAATATTATCTTTAAATAATAGAATAAATTAAAAGGATACCACATTGTCTATACTCTATATAAACCTACTCGATTTAGGGAATGGCGTTCAGTATCATTCTCAATCATTAAACGTTATATTGTTTAAAATTTAAAATTATATAGTGTCTAATAAATATCTCATCAATAAATTCAATTTTATCATATTTCTTCTACTTTTATAGATAATTTAATACATGATAATCAACTGTAATATATAATACATCATCTTTGTAGAAAAATTACATAAAGATTATTCATCATTGCATGTTTCATAAAAGGTAAGTAAATATTTATTTGTGCGCGTATTATACATACGCTTTTAACTAGGTATATTGAATACGCTCGTATTCATTTACCATAAAAATATCACATAATATTGTTTAACGATAAATATATGTAACTAATTAAATATATTAAGATAATTTTAGGAATTCAATAATAAACATTTTACATAAGCATATTATTAACTTAAGAATATTACACAAATTCATAAAATCATTTGCTATAGCCTTAAAGCCTTTGTGTTTCAATTTATTATTTCTTTATTTTTAACTCATTTAAAATTCTTACAATACTTCAAACTATTTTCCTTTTTTTTATGGAGGTGAATGTATAGATACTTAACTCATCCATAAGGTTGATTAAAAAAATATGGGTTGTAGCAGTGGCGTAGCCAGGGGGTGGTCTAAGAGGGCTACAGTCCCCCCCTCCCAAAATATCAAGAAAATTTAAAAACTATTTCAATTTTTAATGTTCTTTGAAAATTGCTATATAGCTTTTACACTCCTACCAGTTCTACCTATAGTTTCAAGTGTTTCAACACACAATACACAATTATAAATTATTTTTACATTCAATATATTATACCTATCAAACAAACCGAGTTGTTGATAAATATACATAGATATGTGTGGTAAAAATATATTAAGTGATCGGGGTTTATTAATATAATAATATATTATTATCTTATTACATTTTTTATGGAAAAATAAAATTTCTTATCGTCTGTACCTATTATCTATCATAATGAATGCTTTATAAGAAAAACTTTTAAAATTTTTTTTTTTCAATAATTTGTATCAGATTTAATTTCAAAACTGTAAAAAAATTAATATACTAGTATAATTAGTAATTTACTTGATGATGACATACTTTGTTTGTACTTATCATAGTTTTTTTTTGGGAGACAGAGGGATGTATCTAAGCCCTCTTTTCTATTATGCCAATGCCTATAAATTGTTAGTAGGTGTCCATTGGATTTATTTGTATGAGATAATTATTCGTATCTAATCTATGTTCGATTCTTATGTTTTTATATATTTGCATTGTAAGTATTAAGATATATATTTTGTGTTACAACTGCTAACTCTTTCTAGTATTGCAAATTTCGATAAAACGATTTTTATTTATAATTTTTCGTGCATCAATTATGGTACATGAAACATAATATAAATATAGTTTATATTGTAATTTAATATTATATTGTATACATATTATTTAATATTCTGCGTTACTATTATTATTTTTTTTTCGTATATTATTGAGGAGAGTTCAGAATCAAAAATAACATTATTTAAGTTACTATTTGCAGGTTATAATAATCTTTGTGTTTTTGTTTTTATTTGTATTGCAGGGTATTTATTTGATCTTCGATTTTACTTATACACTCTTTAATCATGATTTTAAATAAATGCCCATAAGTACTATTTAAATTTAAACTTCAAACCCAGCTGTACAATAATATAGGAGTTTAACGAAAAGGAATTCTTTATGTTCATATATAATATACTTACTATTTCCGAAATAAAGACTCCATTTTTTTCGCACGAAATAGGTAGCCGGTAGGTGGGTACACTTTGTCATATTTACTCGCCGTGGTTTATTATTGCAAAGTGAAAAAGTAGCAGCTGTTGTATGTTTACTTATAGTTATTACTTTCAATGGGGTATACAAACTCCAATTGTACAGAGTCGAAGAATGTATTCTTTGGACGTGTAAGTTTTTACGAAATTGAAGGAAAAAATGAAACGCAGAGTGCAAATTCAATATGTGTCATTTCGCATGTCCTCGTGCAGTACTCCGCCGCGACCAGTATGAATGACGTTATCTTGATTTTGCATCTCAGCAACGTCCTCTATTTAGACGTCGCATATTATAATATGTATGGTGTCCTTACTCCTTTGTACCGAGGGCGACACAAACCCGCGGAATAGGTGACGAGAAACATCCTCCTTTTATATACATTATATATACTTATATATACATAGTGAGAGAGTCCTTGTGTTTACGGCTGTGATTTGTATATAATGTATATAAATATATATATTATATATGTATCCTATAAGTACAATACCAAGCACAATACTCCGTTCAAAAATTTGAAGAAAACCCATGTACGGAATGTTCTTTGATGTATACTATGTATATATATATATAGATAGTACAAATATTATGACATGGCGTCATCGACGATAAAGCTGCAATAATCACCTGCATGCGAGCGTTAAAAAAAACTCAATTCAATATTCAAAAACCTTAAAAATATACACGAAACTATGATAGCATTAAAATTATTTTTTCATAGATCAATTATAGCGCTCAAAATATTTTAGGATTGATAGACTATAGTTACGCTCAATCATTTGCATGGTTTATATAGACTATTTACGTTAAATAATAGACATTAGTCTTTTAAATTTAAAATATGTAAAAATTAATATTTATCACACTTGGTACAACTTAGGTTACCTACTTTACTCAAATAAAACAAAAACATGTTCATTAATGAATACATACCTACTTAGTACTTAGTTAGAATATTATGAAAATTAATGTGCATTTTAAAGAATCTGATAGTATCATCATTGTGTTATCCTTATGTTCTCATACTTTAGATGAAACTAAAAAAGTACAAGTGCAATAATTGGTATATTGACTATAAAAATAATAGGAGTGCAATTGCTACACTGGCCTTATAATACAAATTTTAAGGTGCAACCGATCAATGCCTGTTAAGACATATACGTTATATTTTTTAGATGTTTATAGATACAGGAGCCAGGAGGTATATAGGCTTAGGTATAGATAATAAAACCATTGAATGAAACGCAAAAAAATAACGTTTTCAACAAAACTCGACGCGAGTCAGCATTCCGACAAACGCGTGTTTAAAAACGTGTCCGCAACAAAACTTATAGACAGGATGTGCAAACCCGAACTGCGCCGCACATATGAAATTATAAAAGGAAGGAAAAACACCATTGTCCATTGGATACAATATAATATACTACCTTCTATACCTACACCTTATATGTACAAGGACAAGAGTGTATTCTATTGGCTCCACTCGGAGTCTTCTAAGATTGACCGTCGCAAATGTCGACGGCGGTCCACGCGGGACTTCTCTATATACCTATACATTATTATAAAGGTATACTCGCGTACCTGCAGCACTATACAGCGTATAATAGTTCCGGAGGAAAGTGAAGCGACAACAATGGAAATACACGTGTAGCCGATAAATACGATAACTCGCGTATCGATTATACTGTACTCGTTGTATAGATGTGTATATATATATATACATACCCCAAAAAAGCAGGTGAACGAGGCAAAAAGGAGAGAATGTTATATACCTACACAAGTATACACACACGCCGCACACACATACATACATAGTAAATATATATGATTATATATATAGGTTGCGGTGGACCGCCCAGCAAATGAATGGATCGGCATTTCCGGCCGTTTCATTCACCGTTTCCATAGTATGTACTGTGGCTCTCCCGCGAGACCCTCCAGATTTTCATTTCGAAACAGGTTCCGATTTCATGTGATGCGTATACTGCGTACACGTGTGTATGTGTGTGTATGTATTATCATATTATACACATTGTATGGTGAAAAAGATAAAAAGAGAAAATCGACCGTTAATCGCGAGCGCGCATATATACTAACACACACAAGTATTTCGTTTCCAAACCGTCATCAGTATAATATATATACCTATATCATTATACCCATATAGGTACGCAAGTGCGTCACGCCCACCGTAGTCAGACGTTGTTGAAATTAAATATATGTATATAGTATATACATTATATATGTGTCAATGCGATGATTTTTTTAACGGACTCCTGAAGTACGATATGGAGTAAATACTAAGTACAATGCCGACGTCGCGACGGTGACGTCTCTATAAATGTAAGAACAAAATTTGAATACTTAACTAAAACGCCCATATAACGTTCATTCCCAACGGTAATGGAACGTTGTAACGACGCATCATTATTGTAGCTTCCTATTCCTATGTATACACAAATATTTGAAACGCGCGTTTCATAATAATCTTATGACATAATAGGTAAAAGGTATAACGACAATGATATTTAACACTGGATGAAACGTTATAATAGTAGTATTATGAAAAGACTATAGACATTTTAAAAACGATATGAAATGAAAATAATAATGAGTTTCATGCAAATGTTAAGATAAACTTAGATGTATCATACACACATCATGTATTTATATACAGAGTGATTCTTTTATCATGAAACATTTCAAAAAGTATTCATGTACATTAATTTATTTGCATAGTTTCAAATTGTTAAAAAAAAAACGTTTTCAATAAAAAATTATATTTTTAAATATTTTTTATCCTTATAATTTTTAAGTTTTTTACTTTTTTGAATGATAACATAGAGTTTTAATTTTATATTCCAAAGTACAATATTTTTTTGAGTATTTTGATACATAAAAATCGAATTTAGGGCGAGTAGTTTATGAGTTACACGTATTTAAAGTTTAAACAAGCGGAGTAGTGGACAAATATTTTGCGAAGTAATTCCATACCACTCCACTCCGCGCTTGTAAGGTGTTGACAAAATTATATTATAAAATGTATACTATTGTTAGTTCATATTTCAGACGTTACACGACCATAAATTGATTTTTAAATCCCGATTCATGCGAACAAGAATCACTCGGCCTAAGTATTCATAATTATGAATGAAAAACGAATTGTCATTTTAAAAAAAGAACTTTACCGCCCGCATACAATTAATTTTTCTGATCACTAAAACCTTGTCAAATTTGGATAGTAAAAAATAAAAACGACACTTCACAGTAAAAGTTTTTTTATTTTTATAAAAAATGAAAATTTGGTTTCTTATTATCTATAACTAAAATTCAATATAGTCATCTAGGTTCTTACCTATGAAAACCCTTTTTTCATATAATTTAATAATAAAGAACGATTATCAATGGAATTACACGATAAAATCATTAATTAATAATAAGTTACTTTGATACGTGAGATAGCTTTAACATATATAATTAAAATGTTAATTTTTCTATAAATCGCCTACATCAACCCATTAAAAAACAAATGTTTGGCGTCCTCTTAATACTTAACTATGCAATACTTTATGGCCTATATGTATTATATTATTACATATATATAACACACACACATATATACTGATAATCTTAGTACATAAAGCATCTATTAATTATTATAATTTATAATTATACTGTAATCACGATTTTGGTTATTTGCATACCTTTATTTATCATAGTATTTTATAACAATTATTATTTTATATTTTATAAATCACGAGTATAACCAACTACTGGCTATAATATTACCGATCTATCTGCACGTTTATAACACATTATTAAAATACGAAACTATATAAATCCAATTGTATTGCAATATCTTAAGTTAGAACTTATTGGTCCCGTTTCAATTGTAGTATATTATTATATTATACATCAAATAAAACGGCTGTGCACTGGGGACTATAAAATAAAAAAAAAACTATAATCGCACGCAATGAGTTTTTAAAAAATAGTGAAGTTATAAGAATACTAGTAATATAACCACGTTTTTTATTTTTGAACAATGAGAGCGCACAATTTGTACTTTTATTCAGAGTTTAGTCCAGGTCGGGCATTCAAGTCTTCCACAATATGCTTATGATCATATTATTGTCACTAATATTTGGATATGATATAACTGATATAAGATAATATTTTTAGCAATTTTTTTTCCAATGAAACATTTATAGGTTCACCATAAATTTAACGAATTACTTATATCAAAGGACATTTATAATTTCATAAGACTCTAAAGAAAATATTATCTAAAATATTAAATATATTTAATTCTTAGTTGTTGGCGATAATTTTTTGTATAAAAATAAATAAATATCCCAACTAAACAATTTAAAAAATCAACATAAATTATACGTATAAAAATGAAAAATCGTCAAAATAATATGAACAATTTGTGGTCGATAAGTAGAACCATAAATATGCATCTAATTATTTACAGTTGGTGTTGATTAAAATCAATTAATTTACCATCAAATAAATCAGTCATATTTTGTTTAATTTACCTATGCGTATCGT
This sequence comes from Rhopalosiphum nymphaeae, assembly GCA_036289425.1. Lineage (NCBI taxonomy): Eukaryota > Metazoa > Arthropoda > Insecta > Hemiptera > Aphididae > Rhopalosiphum > Rhopalosiphum nymphaeae. The sequence continues at coordinate 472,630 of JAZAQC010000034.1, read as the reverse complement.
AAAATGTGGGAAAAGAACTCGGTTCAAATGTATCTATTCGATTTAAAAAGTTAGTCTCAATAAAAAAAAAAAAAAAATAATATAATAGTGATAAAGTAAGTGGAGCGAAACGATGACCCACCGTGCACCGGATGACGGACGCAGTCTCTGCTACATGTATATCATCTTACCTTGTTAAAACTAATTTATGTTTGTTTTTCTTATATTCTCTATATTATACATTATAACTACTTGATATTACGTGTACGCCAAGGAATACGTATTATTATTATTTTATTCTATATCGATTTCGGATAATAATCACGTACGCCGCAGCAGTAAATTCGATTCGGAGTTAATGGTGTGCAGAGTCAATTGCAGGTAGGTATACCTACCTATGTAAACGTTCGTACCGTGTAATATATTTTAATGAGTCTGCGCGTGCAAGAAGGTTATATATATATATATATATATATATACACAGATACTTGTTAGTTGTTATATTTTGTTAATGATGTGCCTAGAATTGAAAAACTGTACGATTGCCACAATAGTAGGTAGGTCCACAACTTCAACGGTCGAAGAAAAAGAATAATTGTAATAATATAATACAATATCTAATATATTTTTATTACCATTTTTTTTTTCATAATACATACTTACTGTACGTAATTTCCTGTATGGATTATACATTTTTTCTCTCTTTGCTCCCTGAATAACACAATCCCTGGAGTTTTTTTCGAAACGTGTGTCTTAAAATAATAATTTATTTACATGTCTGCATATAGATATTCGTAGAATTACAAAGATATTTTGATACTTGAAATTCAAAATTTTGAATTGAACTGTATCATAAAACGATATACCATATGTTTATATACCTACTTATATAACTAACTCTATCAAGACCAAATCTGTGGAATTAGTTTTTATATCAATTTATAGATTAATAAGAGTAATAATTTTATTCATAGATATTTTCATTTTTCTCAATTTTCAATAAAATATATAATAGTGATAAAATGATTGAGTCCGAAAACTAAGTTCATTGCGAAAACAAGAGTTCAAATTAAGAAAAAAGTTAATTAATTAAGAGAAATTAATTTATCATATCTAATGATGATATTACAAGTAATAAACATTGTGGGTTAGTAATAAGAATAATAGCAGGTATTAATATTGTTTAAAAGTTATACTTGAAATATCAATAATAACATTTTTTCATTAATAGATTTTTATTTAAACGTTTAAATAAAAATTATAAAACTTTTTGATTCCCCTCCCACAAAAAAGTGCAAGGTATGGTGTTGCGTGTACCTAGATATTATAAAGAGCCTATTATGTAGTCGCGGATCCAGTGGGGGGACGGTAGGGACGCCGTTTGGTGTATCAACATTTATTTAAATTTAAAGATATTTGATAATAAAAGGGTAATTTTAAGTTGTAAATAATTCAATAAAGACATTCAATTCAGTTTATGAAAATAAGTATTAATTTTAATTAATAAGAAATTATTGCATTAAGTACTATTGCATGTATATATATATATATTATACTCATATTTACCAGTAGATAAATAGTAAATATGTATAGATATTTATAATCCACCCCGACCGCCCCTCTTGTTAATATAGGTTGGATCCGCGCCTGGCCTATTGTTTTTGCGAGGCGTCTATTATTTACGAAGGAACATTTGAATCTATAAAAATATTACATTGACAGGACACCATTGCACCGTTAAAAACTGCAGTCAAGTCGTAAAACAAATAAATAATGGGATCATTGCAAAATTAGTCAGGTAAAAAATAAAAATGACGAGTGGTGTAACATTTTATTACACGTGTGTACCACGCGCGGTACTCGTACGCCGAATAACAATAAACACAATAATACATAATGTGTTATAGTCAATAAACTAATAAAATATATAACACTATTAAGCCAACACAATATATACTTATAATATATATACATACATAGTAGCTACGGTATCAGTACGGTCTTAGTGAATCTCTCTCTCTCTTTCTCCTCTCCCGCCGACACATATTCGAGTACACTAATATACCACAACCCCCAGTGGCGGTGTCGACCACGTACCTATATATACATACATGATATGTACTCACGCCCAAACCCACGACGATATTCTCTTTACCACCACCACCGATCGAACGTCTTACAGTATAGAAAGAAGAGGGAAAAAACACGTAAACGCGTATGTATATATATATATATAACGTACCTAAACGCACAGTAATAATAATAATAATAAGACGTCCGTTTTATTCGATGTCACGGGCGTCTGTAGTGCACAGTCGTTCTTAAGGGTCGGTCGCCACTGCTGCAGCACATGTCTGTTCAGTGCTAAATACACCCTCGTCGATCTCAGTCCGCTCCACTATTACTTAATATTACTTGATAGCCATTCATATAATATACAATAAATTACAATTGTTTTTGCGGACGTGTTCTATCTACACGACATACGTATATATTATAGTCGCGCATAAATCAAATTTGTATTATTATACTCGCGAAACAAGATATATTATATACTCTAGCCGACGATACTCCCGTGGATAGAAGTGTTTTGTGGTTTTTTTTTTCGATATTTTTGGGTGAGTATTCGTTAAAAATTTTTAAAAAAACACACCCTTTCTATAGATGTATTCGAAGTGCTCTGTAGTACTTCACTACTATTCACACATCATGTCACTATAACATAATATCATTTTTGTATTAAAGTTTTGTTTAATTTAATTTAATTTAATATAATTTTTTTTTACATTTTAGACCGCTTTAGTCCGGTTCAGACGAAATGTGTCATACTACGATTTCCGGTACCGACGACGACGATAATATGGATGAGATCTCTTCGACCTCTTTGCCGTCCAACAACAAGAAAACTGGAAAACACATTGAGCCTCGGAAGGTATGGAAAAATGTTATTTTTTATTATTATTTTCGTATAAAACCATCCGACGTGTAGTGTAGTGATGACTTACGGTTTAAAATTAACCACGCCACGCTATACAACACCATAGGCCATATTATTATACCCAACATGAACTTTTTTTATTTACGCTCCGTTCCTATATATAGATCCGAAAGCCGTTGATGGAGAAAAAACGACGAGCAAGAATAAATCAGAGCCTGGACGAACTGAAACGAATCGTAGTGGATGCCGAGAAATTTGTAAGTACTTAAATAAATATATATAAATATATAATACCATATAATAGATACCTTCGTATATCTACATACCGTTTATATATATAAGTGCTATAAATACAATAAATATTATACATACAAACAGTTAGAATTAAATAATTAAATATTATAGTTGTCACGACCGACATCTATTATTATTCTTAAACGTACAATTATTTATATTCTTACACGCGTGGACATAAAAGCGGGAAACGGAAATAGACGGATTATGCAAGAGAGCGCTACCTATAATCCTACCAAACATATTAGTGTATCACACACCTATATACTTATATGTATATGTAGCATAATACAAATTTTATGCGTTGTGATGTAGGTTTATAATGCAAGAATTTAATTTATATACATTACTGCATTTATCTAAATTACTGTCTCGTAAAAAATTATAATAAAAAAGCCCGATTTTATGTATAGGTATTACGCTCGTAAAACATCCCAAATACAACCGCCAGCGAGATTAAGTATTTATCAAAATGTTGTTTATTTTCTTAGTAAGCACATCGAAACGTCTTTGATCTCACACCCTTGTAAGGAATAATCTATAAAACTAAGTATTTATGTAGATTTTTTTTTTGGAGGGTTAGATATAAAACAATGTCTAGAATTGACCAGTCTCCTTAATGTTATGGGGGTGTTAATTTTGTACGTGTTGTGCACATATGAAAATGCATTTTTTAATTACAGTTTTTATTTTATAATTAAATGGTTTATGAATATAGATACATTAATTTGTATATATTGTTTGAATGAAACAGTTTTGATATAATAGGTCAAATGTTCAAACTGAACTAATTCGACTAATAATATTTTAAGCAAATAAAAAAATGTTAATGTGACTTTTTTGTAAATATTATAATATTTATACCATCATTTATCGTATAGGTAGGTATTATTATTAAATGTTTAAATGATTAAATAAAACGAACTCAAGTATATCATAACACGGCTTTATTCCAGAAAATAAATGTCCAAAAACATTTTTTCTATCGACAAATTAGACATTATTTATAGTTTGTTAAATCGAGATTTAACTACACTTTTTTGTGTATACTATCCCTGTTTGTAGTAGTATGTTATGATAATAGTATGATTTGATTTAAGATTAACCGATAAACAATATTTTAATTTAAATAAAATTCACATAGGTATAGATAATTTGGTAATACATATTAAATATACAAGATAAACTTCGACATATTAAAAAAAAAAAACAGTTTAAAAATAAAAATAAAATGTGTGAAATTTGCACCAATAATATTGTGGCGGGAAGGGAAAATATAATAAAATATAATATAATAGTTAACATAACCATCGCTTTTGATGGCTAATCACTTTTAAAAATGACGTATATTTAACTATTGTCGTTATTGATTGGTTACAGGCCGGTCAAGACCTCTCTCGAGTGAACAAACTAGAAAAAGCTGATATCTTGGAGATGACTGTCAGATACCTGAAGCGGAAGTCAACAGCTTCGGCGCCGTCGCCTCCATCACCTGCAGGACCGGAAATATACGCGGCCGGATACAGGCGGTGCATAGGACAGGTCCAAGAACTGTTGGCCGAACAGTGGACGGACGAACTGCGGCAAAGGTCCGGTCAAAGGATGATTTTGCACCTGGAATCGTGCGCGAAGAGGCTAGACCCACCAGCGAACCGTCTGTCATTGTCGTCTTCTTCCCCGGACGAACAACCGAGTACCAATGTCGCAGTCATAAAAAACAATAACATTTGTTCGTCTTCGTCCTACTGCTCGTCCGACGAAGACGACAGTACTGCGACGATGGAAGACCGTAGCGCGACGGAGTTTCGCCAAGACGCCATACCTGCAAAGTTCATGTGGAGGCCTTGGTAGTTAACTCTTGTTCTCGCGCCCCTGTTCGACATACGTATACATCGTTATGTAATAATATTATTGATAATAATTGTATGTCGTTTGTACCTGTTCTCCAAGACTTTAGTTCGTAAGACATGTAAATATATATATTGTGTATTGTATACTATTATGTATCATGACGAAAATTATGATTATTTTTTTATTTATCAAATAACAAGAAAATCGATCGAATCGTTATTATTTTAATAGTTGTTTTATTATTCGTTATTACAACCATTTCAAACGAGTATTATGTATTAAATACTTAACCTATACAACATCACATTGGTCTAAACTTAAAACCAAACGTTACAATAAAAATTCACTGTGCAAAACACTATTCATCAAAATTGTAGCTCTCCGATTGCGAAAATTGACATAATTATTGTATTTATTGCTCGAATAACTTAGTGCGCCCTTCGAGTTACACAAGGATAGTATGAGTAGATGATCAAAATAAGCTATATTTTAATTGTTATAAAACTGTTTAAAAAAAAAAAAAAATTCCAAAACAAATAAATGAACGTTTGTAAATCATTATAACAGAAAATTGTTTAAGTTCAGGAATTTTAGCAAATATAATTTAAAGGAAAGAAAAAAAATAGGCATATTATTTAATAGTTTCTTTTTAAAGTTGATCATCTAATAAAAGTTAAATCATATAGGTACTAATATATTGTTATTATTATGTCATAGAGAGAGCTACAGTAGCTAGTGACAAGTTCTAAATAATATGTTCAACTATATACCGAAGTATATTATGTATTAAAAATGAAAAAAAATATTTACAAATGGAATAGTTCAAATTTTTTTTAAATAATACAAAAAAATAGACCCAGAAAGCCTATATATATATATATATATTTTTAATATCCACCAATAAATATAACATAAATAATTAGTGAAATGTATGTGCGTATTGAACATTTTAGTTACTGCGCTTCTTTTTAATCATAGGTTTATAATAGTTAATAAATTATATATGTTAATAACAATTATTAGCCCAATACTATTTATAGTAATAATATTCAAACATAAGCTTATATATTAAATAATTCATGATAAAATTACAGAAAAATAATAGTTGTTCACTATCCATTATATTATATTATGTATATAATGAGATATTTTAGTTGGTCTAATTAAACAATTTATAGATTTAGAGTAATTAAATTAACACTAAACATAATGAGATAGATGTATCATAAGAACATTAGAATCATATAATAGGCTTATGAATTAAGATGAAAAATTTATCTAAATAAGAGTATATAAAAACACAAGTGACAAAAATGTATAATTATCACTTGTATGTAACCAAATTTTACCTATTTGTACATCTCAAACAAATGTAATATTTTAATTTAACTAAACTTAACACTTTGAATTAAACTATACTAAAATAAATAAATAATAGTATAATCTTTACGGTTTATAAAAAAATGATTTTATACAATAAAGTTATTTAATTAAAATGGGTTTTTACTTCAAAATGTGTATTATATATGTTTATGATATATATTCTTAATTTATTAGTCTTTTTTAATTTTTTATTGTATACACAGAAAATTCAGGAATATTTGTACAAGCTATTTAACAATTTAATACAATTAACAACACTAGTACAGCACAATAGTTTAAACTTGTATGAATAAGAAGTGAAAGTATGCAACTATTGTAGTTAAATACTGTTAAATACTATTTCTATAACGAAGTATAAACTTAACTTCATTTTATATAATATTTTTTTTTAAATTTTTTCCATATAAATTAACCTGAGAAAATAAATAAAAATGATATACTTAAATATGGAAAGTAACAGAATTTAAGACATAAAGTATAATTTGATAAAACTATTTTTTATGAATAAAATTAATATAATAAAAGGATAAAAAATATATTTTTATAAATAATGATTACATGTTACTATTTTTATTGCACGATAAGAGATATATGATGTTATCATTTCTAATTTTAGTTCTTAAGAGAAAAAATAAGTACTGTAATTTTATTATTAAAAATGTAAATACTGTTTTTGTTATAAATAATACTATTATAGAATTTCCATATATCATAATACTGAATACATTAATATTAAACAATAATCAATAATTAACTTAATAACAAATTAATGATTCACATATCATTTAATATTTAATAATAATAATAAAAATACAATAATTTTATTAAAAAAATGGAATAATTAAAAATGGTTTAAAACTTTTAAATACTTCTACAAATTCAAGAAAAATAACATTATTTATATAGTCATTTATACAAATGTAGACTAATAATTAAACAATCACTATTTTTACAGTAAACTTGATAATTTATTTTAGTAAAACATAATAGGATTTAAATAGGCTAAATAATATGTTTTGTCAAAGAATCTAATAAAAATAACTCATTGTAACAATATTTTTGAATATTTAAAACGAAAATAATAATAATAAATTAATTATAATATAACAAAAATGTTTAGTATAATAATAATAATAATAATAATAAAAATAATAAACTCCAATATTTGGTTACCTGGCATAATATGTTGGCTTTAAAATTGTACCCAATTAGGATTAGAATTTCCGCCTGATTGAGAAGTATTATTTGCAGAAGTAAATTCACCCCAATTATTTGGATTAGTAGATTGATGTGATGGAGATGATGTTTGTGAGGGTGGTGCCGGAATGGTTTTTATACTAGATGAGCCTGGAGGTGGTGGTAACAGTCCTCCACTGCCCGAAATTGTTGGTCGAGGTTTAGTTTGCTTATTAGTTACCGCTTCACTGCCATCTTTTTTCTAAACACATAAATAAGTTAAATAGAATTACATATTATTAATTGTCGTATCAACAAAAATTTAAAATTACAGTAATTTTCATATTAATTTTAATTGTTTCGCCTTCTTTGAATTTCAGATCCAATTCTTGTTTAGGTTCATTCTTTTCCTTAGCAATTTCTTCACAAACTTTAATTCTTTTAAAATGATCTTGTAAGGCAACATTTAAATCAAAACTATCTGAACGATCACCAAATCCAAGACCAATAAAGGCGGCACGACCTGATTTGGGTATTAGAAAGTCATTAATATATTATATATAAGATTTAAATGAGGTCATAAACTACATACCATTTTCATCTTGGATGCGTACGACAAAGTATCTAGAAGAATCAGAAACAGATTCAAGAGCCACGCCTGGGTATTGTTCAATGGGACATTTAGCAAATAGTTCACCATTATTACGGTCTTCAAGTTTAAGAGTGCATGCATCACCCACACTGACAATCCTCAAGCGACCAGTCCAGGTTGGTTCAGCAAGATTCCAATCGGCCGCCCTAGAAAATAAATTAAACATAACATACAAACAATTGCATAGTACAATACACATAGATAAACTGATAGTTTTGTATACTGTTTTTAATTCAATTTGCAATCATTCAGTGTTACTGTTGACAATGCTAAATATCAAACAAATCCGAATTAAATTATATTCACCTATATCCTCTGTTGGTGGTTCTCGGCGGTATTTTGAAAACAAACACTTCGTTTTTTACCAACAATATACTTTCGTATGTGTCCATGATTTCTTTTACAACAAATTGATGAAAACCTAATATAAAACAGGATTCAATTCATTCGATTCAACAAATAAATGTATTGTTCTTCTTGTAATCGTGTTAAAAAAATATACCTATCAAATTTGACTTTATCACTTTACAGTGTACGTTGTTTTTTCTTTAGTCCATGAATCGCGGAACGCTTGTAGCACGGCGTAGATATTTTGTAGCTGAGTAAAATTATTGATTAATTTTACTCCATGACGATTCGTATGCAATTTTAACTATAATATAAATATAACAACTAGATTAGTTAGATTATTATTAAAAATATTAATTATATATAAAAAAAAAAAATAACATTCGATGAGTTTAATCGGAATAAAAATCCTGGGGAAAAAAAATCCCAGACCCTAGGTAAAAAAATCCCTACACTTAAATTTTTTAAATGCTAATTACAAAATTATTTATAATTAATTAAATAATAATAATTTATTTTTTATAAAACAAAATAGTTTTTTCATTTAGAAATATACAATGTTACAATACATATTCTAAAAATGAAAATTTATCATATACAAAATACAAATGTTTTGTATAATTGAAACGTTAAATTATTAAAATAATAATAATTATAATAGTTAATAAATATATTTTCTAGACTTAAATATTACTCAAAATCACAGGAAAATTATTGAATAGAAAATGCATTTATTAACTATTTTAATTATTGAATTTATAATTATCGTAATCATTGTTGTTTTTATAATTTGACGTTTCGATCGTACAAAACATTTGTATTTTGTATATGATAAATTTTAATTTTTAGAATATGTATTGTGACATTGTGTATATATAAATGATAAACCTATATTGTTTTATAAAAAATAAATTATTATTATTTAATTAATTATAAATAATTTCGTAATTATCGTTTAAAAAATTGAAATGTAGGGATTTTTTTCCTAGGGTCGGAGATTTTTTCCCGAGATTCTTCGTCGAGAATTTTTTTCCCGAAATTTTTATTCCGGGATTCGAGTTCGACATAGTAAGGTCAGTAAGGGTACTTAATCTAAATATTATATGCTAACGCTAAGCAAGGATCACCCAACCTTTTTCAATAAATCATACTCAACATTTTAATATTTTGATGATCGAACTTTGTATTAAATAAATGAATACATAGGTATATATATACATAAATACAAATTAATAAATTAAATACAAATAGAGTTTTAAATTATTCATGGTAGCTTATACTTATTGGCTAATATATTTATATACCTATTGAAACCTTGAAATTAAATTACATCTGTATCATATTTTTTAATATTATCTTCTAAAAATTGGATTTTATATTTTGTTTCTTTTCGGTGTGGTTTTATTAAATTGGAACTTCTTAGAATAATTTTAGTAATAGTTTAAATACTAAATAGTATATTTAAAAGGTAGAATATATTTAGATGCGGTGAATAAAATTGTGAGTTAAATTTTAATAGGAAAAATTCACACCTAGAATAAAAGAAATGAAATAAATAGGCAACTTCCGTGTAATGGTTTCTCACGAGTCAAATTAGTTAAGTGCAAAGTGCGAATGACGTTGTAAAAGTAAGCGCGTATAATATTTTATGATTTATGAAAAATTGAGAACCCTTTTATTAAGTCATAATATTTTACAGTCTTGGGAGTCAATTCAAGCATACATTTTTCGGGAACCAATTCAATGGTCTCACATGCATATTTCCAAAATTCCAAGATATACTTTTTATTTACACATAATTTTATTATTTTTATTGTTATACATTTTTTAAACGTATTTTTCTTTGTTTCTTTACGGGTATACGGTAAACCGACTCGTATTGAAATGATGAAGCCAGAGTTCGATACAGATCAGTACTTTTCGTTGGTATATATACTAATATACGGAACTTTTTTTACACGAACATTCGATATTGAACCGATACGCATCGATACATTTCAGTCTCCAATTTCTACCTTGAAAATCTTGTATTCAGTGACCGCGATGTACTAAAGCACTGCCTGAATAAAAATGCATTGAAGATAATTACGATCAATTAAGAAATCAACTAAGTTTTATGTAAACATTTTGTTATAATGTAAAATAAAATATGTAACTATATAGTGCTATACCAATACAAAAAAAATGTACATTTAATTTTTACATTAATCTTATAGACGATGACTTTTCGATAATACTTAGAGTAAAGGAGTATTTCGTATCACTTATTTTGTTGAATTAATCCATTACGATGTCCGTACTACGTATATTCATTATGACATTATGGTCAAATTATTTAGGATATTTTCACCAATCATATTTCATAAATATGATTTAACGATGAATAGTTGAAAAGGACTTTTCACTGGAAGCAGTTGTAACCGGCAAAGTATAGACAATATAATCAAAAGTATATGTAAATATCTAATTGAGAATATATCTTTATATAACATAAACTTTTTTTTATTTGTTGATGCCATACCAATATGCCATATTGTCATGAATGTGAATTTATTCATTGCTGTTATTTCATTTACTTCAGTATTCTAGCTGATTCCTGATAAATATGTTTTTAAAAGATCTTTAAATTTGATTTTGTTAGATTCGCGTGGATTTATTTTACAAGTGAAATTATTTAATTATTTCTTAATTTCTCATCAAGTTGCCTAGGCAAATTATTTAAAAATGGTATATATGTATATCGAAATCCTATACTTCATTTCCGCAGATGTTATTACAATAGCAGAGCGATTTTCTTTTAGTTATTGTAACTAAGTATAGATATTGAAATAATAATATATCTAAAGATTTGCATTTCTTTTCAAGATAAAATTGTTTTAAATTCCTCTTTTACTTCTGTTCGTAGTTTAATTACTGTATTTAAAACTTCATTAGAAATTGTTATTACTAATGCTAGCTGGTATATATTATCTACATTTCGTCTTTTTATTGACAACTTTATAATTATGGTAGAAATTACATATGCATAAATTAAAAAATTCCCTTGTTTTTATGAAATACGAACATTTTTATGTAATTTGGATAATTACACTAACATATGGCCATATTGTAAAATAATTTTTTTTTCACTATTTTATTATATACATGTATAGTAAATAAATACGATAAGTGGTAGATGAGGGGAGGGGCGTTGCTAAACTTAAAACACACCCTCTCCTTTACTACACCGACCATACTATGCGTTTTATATCATTTCCGAATGATGGGTATTCATGTAAAATTATCACGAGTCTTTAGAAATTTAAGATAATAATATCCGGTCAACTAAATTGAAAAAGTAGGGTGAGATCTTTTTCGCCTATAAATATTAAATAATAATATAAAATAAATATTATACACAGTGCACGTTCATGGACGACTAGATTTTCTATTTGATTAAAAGCGCTACGCACTATTTTTCGTCCTAAATGGTTAAATGGCGTCCACGAAAAACAGTTTAGCAAACATACCATAATAGACGAACGATTATTGAATTTAAAAACGAGCGGTAAATGATCGAATAGTATTCCATGGAACAAAAATGATACCATAAAAATCCACACAGATCGTGATAAAAACGAGTATTGATATCAAACCATTACAAGTAAGTTTTTGTAGGAAACGAGAACTGTATTATTATTATTCACAGTAGTTTCGTGGTTTTGATGTTTAAAATTTAAAAAAATTATCAATTGTTTCTGCAGTATTTTCATTTCAACCATGACGCCTAATCCTCCCGAAGTAAGAAATAATAGGTTTAAGTTTAATAATAATTGTATTAAGGTAGTAGGTACATAGCTACTTTTATCTGATTGTTATAATAATATTTAAATTGGGCTTTGTTTTAATTATTAAGTTACGTATTTTTTTCTACAATATTTTATGATGTTTATTTATTAATTTGTTGTAAATTATGTTGTGCCGGTAGACAATAATTTCATAGTGTGTATGTCTGTGTTTTTGCTACTAAGCTGTCAATTGTCAAAATCATAATTTATCCTTATGTATTGTTTGTTTGAATCAAATAAATATTTTTTGGGTAAGGGTTTCCTTAAACTTATTTAGCTGACCAAATTTGATTGAAGTTTAATTGTTGAAGCAGTAAATATGGTTGATATACCTAGTATTATAAAAATATAAATATTTATTGAGGTATTTAAAATTTATCTAATAATAAGTTTGTACAGACATAATGACTTTTATGGTGATATTGTGGACAAAATAATAAAATGAAATGAAATAATGTTAATTATAACTTTGATTGTTTTAATAATTTGTTATAACTACTGGTTTTTAATTGTTTTGAAAATTTGTGTTTAGTTCATGGAGGTGGATCAAAATAGTAGTTCTAGAGGAGATGGTTTTAAATCATATTATACAACTAAAATTGAAGAATTGTTATTGATTGTAGCAGAAAAAAGTATGAACCTCAGGCGTTTACAAGCTCAGAGAAATGAACTTAATGCTAAAGGTACCAAATTAATAATGATTAATTATAATTAAGTAATTAACATTGATATAAATATTTTAAATGTCAAAAAACTATTACATGCGTTTTAATAAATTTGAGTGTAGTTGAATAATATTTTTATTATATTATATAAACCATTTAGTGATTGTTTTAATTGTTCATTGATAGTGAGATTGTTGAGAGAAGAACTGCAATTACTTCAAGAACAAGGTTCTTATGTTGGTGAAGTAGTGAAGCCTATGGACAAAAAAAAAGTGCTTGTTAAAGTGCACCCAGAAGGAAAATTTGTTGTAGACATTGACAAAAACATTGATATTAATGATGTTACTCCAAATTGTCGAGTAGCATTGCGTAATGAAAGTTATACATTGCATAAAATTCTTCCTAATAAGGTCTGTAATTATTTTTAATACTTAATTTTGTTGTATAGATACATTATTTATTTTTATGTGAATATATTAGGTGGATCCTTTGGTTTCTCTTATGATGGTTGAAAAAGTACCAGATTCTACTTATGAAATGGTTGGTGGATTAGACACTCAAATCAAAGAAATTAAAGAGGTTATTGAATTACCAGTGAAGCATCCCGAATTATTCGACGCTCTTGGTATTGCCCAACCAAAAGGTGTACTATTGTATGGACCTCCTGGAACTGGTAAGTTAACACAATTTACAAATACATATTATATACGAATATGAAATACCCATTTATTATACTCTTTCATTTTAAACAGGTAAAACTTTATTGGCTAGAGCGGTCGCTCATCACACCGAGTGTACATTTATCAGAGTATCTGGTTCTGAACTTGTACAAAAGTTTATTGGTGAGGGTTCAAGAATGGTCCGAGAACTCTTTGTTATGGCAAGGTATGATTTTGATTTTCTTATATTAGATAATAATAATATTTATTATACTAATCACGTTTAATGTCATTATAGAGAGCATGCACCTAGTATAATTTTCATGGATGAAATTGATTCTATCGGTTCATCACGTATTGAATCTGGTAGTGGTGGTGATTCTGAAGTACAAAGAACTATGTTGGAGCTGCTCAATCAGCTTGATGGTTTTGAAGCAACTAAGAACATTAAGGTGAGATTAGTTAAACAACAAAAATGTTTTATAGGTATACATGTAATTAACAAACATTTTATTTCCAGGTCATAATGGCAACCAATCGTATTGATATTTTAGATACGGCTTTGCTACGGCCTGGACGTATTGATCGTAAAATTGAGTTCCCTCCACCAAATGAAGAAGCTCGTTGGGATATTTTGCGTATTCATTCTAGAAAAATGAACTTGACAAGGGGTATTAATCTAAAAAAAATCGCTGAACTCATGCCTGGAGCGTCTGGAGCCGAAGTTAAGGTAATGGGATTCTTAATGTTTGAATGATATTAGATTAATTTAATAATAATAATATTTATTTTATTTTTTTTTACACCAATACCTAGTTATTTTATAACATTTAAAGTTTGTAAACATACTAACAACATTAATTAATAATGTTGACAATTCAATGCTTTTCAATTCTTTTGTCACTGCATTCAAAATTTTCCCTAAAATTTTTATTGCCACCCACATGGTTTTACAGGACATATAAATATTTCTAAATAGATTACTGGTTATTATTGATTTCTGTTGTTTCTGGTACAGTTGGTGAATGTTGAGAATACTTTGTCATAGTATTGTGATAATAGCGTTCTGTTTCAACAATAATTGTAGTTCAAACTTGATAATAGGAATAATAGTATGATAGTTTCTGTGTGAATTTCATAAATTATAAGTTTTAATACCTTATGGTTTATAGGGTTTAAAAAACATTCACTTTTCATGACTGTCAGTTTTTTCAAACCTAATAAATTTGTTTTCTGAATTCTGTTCTATGTATTGTATTTAAGTATATTATAGTTTGTTTATGGCTTGTACATTAATTATTAATAAACGTTAAACTCAATCTAAATAGTTTTTTAAAAGATATTTTAACTATTAAATTGATAGTGATTTTTAATAAATTAAAGCAGAGAGTAAAAATGGAAGTATTTACAATTTAAAAAAGTATCATTATTTATTAATATTAAAGCTTATATTTCCATTATATCATCATAAACATCAAGACTTAACCTTGAGAAAGTTGTCTACATTATGCAATTTATTAATATATACTAAAATTGGGAAAAAAAGTTTTATTTAATTGTATTATCAAACTATTATATTGCAGGGTGTATGCACAGAGGCTGGAATGTACGCATTACGTGAAAGACGTGTGCACGTAACACAAGATGATTTTGAAATGGCTGTTGCTAAAGTAATGCAAAAGGACTCTGAAAAAAATATGTCTATCAAGAAGCTCTGGAAATAAATTTCAAATTATATTATATTCCCATATTGTATCTTTTTCCTTTTTTTTATGCGACAATTTGAATGTAGTTATTTACTGTTTGAAAAATAACTAAAAATTATTCATTAATTTAATATTATACTCTGCCTTCGATTAATAAAATAAACATTTAATGTCGTATTTTATATATTTTTTTTTTTACAAGTTTTAATTTATAGAATAAAAAATTTGATTATGACATAAATCACTTGTTGAATCTCTGCGGTGAATGTTAATAAAGTATTTATATAATTTAATGATTTTCAACTAATGGTTCACAAGTTTAAATATATACATTCATACACGCTGGTACAAAGTATAATTAAGTTAGGTAGATTCCGTTCTCGTTTTAACCATACTTTAATATTAACTCTTTTATCTATATATAATACATGTACATATAAATGCATTAAACTGCTGACCTTCAAAAATGCAGGCACTTATGTTTGAATTCTGTGATATATTTAATCACGAGTGTATTATCAATTAATCAATGAGCTTTAGACATTTGTAGAATTTTAAAATGAGTATATTGTTGCAAAGTCTATCAGTTAGAACGCAAATGTGTTCTTTATTTCAAATGCTAATTAACATTTGTGTTTAGACAATGCGCTTTGTACGTTATTTGGCAATTCATTCTCCAAAAAAGCATGCCAAAACGTATGTGTGGTGAAGATAATTGGAACAAATCTTTAAATTTGTGTATTGTCTACAAATGTTTTTTTTTCTTTGAATAATGCTATCATTGCTCACACGTGCTTGTTTCACAATCAACATAGTTTTATGATGAATCACTTAATATTTTTAGGTAGTGTAGCCAAAATGCTGCATTCAATAAATCAATATCTTTCACTGAAGATTTAAATAAAATAATACTGTATTAGTTGATTGACATTGTACAATTATAATGAACAATAGAAGCTGTGTAATGAATAATTAATATGTAACAAAAAATAACTTGAAAAGTTATAACACATTTGTACATCCATTTGTAAAATATAATCTGATGTTAATGAAAAAAAATGTTCATTAAATGAATCGACCCAGTATATAATATACATTATATAAAAAAAAGTATATATTTACATGTATTTAAAATTTATTAGAAATACAATAATATTACGAGTATTTTTCTTTCACAAGATTAATGTTAATATAATGACCGATGGACAAGGATTAAGAGCAGTAAAAATTAAAAATTATTAATTAATATTAATAATAATAATATTAGCAACAACTGTGTGTAGGTCTTCTGGTTTTCAGTCTCAATCCGATGACTAAGCAATAAGTTTTCCACCGGTTAATATAATGAGAGAAACAAATTAAGACACAAACACCAAATACAACAAACACTGCACATTTGTTAAGGGCAGACAAGAAAAATGTCAGTGAAACTTGACTTTCACTTTTTGAACATTAACATAAATGGAATGTCGTTATATACTTATTTTAATATTAAACAAAATTATAAACCAACGGTTGACTTAATCAGATATTTTTAGTTAAAAATTTAATGAAAATGGTTAAAACCTCTAATCTTAATTTTGAATTTACTACGAATTTGTATACAATTGTATAACAATAACTAAGTTTAACGGTAATGTATAATTTAAACCAGTTGGACAAAGGCATATCAAACTGAAGTTATAAAACAAATTCAAACGTGTTGTTTAAACTTTAAATAGTAATATAAATAGTAAATTTTATTTACAAAAAAATTCAGCTTTTGTATAACTTAAAAAGAAAAAAAATTATACATATTTATTTTTTATATAGCGGTTTGGGTATGTAACTTTTATATAAAAAAATGTATACACTAAAAAAAAAATGTGTTTTTAAGCTAATAATAAAATTTCAAAATAAAGCTAAAATAATAAAAATGTGGGGAATTCAACATAACAATTATTTTTTCTGCATTACAAAATTCAGACAAAATATAAGTTATAAAATGTTTCGTTTAGAGGAAAGATACAATTATAGTAATTAATAATTATGTATTTGTGTTTTTTTTATTATTTTAAATAAGTATTTATTATTGAAAATTAATATTAGTCAAATGGTTCATTAAAATAGTTTTGATCATTGAACTTGATGATAAAACTTATTAAGAAATTAATTACAACTGTGGACAGAGAACTAATGGTTTAACTAAAAGAACACATTTGACAATATTAATTTTGATGGCGAGTAAAAAAAATTTCTTTAGTCTGCTATATATATAATATATTATGCTTAAGTTTGTTTTCACGAATTACAAATAAAGTTTTTTTTATTATTTAAATATTTATAATAATAATAATGTAGTTTGGAGTCGGTTAACGGTTGGCATTCTTCAATTGATTTGACAGCCAGTCAAGACCTTCATATAAACCATCACCACTAGTTGCGCACGTTGCTTGAATATACCAGTTACGATTGCGTAGCGTGTGTAAGCTTAGTTTATCAGTAATTTCAGATGCATTCATGGCATTAGGCAAATCCTAAAATTAAAAAATTATATTAAAATATATTATTATTATGATTATTTATATATATATATGTATATACTTGTTTATTAGCGAATATCAATAATACGGCGTCCCTAAGCTCGTCTTCGCCAAGCATTCTCATTAACTCTTCTTTAGCTTCAAATATACGTTCTTTATCATTACTGTCTACTACGAAAATCAAACCCTACATCACATCCAATAATTAAATTATTTATGTACATACCTAGTTTTAACTTTTTATAAATATGCAAATATATTTATTTTACTAAATATAATATACTTAAATATACATAAAAACATAAAAATTAAAATACATGCCTGTGTGTTTTGGAAATAATGCCTCCAAAGTGGTCGGATTTTATCCTGTCCACCAACATCCCAAACTGTGAAACTGATGTTTTTGTACTCGACAGTTTCAACATTGAAACCTAAAACAAAATAGCAATTATTGTAAAATAAGATTTCATTAATGAAACAAATGAAGTTAGTTATAAGAAAAATATCTTACCAATAGTCGGTATAGTGGTAACAATTTCACCTAATTTCAGTTTGTATAAAATTGTTGTTTTACCAGCTGCATCTAATCCTACCATAAGTATTCTCATCTCCTTTTTGCCAAATAAATTTTTGAAAAGATTTGCAAAAACATTTCCCATCCTGAAAAATAATTACTATTAAAATTAACATACAAAGTTTATTGACATATTAAAATAATTTCTATACTACTTATTAGTTTAATATTATATAAAAAGATCAGCGGTATATTTTTGAATTTTTAGAGGATTGCTCTTAATTTAATAATATATGTAAAAATTATATAGAAGATTAAAGGGAAATTAATTTCACAGAACATTCCTATTAAAATACAATTGAATTTACTAATGTAATTTTTATTATAAGCTAAACACTATTTCAACAAATTAATTAACAACTAAAATTAATATTTTAATAATTATTTCCTGAACAAAAAGTTAAATACAAATAATTATACTAAATTATAAATGTAACTGTTGTAAATTTATTATACTAATGATTTAATAAAATATTAATGCTACCTAGTTTATGCTTTCCATAAAAATACAAGATTTAAAATTATCTTATCAATTGATAACAATTATCTGTGAGTAATAACCATTTATAAAGAATCAAGAATTTTATTATAGTAGGCATATAATGTAATTCTTATTTTAAATGAATACATTTTTAATATTTATTATTATTGTTTAACATAATTAACATTTTTATATGTTGGTTAGCTATTATAAATAATTGCAACTGTTTTAATATGAATAAAAATGATGCTTATTATCAAATATAAATTTTATAATTTAAGTTAAAATATAAAATGATTTTACTTGTTAAAACATTATAAATGTTTT
This sequence comes from Rhopalosiphum nymphaeae, assembly GCA_036289425.1. Lineage (NCBI taxonomy): Eukaryota > Metazoa > Arthropoda > Insecta > Hemiptera > Aphididae > Rhopalosiphum > Rhopalosiphum nymphaeae. The sequence goes on along the minus strand of JAZAQC010000034.1, from coordinate 453,248 downwards.
AAGATGACAACACATTAGATAAATCAGATTTGAATTATAAGTATAAAATGTTAATAATTATATAAAAGTAAAACTAAATACCATATGGTAGAAAATTTGATCAATAAATAAGTTGGAGTAGTTTGCACAGCTTAAATTAAAACAAAATACATTATTAATATGATGAAACAATTTATGAATGTACCTATGAAGTTTAAAAATTTAATACTAAGAATCATAAAAGGTACCTGTTGCACACATTTTTTTCTTAAAATTATTAAATTGAATATGTAGTTTTTTAATATTAACAGTGTATTGTCAGAGAATACATTGTAGCTACTAACTATATTCAATTAAAATAGTTCAAAAGAAAGATCCCAAATTTTTTTTTTAACAAGAAATATGAAAAATAAGTACTTTCGCTGAATAAGATAATGGATGAATATCTAGTATCTATCATACCTAAAGTTGTTTAATTATTCTATTAGTTCTTTTCTATCTAGAATCGTTTAAATATCATCATATTCTTGTATAAAAGTACATTCAATTTGTTACCGATTTAGAATAAATACATTATCAAAATAACCAAATACAGGACACGACCTTTTATTGGATATCTATAATATATATTTTCTGTGTACAATCAATATTCTTGACCTAAGTATAGATACATAGAGTATGAGAACAACTGATCTTCAGAAGGATTCCTAAGCCGTTTAATGAATTAAATGGGTATTCTATATTTTTTTAACAAATTGAAGATCATAATAATAAAATCTCTATTATTGAAAGTAATCATAAAAATGTGATAATATAATTAGGAGACTGTATTATGAAGACGTTGGACAGAAATTTTACTTCGTTGAACAAATACAATCTTACAACACATTCTAATCGTTATTGAGGTAATTTTTGGGTCAACTAGATACACATTATAGGAAGCTTTTTGAAATTCCTCTATTTTACAAGACTACAAGGACTGTGATTAAGGTTTTGAGTCTCTACACAAATATGCCAAAAGTATAACTTTCCCACTGATGATAGACAGGAACGTCTCTGATGAATTCCTGAAAACAAGTGTCGATGAGACCCCCGAAGAAAAAGTGTCGTGTTAGGCGACACGTCATATCCGTCAAAACTCATAATACACCACAGAACGACTTGCAGTTCGGGCGACAGGGCGGACGCGGAACAGTACACGTAGGCAGCAGTCGGCCGTGGTTCAACACGCACACAGCAGCCGGCTGGGGCAAAAAAACCGACCGCGGGCTCACAAAATACGCTTAAGTCGCATCTCGTTTTCAATATACGGGTAATGGTTGTTGTCGGTGTCGATGTAGTACTTACTCGATGTCGGATGTTGGTCAAAGCGGCTGAACTGTAATGTACGACGACGGAAAGCAGGCTGAGATGAGCGAGTGTGCGGAACGGGGCGCGTCAATGTAAAAAAAAGTTTGATAAAAACGCAAGACGACACAGACTAAGACGACCGGACAGAATCAAAAAACAATAAATATTATCACAACGCGAGTAACGTGTATAATTATCTATATAAACGTCAATGGTATCTACATACACACTTTCATATATATCTATGTATTAAATATAATATATTATATGAATTATATTTATATATATATATTTAACCGATTATCGGATAAGATGGCGGCGGCGTACGGGTTCCTCTCTTGACGACTCGGTATTTCTCTCTATTATTTTACTTTTTTTTTTTGTATTTCATTTATTTACTTTTTCTCTCTCTCGCCGCTCCTGCGGTTTCTACATGCGTGCCACGTATGGAGCACGATTGTTTCTGTCCCGCGCCCGTCATTGGTCCGCCAGTGTCACGTGACCAGCGGCCGTTTCTGCCATGAAATCGGCCGGTCGTCGTCGTCGTTTTCGCGCCCCGGCCCCGGCGTGGCCACGGTAACCCACGACGAGTGGCCGACGGGCCCACCCGCGAATGCGACGACTACTGCGGTCAGTGGGCCCGCGCGTGGATTGGTAACACTCATACATTACCGGTCTGATGTGTCGTTACGCGGTTACCAACACCTCGGTACCTAGACACCCGGAGCAGCCAGCTGGAGTTGCGTTTATAATCACGGACCGTACGGCGAACAGACTCACTGACACTGTGAAGACGTAATAATTCAGTGGTAGTGGTAGTGTTTCGTCAGTTTGTCTGGTGACCGGTAAGTAGTTGTTATTACGATGAGTGATAAGCTGTATATTATGTAGGCGACCGATAACCGGCTGCGGCGTACGCAATTGTCGCAATATTATCATGCCCACGTAACCGCTGGCTGCGGTGACGTGACGTTTATGAACTTAAAAAAAATGATTTTCAAACGGAGACGAAATTATAAATATTTTATTAGTCATTATCAATAAAAATATTTTTATGACATACCTATAATTATTGTAATTACTCGGAATTACGATTGTTTTATTAACTATTCATTAGATTATTTCATAAAATTATATTATTTTTGTGTTTTGACTTTGAATCGTTAATAATGTGGATGATACATAACACATAGTATGTCATACCTACTCTACTTTTCTCATAATCAGCATAACAAATTTTTCCAGCGGAAAAGTAATTTAAAATCATAATCAAAACTCAACATCGTCAACAACTGCAGTTTTATATTATAATCATTAAAAAATTAAAAATTAAAATAAAATATATTATTATTAAAATGTTTTCATTGAGATTTATAGACAAGCGTAAACAAGAATTATTATTGATTATATTTACATTATAATAAAGTTGTAGATGGAGTAAATTATCTACAACCATATTCATGTAGAAGGCTATTTTTTACGGTTGGAGGAGGGCAAAAGGTTTATATTATGGTTTTTTTATTTATTATTTTAAAATAAATATTTATAAATTTATAAAGTGTTTGAACAAATTATCATAAGTAATGAATTACGGTTATGTAAGTTATGTTATAAAATTTGTAACTTATAAGTATATATTAAGATATATTAATATTAAAAAAAAACTTTTACTAACTATTCGAAACATAAATATAAAATCATTATTTAAAATTAGTTTTTAATGATTAAATATACCTAATATAAACATAACGTAATTTTATTTTAATAAATGTAATTAAGTATTATTATTTTAAATTATTTGGGTATATTTTGAAAAATATAAATATACGTCTCTATATTATCAATCAATGGTTATATCTAGTTAGAATAAAGCAAATAATTTAAGTAAAGTTACTAATTATTAGGGCTAGGGACTTCTAGGAGTTTGCATGTTTTTAAATAATCATTAAAAACATAGCTAAGTATTATATACATTTGTTTCATAGCAATACGAGCTTATATTATTTAAAATTTATAGTTGCATATTTTGCATATTTGACTATTTTTCATTTTATAAGTGCATATTTGACAATTATTTATATGAATGGGTAAGTTTTTAATTCCCTACTTGAGAAAATATCTAATAGTTCAAAGCTCAAGGTAATTAGTACTATATTAAAAATATACAAATGTATTCAATTTAAGTTGGTTATTAAAAGAAATTTGTTTTAGACTAAAACTCAGATAATTAATCAAATTAATCTATATAATCAAATTGATCTATTTATGTATCATATATACGATTATTATTATTATTTATTACAAATATACTTTTTTTAAATGCATATTTTAAGGTTTTTTAGGGCATGAATCCCTAGCTCTACTAATTATCAAGCGGAGTAAGAATAATTTAAATAATTTAATGGATAGACAATTGGATACACCTTTAGAAAATCTGTATATGATGTAGGTATACCAATTACCAGTTAACATATAAATATATAATTAATATAACTAATTAGTAACTTTTAGTACAAATTTATTAATTATATTATATAAAATACCTTGATAGATATTTATATATAGATAAATAACTAACAAGCTTCTTAATTAATTAAAGAAATTTAAACTAATACAACTTCCTCGCTGAAATTCCAAGAGATCTATACGAAGAGTGAAAAAATTTTATTATTATTACCTTTACTGTATCGTATGTTAATAAATGATGCATTCAAAGTTGCTAAGATAGAAAATAATTAAAATTATCATAGTTATTATTGAATATAAATCACTTATTATTCTGATCAGCAAAAAAAAAAAAAAATAAATAGCTATGCTTTTAACTTTTATTTTGATGACGAATTTACATTTTGCTGTTTGTGTATATGTTTTGAATAAATAATAACTACAATGGTAAGGGTTCATTTTAAAATTCTACAATAACTGTTCTTTTTTATATTATTATTTTTTTTCCTTGTATTTTGTATTATTTTATGTACTCTCTTTGCTCGAATGGCCGATAATTAATCAACTAAATAATATAATTAAAAGTATGTTGTTATTGTTATTGTCAACTATGTATAGTGTTGAAATATAACATATTTGTCCTGTACCTAATATTTGTCTAACTGTAGTTAATTTTTGGCATTCTTTCAAAGAGCATACATTAAATAATTCTTTAGAGAGTGAACTCACTTTTCTTGACGTTAATCTTTGATTAATATTATGTGCGTTTTTGAAATAAATCATGTAAGATAATAATGATATTACGATTGATTGAAAAATCAATGGACACCATTGTGAATAACTGGCAAAACGTTCAGACCACGAAAATTTCGGAAAGCTCAGAATAATCGGGCTTAATTGCTAAACCGTACCTTAGATCGATGCCGAAAATAAAAATAATAACGTTTGGCAGCGATGGCGATCCCGATGGACCGCGACAGAATCCTGACGCGCCACTCGAATCGTCTATCGTCAATCCTACTGGCCAATTACGCAGGACCGCAGATGCGGCGAATGATCGCGATCGTAAACACTACTGTGATGGCGCAAGCCGTAGAAGCTAAATCGCCGGCTCCCTCGTCTTCGTTACGCCAGCATTCTGATGATGATACGCATAACGCCTATCGAAATAGAAATGCAAATTTCGACCGACGATTTGTATAACGCGGCATCAATAATCGTTAAAAATAAACACGGATCTTTTTAGAAACGGACAAAAAGGATTTTACGACGTTTGATTTGATGCCACGCTTAATAAATATACGGCGTAGCAAAGAATGTTATATTTGTACCTATTTTAATATATCAAAATATTACTAAAAACAATATTTAAATAATAAAAAGATATTAATATGTTACAACTTCTTTATAATTTTTTTAAACAACTTATTCATTGATGTATTCGCTTGGAGATTTCTTAATCGACTGGACTGTTTTAAAACTCTAAAAAATATATAATGATAAATAGTTTTAAATTATAAATTATAAAGTATCATGTAGTTAAAAAAAAAAAAAAATAGGATATTGAAATATATTATGTGGTACCTCTGAAGCAACATTATGTAAAAAGTAAGCCGTATCCTTTCCGGTTTGTTCCACCATTTTGTAGAAAAGTCCGTCAGTGTTTTTTAACAAACTATATGGATGGTCAAATTCAATAATTTTTCCAAAATCCATAACTAGTACTTTGTCAGAGTCCATTATGGTATTTAAGCGGTGAGCAATTGTTAATACTGTGCAAAATCTAAATTTATTCCTAATTGTATTTTGAATCAACTTATCAGTCCTGTGAAAAATTTTAAAATATAATTAAATATATATAAAATAATTATAATTATTATATAATTAAATATTTAAAAAAAAATTATTTTTTTATTACAGTGGATCGACATTGGCAGTGGCCTCATCTAATATCAGAATTTTGTTGTTGTGTAGTATAGCTCTAGCCAAACAAACTAATTGACGTTGCCCGACACTGAAGTTCGAACCACTTGCAGACATTTTCGAGTTAATACCGTCGGGTAAATCTTCTACAACGTTTTTGAGTTCTACCTACAATAATATATAACTATATAGTCCATAAATAATAATTATTTATTGAAAATTCTTCGATCAAGTAATAATCAAACTATAATATTATGTTTTTAAGTGAAATTAACTAGAAAACATTATACTTCGTCTAGAGCTTTCCAGAGAGCATGATCTGGATATTCGTCAAATGGATCTAAGTTTGTTCGCATAGTCCCAGAAAACAATACGGGTTCTTGAGGAATTATGGACAATTTAGATCTCAGGTCTTTGAGTGCCAAATCGTGTATATCCACACCGTCAATGATAATTTTACCTTCATTTAGAGCTAATCTAAACAATGCCCCGATAAACGATGATTTACCTGCACCGGTTCTACCAACAATACCTATCTAAATAAACGTAAAACAATAATTATTTACAATTTAAAATAATTCTACATAACTTACTTTTTCCATTGACTGAATTTGAATATTTAGATCTTTTAATACATAAGGTGAATTTAGACTATAACGTAGATTAAAATCTTCGAATACAATTTTCCCCGAATTAGGCCATTCTTTATCCGGCGATTGCTCTATAAAATAATTTTGGGGTGAAATATTTGTTAGAAAGTATGTAATAAGTATTAAATTTTACCTTTAATAGAGCGAGGAGTATCTTCTTCTGGTAAATGTGTGTATTCTAATACCCTGTCAACTGCTGTCAATTGACATAGTAGTATTGTCGATTGTCTCACTCCCCATTGGATCCTACCGAGTAATGTTATCACTTGTGTAAGAGCTAATCCGACACTTCCCCCATACATATCTAAAAATATATTTATTAGGAAAATAACATATTTTAAAATTATCAACAGAAGCATACAACTTTAAACTTACTGTTACCAGTTATTAAAAAGCTGAATATAATAATACATAAATAAAATAAACAAATGATATCTATCCAAAATGCGAATCCTAGATTTAAACCTGTGTACAAATGTGAAGCCGAGGAATTTGAATCCTAAACATGAGATTAAAAATAAAATACACATCATCCGAAAAATTATAATTGTAGCATAAATAAAATAGAAATTTCAGTAAATAAATAAGTACTTGGTGTTTGTCAAATTCTTGTGCTAAAATATCTTCTGCTTTATGTGCTCTTATTGTTGTTAAACCTTGTAATGATGCATTCATATGTGTTAATACAGGATTTCGTGCTGATTATAGTTAAAAATAAAATAACAATTGTGTTGTAATTAAAAATATAATATTTTATATTATCATGGTGGTATGGCAAGACGTTGTATGAAATTACAGTCTACTTAAACAAGCTTGAGTGTTTATGGCAAGTTATTAAAATAGCTAAAAAACTTAATTTATGGTACAATGATTAAAAATGTGAAATTTTTTAGTCCAAATATTTGCATATTTTAACCTTTTGATGTTTAGTGGACTAACTTTCGATTTTTAACTGAAAATTCATAAGTGAAAATATAGGTGTTTATTAGAAGTTTTTGTATACTTTAAACATATTTATTATTACTATTAAAAAAAAAATAATTATTTGCACTTTTGTTTTGTATTTTAAAAGGTTTTCGTGGATACTTTGGTCGATTCAATAGTATTTAGGTCTAAATTTGATACATAATAAGATAAAAAAATATTGATTCAATTTTCAGACCATATTTTATTTACTTCTGCATAGGTTTTTAAAATTGTTTACTGCATTAACGAATTTTTATTTTTTAGTGCTTATAAATCAGTGCTCTATAAATTTATAAATATTATATACTATATAACTATGAAACTTACTAGATGCTTCTAACCTATTGACATTTTGTGATGTATAGAAATAATAAGTTCTAAGCTTATAAATGATAATACAAACAATAAATGATGGTATCAAAAGATAAATATTAGTCAATCCAATAATAATTACAGTCCCAAAAATAAACATGAAAATCTATAAAAATATATAGAAATTAATGGTTAGTTTTATTACATTAAAATATGTAATACGTTTAACATTTTTAAATTATTCAGTTTAAAGAAAAATAAATAAATTATTAACTTGTAAAGAATCCAAAAAAATATCTGGTAATATTTCATCCACAGCTCCTAAATCTTTTGAAAAGCGGTTCATTATTTTTCCTGTATAAAAATATCATTTAATGTAATAACATGATAATTATGTACATACTTTAAAAAATACAATTATTTACCCGATGAATTGGTATTAAAAAAAAACATGGTAGTTCTTATAATGGAATTGAACATACGATTGTGTAAATTAATTGAGGCTTTCATTGTAATTTTGACAAATATAGCAGACCTTATTATCACTGATATTATCAAGGAAATCATAAATAAGGCATAAATTATAACATAGTATTCATGATAATTGTTCAACCATAATAATAAGTTGGATGATTCAAGTGTCTCTGATGTACTATTATCAAATGTATTTTTTTGACTATTAGATGTATATACTTCCTGATTAACCCTGAAAAGTATATCAGTATATCATACAAATTTCAAAATTATTTATTTATGTATATAAATTATTTATCATGATATTACCAAAAGCTAAGCCAAAAATCACCACCGACCATCAGTGCTAAAATAACAATGCACATAAAAAACCCCCAAAAAATATTGTATGTACTCCCACAAGCAGTGATGTACGATATTAAAGCATTTTTGGATTCGTTTTTATGAGACTGATATTCTGATTTTTCATCAGGTTTCTGAGTTAAGGGTTTTAACTTGGATGATAAAATACTTTCGTTTGAACCAGACTGAGATGAAACCGAGCGCGATTCGGCACCATCGTTGTTTATATTGTTAGTTTCAATTTCATTTTCAATGGTCGTACCTTTTAAAGGGCCTAGTACTTTTGCAAAGTCAAAAATAGAGGCTTGGATATCTTGATAAGATCCTTCAATTATAATATTACCCTAAATACAAAAATAAACATAATACGATGTTAATACACTATGCTTCACAGTAATTTTAATATTATATAGGTACTAACTTTATCCATTAGAACAATATGATCAACCTCAGATAAATAATGTACTTGATGAGTAATAATAATGCATGTTTTTTCTTTGAGATAGTCTGTAATCGGAAACTATAGGGTTAATCGGGTTCATAGAATTAAATAATTTGAAAGTATACCTACTCACTTCTTATGCATTTTTCAAATAAATGCTTGCCAACACTAACATCAACAGCTGAAAGTGGATCGTCGAGTAAGTAAATATCTGCTTGTTTGTACACCGCTCTAAAATAAAATATTTCGAATTATTAAATATATACATTATAGTTAATTTTCAAATTTATATTTACCTAGCTAAATTAATTCTGGCTCTTTGTCCTCCACTCAAAGTTATTCCTCTTTCTCCCACTATCGTTTCATCGCCAAGTGGAAAATGTTCTAGATCGCTTTTTAGTGCACAAATATTAACAATCTATTAAAAAATTATGTCGGTTAATATTAATATTTTAAATATCAAGTTGGTATAATTAGTATATAATGTTGATCTGTGTGTATTCACTTGTTTGAAACGTTCTTGATCCATTGGTGATCCAAAAAGAATATTTTGTTGAATAGTCCCAGAAAATATCCATGGGTCCTGTGATGCATAAGATATTACACCGTGCACAGAGATTTTGCCTTTGAAAATAGGCAATTCCTTTAAAATTGCTTGTATCAACGAACTCTGAAATCATTTTTTATTATCTTTTTATCTTATTAAAATTAGGTACAATATAATATACAATGTTTATATATTTACCTTTCCGGCTCCTACTGGTCCGATAATTGCAACTAAACTTCCAGAATTTACTGTTAAATTAATATTTTCTAATGTATTATTAGTTTGAACATCCGTCCATTTAGCAGAAGTGTTCAAAATAACTATACCACGGCTATTAATAGATTCTTTGTTGTTTTCAATGTCATTACAGTTATTTGTAATATGTTCATCAGCAATAAGTAATTGTCCAAAGACGCGTTTCACCGATTTATCAGATTTCAAATAGGAGTTTTGGATTTGATTATCTTTTTCATCAAGTAATAAATAATGCTATATAAAAAAATCAACCTAATTTTAGATTCTGAGTGGACGGTGGATCAATCAGAGTTAGGCATTATTTGAATACAATTTTATTTAGATGATATTTTATTCAAATAATTATCTAGATAATATTTTGCCCAACTTTGGGAGCAATGCATGTATTGGTTATACTAATTTTATAATGATGTGTGTATTTTTTTTCTATCTTTCTTTGTCTTTTGGAAAGTAAAAATCTATGATATTCAAATTTGGGGATGGTTTTTGGTTTGGTTTTTTTTTTTGGTGTATCTCAAAATTTAATAACCGTGACTAAGTTTCACCAAATGTTTATATTAATTTCTAACATATTGTTTAATTTTTAATTATTTTGATGGTTTTTGACTTATTTATTATGTATTTCTAATATCTAAAATTTGAAAATTTAATAGAAGTTAAACTACATTTTTCTACTTATAATAATAAAAAAAGTTTAGCGGAAACAACATTATTTTATTATAATCGTTTGAAGTTTAATTATTGTTAACATAGGACATTTTAATGTCAGTTTTAATAATCTTGCACAGTTGTACGATGAACCGATTTACTCTGTATTATACGTTATAGCAAGTTTATATTGACTCAATAGTTATAATAATTAAAAAATAATATAGTACCATATTATTGTAAAAATTAAATGTTAATTGTATAATAAATACAATGTTTTCGACAATAATTAAATAAGCGTTCAGTGATACTAATAGTACCATAAATAAAAATAATACAAGAAAAACATATCACGAAAAGTGAAAGTGGTATTATAATCGTTTTTTATATCTATACATCAATTGAATTATAATTATCAATGAATTCAAATTAATACATCTGTCGATCACACGACAGCTATTTTATATTAGAGTATCTACTTATGACTTGTTCACCTTTTTTAAATGTTCATAATTTTAAATATATATGTATAAAAAATATTAAATGTATTCATACCTGAATGCGTTTAATTGATACAATTAATTCTCCTATTCCCAACAAACTAAGAGAAAATTTAAATGCCATAGACGCATGCAACAAATTGAAGAAACTTGTAAGGATGTAAACCTATGAGCAAATAATAAAAATAGAATAGGTATATAGTGTATTATATATATATTTACAAATTACAAGTACACATAATTCAACGGTGAACTTACTTTACGGAAAGATATTGTATTTCCTAATAAGACGTAGATTAAAATGGTAATAAATATTTGAAATCTTGATTGAATTACTTTAAACGATATCCATACGAATCTAATAAATGTGGATCCTTTAATTTGTTCTACTTCTACTCTATAATAACCTCCACATAATTAAATATTTTATACTCTGAATATAGATAATATTATCAACCCATGCATACTTTCTTGCATATTCTATAAGATTTCCAAAAGGTTTTTCCCACGTGTACATTTTGATCACTTGTATTCCCGAAATAATTTCATTCATAAATCGTATTCTTTCATCAGTGTTCTTTGTTGTTTTTAAACGGAATTTAGAAATTAATTTTCCCATCCAACCTGAAATTGAAAAAGTAATTAAGCTCTAGGTATATGCTCATATAGATAATTATTTCATTATTTTGAGTGTACCGATTAGAAATAGTTTTAATTATAAATACCTTGTAAAGGAATAAAAAAAAGAAATGTAGCTACTCCAATTAATGAGGACACACCAATCTCCTGCCACAAAAAATATATGCCTATTATTATTTGAAGAGGTCCAATCCATAAATAATGTATATGATGAATCGCATAATCGAATCGATTTACATCATTCGATATCAAATTTATCACTTGTCCAACGGCAGTTTCACTAAAACTTTTTTGACTTAAGCATAATGTCTACGTAGAAAAAAAAATTATTTTTCTTTTAGTAAATTAAAGTAAACAAATTGGAAAAACTCTGGAAAATAATATTCACGTTGTTCCTCACATCTAAGTACAGAATACAGTGGAAACAAAAATGATATATACATAAAATATTGTTTTATCAAATATTAAAAATTAACATATTTAAATATCATTTAAAGAATATTTGTAGGTTTACCTTTCTGTAGATTAGAGAACAGCAAGCAACTCGCGCCTTCATTGTTTCGTTCATGATTTCTTCATATGTGTAATAGAAAAGGATAATTGTCATGAATATACTGAATACTAAACCTGATGAGCATAGGTATGCATATTTTATATCAGTATCTTTTGAATGATTGGGATTGAAATATTCTAATAGTTCACCAATTAATATAGGTTGAGACATACTGTAATTAGGATACAAGAGTAGGTATGCATTAAATATAAATATTAAAATACATTATACTTATGGGTTTATATTAGATATATTAATAAAATAAAAATTAATATATTTATGTGTTAGTTTATGTAATGAACAGTATAAAGTATCGATTTTTTAATCGAAGCTTTTACAAAAAAAAATTAGAAATCTTATAACTATAAATATCTCTAAACGAGTAAAAATATTTTGATAAAATGTAAAGTATCCTCAGTTGTTTATTCTCACGTTACACCAAAAAATTATTGTCGATTTTGTAATATCAATTTTTTTCTCACCTCTTTAAAGTACAAATATTTGCTACCAAAAACCACATCATTTTTGAAATTCAAAGCATTTTATTGAATACTTAACGACTAACGAGTATGTATACACACACACACACACACACACACACACACACACACACACACACACACACAATAATACACATATCATTGTAAAATCGAAAAATTCATCGATCAGCTCAGAATTTAAAATGTGATTTTTGAATTTACTTCTTGTCGTTACTATTAGCCATATCCCATAATCATTTAAATAACTACTTCAAAATAATGTTTTCTTAAGTCATAATTAAATAATTAACATGGTTTATCTTTAAATATTCAATTAAGTTCAAATTTGAGCATTAAATGTTTATATAAAATAATTACCTTTATACGTATATGTTATTAAATTTTATGGTTTAAAAATTAATTGTTTACGAGGAATCTTGTACTAAATTTTCAAAACTTAGATAAAACAAACATTTTTTTTATAAATTTCTAATTGAAAATAATTTTCATAATTTTTATTAATTTTGAATAAATTGTAACTTAAAACGCGTATAAAACAAATTGTATGACTATAGATTTTCGATATTTTTTTTCAAAAATACACACAATATTGTATAGTTAAAAAATTCATCGCACTGCTCAGAATTTAAAATGTTATTTTTGAATTTACTTTTTGTCCTTACCATTAGTTATAATAATTTAAATAACTACTTTTACAATATGGTTATATGTATAGGAATTTAATAATAGTATTAATAGTATGAATACATGCTTATAAAAATAAATATTTCTCAAACGAAAAATATTATAAAATATTTTTGTCATAATGATACAAAATAACATAAATTAGTTATTATTCATTACCTTATCTTAAATAATGGGATACTACAATATTAATTTACTAATACTCATAAAGTATAATAATTTTAATATAAATACATTAGCATATGATATTTAATCTAAAAATTAAAAAAATATTCTTACTTGAAAATAATTTCGGTTATACAAAGTAATAATCCGTATAGCATTAATTTAGCACCAAACATTCGTAACAAAGCTCTCAATAATTTTGGCTTTCGATTAATTGAATACGCATTGGCTAACTCTGATCTCCATATCCTAAAGTCAAAATTAATATCAACTTACTTCAAAGTATTGATAAAAATTAATGTGGTTGATTATAGATTATTGTAAATATACTTTTCCAATTTATCGCCTAATGACGATGATTTTTGGTCGTCTAATGTTGTATACAAATCCGTTTCATTTAAATCTCTGAGCCGTCCTATCTTTAGTAGGTTTGAAATCCAACTATAAATAAAATATATAACGAGGATGGTTTTTATTTTTATTTATTTTTATAAAAATGTAGTCTTTGACCTATAAAATATATATTTTTTAATAAGGTTATAAGAAAATAAGGGTTAAATAGATTTGGTAATGTAAATTGTGCGCGCTCACTACAAATCTTACTATAAAATTATAATATTTTCAATTTATACATTTGTAATATGTGTTTGATTAATTGTGTAATACAATGTAGGTTCTGAGTAGGTTAAAGGAAATATTAAAATTACATCAACATGTTTTTTGAAAATTTTATTTAGTATTGGTTAATTAAGAAGTCAAAAGTTAGAAGTTTCCTATATTATAATTAATACAATAACACAATAATATTGTGAAAAAGGCATAAAATAAGAATATTTATCCTTCATTAGTAATACAAAAATTTTATTTCTATACTATTGATATTATGCTTACAATATAAGTATGACATGTACATTGGAAATACTTTAATGAAATGAACACAGATTGAATTTGGTCACTTTTATATATCATAAGTGATATTTCATAAATTGTGATTTACATTTAAAAAATAACAAATCAATGCAGCAATTATGCAATATGGTATAATCTTTGTAATATATTAATTATATTTCAAACACTGCTCTTTAATTGATAATTGGTATAATTTAAATTTATATATATTTAACACACATTACATACTAGCTTACACAATAGCTTTTCAAAACGCTCTTTTAAAAGTCGTTTTGTCGATATGTCGCTTTATTTGGTCCTTTGTTTCTACAAATTCTAACTGAAAAGTGTTGTCTCCGAATTTTTCCCCGATGAAATGGTGATGAACATATTTATATATTATGTTATGTTCGTTTGTGAAACGCTGGTTTATAAATCGAATAACTGATTGATTATTGATATATAATGTTGGTTGAGCTTATTTCCTAGTCGTTAAGCTGTGAATAACTTTTATTAACCAAATTGTACCTTTAAATTTTAAATAACACGCTGCGATATATTCTGTTTCCGTTGATTATAGAGATATACTTTTTGTCTTAGCTGTGATATACATGAAATGACTGACGATCTTAGTTTGTATAAATACCCTGATTTTGATCTACGTATTCGTATACAGACCCATAGTCTTCATAACTATACATTTTTAATGTTAAATTTATATTATTATCATAATATAGACTATAATTTATTGTTTTATTTATACTACGTATTTTTTTTTTTTAACTAGGTTTTAACGTGCCTTTTTTATCAATTAGTTTAGAAACCACTAACATAATTAATCGAATACACTATATTTGGTCTCGTTACTTGACGGCCGATAGGTCATACCATACTATTTTGAAGTGTTTTATTACATAATATTATATAATACTATATATATTATATATATTATGTATATGTATTATCATTACGATAATGTACGTCGGGACGACTGGTGACTGCAGTTACTCAATTATCGTCCGTCGCCGGTAAAATAATATTCGGTGTTTATTTGATCCGCGACACTTAGGTAATGTTTCTTCTTTTTTCCATACACTACATATATCTCATGTTGTCTTCGATCGGACTACGTTCTATTACGTATATTACGTATACATGACATACACACACACATATATATAAGACTCCATAGCATTGGTACCGATAATTCTTTTGCATCGTTTAAATTACATTTTTGTATGATATTGTCGTTAACTTAAAGTGAAAACAAAGTTAAACAAAAATGGAGTTAGAATAATTTCAACACAGTTTGGTGTTTACATTTATTTAAATTTGACTAAGTCCAAAATAAAATAATAAAAGTACAAAAATGCAGTGGTAGATAGAGAGGTGTTGCTTCAAACTCTGTGATGTCGCGTTTGATAAAACCCTATTACTGTAGGGTTCAGCTTTCCAATGTTAGAATGTTAATACCAACTATAATATCATTGTAAATGAGTTATGACGACATAGGGTCTGTGATTAATTTCTCACGCTATTGCATATTATATAGGTACGCAAGTGACGTTTCGTGACGCTTCGTGGTCATCTTATGTATTGTCACAATTCTAGTGCAAAAACACAGTATTGTATTTAGCTTAAACATACGATTTGTATTATCTTTATACCCTATTGGTTGTAGTATTGTAATATGTAGATTTATTCTTCCAAAGCTTTGTATAAAAATACAGTTTTTATATCAAATCGTCTCATTTTGAGATTTTCATTTATTGAAATTGATAATAATATACCTAGTCCTAATTGATTCATAACGAATTTCTGGAGAAAATATTTCTTTATAATCTATAAATCTATTCCATATTTTTGTGAATACCCTTTTGTATCACTAATTTGGTCTAAAACCTATTAATATTTCTATCACGGTTATATTTTACTTTGCATATCCATGCAATCGTTGCATATTGCATAGGTACTTACTACTTATTATCTGATAACTATACTAATTCCAAGTTTCATTATCACCTAATGATTTAATTTCATCATTCATTACATGACTATCCAATTAGTTGCATTTTGCATGAAATGGCTTCCTCGTATGTTAATGTTTCAGTTTCTACATAATTGATAGTAAATCATTGTGTCATATATCTAGAGATTTTATTTTTGTGCTATCACGTAAATCTATTTTATGTTGTTCCTTTTGTTGATTTATTGTATCGATTTCTAGTGGTTTTATTTTTATATCTTGATCCTGTAGCTGATTATCATCATAATCTGTTTCTTGTTCAATAAATTCATTCTTAAAAATAATATCTCTAAATAATAGTAAATACACTAATATTATTTTTACTTGGAAACTATACTCTGTAACCTTTAGTGTTATTGTTATATCAAAAAAAAAATACCCTTTTTGCTTTTAAAATGAGCAAATACATCTTTTCTAAATATTCATGGATGATTTATTTTTGGTTCTTTGTTAAAATAAAGTTCATAGGTGATTTACCTTTAACTTAAACTGTATCTGTTAAATTCAATGTATATACAACCGTATTAAAATTTTCTATCTACAATGATATATCTAAATTTTTTGAATAAATAATTTCATTGTTTTTGTAGCCTCTACTAGTTCGATTATCTCGTTCAATTTTCCCGTTTTCTTCTGGCGTATATAGAATTGTTGTTTAATCACTATAATTTCGTATTTCTGTTAAAATCTAGTTTTTAACGAATTCCAAACCGTTATTAACTTATAACTAGTTTTAACTTACATTTCTCATTGATTATACTAATATCTAAGTAATCGTTATCAATGCATATTGATAAATAAATAAACTATTAGTATCATAAAAGTTTACATTAAAAATAATTATGTAAGTTTAGCTAACGATTTAATTATATGTTTATTAGATGACGAAATAAGAAGATTTAATCCTTTTAATCCTATTAATAAAGATAAAAATTGCTAAAACTTTTTATTATTTCTTCTTATTTTTGTGATCTTAAGTAAGTTTTTACTTGTTTTAAATATGAAAAAGAACGTTTTTTTAAACACTTTGCTACTAGTGTACACATAATAATGCGAATAGCATTATTAATGTATAAATACAATTTGCATAAACCAATTTCTCAAAGTCATTTATAATTTTCTTTGTTTTTGATTTGAGCTTAAAGATGAATGCATTCAGTATGAAAATTATTTTCTAGATATTTGTGATATATTTGTTGTTTATTTTTTGAAGCCTTCATAACATTGAATGGTATTTGGTTAACTTTCCAAGGAAATAAAATCATAAATTAAGAAGTACATATTAATTTTTTCTATCTTTTAATTAATTTCTTAAGCACTCTAAAATTAATCTGTATGTTTTTACTCAAAATTGATAACTAATTATTATAAAAACGTTTTACATAAATTATCCACTGTGATATAAAAATAAATCTATTCAAGAAAGTTGTTTGGAATGCGGTTATTGCTGCTAAAATACGCCCGATACTTGATACCAACCGTCTGGTTCTATCTAACAATGACCTTTTTCACATAGTATAAATTTCAGATATATTGTATCTTAAATTAACCAAGTTTGACAAGTATATTATAAAAAATAGGTATGCATATTTTTTTCTAGGATCTATTCAAAAGAAAAAATTTAATTTAATCCCTAAATAAATTTAGGATATAATACATTTTTCACTATGGGGCAATAGTCAAATACATCTCTGACAATAGTACTTAATTGGAATACATTTTTAAATATTCTTAGGAAGTTAGGAATATTCAATTATTAAAGTTGATACATCGCCACCGTTCAATATCGCTTTTTATAAAATAAAATAATTTATTATTTAATTCAAATTTAATGGTTCCGTTATTAAAAGATATTTTTAAAAAAGATTCAGTCCTATTAATATCTGTCATTTCCATATTTTTAACTTATAAGTATATTTAAACAATAAAATACACCAAGGTAATAATATATAGTTAATTTACCTATGAGTGATGATTTCAAAAAAATTCGCATTACATCTTGGGTTGTGTGGACGTTCTACTTTACTATCTGCCGTTGGTATCTCTCTTAAATAATAAAATAGATAAATATAAAATGAGTTGGTTATTAGTTTATAGATTTAATTTATTCATAAATTTAATCACTTACCTGTACATAATGTATACGTTATGAGTATATAATTCGTATTATGATTTATGATGAATATTTAGTTAAAACAATATTATGTTTGATTTTTATTTATTAATACTATATCGTATTCTTTGTGATATCGTTAATATTTAAAAATAATAAATATAGCTATTATTTTGATTACAATAAATGATCAGTATAAACTATACACGCACACCGAATGTTAAGTAACTGAAATTATAAATTTATAGCACACTGATATTTTCCACTACTTAATACCAGTTTTATTTATACATACATATAATATCTAATCTGTGATCACTAGTTGTAGTACATTCATAAAGACAGTATACAGGATGAATCAATCATTCATCTCATTTAAGACCGGTATTAAACAATATTTGTGAGAGGATATTGAAAATGAAATTCATAAATAAATATAACATAAGAAATGTGTTAACTCAATGATTAACAATCTTCATAACTGTTTAATAAATTAAACATATTATTTTCCCGTCAATACTCAGATAACATAATTACATATGTATTAATCTAGACATCAAGAACCAAACATCGAAAACAGTTTATATAATATAAATCTTGAATTTTTTTAATTACATTGCTCTATAATTAAAATAACAATTTATCTTCAATAAACATTATAATATTCGAGTGAATCATTATATTATTATTGAATTATAAAAATATAGTATACATAATATATAAATATAGTCCAAGAATAAAGGAATTAGGTAAATATTGTGAAGAGTGTAAGACGTTATTAATTCCATTAACCATAAGAACATAGGTTTTGATAAAATTGTTTTTTTTTTTTATTATTGTATTACCTATGGTTACTATATAGATACCCTATAGTGTTGTGATGTATTGATAATTTTGATCTATCACGGCGCCAGCATTTTTTTTAATGTGAACGCGACAGTCCAACGCTAGTCTATTCATAAAAATAGTATATTTTTTATGAGGGAAAATCAAATTTTAATTTTTTAAAGCCAAATTTATATGACTTATTTAGTTGTATGATCTAACTTTATACAATTTATTCATACTAAATAGATTTACTACTAAATATTTCATTTATTATCTTATTAATAATACTAAATATGAAAAAGAGCTATATGACAGCATATTTTGTAAAAATTTGAATCATATATAATATTACATATTTTGTTTTTATTAATACAGTGAAAGGGGGGGAGAGGCGTTTTAATATAAAAAACATTCTCTGATTACACCAATGAACTATATTAATAATAAAAACAAACACCAGAATTTATATTCTTTATTTTCAGGGTATACGATAAAAACGATTCGAAAGCTATAGTTCTATTGTTCTAATAAGGATAATATTGATCATCATTTAATTATATACATATTGTTATTACTTATTAGTAATTTATTTGTCTATTAGTAAGACAAATTGGTTGAATACATTTTTGCTAAATACAAACGGTATTTTATGTTATACAATAGTTAATAATTACTATTTATTATAATATTATTTCATGTAAATATTACTAGCTGTTATTAAATTCCAAGTTAAACTGATATAGATACTATAATCTTAAGAATGGTATGAAATACTATGAATAGGTCAGTTGATTATTAATATTTTGAAAATTGCATTATGTATAGAAAATAATAATATGTGTAATGATGAAAAGTTTCAAATTTTTTGGATAACAATAAAAATATTTAAAATTATTATTTTTTGTTTCAATATCCATTTTTGTTGAAATTGTAATTTTAAATATAATGTTGTGAAAAAATTATGACAACTTGTGTGAAACTGATGATATTTATTTATAAATCGTTGTTTTTAGAAATTAAGAATGTATTTTACTATTGTAGTAAAATGTATTACATTTAGGTATAGTTGGGACATAGAATCTTGTATTAGCAACACCATATCTAAAAGTTCTTATGAAATGTGCCTATATAATGTCTATTTAATATGATTAAAAAACGAACATTATATTTCCATTAAAATATTTAGTATATCAATACTATGATTTCGATAAATTTTTAGTGCACTAATTTGTAATGCTTTGTTTTATCAATAAGTGTATAATTTGAACGTCGGTCTATGGTCTATTATATAAAATATTGGTTGTAAAAAGTATTTTTTCCATTTCTCCAAAAATTAGTAATGTAGGTATACCAATTAACAGTTAACATATGATAAATATAAGTTATCAGTAGCTTTTAGACTTTAATTCGAATTTATCAATAATTTTATGTATTATACCTTAATATAGATAAACAATTAACAAGTCTCTTAATTAATTAAAGAAATTCAAACTAATACGACTTCCTCACTATAATTCCAAGAGATCTATGAAGACATATTGGTGCATTGTGTAGATTCCGTCTTATACCTACAACGTATATATAGCGAATTTGTGATTAATATAATATGTAGTTATAATTTTGAGTAATAAAATTACCTATTAAAAGAGTGAATTGACATTATTAGACTTAAAAGAAAGAATATTATTTATTTTTATTGATTTTTACAATATTTTCGTTTTTAATTAAGCATTATAAATTTATGGTATATGAGTATGTAAAATATTACATTTTATAAATTTTCATAATTCGTTAAATAATAAATATTGAAACATCGTAAAGAACCCAAAAAGAAAACAAAGATAACGAACATAACGCACTTACTTAAGAATTGTATACTAGACCAATTTATTCTATGATTATTGTTTAAAGCACACAAAATGCTGAACACTAATTTGTCAAGTTGTAGGTTTATAAGACAGAAACAACACTTCATAATATGCAAGGTGACAGATGCCATGATCATAAAATAATTATACAGAGTGTATTCAATAAGTTTGGAAACTATCATTACATTAATTGAGACTGATAAACGATATGTTATAACATTAATGAGGTTATTGAATATTTTACATTATAAACGTGCAGCAGTGTTATCTGTTGTTATTGCTCCAGCATGTATAGGTATTGAAATATGCATATCTACAGACATAGATGGTAAATTAAGAGTTCGTTTTCAAACTCCTTGAACGGCTGATGTATTATTATGTTATTCAAATATATATTATTACGATCGTGTCTCGTATTTCCATTGTATCGACCAGTTATGTGCGTTACACGTTTATGCGCACAAATAAGCGCTGCGCGAACAGAGACCACAGTTAATACGGTCAGTAATCGATAAGTCATCATATCGACATAATATACTACACTATTATACTGTTATAGTGACGATCTTTTGACATTTATTATCAGATTTTTATCGCGGTACCTATTGAGGTGGTCGAGGTTTATAACATACACAGATTATAATATTGCACCTAATAACAATATAATACGGTGCAATGACTTGGACTAGGTTCATCAATTAAACAACACAGGCTTAATAATAGTTTCATAAAATTATCGTTGCTCGTTTATTATTATTATCATTAGGCACACGCTATATAGACCGAATACGTTACGTATTATACGTACGGTATTATGTTAATCAATCCGACGTCGACGGTTACAAATTGTAAACGCATATTTGTCGGCGGCGGCTGATGCGCGTCACATTATAAATTGCAATTAATTTAATTCTACTCGGCGATTAAATCAAACGTGTAACAATACGTAGTTATTGTGGGAACATAAGACTATAGATGTTGCGATATTGAAACTTCATCGGACTCGCGGTCTGGTTAAAACGGTTTGCCGGCCGTGAATCGGTTGATCATGTCCAGGCCCCAGATCGGCTGGTCCGCCGGCACCATGTGACCGGCGTCCCTGACCAGCAACACAGTCAGCGGATCGACCGTGGTCGCGTAACCGGCCACGACCGTTGCGTTTTCGTTGCCCACCCGCCAAATGGTCCGCGTCGCATTGTGTAACCGACCCGAGCCCGACCACTTCAACGACTTGACCATGTTCATCGTGCCGCGGTAGGGCACGATGATGTCCAACTGCCCCGAGTACACCAGAACGCGGTACTGGCCGGCGTCCAGCAGGGCGGCGAGCCACGGGGCCACCGACTGCATCATGTCGTTCTCCAGGTGGTGTTCGACCGTTGTGCCGTTGTTGAACGGCTGCTGGCCCACGTGCAGCGCTTCCCGCATGAACGGTTCTTGCACGTACTTCTCCCAGTCGCCGTACGGCGCCGGGTCTCGGTCCCACAACATGTTGAAGTAGTACCGCATGCCGGTTAGGTTCTGGAACAACGACGGGTACGGATAGACGTCCGCGTTCAACAGCTTGTCGAACGTGCCGAAAGCGCCCTGGAAGTCTTCGTTAAGGATTTGGGCACGGGCTAGGTTTTCCAGCTTATCCAACTCTTGTTTACCATACTCTGTGATGAAATATAATATTAATAATAAAATAATATAATATGATAGTATAATGTCAGGATAATCATCATTATACTCTAATCACGATCTAATATATTAATTATTAAGTAGGTACATATCTACATAATATTTGTGTTGACATTTTCTAAACATTTATTAATGCTTTTTTTAGCTTATTAACATAGTTTTCCTAGTGCAATGTTTGAATCATATACCTATACGAGTAATAATGAACTCAATGTTAAAAAAGTTTTTATTATTCGCATACTTTTTATAGCTTTTTATTTTATATTTTTCTTTAACAGGTTCCTTAAAATAACATTTTTTTTTACTCATATTTTAAAGTTTTTACAGTCTATACAGCTGTAGTATTATTATTAGTTCAATAATTTTTGAGCTTCCAATAAATAAATACAATTATTCTAGTTTTATATTTTTTAACTAAAATATATTATGAAAATTAAAGTATGATAAAATTAATATAGTTTTTGACTTAATCAAAACGACTCCAAACTTTTTATATTTAAAAAAAATATAGTAATAATAAAAGTATCTTAAATAAATAATTTGTATGGACATTTTTATAGTGCTTCAAATTCTCAGCCTTAATTATGACGTACGTTAAATTTTTTATATATTGTGTATTATAATTACCGTCGACGAACCCGTGCTGGTACAGATATTCACTGTACATCAATTGGTTGATGGGGTCGACCAGACCGTTGCCGATAGCCAGTCCCTTGAGGTTAATCTTGACTTTTGCTCCGGGGTTATTCAGATGGATGGCGTACGACACGGCCGGTACGTACTTACCAGCGTACGACTCACCGGTCACGTAGAAATCGTTTTTCTGGTACTCGTGGAACAGCGTGAAGAACTGCACAAGGGCGTCGTATGCGTTGAGACCGACGGACGTCTGGTTGGCGCTGTAACCCGCTTCGTCGCCCGTGAAGCTGTACCCCGTGCCCACCGGATTGTCCAAGTACAACATCGAGTGGGTGGCCACCCACGTGTGGTTGCGGAGCTTGAGCCCATGACTCTTAGCCACCGAAAATGGACCGTGTTCGTCGAATACGGCGTACAAGCTGGACGCACCCGGGCCGCCTTGGAGCCACAGCATGACGGGTGCGTCTTGGGCGCCACTCATGGCCGGGAAGAACCAGAAGAACATGTTGGAACCGTGCGCTTTGTCCACGGTCAGGTAACCGGAGTAGCTCTCGATGGCCGCCTTCAGGGGTTTCACCTTAGACGCGGCTCGTGCTTCGTCGATCCGGCCCGCCTGTATCAGGGGTGTTAGGTACAGGGGCCCGTCGCCACTGCCACCGTCGGATTCCATTGCTGCAGCTGTCCGACTGGATGATGCGAGCAAATAGAAGGATGCGGCCAACAGTGGTGACACTAACATCGCTGCCACAAAACGCATTGTGATCAGACTATATGTGTAAAACACGTTTCGTTACTGCCAACAAACTGTATACAATATTATATAATAGTATATTATATGCGATCTGAACTCGACTCGGCGAACGATGTAATTTATTATTATTATCGCCGCTGCAGAAACGACGTTCGATGTTGTCGGAACTCGGCAGCCGACTGATTGACTACAGAAAACCGATAATACGCAACTGCGGTTTAATATTATATTAGAACTGATCAGTGATCATTGCAGTGTATATATTATTTAATTAAATTATTATTATACTGTCGAATGTCGATTAGACAGCCGCCATTGAATAACGTACTATTTGACGATGAATATAATAATTATTATTTATATGTACTTATGGTGGAGGTAAAGGTCACTCTATTAAGATGACCCGCCACGGCTGTGTTTATACTGCAACAGCACACGCGGCGATAACAGTTTAAACAAATCTTTACCGCCACGGGCGTCACGTACACCGTGCCTTGTTATCGGGTTCGAAGTGAATAATATGACCAATTTATAATGTACACTTTTAACTCTTTCACTCACTTTAAATTTTTATGACAGGTATTATCATATAATACATTTTATGTATGATATATCAATCAAATTGATAGTTTTAAAAAGTTTTTTCACTGCTTTAATAATCAAAAAAGTTAATAATATATAATAATTAGAAAACATTAAAGTAACAAATAAATGAAGTATATAGTTATAACTTAATTAAATGTTTGTTAAATAAACTTATGTTTACAGTATAATGTACATATTAACTGAACTAAATGTAAATATGAAGTACCTACCTAACTTTGATAAATTATACAGTGCTAATAGTTAGCGGTCAATCTCGTTGGGACAATCTACTTGTGGTCTAGCAGTACAGGCATGTACACTGTACACTATTTAACTGTGATAATTGATAAAATATAGAAGTATAGTGGAAATTAAAGCCGATACATAATAGTAGTGTGTCCATTGAACACAATGGAAGGAAGAATAGAAGTTATATCTCGTCACATTGTATTTTTTTTTAGGTATCATCTTTATATTAAAATTGTACTAAGGCCAAAAAAAATATATGCATTTAAAACCTATAAAATATGTATGTAGTTTTGGCCAATAAAATTGCTAAAATATGCTTTAAAAAAAACAAATATTCTATTTTAATGTATAGTATTTTTTTCATCTGAAAACCAAACAAAATGTTTTTGATAAAAAAAATCATGACTATTGACTAGGATAATCTAACCTTAACTATTTTTATTAATAAGTTGAATTATCCATATTAAATTATATGATTAAAACAAAGTAATATTTTTAGTATGAAAATGTTGTGATTTTCGTTTCGTCGAGTTTTAAAAATCCAAAAAATGTACAAAACAATAAAATATTTCCTAAAAATTCAAAAATACCGTAATATGAAAAATAATAAATATACAAAATAAAATTTCTTTTACAGTATCGGTAGGATAGGAAACAAATTTTGGTATAAATTAACAATATTTTTTTACTACCGATATCTTATCCTAA
Organism: Rhopalosiphum nymphaeae; assembly: GCA_036289425.1. Taxonomy (NCBI): domain Eukaryota; kingdom Metazoa; phylum Arthropoda; class Insecta; order Hemiptera; family Aphididae; genus Rhopalosiphum; species Rhopalosiphum nymphaeae. Next base: position 427,536 of record JAZAQC010000034.1, on the reverse strand, counting down.
AATATGTACTATACCATAAATGGTACTGAATATGCAAGTACATTATAATTAGTTTTGAAATTTGCGCTACAATAATCCTTTCTTCGTAAAATCCCATAACAATTTTAAAAATGAACACTTTCGAATTTAAAGAATAAAATTTCCGTGTATATGCAGGACTAGTTTTTTAATTCAAAAAGTACTCCTACCTCCATCAAATTGAATCATATAAAGTGATTTGATAAGAAATTCTTTTTCCTATCCTTTTTTTTAGTAAAAATTATGATTTCCAAAATTCTTTTTAACAAATATAATATATGATATTCTGTACTATAATATTATCTGTGTTACTATAATATAGATTTGTTTAGCATCAAACTGATAGATTACATACACATTGTACACAACTGTTATAAATGTGCTACTTTTACTACTTATGTTTACTTATTTTTGAGTTATAACAAAAAAAAAAAATAAAAAAAAAAAAAAATTGATTTTGCTAAAAACTGATTTCGCGTAAAAATTTCCGTCTTTCCGTTTATTCTTATTTTGTTGTATGTTATCGAAATGGATGTCAACGTATTTAATATAAGACACTATTAATACTGGCGGAATTTCCAAATACCCATTACAAGTAAAAAAACAAAATCAGTGAAACCCAAAAGTGCAAATCGTCTATTTATTTCGATCGAATAGAATATATTTGTTTTGCGTTTTTGTATCTTAGTAGTGGGATAAAAACGAAAAAATAAAATGTATTACTTGAAATGATATTGTACTTGTTACACTTCAAGTTTTATACCCGTCAATTTATAATTTTATCGAAATGCTTTTAAGAACGTCATGCAGAATTTTATTAAAAAATAAAAAACGAAAAACTACAAATCACAACTCTAATTTAAAAGACTAGAATTTGTACATAAAAAAAAAAAATTTCCCAGTTGTACTATTTAAAAACTGTGGTCTTTGAAGTTAAAACTTAATTTTAAGATACTCATTAAAATTATCCATTTATACTAATAGATAATAACTAGTAACTAATAATATTTTATTTAAATTTTAAATTTTTTAAACTCATATTAATATCATAACTGTAAAAGCTTAATTGACAACTATAGGATTTTGATAAAATACATTTTATTTTTGTAAAATTTATTTGCACTTATGGTTTATTAAAAAGCTTTATAATTTTGCGCTTTTGGGTTGAGTTTGGATCACATTTTGCACTAATAGGCTACAACCAAACAAAACTGGCAGAGTTTACATTAGACCTGTATAATAATTATTATACATACCTATCTATTATTTATATTTAATTATTTTTTAAATATTGAACAAAATATGTACTGCCATCTGATGTTTAGAATAAATATAATAATGAAGTATTGTATCTATAAAGTTGTATTTCATTCCTTTACATTGTACAAATACACTGATCCATTAAAATAATTTTTTATTCATTTTAATTAGTTGTAGGTATGTACTAGAAACATGTTAACAAATTAACAATAATTCAAAAAAAAAAATGTAATTGTTCTATAAGTTATAATACATAAACTGAATAATTTATACAAGTATTGTGAGAAAATATAATCATAATAAAAATGATAATAAAATCAAAGTTTTACTAAAAACAATATTCAAATAATAAAAAGATATAAATATGTTACAACTTCTTTATAATTTTTTTAAACAACTTATTCATTGATGTATTCGCTTGGAGATTTCTTAATCGACTGGACTGTTTTAAAACTCTAAAAAAAATATAATGACAAATACTTTTAAATTATAAATTATAAATTATAAATTATAAAGTATCATGTAGTTTAAAAAAAAAAAAAAAAAAAAAAAAAAATAGGATATTGAAATATATTATGTGGTACCTCTAAAGCAACATTATGTAAAAAGTAAACCGTATCCTTTACCGTTTGTTCTACCATTTTGTAGAAAAATGGCAGTGGCCTCATCTAATATCAGAATTTTGTTGTTTTGTAGTTTAGCTCTAGCCAAACAAACTAATTGACGTTGCCCGACACTGAAGTTCGAACCACTTGCAGACATTTTCGAGTTAATACCGTCGGGTAAATCTTCTACAACGTTTTTGAGTTCTACCTACAATAATATATAACTATATAGTCCATAAATAATAATTATTTATTGAAAATTCTTCGATCAAGTAATAATCAAACTATAATATTATGTTTTTAAGTGAAATTAACTAGAAAACATTATACTTCGTCTAGAGCTTTCCAGAGAGCATGATCTGGATATTCGTCAAATGGATCTAAGTTTGTTCGCATAGTCCCAGAAAACAATACGGGTTCTTGAGGAATTATGTACAATTTAAATCTAGATTAATTCTAGGCTGCGGTTACTTAAGACATATTCTAATAATTTTATTTTTTCACAATTCCATAGGTTCAATAGATTTATAAATAAATCCTCACCAAAATCAAAGCCATATTGAAATATACCCTGATATAATGATAAATATATATTACGAACAATGTTAATAAGAAAAATATCCTTAAATTTATACAGTTAAATATTGCTATTCTTAAACGTATATCTCTGTTATCTTTGTATACGTTATACTTTAAGTTTTCTATTATGTTTATCATACCGAAGCATTTTCAATAATATCTTCTATAGTAGGTATTCAAAGCATACAAAATAAAAGATTTTTTTTTAGTTTTCTAATGACCCACGTTATTATTTAAAATATAAATGTATGATACAATTTTGCTATTACAGTTTACAACGTTTAAAACTCGCAAATATGTATATACTAAAATAAGTAAAATGTAAAATAATTATATGGATTGTATAGTTTTTTATCAAAGACCATCTATAATTAAGTCTGGTATTTAGGACGGTATCATGTTGACTTCGTTATATATTTAATACATAATTTGATAGGTATTATTATTAATATTGTTCTATGGTAATGGTTAGATAGTTAAGATTTAACTGATTTAAGTTTTGTTATTTGTGATTTTAACTTCGACGTCACTCATAAATAATACTCTTAATAAAATAAGAACATTATCCTAACCCTAGTTATAATGTTACCTATAATTATTTATTATTCGTCATGGACGTATAGTTAATATCTTATATTTTTCTACTTAGCTTATGTCTACATTGTACTACTGTAAGTTAGCGTTCTCTATCACATGTTCGATTTCAATTCACAATATCTTGTGTATGAGCATAGTATTATATATCTGGTATAATGTATATTGCACATAATAACACTACGTATTTAGTATAATATTATAGTTGACGGATTGCGGTTCCTGTAGGTCAAAATTTTTGCTGGCCGTGAACCGGTTGATGAGGTCGAGAGCCCAGACTGGCTGATCGGCTGGCACCACGTGGCCAGCATCTCTCACTAACAGAACGGTCAGCGGACCAGACGTTGTCGCGTAACCGGCCACGGTGGTCTCGTTTCCGCCGTCACATCCATTTCTCTGTTTGTGAACGCGCCAAACGGTACGTTCCGCGGTATTTCTAAATCGTTCCGCGCCTGTCCATTCGAGCGACTGAGCCATACGCATAATACCACGATGATGGAACTTGATGTCTAACTGTCCGCTGTATAATAAAATCCGGTACCGGCCGTCATCCAATAGGCTAACCAACCACGGGGCCACTGATTGCAGCACGTTGCCAAGCAAGTGCTGATAGACCACAGTATTATGGTTCAGCTGCCGTGAGCCCACGTGCAACGCCGCCCTCACGAGCGGGCTTTCCACGAACTTCATTCAATCATTAGACGATGGTGAAATCCGGTCCAACAGAATATTGTGGTAGTAGTGCATACCAGTCAGATTCTGAAACAGCGTCGGGTACTGATAGAATTTACCAATCAACATCTCGTCGTACGTCCCGAACGCACCTTGTAATCACCGGCAACGATCTGAGCGCGAATAGCATTCTCAAATTGTTCAAATTTTCGCTTTCCGTTTTCTGTAATCATTTAAAAGAACGTTAATTTATTATATAAATATATTTACGGGCACATAACATATATTTTCATATTTCTTTTGATTATCGTATTGCATAATTATCAATTGGTAAACACCAGTACACGTTTATAGTTACCTATACTTTATATACCACTTAAAAAAAGTGTGTGCAACTAGCACAGTAAGTACTTATTTTTTTCTATTTTTTCAATTCTTTGATTAAAGTATTTAAATGCTTCAATGATGAAGTAAGAGAAAATGTTTTCACTGCATATAAATATTTATTATGTGGATAACGCTCGGTATTTCTTTTACAGTTTCAATATCATAGTGTGATTAATTTATGAACACAATGTAGACGGCATATTATCATAATATAAAGTTACCGTCAATTAATCCGTGTTGGTGTAAGTACTCGCCGTAGAACAGCTGGTTTAGAGGGTCAACCAGGCCGTTTCCGATGGCCAGCCCTTTAAGGTTGATCTTGACCTTAGCCCCGGGGTTATTCTGGTGGATTGCGTATGATATGGCTGGCACGTAGTGACCGGCAAATGACTCACCGGTCACGTAAAAATCGTTGTGCCGATACTCGGGGAACAGTTCGAAGAATTGTACCAAAGCGGCGTACAGATTCCGAGCAACGGCTGTCTGGTCAGTACTGTAACCAGAATCGTCGGTGGTGTAGCTAAAGCCTGTGCCCACGGGGTTGTCCACGTAGAGCACCGAGTGCGTAGTCGTCCACGCATGTTTACGCAACTTGAGCTTGCCGCCATCACACTTACACCGCACCGAAAATGGACCGTGCAAGTTGAATACACCGAGCAGGCTGGATGCTCCTGGGCCGCCTTGTAGCCATAGCAGGACGGGCGCATTCGCCTTACCGTTCGCGGCTGGGAAGAACCAAAAAAACATATTGGAACCGTGCGCTTCATCTACGGTCAGGTAACCGGAGTAGCTCTCGATAGTCGGCTCCAGCGACGTGACGTTGCACGCTGCCCGAGCCTCGTCGATTCGACCATTCCGTATAAGAGGAGTTAGTAACAGTGCTCCGTCGCGTACTTCTAATGTTGTCGAATAGCTGTATACGAACGTGGATATCAGCCACAGTGACCATGCTACGGAAGTCATTACTCGATTACAATTATTTACGTATATATTACGCTATTTATACTAAATTAATAGGAGATTTAGGTAAGCACTATGTGTAGTGCATGTGATGTATACTTAACACAGGCGATGACTGTGTAAAGATTGTCAAATAAAATGAATAAACACGATTGTTATTTTCATTAAAAATAACGTTCCTTTACTTAATAATACAACATAAATAAGAACAGACGCGTAAAACAAGAACAATTGCGTCAGTTTACGTAAACTAAAAAACTGAAAAAATTTTAGGTTAGGTGAATAGGAATAAAAATAAAAATTTATTTTAATATTTAAAATAAAAATTCTGATAATAGTAATTATGAAAGTATTGATAAGTAGAAGTATAACCCGTCTTGTTCATCTTGACCATAGGCGACCGTAACGATTACTACCTCATAATGTAATGTAATACCAACTGTGTTGGTAGTTTGTGACCTCAGCAGATGGCCAAAATGAACTGGACGGGTTATAATAATAATAATTACGAAAGAATCGTTGGATGAATAAAATATAATAATAAATGGTAATAATTATTATTGATTGCTGATAGTTTTGTTAGTAGCCACATCACTCCCCCGTAGCGATAGCGTCATAAGTATATGTTATGGAAATGTACTGTCCTGTTGGAGCGGATTGAATTTCGAGTTAAGGCTGAAAGTCTTGAGTCTGATGGTTCAAAATAATTCAAAATTAGGCAAAATTCTTATTAGCTCAATATAATTTATTATGTCAAATGCTTTTGTAAAATCTAGAAAAATGTCCAATATTTTCATTCTCATATCAAGTGCCTTATTAATGTATGACGTGGCACTATAATGAGCCTTTTCGATAGATATGCCTGGCCCAAAACCAAACTAATTTTTTAATAGTTATTCATTTATTTCCAAGTAGTTTATTAATTCATTTTTTTCTAATATTTTAAAAAAATTATATAAAATAGAAATTTGTTTAGAGTTATTAAAATATTGCTAATCTCTGTTTTTATATATTGTAATTACCATTGCTGTTTTAAATTTATCTAGAAATGTGCAATTATTTAAGCTTAGTAATTGTGGTAAATATAAATTGTGTTAATACTTATCGTATCAATTTTCAATAAAATCTTAAATACATTTTTTATTGAGATAATACGATTTTTTGCTTAAAACATATCATAAAAAAAATAATATATTAATAATAAAATAAAGTTAAGTCTATATGTACTGTGTGTACTTTATCCTAAAGTACGAATTGCTGAAGCTAATTGCTTGCAAAAAGCATTATTAACAAAACCCACGAAAAATGTATTTATTACCTAGCTGTATACAAATCTGTTAAATTAATTTAAAATCAAGTGGTTGTAGTTACGTACAATACTATTTTTTATAATTTGTGAAAAACAGTATTTTAAAATTTCAAGTCATCTATTCTTCCAACTAGGCTTCCTAGTATTATAGTAAAGTCTGATGACGTAGCACCTTGCATAAGTAAATAATTGAAAGTTGCTTAATGTTATAATAATAAAATAAAAAATAATAACAATATATGAAGAATAATATTGTTATTATTATCGATATTAGGTAAGAATATAAAATTGTCTGTAAGTATAATTTATACGTATATGTTTTTTTTAAATTCTTTAATGAAAACGTTAACTATTGTTCAATATTTAATTAATCGATTTTGAATTAAATAACTCAAATTTACAATAAACTTTTATTTTTTTACTATTTACTTATAGTATTATTCATGTAATACTATACAACCGAGACACGGTTAATCGAATATAAACTTTTAATAAATCTGTACAAGAGAACATATGATTAGTGTTAAGTTCGATCATATTTCGAAAATCAACTACCAATACAAGTGAATAAACTTAATACTTGCTGATCAATATTACCATTATACAATCCCCGTTGGCTAAAAACCAAATTAAGATATTCCTAAAATTAAAATAATATATATAATCGATGATTACATTTCAAATATTTGAAATTTATCAGAATTAGGGTACGGAAGTTGATGAATTGAATTTTTTTATGTTTTAAAAAATGTTTTTCCAGCTACAAATATATTTTAACATTCAATTATATACGAATTTCAATAATAATTTTATATTTTATTTTTTACATATATACTATACAGTATTGGGCTATTTGAGGTCTCTTAATAGTAATAGTACATTTAGTATAAGTAATAAATAATATTAAAATAATTGTCATTCATATATTTTTAAACTCTGAGTGAAACAATATGAATGTACTTTTTGGTTTTTTGTGATAATCATCATCGAAGTGTAGTTATATCTATGTGTCAAATTGTATTAAATACTTTTAATATCAGTTTTGGCATGAATAATATTATTTAACTATTGGACTACATGAAGTTGGTAAATTATTAGTCCAACATTTTGTCGTTAGCCAAAGGTTGTTAGGTTAAACCTGGCATTACCAAAACGTTAGATATTATAATATAATCATAATATATAATATATACCATATATATATATATATATGTTATAATGTATACCTTATACGATTATTTATTTTTCGTCATATAGTTAATATTTTATATTTTTCTACTTAGCTTACGTTTATACTACTGTCGGCTATAACACTCTCTATCATAGATTCGATTTAAATTCGCAATATCTCATATATGAGTTATGGTATATTAAATTTGGTATAATGTACATATTAACAATACGTCTTTAGTATAATATTATCGTTAACGGATTGCGGTTCCTGTAGGTCAAAACGTTTTGCCGGCCGTGAACCGGTTGATGAGGTCGAGAGCCCAGACCGGCTGATCGGCTGGCACCATGTGGCCAGCATCTCTCACTAACAGAACGGTTAGCGGCCCGGAAGTTGTCGCGTAACCTGCCACGGTCTCGTTTCCGCCGTCACATCCATTTTTCTGTTTGTGAACGCGCCAAACGGTACGTTCCGCGGTATTTCTAAATCGTTCCGCGCCTGTCCATTCGAGCGACTGAGCCATACGCATGGTGCCCCGGTGATGTAACTTAATGTCAAGCAGTCCGCTATATAACAAAATCCGGTACCGGCCGTCATCCAATAAGCTAACCAACCACGGGGCCACTGATTGCAGCACGTTGCCAAGCAAGTGCCGATAGACCACCGTATTGTCGTTCAACGGCCGTGAGCCAACGTGCAACGCAGCCCTCACAAACGGTTTTTCCACGAACTTCATCCAATCATTAGACGACGGTGGTTCCCGGTCTAACAGCATGTTGTAGTAGTAGTGCATACCGGTCAGATTCTGAAACAGCGTCGGGTACTGATAGAATATACCGTTCAACATCTCGTCGTATGTCCGAAACGCACCTTTGTAGTCACCGGCAAGGATCTGAGTATGAACAGCATTCTCAAATTGTTCGAATCTTCGCTTTCCGTTATCTGTAACCATTTAAAACCACGTTAGATTATTATATTAATATATTTAACGGCAAATAACATATATTTTCATATTTCTTTTTATTATCATATTACATAATAATAAATTATTTATTATTTAAACTAAGGTAAACACCATTACACATTATAGGTGTTTATATAGTATATTAATTAAAAAAAGTATTGACAACTGGTATAGTAAGTACCTATTTTCTTTAATTAATTGATAAAGGTATTTGAATGTTTCAATGATGAAGTAAGAGAAAATGTTTTCACTGCATATAAATATTTATTATGTGGATAACGCTCGTTATTTCTTTTACAGTTTCAATATCATAGTGTGATTAATTTATGAACACAATGTAGACGGCATATTATCATAATATAAAGTTACCGTCAATTAATCCGTATTGGTGTAAGTACTCGCCGTAGAACAGCTGGTTTAGAGGGTCAACCAGGCCGTTTCCGATGGCCAGCCCTTTAAGGTTGATCTTGACCTTAGCCCCGGGGTTATTCTGGTGGATTGCGTATGATATGGCTGGCACGTAGTGACCGGCAAATGACTCACCGGTCACGTAAAAATCGTTGTGCCGATACTCGGGAAACAGTTCGAAGAATTGTACCAAAGCGGCGTACAGATTCCGAGCAACGGCTGTCTGGTCAGTACTGTAACCAGAATCGTCGGTGGTGTAGCTAAAGCCTGTGCCCACGGGGTTGTCCACGTAGAGCACCGAGTGCGTAGTCGTCCACGCATGTTTACGCAACTTGAGCTTGCCGCCATCACACTTACACCGCACCGAAAATGGACCGTGCAAGTTGAATACACCGAGCAGGCTGGATGCTCCTGGGCCGCCTTGTAGCCATAGCAGGACGGGCGCATTCGCCTTACCGTTCGCGGCTGGGAAGAACCAAAAAAACATATTGGAACCGTGCGCTTCATCTACGGTCAGGTAACCGGAGTAGCTCTCGATAGTCGGCTCCAGCGACGTGACGTTGCACGCTGCCCGAGCCTCGTCGATTCGACCATTCCGTATAAGAGGAGTTAGCAACAATGCTCCTTCACTTACTCTCGATGCTGCCGAATATCTGCATACGAATGTAGACAGCAACCACAGTGACCACTCTACGGAAGTTTCAAGACGCATCGCTCGAATACGACAACTTACGTAGATATATCAATAGATAATAGATTTGGGCACGTATAACTAAGTGCTATGTAAAGTGCATATGATGTATACATAACACTTGTAATGGCTGTATTAGGATTGTTCACAAAACTGCTTTCGATATACTGGCTAGTACAATTATAGTTATATAGACGATCCGCTCCAGTGGATTACAGATATATTAATTTACATTATCGCTAGTTTTTGTATAATGGGAACAAAAAATAGAGTGAGACGACAATGTCCATGTGCATGTTAATTTCTATATTATATTTCCCTGTATACTTCGTTCTGTCCATATCACATGGGGAATTAGCTTATCTACTGCACCGAACTCTGTCACTGAAAACTCACTTATAAATTTAATAGATAATTATTTAATGTTTACCATGATATGCGATTTAAATAGTGAACGTAATCTTGTATAAACAAAATTTAATGGCTAGAGACTAAGAAATGATCCGAGAGTAAACAAAAAACAATAAATTAAGTTTTAATAAAATGGTCATAAATTAAACACTCAAAAATGGCAAACAATAATTTATTTATAGCAAACATATAATATGTTTTATTATATTGAATATAATAATACCATTAATTATACTCAACTATGGCCGAACTTAATAAGTGTAATTTTTTTTTTTCAAAAAATTAAATGTTTTTTACAAGTAAAATCAATTATAGATAAATATCGATTTCATAATATCATTATTGACCTATGTTTTACGTCATATCAAATAATATTATTATGCATAATTTAATGTATTCATAATTAATAACTAAAATTCATCAAATTATCAAGCATAATTTTTGATCAGTTTTCAAAAAAATTATATCATGCCGAATCCCAAAAGTTACAAATATTTTGTTTTTTTATTTTTTTCTATAATTTATAAGAATAACATGCTTACAAAGCATTACGTTACTAATAAGTAGAAATAATGTCTCAAATTAAATCTTTGAGTTTAGTTATATCAAAACAAATATTTTATATAATATAAAAAAGTATACGTTAGAAAAATATTATGATACATAGAACAACGATATTAACGAAAGTCGCTATTAGTAAAAAATTATGTTCCATACTCGATATGCACATTTTTGTGCTACTTATTGGTATTATTATTAATTATAGTATTGATTTGAATAGATATTAAAAGAAGATACTTATTATTTACAAATTTATTTTATTAAGATTATAACATTTAAAATTAGATACAATGTATATATATTACATATGAGTACTATTTAAATATTTTAAAGTATCAAAATTCAGTAGTAAAGATATATTTCAACGAATAAAAATAATCTAATTTAATCTATAGTTGTAATGTTGTATTACACAGTCAATAATTACTATAGAATGTGATCATGTGAATAATATAAAAACTAAAGACATCAATCTTAGTCTTTTTTTTTTGTTATAACACACCCAACTACCCATTTCGGTCATGAAGTAAATTTCTTTAAATAATCATGTATCCCGCCACAACTTTGTATATAAATTATAGCTAACTTATATCAATAGTTTAAACTAAAGGATAAGCGGGATATGCGTAATTCACACTTATCTTAAAGTAAATGATATGTATTTTAATTAATTTTTGTAGGTACATATTATTTTTATTAATTAAATTTAATAATACATTTTTAATAAAGAATAAAGAAATACTTATATAAAATATTGGCTATCAAAGTATAACACTATTTATAATTTATGTACATGTTATAAAATATTAATGTTACGAAATAGTTATTTGAATGTATATAGTTATATTGTAAAAAGCATTAAAAGCATAAAAACTTTAAATATAAAATAGTTATCAACATGGATAGCAAAAGAAAAAACAATGTTCTTAAAATTCATTAATAAACATATAAAAATATTTGTTTATTATTTCCTTAAAATATTAATCTTAAAATATTTAACGCAAATCGTAATAAGTAAAAACTCTTTATTATATACATTTATTAAAATAATATTTAAATACATTATACATTTTAATATTGTTATTCTTGAATTCATTGCCTGTTAAAACTTAATGTATTTAGAATTGTTTTGAAAAGGTATAATAAATAAACGTTGATCAAAAACATTTGAAAACTAAATGAAGTATAAATTAAATGAAAACTTATTGTATAGGTATAGCAGAGGTGGCTAACTTTCAGTTCTCGTCATGGTCAGATGTGGTTGGCATCTTATTTATAAAATCAAAACTTACTCATTATTATCATAAATTTTAATTCTTTTTTTGGTATACATTTTTAAAAAAAACTATCAAATTATTTAAAATGTATTGATAAACATTTTGGCTTTTGGTATCATTGCATTTATCTATGTGACTCGTGAATATATTCATGTTGATTCCTGCCCACCCCCACTATATATCGCGTATTATACCATATCGTGACTTCTTATCAATTATTGTTGTCCTTTTCGAAAAATTGAATTTATATATATTACAACGAAATCATTTAAAATGTATATCCCAATTATTGAAGTAATAGATAAATTTTTGATATATTATTTTTCTTAAATGTTGTAGTTTTCAAAGAAAAATAATAAAACATATCTAAACTCCGTGAGATGATCAAACATAACTTGAATTATTATTTGGATATCGAGTTTATTTGACCATGGCAAAAAAATAAGTAACCGTAATATAACTACTATATTATTATACGTGAATTCATGATTGATATTTCACATTTAAATTTAATTATAAATATTGAATAATACAACGATACGCATGATAAATATCTTGGAGTGTGATACATAAATATATAATTAATACGGTTTTTTTATAAGAATTTTAGTGTATATTATAATATAATATACACTAAATGAAAACAATAATAATATGTAAATGTATACAGTATTATCGAATACATAATAAATAAGTTGCTTATAATTTCATTAAGTTTATCAATTTCATAAAATGGATACTATGCAACCGTCGACATGAATAAATAATTAAGCTTTAACATTATGTTTTCATTTCATATTTTTGAGATTGTGATAAGACCCATGACTACATTTATATGTATATAAAATTAATTATTATAAATACTTAGATTTATATTTTGTTATATTACATTCTGGAAACAGCGAAGAAGTTACCCCCGCGCCCAGAAGTCCAGTATATTGTTCGATGACGGCCCAAATCTTCACCAACAGTGCCTTTAAATAGTTTATAACTATATAGTATATACTATACATAATCACAAACTTTTACAAGCGTCAGTCTGTACCTCAACGTGTCGTTTTGCAGTTACTACCTCAAATCTTAAACTGCAGTACACCTTAAATTAATTTACGAATAGTATTTATAAACAAACTTTCAAAAATATTGTCAAACATTTATAGAAAAAATTACGATTAATGGCGGTTTGGAAGTAATTTCGATACTACAGCTATGTTATAACTCATTTATTATTAGTCGCGGCCATGCGGAGTTTCAGTGAAACGACTCGCCGGATGTGAATAGTTCGATCATGTTGTGTGCCCAAGCCGGTTGGTCGTGCGGTACCATGTGACCGGCGTTCCTGACCAACAGCACGGTGAGCGGGCCGTGCGTGGTCGCGTAACCGGCCACCTTGGTGGTACGGCATCTGGAAGAACAGTTGGGTATCCAGATGGAACGCGTCGCGTTCCTGAACCGCTCGGCTCCCGTCCACCGGAGCGCCCTGGCCACATTAACCGTGCCACGATACGGAACTATCACGTCTAGCTGGCCGGAGTAGAGCAGAACGCGGTACCGACCGGTGTCCAGGAGTTCGGCGAGCCACGGGGCCACGGACAGCGGTATGTCGTACTTCATCCGCTCGTAAACCACGTCCACCGACGACCACGGGCGCCGACCCACGTGCAACGCAGCCCGTCCCTGGCATTGCACGTACCGGTCCCAGTGGCCGCCCTCGTACGGTATCGGGTTCTTGTGCCACACTATGTTGTAGATGTTCCGCATGCCAGTCAGCTGTCCGTACAGTGACGGAAAAGTGATCATCATACTGGTCATCGCATCGTACGCGGTCCTGTAATCGCCAGAAGCGATTCCATCTCGGGCCAAGTCCTCCTGTTCCTTAAACAATCGTTTGCCGTTCTCTGTAACGATATAAATACTGTGCATATTATGGAAACGAAATTGATAATTGGACATGATTTAAGCACATTTGAATTGGTTTTGACCATAATAATTATAATATATGATATTATCAGTAAAATACGATGCACGTAGACATTAGAGCTACGATAAAATATACGTGTTTATTGATTAAAGTAGGTATCTCTTTATGAAACGTTTTAGAAAAAAGTTGTATGTAACATCACCCAGTTGTATTTATAATAATATACCTACTGTATAATATTAATAACATCAATAAATATCAGAATGATAATCAATATTATATTATAATGAAAATGTGTTCGATTAAAAATTTTTCTTGTATATAATTAAATTGGAGATATGTCAAATCGAAATTTAATTTAATCGGTTGGTATAAGCATAGTTTTAAGTAAAGGACACTTATTATTTTAAAATACTAAATAACAGTTTTATTATTTAAATCTTTTAATACTCGTATTCTCGATTTCAGAGATATTATAAATAATATAAATTCATCAACAGTTCAAATGTTTTAAACAAGCACACGTAGGTCCATTATTATTACGTAGGAAGGTCACGTCCAGCGCAAACTGTTTTTTGAATCCTAAGGATTATAAAAAATGTATCGTAGTAATAATATAATATAATTATTTAGTAGTTTCAAAGTGTATGTTATTATTATACTTGATGATGATTATGACTCATTGGAGGATCGCATACCAAAGACGATCTAAGTGATGATAATTATTAATTTATGAAAAACTATGTAGGCACCTACGTTTTCTACGTAGAATATAGAATGGCTCCCTTGAAAACAAATAAACAACATATTATTGTAATTGCACAACATTTAAAAATTATACGCATTTAATAAATATTTTTATTATTTAAAAAATGAATGAATTGATAACGGTTTATTTCCTTTGTTCAATGAGTAGTATTAGTAGTATTTAAAGTTTAAACGCAGTTTACATATATATATATATAAATTAAAATTTTAAATCTAATATCACGTGAAAATATCATCGTATTTACGTTTGAATTTTATTAACATATTTATTTTATAAATATTATTTATTTAAAGAATGAGCGCGCATTATATATGTTGTAGCCATTGAGAAAATATACTAATATACTTAATATAGACAGATAGGCCATAGGCAGTAGAAAATAAGTAATATCTAATTATTGAAATATATTAGAATAAGTAAAAGATATTACCCATTTTTAATACTTGCGATACTTGATAATTATTATAAACAATTATAAAAACCTTTATTGTTAAATAAAATCTTAAAAGCTAAATAGGTAGGGAAAAAATCGAATAAAGTTCTCAGATGAACATTGTTATACTTAGATTTTTAGATGTCTCGATTATAGAAACACATTATAAAGGCCAAAGGACCAGTCAAACTATACATTTTCCGGGTCAAAATATTTTCCCGGCCGCCACATAACTCATAATATTATAATATAAATACGGTACCGTCGATGAGCCCGTACTGGAACAAGACATCGCTGTATACCATCTGGTTTACGGGGTCGATAAGTCCGTTGCCAATGGCCAGTCCCTTGAGGTTTATCTTGACTCGGGCACCGGGATTGTTCTGGTGGATGGCGTACGACACGGCCGGCACGTACTTGCCCGCGTACGACTCACCGGCCGCGTAGAACTCGTTGTCCCGGTACTCGGGGTACAGCTCGAAGAACTGCACCAGTGCGGCGTACAAGTTTCTGGCGACGGCCGTCTGGTTGGTGGTGTAACCCGCTTCGTCGCCCGTGAAGCTGTACCCCACGCCCACCGGGTTGTCCACGTACAACATCGAGATGGTGGACGTCCACGTGTGGTTGCGCCGCAGTAGACCGCCGGCCTCGTCCACCGAGAACGGGCCATTTTCGTTGAACACCGAGTACAGGCTGGGCGCGCCCGGTCCCCCCTGGAGCCACAGGACGACCGGTGCCTTGCCGTTGCCGCTCGCGGCCGGAAAGAACCAAAAGAACAAGTTTGAATCGTGCGCCTCGTCCACGGTCAGGTAACCGGCGCAGCTGTCCACCGCCGCGGCCGCGCTGTCGTTCAGATGCACTTTGCACGCGACTCGCGCCTCTTCGATTCGGCCGTCGCGTATCATGGGCGACAAGTACAGTGGCCCGTCATCGTGGTCTTCGTCTACGTTGCAGATTGGCGTCGAACAGCCGCAGCAGCGAAAGGCGGCGAACAACGCGACGGCTGCGACGACGAATCGCGAGGTGGCGGACCACCGGCGCTTTTGAGGTTCGCGACCCATGACAACGGATTACGCGGTACCGCGGAAAGTCTGGTATAAAATCTCCGGTAATATAATGTACGTGACCTCGCGCAATCGCCGTCGGGTTCGCTCTGATATGTATATTTATTTATAGGTACTCTTATAATATGATATTATTACCGCGTGGGACCGTTATTCCGCCCGCTGGTCACTGAGAGTTGTGTTAGGTTTACGCATCATATTAATATCAATAAAATAAACCACATTCACGCACACGCATAACGATGGAACGAATATTGAAAAAAAGGGTGTCCGGTCCTCGTGACGACTAGTTAAATGTTAAATTATTGTGCGTCTGTGCGACGTCTGCTGGTTAGGCGCGCGAGCACGATATACGTAGTACTTATAGTGTATAATATAGATTTATTATATATGCGCTCGATGGGAATAGTTTGTGTAGCGACGCAGCGTAGTCGACGAATTCATACGACAACGTGTGAGAAGGACAGTGACGAAATCGCACTCCCTCCTCCCGGGTATTCGAGCTTTCGGTCCGTGACGTAGCTTATTCGAATAATTGAGTCGTTTATCAATAATTATACGTCGTACATCTGCGTTTAGTCTTATGCGAACTTAAAAAATTACTCATATTTATAATTTTTTATTTCATTTTAATCGTTTCATTAGAATACGAACGACGTCGAGAATAGGTCTCCAAACATACATTTCCGCCGTCACGAATATTAATTATTATCATGTCATTAATTCCGATAAAACGTATGGACATTTCATTTATACTAAGAATTTCTATTTCCTATTGATATTTGTGTATATTTTATCATTGCTGGTGACTATAAGATATTACGTCATATGAAAAAACAAAATAATTATATTGCGTATATAATATTTTAATGTACTTATAAGTATTTAAGTATTTAAAATTTGAAAATAATTACTAACCGTTGCATAATATGATAAATGTATCGTAACATATTTCTGTTTCCTTGCTTGACTTGACACTATACATTACATATTACATTTATTATTTATACTTATAAATAAAATTGAATAGATATGTTCTATTTTCATTATGTTTTCATATCTGAAGAAATTTTAATTAGGCTAGATATTTTAAAATGTTGATAAGTTGATTAACTGTAGTACTATATATTTAAAAAATTTTGAATATTTACATCCTTGTTTTACGTAAAAGCTGTACGCCAATAACAGCCTGTATTTGTACCCAGAATGAAAATTGCAATACATTCCCACAAATCTTTAAATTATCAGTTAGGTATTTCGTTTTTACTACTTAAATATTTGTATACTGATTTAAATTTATTTTAACTATTAAATAATAAAAACCAATAATACTCCTTAATCAGTCAAACACACAACGTAAAAATTATAGTATGGTATGATTGTATTAGCTATACTAATTTAATTAAAAAATCAATTGTACTATGTTTATACTTTTAAACATAATTTAACTCCACGAAGATGATCAAATATGATATATTGTGTTATGACTCGATTAATGAGTTTATTAACGCGTTACAAATGATTAATAAGCAAATGCGTGATTATTATATTCACTACATTATATATTCATATAATATACAGACTTAAACAATTAAAAAGAAAAATAATATTAACATTTTGCGTTTTTTTATTAAAATAAAATAATAATAAATCATGATAACGCACATGATAAATTCGATATGTTGGAGTATGGCACGTTCATCATTTTGTTACATTAATATTAATTAGCGTTTAAACAATACAAGATTAGATATTTATTATTTATTAATAAAAACATAAAGATAACTTTTAATTAAACTTGCAATGCAACGTAAGCGTTTATAATTCCATTCAGTCAATCCGTTTCGTGAAATGGACAAACAATAATATTCAATTTAAACGTTAATTTAAATGGTATACACACAATGAAACTTTAACGTTGTATTGTTATTGTGTTGTCGCTTCACATTTTCGCGACGAAGTGGGAGCGACACGACCACCAACCACAGTAATATATATATATATCTATGTACAAATATATTTAGATTTATTGTACAATATTCGGGAAGGAGGCGACGACATCGTCACTGCAGCAATACAAACCATTATTTCTACACTATTGTAATATAGTGCAACGATGCGCCGTGTCGTGGTGGATTTTCAGTCAAACAGTTTGCCGGACGTGAACCGGTCGATCATGGTGTGGGCCCACATCGGTTGGTCGTGCGGTACCATGTGACCGGCATTCCTGATCAGCAGCACGGTGAGTGGACCGTACGCGGTCGCGTAACCGGCCAACTCGGTGGTATTGCACCGCTCCCGACAGTCGCGCGCGGGCACCATCCAGGCCGTGTAATTCGCGTTCTTGAACCGTTCAGCGCCGCTCCACCGGAGCGCTTTGGCCACGTTCACCGAGCCCTGATACGGCACGATCGCATCAAGCTGTCCGGAGTAGAGGAGCACGCGGTACTGGCCGGCTTCCAGGAGCGCGGACAGCCACGGGGCCACGGACAGCGGTACGTCGTACTTCATCCGGCCGAACACCTCGTCTATGCCGGACCACGGGCGCAGGCCCACGTGCAGTGCCGCCCGGACCGACGTGCGCTGCACGTACTGATACCAGTGACCGTCCCTGTACGGTATTGGGTCGTGTTCCCACATCACGTTGTAGATGTATTGCAGTCCGGTCAACTTGGTGTACAGCGACAGTGGCGTGGACATCGCATCGAACGCGGCGCCGTAGTCGCCCGCGGCGATCAACTCTCGGGCCTCGTCATCCATTTTTTCCATCATCTGTCTGTTCGCCTCTGCAACGATGTAATTTACACATTATTATTATCAACGTACACTTCATAACCGCACATGTCTCAAAATTATGCATATTTTAGTATTTTTATGAGATCTACAGTGAAACCACCTCTGATTACTGAGAACCTTCAAATAGTGGTAGTTACTTATGTAAACAAAGTACAAACTTTCTATGAACTGGCAAACTCTCAGCCACCCGGAGTGTACGGCATTTAGAGGTTTCGTCGTATAATATAATATCATATTAGTAAGCACCTATATAAAATAATCAAGTAATTGTTCTACTAAAAATTAGAGTAAAAACTTATCCAAAAAAATCCACGAAAAAAATACAACCTAATTAATCATATCGATACACATCATAAACTTAGTTAATTACAAATTGTCATGTATGCATACACTGGACAGTATATCATATGACGTAGTATACAATATTAAAGTCTAAAGTGATAACTTTATTTTTATTGAAAAAGATTACCCATTAAAAAAAATGTTGAGTATGTATGTAGTATGGTTATCATATAAATTGTTATACATAGGTACATTCTATTAAATGAGTAATGCAATACACGTGTTCTATTATGATTTATATTTATAATTTACTATAATATTGTTTTGCCTATTAGTAAAGAATTTCTTCGGGAAATTTGCTTACGCCGTGGAAATATATATATATATATATTTAATATATCTTAAATAGCTTTTCGAGACTATATTATAGTTGTGTTTATAATCGAGATAACTAAACAATAATGGTATAGACACCTACTGTCGATGAGGCCTCGCTCGTACAGGAATTCGGCGTATACCATCTGGTTCACGGGGTCGATAAGTCCGTTGCCAATGGCCAGTCCCTTGAGGTTTATCTTGACTCGGGCACCGGGATTGTTCTGGTGGATGGCGTACGACACGGCCGGCACGTACTTGCCCGCGTACGACTCACCGGCCGCGTAGAACTCGTTGTCCCGGTACTCGGGGTACAGCTCGAAGAACTGCACCAGTGCGGCGTACAAGTTTCTGGCGACGGCCGTCTGGTTGGTGGTGTAACCCGCTTCGTCGCCCGTGAAGCTGTACCCCACGCCCACCGGGTTGTCCACGTACAGCATCGAGTGCGTGGCCGTCCACGTGTGCTGGTGCGGCAGCAGGTCGCCCGCCTCGTTTACCGTGAACGGGCCGTGTTCGTTGAACACCGAGTACAGGCTGCTGGCGCCCGGTCCGCCCTGCAACCACAGCACGACGGGCGCGTCCGGCTTGCCGCTCGCGGCCGGGAAGAACCAAAAGAACAAGTTTGAATCGTGCGCCTCGTCCACGGTCAGGTAACCGGCGCAGCTGTCCACCGCCGCGGCCGTGCCGTTGTTCAGGTGCACTTCGCACGCGGCCCGCGCCTCGTCGACCCGGCCGTCGCGTATCATGGGCGACAGGAAAAGGGCCTTCACGTCGATTTGCGGCGACCAACAGTATTTGCTAACGGTGGCAAACAACAATACGGCCGCGAAAAACGTGACCGCGCCAACGCCGACCACCGAGACGGTGGGCCACCGCCGCTGCGGGCATTCGCGTGGCATGACGACGATGGCCACTGGCCGATATGCGGCCGCGGTAAGTCCGGTATAAAAACTGTGGTACGCGTGTGCGACGCGGACCCGCGTGTGAGTGACCGTCGGCGGCAGTGGTCGTCGTTCGCGGTATAATATTATGTTATTACTGCAGCGCAAGGGCCATGTCGAGTGTATGTGTATATATTGAACAAGTATGTACCAATTGAACGACTGCGGTGGGATTGCCTCGTATCACGACCCGCGTACGAGCACCGGCCGCGGCGTTATGCGGAAAAACAAGGATTTTATTCTACATAAAATCATCTGCGCACTTATCATCGCGTGTAGCCGCGTGATCGTTTTCACCCGTGTGGTGGGAAAACGGAAATTTTAAAATATTTGCGATTGTTCGTTGACGCAACGTGTATTGTTGGACGGATAAGCAGCGGCGGTCGGCACGAACTTTTAATCAAAACAGTTATTAACTAATGTCTGATGCATTTTAAGTTGCACGTTTCAAATAAAAACACGCGATACGCTGTTGTTCGACAGATTTAAAAAAATTACGGAACGAGTAGAATGTTTTACCGGAGATTGTACTATTGTACAAATAATAATATATAGCTGCGATCGCGGTGATCAGGGACAGACACGCATTATTCGGATAAGCGGCGGAGAAACGAATTGTGACTATTGAATCATACAAGTGGTACGCTAGACAACGTCCGACGCCGGCTTCTGCGTTAGCCGACAGGATTGCCTAACTGTATTTATGTAAACAGCTGGCTATTGGCGTGATCATAGATTTAGGCTTTTTGTGATTACAAACAGAGGTCGTCCGTAAACAAAAGTATAACTGATTCCGATTAGTGATTACTCTAATGATTTATCTAATCGTGTTCAGTTATTTTATACGTTGTATAGAACATAAAATTATCGCTCACTAGCTCGCATGCCCACATAATCTACGTTTATTTCAATAACGATATATTTTATTATTTACATTTTTCAAGTGTTATTATTATTATTCACTATAGGTGAAACCTACATATTATATGCATATAGATTACCGTGCATGTGGGCTTACTACAGAGCATTAGATATAAATACATGTATAGTATATCATATTTAATTATATTTAACATTTCTTAAATGGTTCATTTTCAGATTAATTATGTTGAATGTATTTTATAAACATTACATAATAACATGCATTAACGTCGCGATGATAACGTTCAAAACGATTGCAATTGATAAATTTAATTAAAACGAAAACAAAAAATATTTTATATCGTTAAAAAACAAAACTTTAAGCTAAATTATTTTAAACTAGAAATTAAATTTATTATTATTACTGAACGTAAACATTTGAAAAAGTTATAATGACCGCTGGTCGCATAATAGCTTGAAAATAAATTGTATAAATTTTATTTTTAATTATCATATAGAACGATAATTATGTGTATTATAGATACTACAGTATATTAATAAGTATGACTTTTATCGTTATTGACAGAAAAATAAAATAAAAATAAACAATCATTTCCCCAAATTTGCTATGAGTAAAAAAAACGTATAAAATATAACAATATTCTTCAAGACTTTTACGCATTATTCTAAATAATACGTATTTTTGAAAGTAGCACCTACATATCGACGATCTAGTTATAAATTGAATGTATTTTCATCAATTGTGAAAATGTTGGGAAATGTATGCTTTATGTCCATATATATTAGATATTTAAGTTAGTATTAAGAATGATTCATAGTCTTATCGTTACAACGACGTTTTTAATTCTTGGAATTGTAGCACTTCATCAACAAAAATGTATTTATCCAAGTCATTGGGAAAAAGATCCAATAAACATAATGTATAACTAATAATATCTAATTTTTTTCACATTGCTTTTAAACAAAAAACCTATGACACTATGGCAATTTTTATCATATAGGAAAAAAAATATTTTAAATTGCGTTAAAATAATTATAAAATATTTTTCTTCAACTACAAACTATCAAAAAATATGAGACCCCTCCAAATTGTGATCAGATGACTGGAACTCTAGTATTCGCATAAATCTGGCGTTGACGGATGTATACATTTGATATACATTTATGTTTAAATATATGCACACCTCTCTATGAAGGAATTAAATAATAATTAATAACAATTTAGGTATATGTAACATACAATGATGCGTAATATTATAAAACGCTAAAGAGTTCTTTTCTTAAAGCTAATATCTATTTAAATACGATCAAACAGAGGTGGCTCCAGGAGGGGTCCCCCAAGCTCGTAATTCTAAAAAAAAATGTGTATTGTTAACAGAATTACAAAAAAAAACATAATATATTACCGACTACTTATAGACACATACAAGCATATAGTAAGGAATATGTACCAACTATATAATAAACTATAGTATAAATAAACTATAATAATAAAATGATTACTTAGTTCCCCCACCCCCATTCAACTATCCCTAAAGCTGCCAGTACAACCTCACAAATTGTGTAATATATAATCTGCAGATGCATTCTTTACTTGGTTGTGTTTAAAGTATCATTTATTAATTTTTGTTTTGGGCACTAGGACTAGAGCATTGTAGCATTCTGTAGCAGACGATATTGAAACTAAGACCGACATAACCTGTTCTGAAACCAGTTGCTAGAGAAAATTTATGAACCAAAACTTTTTTTAGTGTAGTGGAAATAGCATTTCACAATGTTTATAGAACCGGAATCTATTTAAATGAACTTAATGTGTTTTTATTCTCTTATATATTTTTGGTAGTCCTGAGGTTAAGTAGGGAACACCCTATTAAATTCGGATTTGTTTCATAAGTATGTTTTTTCATATCATACATTTTTTTTTGTTTTTTATAATATCTAGTAGTTTTAGTTTCAAATAATCACATTATACTTACAACCGATAACAATTAAATTTATCTGCAATCATATTGGTTTTATTGTTGCACTTGCGATATAATCATAGACCTAAGTAATATAAGGTTTAGTATATAATGATATAATGATTAATAGAATAACAATGTTGTTTTTTCCAACTAATCGTTATAAAATGCCTATGAATAATAATATAACTTATTTTTACTCGCCATCTCATACAGCCAAATGACTAAATCAGTAACCTTAGGCGGTGACCAATTATTAAAGTTATTTTCAGCATTTCATTAGTAAATGAAATTTACCAACCTCCATCGTTTTAAAATATTTTAAAAATCTGCAAGTGAGTCAAAGAGGAAAAATAAATAGTATCTACACTATTAATTACATTTTTCATAGTGGGAATGTAATACTTTTATTAAATTATATTTATTATTTAACAATTTAACTCCATTTTCCTAGAATA
Source organism: Rhopalosiphum nymphaeae (assembly GCA_036289425.1). Lineage (NCBI taxonomy): Eukaryota > Metazoa > Arthropoda > Insecta > Hemiptera > Aphididae > Rhopalosiphum > Rhopalosiphum nymphaeae. The sequence continues at coordinate 403,787 of JAZAQC010000034.1, read as the reverse complement.
TTCTTGATTTTTCCACTTGGGCTTAAACGATTCAGGGGTTGAAATTATACAAATCTTCACAAATAATTATAGTTATATATATGTATTATAATTATTTTATAATCATAAAAATGTATGAATAATAAAAATGAATATCTTTAGAATTGTAGTTTATATAAATATTATTAAAATTCTTGTTCTTCATATATTAAATAGTTATTTTGTGTAAACTGTTTAAAGTATTATTATAAATACACCTAATAAGCGATGGTTATTTTATTAGATAATATGCATTTTTAAGATCGGTTAATACTGTTTATAACCGGTTTTATAATTTTTAGAGCTAGACGAACAGAAATAATTATTAAGGTCCTGCACCATAGTGATACATCGTATAATATTTAAAACAAAATATCTGATTATGTATGGCCTTTTGAACTTCGTCTAATGCCCATTTAATCCCGTTTCAATCCATTAGTAAACATATATAAAATATTAAGATTTGATTTTTTTATATAGACTCATCTCTCGTAATTACATAATACTTTAACATTATAATAGTCCACGTAGCGCTCGTTATTATGCACCTACATTAGTTTTAAAAATTGTAGTATTTTGACCACGTATAATACATTTATAGTTGTTACTTATTACAATATATTGTATACTAATATGATATAGCCATGAAAAATAAATAAATGATTTATTAAGCAGTTTTTGTATTACTAAAAGTACTTATTTGATTGATATTGGTAAGTTTTTTAGTACTAAGGTAATACATTTACATAATATATTTATAAGTCATTAATCATAATTCATATATTGTTATCATTATTATAAAATGGTTTCAGAACAAAGTATAAATATTTAGGTGTAATAGACTACAGTGAATATTTATCTCATGTGTAAGGTCAATTATAATATTTCGTGCCTAGTAAATTGACCTTAAGACCTATTATTGACAACTAATTGACCGGATGTCTATAATCAAACCATACTAACAGGATAGTATTGCAAATTGCATACGCGATGCATAAACGAAACATAAACAACACATGAACCAAATATAAATAAAATTATTGTATACTTATATTATATTATAGTAATATAATACACGATTAAAAGTGATTTGCAACCGACTAGCCGAGATTAATATGTACAGGTACATGTATAGTAGTAGTAGATATATAAAGGAATTACGAAAGGGGGAGGTGTAATGCTTTCACTTCTTTTTAGTCATTCTTCGTTCCAGTTCTAATCTTTTTTTAAATCATTCATCCCCTTTATATTTTGAAAAATTAATCGTATTCATAATTTGTAAATCTTAATACCTTATAAACGATATATTATTGAATAATAACTTGTATATCTTTATGTATCTTAGTCCATTGTCTGGTGTCTATTACCTACTGACTGCTGTATTGTTTCATAGTATAGATAATATTTTTTCTCGTGATAATAGATAAATTATAATACACTAGACAATAATATAGGTAAATAAATGGAGAATAGTACCTATTATCAAACCATTCACACCATAATACTATAATATTCATATGGATACTGTAAAAGTTATATTGTATCAGTTGGCGATAGCGATGGAAACCGTCTAAACATGCAAATACTGTTTTGATATGCACTTTCCACCTCTCCAAGTAAAAAAACCTATGATACATAATACTACAATATTTACTTTTAATGTATGCATCGTTTGACTATGTCACAATGTTTTCAATTAACACTACGCGTTACACCTAATGCGACCTACATGGCAAACGTATTACATAATGTATAGTAAGGCGCTAGAGCAAAAATTTAAACTAAATCAGTTTCTTAATAATCAATCCCTTATTAATATTTAACGCGATTAAAAGTTGTTTTTAATATTTAATGTAAAAATTTAAATAATTTATATTTTTATAAAATAAGTAATAGCTAGGCAACCAAATCTACACCAAATATCACACCAACACAACAATCGCCGAGACTTAATAAATTTGTATAGGATTTTAATTTTTTTTTCTTAAGACCAATTTGGCTCTGGATGTTTTCTTTGAGCAAATCCGTGTCGAATAACCACTTATTTTAGAATTATATTTAAATTTAAAATTGTTTAGCAGCAATAATTGTTCGCCGTTTTGGTTAAACATTTATGTAAGTTTCATCTTAAATATAATAATATTATACAACATAGCACGTACTAACCTAACTTGTGATAATCTTGTACTTGTGAAGGAGCCGATATTTAGTATATTGCGTTAAAGCTTAAAAATAAATTTGGATTTTCCTCAAAAATTTGTCATATTAATTAAATTACATATAGGTATATATGATGCATTTATATACCAATATATGTTATCGTATCGGTATGTACATAGTATCTATGTATATATTTATATATTAATTAGATTGTTGTAGTTTACATACAGTGGCATAGACATTATTTCTGAAAGGGGGGGGATCAAAAACAGAAAACGACATAGCTAAATGAAGGGAAAAATTGGAATATTTCATGATACAAATAAACGAAAACAAAATTCAGTATTGACAAAATTGTCAAAATTCAATAGCTCGATAATTCATAATATCACAAAATATAGTGCATAATGCATAATTTAAGCAAAAACAAAAAATAATAAAAAGCCAATGTACATGCCACTGTTGACATATCGACTTTTAGAAAAGGTGTAATTTTGTCGCAGTTTACATACAGCCCTTAAAGCATGGTATGTTTCAGCCCCCTTAAACCGTAACCGTACGTTTATGGTTTCAGTCATTTCCATCGCAAAAACACCATTTACTAGTGGCACTCAGGATACAACTCCTAGTGACGACAGCAAAGAACTAAGTTCATGTGTAAACGGTGCTTCCGCTGCTTTATTCACATCGTGCCTTATGCTTCCGCCGTTTCTGCATTTATAGATACTATTACAACGTTTATCATAACCTCCTTTTGCATTGACACCGTTTATGCTGCTTTTAATCTGATGATGTTTTATTTGAGCATTTATACATTAGCTCCTAATTCTTCGATGGCCGTATAAGACTTATACCTAAGGGCTAGTTCGGGACCTATTGGTGAGACTCGGATATCGGATATCTGAGTCCACAAACTTCAAACGTCAAGGTAGGTCCCATCGGGGGAGAAGCGATAGGTACAAAAAATGAAAGCGCGAAACCTTAAACTATTAAGCCGCATGATTTTTCTATGTGTAATATGCATTAAATTGAAATATTTATTACAAAAAACAAACACATTTAATAATAATTATTATATAAATTCATAAAATAAAACTAGCTGTTATATTGAATTATTGTCAATACTGTTGTACCGTATACTGGTGTAGTGGTGTGAATATAAACAAATAATTAACTTACAACTGATCGAAATAAATTGAAAACGTTATTGTATCCATACACAAAAATAATAGATTATATTATTACCTATTAGAAATAATACATCTATTTTCTTAATCCTTCATTTTTTTTTTAACTCGCCTATTAACAAAATAAAAATTTTAACTATTAATGTTTATTGTGCATTTAATGCATTCCTAATTTGTTGATTAAATGATTATTAAACTTTTGCCCAAATGAACAGTCGCATGGTATGAATACAATTTTTCGAATACAATGAGCAACTATTATTTAACAATACATTTTTGTAATCCGACAACAAACGCTAAATATTGTTAAATATGTGAAAAACGCAATTCAAATAGGCCTATCTATAGTAATTAGTGTTATGAAATACCGTGCATATTCCTTTAAAACCCTCAATCTCAGGCTCTACTCGTCTCTTTACTTGCAATTATTGGCATACTCGTGGGCATGTTGCTGTAATTGGGTATTTGTTTGACGATTGAATAGATTGATGGTTTGTGAGAGGGTGTGGGGATCTTATTTTTAAGGGATGCTAAATTTTTTTCAAGTTTTTTATGAATATTCATCAATCAATAATCATTATTTATCGGTTGCATTTGAATATATAATTATTTATGAATCAACATAATATTGTCATGAATAATATTTTGTGCAAACCGCGCTATTATTATCTGTTATAACAGACATCTGCAGTTATATACCGTGGTCCGTGACCCATGGCTAAATAACCATACCGTGCTATGACCTAAGTTACCAAGGCATATTTATATTTATAGATATATATATTATACATATATTTATTTATTTATTATTTACTATCATTTAGGAGATACCGAAAAGTATTAACTGATAAACCTTATCAATAAAACTTCTCTATCCTGATAACGATTTACAGTCGCCCGTCGACTTATTATTTTACTATAATTAAAATATTAGGCTTAATGTGTACATTAACTTTCGTATAAAACATTAAAGCTTCCACGAGATCTAATTATTGTAAAATATTTATCCCAGTGCAAGACGTGGTCGCGAGACAGTTGAGTTTCGACTCGTGTAGTTGAGCTCGCGGCTGCGTTTTACTCGCTCAAACCGGTGTCGACAATAAATACAGCCCTATGTTCAAGTTACAATACCTGAGGTTGCGATCGCGGTACATGCTCTTCTGCTTCATCGCCGTCTTCTCGTTCAGTATTTTGTTCCTAATGTTTCAAAACAGTTTAAGCCGGCCAGCTATCGAGACACTGGTCACCGAAACGCACAAGCAGATTAACAACTTCAAAAACTTCAAAGTAATCGAACCCGTGGTGTGTGGAGTCCGGTTAGTGTCGTTTTTCAACGCCAGCGTTTTGTTTACTTTTCAGGACAATTTGAAAGTGGCCGAGCAAAAGGAATTGGTCGTTAACGAAGACTACTTGTATGCATTGGGTTTTGTTTCGAAACCAGCCATTTATCCAGATTCGTCTTGGAGAAATACTACGCTGCCTATTGTAGTCACATACGTGTTGGACGATGAACACAGCCAAGCAATCGGGCTCATTATGTGTGTGGCCAAGTATTTGCCTGACCGCGCAATACTCGTATACAACTTGGGAATACCCGAATATCAACTCCTTCTTGTAAATACACACTTAACATGTTCCATATACTTATTACGTTCAAATTACTATTGTTAACTAGATTAATATATCTTCTGTAGATGCAGTCATTTTGTAATAACAACACTCGGTGTACAATTGTCGATTTTGATCTATCAAAATTTCCTTCTCATGTAAGCCGTACACACATCAAAGCATATCGACCTCTTGTATTACAGGTATACACTCACTTGGTTTGATTTTTTAAATATGCCATTGTGGTCCAAACAAAATGTAACTACTTTTAATTGTTTAGGATGCTTTGAATCGTGCTGGTGCCGTGATGTTTCTCGATCCAAATGTGCGGATAATATCTCCAAGTGTCTCAAAACTTTTCACACTCTACAGCAACAAATCGATAGTCGGCTGGGAGACAAGAATGGCCACAACAACACTCACACACCCAAAAATGTTTGATTACTTTCGTACACCTGCGGACAATTTTTTCTTCCTGCCACTGGTCCTAGTTAATAAGCTGATTGTGTACAATACTCTTGACATGCACCAAGACATCATGTTACCATGGATTCAATGTGCTCTCATCAGTGAATGCATATCTCCCATAGGTATTTAGCAGAAGAATAAAAATATGATGACGATTGCTGTCACTGACATAGTGTTAAGACAACTATTTGACATATTTTGTTCCACAGGGGCGCAGACCAAAGGGTGTAGATATGACAAGAAGCCGCAATACAGATATTCCAGCTGCCATGGGTATGATGTATCAGCATTCAACATTGTGTTGGGTATACATTATCAATTTGATAGTACTCCTTATGTCATCAAAGAAAATGAGGATGACTTTTTTACAAAGGTATCAACGAGTGAAGCTGATAAAGACCTTCAAAACTTGATTTTGAATATAACAGACACCCCAGCAGTGACGTAATTGAATACATTCATTGAGTATTAGTTTAAATGATCTTAATCTGTTATATAACCTATAGTAACGGATAAACATTGACCAAAAATTAATTTAAATCCTATATATTTTAATACTGTGTTAATTGAACAATAGGTTTCAAAATGTGCTACTTAATATGTATATTTATTTTTAAAAAATCATTATTAATCGAGGTCTTGAATATTATAATATACAGCGAAAACCTATGTACAACGGACAATCGTGGGTATTAAAATATTGATTCGCTGTACAAATGTCTGTTATTGAGGGAGGGAATAAAGTATATTTAGGTATTATATTGTGATATTTTAAAATGTGTCAGAGAGGTCTTCTCTGTTGGGGAATAACTAAAAAATTTTCAACATTATCGCTAACTGATTACATGGATTATAAATACAATTTAAAATATTCTTCAATCTATCAACTGCATTTACATTAGTTTAATTAATTGAAAATTATATCAATGTTGTACTAAGTCGATATTATTTTGTACACTATTTAAGCAAACATTTGTTACCTACCCATTGATGTATGATTGTTGTATAATATGTAACACTGTGTTGTAAATACTATTAAGGTTGTCACGTTTTGTATATTCAAAACTGCTTTATTTTTACACCTAACTTTAAAACTTATCAATTTCTACATCAAAATATACCAATATTGGATCATACACGGTTATAGAAACCCAAACATTTTGGCAATCCCTAATAAAATTAATTTTAAAATAGTTTATAAGTGTTAATTAATTGTTTAGTTTTTTTTTTTTTTTGCCAGTATGATGGTATAAAGTTCCTTCAGCATTTGTGTTAAATTTAATTTCCTTGATGTTATCTTTTGTTTATTTAACCTGAACTACTTATAACTTTTTATTACTGTATTTTAATTTTGTAATAACTGTTTACATCTACTTTAATTTTATTATCAAAATATTACATTATTTTCATTTATTTATTTTGTTGTCTTACCAATTAATAAATATCAAATTGAACATATTTCAGTTGTTAATTGATCATATTATTTATTAAATTCTTTACTGATTTAATAATCATACATTACACACAAAAAATAAATTTTAATGATTTGAAATTGTGTTAACTCATATTCATAATCTAAAGTATTAAATACCAATTATATATTATATTCTGTAATCAATTATAGAAAAAAAGGTCATAATCCAAAGATTATAATTTATTGAACACTGAAAGTACATGCTTATAATATTCAACAGTGTAAACTATCAGATAAAGTATTAATGACACCAGTACCTTAACACTATTGTTGAGTACCAGATATTAAATTTTCTAGTAATGTATAATAAAAGTAAAATATTTAAAAAAAAAAATACATTAATTGGTTCCTAATTTTCTTACTTATATTGACAAATACCAGTTTTAACTAGTATGTCATCAGTAGATAACCTACAAGTTCAATTATTTTAATAGTAGTGCAAATAACATTTGATATGAAAGTCAAATTACTAAATCAACATGAACAAAGAAAAATACATCACTTATTTACTTCATATATAATTCTGTACGAACAAACTATTTTACTGTTTACAAATTATAATATACATACTTTAGAATTTATTCAAACTGTTAAAGTAATAAATTGTACACTAAAATAATTGTTGTATTACTACAGCGTAAACAATTTCCAACACTTAATAATAAAGAAATAAAAATAATTCTTACTAACATATTTCCAATTGTTTTTCTACCATTAATATATGACCTATATTTAAATAAGATGAAAAAATATTTTATGTAGTAAAAACACGTGTGGTTAATGGTTATTAAAATTCATAGGATGATAAAGGAAATGAAATTAATTAGTATTATATATTTAGAATACGAAAACTTTTTATTATTCACTTTTAACTCTGTTTGCTTATTACATAATGAATTAATTTAAACATATGCATAATGTAGCGTCAGACAAGTTTAAATAAAAAAAAAAAAAATATATTTATTTACAAGTTGATTATAATTACCAAAAACAATTTAGGTAGGAGCAATTGAAATTGAATAGGGTGAGCCTAAAAATATTGTGAAAAACTAAAATTGCGAAACTAAATTTAAAATGTCAAAATGTTTGACCAAACATCTTCACTCCTTTTAATGTTTCTTCAGACTTGACAAATGCTTCACATTACAATGTTATCCCTAGTCTTCAAAGAAAATTTCTTAAACTCTTTCCGCACCTTAGCAGAACAAATGAAAATACAAATACATAGTAATAATTAGTAAAGAAAAACAATGTTCCTATGAATGAAAAAAATTAATGAAGTTGATTAACTTAATAGTACTAATTGTCTTGTTACAAAGTGGTAATATTTAAGATAAAAAAAATTAATTATTTGAAAAAAAAAATTGGGCAATAAAAAAATTATGTATATTCAATTTCTTCACAAAACATTCCTGCGTTGATGATATTCCAGCTCATTTAGGTTTTATTACGACCTGTGTTCAAGATAACAAAAAAAAAAAACAAAAAAACGAAGAGCTTAATTATTAATTATAATAAAATATAAATTATAAATGTTTATATAATATAAATATACATATTCAAACATTAAACTTTAGGGTACTTGTTTGTTATTGACCCACCAAACCAAAAAATGTATTACTTTACCACAGACAACCTTACATAAACAAACTTATCCCTATACTTTGATATTTTGTTGTATCACAATCTTGTATAAGTTTAGTTTGATTTAATTTTAGAAAAAGGTAAGTAATTTTTGAAATTATATTATAACCATGATGGTAAGAGTTCAGTTTATCACTATAGTGTATGCATAATTTAAAATATTTATCTATTTTATAAAATTTGTTTTATTTTATTTTAAATTTAATTAAATGAGTTACCAACAATTAACTAATATTGGTATAAAACTTCTACAACAAAATGACTTGTTTTTAACATGAAATATTAATTATTGACAATACTAAAATTAATTGTAAACAACATGTTACTGAAATGTATTAATATTAAAAATTGTGCTAAGTATATGAAAAATATCTTGTCACAACAGATTATCACAGTGGTATAATACATTTTACACAGTCCAATTGCAGGGCAATAACAAATAAGTACCAAATTAAGTACCCAATTTCATTATTTAATCCATAAATTTACTGTAACGATTAATTTTAATAGTTATTTACTTGATAATTTCGGAGGAATAATAATCATCAAGTATTTTATAAAATATATATAAGTAATTGTATAAATAATTAAGACTTTCTCAGATAATATTATTATTGATCAACATTAACATTATTAAATACTTTTATTATGTAAAAAAAATTATTTTCTGACAGCAATTAAAAACTTAGAAAATATTGATAATGTAATTGAATAAATAATCATTACTTTATTAAAGTTATACTGTATTAAGAAAATTTGTTACTGGATCAACATTTAATATATTATGCACGAGAAGATGCAATATGAACATCATCATTATATTTTAATTTCTATAGTACTAATAATTTAAATTGTATATGCACAGAGAAAAAATGTGCCTGAGAAATGCTTAATTATGTTAATACAATTATCTTATATTCAATAAATATAAAATATTAATGAATTTTTGTCACAAGAGATTATAACACATTCAATTTTTTATTTTAATAAACATATTATATATCACAGTTTTCAGTATTGTTAATCGGGTATCAATTATTTATTTTGTCATTATTTGGTAATAACAAAATTTTATACCTAAAATACACAATATACTCTGTATAAAATATGTCACAAGACAAATTAAAAGATACAATTTGTCTGTTGTGTGGTCATATTTTTAATAATTTAACTTCTCTTATAAAAAAAACAAAATTAGTTCGGGAATAATTAAAAGGAAATCAGCAGTCAATACCATAGTTTCAAAACTGATGTCAAACCTAACACCAAAAAAATTGCCCATTCAAATAGTAGTTGAACGATAAATAAAAACGCCATAGTTAACGCCAATAATGTAGATCGAAATATTTGAATTCAGATAACCAAAACAAGACCTACAAGACCTATTAGAAGAAACCGAAGTGTTTTAGGAAATTACTAAGAAACTTTTTCATGCAAACATCAAAATTCGATATCTTTAAATTATTATAAGCTATCGGGACGTTATTTTTTTAGAGGAAATTTACATCATTCTATAAATTTACCTCTGTAATTAGTGGCGATAAACTGTTAATTTTCTTGACAAACTTCAAGATCTTCATCAGTGTCTACCAATTTTCTACCCTTGGGTCATATTGTGAACATGGGTCTTCATGTGTTCTACTTTTGTAATTTGAAGAATCTTCTTATAAGTTTTTTTTTTAAATTTAAAAAAAAAAAAAAGTTCTAAAGTTATAGAAGTTCGAGAAGTCTTCAAGTCAATTTATATATATTATTATCTTGACAGTTTGAAATATTCTCTTTTCTTCGAATATGTTCTTCAGGAAATGAATAAAAAATTGAATATGTGAGAAATCTTGATTAAATACTTTGAAAGCTGAAAAACTGCATTAAGTAATTGATTATTTTTTAAACTTATATTCGTATATGAGAAAAACCCGAGAAAACGAAGAAAAAATAATGGGATAGCAAAAGTTAATAATATAAGCTTAAAAAAACACTGGATCGCTGGATAGGGTACTAATATCGAACAATTAGAATAAAATTTCTCTAAAACTTACGTGGAGAATAAGAACGTGAACGTGATCTATCATAACGTGATCGGTTTTTGTAATAAGATGGTGATCTGCGTTCTCTGTAGTGACCTCCACCACCACCTCTACCACCGCCACCGCCGCCGCCACCTCTGTATCCACCCTCATAGTAATCACTAAAAAATAATTTTTAAATATATAATGTAAATAACATAATATAATTTATTAACTAAATATACAAATAAAATAAAATAAATACTAGTAACTACTTACTCATAATCTCTATCTCTATCATATCTATCATAACGTTCTCCGCGGTCATATCTATCACCACGATCATATCGGTTATTATCATATCTATCATAACCTCTTCTCCTAGATGACCTTTCTTCTCTCATTCTAAAATGTAAAAACACATAACATTAACATTTAAGTACATATAATAATCAATATAAAAAATAATTACGTTGGTCTGCCCATATAAATTCCAGGTGTTGGTGTATGAGGGCGTTGGGTAATTGAAAAATCTACTCGTATTCTGCGACCGTCAATTTCCATACCCGAGCATTCTTCTTTAGCTACCTTAGCATCTTCATGCTTTTTGAAATAGGCAAAACCAAAACCACGTGACCTTCCACTCTAAGGTAAATACAACAAATTACAAAAGTTATAACTTTACTAAGTTATTGTTTAATGTTAAATTGCTTACCTTAGCATCAATAATAATGAGGATTTTGTCAATAGAACCGTATTTTGCAAATATATCATAGAGTTGATGTTCTGTTGTGTATACACTTAAGCCAAATATGCCCAGACATTTGTTAGGTTTTGGGTTTTCCTACAACAAAATAATAAGCATCTTTAAATAAATGAAACAAAAGGAGGTAAAGATTGATGTTATTATTATAATGTTAATTACATGTCTGCTGCGTCTCGAGCCAGAGCCTCGTGAGTGGCTCCGATAACTGCGACGGCGATCACCAGAATAAGAACGAGACCTAGAGCGTGACCTTGAGTATGAATGTCTAGAGCGACTTTTATACTTGCTACCATTGCGACTGGGTGGTCGAGATAGTGATCTAGACCGTGTCTTCGAGTGAGTGGGTGATCGACTGCGAGACTTGTGATCGCTAGGCGATCTGCTGCGGCTTCGGCTGGGAGTAATGGAACGAGATTTTGAATTCCCGTTGCGATCCTGAAACGACAACAAAACTGACGAGTTAGTAAACATGAATTTTACAAAATAAAACAGGGCAAATTACAAGACGAGAACAATTGCGACAATTAAAAATTATAAAAAAAATTCTTAACGCGACATAACCTCAATAACTGTCAAGGAAGTACTCATTGGATCTACCCGGAAAGCGCGACACACAACGCCGATAAACTGAAGAAACGGCGTTATGTTTTGCCGGCGACAAAACTCGTAGCAGTACCCTAAAGTTTTTACTCACCTCGACGTCACTCATTTTTGAAGCTTAATTCACGTGTCTGTCCGTCACCGCGTTAATTAAATCTCGTTCGGAAGATAAATCGAAAATCCTCGATGAGGGTTTTAAGTAACGGTGTTAACGCAAAAAAATGATACAATTTGAAGTTTAACTTGAACAGCAAAACATATTTTACGTCACCGGGCGTACAGAAAATGAAAAAAAAATTATCGAACGACAGAATGGATAGAACACAGTAATTGTGAAGGAAGAGACGCAGACGCTGAAAACTAATAAACAAAGCTTGGGAGCTAGGGGACGTCCTCTCCTCCTCGCCACGCCATTGTAACGGCGTCACTTGTCAGTGCAACCAACATGCGCGCGACACCTTTTATTAAATGCCTTACAACAACGCTCATTCGACAGCAATTTTCGTACATTTTTTAGATGACTTTCCCAGAATTTTCCCATTTAACTTGTAAATAATAACAAGAGAGTACCATGGAAAAGCCTTCTCTGTGAATTCATTTCCTGACTTCTGGTTGACACTCCATCACTAAAACCGGCAAAACCCGTTGCAGCAGCGCCTCCATATACAGTATACTTAAATAATTTGTTTAGTTGTTGGGTGCTGTCTCTGATCATATTGGTCACACTCACCAATCTTGTAAATCGCTGGTCATGCTCTTTTTGCCTTGTCAGTTTCCTCTATTTAGTGTTACCTAGTACGTATTGTCCATTGTATATTTATTATTATTCGTCCTTATAAGCAAGAACCCGAAGTGATCGGGGACAATTGCCATTATTTAAGTGTTATACGCGGTCGTACTTTTCGTAATTATCAAAATGGCAGGTGCTACAATGTTAGCGCGCATAAATAAGCCGTCAGACTTCGCCATGCAAAAAGTCGAAACGGAACATGACAGGATTATGGCACGCGAGCAACTAATCCTTTCGCAGGGTGAACTGTTAAAGAAAGAAGGTAAAGCCAAAGAATTGGCCGCTCTAATTAAGGAGACTAGGCCTTTTTTGTCCGAAATCAGTAAGGCAAAGGCGGCTAAACTAGTGCGATCCTTGGTTGACCTCTTCCTGGATCTCGAAGCAGGCATTGGCATTGAATTGCAACTGTGCAAGGAGTGCATAGAATGGGCCAAGGAAGAAAGACGAACATTTCTCAGGCAGTCTCTGGAGTCCAGATTGATGGCCCTGTACTTCGATTCTGGAATGTTCAAAGAAGCTTTGCAACATGGCTCTGTATTGTTGAAAGAACTGAAAAAATTGGACGATAAAAATTTGTTGGTTGATGTTTTGTTGTTGGAAAGCAAAGCTTATCATGCTCTGAACAATTTGTCCAAGGCTAGGGCCTCTCTAACTTCTGCTAGAACAACTGCAAACTCGATTTATTGCCCGCCTAAAATGCAGGCCTCTCTTGACTTGCAATCAGGAATCTTACATGCAGCCGACGAGCAAGACTTTAAAACTGCTTATTCTTATTTCTATGAAGCTTTTGAAGGATTTGACAGCGTAGACAGTACATCTAAAGCACTTAAGGCTTTGAAGTACATGCTTTTGTCAAAGATTATGTTAAATAATGCAGAAGATGTGCAACAGATTGTGAGTGGAAAATTAGCATTAAAATATACGGGTCGTGATGTAGAAGCAATGAAGAGTATTGCAAAAGCTAGTCATAAAAGATCTTTAGCAGATTTTCAAATTGGATTAAATGAATATAAAACAGAATTGGAAGAAGATCCAATTGTCAGAGCACATTTAGATACACTCTATGGAAATATGTTGGAACAAAATTTGTGTAGAATCATTGAACCATACTCGAGGTAAATAACAATTCCTTAGATTTTGAACTATTAAAAAAAAAAAATAAGATATTTTTATTATTGCACAAAGACTAATAATTAAATATATTATCATTATTTAACAATAATTATCTTATAACTTTACAGGTAGATCGATTTAATTGTTTATTCCTGTATATTTTCTTTTAGTTAAATATTTTATAACTGTACTTTAGAACATAGTTTGTATAAAATTAATCATGTTAATTATTTGTTATATTTTCAGAGTACAAGTTGAGTATGTTGCTAAATCAATAAATTTACCAATGGAAAATGTTGAACGAAAACTGTCACAGATGATATTGGACAAGAAGTTCCACGGTATTTTAGACCAGGGTGAAGGCATTCTTATAGTATTTGAAGAAGCGGAAATCGATGAAACTTATGAATTAGTTCTAGATAATATAAATAGCATGAGCAAAGTTGTTGATACCTTGTATCAGACTGCTAAAAAATTAACATAAAAAGTGAACTAACAAATTATATCAAAAAATTAAAAATTCTTTGTATTTCGAGTACATAATATTTTGTTGGTTAATATTATTAAATAAATGAACTTGAGAAGACAAAATAAAATAGTACTATTCATTTTCAGTTAGATTACAGAATTTTAGGGATAAATATGATCAGTGATTAGTATTAGTCATCAAAATTTATGTGCGAGCTTTATTTTTTACAACTTGTATTTTATAAATTTATAATCAACACTCAACAGTTTATTTTCTTTGTAAATAAAATTATGTACATTAATACAATGATTATTAATAACTACTAATCATTAATTATACTTGTTTTCATTACTTATTATTTTATAGGAATAAAAATGTATATCTTATTTTTTGTTCAATATTAATTTAATTAACATTATATATACTCTATTTCTATATAAATATTGGTGGATTCAACTTTAGGTAAATATTTGAACTTTGATGTCAACTTTTAATTATTGTTGGAAAAAATAAAAGATGATTAAAATTAGTAAATTATATTATTGTTAAATACAATTTCAAAACTCAACAAATACAATATTGCTCAATGCTTTTATTTTCATACATAAAAAACAAAAACAATGCTTTTACCAAATAAACTATGAAAAATATAATTGTTTTTAATTAAAAAGATTACAATCTTTTGATTATCATTAAAATTAAGTTCAGAATGTTCAGATTGTTTTTAATTTCCTTGTGTCAATGAATCAACATTATGTATATAATTAATTAATATTACTTTTGACTTTGTATAAAATATCATTTTCTCTTTTTAATTTCCTTTTGATTTTATTTTTCTCCATTTTTATCTTCTTTTTTCTTTGAAGTTGTGCATTTTCGTAATCCTCTTTGGCTTTCTTATCTCTATTGTACTTATTAACTTGTTCAACTAAAAAAATTATTATAAGTTTACCTTTGAATACCACAAATAATAATAAAATATAACATACTTATAATTTGGATATCTAATTCTTCAGGATTTGGCCTGAACATGCATGGTGCAATATTGAAATATTTATGAATTGGACATAATACTTGCGAGTCTATAGGATTCCAAACCAATGAATCAGAAACATCAGTCTGTTGTAAAACAAAATACATGTTTAATAAATTGAAACCACCATACCTAAAAAAAAACAATAACTTTGTTAAAAATGTGAATACCATATGTAAGTGTTTATGAACACCATATGTTAGCTTACACTGATGACTGGTAAAGGTCAACGTGGAATGGTTTTTTAGGGTTATGAAGCAGTACATATTCTCCTTTGCCTAATTGTGTTAGTTTGTCTAGAGTAAGATACAATCTCTGTAGATACTTTTGATCTTTTCCATTTGAACTTAAACTCTCTGTATCGTCAATTGTCCATTTTACCTGCATGAGATCCATATTATGCTGAACTGAGACTAGGAGAAAAAATAGGGTTGTGTTAAAATTAAGTAATTTGACTAAGGTAACAATTTATGGCACCTAAGTCGTTTTACAGTTGAATTGCCAAAATAAAATATTTTATCTTAACATTCTTAACACTTGCTGGACAAGGCTTATATGATTATAAAAATATTGTAAGTGTGATATTATTTACCTAAAGCTAATTTGGTTCTGGGACATCTGAAGCTTGTATCCAGCCAATATTCAATAAGTTGTTCTTCATTGACTTTTTCAAAGCCGAATTCTGGTTGATACTCAATTTTTGGCATTAGTACTGTTGGGGAATTTTGTGGTTTGAGTTGATGCTAAATATATAAAGATATTTATATTGTACATAGATATTAAAATATTTAACTCATATGACATATTCTTACTTGTATACCATGAGGTTTATTTCTTACAAGTACATTGAACGATTTTTCAATGTCATTGGTACCACTAACTTTTAACATCCATTTATCATAGTTGTAATTATTACATTTGTTCTGAACAGTTTCATTGGGTAAACTACAAAAATTAAAAATTAATAAATCAAATATTAATAATAAAATCAATATTGTTAACAACTAAAATACCAAAAAAATTTAAAAGTTTACTTATAAAACCAAATAAGATATTAAAATTATTTATTTATTTAGATTTTTTATTAAAAAATGAATAATACAAAGAAATAAAGAATAATAATTAATAAATATCATTTCATGATTCCTATAAAAGATGTTATTGGATATCTTACATTTTTCTGAATTTTTTTTTCAGTTCTTTTCTGAGATAGTACCAACTTTTTTCTTGCTGGGAGAAATGTCCAGTACACAATGCTCCTCCAACATAAACTGTTTTACACTCATCAGTATCTTAAAAAAGAAAAAAAAACAGTATCCACAATATTTGTTTTTAATTTTTATTAAAAATATCTATAATAATAATACAATAATTACCAATATCTATATTGACAGGAATTATCCATAAACTATTGGGTTTCTCTAGATTCATTATATTTTTCATACTACTTAAACATATGTTAACATCAATACTATGGGTTTTTGATAGTATGGGACAATTTTCATCTTCTATAACTATAAAAGACATATTATTAAATAATTTTAACCATCACACAATACAGATAGAAAATTAAATCATAGTAATACAGTAAAACTTTTAATGTATAATATATTACTAACATAACTGAAACGTTTAGGTGAAAGTAAAAATAAAATTGATATATAATCTAGCACCTAATAACTAGGAGTATTTATTGTTAGAAGCTACAAGTAAATTGTAGCCCTGTCAAAATTTAATTTTTAAATAATCAGTTTGATAGGTATTAAATTCACACTTTTACCTAGTTAAATTATAAGTACAATGTTTCAACAAATAAGAGGGTGTCTGCTTATGTCGTTTCCGTCTTACAAATAGATAAAATAAAGAAATTACATGAAGTAAAACAAATTTTTAGTTTTAATATTACAGTAAATTAGACTATGATAAAATTTACAGATAAAAGTATTATCTAGGGCATTTAGTAAGTTTTTATTAATATTTATATTTCTAAGTGAGTTGTGAGCATGTTAAAATTTGTAATATTTTCCATATTTATTATTTATTACTCACTTTATAATAAGATATTTTACTTTATAAAATTATTTAAATTTTTATGGATTCATTTTGTTAGAATCAATCAGTTTTGAATTCAAATATCCATTATAAACATGATTACAATAGAAAAACCAATAGGATAACTTAGTATTAATGTTAATTGATTTACTACTTACAAGGATTTTTTTGTGGTGGATCAAATATACCATCTGCAAAAGAAACTTTTGTTTCTAGATTTTTAATATCAATTTCTAAAGGAGGAAGATTAATTGAATTTATTTTCTAAACAATAAAAATAAATAATTATTGTAATTAATAATAATAATATAATCAAATAACTTTGTTTTAATAAAAAATAA
This sequence comes from Rhopalosiphum nymphaeae, assembly GCA_036289425.1. Classification (NCBI taxonomy): domain Eukaryota; kingdom Metazoa; phylum Arthropoda; class Insecta; order Hemiptera; family Aphididae; genus Rhopalosiphum; species Rhopalosiphum nymphaeae. The sequence continues at coordinate 386,058 of JAZAQC010000034.1, read as the reverse complement.
TTATTATTACTTACAGCAGACTGTAGTCTTTTACAATATATCATTTCAAATTTATTATCTTCATTTTCGTCTCTTATATTATAGTCGATCTTCATCTTAGAACTATATGTACCACTATAGTGTGATTTAATATAATCATTTGAAAACTAAAACACAAGTTGTAATTATAGTTATTTTACCAATACATAAATAGTAAATGATACTTAAACTTTTATATTCTATATAATTTCTTACATTACAAGCTGATTCAATATAACTCTCAATAAATGGTATGGAATTCAGTCGGCGATTTTTCAAATTTTCTTCCCAAAGATTTGAAAGCCAATCCTCAAAAATTTGTCGTTCATGTTCAATAATTTCTTTATGGATCTAAATATTTACAAAAATATACAATAAATTAATAAAATCAAAACATAATTCATGGTTAAAATTTATATATTAAACTACAAATATAAAATTGTATAAAATAATTTTAAATTAAAAACATTAGTGCTACATGACTAATCACTACCATCCACATTTTGAAGTACTATTACTGAATAATTTCTTCAACCAAGACAAACACGCCCATTTATCTATCCTCTCGTCCATTATGCTTATTATAAAAATAATTGCACAGATTGTATAAATTAAAAATACCGTGACAAAAAAAAAAAAAATTAAAAACATGTAGAAGTATAATTTTTTATAAAAATTTACAAATGTAAATCTTCTTTTATTTTAACAAATTATTAATTTCAACTATATTATTTTTATCATCAGCAGTAAATGTTGAAATAAAATTAGATAAAAATGCTATCTTTAAAAATACTTTACTTATTAAAACTATGATCGGTGTCACTGATACCAAAAAACAAATTTCAAATGCCTGCTTATGAAAGGCGTAATAATTGCTAAAATAAAAGTTAAAATGTTGTCGATTTCCAGACTTTTATAAAAATATATTATATAATTTAACATACTAACCCTAAGTACTTTAGCAGTAGGAGAACTAGGATTCTTTAAGTGCATTACCAATTTATTCATTAATGTATGGTTTAATACTGAATAATATGGTGGCATGTGATGACCAAATAAAAATTGTGTAGTAATTTGAATTTTGTCATTTTTCTGAAACAATAATTATCATAATTATTAATTAATTGATGAAATTGATTAATAATGTACAAATAATATAGTATTATAAAATGTACACATATTCAATTTAAAAACATAAGTATAGTACATTTTTGTAACAAATTAAATACAATATAATTGTAGTATGTACAATAAGTAAAAAGGCACCTTTTTTTTTTTTTTTGCAGGTTTGAACCGACGGCGCCGCGGGGACTGCTTTCGCATTGCTTCCGCGAAAGTAAAAAGGCACCTAGTTAATATTTTTAAATACCAATTTTATAAATTATTTATGTATTAACAATTAATTTTGAAAAATAAGTCACTTAATTTTTACTAATATTCTTTAACAGTGATTTGTAATAGTGGTATATTTGTATAACATTATTTTTATGTTGACAACTATATATGAAATATAATTCACTTAATAAATTGGTATATCGCATAGTATAATTTTTTTTACTTTTAGATCAAACAATATTATTATTAATATAAATTAAATAATTTTTGCAGATTTAAAAGCATTATCACTCATTACATACCTTTGATTTTTGATTTTTTGTTTTGTTACAAAATTCTGGACAATTTTGAAAACATTGAGCATTTTGATACAAGTCATTAACATCATATAACGGTGTAATAATTCTACGCATAGAAACAATATAAATTAAATTATAAGACTTCATCAATTGGTACTAAAATCTATTACTCAGGTTCAAATGTTAGAGGAACATTTTTTTGAATATTTTGATGATCAGAATTTGGTGTTTGACACTTCAGTTGGTTTTGCAAATCAGTTGGAATTGACATCCTGAACAATAAAATCATTTTTTATTGATTTAAAATCCCTTATTAAAAATCAAAACTTACATGATGTATTTTAAAAATGTTACAAGTAGCTCACAACAGTAGAATATAAGCTACCTAGCCATAAGTACAATAGATACATGCAGTAATAATATCATTAATATTTTATTGAATAATTTTATTTTTAAGCTCAAAATAAAAAACTATTAGTTATAAGTACACGTACAAATGTTAAACGATTTTAATTTTAAATTAAACAAATAAAATAAATATTATAATAAATAGAACGGGTATTTATTTTCAAACTCGTGATGAAATGATATCCGACAGCCATTCTATGATAACATTAAAAATAACGTTATCACTGTTATATGTTTATCAGTAATTACGATTACAGAAATAAATAATACATTTCCAAAGAAAAATGTTTTTTTTTTTTTTTGACATAAACAATCTATACACTTATCTATACAATCTATACTATCTATACAATTGCACAATAAGTTTATTAGATGAGAGTAATAATAATAACATGAATGGTGTGATTTAGCAGCCACCCATTAGTGACTCTTGGCTATTGGTTAATTAGTTCCTTTTTTTTTTTTTTATAATTATAATTTTATTATTTTGGTATAACTTTTCCCATTGTGGGACGTTAGACATTGAAAATTTGTAAAAGGTCACGGCACCATTTCCTTTTCAATCTTCAGTTAGGATTCCCTGGAAGAGTAAGGTTGGACAGATCTTTTATAAGAGGGTTAGATGGTCTTGGAGTCGTTTATGAAAACGTGTGTAGAAAATGCGTGCTTCCTCATCTATTGTTTTTATACGGAGATCGTTAGGAAGAGTATGGTTAGAAGTATAAGGTAGAGCATTGGATAATCGTCGGAGTGATATATTTTGAAACGTTTGAATTCTATTAGTGTTCGATTTTTTTGCTGCATCCCACAATTGGAGTCCAAAAAAACAAAAATGTATACAAACAAATGTAAATAAATAATGTAGGTACCTACCTATACATTTTTTACGCTTTTTAATTAGCAATATTTTGAATAGCTTTGAAAAGTACAGAGAATCAGTGGCGCAACCAGAGAGGGGGGTTAAGGGGTTGTAACCCCTCTGAAATTTCTCCGAGGCTTAATACAATAACCTATATAATCGTATGTATATTTATATTGTAATAATGTAACCCCCCCCCCCCACCGAAATTTGTTTTTAGTTGCACCACTGTTAAGAATTGTTCGCTAAGACCAACTACCTGCATTCAATTGATTTCACTTTTACAGTTTGAGTATAAATATTTTGGACAAGCATGAGTAAAATACATCGGGCTATTTTATTTTTTTAAGTCCACGGGTGTCCAGATATGGCAGATAACACAAAAAAAAAACTAACTACTACAAATTTTCATTCTTAGTTATAATTATTTTATTAAAACCTAGATTACAACTTATATTGATATAATAAGTAATTTAATTTAATTTTGTATAATGATAATAATAATAAACCAAAGTTAACCGTAGAATTTCTTCTACAATTTACTTTCATCAATTTATTAAATATTAATTATTTATGATTAAATACTAAAATATGGATAGGTAGGTATATCCAATATAGATCTATCAATAGGTATGGATATATTGACGAAAGCTAAATTTTGAATCCTATTTTTAATTTTAACATATATTGTATCTTGTATTTAATAATAATAATGCAAATAAATTTTCAAAACGTTTACTATCACTCGGCGTAAGATAATTATATTATATTTATAGCGTCGTATATTTTATATAATAAGCATTTTGTTATAATATTATTTTTATACTAAATATATATTCTTTTATTGTATATTATTGAATGATCTATCTTGAATAATCTAAAATTTCTATAATATATATATATATATATATATATATATATGATTTATATATACAAAGTAATTCTTTAATCTTTTATCCAAAAACACTCATTATTTGATAAAATAATCACAAAACTACTTTGCCTATATTCTAAATATTCTAAATATTATAATAGGTATATTTTATTTTGAATTTTGCGTCCCTTTTTTGCTGCGATCCTGACCTAGGCCAGTCTTATCTAGTCCGATAGCATAAAAAATGTATGAACGAAATTGAAAACAATTAATAGCCTTGTAATTATAATTTAAATATTTAGTCACCTCGGTTTAGAGTAAATCATACTGTGTTGTGATTATGATTGATCTCGGGAGCTAAATAGCTAATGCATGGTTAACATGGCACTGGTACTATGTATTTATGGGCGTAGGTTAATTGAGTCCCAAACTAAATTACTGTTTTTTAAATCGGTGAATTGAGTCCCTTGTATAAAAGTCAAAGCGGTAAATTAAGTCTCCTGTAAAAAAATTAAAGCGGTGAATTGAGTTCCTCGAATATTAATAAACTAGTTTTCAAAATTACCTATACGTACAGTCGTGTACCATTAGTTATTACGAGCTTATAAGCACACCAATGTCGCGTATTAATAAGATACTCATCTATGCAAAAAATCAAAACACAATACAGAAAAGGAGAATATATCAAGAGAACAAATGAGGAATTACAAAAATAATGAAATTATTATTATTATTGACTTTATTAAGCTCGTATCATTTAAAATACTTACCAGTTTAATACCAAGAGTGATAAGAGTATTATTTATTATTATAAATTATTATATTATCTATTATTCATTCAAAAGTTGACATTGATTATCTATTATTATTAGGTTTTATTATTATCATTATTATAAGCATTATTAATTTACTAGAATAAATATTTTATAAGGGACTCAGTTTATCTCTTTTATTTTTTTACGAGGGACTCAAAAATAATAATACAGGACTCAATTTACCAAATCCGGTATTCATATATAGGTAATACTGTAATAGGTGTATATTGTCTAATGTCCATATTATATAGGTACATAATAAATGGTATACACGCAAATTATAAACACAGATATAAAATTAAAATATGTATATTATATTACAAAGCGTATATAATATTGTCGCCGATTAAATAGAAAAAGATGCGAAAAAATTCAAAATGTAAAAAAAAAATAGCGTGGAGAAAAATGTGTGCAAATTAATGTACAGTCTGTATGTGCATATAAAATATAAATAAATAACATATATTATATATTGCGAACCACCATAATATGGTAATATTTTGTATTAGGCATCATTGTACCAATGAAGATCATCGATCGTGATATTTTTTATGATTGTAAATATAATATACGTGTGGTAGGTATAATGTTCATTTATAAAGACTACCACGTCACTGCAGGCACTTTGGCCCGTAAGTATTAGGTACACGTTGTCGATTTTTTCTGGCAATTAGTGCTGTATATCCCCAGAGTGCAATACGCCAATTTGGATGCGTTACCATACTTTACTTTTCTGAAAACAACGAACATAAATATTAAAGTTATTATATAAATATCATATTCATAAAATATTTATTCCTATAATAGGAGGCGTATAATTTAACTTAGTTTTATGAAAATGTTTATCATGCCTATTATTATTATTAACTATTCGAAACTTTATATATTATATTTGTTGTTGTATACCTACTTATGTGAACAACTAATAAAAAGAAAAGAAAAAAAAGTCACGTAGTATCGCAAGAGAATTATGATTAAAGAAAAAAAGTATTTTAAATATTAAAAGTGTATCTACGTCCTACTTACACTCAAATCAATACGCAATAGGTAAGTGAAAAAACAAAGTTGCCACGACTATATACTTACTAGTTATAATTTTTAAAATTTAAATAGCTTTCTTGTGAAATTTGATGTTTGTAAATATTTATTACATGTGAATATGTGATACAAAACTTTTTAAATTTTAGCCACCTAAGTTAAGCATAATTGTTTTATGGAAATTTTCCTTTCTAACTTTCAAATGAATTTTTTTTCTTTTCTAAAATTTTCGGATACATCATTCAACCTAAAAACTTAAAAAACCTGTTTTTTGTGATTAAGCATCTCTCGTTTGAAAGCTGATTGATCTAATATATGTTATATTTCATTAATTTTTATTTATTACAGTGTCCATAGAGTATAGTGCATCTAATATATAATTTAACCTATGTTCCACTTACCGAAGTTCATCTCCTTTCTTCCACAACATACTTTGATTGCGTGCCAAAAACGATAGTTGCGATTTCGCGAATATGGAACCTGGACGGCACAACCGCACCCAAGCGATTGCTTCGAATGCCGTCATTCGGTAGTGCTGTATAAGATAGGCCGCGATTAACGTTCCGGTTCTTCCAAGACCAGCCTTTGTATTTGAATTGATTTTATTTTTAGTGTAATTAAATATTAATTTATATAATCTAAGTACAATAAAAAAACAATAGGTACGTAATCATATAACATGAACAACAAAAAACTGTTTTTAATCGTTTTGAGACTACATTACTACAATTCTCTAAATGTGACAATAACACACTGTACTTTAATACTTATATTGAATGCGTCCTATGATATTGCAGTGTAATGAATTGTATGATAAAAAATATCTACTAAAGTTGAAATGAAAGGAAAAAAATTGTAAATTTCATAGAAACTTATTAACTTATTACTTGTGTCACAAAATCTCTATACTAATATAACTCAATAATATACATATATATATACATAACTTTAAAACTACTTTTAAATAATTGTTTGAACAATTTTTAATTCAATTTTTGATGCTGAGTATTTTTTGAAATTGTTGATGTCTATATACATCTTAAAATCAAAGGTATAAGAATAGTAGTGCAAGAACGCACAAAAATATTAAAACATACCTACTATTTTTTTTTAATTTATATTTTAAATTAAAAATGATGGGGTATACCATCATTTAGCTCCTAGAAAAATAGTTTAGATAGTTATCCATACTTGATGTAATAGTTATGATTACTATAAATAAGTAGGTACACTTAAAAATCATATAATGTATTATGCACAAGCATTTATACTTCAATGATAAAATCAATGGCCCAATTAAAAATAACACTAAATAATATTGTTTAATCATATTACCTTGCAGTGCACAGCTATGGCGTAAGGGGAGTTTTCGGAAATTTGTAAAAACGTTTTCAAAATCGCGACCGTTGGCGCTGAACTGTCTTTGAAATACAAATCAATATGTTCAATACCGGAATTGGAAAACCTGTAACAGTGAAACGACGAGTGTTATATTCATTTTAATAGATCATTGCATGTTATTGTGTGATAATAATGCATGGTATAATAAAGATATTAGTTTCTAACAAATTTTTAGGTGATTTTCGCTTGAAATGTATTAAAATTTATTCAGGTATGATGTAGATGTAATAATATAGTAATGTCAATATTTATTTATTAAAACATCACTGTTGACGATCATTAGAAATATTTACCAAGAACTGTTGTATTCCGTGTCGTTTAGTCTGATAACTGTCTTGACGTTATTTTCTTTGAAGTACTTAACGAGATGTTGTAGTAAAACATTGCAGCCCGGCCCCGCTGCAATGTCGTTGCATTCGATAGGACCGCGGAAAGCGATAAACTTATCGGGCACTATCCATGTCATGTCACGACTCCGATTGTAGTACTCCTGGAACTTGAAATCGTTCAAGTTTACCATTCTGTACTTGATTGCTTTGTACACGACATTCAAACATTCGTATAAGTCAATGCCATCGTTTTTGCCGTCATCGAAAATCGAATTCACTCGGTAAGCGCAATAACTGTTATTCTTCAACATGGAATGAACGGTTAACGGGTCCATTTGTTTTACGGCAATCTACGACATCATTTAATTATATTTTATCATTTATGCGGTATTTACAATCTGCAGGAGCGTATTTAAAGGTGGTACATGGGACCCCCGCCCGCCTTTTATTAACCAAATATATATATTTTATTCAGAGGATACGTCGATGCATTGTACGTCATCTATACTCTATAACAAATAACGTACAGTATAGCGAATTTGCGTTCAACAGAACCAATTTTGTACTGTTTGCTTTGATATTAAAGTGAGTTGACCTATTACCAAACACCAACGTACAAAGTAAACACAGATAATGTTTTTACCTTTAAGTTAGATAAAATGATAATAGGTCAATTCACTCTAATATTAAAATTAAATATACAAAATTGGTTGTAATAGTAGATAAATGTTGTAATGCGATTAAAATCTATTTCAAGCAGAATGGTTTATCTAATAGTTAGAGAATACGGTTTTAGAAAATATTGTAAAAGATGAAAAATAAATATCAAGATGTACCTAATTTAATATAATAATAAATTCACAATAAATATCTACCACTTATAATTTTTGCATTATGATAAATTTTTTTTTGGAAAATGGTTTCATAAAATTATATAATATAAGAATGATAACTGATAAAGTAATGAGTTTTAAATGTTTCAATAAACGCTACAAAATTAAATTTATTTACCTATTCTTTAAACTAGAGAACTTATACTAAACATTAAACAATATAAAAAAAAATATAATAGCCTGTAGCCAAAAATAAATAAATAAATAAAAAATATATAAATGTACTGACCTAATCAATATAATGTATTATTTATTTAATTTTCATCAAAAATAAACCATCAAAGACCAATTTATTGCATTAATTAATGTGTTTGGTGTGCATGTTACTAATAATAGCCAATAAATACTAGATTCTATAATTAAACCCTATTTTAATATATTACTTATTTTATAAACGTCTTTTTAAATTCTGACAACAAAACATTGAATGCATTAATTTTAGAATGAAGTGTGTTATAGTTTTTTGTTTGTAATTTACTTTTTGGGGTAGTAAAAAATTACAATGTTTTAATTTTTAACTTTGATGATGATATCTTATATCAAATTGGATTTCGTTGATTCTTTAAGGGGTCAAAAGAAAAAAATACCTATAATATTACAAATATGGAAAAATAAAACAATGAAAAACTAAAAAATGTCTTGAAATCATTAATCGATTAGGTAAATGGATTTTGTTTTTTTGATGTAACTCAAAAACAAATCATCTATTTGATAACTGAAATGTTTACAAAATGATAATATTTGCATTTTCTATACATGAAAGTTTTTTTAAAATAGTTATAAAATATTATCGTTCTTTTATATTTTCATTTTTTTTAGTTTTCTATTTCTAAATGTTATTATAATGTCTTATGGTGGAAATTTTGTTCACAGAAAAAAACACAATAGCTCTGGAATTCCGTTCGAAATCTGAAGTCAGAATTCCAAAAAATTAATTAATTGATTATTTTAGTACCATTAAAAAAATTAAATGTTAGTTTATCAGCTTGTGCTTATATTATCATATTAAAATGTTTTTGTTTTACCGCATAAGAACCGATGAGGAACGCGGCGTCATTATATTCCCTGGAGTTGTCGACGGTGTAATGTACAATAGCTTTAGACAAGTATCGGTGGTTATACATTTTGTCGTTTAAATTACGGATGTATTGCATCAAACAGCCCAAGTTTAGCGGTTTGTAAGCCGCCAAGCCGCCATCCCAATAATCAATATTGTAGTCAGTGTTGAAAAAGTGCAGTTCTGTTGAGTCTGAACGACGGTGACGTGTTGAGTAGGTTGCCAGGTACAAACGATTCGGAATTATCACGATAAGCCTACGTAAGTCTTTTATTTCAGACAACTTAGGTCCCAAGACATTTTTGCATATTTCGTTCATTTCAGATTGATTATTTCCTACAAATTATCACATAAATTACACTTGTTTATTATAGCAGGTGTATATATTCCAAAACAAAAGTAATTTTTTCTTATTTTTACCTGAACTTACGGTTATATTTATGAGAACTGTGGTTGAATTTATAATAACAATTTTCAATCCATGATTCATTCAAAAAGTCGAATGATGACTACATTTTGGGAGTACCCATTTCGCGTCATTGGACGTTTTGAATCACGATACATATCCAGAAATTATTTCAAATTTCAATAGATTAAATATAATACATATGATATTGTATAATAATATCATTAAATTTCATTACTCATTATATTGAAAACGAGAAAAATTAAATAATATTAAATTAAAAGCCGGGAAGGTGTTGATATATTTCATAAACTCATGAGTACCACTTTAGTTGCCTACTTGATAGTTTACAGGGTTATATAGTTATTAATTTAATATAATATTATGTTTTTAATTTGACAATGATACAATAAATTATTTGAATAACAATATCATAATACAAAATAAATTCACCAAACGAAAAATTAATAGATTAAGTAAAGTTAGGCAAGACCACATATAATTAAGGACAATAATTTTCTAACGAAGCATATTTCTATACATATCCTGGAAAAATCACTGTCGATGTCCATCACTAAAATTTAAAAACTGTTCAAATATTTAGGTGATGTAACAAATTTTTCACTTAACACTTACAACAGTTAATTAAAATCAAAAAACAAAACCATACACACATATTATATGATATAAGTATAAATAGTAGATAATTATATTTGCGTCGTTGTACCCGTACTCCACAATTGATCAGTTATATTAAAAAAGATTAGGTACCTATATGTATAATTCCAATGTGACTGCAAAAACATAGTATTATTTTGTTATTATATCGATGACAACAATTTCATAACTAAATTAATCTATGGTACCCATATATCAGTCAATAAGACTATATACGTTTTGATTGTATACGCATATGGCGTGTATACACTAACTATAATAATTATAAATTGAGTAAGTTTGAAATTATTATATATTACCTTGAAAAATGACATACAAAGTTGTTATTAAATGTTGTTTGCAGATCTGTGGAAGTGCTATGTGATTGGACGAATGTTTAAGACCGGAAAAATAAGGTTTATAACGATGGTTATCGTATTATTTTCTCAAATTATTCAATGCCATGGATATTTATGATTTATAAAAATAATTTTTTTTTCTAATTAACTTTGCATAATATTACTATAATATTTTTTTAACATAGTTATAATATATTTGCACGAACAAAATGATAACTAATATAAATAATAATTCTTGTATGAAATTATAGTAAGTTATAATTTTATTTTTTGGGGATTTTATTAATCTTGGAGAAAAAAATACTCATGCAGTTTCTAGATTCCATGTTAGCGATAATACATTTAAAAAGTAATCTGATTGATATATAATATTAATTATTCCTCATCTTTATAATCATATAATATAAACATTTAATTTAATATTTTAACAATAATTCAATCTATTAACCCTAAATAATTTTACCGTAGGTTCATATTAACTGTAAATATTATTATTATACAAATAATGATTAATGAGATAAGTTAATTTTTCCACTCTAATAAAATATAATATGATTAAAAAAATATTGGTAAAACTAATTTTTAAGTAGGTTTTATTCAGCACATAATAGATATATTCTCCAATACCTAATATTTCATTTTTTAATTGTTGGGGCTTTGAAAATACCTCGTCTTTAGTCCTCCATCAGTATCTATTATATTAAATTAAAAAAAACCTATAGAACATTAAAAACAATTATAAACATAATATAAAATACAATGTATACTATAACTTAAACAAATAATGATAGGTAGGTATAATACTTATACATACTCGTATTTTTTTAAGTTTAAATTCTTATGTGAATTCGTGAATACAAACGAATTATTATATTGTCCAACACGGGGGCTCGAGGGCGCATAATGGTTTTGAATTAATAATAAAAATGTATCCATAACTTTGCATACCAATGATTAATTAAAAATAGAACTTAGAAGTATACTTTATCGATATAACTGTAACCATTTATAAAATAAAGTTGATCAAAAATCATAATTTTATACGGTATACCTTACTTATATAATCATGGTATGAAACAAGAATATTTTATTCCTATATATACTAGTACTTATTTACAGTATTCATACAACTACGATATGTTAATACTATATTATAGTACTATACTCTTCACAAATCATAACTACATTTAAATTTATTCGACTTAATACAAATAATACAATTTTTTATACTGAAATGTCCGAAATGCATCCTTTTGTTATATAATCATTATTGGAATATTTCGAAAGCCATTCAATTCTATATAGAATTTTTTGTTTGTTTTTTTTTTTTTTAATAACGATAATATAGTGGTTTAGTTATGTAAATAAATTATAATCATAATTAATAACTTATATTATATACTTAATCTGTTGATATATGCAAATATAAAGGTATTGCTTATTTATAAATATCTTTATTTATTTTATTCTTCGAGAAGATAATAGGTCTCGCTAAAATTCTTATAGTGAGGAGGGGGCATTATATAATTAATAATATTCTTCATATTAATAATATTAAATGTACATTGTACATTCATACTTTATTATATTATATACATTTTACCTATTTGGAATTTTGTCAAAACCATGCCATTTGACAACTGAATATTATATTATGCTGTCGTGGTATTGATTTTATTCATAAGCTTGTCCAAAAGAACACCTCACAGACCAGAGTTGCACCCCATAATAATTTATATAACATTAGGTAGGTACCTAATATCAATACCTAAACTACATTGTACATTATACCAATTTATACCTCATAAAAACATAGATATTCATATTTAATAATATGTAATTGGTGTAGATAGAGCATTTGCATTTAAAAATAAAAATCATAAAAGTTCTCACACAGAACGACAAAACTGACGAGTATAAAAAAATAAAGTAGTGATTTAACTGTTATAAACGCTCGTAAAATTAATTTTTCCCCTAACGACTTTATTTGGACTTTTTCCTCGACAATTATTATTATTAGACAGATATATATTACACTCGTATTTTTTTATTTTATTATCGATATAGGTACCGTATTATACCTGTTGACTGTATATTATAATACATTAGTAGACCGACCGTGTCATGAAAATAAAACACTATACATTATATTTTACCTAACTGTATAATTATATTATATAATATTTACACACGAGTTTTTAATAAACAGTTTAAAAAATGTATACCTATATAGATACGGTGTATATTAATATATACACAAACCGCATCAACAATACGATAAAAATAAACCAAGGCATAATTACGATTAAAATACACATTATACGTATATATACATACATATAAAAACAGGTAAGGAAAATAATTTAATATTATACGAGGTCACGTGACCTTTCCACAAAGGTTAATTTGAAAAAATGCCTATTATATATATATATTCATTTACTTACGTGTATATATTAAGTATATATTACTATACAGAGGCGCGTATCGTTGTGCATCCCCCTCAAACCCCCTTGGTCTCCCAACCAAAAAGAAGTAATAGAAATAATATATTGCCTGTATAGAATTTAAAAAAAATCGTTTTGAAATTATATTAAACAATAATGGTAACATAAAACTATAAAAATAACTAAAAATTATTTATTTTAACTGTGGTTTTGGTATTCTAATTGTGGGCTATAAAAAGTCAATAAAGTTTTACAAGTATCTAAAATTCTATCTATACATACGCAAATATTATTCGTTTATAATTAATTATATGCATCATACATTTGAAATTTATTTTTTATTCAATACATTTAATAAAAAAATATGATATATAAAATTATAGTATCTAATTTATAAAACTATTTTAATACTAGTACTATATAATTTAAATAAGGTATTAAATAAAATAAACAATATAATTGTATGCAGTTATATTATATCTACTATTGAGATATTTCACTATATAATATACTTTTACTGTATGTAATTAATGATTAACATATAAAAGCTTGGTGTTTCTTTGAAAAAAAAACCACTCATTAATCATTGCATATCCCTCTTTATATTTATATTTGTCAAGATAATGTTTTTACACGGTTTGAAATAATTATAATTTTTTTTTTAAGTATTATTTTTTACAATTCTTTACATTTGTTTATGACCACACCTATATTTTTATAACCTATAAACAGAATCCTTTTCTAAAAACTTTGAAAATTAAATATCATGTGTTGAACAAATTATATTTTTTATTTAACAAGACAAACATATATAACTAAAGACGTTTAAAAAAATATTTTTGCAATAATATACGAGTACAATGTGTACAAATATTCTGCATTCGGATAATATAACAATTAAAAAAAAATATAGGTTACCAAATAAAAGTTTTATAAGTACACAATTAAAAACCTAAAAATTCATCATTATTATAAAATATTGCAAAAAATTAGATAGTTTAAAAAAGATTGTAAAGTAATATGATCTTCAAATATGCAACGTATAAAAAATTGTTGACAAACTCCATAAGAATTGACAGTTTAATTAGTGAATACGACTCAATAAACCATTCCATACAATATTATGTTTATGTTATTGTATTATTCTATATATTATATTATAGTATGATAAAAGTGTATTGTTACGCCTTTGACATATATTATACAATTGTATGCAGTGATCTCGTTGAAGCTGCGCTGGCGCGGCGGCGGTCGCATCCCTGTTGGGCAATCCGACCGAAACTGATCGATCCAATCACAGCATCCGGGAGAGACGATCGTCCGCCTACGGAGGCAACCGGAAACAAAATGGCGTCATCGACCGCATGGATTTCATAATATACTCAATATATAATATAAATAATATCATATTATTTATATTATTATATAAACCACACGGTTCATTGTCATATTGTTCTCATCATCCGACTAGATCGTCGTACCTATTTCTATCTTTACACTTTATTATACCTATACCTATATAGGCAAATCAGCTGTATCGCAATAATAAATCGTAGGTATAAACCGCATGCCGAGATGTACGCGGGACATATCCGTTGCAGCAGTAACATAATATAATATTTATAAATCCATACGCGTTCGTGTATAACTTTATTATGTACATAAAATATAAAGATCGTCAAAAGTTTTAATTTGGTGATTTATTAATATATTGGTATGCGCCTACATATTTATTTACCTATATAAGTCAAAATCTCCAACAAACGATCTTAACTATAAAGGTTAAATATAAGATTGTTTATTGAACAACATACCGTTGCAATCCATACATTTTTCACAAAAATAATGTATGCCAAAAATTGTATAAACTGTAAATATTTTCATCGAATTAAAAATGTTAGGAACATAATTAGCGTATATGTGTATATGTACTTACTACACATAATTTATTATATGGCGGCCTATATATTATTGTAAAGTACAACCAGCATTAATTTAAATTATTCATAATTTTACACAGGACTGGACAAACTATGTTATGAAGAATGATAAAAACAACTCAATGTTGTAATATAATATATATAGTTCAGGAAATAGGGACAAATTTAAAGGAGCGATTTATACAGTATCCCTCAAAAAACTTATAAGCCTCCTTTCAAATGCCAAATCTAGTGTGTATAGGTATACCTATAGGGATTTACAGTAAATACGTATACCTAGTACCTACTCACTTATACAGCATCCGTTTGTGGTTGTAGCTTCTGGTGTTTTTTTGCGCCTCCGATTTGTATAATTTAATATCCCGAACGCATACGTAAATGCGCGTGACTTACGCACGTATACCTGCAACAGCATAACATATTATAATATATTATATTATATACATATACCTTAATAATTTATATTGTATACACACGACAAGCCGCATGACGGTATACTATGTATATAAATATTTCGTGAGCAACTGTTGCAGTGCACAAACAGTATATAGGGTAGTCCATTTAACTAGATACAATATAATTTGAACAGTCAATTGAAACAAAACAAAAATATTTTTGTACAACCTATAGTATTAACTTACTGCATACGTTTTACAAAAATATATTATTTTTAACTTTGTGGGTTTTCTGGTTTTTTATTTCTATCTATGCTTGTGTATAAATACCGAATTTTTTATAGATATGATATTTTTTTCTAAAATTTTATTAAGTATAGTAGTATAAAATAGTACAACTTCTGTTTTTTTTTACTCTAGTCAAAGTTTTAACGAGAAAAACTATTAACCGATATTATCAAACATCGAAATTTTTAGAAAAGTAATTCTATGCTTCCGATTATGAAATTAAAAACATACGTTGTTATTGTTTAACAAATTAAAAACCTAAGTAATTAAATATATATACAGTAGCCGCCGCTTATTGGACTCACTTTGGGACCCGACAATTTGAGACGATTAACCGAATGAGTCAATAAGGCGAATGACTCAAAAAAATTTTAAAAATGCTTAAATTTAAAAACGTATTTACTTAAAAATATGTATTGAGATTCAATATGTATGTATAAAAATAAAAATCTAGCTATACGCAATTAAAAATAAAATAATTAAATAAAATAAAATTAATAAAATATGTACCGGTACCGACTTATTTATAACACGTTTTTTCAATGTATGTACATATTTTCTTTATTTATCTGATTTTAAAATGACCCTAATAACCGGTGTGTGAGTCGAATAGACGAATTTTTTGCTGTGTGTTAGTATATGTGCAGCCGTTTTGAGTCTAATAGGCGAATGAGTCAATTAACCGTGAGTCCAATAAGCGGCGGCTACTGTATATATTATATAGTATAATTAATACTTTAAAAAATACAAAAATTGAAAATATACACGGCTGGGTAAAAATATGTCACCCTGTGTATATAAATATATAAATAAATGTATTATAAGTGTATAACTACATTTATCGTATAATATAATAATATAATGATACGGTGAATAGGTATAACTATATAATAATAAGTATAATAGCTATACTGTACAGTATAATATACTTAAACCTACCAACTATTAAATATGTGTATATGACGAGGTGCAGTGTGTCGGGATATCGCGAGATATTATACATACATATATATAGCTACCTATATATTCTATACGTATATAATATTTTTGTCGTGCCAGCAGCAGCGCGGGGAAAGCGCGATTAGTATTCCGTCCGGGCGCGTCTGTGATGTGAGGAAGATTTAATTCGGAGAGTTATGGATCAGACGCGTGGTTTGTTGGCCAAGCTTCCACGTCGTACAATAATGCACGCACGACGGCCACGACGACGACGACGACGACGACGACGACGACTCGTGATTTTTAAAAGAAACATATAAAACTCTCTCGCCTCTCCCGTACACCAGCTACTTGTATATATGTATATGCACTTTTAATATACTGTCCGGTTTGTCTGAAACGCGTTCATCGATCATTCGCCTCTCTCCCTATGGCTGCAGCGTATAGCGAACGTGGTCGGCATCTCTGACGAGTATCGTCTCCTCATTTCGTTTGTATTGTATACGATTATATATTATATGTGCGCGAGTGCGAGCGAATGAATGTGTGCGTGTGTGTGTGTAAATGTGATGATAAATATTGACCGACGTCTATATCAGCTATTTATTTTTATTTATTTATAAAATGTACGGGCTGCAAGTAGCCCAATGGTTACGATTACAAATATCAATGACAAATAAAATCTATATTATGTAAAAATTATTGATAAAAAATTAATGAAAAATTCAAGATAGTATAGTCATAGTGTTAAAAACAAGATAACGATGGTACTACATAGGCAACCTGTATTATTTTTGTAATGGGTATAAAAAGGGGATTAACGGTATAGTTTGTAGTACAAATTGGAAATGAAAAAGAAATGTTATTACGCGGAGAAAAAGAAGATTTTTAAAATTAGTGCAGCAAATGAGATATGGAGTCTATTTTACATTTTTACCTAAGAAAACTTATTGAATTTGTTTTAACCATTCTATTGAATATTTGGACAGCGAGGACAATTTCAGAGAAATTATAAAGACAAACTACCTAGACGATATTATACATAATAGGTAGGTCGTATGGAATTTAGGTATTAGGTATAATGTAATTTAATGTTCTGTATTCGTTCGTCACCGCGAAAGTAATCCTACTTCAGTTGATTATGTTCCTCTGATTTCAACTGAACTACTGTTTTATACTGTTCCAAAAACAAGTGTTTATATAATACACATGCGAAGTGGAACAGATCTATTTTACAATAGCTGAGGTACAAAAAATGTCTAAGTAACCACTTATTCCAAAAATGTGTTACATGCTATCTTGTATTAATTATGAAAACGCTTAATACTAATTATAGCACTCTTAAACAGACCTACCAAAATCTCGATTAAAAGCTTCTGGTGCTCTGCAATTGCAGGTATTAAAGTATTATAAGCTGGCGCCACTATAATATATATATGACATGTAGTTACATATGTGTTTAAAAAAAATATCTGTTGATTTAATTTTTTATTAATTTATTTATATACAGTACCTTTTATTTATTCGGCTATATTAATATTTTAAATTTATTTATGGTAGTAAAGATTGATATAGTTCAATAAATTATAAGTTTGCCTGGTCGATTTTAAAATTTAATTCTATTATTTATAACATCATAAGCCAAATGCATTAATATGATTATACATATTTAACTGTAAACTTAATAAAACTTTGTAAGTCAATGAATTTTTTAAAATTCAAAAAATTGATATTATTTATATTTATATTATATACATCGATATATTATAAATCCTCAACTAGTGTATACAAAGATTAGATTGGTTAAAGGAATGATATTAAGATATACTGTTTATTTGTTGAACACTTCAAGTTTAAATATGCAGCAGAGAACATTGTACATACAACAATAATATTACTACATAGACAACGTGAGATAAATGCCTGTGTATTTATTTAAATTAACATTTTCAAAAACAAATACGACTAAGTTGCAGAAATGATAATAAGCGGCTATATCTTTAACAAAAAAAAAAAAAACAATCTTAAGCTATATACAATTGATAAAAAATGTGGTGAAACCTTTGATTTTTATTAGATTAAAAATGTTAATTTTAGTGGTTTACATATATATA
Source organism: Rhopalosiphum nymphaeae (assembly GCA_036289425.1). Lineage (NCBI taxonomy): Eukaryota > Metazoa > Arthropoda > Insecta > Hemiptera > Aphididae > Rhopalosiphum > Rhopalosiphum nymphaeae. Next base: position 367,187 of record JAZAQC010000034.1, on the reverse strand, counting down.
TAGGAAACGGAAATCATAGGATGCAAACAATCATATTAGTTATATAATATGTATATTATTAAATTGTTTACCGATTATATCTATATATAATATAAAACCGTATGTATTCGGCTATTAAACATTATAATATATTATTATACGTATCGCTCGTCACGGTTCAAATTTATCTGGCGGTAAAGTTGCTATAGAAAGACCTACGAGATAAGTTATAAAGCTATGTGCGAGTGATATATATATATATATGTGTGTATTTGTATATAACATAAAATAAATAGTCACGAAGTCACCGCGATGTAACCCGAGTTTTTATTTAAAAATATCAGCTGCTTGCGTATCTTTGTGTATATAAATGTATTTTGAAACTTATCACCGTTGTAGGTAGTTCATAATATATATGTATGTTATGTTTTTATTTTCAATTAAGATATTCATAGCTGAGTAATCGTAAAACACAATTATATACTTGGCTGGTCATGCCTGTAAACGCGCGCGCAGGTAGGTACATTTAAAAAATTATAGTCCGGCATTTTATTTGCTGTCGTTGTTGCTTGTAATATACTTAAAATATAGTCTATGCGTTATCATTATACAGGCATAGTGTATGATAAAATTCTGTGGAGCATAAATTATAATAATATCATATTTATATATATATATATTACAGTCTTAGAAAAATGTACCATACAATTTTATCATACAAAAACAACAGTTATATACAATATAATTTTATATATATGCATATAAAACTAAATTTAAGTATCGGTAAAAATTTCAAGTTTCTAAAATTATACACAGTTTTTAGAGACATTACTATTCAGTATTCAGAACTTTATTTTAAACTGCGAAATTGATTATTTTAACGAATTACCCAAATCAAATAAATTCTTTCTATGATAATATATTAATACATAACAATTTATACCACGGTTATTAAATAAACCCTACAAAAAATAAAATACTACTTCACTTATTACATATTTACATATTATTATATCAATAAAGAGATTTGCCTCCGAACAGTATTGAAACATGCGTTTGACATTCAAATGTATACCATACTATCAATGTATACTACCACTATGTACAGATGAGTGAAGAAGACTTCAGTTTTATATATTATCTTGATGGAAATAATAATAAAGTAAATAATTCGTATTCTATAAATAATTGGCTATTATGGAATAAGTATTATGTATGCAACACGAAAATAAATATTTTAATTTTCAGTTAAGGTAAGCCAAAAATAACTGTGGTAATTTCTTATACCGACTACAGTTTACAGCTAACACAGCTTATTTATTTTTTATATTAGAAAATGAGTTAATGACAGCAAGACAGTCTGTACACAATAATATAATAACGTAATATTATAATGTGTCATGGAAATGGAAATTAGTTTGCAATGTTAGTCTTAATTATTATAACATGATTTATTTGGATAAGAAAGTAAGTTTTTAGAACTATATTAATTAACGGTGAGATAATAGTATTTTATATTATATGAGCGTATAATCTATACCATATAATATACCTATGCCCTAAGTAGAATACATTTTGAAGCAAGCAAAGAAATGAAAAAACTAATAAGCACATACATATACAGATATAGAGGGTGATTTACTCACCATGCTCATCATTATATTTCGATTTGATAATAAATATTCAAATTAAGATTTTTGAATTTTTAAGTTAATTTAAGGACTATAAACTGATATAGGACTTATTTTAAAAATGTTTTAACACTGAAGAGTTATTATGAGTGATAACAAAATGTTTTTAATCAAACAAAAATCACTTTATTTCTTGTAAATCTTTAAGCAGATAACTTTAAAAAAAATATTGATGTATAGGTATATAAATCGATATTCGAACAAGTAGTTTTTGAGTTATTAACATTTCGTGTTAAAGACTAAGTTATTAGGTCCATAATAATAAATATGGAAGATATAGAGGCCGTGATCATTTGAATTCGTGAGATTACCTAATAATGATCCATAGAAAAAATGTTGATTTTCGTGTTTAAAAAAATGAAGTTTCTATCGTCGCAGGGCACTCATATTTGTGGTATATAAAAAATCTACACCATTAACATATGGTCTGGAAATGTATATTCAAAAATCCCAAAAATCAGAAATTGAATAAATTAATAATTTGAGAAAAAAATTGGCGTGAACATGTACTATTACGGTGAAACACTCTGTATAATATACACAGCCTGCAGAGTTCCGACCACTGTTCCGTGTCTTCGATATGATGGCCGATTTAATTAGCACACGAGTGCTTTTATTGCTGCGCTGTTCTCGCAGTCTATAAACAGGATGTATAATATTATATATACGCTGGTGTAGCACGAATACGGCTCTAACGCGCGATTGCACAAATAAAACGAACAGATACCGCGCGTGTTCAAGCATTGCATTTATAGAAGATTATAACATAATATCATGTTAATAGGGTGACGATCCATTATCGATCGGCACTGAAATCGAATTAATATTGTAATAATATACGATCGATGACGAAATCGCACGAAACGCTGATTATATTAAATTTATTATAGTAAATATTATATAAAATATGTACACTGCAAGTATATAAAAGGTATACTTAAAAATAACAGAGGAATTTTCTCGTTTTACCCCGTGTGTTTGTATTACTCTGTTTCCGTATGGATTTCAATATAAAGTATTTAAACAAATATTTGGGTCAAACATAAAACAAAAATGTATACATATAGGTATATAATGTTAAAACAACTCCATGTGTTCAAATGTATATATATATATATATAGGTACCGAGTGGTGCAACAAGTCTATATTTTAATAATATAATAACGTCTCCAATTATACTTATCTATACAATATTTGTACAAGGTATTTTAATAGATATATATATATATATATTTAGAATGTTATTTACAACTCAAAATATGTATTAAAAAAATGTGCAATCGGTCCAATATCATAATAATATACGATATCGTGTACGTAAAATATATAAATATACATACGCCGATTGTTAAAATATAATAACCACAATATAATATTATTAATATTATAAAAGCACGCATACGTTTCGTTGTTGTTTGAAATTCAAAATAAACAAACGCTATTCGTTTCTCAATGTAAATAAAGTTCAATCAAACACGTCGCGATTCGTATATAATATAATATACATTAGCATCCTTGATCTTTATAATTTTTCTTTTATACGGAGGAAGTACTCGTGTGCGTGCGTTACAAAAACGTGGATCGTTGACATTCGGTTTTTGTTATTGTTTATAGTAAAAATATGTCGTTTTCTGGCACGTCGTGTAGACGATTTTCAAAAACCTTCAACATTTAATATTATTTTATTCGGACAATAATATCGCAAACGTCTATAATAATTTATTGTAAACAGAATTATTATTATAAAAAAAAAATATAGTGTCGATCACAAATTCGAAATAATGCGCTGAACGCCCGCGTACTGTATATTATCCGAATAATTTTATAGCGCAAATAATTAAGCCCGTAGTATTGTCCTCCCCGTCAAACCATAAAATATTTCAAATTTTCTTTTCCGCGTTTCATAAAAGTAATACGTAACATCATATATATATATATATATATATATATATATATATATATATATACATAGAACGATGAAAACAATTTCATCGCTTACGAAATCGATAAAAACTGCAGGCATAACCATCTTTATTCAAATTTACAGTTCTAAATACCGATTTGTGAGACACTGCAATACACATTACAACTATGTATTCGTAAATATGTGCATATTATAATACATTAATATTATTTTTAATCAATAGTAAGACATGTATATTCCGCAGCTTGTATCGTCATGATAACAAGATTCGAAACATCATGGCCTACTATATTGTCTCAGTATATACAGAATAATATAGATACGAAAACGTCCTTAGCGGAACTCCTTCTGCTGCTGAGTTCTGATATTGTACAATATATTTATACATAATAATATATCTACTTCAATACGTGAACTCAATATGCACAGGAAGCGGTCATCCATCGTCGGCGTGTATTATATTATGTATTTATAAAATATATTATAAAGACGGCCGTCAGCGGCGCGCGTGTACCTATAGTTCGATTTCGAAAGAGCTCTCACTCGGCTGCAAAAATTCCAAAACGTATTTGCACGCACGAAAGTTGAAGCCGTCATCTCGAGACACGCCGCGCGGTGTACATCGTACCTATCTGTACACGCGCACGCGCAGACATAACGACAATGTATAATAATATATTATTATAAAAATATAAACGACGTACGGTGGCGGTCAAGACGTACATAATACATAAAACGTTATACGGCGGGTACCCGGTGTAGGACATTGGCCCTCGTCCTTCGCCGCTCGCATCACCGGAGGAGACGCGTGTGCGTATGTGTGTCCGGCCGGCCGCAGAGAAGAAAGTGCCGTTAACGACAATGACGACAACGACCATATAATAATATAGGAATATAATATTATTATTATCGTGCACATAGACCGCCGCCCGCCGCTGGAATACCGAATCGACCGCGTGTGACGAGCATTTATAGTTTTTTTTTCTCGTCGTATTTTTCTTTTTCTGATTTTCAATCTTATGTAGACACCACACACGATATCAAAATATAAGCATTAGGTATAACATTTTATGCTTATAGGGACTTAGGTAACTCTAAAACTGTACGCAAATATGCACCAGAAAACGGCTTATAATATATGCTCTAAAAAATGAAATAAAACATTTTTGACTGACTTGTTGAAATGTCTGTGTTATATTTATTTGTATTATTAATTTTTTTTCTTTTTGTGTTATTATATCTTGTCCATATTATAATATCATCCGATCTTTCAATGACATTAAAGTCATAGCATTGATTATAAGTACTATAAATAGTATTTATAATCAATGGTTATAGGTCAAAATATACATAAATATTTTAAACGACGGCAAGAATCGCAGGACTTTACATCGCGTAAAAGGCACATAATGTTAGAAACATATAAGAGTTTTAATTTTTAATTTGTATTTATATATATAAATAATAATCAAAGAAAAAGCATTAAAAACTTAATTAAAGATATAATGCGTAAGTATGCAAATTTAATATTATATATAATGGTATCTCTTTAGCAGTGTAGTTGTGTAGTGGTCCAACCCATGAAACGTCGATTATCACTTCATGTAGAACGAAGCTTAATAATATAATTATCATAATCATATACATTGATAATCATATTAAATTATAATTTATAATTCAATTTAAGTTTTCATAAATTTGTTTATGGGTTTATCGCAGCCCCACCATTTTGAGGCGAATGCATAAATTTGTCTGCGAACTAAAAAAGGTCATATTTACAAGCTGCGTATTGTTTTATTGTTAGGTTTTTACTGACGTCAATGATCTTCGAAGCGGATAACGTTCGTATACGACCTCATCGTTAAATGTTATGAATGATTTTAATATTATACATGTAAGTATGAGTATATAGTCAAGTTCATAAATGTACTTAAAGAAAAAACATAGAGTATTTACTTTAGTTAAGACAATAAAGTTATTGGGATTTATAGATTTATTTAAATCATTTTAAGGTTGATCTAAGTTTTTTCTATAAAAGTTTTTAATACAAGTAAATCTTATAAAATAGTTGGTATTTATATGGATATGTTTAGTAAAAAATCTCAGATATAAATTAACTGGAACTATGGTTTCTTGAAAGAAATAATTAAGCCAATTACCAAGGCCATCTTTTTATTTCACTGAAACAATAAATAAGTACAATGTATATATTTGTCTATATCAATAAGTTTTGATTGTAAATTGATATAAATAAATACATATGATCATTATAATAATCAATAATCATAAATAGAATAAAACACATATATGTATACGCCATCATGTGTATACACGTTACACTGTGATTGGAAAATTTACTGGTTACCATGGTTATATATTATATTACATTATGGTTGTAGCCTTGTAGGTACATTTCATGAGCATGAAAACCATCTTGTCGGTCTACTGTTTGCCAAATTTTGAATTATTATTGTATTTTATTCTTCCTCCACTTCATCAAATCTTTAATGCAACTAAACAACAGTATAGGTACATTATAGCTTGCACCTAGGGTACATATCGGTCCAAACGACCACATATTAAGAGTTAACCACTATATACCTAACCTATACCACGAGTATCAACTATATATACACACGTAAACACGTAAGTAAATTATGCATGCTTGGCACGTATTTATATGTATATATATATATATATATATATATATAAACCTGAAGATTTGAAAATGTAAATATATGTATCGCGCACGCGTGTGTGTGTGAATGTATACCTACTTGGCGACGAAATCTATGTACATCAAATTGTATATATGTATATAGATAGGTGTAGACGATGGTTTTGGCTTGTCGCAGGAAACGCTTTTATAATACATTCATGCGTGCGTTTGATTCGATTCGCAATCGACGCTGAAACCCAAGATGTCGATGTCAGACGGTCATTGTCCCCCCTCCCCCGACGCGTTTCCTCCGAGCCGTCCGAAATATCAGTGGATTTTTTCTGAATGGTATACAATAATAATTATAATAATTATTACAATAATCTATGTATAACAAGTCTCGAGAAGCCGATTTTTTTGTAGTTTTCTTTCGAAAAACGATCTAACCGGATACACTCGCGCGTTTGTATAGGCTATAATTTTATACGAAATAGCACGTGTCGAGAAGATTCTTATGTATGTATATAAATCATATAATATTATTATATGCGTGTATTGTTGTTATGATATATATATATTATATCGTGCAGCCGGTGATGATGGTGCAAAAATTAATTTGTATTAATGAGCCGCTGGCTGCCGCCGGGTCATTGTCCATCCTTGCAGGTCGGTGTCGAATGTCATCGTCACCGCCACGTTATTATTATAATCCGTGTCCTGTTAGGCAATTTCTCGTTAAATTTTTTTTTCATAAAATTCCAAATCTGCCAAGAATTGCAAAATATTACTGTCCGGTATGCGTAACTCACGAAACGTGAGCGTACCGTGTTTATATATTATACACACCGACACGCGGCGAAATGTCCGGACCCAACATCCCGCGAATATTCGTTAACTATTTCATATTTTAATATCTTAGATAATTATCATTGAATTAAATGTTAGCTAGTATACTGTACATTATTTTTCGGGACTTTATAAAGGACTGTCGGCTGACCTGAAATTTTGGTCAAAACAAGTATATGGTTTCGCGAACTATTTTCTGCAAATCGTGACAAATTAAACACATAATGGGTGCCTGTATAATATAATACCATTACAAGTACGCAACATTTTGGAATGCCATTATTTAAGTAGATACGTTTTTACTGCAGGCCATATTCCTCATATTCATAGCTACCTATACATAATATTATATGATCGTCTACGATTAAAGAAAAAACACTAATAATGTGCCATACAACTAAACGATGGAATCCAATATAATTTAGTTATTATATAATATTTTAATAACATATATGAACACTTGGTGTACAGAACGAGTGTAAAATAAGTTAGATGTCGAAACCAGCTTAATGACATTCAATTAGTGTTTAACCTAACCGTAACATAATTGCACTATACGATCTTTGTCACAGATTGTAAACGACTATTGCAAACCCATAATAATATAATAATATTATGTTTGCTGCAGACTAACATATTCGTACCTGCACAATGCAATTATTATAGGCATCTTACGTACTGCGATAATATTAAATTATAATTTACGATTTTCTCTTTTGCAGGTAGGTTTACATTCCACGCGTTAAATTTGCAGTGTGGATGAATTGTATTCACTGACGTAATCTTTATTTACTAGTAAACAACATAATATAGTAATTGACGAATTATTCGTAAAGTCGTGTCATTGAAGTTTTGCGGAAAAGACCCTTAACCTAAGGTTATTTTATGTTTATACATCAATCATTACTCATGCAGGTTGAGCTAGGGATGTATTTATCGAGTAGTAATTTGTCATGGAATTGCATATTATATGAGGTACATACCATACATACGGATACAAATAGTATAAACGGAGATAAACATTGATCGAAATACACATTATAGGTACATAGGTACATATTATTACGGAAATTATTAGCACAAAATGAATCCTTATTTTTTTTATGGACGTCCTCAATGGGGCGAAGAGTGTAGAAATACTACTCCATTGCCTTGTATAGAGTTGTAGCATTTTTAACATTTTGCTAATTTTGTTTAGGTTCTTTATTTTTCTGTAACTGAATTGTTTATGTATACATTAATAATATTAATACATTTTTAAATGAATGATTAATACATACGCATATTATTACTACTAATAATAAGTTAAATTACGGTTATCTTTTAATACATTTTTATTAGATTAGATATTAGATTTTTTTATTTTAACATATCTACTCATTATTTGCAAAAAAATTATATCATAAAAATCATAAAGGGTTTTAAAAATAACAGTAAAATGAATTATTCTAAACGTACAATTTTCTATGTTATGCGTAATTAAAACAAAGAAAACAGCACGTCATGAGGAATCTTCTTAAAATTTACTTATAATTTATAAACATAAATATCTATTTTATAATATTTAATTTAAAATATATGCAAAGGCTAGATTTAAACTTTTAGTTTTCTTTTTGCTAAAAATAGGTCTAGGTTGATATGGATTACCTAGTTCTTTATAATATTAAATTATACATAATAATAATAATAATATTAATTAATTATCCATAATATATTATAAACTACAATAATGTACACGTGATGCGTGACGTGTAAAATACTTATATATTTGTACAAAACCTAAATTGCTTCTCATCGTTACTCGTTAGATCATTAGTGGAGACGAATAACACATATTGACATATATATATTGCAACCATTTTCAGAAAAAACGATCAAGCCAGTCAGAAGTGAAATAGTATATAATTATATTATTATATAAGTCATTCCATACATATGGGTGACAAGTTAATATTCTAATCGATTATGGAAAAATCCGCATGCTGTAATTTATAATACATAAAATACCTCAACACGGTTAGATTTTATTTTGACATTATAGATGAATAATATGAAAATTATATTAAGACACATGAACCGTTCACTCATGTGTACGTTTATATATATGAATATACCGGACGTCGGACAATTTTTTTACACGTTTCGTTTTTATACACACGGCAATCATTGGGTACAAGTATCATAGCGAACATTTCAACATAATATGTCGCCAAGCAAACAAAATAATATTGTTCGCGTTAATCATATTGTGTTTTTCTTATTACTAAGCTTTTTTTTTATTTTTCATAAAAAATCTCCACTCGCTTTATGAATAATATGCATATCGACAAGACAATACAAATTAAAATAGTCTTCATTATTGCATTCAATATTGCGTTCATCAAAAATTAAATTTCGAAAATGTTTACGTATTAATAATGCGAGAAGAAAAAAAAAACAATAAGCATTATTATTGAATTATTCGTCAATGGCAACATATTCTCGTAAGATACAACTCATTTACCGGAAATATGATAATAATGATAATACCGTCATTCGATATTGCAATAATAATATTATTAAAAAAATATATAAAAATGTAAAGGAAGAAAATTTGGCGAACTCGGCCTGGTGTATAGTCGTATATATATGACACCTATACATATATATGTATAGGTGTCGAATTACCTTATCATTATTAAAGATTTGTTAAACTTAAATCCAAAAGTAGATCAATGCATACGAAAAACAATTCTGAATGTAGACAGGATTATTATCCCTAACCTATATATATATTACTTATATACCTTTATATTTCTATTATATTATTTAATTTAATTTATATCGTTATATAAATAATATATTTTTCTATTTGTAATGTAGTAGGTTGAATTAATTTTTTTCCAAAAACAAACCGCATAATATATTATAAATTAATTTTATTATAGGTACCTATAATATTATTTTATATAATATTACTAACTGGTAGTTGTTATTACAAACTCATAAGTCCATATCGATATACTATAAAACGATATGAATAGGTTCGTATAGTATAAATAGCTTCAAATTAATTTGTTTAAAAAATAATAGTATGTAATATGTGATGGCAAACATTTTCAAGCCTCAATGAATAATTTTGTTTGAATAAATTACATTAAAATAACTAAAATTATTAATTTTTGTTAAATGTTTAATTTTGTTAAAATGTGTACATTAATTGTTTAAAAAAAAAAGTGAATTTATATTTTTGAGATTTGTATGTTTCTGTATGAACAACTTACTAAAAACCTTGTAATACATTTTTAAGCTTTAGTAAATCTTACAAATTTACAAAATAATAAGGTATACATTTTCTCGATTTTAACGAATTTTTTTAATATTTGAAGTTAGAGCGCTTATAAAAAAAAATTGTTTTTTGATATATTTTAATTAAAGTAAAAACATTTTATTTGAAAACTTTAATTGAATTTTACAATTTTCAAGCTTTTTGATCGAGTACAAATTTATTTATCAGTATTATAATAGTCTTAAAAAAACAAACTCAATTATTTGAAACTTTAAAATGTCTTTAAATAACTAAATATTTAAAATATATTTGCGTTTATAAATTAATAACTGATTTAAGTAATAATGAAATGTATACATTTTTTACGATAAAAATGTACTCATAGTTAGTGAATGGCAACAAAATAATAAAATATCGTTTTTTTTTTCAAGTGAATAATATCCATTGTCATCAAAATTGAAACAATCGTTCTTCGTTCAAAAAAATTATTGTGCCTTTTCGCTAAACTATATTATTTTGTATAAGAATGGCTAATGAAAGATCTTGTAATCAATGTTTAATTAAAACAGCTTTTAAAATAAAAATATATTGAATTTTTAACTACAAAATAATTTACAATTTTTCATGATTTAGATGAATTTCATAAAAATCTAAGGTTCAAATGTTTGTCAAAAATAATTACAACTATGTATATTTAATGTTTTTTAATCACTATAAGAATATCTTAAGAAAAACTTTGTACTCTATTTTCAAACTTTAATATCTACAGACAATTATAATGTAATCATAGTTCAAACATACATAAAAATAAACTTATCTATTAACAATACAAAATGATAAAAATATTTTGAAAGATAAATCATGTCTAGTCAATTTTATATTTAGAAAATATTTGATGAAAATGTGTTTAAAATTTATAATTTTTACATTACACAAATAAATAATTTAAATTTTAAGGAGAACTGGTTTGCTGTTTTAATGTTCGTTGTTTTGTACTCGTATTTTCTAATCATACCTACCTATTGAAAAATAATGTAAAATTCAACATTCAAAAAAACCAACAAACTTTAATTTGTTTTCAAATACCAACTTCAACAATGGAAATGAAACCATTTTTTTTGCTTTAAAACGTGAACAGACAAAATAAAACATCTAAAACAACAATTTACTAATTAATTGGATATAAAATAACTCATCTTGAATGAAAGCCGATTAACAAAAAATAAATTAGGTTATCTACACAAAATATCACGAAAGAAAGAATAAAAATCTATTTTGTTATTCTCAGAGCCCGGAAGATTTTTTTTAATGAAATCTCACGGTCATTGGTTTAATAACTTCAATCTTATTTTTAGAAACAAATTTTAATAGAAAATAATTTTAAAATATCTAATTTTTTGTACCTTTGTAATTTAATTAAGCTCTACAAATATTTATAAACGATTATTCATATATATTAAATCATTTAAAAAAAAATTATATTTACTTAGTCAATAATACGAGTATCATTATAAAAATTAAATTAATAGATACCTACATATATTTTGTATTCATTTTTATCAATAGCAGTAATCCTTATCCAGTATCCGCTATACTTATTTCAGTCCTGCTAGCGTCCGTTTTTCAGAGGTTTTGCTACGTATTGTATTAGTTTGTATTTGTTATTTAAAAAAAAGTTTAAACACTGTATACCTATAAAGTATATACGAATGCATTACTTGCAATGACACAATGACTATAACTATAATAACGTGTTGAATAGTATTCATTAAATATGATTGAAGTAGAAATAGGTAGGTATATTCTTTTTATTCGTTATGGGAAAAAATTGTTTTGGTAAATGCAAATATTTTGTTACTGCATGTTTTTATGTTTTTTGTTAAATAATTGTAGAAATCGGTCATCGCCTTGTGTATATATAGATCTTAAACAAACAATTAAGTTTCAGAATTTCTCAATGGCTGCAATGAGCTATCTAATGCACTAATTTAGAACTTAGAGTCTTTGTCTTTTGTGTTTATCTAATGTTAGTTAACTGCTATTTTTATAGTCACATTCATTTGTGATCTATATCAATATTTGTCATGATCACATATCACGAGTAGAATATAGTGCACAATGGTAAAAAAATACATGCACAATATTTCTTTTATCGATCAATTTAAGTTTTCGTTATTGCATATAATACAATTAAAAAAAATTAAAAATCAATTCAACTATTCAGCACTCATGGTACAGTTGGATCACAGACGGGAACAGACATATTATACGATATAGTATAATCTAACCTATAATATCAATTTCGAATCCTGTTGATTTCATATTACCATCAATGATCGAACAAATTGTCATTATACAATGTATGAAAAATTGATTATCGAACATTTTATGTAGATGTAAATATCGGATCAGTGTATATACTAAAATAAATATACAGCCCTTTCCTGGTGAAAACGTGCATTCGAATGTAATATATCTGTTATGTATTTTAATCCCAGCACAAAGACAGTAATTTGTTATTGGAGATTTTTAATTATTTGTAATAACTCTAAAATACCATAGTTGTGTCTACGTGTCTGGAGCAGTGAATTAAATTAATATACAGATATAACATAGCATTATACAGTATATATAATAGTTTATATACATATACCTCAAATTTCAATACTTGACATCTACGGAAACCGCCGCGGACGTCAGATTCCCTTGCGCGTTTATAATATTAATAATATCTCCGTGAACGATCTCTGTACGAAACGTCGTCTGCTCTATAACAGAGTCTTCTTGCGTCTGTTGTCGGCTTCTACCACGTCTACACACACACACACACACACACACACACACACACACACACACACACACACACACACACACACACACACATATATGTACACAGGTCACAGATAATAATATATACTTACGACTTCCGGTGCGGTGTAGCCGCGCGCGCCGGTAAAGATCGTTAGCAGCAGCCTGCAACAGCGGCGGCAATAGCAGAAGCTAAGACAATAACGTTTTTCAGGACAAATACAATACAATGATATTATTATTATTTTTATTTGTTCTCGTCGTCGTCGTCAACGGGCTCCGTCCCGCTGCAACTGACCGGAACTGGCCGCCGCGATAACCGCAAGACGTGACCATCGTTTGAGTGTATATTATAACACGTACGTACGAGGCGTATATATACTTACATATATTGTTATGTAGATCATATAATGCACTATATCTCGACTATATTGTATATATATATATATACAGAATTAACATGATCGCATCACTCACGCACACAGATGCGACACTCTGAGTATTTATATGTATATATTACTTAAATAATTCGTGTGTGTATGAGTGTGTTTACTGACCGGAGGTGCGTTCGTGCACAGAATCGGACCGTTAAAAGTATATAGTATTGTAACATATAATATGGTTAAGAAGTATAAACCCATGTATAACCCACCGGGGCGATAATTGCAGCGACTTTAATATTATTATAATACCATGTACCTACCTACCTATACATCATGTCACACGTCACGGGCTTTACCGCGGTTTGCACTGCTGTTGCTATAAGTCCGCCACCGTCATCATTATGTGTCGTTCGGATTTTTTTTTTGTCCACTTATGATTTTTATTTTCTTATTATTTGCCGTACGATCGCGGTTCTGTGGCTGTAATTCCTAAAATTATAGCATATAGTACATACACATCACTCGTGTATATATATATATATATATATATATATATGTATATATATATAATAATTACACGTCTATACATCAGTTTTGTGTACATATATATATCAAATATTTATAGATGTGTTAACAATATATTTTCCGGGCGGTCGTACTATACCATATAAATATATATAATATATAATACGATCGGAAGATTTGTGCTGCAGAAAAGAAGAACCAGTTAAAACATTTGGTATTTGAACATTGTTTTTTCGTGGACACAGCGAAGACGTGATCGCAACTGATACGATTTTGTCGCATTACGTGCAGTTAATATAAATACAATGTTTAACTGTCGACAATATTATTTGTCTATATTATGTTTAGTTTTATATTACTGCTGTTGCAGTGATCGAGAGTTATACTGAGATTAGACAGCGGGGTATTTTAGTCAATTTTAAGAGGACGAAAATGCATAACCCCAAAATTCCTCGCACATTTAAACTATAATATAGCATATATTCTTATTAATTATAAATTTAAAATTGCTCAGAAAAATATAGCTACAAATGGAACGATCTTACACATTATTTCATTTTCGCATTTCCCGCGATGTACCTACCCGTGCAATCAACGTAATAGTATTAGTATATTACTTATATCGAATTGTGATCGTTTTATTTTATACATATAAATATAGAATGTTTTATTTTAATCACATAGTGAACGTTAATAGGAATATTAATGTTACTAAATATGTCATAAATGTAAATAGAGATCGGAATTTTACATCTTCTTGTTAGGTATAAATGAGTGTTAACGCTTTATTAATCGTTCGAAAACAATGTCAACGACTGTCATTTAAACAGCAGCCATATTTTATAAAAACACAATAGAAAAATGCATTTGAAATCTTGTCAATACATTAAAAATCATGTTTTTGTAAAATTGAAAATAGTATTTATTTCTTATTGTCTGTCTACAATAATCAATGCCGTTGAAATGTAATCGTATTTATAACACTTATTACTATAGTGTTATAACAGTCAAAGACAACAATATTCTTTACCGTATAGAAAGCAATCGAAGGAAATTGTCTATTTTGTGTAGACATATATGCAGTACACATATTGTGCCAATGACCACTGGAGACAACTGTATGTGTATACAACTGTATATATATAAGAACTATAAGAAGTCAACTGTTATTACGCACACGGATACGATAGAGGTCTAAACATCCGGCCTTACGTAGTCTAAAAGCCCGACCCGACTGTTATCCAGCTCTATATAGATATTGCTTACTTCGTGTGTTGATTAATAAATGCTAATTAATTATCCAATGATAATAATACTTTGATTCTACAACAGCTTACCATACCTTAGGTGTACACGTTTTTTCTTGTTATTAACATACAATACTATTTTGTTTTTGATTAATGTTTTTCTAAGAAAATATCGTATACGAGAATTATCCATCACCATTGTTGCTTTTATCTATTTTTTTTTTTTGTTGAAATAAAATATAAAAAATTATATAAGTAGAAATTATATATAATGTATCTAAATCGATACAACTTGAAAGTTTTAAAGTTTTTATAAAAATTGTCCACAAAATAAAAACCACCCTCGTTGAAATATCTACGATAATATATTGGAGGACATTGCTATGATACTAATATTCATGGAATAAAGACATACTCACGAATAAAATTAAGATGTCAATTGGTTATTTTAATTAATGAAGTATATTATAATTATTATACACCTCAACTTACCTTGAAACAAATTTTGTAGACTTTTTGACAACTGCAAATAGGAGACATGGGTATTAAATACCTGCAATATTATTGTTTTAATCTTACACCTATTAAACAAAGAAATTAAAAAAAAGTTTATTAACAAAATTAGCCATTCAAAATGTTATTATTGTTATTTAGTAGGTAATATTATATGCCTAATTTATATATCCAAGTACTCAACCACATACCATTTAGTGTATAATAGCAGTGCTTGACTTGACTGGAAAAAAAATAGTAAGAAAACTCTGATGACATACAAAAAATGTGCATTTCTCAGCACATTGATATACACCTCATATTACCGTGGGGGACCAAGTCCCCCACATTACTACATACCTCAAAAGTGTTATCACAAATCAACATATATTTCATAATATACTAAAAAGTACAATTCTTCAGCAGTGTTAACAGAATAATAATCAGGTACTTTTACTTTAACTCTATTGCGAGCGATAAACTATTATTTATTTTAATAACTTTTTTAGTTTTATAAGAAATATAATGTCTGGATTTAAATAATTTAATTAATGCTAATAAACGGACAAGATATTTTTTAAAGTGTTTTAAGAATTTAAATAATAAGAGGAGAGGTCATCGATTGTCAGCCTGTTGGCTATAAATTATATATCACTCTAAGCATTTTATACACTTAAAAAAGACATAGGTATACGCTAACACGTTATAAAGTCCTTTGAATCCTATTAAAACTCCACTTGAGGTACTCAATCCCACTGGTACCCATTTCATAAATCAAATTGAGCGTAGCGTAATAATTATTTCTAGTGTTACTAATAGTTTCGATTCATGGCGCAATTATGATCACCTATATCAGCTATATAACTGCAGGTGTACAAAAATTGCAACAACAAGTATGCACTTCAACGTGTTATTCTCATTGTATTTGTTATTACAAAAGTGTGTACCTATTTATACTATTTATAGTATATATATATACAAAAGTACCTACTATATACTCGATCCGAACACAATATCATATACATTATAGTATTATACAGAGTGTAATAAAAGTAAATGACAAATTAAATTAATGATAGTTATGAAATAACTTTTACTCTAATTAATATTAAAGTTTTTTTTTTTTTTAATATACATATAGTTAAACATTACTCATTATCTAAATTTAAAATATATTTCAAAAAATATACAAAAATAAAATCTATAAGTGCATAACTAATTATTACACGTTTTTCTGTTACACCCTGTATTAGTTATAAGGACGTTCTCACGATGCTGTGTGTAAGTGAACAAATGTATAATTGAATTAAAATAAGCCTTCAATCGACTGCCACGTAATGTGTTTATTTAAAAACTAATTGAATCGCTACAATATGACCGTATGTGTTATATATTAAAATAGAACTGTGGAACTCGATCATTATCCTCATTACTCTATTATAATTATCAATTCATAACTGTGTCTATCGTTTATTACATAGCCAATTCACACATGATCGGATATTGGATCTACGCTAATGAAAAAAATCCATATCAATGGTCGGTATAAAGTATCGATAACCGTGTAACGTTCGCGGTCCTCAAGGATTTTTTAATACAGCTATACAAAATTTAAATTTAAATTTAAATGCATGTACGTACAGTTAGCGTTGTTGGAAAACTATAGAAGTGATAAAGGTTAAAATGAAAATCTTAATCTAATATTACAGTGATTTTTCGTAAAAATAATTTTATTTAAATCTATTTTTTTGGTTGGTTAAGAATAATCGTTTTTCACTCGACCAAGATTGCATAAATTTCAACCATGACGATCATAACACGTATCTACTTTTGTACCAGCAGAATAAATGTATAATCTAACATTTTAGTTTTCGAGTGAAGAAATGTGTCATTTTTCCTAGAAATATTATCGCCGATGAAAAAATAGCATTTAAAAAATATCATCATTATAGGAGTACATAATATATATGTACATCTTATTTAGATTTTTGGTCCAGTTTAGTTTCTTTATTTGGAATTTAAAATAAATAAGTAAAAATAATAGTTTAATTAATTGAAATATATTTTTCATAAGTGCAGTAGTTAAGGTTTGATTCAGATAGGCATGACATGGATAACTACTTATTTTTTTCACATTATTTTTGTTGTTAAAAATTTATATTTATTGACCATAATATTATTATAGTGACTATAATAGTCACTACAATAAGTGAATATTAATTTTTTCGGTGGTTACACAAGTCACTTGTACTAAGCTACTACTACAAAATTAAAAAAAAAAAAAACCAGCTTCCTAACCATTGTTGCTTTTACTGCAAGTTTATCATACTAGTACTTATGTAGATGATTAAAAAATATTTCAAAGAGTGTTAAATACCTATAGCTCTGGGTGGAAACGCCCAAGTATAACTATTTAAGCTAGCTACTGTCTACAAATACAGTATCACGTGTATAGGCGTGAATCTAAAAATCATAAATGAGGGGGGAGGACAACATTTTTTTCACCAGAATGACAAACTTGATTTTAAGTCATAATATTAAAAAAGTAATTATTGGACAATATATTTTTTTTAAATCATGACGAATTTGAAGTTTAAGTTCAATAGATTTTCCCTCATGTATCCTCGTCATAATAATAACACGTAACTATACTAATCACTAAAAAATAGAACTGTATGCCTTGTTAAATAAAATTACTATTCTATAGTATTGTTTTTGCTAAACGATTCAATTGAAATAAAACAGTGGCGCCTATTTATATTTTGTAGACAGTTCTAAAATAATGGGTCTTTGGACAGTACAGTGCAGGCTACCCTATTTTTTGCGTGATTTTAGTGATTTTACCACTAAATGCATTTACGAATCAACGCGATGTAGTAAAAAAAATGTGAAATGAATCGATCACGTGCCGTAGAAATATTTTTCATGGAACTGTTTCTTTTCATATTTTTATGTCGGAACAGAATGTCGGTGTACACAAAAACAACAATGGTATAATACACTATGTAATAACGACGATACGAAGGTATATAATAATGTTTTATAACCACACTGACGACATTCAGAATGAAACGATCTCATCATTTGTTATTTCTGCACCCGTCTATAAAATCAATAGTTTCTTAACAAATAATAAGTATGATAATAAATAATAATACAAGCACACAGAACTATTAGTATTTCCTATATGTTATGTAATGATGGTGTTATTTTACATATATTTTTAATTACAACGGTAATTTTATTTTTTTTTTATTGCAAGTACCGCGTACACGTACCCTACGCCTTCTTCTTATTCGATACTATATCAGTCGTGTTTTTTAGGTCCTTTTTAACAGTAATATAATGATGATGATGCAGCACTGCTGCAGCTGCATGCGATGTTATTTTGCCAGTCGCTCATTAATCATAACGACTGTCGTTAATAATTATTTACAAAAAATAATCACTAGGCATTTTTTAGTCATTCGGGACATTTTATTTTATACGTTTATAAATCACCCAATTATACTCAGTACGTTAATTTTTTACTCGTTTATAGTATTCTATACCTGGTTATGTGTTATAGGCGCCAATCGTTTAAATAAATATCTATAATTAATGGTGCTTAAGCGACGATAAAAAATTTGCAGAGCAACAAGCTTATTAAAAAAACGTTAAATGCTTATTAATAAGAAACTATTATAGTTATCAATATAATCTGTATAATTCGTACATCAGTATTTTTAGAAATTTATTCCGTTTCAAACTAGGTATTAAATAAAGAATTACGTAGATGTAGCGGCTTTCAAAATCAAGAGAATAATTGATTAATGATAAATGGATAAGTCTACAAGCAGGAAGATGAAAAAAAATATTAAAATCGTAGGCAATTTAAATTTGCATAAAAGAACATTTTTAAGTCGATATATTTTTAAAATGAGTCTTTATAGTTAAAAAAACGAGTAGGTTTATTAAATACCAATTCTTGAACAATCTACGTTTAATTTCGGTGGTTTTTGATAGTGAAATGACCGATAATCAAATTTAAAAGCGATAACATTATACCTAATTGTGTTTTCTAAGAGATTTTTTTTAAATACAATTTTTATTAAATTTTAAACCGAGTTATGGGCATTTTTGTATTATTTTACATACCTATCTTAAAAATGACTTTCAACGATAATACTATTTTAGAGAAAAATTATAGTAAAATCGTTATACTGTACCTATAAAAATAAATATATATTTTATAGACATAAAATCAATATATAATTATTATATTTTTAAATATCCTACACGATTATCAAGTGTGGTCTTTTTTAAAAAATTTAAAAAATATCAATTTTATATATACATATATTTACTCGTACGTCGTATGTAACATAATATGCGGTGTAATTATTTTTATTTTTATCATTATTATTTTCCATCCACCTAAATGTCAAATATATTCCCGCGAGATCCGATTTGCGGGGCTGGTGTGCAGGTTGGCACAGAGGGTTCGCTCATAGAAAATTATTATATACGTAGTGCACGTCGTGTTTTTAACATATACAGGGTGATTTTTTTAATGTGATTTATAGTGAGGTCCTAATTTTTAGACTTAGATTTAAATCTTATGTAGTACATAACAAATAAACTAAGTATTATAATTGTATTTATATTTATTGAATATTTATTATCTACTTTATCTGTGGAAGTTGCGTAATACATTTTGATGGTTCAATGTTATTGAACTGAGATTATTTTTACGTTCATTATTTTTATTTGACAAATGTTTCGGTTTATCACCTACAATAAAATTTTGATTTATACATATATTATATTATTATGAAAATTATATTTAATATTATATTATTTTAGCGCAACTTTTTTCAAAACATCAAGCGCAATTAAATGCTTTTTATTATTAAAACAAATTACGTATTTTACTTCAAAATGTCAGTTCTAAATATTTCTTGAGCGATGTAGGTGTACAATAAGAAAAAATTCAGTAATCCAGAAAATTTTAAAATTTCAACTATTGTTAGTATTCTTAATTATGTTATGTACTTATGGACCTTACTTATATATTCATATAATTATTCCTATTCTTTGTAGTTTTATTTTATCAAAATCCATAAAAAAAAATTACACACTTTTTTAACTTTTAGTCTAAAAATTCAATAATATAGTAAATAAACTAAGAGTGAACCACCATCATCATTCGCAAATCAATTAATCACGAATATACTAAAATTATAAATAATATATCGTATATGTATGATGTTACACATAATAGTAATTTATAAAATAAAATAATATTTTAACGACAACAACTATAGTAATATTATTAAATTTTTAGTACTTATTATAGGTATGGGAAAACATTAGTTGCATCCCGTAAAAAAGGTATAAATTAATTTCGTCTTGGGTTCTTAAACAGCTAATTGTTAAATTAATAATAGGTACATATTTATTTATTGTTTATTGAATATACTTATTAATTATAGCACTGTATGTCTGTATCTAATCAAGTGTTTTATATAATATGAGTTTGCAGGTAAATCCATAAAATTACAAAACTAAATATTATACGTAATTATGTATAATACAAAGCTTACCGATATTATAATATAGACTGAACTATAGAAGCAGAGTATTTGTTGATCATGGTGGCGATAAATAAAAATTTGCTTATTATTGCCTACCAATCTGAAATCAAGAAAAATCCATTTATTATCGTAATTTATAAAATTACATAAAAAAATAATAATATTAGAGCTCAGAACTACTTAAAAATACACCACGGAGAACCACTGAAAACGAAAAAAAAATTCTATCAATTAATCAATATAGTGGGATGTATTCGTTTATATCCTTATTTACGGGACGTAACTATATATAGATGATATCCCGGTGGATATATGTCCTCAAAAGCAACTACTGTATACCTACAACCATAATTATAGGGGTGGAAAAAAATTGTACTACTCATCCCGAGAATTACACGAGTTATAATGTTATAAAAAATTGAAAAATCAGCTCTTTGTTAGGTACAATTTATTATTTGTGAACTATATATGGTTTTTGACATTTCGCAGCTAAAGTTATAAAAATAGGTACAGTTATAGTTTGCGCGCACTCTGTATAACGTCAAAAATACGACGGAAAAGGAATATAATGACGAATATACAATATTATATATTATTATTATACTTCCCGAGATATCGATGACTGATGATTCGCCCACGGTCTAATATTTATATATGCACATATACGTATAAAAGAGAACCGCCGTGTATATATAATAATATAATATATAATGATATATCGTAAGTTGCAGCAGGGTTGGGTCTTTTGTCGTGTCGTCGTATCATCGAGGGGGTGCGGCTGAGCGTTAGGGGTGACGGTTTGCGGGGATATTATATATTATATAGTGGAACGCAGCGCGAGTGAACGATGAAGAGGAAAAGCTCCCTCGACGCGGGGTCGCTACAGTAACGACATCACAACACACGCGGCGGCCAGGCAAAAAAAAAAAATATATAAACGATCGTATCCCGCGGGCGCCGCCGGTGCAGGTATTGATCTCGGGCGCACTGCTCCCGCCGCCACCGCCGACCACCGACCTCCATGCCCGCCGCCGCCGAGCTTTCGCGGATCGACGGACGAATGGGCGCGCAGCTTTCGCCAAAATGGCAGATGACGGCCCGACGAGCAGCGTTCGTGCGCTCCCAGTGGCTGCACACCGCGAAATGCGCTCGAACCAAGTCGCGTGTGTGGTATTTTATAATATAATAATATTATTAATCGAGTATTTAATAAACAAATATTGTCGCGTTTCCCCGATCCTCCTCCCTACAACTTGACGATGTAACGATATAAATATAATCGTGTGTGTTCTAGTAATGTAAAGTCAATGTGACATACATCGTGTACACGATTATTATTACTATGATATGTATAGGACAACCGAAACGTTATAAATTTCGGCTGACGGATTAATTGGAACGTCATCAATATTATGAGTATCCAAATTCAAACGAATTTACTTACCGATTTTGTAAGATAAATTGCGGATAATGGGAATAATTAGGATTCAACACAATATTTTATAATAATCGTTATTCGTGTAGGCCTACAACTTTACGTGTACTAATTAATTATTATACTTTATAGACATGTTTAAAACTACGTTACAACAAACCTAAAAGCAATTGTGTATATGCAATAATGCATTCAACCTTTACCTAAGTAGATTAAAATTGTAGATTCCACCCTATACCGCATGTATTATGCAGCCACGAAACGAAATTAACGATATACACTGCAAGTTCACCGACTACCTAAAGGTATAAATAAGCCTATATATTTTTTATATTAAAAACTAAATTTATGGATTATATAAACAAAAAACAATAAGACAATAGATTTTATCATTTTACATACTACAAAACTATTTATAACTATTTATATTTTTATAATATATAATATTGAAACTATAACATTATGTATATTTACTATACGTAAAAATAGTAAGTATACTATTAATTATTGTGTATAATAAGAAATGTCTGTTGATGTACCAATTTAGTTAGTAATAGAATAGAAAATACGAGTATTTCACTAACTATCTTTTGATATAACCTTTAGTGCCACTCAATTTTATTCGTACATTTTTTTTTACTTAAACAATAATAGACAAAGATACGAAGTACACTATACAATAATAGTAACATTATAATGTTTCAGATTTCACATATGCAAAACGCTTATTATATGTAGGTTATTCAACTATATTATACTGATCTATATAAAATGTGGTGGGAGTAATAGTGAGAAGGGAGAGAGGGATCGTGGTGTTTTGGCGAGTTCGTCGAAAATCCGTTTGGAAAGAAAAAAAATTATGTTCGGGCCAAAAACAAAACGTTCTGTTCTCGCAAAATATTTTATACTTTTATGCATATATAGTATATACATTCCATTGCCGAAATATTAACGCATACAAGTATATATATATGTGCGTATGTGTATATTAATATATTATTTATAATATATTATTTGTGTAAAATGACGTATTCAAACGGAATAATATATGTGTATAAATTATTATTGTGGCGTTTTCGCGGAACGTCTCATATATCGCACATCTCCGGCGATGCAACCGTTCTGGGAAAAACAACTGATGGAATCGTCATCGTCTCGGTAAAAAAACATCACAGCACGCTGTGTAATCTAAAAATAGCATATATGATGTATTGAAATAGTTTAATATACTCGTAGTATTGTGATCCGTGTAATATAATATCGCCGGAAAAGTCAAATTTGAAATTACATTATCAAAAGTCAAAACTTTAAAATGCTGGGCTAGGTACATCAAGTAGCAAATTAAAAACGTTATTCTTTTACGAACCACAATAATCCACAGTAATGATATTATTATTCGACGATATACCTATGGCGTAACCGCGTAACATATAATATAAAGGAATAAAGTGCGAAACTAATTTAATACATTTTTTTTGTTTTTAATTTGAAATATCAACGTCAGAAAATCATTAAGCTGTTTGTAATAAGTTTAATAAGGACGCGAGATTAGCAGTAAGTTTTTCTGCGATCAACAAGGTCAGACCAATTTTATTATTGCAGGAAATCCAAAGACGGACGGGCCAGTGTAGTTATGAGGGCAGGAGGGTATATGTCTATATTATAGTGTATAGGTATTGTAGAGTAAATAAGAAACAATACGTAATAGAATCTACGTTGTACTCGTACGGTAATATTTTCGTGATCTCGCGATCGTCGGAGTCACGCGTATACAGTTGCCTGGCTTTTACTACGTATAATGTACAACGCACAAGCTATTACGTAATAAAATATAATAATATATTTACGCGAGCGCACACCGTTGCCCGCCGCTATATTATTTTCGTTTATGTAGAAGCGCGCGCGCTCGCGCTGCACTGCAGCAGACACGAGAAAAAAAAAACAATAAGGAATAATATTAAATATCTAGAAATGAAAAACTCAGCAAGCGTTGGTATCTATAGCTGCTGCTTGCCGGCGGTAACCGTGAACTCTGTACATAAAAGTATAAAATATTATTATATGACCAACGTGTGCGCGCGCGTGTGTGTGTGTGTGTTTGGGGTCAGAGCGTATATCATACGTAGGTATAATAATATGTGATATTCATGAATGATAATGCGCTGATACAGCGCGGGGAGAGAGACTCGCGCGCCGCTTTAGACCGTCGAACAAGGATAAATAACGGGGGGAAAAGACCAGAGTGTCGTTGGTCTGATTAATTAATTCCGAATCGACTTCCTGGCCGACGATGTCCATCCGCCAAGATAAATCGCACCACCATTGTTCTTCGGACAGCATTTACATTTTCGGATAGTGTACATCACAGCAATAATAACATAGCTGATAATAATTAAACGAGCGCGTAAAACCACCGACCGCGTAAATGTGATGTATTATTATTCGTACTATTTATTAGACTGTTGATTTAGATCGCGCAGAAAATATAACACTGTGAAAATCCTTTAAAGCCGTCATAGCAATGGATCTCAATATGCTTTAGATCAAAACACGCTCCCCATTTTATTTTATTCTATACTATGTTAATCTTAGCTATAACTGGTATGATTATGTGCTTGCCCGCGGTAGATAGACTTAATCGGTTATTTTATCGGGTTGTGAAAGATTTGATAAAAATTCCACTCTGAAAATTCTCAATTGTAAATTATATAGAGATAAATGTTATTAAATATTATCCACCGGCGGTGGACGACTGAATACGTAGTCATGCGACAATAATACGTGCTGTAGCGATCGCCTGCTGCAGATTCGGTTCCAGAAAATAACTGTGTAAACTAATAAATTAATAAGTTTTTGAATATTGTAAGGTAAAACTAAACGCATATGTACTCGTGTTGTATCGATACGTTTACAAATATCTATAATATATTATGATATCATTCTCTATCCCATATCCATTAGCTGCAGCAGACCGAAAAGATCCACTGTATGTATAATAATACCGTACGTCGCGTTTATTGTTTTAAGTGCGAGCTCGTGTCGTAAATCATACTTCGAGATGACAAAACACAAACATAACGCAACAATATAAATTTGTAAATGTAACACTGTAATTGTAATATACAGATGTTTCGACGGTGGTTTATCCTGTATATTATATATTATGCGTCAATAACAATACAAGTATAATAATATTATATCAATTTTATGGGCAAACGAGCTAGTCGACCTAACTTCTATTGTATGTGTGTATGGAAATGGGCTGTAGGTGAATGATGATTTGACAATTATTGTTCACTGAAATTACATTAAAATTATGTTGTGTAAAACGAGCTTAATGATTGTAAAGGCCACAATTATATTATTATAATATCATGTCATACGCGCGTGCGTGTGATATGTCGAAAAAGATTAAAATCGTGAACGTTTTGTCAAAGTGTCAAATTTTGCAGTTTTAAGCGACTTTCGTAACGATCATTCGCGAATTCCTATTATAACAATATACGTACGAGGTCACCGATGCGGTAACACCAGTTTTCAGAAGAATAATGACGTCAAATATGTAATAACATTATAAAATACTAAACACGCGTTGTTTGTCTATATAATAACATATATTATAGATATTTTATGTGATTCACAAATGGTCCATTATCTGCAATATTAGAGTTTTTAACGATGGCATTGAAATAGAATTTGAGTTGTTTACGGCGAATATAATCACTCGTGGCACAAATACAACACTTATATAATAGTTTACTGTGAGATTTTGTCGTATTACGTACATTTTTTTTTTTGACTGTCCAAGCGAACTATACTGATAGAAATAAGGAACATAGTTAAAATATTTAACAGTACTGCCTGCAAATCAGATATAGCAATGAGTAATGACTATTGAGCATACAATAATGATTGGCGTGTATTTATAATGTATAGGCGTTTAAGTTTGAGTTATTACTTTCCCCGAAATAAAAATTCGAATTAAATAAATAAAATAAACATCTAAAAAAACAATCTAAATCAAATCAAAAGTCTTTGATCAAATCAGAGTTGTTATGAGTTTTTTATTAGTCGAAAGTTTATAAAATAATGTATTTTATATAATATGAAATGTTAACAATAAATACTATTGATTATAATTTGATATATTTTTAGAAAAAGTATTATACAATATAATTTATTTATTATTCACCTCTAAAGTTACTTGGCCTAAATAGTAATAATTATCTCGAATCACAGAATAATAACGATTCAATGCAATTTGAAAGCGATTACAAAGATTTTCACATGCACACGGTCACATTACTGTTTTAACACATACCGCGCGCGCACACACACACACACACACACACTAATACACCATATGCCTATATATATATGCAGAACATAAACAATTGCAACGAAAATTTGCTTCTTTTTACCACGTAGCAGTTTATCCTTACAGAGTTACAGTGTTCAGTGTCCTCCGCATGACTATATAGTCATTATATTATATGCTCAACTCAGCTGTTTCGTTATCGATCTTGCTGGTCTCTCGTTGATCTATTCTTTCCTTATAGTATATTATCCAGGTGAGATGAGTTGATGATTTTAAGCGAATGATTTTAAAATATTGTTATGTGTTTGGGCAATCTTTTTTCACATGTGGTAATACATTTTTATAAATGCATTTTTCTTCTTATTTTCACAGACTCGGGACTTCCAAGAATTCCAATGGTATGATTAAAAAATGCATAATTGTAGTTATTTTTGATATTAAAAAAATCACGAATCAAGTTTAAAATTTGTATTATTTAAATCATTATTAAAACTATTAATTCTTTACTTTTTTTCCTCATCAAAAATCACGTACATGTATTTTACTATAATTGTATTTAAATTTTCTATCTGAATATATTGTAATACATTGATTACTACAGTTAAATATTCCGGTGTGATGTATCATTCTCGTTCAAGCATATTATTACTTATAATATGGATATGAAAGAAATTTCATCAAAAACATTACGCTCTATTAGGGTAATTATGTGTACAAAATGATGGAATAAATGTCATGGAATTAGAATATTTTATAAGATACCATTTTATCGCGTCAACCCTATAAAAATACATTATCATGCATAACTTACAAACAAGTATAATGTACCTATTATATGTACCATATATATACGTATATATTTGAATATGACTTGTGTATACACACGACAAGCCCGCAGTAACACCTATTATAATAATACATTACTGCAGTGAATACGCGACGTGTACACCTCTATACGTAAGTATAATACAGTGGATGTGCATACAAGGCTAAAGCGTCCGTTAGAACAGGTGTCGTCTCATCCGATCGTTTCCTTTCCGCCGTCATTTCCTCCGCACGTTTATTATATACATGTATACATATATATATATATAAATACCCACACACTCTCTCATAACAATAATATTATAATATAATATTATTATGTATGTACCTGCAGCGAGTCGATATCAGAATGTCCCATTAAGAGCGCCTAACGTTTTTAACGTATATATAATATGTAATATTGTTACATTATTATCATCATTACCATTACTACACGCGTACCGTATACATTATAATATAACGCACGAGCATTGTGTGTCTCTGGGAACCTGCATGCATGTCCGCCCTTGCCGGTTTTTAAGTAATTTTTTCCCCCCGACCCGACAAATTTCGGGTGACGGTGGGGTATAGACACGAATAACAACCTACTGTACTGCAAATATATAATGTAACACGCGGTTACGCATTATAAAAATTAAAAATACCATGGATGTAAAATATAAATATAAAATAATGTGACGTGTCGTAGGATATAATTATTAGACAGCGCGAACGATTCCCCGTTTAGATTATGATATCGTTTTAAATTTTATTTTTTCATCATTTCGAGGGGAAATATATACCTAGATGAATTTAGATGTCACATTTTCATTGTAGCGAAGCCATGTCCCTTGCGAACTTAGCATTTGATATATAAAACAATCTAAACAAATTTACCTATAGTAAGTTGTTAGAGATTGTTAATCAACTTTAAAAGTTTGTTTGATAACTTTTCAACTTTTTTTTCGAAATCTTGTTTCGCCAATATTTATAGTATTTATACTAATATTTAATATACCTTATCAGGATAATCAATTTTAGGATACAAGAGTGGGAATTTGTGTTCCAGGTTATCCTTAAGATTTTTTAATTAAAATTTATTAACAATTTTGATATTTTTAAAATTTAAATTCTTCTTTAATATATTAATCAAAAATGTTTAGTATATTTTTTTTAATATT
Organism: Rhopalosiphum nymphaeae; assembly: GCA_036289425.1. Lineage (NCBI taxonomy): Eukaryota > Metazoa > Arthropoda > Insecta > Hemiptera > Aphididae > Rhopalosiphum > Rhopalosiphum nymphaeae. The sequence goes on along the minus strand of JAZAQC010000034.1, from coordinate 338,050 downwards.
AAATATTTATAGGTATTAACATTATTAATAATAATATATCTTTCGTTCGTAGATGCAATTTGGCGAATTCAAATAAATAATTAACCAGTTGCGCTGTTTTGCATCGTATACCAGTATATCTAATTATATTACCGTCGTGAACATATTGGCGCTAACGTAATTAGTACATGAGCTGCTGCAGGCTGCTGCTGCTGACGTAAATATAAAGAGTGAAAGACGCACAGCAGATGACGGCGGCGATCAAAAACGTATACATGACACGGATGCAGCTATATGTATGATAATCGTATACTCGGTAATTGCACGGTCGGTATATATGAAGTATTTATATATTGTGTATAGGTAATATTATAGGTAGGTACCTATATGTATGTATATAACTGGTACTGCTGCGGCAGAAGAGGACACCTGCTGCATCAGATAACAGAGATGGAGCAGCTGGCGAATGACAGATGGCGCGTGTTCGACGTTTATATCGTTATTTCGAGTTTTTTACCATTTAAATATATATATACGCGTGTCCCGAGAGGCTGTATAGAAGTGTGCATATATTGGACCAGTTTTTTTTATACCCGTCATAGCTATATATTGTAATCGTTTCAAACAGACGCGTTGTCATGACATATTGTGTGTGTTGCCTATTTTACCTTTGTAGCTACTTATGTATACATACATTATGTACACGTATACTGCAATTATATATTATTGTGTAGTATTTTATAAATATGCAGACGCTATAATTAATTTGTGTAAAAAACATTCAAAAAAATTAATATTAAAACGATACGATGACACTAGACGGTTAAGAATATACGCGCGCGATTTAGAGCACTGAACAGCAGCAATTTGATACTATACTGATCAACTGTCATATAATTTTTAATAAATCATTCCGACACACGCCAATGTTGTCGTTTAACGAAAAAAAAAATAATATCGTTTTTCTTATATGTATAAAAATAAAGTAACTGATTTAATATTATTTACAACCATTATTGTAGTATTGTATTACACTATATATTGTAATTATAAACTGACACGATTAAGGTTCATGAGGACTTTATAATGAATGAAATAAAATAAAAATAATTAATATTCTTTTCGTACAGAGATCCTGTTCTTTAGTAATTATTTAAAAAAAATCTAAACGGTTTTGCCATCCAAAAAAATCTACCACCCGAGTAAACTGCTTCTTTTGCCCTGTTTTTAAAATATTTGAAAAGTCTTCTTCCTCTGTAACTCCGCCTGTATTGAAAAGTTATTGTACGGTCAGTATATTTTATAAATATTTGTTTTTTATCCTTACACATTTTGCTAAAACAAGGCTATATTGCTTCGCTTATAGACTGACTGCGCCCCGTCAAACGTTTTAATAATTTATACGCTCTACAACGCACTCGATATGTACACTTGCGGTGAATGATTGTTGTTCGAAATATATAAAACCGACAGCAACAAAAACATAAATTTGTTGTCCATAGTAACGAATCATTGATTTCATGTCGTTATCAAAAACAACCAATATCTACTGAATATACAAATGTGTATACTACTTAATAATATGATCATCATATTATTATATATTCGCCCGATTTAAAATCTCGCGGAAATGAATGTTTATAATAGTAACGAATGGTATATAATATTTTAAACACGATTTTGATTCTACTGATTTCAAATTTTTTAATTTGATGTTAGAGTTAGACCTATATTTTTTTCGTAACCAGAGTAAGACGTTGACGATGAATTATTCAATTATATATAGATCAAATTACTGCAAAAACAACACAACATACATAATGGCGTGACAATATTATTATAGCAGTATACGCGTAATTAAATCAAATTGTACGAATACCTATCTATGTATCTAATGGAGGTAGACATATCTAAACTTATATTAAACTTGTTTTAAATGACAGCTTTTTGAAATCTATCTCTTACAAAGATATCAGATGACAATATATGTTCACGATGTACTACAGAAATTTTAAATACCAAGTATAATGTTTGATGTGTAAATATTTGTATTCAGTATTATAATAATATGTATACTCAGATTAAAACTGTCTATAGAAAATTAATAATGGTGTAAAATAGCACAAAAGGAAATAAGCATACACTATAAGCTTATTAAAAATTACCGAACACAATATATATATAATCGTTAAGAATTCTGATGAGCATATTAGCTCATAAAATATTGACTCCCGTAGTCACTGCCATGGTTAAATATAAATAATAGCTGCAACTTAAATTCATAAAAATCGGTGTTTATTTTATTTTTATTTTTTTATTATTAGTTATACGGGCTTAGCCCTTTTTGACATTACAATGTATATTTTATATCGTGGTAGAAATTTTTACAATAAGGAAAAACTAAATTAAATATATACAGCTTACATTAAATGAAATATAATTATCTGATGACAATAAAAACTTAAACATTAAAACAAAAACTTTAACTTAAATATATATATTTAGTAGACATTTAGCAATTCGTCGAAGGAAGGCTCTGAATTGGCAGACGACATTAGGCGTTTTAAAGGCACATTAGCCATATAGTTGGTGGTGGCGTGCGGGACATAGAAGAGGGCCTTTGAGCGGGATGGACGGGATGGAATTTTAAAGGAGATTTGCGAGAGAAAGACTGGAGAATCTATATTATTATATAGACGTTGAAGTGAATGCAGAAGCAAAACGAGAGCATATATAATAAATAATAATAAATTATATCTATAGTAGGCTATTCCCATTTTTACAATAATAAAAGTTATACATTGCAATTTACCTTTTAATAATCACAAATATGTATCAACTATAGGCTTTAGCTGTACACTTAAATTTATTTTAGTTTCAAAACTTTGTATTCCATAACAAACAATGTTAAATGCCTGTATATATGTATACAAATTAAACGTTTATACAGTATTTCTATGATCGAAGAACACTCATTATTTACAAAATATTATGTTTGGATAATTTGATTGTATTATCAAACATAATTTTTGAAAAAAAACAAATTTCATTTCTTTTTCTTAGAGTACCTATTTAGTTTATTTATTTTTGATTTCGAATTATATGAAAGAATATTTTCTAAATAATTAGTTTAATGCTAAACAAGTATTCTTATATATATTATATAATGTATTTAAAAATTAAATGATTTTTGGGGGGGGGGAAGGTAGTAGAACATTGACACTATTGTCACTATATAGTCAATATTAAATAGATAACTAATATTACGTTAATATTATGATTTTCATGAAGGTCATGAACATATTATAATACATGTCTGGACTCTGGATTTTTAAACAGCATTTAAATTCATAACTCCAGAAAGTGTAAATAATTTATACTCACTGCCACACAACATTTCAAGTTATGGCTGCAATGGGCCAATTCCAGTTTAGCTTAACATTAATTAGCATAAATTATTCTGTGTATTTACATCCTTGTTATAGTAATGATGTTAAGTTATTTAATTGTTTTGTATACTCTGATATTGAACCGCTATGCATTGAACCACCTCACCTCCTGTATTATATTTCATAAAACAATATGACGTATAGACACACCAGCTATACATAAATAATACATGTATTTTTTTTTAACAAACAGTTCTCTATATATCAACACAAAATATACCTACAATAATATTGAAAATTAAATTCGATTACATTAATTTTAAATCAAACTCTACAAGTTATAATATGCAATATACACCATTTAAAATATGATTAATGTACACGCAAGTCGCAACACAATAATAATAATAATAATAATAACTCATTTAATACTTAATACTACCTGTAGTAGATAGTAATAGGTAGTATAACCTATAGGTACAGCGCACCATTAAACCACCAATACGGTTTTATCAACTATACTCGATATATTTATTTAAAAAATAAAAATATACAAATTGTTTTTCATGTAGCTGATAATCTCTGTCTAGAAAAGTACGAAAAAAAATTAACAAAAACTGTTTTCAAATTGATTGTACCCAATGCGTTGGTATGAACGTATTTTACAGATTAACTGCTACTACACGCGCGGTGATAGAATAATGTATAATAATTTATTGTATTACTCGACCTATTGGTATTTCGCAAGAAGAAAAAAAAAAGTTATTTCACATTGACATTGAACTATAAAACTATAGTATTAATATTATTATATTATCCAATAAAACGTTTTGAAATTTAAAATAGATTGTCCGAGAGAAATAAAACACAATATAATTTATTTACCTATACATGCGATATTACAAGAGCTTTATGAAATATGCACAATGCATATATTACATAATTATTTTTTCTGTTGTTGTGATGATTGACTCTCTGTCACATAGCAATATATAATTCGAGCCGTTAATGTTTTCTTAACGCTACGATTACAATAATCTGAATAATCGCACTATCGTAGGTAAGTATAATATAAAATATTCAATAGGCACTACTATATATTAGGCATTCGTTGTTTGTTTGTTGTAAAATCAGATCTCGACTAGACGCGAAAACAGACAATGTCGTAGGTAATACCTACCTATCTATATAGGTGTATATCGTTGTAATACTGTTGTCAATATAAGTAGATATTATATTTTAACATATTTCGTATTATGTTTATTCATTGTTATGCATATATAAGTATACTGCAGTAGTGCAGTGTTGACTATAAATATTAAATTGCGCACGTATTGTAGCAAATATCGACGGATTGTGTGAATTGCCGGACAGTATAAATAAATGTTTTAGTCATATTTATTGTGTAACACATTCTCGTCCGAAACCGCAACCATATTATTATATTCGTACATCAATTAATATGACGGCAGTAAATTAACGAATAAAATCCTATTTGCTCGCAATTTAAAATATGGTGTTTATATTTACTTATTTTATATTATTTGACGGTTAATACTTGAATGATTCATAATTGCATTTGCGTGTTTGTTTCAACCAAAGTTAATTCCGAATTATATACAATGTAAAAACGAATCATCGAACTGTGCGTCCATTTGCTCTGCACAAAAACAACATGGCAATATAATAATTATTATTAGATTATTTTTAGACAAGATAGGATTTTACTTGATTTTGTACTATGATCATATCATTAATACTATGGAAATTATTTTCAATGCTTAATAAAAACTAAATTCAAAATCTGGTATTTAAAAAAAATCTTATGGTTCTATTATATAACTATGTAGATTCCAGTTTGTTATTATTTTATTATTTTAAATTGTTATTCAATTACAATAATATTTATAGCGTTCAATGCTCATACACACTATTTTCATAATTTAAATGTTTGATACACATACTTATACTTATTAATTATTATATGTATCTATTTTGATTTTGATTTTAGGTAACTTTTTAGAAGTGATGTTATTTAAATTAAACTAAATTACGTTATTTGTATTATTTATAATCTGCAGTTTTAGGTATGAGCTGATTAGTAGGTAACCCATAACAATCAAGTATCAGGCTGCTGGGCCGTTATGTGGATCATCTAAAGCAGTGGTTTTCAAACCTAGTCTACGTCACAAGACTATGTTCAAAAAGTCTCTGGTTGTACTTGACCAAAATTACTATATGTTTCAGGCTTTAGTTCATGGGGTCAACGACACACGAGAAAAGCATTTTCTTTTCTTTCATGTTTAAGCATAATTGAAACATTACATCATGCACAGAAAGAGTGGAAGTTCCATAAAAATATATGAAAAAAAGGAGTCCCCATACTTGGTCCAACTAAGTTTTAGCTAAGGATCCGTAATTTAATTCTAATTGGGAACAACTGATCTAAAAAGTTTGGGTTAAAATTCACCCGGGAGTTCGGTATACTAAAACATTTTTACGCGTAATTAGCATGTGGTCACTATTTTAATATTATTATGACGTGTGGCTTCGAGTCGTCGACACTGTCGCACTAAACATTAGTTGTATATACATACAATATACAGAATGATTCATCAAACATACTCACCCTTATTTTTCAATTCATTATTAGTTGATTCAAATACTTATTTTTAGGGGTTTTTAAATACACTTAGAATCATATTTTCAATTATTTAGAGTTTCATATAAATTTATTAAGAGCGTCCCTGTAGCAATTCTGTTTTTATTTTTTCAAATAAGAATCATTTTTTATTCTATACATTTTTAAGCAGATAACTCTTATGAATACGATTATGTATATAAATAATAATTCGAACTAGGAGGTTTTGCAAGTTAATATTAATCGATATTTTATAATCCGCGTATAATAAATACTAAATACAATATTAAATCTGCCTACTTTAGATTTATTTAAGACCGCATTTAAGAAACATTATCTTTGTTAGACATACCTATATATTATAATTGAAACTACTAGTTCGAATTTTGATTCAGATACATCAATCCTCTGATTATTAATTTACAACGAAATTGATTGGTTTTCGTTCGAAAAGAAAATAAGTTTGTATAGCCACGGGACATTCCTTATATAAATTGTATGAAAAAATACTTAATCATTCAAAATATGATCGTTGAAAGTATTGGTAGGTACACTTAACAATCCCAATGATCAGAATTTGAATAAATTCGTTATTAAATTAAAATACGCGAGCGAACGCGCCCGGTGAATCACCTTGTATTATATTAATATATTATGGAACCGTTGCGGTCGTGTATCGATCAAAAAAGCCGGGAAGCCAAGTACGAGGAATAACGTACAGCGCTAAACGCGCGCGCACATACATACGCACACATGTCGTAAGTACATATACTCGTATAGCATAATACGACTGTGTGTGTGTGTGTGTGTGTGTGTGTGTGTGTGTGTGTATACGATTCGGGAGGGGTTTCATCTTGTATAACGTGCGGGTCAGCCCGGCCGTTTTACACGTCGACTAGTCGAGTAGTAAGTATGTATATAATATAGAGGAGGCCCGCGTACAGGTGAGACCGCGCAGTATATATCTATATGACGTATACGCACATAATACCTACCTACTCTGAAATATACGCGCTAACATCCCAGCTCGGCGGCGGCCCCTGGAAAATCGGTCGATAACCAAGACGACGACGACGACGACGACTACGACGACTTATCTATACGCATATATATATAACATTATTATATCGTTGTACGCCGCGCGCGTGCTATATAGTTATATATATAAATATTAGGGTTGTGAGGCGGTAAGGGTGCTTTCGGGCGGGCGGATTTCGTGTTGATACATACGTAGCCATGGTGACTTTCGGCCGTAAGCTGAAAACGCGTCGAGGAAAACTCTCCCTCTCCCCGCATACATCCCGAACAAATACATATAACTAAGTATATACCTGCTGCGAACCGACCGATCGCGCCCACCACTACTCCGCCTATACACGCTATAACTGTACCTACAGTATATATACACACTCCGAGAGAGCCGACGGACGGGCGGCTGGTAAAGGCGCTCTGCGACGGACGACGAAATCGCATATACATAATATATATATATATATATATATATAAATGTATATCTGTGTATGTGTGTGTGTGTAGGGTGGTTGCGCGGGCAGTATATATACGGTTGGTGGCTGCGTGTTCCGGTGAGTCAACCGGCCGACCGCGCCGCACGAAAGACCTGATGACGAAATGATAAATATATATACCTATTATGAATGTTTTATGTGTATGTGTGTGTGAGAGAGAGAGTGTGTATATAGGTATAAACCGCGCCTAACCCGTGGTGGCGACCACCTATCTCCTCTCCCGCCCACCACTGCGGAAAGCGTACAAACACACACACACACACACAAGTGCGCGCGCGCACGAGTTAGGGGTAAAAGGGTGGGCGGTAAAACGGGGCGAAAAATACTCGCGTGCTCCACACATATACACCCTGCCTCCCGCTGCGAACCACCCCCTTCAACCTCACCGGTGACTGTAAATGTATATATATGTATATATATACGGCGTCTATGATATTATATTATCCTCGTCACGTGTAATAATATCATATCTCTCGTTTTCGTATTTTTTACGTATTATATAGGTATACGTCACACGAATCATTGGCTTATGCGATGCATCGTGCGGCGTTTTATCAAACGAATAATAATAAAGTATAAAAACAATCTCACTAATAAAACGTACCTCCATATGTATACGTGTTGGCATACTATAAAATATAACGCACATAATATTATGATATCATAATAATAATTGTGCACAGGGGTGGCGATCGAGAAAAAAAATAAATATTATGTACAAACGAAAAAGAACAAAAAAGCGTTCCGTGCGTTTGGGTCGTATCAAGCGTGTAGTGTGCATAATATGTACCAGTCGAGTTGACTCTGGGTGCAATCCTCACCACAAGTTTTCCAATTAACTAAATTAATACCGAAAATATATAATTATTGTTAGATCATATATTAATATGGCTATATATACACGCCCCTCACGATAAATGTTTAGAATTATATACTTAAATACACTTTAATATAAAATACAATATACTTAACTATATATATATATAGTAAATAAATATAAAAAAAATAATTATAGTACGAATGTGTCATTATTTTAATAACTCAGTATTTAATATATAGTTTAAAAAAATGTAATATTTTTCGAAAAATAAAGTAATATATACGTTTTAAAAACGCATTTATGTAAGTCTTTATTTTTCGCACTTGAAGGTATGATGTCTACTAGTAAACACACTATTGACTTTTGATTTGTAAAGGACAGTCTATGTTTTTAATTCTGTAGTCTGGAGCAAAATACACATTTAAAAAAATTTTAGTAAATATTATTTTTTTTTTTTTTTTTAATTTTAAGCATTTATAAAGTTCAGAAAAATTTAGGAAAAGACAATTTAGGTTATAAGGTATCCAGAAAATTATGTGGCCCGCTACTCTGCTCATTTAAAATGTTTTATAAAATCATTATAAAATATTGATATTTGATACAAACATAAAAGTTTATAAAAAAATATTATATTTTATGAAATTATAAATAATATTTATCTTTAGAGTTATCTTTTTGAGTTTAAAACTCAAACTATTAAAGTCAGTAATGAATTTTCTGAAAACGATTACAAAACACGATTGAGATTAAAATCATATAACAGTACGTATCTTAAATATTTATAAAAATATTATTTTATCCTCGAAATAATTAATAATTATTAATGAAAAATTGTGTACATAGAATTATACGCGTGTTTTTTCTTTGTTTTGGATCAAAATTACAGTTGCTACATTTAACATATAAAACATACACATACGTATATATTATTTAGCACAGAAAACGGATGAAATGGATATAATAGCTAGATTTTCTCACTTGTTAAATTTAACAAAAAATAATTTTTTTTTTTTTTACTGTAACTTTGTAAAATAAATTATATATAGTTATATAGTATAGTCTCAAAAACAATTTTTGTAATTAATAACGCATAATATTTTTATCGAACTTTTAAAGTATTTAATTTTATATTGTTATGATGGTATTGGTTTGGCAACCAATTTCCCGTCGAGATTTTGAAATAATAAAACAAGAAACTGCTTGTTTAATAGGTATATTAAAGTAGATTTATGAGTTAATATGCCACATGGAAAAATATGTATAATTATTATTTGCGTATTATTTGATTGGTGAGTATTTTTAAATCTCCTTTAATTCTTTGCAAAAATGTGAATTATATCGCTTATTAATACCTAATCAAACCGTATAAAATATATCATATTCATCAATAACATGATTAATAATTATATGATGTATATAATATGCATGTGCATGTGTATACGTACTTAAATATCAAAATAATTGCAACGATCAATTTAAGACTTTGGCCGCTATCAACTCATGTGTGACCATTATTATCATACTTCCGGGCAATCATTAGATTTTTGATTACACAACCAGAAATTATATTTGAGTTACTCTGCAATAAAAATTGTATATTACTAAAATGTGTAGGACATAGGTAGTATATTTCAAGATTATAATAAAAAAAATAAAATAACTAACAATAATATTATTTAATAATAATGCAATTTGTATATTTCTTATTCTCTTGTACGTCTCACAATGATACTTATCCATAATATTGATAATAATGGATATAACATTAAAATATAGAAGCACTGCAATGCAATAGTTAAGTTTTAATTATGAAATTTTTTATTCATCATACCATATTGTAAAGTCATAAAGTATATATATTGTATTATATATTATTATTTTAGTATATATATATATTATATATTATTATTTTAGTATATATATATATTATTTTTAGTACATAATAAGGAATTAAAATATATTTTTAAAACCTATTTAGATTTTAATACCAATAATTAGCTTAGGTACTTTATATTTATGAGTTATGACCCAATATTATATATATATATATTATATTTTTAAGCAAAATATTAATTTAATACTTGAAATCGAGAGAATATGATCAATTTAAAAGATTGTTTGCGTAGTTGCGTGTAATGTTGGACAGTTCCTTATTAAATGACTATACTTCGAATTCCAGTGGTCATATATATTATATATGTTTACATGCAACCTTTAAGTTTATTAAAGTGTCCATCAAATGACACTATATTTATTTTTGAGGATTTCAATTATTAATTTTAGTAACGGTTGATAATTTATTTGATTAGATTGATTTATTCAACGTAAAATATTCTACAAAACAACTTACCAAGCACGCTCACACTAAGTTTTTCTTCTAATAATGCATAGGTATATTAAAATTTCGATTTTTAGAATTATTAAAGACTACATTTTCAAACACTTAGATTTTTATACCATTTAAAGTATTAATAGAAGTAATACCAACTACTTCTTTTCTATCGATTACCAACATTTTTTCCTATGTAAATTATCAATTAGATAACTTCTTTGAAAATGTCGATGTATCTTAATTTAAATTTGAACGAGCTGTTTTTGGGTTATTTCACTTTGTATATGTGTTAATAATAATATGTTTGGAAAATTATTTTAAAATTGTTTTAATTAATTTATTCATCAATATTTTATAATTTGTGAAACATGTCCAAGTATCTATAATAAATACTAGATTCATTGTTAAATCTATTACCTATTTTATATACATTTAAATCATTTTTGAAGGCTATTGCCAGTAATATAATATTAGTTCTAAAAAACAACTTGTTGGAATTTTTATTTAGATACATAAGTATTATCAAAAAATCCTGCTTAATAATTTACAATAAAAAAGGTTGATTCTCATTTGAAAAAAAAAAGTTTGTATTGTTACAGAAAATTTCTATAAAATGATATAACAATACAAATAATTAAAAAAATGTACTATAAGTTTTTTTCAAAAATCTAAACATCTGAATTTGGAAATTCGTTATTGAGAAAAATACTGGGATGAACATGCTTAGTAAATCATGGTGTATATTTTTAAGACAAAATATTTGCAATTAAAATCACGCATGTACAGTCACAATAAGGTACAGAGCAAAAATATACGATATTACCTAATACAATAACATTGTGAACATTATTATAATAATAAATTACTAACATAGAAACTACAAAATCTATAGCTAATTTTATTTTTATTTTTAGTAGTACCTATAGATATTTATTTAATATATTGTATATACTGATCACTGATCGGTAATCTCTCGTGTAATATTATGCACTAAACGGAAATGTTTCACGTTTAGTAATATTATATTATTTGTCATTGACTAATGTGTTTTAAATTTAACCCGCGAAAAGCTTTGTTAAAATATCGTGTTATGACCCACGGGCTGCAGCCGACAGATAAATGTATACACTATTTAAGCTTCTTTCCACACTGAGAAACACTAAAAATGAGCGAACAAGAGAAGGGTTTCCTGATAAAATAGACCGTGTGGTATAGATTACCATAGAATGTAAAAAAAAGTCGTACAGGTAATAAAATTGGATTGTAGGTATGTATAACAAGTAAAAGAATGTTTTTTTATTTATTAAATTATAAAAACTAACATTTCGTCTGAAAATCGTTAAAACAAAATCGAAAGTAACTTTTCGTGGACGATTTAATATCTCAATTTCTGCGAGGTTTGAATGATGTTAAACAGTAAAGAAAAATTAACAAAATATATTGTTCAGACACACGGACACAAGAGTAATGATACTTATGTACATTATGAACTTTAAATGTAAAAATCAAAGCACAATAAAGTTAATGAATTAAACAGTGTTAATTTATATACATAACTGTATGAGCGAATAAAAAAGACCTAACCGAATTTTTCAGGAAATAATATATTATATTTCAAACGCAAAGTGAATTTGAATTCCGAAAGTTTTGTTTTTGTACGTAATTTGGAAGTATAAAATCACTAAAAAAATATCCAGTTTGTAGAAGAATATTTTCGTTAGAGAATATTGTTTAAAACCAATATTTGGCATAGATGTGGTTTTTACTTTCCAAATCGATGATGTATTGATGAATGAGCGAAAAAAAATACAATTCGTAACTTATATTACAGTGTAAACATTGTTCGCAATTTATTCGTAATATAATAATAATAATCACATAAAACGATAATTATACTCATTAAAACGCGTAATAACTATTTATAACATTATTATGTTAATGCGGGTGCTCAAAATGTTGCCGGATGGCAATTGTTTTATAATATAACGTGTTTGTCGGGCACGCCCAACCCTCAAAGTCTAGACCCTCGTGGACACTATAAAGACTTTGCAGCTAAAAGAAAACGAATTTTAATTCATAAAGTTTAATAATATTATTATTATTCACTCGCAAGCACTATACAAAATATATACACCTACATGGCTATATGTATATATATTGATAAAATAAGAAGTATTTGTGGTCCGTGACAATAAAATAGATCTCGAATATTTGATGTGCGGTAAATATCGGCCAATATTTTTTATTTCTTATTAAGATATTTCTTTCTTTTATTATTATAGAAATATTTTACATTTAATAAACAACTTTTAAAGCTGATAAAGATTAGGGCCCTATGTTTGTTGCATTTGTATGTTTTTTATAGCTTATTAGATTTATTTTCAGGCTACATATATGTATTACGAATGAAATATCAGATATTTTAAATTTATATATTTTTATTATTTTTTACGTTTTTAGATTATTTTAATGTTTAGTTGGAGCCCTATAATCTTAGTAGTGATTTACACTATAATTTGTAGACTAACTTTAATTAGAATAAAATAAAGTATGTCTTACTATTTTTATTTCATAAAACAATACAAAATGTCATTATTGTTATTAAATATACTCATGTGAACCAGACCTATATGCATGGATGACAATTGAATACGGCGAACGTCACATCTTAAACGACGCCCACCAATTTTTGAACCGTATAAAACACGCGTGGAACGTTTACGAGTTACATTGCAACACATAAGAAGGAAATAGTTGTATACAACGTATACGTACGAATATTATTATATAATAATATACATCGAAAGAGTTGTGAGACGAAAGGTTTAGAAATATAATATAATTAGAATAAAATACCAATAAAATATAATATATTAAAATCATATATCCGTGGCCTGAACTTTTAACCCTTAACTTAAATATTTAAGTTATACAACAATACTATTTATATATCTGTGTTGCATATATACATACATACTTATAAGTAGGTACCAAATTTTATCGCATTCAATACGTAATAATAATAACCTCTAGCTGAAATTTAAACAAAACTTATGATATTATTAAATTATGTTTAGTGTATATATGTACACTTATTTGATTTCTTGTGGTTTTCAGGGATCGTTGATGAAATTCATGCATTCTCTTTCTAGCAATGTCGTAGTAAAATTTATGACTTACATTTTAATCATGAACTTGTAAACAATATAGCAAATACTGCTTCTCATTGATAAATATTTTGTCCACCGTAATTTTAATTAAGTTCGTTGTATATTTTAACCAAGTATTTGTAAAAATTGAAATTTATTATCTTTAAGGCTAATAAAACATAAGATATTTGATAATGTCTATAATAATTAAATGTTTATTCTCGAATTATAATAGCTATTATGCTTTTTATTTGAAAGTACCAAACGTTCAAATGCCATAGAAAGCTTCTGAATAATATGAAATATACTTATTCTTGAAATAAATTAGTATTATTTCCATTTTATACCGATGCGACAACTCTGATCCGATCGTATATTGTTATACGTTTGTCGCATATAGATACGGAGTTAATTACAATTAAAATTAATCTCATTGATTTTTTTCTAGTGTGCCGTTTCGTTCTACGATCCGATAAAGTTTACAGCAAGCTTTACAAGTTACATTGTAACACATTACATGCACGGTTAGGTTGAATACAATTATTATAACATATCCTATACATCTAAATATTCTATATACATCCTTGAAGAATTAGACGAAAAAATTAAAAACATTTAATTGGAATTAAACGCCAACTTATGTTATATCATATAACATCGTTAAATAAGACTTTTCTAATAGAGCAAATTCTAATTAAATTAACTTTAAACATAGAAAGACTATAAAAATAGTATCTTTATGGATTTAGAAATGTAATAAAATTTTGTATTGATTATAAACAAAACAGCGAATTATCGTATTTTAAAACCTATGTACATACATTAAATATTAAAATGAGTAAATACCTATAATTACCTATGTTATTACTTATTATAGTTATTATTAAATTTAGTTGTATATGTGCAAATAAGAATTTATTTTATAGTTATTAGATTTTTTATTTAGACTCCAGATTACAGTAATTCTGATATATTGTAATAATAGCAGAAATAAAATTGATTAGACGTATTTAAAAGAAAAAAACTAATAAACATAGTTCAATTTTTAAGACTTATACTGAAATATATATACCACATATTACGAAATTACTAAAAATGTATTTTACTTGTAAGTTGTGACTAGATACAGATACTTTTGAGAGAAATCCCTCGTCATTCAAAAGTCTCAAAACTTAATTGAGATCTGCTGTTACTAAATAAATTATCTAATAAGGATAACCTAAATAAGTGTCAAGTATATATTATTATATTCAAATTAAATATTAAATACCTACCAAAGCAAGGAACTAAGGAAGATTAGTGATTTGAGTTTTAAAATAACCATGCGATTTACAAAAATCAATGGGAATATACTTGGACTATTAATAAATATTTTATACTCTGTTCAAAAATTACACGAAATATTTCAAATCACAAATATTACGGAATATCAGAAAAATGTTTCTGTTGTAAAAACAATGTGGTTAATAAATTATTTAAATATTTAATAATTAAATATATTGTGCAGGAGCCAAGAAGATGTCTGCATTAACATAATACTATGTGTAGATTGTAGAACCGTATGTACACGTACGTATTGCACATTTTATATTATTTCAAAGATATCTCATAATAATATGTAGGCGTCCTATATGTATATCAATTATCGCGGAAGACCGTTTATTTGTTGACCGATAAGAAAACAACAGGACCATTCGCACAAGTATCATTATTATGCACGCTGAACAATGCGTATTATATCTATGTAGGTACTGGGACGAGTCCGCAAACACACATAGGACAAAAAAAACTTCCGATAAGAAACCTTTGGCCGCCGCCACTCGTTCGTCAATAAGTGTGCGTGTGTGTGCGCGCACCAGTTACATATTATGTTACTTACACATAGGTGAATAGTTTAACGTGTGCATTAATGGTACCTGGCTACCTCCAGTAATGTATGGCGGAATATAAAACGGCCGATAAAGTGTTTGCGGCGTTGTGCATCAAACCGTTCACACGCGGGGCGACGACAAACGCCCCGCATCGAGTTCACTACACCGGTGCTGTGGCCGAGATATATAGGTACGCGCAGTTACTAAACATATATCATGTACATAGCTGGTTCGCCGCCGATCTATATAATATCATTATAATATCATAACGTCCAGCGGACAGCGATCTATACCGTAATAACGCGATTGGAAACGATTTAAATTTCAAACAATACGATTTGTTGTGCGATTTGATTTCTGGTTTCCGGGTACACGCAAACTGGATTATCGGTCGTCCGTCATGAGAAACAGTTCCGGTATGTGAGCGTGTACCTATATAGGTATGTGTTATGTGTGGTGCAGCAGCAATTGTAACGACAGTATATACAGTTACCTATATATAACAATTTAAATATATTGTGATGTCGTTTTGTTGTAGGAAAGGAACAAAAAAAAATGATTATGTATATCGCATATTATATGTATTAAGTATCAATGGCTCGTGAGAAAACGCGGAAGGGACGTTTAGGGGTCGAAGGGCGGTCGATCTAGTTACGCACAATAAGTGGACCAGATCGGGATATGACGTGTATATCGACCGGAAGGGATTTAACACTCCAGTTGGGACAAGTCCGGTTTCGGTATACATCACGTGTATGTAGCCTTCCCTGGATTTTTGTGTAAAGTCAGCGTTGTATGTGTGTGTGTGTGTGTGTGTGTGTGTGTGTGTGTGTGTGTGTGTGTGTGTGA
Organism: Rhopalosiphum nymphaeae; assembly: GCA_036289425.1. Lineage (NCBI taxonomy): Eukaryota > Metazoa > Arthropoda > Insecta > Hemiptera > Aphididae > Rhopalosiphum > Rhopalosiphum nymphaeae. Next base: position 321,494 of record JAZAQC010000034.1, on the reverse strand, counting down.
GTAATTTAACGGACAGGTCTCGTCGGCGATTTCCGGATAGGCGACGCAGCTGACGATTAAATAATAAATACAATTTAAGAAACATCGACGTTTTAGCAGACGTCGTCGGACCGGGGTACTGTTAATTTTGTAACGTTATATTCTTTGTAAACGGTGAAACGACAAAAAAAAATAAAAAAAAAAAAAACGAGAGACAATCACAAATGAAAAAATAACGTATTTTTTATAACATAAAAAAATTTACAGGAAATAGGTACTACGTGTTCTCTTAAGAATTATGATTAAAATTACGAATTCTGAGTAGGAATTTTTTTCTTTACACATACGACGAAACATGTAAGATTTAATAAAAAGAAAAAAAATACTTTTAATCTGCGTCAAAATTATTAACGTCGATTATTCAAGATGTAAATTTAAATCTATACGACGTGCTGCTGCTCTAGTTTTATCAACTACAATTATGTTTTTGTAATATCCTTTATTACAGACGATTTCGACGGAACAAATATTAAATGATTTATGTTTAAGTAAATTTAAATTTGATTTGTTTGTGATGATTCGATTTTGACATGCATTGTTATTTTAAACCACTGTATGACTGTTTATAGGTACTATAAATACCACGCGGACATATTATATTAAAATTAATTAATTTACATATATTTTCCAAAATCTCGATTTAAAAACGATTAAAAACAATGAGTTTTATCACTGCGATTTTATTGCTTATATTTATTTTATATTATCTATAAAAAGATAATAATATTTAGCTACAATTTAATTCTTACATCGTAATTAATTTCATTATTCTATTTTAATAATTGAATATTTTATGAATAATATCTTCTATACGTATAGTATACATGAAGATATATAGGTCACGAGAAAATCATGTGAAATTTGAAATGATTACGAAAATAAAAAGTAGGTACGGCTTATTAACAGTAGTTAATGCGGTCATTAATTGATACATCGGTTAGTAAAACGTTGACTGACGACGTCGCACGCAAACACGGTGGCGTTTCATGCGGTCGGACGAAGTGTATAGAAATTATAAGAATAGGTACACATCATATCTATACATACCAATACGCCGTGGTGGATATTACTGGTGAATATGTCAGTGTCTCCCCCTGACTGATGGATATACTGACTGTGGGCCTACAAACGGACTGTAAAGGTTGCATGATTTAAATCGATCTAACCTATTTTAAGGCAACGCTATTAGGAGGAATTTGTGAAATAAAGTCCTCCTAAACATTAAATTAATTTATGTCATAATGAATATGGATGCTAGTATAGTAGGTACATACACGAGTTAGATTTATATTAATAGGAAAAAGTTGTCAAAAAACACGATTACTCCAAGATTTTTAGTTTTTTTTTAAATATTTTATGTATATGTATAATAGGTTAGTTAACGATCTTAAATGGATGTAAGTACCCAATCACATTAACAGGATTTTTTTAGGGGTTATTTAAATTTTGTATTTAAATATTGATTATATACTTGTGAGGGACTTTACATGTTTTTTATTATATATTAATCAACCTTTATGTTAAAAATGTCAAACAGAAAATAGAACTATAAATTGTTTGCATTGAATACAGTTTAACATTTCCCTCTCACTCATTAAACATCGTATTTAATATTGTATCAATTTACGTATTTGTTGTATTTATTTTACTATTTGTGAATTCGTTATGTTTTAAAATATATCATCGAGTTATATTTAGACATTAAAAAAGGGCTGTCGTTATTTTGACACTGTTACAGCCTAAAAGCATACGTATACTGTGAATTTTTTTCCTCAATTCAATAAAAATAGGAATCGTAATTGAGCCAATATGTTTTCAAATAAAATGAAATTATGAAATGGGATGTTTCGATTCCGTGATCCTCTCCCGATAGTCATAGTAACAATTTTATCAATGTCTCTCATTCTCTCAAGTATAAAACAAATATATTCGATTAACAAAATTAATATTAAAGTCTATAATATAAGGACTATATAAAATCCCTATAATATATTATTATTATTATGTCTAAACTCCCAAATCACCGCTGAACGATCGTTGCTACTAACGGAGTGTACTGTATAATATGCAGGCTACCTTATCACCACTGCATGCTGTCATTAGTCTGTATTCTCGAATCGATTTTCAAAACAGAATATTGGCAAAACCGTTGGATAGCGATAATGTGTCAAACAGACGCGCGTCGTACGTGCAAAACGAAACGTGAACTCTGAACGATATGGTGCATAATAAATGTTGCTGCTGCTGTTACTGTGTAGCTCAATACAATATTATTATAGACAATATGCGAACTGTCCGCCACGTCAGCCCAGGAATTCGAAACCGTGAGTGAAAGACACGATAACGATAAACCGTTGTAATAAATATATATATATATATATATATATATATATATAGGTACAAGCTTACACGCTCGTATACACCGGTGGCGCAGCAGTGATGCTGAAGAATGTCGAATCGGTGGAGAACATCATAATAATACTATAGTTATTATGATATTGCAGCCACTTGTAGTGCCCAATGGCGCGGTGTGCGGGTGCGTAAATGTGTATGACTCATAATTATAGCGACGCGTTATCGTCGAAGGAGAATTCGAAAAATGTCCTGAACGATAAATACGAATCAGCGTACCTATAAACACCAATAGCTATATAGGACGTCTATAGTATATTATATATTAACATTGCGAAATTATCGTTATTTTAGGTAGACAGGCGTTATAGCATACGACGATGTCGATGTGTTTTCAAATATATTCACTGTAAGTATCTCACTGTCGGTATGTGTATACAGACAGATACTTGAGTATTTTCAAATCAAAATGTTTTTAAAAATTAAAACATATACCGTACTACACTCGGTTAATAATTATAATTAATTTTACCCAACTGGCAATGACTCTCGTTAAGTAATCATTTTAAGTCTCGTAATAAGTGAATTAAAAATTATAATATCAGGACACTAAAAAAAAAAAAAAAATCGGAGCTAAATTTGTTCAGATCGTCCGCCTCCGCACTCACGTTAACAATTAATTTAGTACAATTTAACATAGTATCAACCAATTATTTTAGAAAATCTTTATTAAAACCACTCATTCTCTAATACTGAAATTATATATTCTAACAAAACCAAAATTAAATAACTTACTATCAATTAATAGATAAATATTTTGGTGAATTGGGCTAAATACATTTCGGTCTTAAAATGTCAAATTATTTAATATTAATAATGTTTTGTTAAATAAATAAAAAATTTTTTAGCTTTTTTTTATGTATTTCATCACAAGTTAATTTTGCGTCAATCATGCGAATCGCATATTTCTTTTAAGGCTGTTGTATACCTATAGAATTTTGTTTATAGAATGTGCATTAGTCAATCGAACCAAGACCCCTGATTCAAGAGTTTTACTTAAAGTGTCTCATTTTGAAAATATGTTAAGATGCGCGCCCTGTCTTACGCAGTTATATACCTATTAAGATTGTAAAATCATGTTTGAATATCACTGCGTGTCTGCGTTCGATCGATAACATCAATGATCGTTAATGATGAACCTATATATTATTATTATATCCTGTAAATCTACGGTGAGTTTTTTCAATACAATATAGTTTGTTTATACACGAAAATGCGTTTTGTGGGTCCGCACCAGTTAGGACATGATGGCTAATGATATATAATGGAGATGTCGAACAAACACATACACACGCACACACACATACACGTATACACTGTGTGCAGTGAAATTCGACGACATATACCGCGTGCGTAGTATTATAAGATTGTGTTTTCACATGACGGTCATTTATTGCTATTATAGGTAGCTACTGCAGTTACACACACGAGTTGGGTTTTGTGCACGCGAATTCTCACAAACCATCTAATTATTATGCGGACGGAAGATGTATATAATATAATATATAATGATTGATAATTGAATTACACCGCGTGTCCGTCTTATTGCTTTCCATAGAACAGAGGACGGACGTACGTCGTCACCACCGTGTCAGTTTAATATTTATGTATATATCAGGTATACATAATTATACACTGTGCAAAAAACGTGTAAGGAAAAATATTATTTACGTATTTAGTTGTAAATTATAATGCACCATATAATTAAAATATATACAAAAATGTTCGAAAAATATTTTGTCTACAGTTAAACCTATATAGATGCACCTTTATATTAGAAGCTGATAGCAAACGTTTAATCTTTTAAATCGATCAATGGGAGTTTGATTTATTTTATTTATAATTATTTATCCATTAATAATAAATATAGAAAAATATACCTTAGCAAAGTTAAGTCCGTAAAAATATTGAAGCAAAAATCGTTCAAATTATTTATCAGAAATATGTTATAGTATTTGAATTCTCTTTATTTTAAAACGTATTTGCATGTTACTCTACAATGTTGTATTGCAGCCAATGTTACTGACACCGCAAAAAATTAACCCCGAAAATTTAATCTCTGAATAAAAAAAAAACCAAAAAAATAACCCTGTGAAAAGATAACTACAAAAATATTAACCCCATATCAAATTGTATATAAGATTTTGCAAATTAATCTAAATATCACTATTGTGCCATTGCATATAATAAAATTTATAACATATGTACGTAAAATTTTTATGTCCCCATCACAAATAATGTTAAATTGGGATTCAATGATAAATTATTGTATATCTACGAAAAAAAAATTCTGAGCACGGTGCAACGGTCTTATCGATCAGATATATAATAATTACAGACATTTAACATGATTAAAAATATTGACTATTTGTTTAAAATTATTATATTATTGAAATTGTATTACATATTTATTGTGAATTTGTATTTATTTATATATTAATAAACTATTAATATTTCAAACAAATTTACCGTGATTGAAAAAATTAATTATATTTGTTTTATATTTATAATTATTGACATTGTATTACTTTCCGTGGTTAATTTTTCACGGGGTTATTTTTTTTGTGGTTATATTTTCGGGGACTAAGTTTCCGGGATTATTTATTAAGCAAATCATGGTTACTAATGAAATAGCAGAACTATGATCATCATTCATAGTATATTTTTTAGTTCATCATTCTCAAACCCTGATGGCAGCTATGTATGTATATACAGAATTAATACAGTATATCATTTAATCATAAATATAATGTACTATATAATCAATGATCGTACACAATTATTGTAAAAAGTCGATAAAATAATAGATCGGCCGTGGAAAACTAGATAAAATACAATATATTATTTACCTATCTGCGACATTAAAGAGCTGAGTATCGAGATCATCCATTCGAATGTTACAGTAAGTTATTGTGCTTGAGAGGACACATCGTCGTTATTAGCTGTGCGGCTAATAATAATGATTTGGTTGACGATTTCTGAAAAATCTGATTGTAGTTAAGATAAAAAAAGAATCGCAAGAAAATATTGTGATGTGCTGTTTTTAACATAATCTGTATAATGGTGTCGTAATAGCTACGATTTTACCGTAAACGTACAAACAACAATACCTACTTTGCATTATTATAGTTATTTACAATAGATATTATTAATTTTCCAAAATAAAAGTACAACTCACAAGTATAAAAAAATCTATAATTTTGCGATAGTTTAATACAATCTAGGTTTTAGTAAAAAATTTTAAATTAAAATTTCTCGATCTGAGGGTTGAGTATATATTATATAGTATAAATAATATCGTGTACTAAAAATTTTTAGTATAAGACCGTGAAAAAAATGAGTTTTTAAACTTTGACCAGTATCATTACGATCGACATAATGAACAATAAAAAGTCTTAGGCAGGTACTTAAAACTGTCTTCGAACTCGTAAACTTTCTATGCACGAAGGAAGTATTTTAATCAAAGTTGACAAAATTTCTAAATCAAAAATGTACACACCAGAGGAGTTTTATTCGGGTCAACGACTACTATATCATCCACCGGCGTCATTCAAATTATATATATATATATATATATTATATCATAGAGTTAAAATCAGTTATTTGACGACGTTCGAGAGACCGACACATTTGGTCACTTTAACAGGTACATCATCATAATAATAGTAATAATAAGATATTATGTATATATATACAAAGTTTAGTTTGTTTTTCGTTTTCTGGTTGTTGCGCACATGATGATAATATTATATTATATTATATTATTAGAATATTACTTATATTATTTTTCTTTTCACAACCGCGTGTAACGGTCAATTACATCCGTAACGGCTTTAGGTATTATACAACGGTATATACGAATAGGTTGACGGTTATACTCATCAATATAATACACGTCGTATATTATTTAAACGTCTCGTCGCGTACATGTGTGTATACACGATGGGACACTGTAATATTATTATATATTGTGCTACGCGGCAGTCTGTGTGCGCGTACAAGAAAAAAAACGACGGAACAGGTGCCAGGAAGACGCCGAGCGCCGCGTCCTCTGCGTACATTTACCTATATATATATAACCTGCAGCTCATCGCTTGTGTATATATATACTCTATAATATGTAATGCGCGTATTACACTGTAATATATATAATATATATATAGCGGACACCAATTAACGCGTTACCCGATAAAGGCAGGTAGAGAGAAAGAGAGAGACAACTGCCGAAACAGTCTTATAATATTATTAAATTATCGTACGATGATATTCAAATGAAAACCGTTACGTTAGCAAAGGCCATCGTATATAATAATATATAATGTGCGCGTATATACCTAATGTATACAAAACGCACCTGCAGCTGCAGGAGTAGTACATCATTGCGCACCTTACGGTAAAAATCGTTATTTTTACGAAGTGTAAAAAATTAAGCGATATCTGAAAACAATAATAGTAATAAGCCATATTTTTTTTAACGGAATTCATACAATAACGGCGAAAAATAGTCTTATACTTATTAATTATTATCCATACAAACCATAAACGTATGCCATAATGTGCACGCTGCATAGAGAGAGAGAAAGAATGATATAGAGACAAATAGACTACTGTAATTGCTACAACAGTCTTTTGATGTCTTACAATGATATTTAAAGGAAACCGTTAAACGACGGCAAAGGCCGCATAATATTTATACGGAATGCACCTGCTGCTGCAACGGTAGCAGCTCATTGTGCACCTTACGGTTAAAATCGTTAGTTTTTACTAAAAGTAAAAAATTAAGTGACATCTGAAAACAATAGCAATAATAATAAACAGTTTTTTTAAGGGTTTTTATATTATTCGACGTCGAAAAACGGCCGATATTTATTAATTATCGTTTATGACATATTATTATGTACGGTTTTATGTAATACCTATATTATATCGCTTTTACAGATGATGTATATAGTTTGCCAGCAAACAAATGTTCGAGTAAATATTATAATAATGTGCAGATAGGCCGCACACGACTACAATAAGAGTCTAACGGTAAACAATATCGTTAAAAGGGTAAATCGCTACGCACGCTATAATATGTGCACGTCGTTAACAATTATATTATACTATTATTAATATAACATACTTAATGATTGTATTAATCTGCGCTCGTTCATCTGCAAAACGACCTGTTGTTAAATATTGTGGACATTTTAAAAACACGAAAATCATATTGTAATATTATATTTGTAAATGGGATATTAAAAATCAATTCTCAGACCTCATGCCGCGCGTAAATCGTATATGAACAATAATCGTTAATACCATCCTATCTTACTGTGTATATCGGTTAAATAATATATTGTTCATGTTTACCTTTACTGCACTGCAGTGGCGCCGAACAAAGGATTGTTGTCTGGCATAAACCAAACCAAATATTAATAGGTGGTGTATGTGGTGTTAGAAATTAGAATATTACCTAATGTAGTGTAATTGAAGTAGCTACCTCAGTGCGGCTTGAGTATTCAAAATTCAAGGAGCAAGTTTTAAAAAAATCCACCACCAACTAAATTTACTAGCACCAATATAATATTTTTAGGTTCTTTTTTAGTTAAATTTTTAATTAACTTTTATAATTTATGATATAGATATACTTAGTTTTTACTTGAATGGTCAATCTTCTGTTATAAATTATGGTTAAACCTGTTCAACTTAAAATATTTTCCCCCCCATTTTTGAGACAGGAATCCTAGCTAGTATTTTTATAACAAGCCACCCCTGAGCTACCTAGTTCCTGAAAAATTTTTCGATTTTAAATTTGTGAGTATATTTTTTAAATAGTATATTATATATTTTACCAATTATTTGTTGTGTTTAACAGTGGAGTAACGTAATCCTTCAAATTAGCTCAGTTAAATGAAAGATCATTTTCAAAGCTCAAAATTGTAAAATCAAGATAATAAGATCCACTAAGACACAATATATTATCTCAAAGATCTTATATTCATACTATATAAAACAGATAAATGTATAGACATATAGTTAATACAGGAAAATAATTAACAAATTTACAAGTAGATCATCAGTTCTAACAAATAATTTAACTGTATAATTGCACAACGATTATAAAACAATAACGAAATTTGTAATAATAAAGCCTTATAATTGTTATTTTTTAATAAATTACGTCTACACAACTATTTTATAAAATAAGTGAAAAATAAATAAGTTTTAAACGTAATGGATGAATCGATGGGGGGGGGGGAGCATTTACGAAAACAGTGAAAATGGTGTGGTATTCTTTTTGCGTGTTGATCAAACTGCAATAAACGTTACTCGGAAAAATTAAGAGGGTTGAAGGGTAACTGTGAAGATACTAACGAAAATAGATTTTTATCAACTGTTATAAATGAGGTGAGTGAACAAAATTGAGAATACGTTATTACAACAAGTCACACACTATTAGAATTAAATTATATACATTAACTGTTAATAATTGTTAAACGACATGAAATAGATACATTTTATTACTAGGTATATGTACATATATATATGAATTATTATTAATTGTATGCCTGGATTAACATTTGGACAAGCCATAATAGGGGCTACACTTTCAAAGGGTTAATTTTTAATTCTAAAATTTAAATTTTTGGTACAAAAATAAATGGAGAAAACTATGTTATTATTTATTTCGAAGTGTTGTAATTTTATCACCTTATAATAGTAACTTATTTTCTTACCATGATGCAGCCCCCCCCCATGACGTACGCTCATAAAAAAGCCCTTATAGGGCTATTTTATAATCGGTTAAATACTAAACTGACGAGTCGATACATTTTATACCACCCCGTCGCATATAAAAATTCATATTTACATGGTTATACAGCAGTAATTGCCTTAATATATAAGTACCTACTCTATATTATATAAGTTTGTATAAGCCGTGTAAGCAGATTTTTTATAAAATTTTTTCGTTATTCGCTACGTGCATGATGTCACCACGCGCTAAACGCGTAATATAACATATACGAAATCGGTTGAACTGCGGAGAGAAGAGGAATATAATGATGAAGAAAATGAATAAGAAATGATAATAAAAACACGGCGCTAAACAAAATTTGACACAAATTAGTAACTGGAAACATACAATAATAATATAATGGTATACGTAAATCGTATAGGTTTCACATGTTATATTGAATATATACTCGTACACACGCGATAGTATGTATTACATTTTACACATGTATATTATATATTATATACCCGACGAAAAAAACCAAATCGTTTCACGAAACCGTGTCAACCGTGACGAATCGAACGACTTATCGTCGTGTGTATATTATAATATAATAGTAATATACACATATCATACAAAATTATACGGCAGGGACCCGGTGCGGCAGTCGTCCGTTCGTCGTCTGCAGTCCACCGCCGCCGAGGCGTTAAAATTAGGACACGGACTGCGCGACGTTTACGGGCAATCACTAATTATATTATATAGGTATTATGCTGGATTGCTCACATATATATTATTATTATCGTTTATCATTATTTTTATTTTTTTATCACCGTTCACTGCAGCGAAAACTGAGCTACAGCGTAAATACGACAACAACGAGTGTGATGCGCGCGCTTATAATGGAGACATTATTATTATTATTATTTGAAATTCAGTAGTCTATGTTAGACTTCTGAAATAGGTATACCTACATGGTTTTTTGTTTTGTTTTGTTTTGTTTTTGGGTTAAGGTCGGCGGCTGTACCGAAGGCAAATAAGTCCGCAAGCGTAGGTATATTGTGTATAATACAACGCAAGCGATACGCGGACGACCGATGATAATATTATAATATCATGCGCGCAAAGACGAGATAGATTTGTATTCTAATAACGCACGCCGATCGACGTATATGATAATAATATATTATATTTATATGAATTAAAATGTATGTATACAGGGTGATTCTTTTATCGTGAACCGGCCAACGTTTTGGAAATTACTAGAATTTTTTTTACGCCACTAAACATGTTATTTTACAATAAATTTTTTTTGTTCTTTAAATCTTAAAAGAAATACAATTTGAAAATTCACTTTATTTTCTAAGATGCATTACTTGGTTCACGACAAGATAATCTACTGTATTTACTATTTACCTATATACACTATATTCATCGTTCATACATTTTTTCGCGATTTACTCGGTATATACACTGCATCAGCACTATATTAGGTAGCTATGTATGTAGAACTAACCGTCGTATAATATATAACAATAAAATGTTATATGTTATTTAATATCTTAAATATTTCAAGTACGTCTCGTGGTAGAGATCTTTACTGTATAAATTAAATTCTAAATATATTATAATATACAGGTGCGACTACATGTTGAGTGTATGTTGTTGCTTAAAAATAATATTCGCGTTCAATGTAACAAATATATTATATTTGTAGTGTAGACGTGTAGTGTACGACTGTATAAGTATAATATTAAGAATAATATATATGTATCGATTAAAATGAAGCTATTGGTATTCTGTTTTCCTCTGTAGTGAGGATTGCTTTATGAAATACGTTAATTATGATATTATACATTAGGTACGACAATGAAAATTATTTGCTGAGACCTATACTCACATATGCGAGACGATAACGCATAGGTGTATACATGTATATACACGCTAAATAGTAGATAGACGTTCGATACGCTTTTATTTTATAAAAACTATGTCAAGTTTGTTAAACATACAATAACTATTTTGAAGAGGTATTAGCCAAATTAAATTTGTATTTAAATTTTAAACTGTACATAGTACAATAATAATAATAAAACAATAATATAATAGAATAATATAATAACAATAATATAATAGATCTTTGTATATTAATGTACCATATTGTTAAATATTATAAATTGTAATATGTAATTATTATTAATTATTATTCTATATTATATTAACAAAATAATAAAATCTAATTTGAAATAATATTCATTGATTATCTGAATCGCCAAGCACAGAAAAAGAACAAAGTCAATTTTTATCAATGTGTTGATTACTTAATTTTCTGGATTTATAATACATTAGCACATATAATAGGTACGTGCAGTTAACAATAGGAATAGAAAAAAAATCCGACGTATATCGTGGAAAAAAATAGTATAATGTCGATATAGATACATCGTAAGTTATTTTTCCCCACTTGAATGCTTTTAAAAATGAACTTGTCCTCTTTCTGCGCACCTAGCGAAGAGCGATACGCCTATATACATAAGACGCGCTCGACGTTAGCTTTTCCGAACGTATTCGTTAAAACATATAAAATATGTATGTAAAGTATACCAAACGTGTCTATCGATTGTTATGGTTAATTGTCTCGATTTACGACAAACGCGCGGACGATGATAAATATTTCAAAAGGCCGCGCTATAATACACTTACATATACATACAAATATATTATTCTGCATCGTATGTAGCTGGCATACACGTTATATATATATATAAGTACAAAGGCCTTGCGCCTTTAAACTATAACATATAGTTGTATTATATATTACAAGCTGATAAAGAAAAAACCGTTATTCGAGCGTGTTTCAAGAAAACGCCGTTTCTAGAGCCTTATTATTTCGTTATTATACTTACGATGCATATAGCTGGTACCGACCGTTACACCGCGGACGGGACAAGCCGCTAGGGCCGCGATTGGCCGTTGTCCGGAAAAATAGACCACGGCGCGCGGATTCCTCTACATATAATATAATAATAATAATAATAAATAATAATACCCAAATATTCTTTTCACGATTGTATACATCCTTTCACCGCGACAAGCGCATACCGTAGCTGTATATATATTTACAACGGGACGAGTATCGTATTATATTATTATATTATGTGTATATATATACAGATATAAAATATTGTATGTACATATAGATACCGCGTTGACGACGACGACCGGATGGCCCTCTTTGACCCTATTTAAATTTGTTACATCCCAAAGAACACCCCACCCTCCGGTGAAGAAGATACGCGGACGCGCGGTCACTCGCTTAATATATTAACAACATTATATTGTATATCGCGGGGCGGCTGCGGAGGTCGCGTACACGGTCTAACCCCGGAAGTTTGGTGCACCCCGTGGCAAAAGGAAAAGAGAAAAGGGGGTGAAAAGGACACGACGGTGATGGGCAGCCGCCGCGGCGAAAGGGTCAAGTTACCTGTCACGCGGTCCCTGCCTGCCAACTGGAGCGATTTGCACGCGGTGCTGCTTTCTTCGCGCGACCGCTCATTATCTGCGTACACTCGGGCACTGCACGCACCGAACGGCACATAATACGATATATTATTATCATATATAAGTGCGTGTGTGTGTCGTACAAATACGAATATGCAAATCGAAAATATAAACGAAACCCCCATGGGAATCGGACCATTTATTTCAATATGCGCCGCGATACGTATCAAAAGGTAGGTCAATTCGGGTATTGTCCTATAACATTATATATACTATATACAGCCACTTTTTCCCTCTTTTCTTTTCCGATCGAAATGTACGTTACGAATTTTTTTTTATCGTCGTCCACCTTGTCTCGTGCGTCAAACGGAAAATATAACGGCCGAAAAATTGTACTCCATATAATATAAGTACATAGCATATATGTATTATGTTTATGCCACGACGTGATATAAAACGACATACATAGTATATAGGTGCGCTTTTCCCGACGCTCCTCATTTCTGCCGCCGCGAACTACGACGCGGACATCATTATATTATTATTATTACAGCTGGCGCGACTAGAATATAATACACATAATATTATTATTTTTATCATTCTATAAACGCGATCAGTGCAGCAGCAGTACGCGTTTAGTCTTTTTATTTTCAAGCCGTATAGTCGTCGACACAGCGCTGCAGAGTAGAGCTGATCGACAGCATTAAAATCAAATTTAAAACGAATTACCATTTCTGCGATTCGTTTGAGAAAATAATTTACGAACGTTGTTATAACGCTGCAGCAGTCGCATACCTATACCTCTTACATTTATATACTCGTTCTATGTATATACATGCTATTATATATATTTACACGAACGCGCTGTAAACGAATTTGTATATTATACTTATAATTTATAGGTACATTGTTTGCCGGATGTCTCGCCGCAACGCATTATACACGTCATATTTTGCAAACTATTTACAGGACCATCCCATGTGAACGTTTTCGTTCTCATTGCCATATATTATATTATATTGATATGTATATGTACACGAGTATATACGTGCACATGGTTATTTTTTCCATGAGATCCACAAACACCGCACGTGTAATTGATGCTGTGTACATACATATATTAAAGATATAATATACATATATACATAGTTTTACACATCCATTTTTTCCTCTTCAAATATTGACTTTAAAAACAATATTTATTTGTATAAACAACTAATATATTACATAGGTATCCGCCGAAACCGTCACTCGCAATGTGTTTATATTGTAAATTGTCTATATATATACTCATTGCGAAATATTACTGTGGAAAATATCTTTACACAATAATATATTCATACCATAATTAAAATCAAATCATAATATTGTATTGTTTAGTGAAAATAACCATTAGTTGTAATACCTATCGATACGTTTAATATTATTATATAATAAATGTATTATGTATACAATTTAAGACTAAGTGCATAATATTGCTGCTGTAGAATAAAATATATTTTTTTTTAAATTGTACCATGTGGTATCATAATGTTAGCCATGAGAAAAGATCGTATATATAATATAGATGGTCGGTGGTAATTTATACATAAGTACTAGGTAGGTATAATATATATAATTTAAGAAAACTTATTTGAGATATTTAAACGTGTTTTGTTAAATGCTTATAAATATACGATGATTATAAATGGATTTAATGAGAGTAATTAAAAATGTAGTAACTCAAACAACACTGCACACTGGATAAGATTTTGGAATGGAGGGGATTAAAGAAAATATATTAATGTATATAATAGCACTAATTACAGTGTTTTACTGTAAGGCAGTGGTGACGTAGCGTGCCGAAGTAGACTTTTTTGAGTCAATTGCCTCAAAACCAAAATGGGTGAGTATAGGTGGGTACCGGGCAATGTATTTACTGCGATAAAAAGTTTTTAATGAGAATATTTATATTATTAAACAGGTAAATTAAAGGTTTTAGGAACATGAGTGGTCAAATGGTAGTTTGGCTAAGGCCTGAAAATTACACGCTACTGCCTTCTAGGGTTCCGAAAATAATTAAACTCAAATGAACGCCATCTCTGACATGCCTAAACGACTAAGAAACATTAACTATTGATTCAAAAATAGTTTGAGTAGTAGATAAACACAACAGACAATGAAACACTAATTATCATTCAAAACATCTATGAAAAAAAAAATATTAGAACAAAATGTATTTTTCCATTTACTGTAGATTTAAATGATATAATGTTTATTTATTAAAACGGGGATTTATTACTGTTTAATTTATGTACTATTATAAATATTTACATATTTAATTCCAACATAATAATATGCAACACGGACAGTATATTATATCCTATACATATTGAGTACAGTATAGTATAATTAGAAATATACCAATACGTGTTATTATAAATCAGTAATATTGAGTACATTTTATACCTTCTTGGCGAAATGATTCTTTTTCTAAAATAATTTCATTGGAATAAAGCAGGTAATAGATAATATTAACATCGAGTATAATCCTAAATGCCATAATATACAAAACGTTAACGCGCACATTAGCCATTGTATTTTTAGTAGGTACTTACTATTAACTAATTTTAAATGAGGGTGCGTACATTTACAAAAATGCCCGAGTGCAGGAAAACTAATCATCACTTAAGTATATGGTAATCACCTATAAGCGTTTATAGGTATAATCTAACGATGATGTTGATGTCTTCTCGAAGGTGCACGATAAATTGCGGAATATACAGATATCATTTATAATAATATGTTTACAATACACCTATATATTCTTGAAATATAATATAATATAATATTATCACAAAAGTTTTACATAATTTTTAAATTCAACTATAATAAAGGTATTGACATAAGTATAATTATTCGTCGGCGTGCGGAAGGGTATCACACCTTACCTTTACAAAAATATAATTGTTATTATTATTATTATTATTATTTTAATTTTCAGTTTAAATAGTTACCAATCATTATTTCGATCTATATGATGCCTTAACATAAAAATAACAATAACTATATAGAAACAATTATTGTTAACGATTTAATATTTTAAGACTTAAGTAGTGTAGGTACTATACATTAATATCATATATTCATATGGATAAATTGTATATATGCATATTATATAAGTATTTAGCTACCTATATTATTATTTCCTAATATTCGGCAATTAACAATTTCATCTTTTCCAAGAATTCCTTCAAAATTAATTTACATTGAAACCGGTAAAAATGAATAATTATTATAATTTAAATAAGGTCGTGTTTTATGTACATAAACGAACAATAATACTGATCATTCCGAGATATTTAAATGATGAATTTTAACAAGCGTTAATTAGATTTGTTTTTCAAATTAATTATATACTTTACGATGAGCGTTCTAAACGCATTGTAATTTGTTAGTAATAATCCATAGTTATGCATCTTTAAATTACTTTAATAATTTAATTTTATAAATATTTTTTAACACGTTGGTATATATTGAAGTACATGATGTGAACATTGTGAGTATACACAATGCTGTCGTATTAACATAATATACACAATGTGCGTACCTATAATATACGTATAATATATATTATTATTATAATATTATTATATTGTATTATAAAAATGAGTTTTATTTATTTTTTCGTTATTTTTAAAACCTTTAAAATCATTTAAACAATTTATTTTGAAAATTATGTTCCTAAGAATTCTGAAGTGTATAACAAATATGAATATTATGGCGTACCTACACAGACTTTAACGACATAATATACGGTGCAACGCCTATCGAATGATTTAGGGTTCTATTTGGCCTACATATAAATGTATAAATAATAAGGTATTACTCTAAGGTTTACATTATTATAGAATCAATGTAAGAAATATATATGATGCTACTAAACTAAAGCCGTCTTAGTCAATTCAATACAGCCATAGTGCAGGATGGACACATCTATATAGGGTTTTGTTTTTCGTATAATACACGAACACAATTCTTACACGCGTAGCCGAGTAATATTTCATTATAATTTCGATGGAGTTAGTAGAATGTTGACTTTCGTTATAGTTGCAGTACAAATGCATTGGTTCGGCCGTTATAATCATGTGAGGGAGGATGGAAGGGTCACACACACGAAGCTTATAATAATTATACTCCAATGAATAAAAAACATTAAGTGGTGAAACATGTAAGACGGTCAAGGTATGTGAAACGCATAGAATAGACACATGCTCGTGTAATGTATTGGAGCTATATATATATATATATATTTATATGTATACGAAATAGATAATTACGCCAATTATAATATCACAATATATTATATAATATCATCGTAGTTGACTATGTATACAATTTTACATAAATATGTCTCCGCCCGCAGAGATATGGAACAGAAAAATGTATCTTGTAAAAGAAATATTTAGATATAAAAGATTCTCCACATATATATTTATAAATGAGTTCACCCAACGATGTTCCCAGCCGCAGTGATATGTATTATATAGTGTATAAATGTATAATATAGTATAAACGTCGTATGTATACATTATAAACAATATTAACGTGCTGGTAAAAAATGTATAAATATATTGAAAAAAAAAATTTAAAAGTGAAAATATCATATAGTAACTCAATGAATTAAAAATAAACTTATATGAGTTATTGTCAAATGTGCGTATTGGGCAGAAACGTTTCTCGAAAAGGTTAGATAAGGTTAGAAAGTTATTCGAGTAATCTTTACGAGATACGAAACGATGATCTACCGGCAATGTTGTCTTGCGTTTATCCGGTCTGTGCTTTAGACGCTATAACGAACGAACGAATTTCAATCGTTACAGCAGCAGAGTGAACGCATTTTTACTGCGGCGGGTACTATTATATGTATTAATGAGCTCATATCATACATTATATGAGCTGATAAAATAAGCCCGAGCTCGAGGAAAACGATTTATATACATAATATTATACACCACAGATGGCGATAGATATTCATTGATAAAAAATAAAAAATTTTACTATTGGAAAAAAAATTAATTAATTTTATCATCTGTCTGCATAAATATAAACCTCCGAATCGACAACCAACACAGATTTAAAATCATTGTTGTATCCTTTTTCGTATCGTATTTTGTCTATCGATTATATTGCGATACTTGATAAAACGCCACTAAATTAAACAGTTTAAAATACATAGGTGGTAATAACTGGAGTTGTTGAACGTATAAAAAATAATTTTTCCCGTTTACCAGAAATAGAACATTCATTATATCACATTATATAATTATTATAATATGGGTTATCTTAATTTTTATACGACACATTAATTTTTTTCGCTTAACGATTGTACGCACGATTGTCATTGAAAGCTGCAGTTCTTCGAATGATAATTTATAATTTATATACATAGTTTATGTCTGTAACTACTAACTGCTGTCGTGATCTGCAATAAACTATGCACGTATTTTTATGAAATTAAATATGTATAGAATAACTACAGCTACTGAAGTTTAGACATTAGACTATTTGTAGATCTATACACAAATCGATAGTCATCAGATTTTAAGCTTCTATAGATGGTCCACGGGTGATAATGATAGGCTGCCATCATATACAATACATCAAAAGTTATTGTTAAAAAAGTAGTTTTTTTGAGAGTTTATTGGTTTTTTTTCGTCTGATAACGTATAGGGAGAAGGTTATCTTTAAAAAATTGTTTGCACCTCCTTGACAAGAGGACATTATATAGTAACGTCCATCTATTTTGGTTTAAAATCTGCTTTCACCCGTATCTCAACGGATAATTATAACCTACGTGCCTAGTCTGCAGCGGAGGAAATCGAAAACCCGCCCGACGTAAATGTCATTAAATACTGTATATTATATGGATCATTCCACATCACCGTTCGTAAATATAGGCACGTTGTGCGTACGCATTACACAATGTATATACGATGCGATAATTCAAACTTATCGCGTCCGCCGACCGTACATGTATTATAATAATATAATAATATAGACGGCGCGAGTGTGTGATGCGCGCGCGCGCGCGCGTTTCTTTTCGAAATCGATATCGGACGGTGGCGGTGGCACACAAACACGCCGAACGCGACATCCGCAGCGAGGTAAAAAAAAAGTTTTAAAAAATAATAATAAATAATACGACGGGTCGACGGCGGCGAGAGGAGAGAAAATACAACACACACACAACGAACCACATTATACACGACCGTCGTCCCCTCCCCGTCTTGCCTACCGTCGTGGCCGCTCAACCCTCCCCGCCGCATCACTGAGGATGATCGTAGGGGCGGGTGGGTGGACGATCGGGTGGTTTGAGTGGGTGGTGGGGAACCGGGTACGCGCGCGCCGAGCGGCGCGGCGGTCACGTAACCGACGCAAATCAATCGAGAGATCGGCGCGGAGATTGGCGCGGAGGGGAGGACTCGACGAGCTGTGGGCGCGTCCGGATTGGTCGGCGGCGTCTCTGTACCCGGTGCCCCGCGTGCAACCTGTCCCGCGACGCGACCGCCGCTGCTGCCGCTGCCGCAGTGCTGCTGCTGTGTCCGACCGCCGCAGTGGAGTTTGCTCCGAACGGACCGTGACCATCGCGCCTGCGTCCACACGTACCACATACGCACACGCGCACCAGTTGTCTCGCGCGCAGAAGATATCCGTCACCTCTTCGACGAAGACGACGACGACACACACGTTCGCCACGTACGATCGACGACGGGCCCGCTCGCATCCGCCACCGCCGCCGTCCATGAAGATACGCGACGCCACCCGAGAGATCCACCGCCGCCACACACCACAGGTAAAGACAAAATGATAATAACAATATCATGTAATATTTGGGAGTAGTGAATTTAAATCGTCAGGGACGGGCCGCAGTAAAAATTATTGAATATCTATCGGATTGCTAGTTAGTCGCCGCCGCCGCCGAACACGAGGGGCTATTTTAGACCGCCGCGATTTTGCAATAACATTATTCACGGTATTTTGGCTCGGAGGCAGGCAGGTAGATTAGAGGTACGTGGAAGAGCCGAGCTTGCGCGCCCGTTTAAAAATACATAATTCCTATTTCCCGTCGACCGGTACTCGTAATAACCGCCGCCGGTGATAATATTATTCCGATCAGACTATTTTCGTGCTATCTTTTCGGGTTTGAGATGTGATTATTATCTGTCCGATGTTTACAACGATCGCGGCCGTGGCGCACACGTCGTTATCGGCCCGTGTTGATTCGATGCGAATCTGCAGCCACCGCGCTCGACCGGCTTCTAATCGAAACCGCGAGTCGAACGGGCTTGTCGAAGATCTGTCCGGTCGACGGGTGTCGGTAGACGCACTGCAGAGCACTTATTTTCTGTTTCGAGTGCGACACGGACGATGACGTTATTTTATATTATCGTCTGATGATGATAGTATAACACGTAATATTAATATAATTGGCCGACTAAATACTAAATTCTACGATTCAAGTAATAATAGTAATAATAATAATAATATTGGCGATACGTCGTCGACGCGATATTTGCTTTCAAAGCTATGTCACACCTGCTCTATCATAATATTGTGTTACAGTAATCTACTAACGGCGGCGGCGACCAGGCGACATAGCGTCGGGTAATAATGCCAATATATTATACCGTACGGCTTGGGTTATCTGCGTACGTGAGATGTACGTGCACATAATCGTATATAAATATATAATAATATTATAATGTGAAACGCGTACACTGTGCTGTCGTAATATCTGTCTGTGCAACCTCGCTCGCAGACTCGGCGCTCGGGTTCGGTTAGATAGGTATGTGTGTCCGTGTGTGTATAGGTAGTCAGTGTTATAATATTATGGGTACCGTGTGTATTTCTTCCGGGGTCAGAACGGCGAATTTGAATGACAATAAAATTGTAATAAAATAATAATAATATAAGTATTCGGGACGACCCCTTTTCGTCTCCACCGAGGGCTAGCGCGCGCGCGCGCCCATCTCCGAAAACTGGATAGCGTGTGCTCGGTGATCCCGGCGAGAACCGGATACGCTGCATGATGTCCGGGCAAACGATGAGGATACATAACATTTGTGCACCGATGGGACCCGAACCGATTTTAAAACGTTTTTCGTTTCCGAGGTATACGACTGCAGTCTTGCGAGTTTTTCCCGGTTTTTCTGCTCCCCGTCGCAAATATACGACTCGTCGGGCGTCTTCTGTCCGGCGATCGATTTCGTTGATATTGAATACACGCAGCGTAAAAAGTAAATACCTCCAATGGCTGCGGGTGCTTTGGCAGTCTTCTCTGAACACACAAATCCAATTACGCAGGTACCAATCCGATAACCGCACGTATGGGTAAAAAACATTTCGATCGGACTACACCTTTATTACTACCATTATTGTGGCGTGTAGAGTTAAATATGCGTGTATATGTTTGTGTGAGTGTGCGTGTGTGTGTGCGGGAGACCTGAAAATAATATGATCATTTTTGGACTGTTATCTAAGTTTTGATGTCGTTCGACCGGGAGATATTATTATTACACTATTTTTTCTCTTTCGAGATCTAATAATGGTAATCGTTATAATTACTATCGATCCACCGTCGTCTAATAATACGGGTTCGGAAAGTACGCGCCGTCGTCGACGAGACATCTCTCTGGGTGCGCCGCCGCCGATCACATGTCTCTGCTTTGGAGCAGATAAAACGTCGATTAAAATATTAACAAATACCACTGCGCGGCGACGGTGGGAGAGGAAGACTTATTTGTCACGTTAGATATTATTATTTATACAGACGGATACTACAACTATAATAATACCGTAATTGATATTATACACGAGCGAACGCCGACGAGATAGATACGTGCCACTTCAGCGCCGGTTCGTCCCATGTAAGCAGACAAATGCGTGTGGGTATTTATCGGGAGAGTTGTCGTGTACAATATTTAAAAATAAAAACAAACGCTTCGGAAGCAACTATCGGTTTAGAGTGGCAGAACGTTGTGCGTGTAATCGTGTGGTCTGATAGGAGCGTGCGGAATCAGTTCGTTAGCGGTCCAGCTCGCAGCGACCAATCTACTGTATTATATTAAATAGGATAAATATTATGGATATTCATGGACTGAGTCACTCACAATTTTTTCCTATCATTCAAAAGCTGAGAACGGAAAATTATTCGATCTAATAATTCCAGAAATGATGATGATGTCAGCTTGGTATTCATCGACTGTGGTAATAATAAAAATATAAAATAAATAATAAAAATAAAAATAATTTTAAATAATGACAATCTTTACTCGTGTATTAATTATTTTTAATTTATACAAAATATAACAGATTATAATTATTTACAACAAGAATTGAAAGCAAGGGAAAGATTTAAAACCGAGTAGTGTTTATACATTCTTTTATTCGCCTTTCTATATAATTTTCTAAAAACACTTCTAAGTCACTTAAAAAGCCATTTAGTTACGATAATTTTGATATTGAATTTTATAGACGAATACCTAATTTAATTCATTATAAATTAACTGTAATCAGGGTAAATTAACCAAAAATATTAACTGAAATTACTGCTCTGCCTTTAATTTCATTAGTCTTTTATCTTTACACTATCCGAGAAAAAATTGTATTTTGCAGGGTAATTTGTCAGTTGAATTTTAAGAACGATTTGATATATTATATTGAAATTGTATTGGTAGGTACCTAATTTCAACTGAAAATCAGGTTTTTTTCTTAAATTGTAATATTATATAGGTATAAGTGTATCTACATCTATTGATTTTTTTCGTCTTTAGTTTCTGTTCCGCGTCTAATCGATCGCTTGCAGTGATGGCGGTGGCGGGTACCGGGAAACGAAATGTATAGGTACCGGCAAAAGGGCGCAGCTTTATTATTCTTTGTCGCGTTTTTTTTTTTATCTCCTAAACAAACGTCACGGTCGCAATATAGTATTAGCTAAAGATAACGAGAGCACACACACATTCGTAAATACTATGCGTGACGCGTGCATGCGGGTGTGTGCCTGTGTGTGTGTATGTGTGTGTCTATGTATCTATGTGTCTATGTGTCTGAAGTTCCTAAAAGTGATCGCAGAAAATTATCCGCCTTATCTTTCGATAATAATGTCTTTCGAATACTTTGAATCTCCTCTACTCTAAAAACATAATAATTCATCGTCGTCGTTAATCTTCGTCTCTTCGGCGTTTGATATCGGTCGTCGCTCGTTATTGTTGTATGTTATAACGCCGTGCACTACAATCTACTGCTATATCGTTACCATGTATAACTACATTATTGCTCAAAACGGATATCTACCGGCTGTGCACAAGGTTAGTTCCAAAACGGTTTAAACAGCTATTTGCACTACACTCAGACTAGGATTTAAGGGGAGCCAGGGCCGGGTGCCATCATTATTATTGAAAAAAAAAACCATTAACTATTATTATTATACAATTATTTAAAAAAAATTGAATATAATTACTTTAAAGATTACTATTGTTGTTTAACTGTGTTATTATTTATATTTAAATAATAATTTATTTCATATTCGTAGAGTACCTAAATTATATTATTCAATGTCACTGTATTTTAGTTTATGAACAATTTATTTATTTAATTATATTTTAATTTTGGAAAAATGTATTAATAATTATTTAGAATTATATTTTACTATCTTCTAGAGAACTTAATCCGAGTTTGAGTCTATATTATGTATCATATTATGACATGTGTTATATCTTGTACGTCCAAATGCGTGTAACCGGGTTTTACCTGCGTCAGCGGATACGCGTTCAATTTATAATTTTTGTCCGGCCTTGTTTAACGTTTTTTTCACTATAATATATTATGCTTTTATGATGATATTGTTGTCCCGACTCCCGACAACTATGTTATAGTATTGTGTTCGTTCGAGTGTTTTAAAACCACGAAAGAATCGGACGACATGAGATTAGGAAAAAACATTAGTATTATTTAAAATTTAATCGTTCGTCTTCTCGATTGCAGTCACTGTCGTTGTCAAAATTTTATTTACCAGTCTCCCACTCACGAATACCGTTCGCCGGAAACGTTCGCGAACGTAAAAAATAACGAGTGACAAACTAATAAACAAACTCAGGAAATTAAAAAAAAAAATAATTCCGTCTGCTGGGACGCGTTTTTCTGCATAATAAATACTGTGTATTGCATCATATTATTGTTTTCGTTATCATCGATAAACCACCATTGGCGGCGTCTGATATAGAATCGGAAAGAATTAAGAAACACGTACATAGGTATACTGTAATGTTGTGCCTATAGCGTGGCGTTTAATCTGTATCGAACGATGATGAAACACATTATACGACGAAAGAGGCTCTCCAAGAGTCACAGAGATAAACGACGATACGCATTTATGATGTGTATAGCCGATGTATATGTCTCGAGTGATCCGTCGCGACCTCATAACAACAATCTTATTCTGCATAATAAAATACATTATATTATTACACTCTCTTGTAAATGTATATAATATAATATTATCATTATTTATTCGTTTCTTATTCCTCTTTCTCTCCTAACCGGTGGTGCGCGAGGCGGCGGTGTGCACCCTTTTCGCGCGAGGATCCGCGGCCCCGGGGCGCATTTGATAATCCCTAATTTCCATATTCCTTTTCTTTTCAATTTTATTACGTCGTTTGTCAAAGGTCATCGAGGCAACGAGAAAAAACTGGTCAACCCGCTTTCCGAGTGCATCTTTTTTTTAACACATATATACGCGGAAGCTATACACATTATACCTACCTAGTATACTCTTTAACCTAACCCTTTGCCGTAAAACCGTTACGGCGCGCACCTTGTAGTCGTTATGCACGGCAATATCCCTCCTTCCTTGAATGAGTCGTTTGTGGATCGCAGTGCCCGTAAATTGTCGGAAACATTTCCGGCGTTGAAAAAAAAAATAAACAAACAAACGAAAATGAAACGAGAAATCGTTCGACCGAAATGCATATCTAGAGATGGCCGGGGCGCTGCAGCCACAATAATATTGTTAACCACATACGATCGACCAACTAACCACCAAAATATATTATATACGTTGTGTAATGTTTGAACCGTCAACTCGCCGTTTTTCTCAAATCCAATAGTATTATTTTCGCTTCCGACCATATGACTTCCTATAAAATATTGTTAATATTAAACCCCGTCCGGTCTCGATCACCACCCGTCCAACCAACGACCCTCGGCGAACGGACGCGCTACACACAAGAGGATATACAGGTACACTTGTGAGGATGCGTATCCGGCAAAGAGGAAACGGCGAGAAAACCGTACAAGTGCTCCGTTTTTACATATACACGAGTACCACAGTAGTTATTATTCTATATAGGTTTACACCGTGTGATTATCGTACACTCGGGTGACGTCGCCGGTGTAATACACATAGGTGTGTGCAACGGACGTAATAATAGAATATATGTATATATAGTTTGTAGATAGGTAGGTACCTACCATACAACGCCCGTGGACCAAGTCTCACTTCGTCGACGCATCGTTGCACTTATGTATATATACGTGCGTGCGTGTGAGTGCAGCGAGCTCGGGAAGAATATTATATTAAAGAAGACGCGCACACACACATACACACAGGATGTGGTCCGGTCCGACGTTTATTTTTTTTTTTCATTCTTTTCCTGTAGTCGTCCTCCGCCTCCTTCTCTTCCGCTTGCCGCCGCCGTCCCCCTTTCATCCGCGGACAGATAAAACCCCACCCCGCCGCCGCTACCTCATTCGCCGCTCTGCTCCGCTGCCGGCGTACCCGGTCCAGAAGCCGAAAACCGGATACTTTTCATTACGAACACGTATATAGACAATGGAACGAAGACCCCATCTCGCCGATACGCGTTTGTCGTTCTGATGACTCTTCTCTTCCCTCTTTTGTCTTAAATAACGCGCGAGAGAGACCCGACGCAAATATAATATATAATAATATAATATATAAACGAAACAATATAATGTATAATGATTTTTTTTTCGGTTACTATGCGCGTGTGACGACGACGAAAAATAATATATACGTCCGTTAAAAATAACGCGACCGCCAACCGCCGAGAGAAGAATAAAACAATATTCGTATAATATATAAAATAGTATTACTTAAATATTATCTATGAGAGTTGAGTACGCTGGTATACTATTTAGATGATGATGACTAATATGAGAACCTTAAATGTTCAAGCTTTTTGACCGAGCATAGATTATTCATCGTTAATCCAATCAAAATATTTTGAAAACTTTATTTTTTATTGATAGAAAATATAAACATTTCAAGTAGGTATAATAAGGAATCTACCGGTTATTATTATTTTTTTTGAATCAAAACAAACTGACCAAATCGATTTTTTCAAAAACCGGTTCTGCGTAAAACAACCCGCTTTTCCTTATATTATGATTAAGTAGAGTACTGGAGATTTTTGCGAATTTCGATCCTCTCAAAGTGCTAACTGTAGATTAATTTTCCTACCAGGAGAGATAATGTGTAAGTCGAAAATTAAAATTGCACTTTTACTACTCCGCAAGGAAGGCGACGCTACAGACGGACGGATAAAACCTAACAAACATACGTCATTGCACCATTTTACCAATATGAGTTCACTCCACTTCACTGAAAATCTAAAACAAATGTCAACAGTATTCGGATATATTACGTAATATTACCCCACATAATAATAATTAGCATTATCTTCGCGCGTGCGTGCTGCAGCGTAGGTATACTACGTGTATTGTTATAATAATATTTTACCCAACAGTCGCGTGGAAATACTTTTCGGACTACGGCCACCGGCGCGCGCGATATGCGTGTTTCGTAATAATAACAACAACCGCAATAACATACCGATATTATTTTATCGTGCCCGCGCCCACGACGCTGTACTACCTCCGCGGCGCGCCATACCGATATGTGTTGTGTACGGTCTACACGAAATTATTATATTATTTACATTCCCATCGAAGGGTTTTGTTCTGTTGGGGATGAACGTGCGAGACGATCGCGTAAATCAAGATTGTATAGAAATAATAATACGTATAATAGCGACAACAACACGACGACGACGACGACAATAATACGGCGGCGACGAGAGTAAATGGGCGAGCGCAGGCGGCGGCGCCCCGGTGTGGCGGCGGGTCAATTACACGCGTCGATAAAACGTCGTGGCCCGACGCCGGAGACGCGGCGACGGTCGATGTCGTCGTCGTGGTGGTTTGTCTGGCGAAAGAGATTCCGGTACAGCACCGCCGCGACGGCGACGGAACTGGTTCGGCCTCGTCGTCTTGGCGGCGCGCTGCGATCGATCGAACGATCTATAGATCGGGATCGTCTTTATTATGTTATGTATACGTGTAAATTTGTAATGCGTTCACCACATACACACACACACACACACACACGCGCGCATCATACACACCATTACACGGTTTATACATACAACGATTTCATACCAACCGATCGTTGAGAGAGACCGATTTTCGCCTCGCCGGGCGGGTGTGGTGTCTGACACCCTATAGTATAATATATATATATATATATATAAATTTGTTTTTATAATTTCGTACATCGTCGAAGGCGTCGTAAAAAATATGTGATTTTTATAAAATTTGATAGTATCAAACTTCCCATAATTTATATCTGATTACATAAAAAAATCGATCGATTTAATGGTTTGCTTTGAAACGTATAATGGACCAATCATGTTTCGTGGTCAATCGGATCACTATTGATTCATAAATCTTTAGTTATTTTGTTCGTGCTACCCCGAATTAGTCATTAATTTAAGCTTGGTGTACATAAGTATACATTTAACACTGGAAAGCAACTTAAATTCGGCGCGTGAAATGCTTCGTTTCGTACGAACCAGTGCATTACAAATAATTGTAATATCTTTCATTGGAATACTTGAATTTTATTTGTTATACGTGTCTAAGCACAATAATATACTTTAAAAGAGAGCTACATTAAGTAATCTCAGACAAATTTATGTGTATAAGTCGTTAGATATAGGTTTGTCTGTATGTCCATATATACAGGGATATAATATACTATAGGTGGTATTAAAATTAGAAACAAGTAGATTGAGAAATCAAAATTTATCTATTATCAATGAGTATGACTTATGTAGATGGAATTAATTGACAAACAAGGGCATGCGTAAAATAAAAGATTTGAATTCCCTGCAATCATTTATATTCTAAAAAAGCTAATATTATTCGAAATAATAATAAGTGCGATTTACCCAGAGATTTACCTGAGACTCCTTATTATCGTCTTCGTTTACTTATGTTAGGTTTCGTAATTTTTTTCCCATCGGGCCTGTATATAATCTTCCATATATATTGCTGCTTGGTCGCGGTTGAGGGTTTATTAACGAACCACAAAACGATCGAATTCTTTCGTGATCTCACATTTGCGCGCCATCATATCGTTTACATCTGTGACGTTTTTCTGTATCCGTTCTCGACACAATACACACGACTTCATTATTGTAGATTAAACGAGATTAAACGTGGAGATTTATTTTCAGATAAAATAATACCTACACGGAATTACACCTATTATATACGCTTTAATCACTGATAGCAATAATTATCGTTCGTGGCCTTCGTTAGCGGGGGAAAGATGATATTTTAAAAAATAATTTTCTTCCGTAACATTTACAATAATATTATCTCGATTAGTGCTTGGTTACGTGTTTAGCCATCAATATAACGTGCCGGCTGAAAATTTCGAATACGTATATAATAGTATTTATATCAGTAAGAATATAAAAAAAAAAACCAATTCTCGCCGTATTTTATTTACCTATTTATATCAAATTGGTCAAATTTTTTTTCTTGACCTCGTATCATATTATTATACAGCAGGAAAATATATATATATCTACCGCATCTATATTACATATCTAGTGTATGACATGTGCGCATGGTTTTTTCGACATAAACTCGTGGAATCAAAACCGTTTCGCAATCGTTCCGCAATTCGTGTATACATGATAATGATTGTTACTATATCACCAAAAACGTTTTATTAGATTTTTTTTTTCGTATACACACACGGTCTGGGCAGCTATTGTTTATTATTATTATAACTTCTTATTTAGAGGTGAAACTCCAGAAACTCTTCCATTGAACCTCCTATAGCAGCGCTTAGGGAAACGTTGCGGCAATATACGACGCACGCATATCGTAATATTAATATACTGCTGACTCGACGTGTCATATTGTATTATTAAACGCCGTAATCTATAATATACTATTTATTGGTTTTTGAGTGCGTAGAACTACGTCATTTTAAAATATTTTTTATACAACGTCGGCGGCGACGACAACGACGTCGACACTCCATCCGCGCGTATGTCGTAATATCGTAGTGTTAGTGTTTCGGGGAGAAAAAAATAATAGGTAAAAAATACACAAACTATTATATTACATTATTATTTACACAAGCCGTGTCAAAAGAAACGCGCCGTAGCATTGTTTGCGCGAGGCCGCCCGCCACTGCCGTCGGAGTTTCGGATGGTGCCGAGCCGCGAGGCGAACACCGACAAAAAATTATTATAAAAATTAAACGGGAAAAAAAAACGGAAAAAAGGTGTTTGCAGTGCGTGTACCATTATCATCTTTAGGCGTGTGCGCCTATGATATGCATATACTATTATACATATATATGTGTGTGTGTGTGTATGTGTGTAGATATACATATGTAGGCTACAGTGTTATAATATACAGGTATATGTATATACATATATACGTTATGATAGAAGTAGTGGGTGGTTATCCAGGTGACTGTGCAGCTGTACGCGGGACAGCAGCAGCACGTGCCCCGCAGATCATTGCTCTGAAAAACAGCTGCGTTCGTACCTGCAGCAGTCAGTATATTATAATATAATATTATAATAACGCGCGCGTATACGTACATATTATACAGCCGACGTGTAATTATTATTATCATTATTAATATGCGCGTAGGTAAAACGAAAAATAAAAATTATACCCGACTGCGGAACGCATAATAATAATATATATTATAATATAGTTAGGTACTCGCGATTGTTATTTTTAAATTTATTTTTGTATGTTTGTTTTAAAAATTTGTTCGATGTCAATAATAATAATAATAATAATAATAATAATAATAACAATACCACGGGAGACTGGCTGGCAGATCAAGATGAGATTCATTCGATGCGCCTTCGCTGCATTGCAGTAATGTACGCGGGAATTATTGCTATAATACGATCACGCCATACAAGATACAATACACTATAACTATAAGATATTGCGTAAATCCTTTTTCGTCCATAAGTTTTACGACTTTAAATGAACATAATTAAAAGTTTTGTTTTGTACATGTATTATACAAAATTACATTTGAAAGCATTTTTTTCATTCAATTATCTACATAAAATCTATGTACATCAATTTGTGCGTTGCCATGTATTAATGCATATGATTAATTAATAATGCCGTTTATTGCGCAAGTAAACTCGTCGAATTTTTTTCCATATTTTATACAAATATTAAAATCATATAAAAGTGGTATATCAAGGTTTTTAGATTGCATTATATTTTAAGGACGCGGAATTCGGGTTTTATAAATTAAGTAATAACTAGTGTGAACTCTAAAATGTTGGGCTGTTATAAATTTCAAACGTTGTAAATAAAAACTTACTAGGACTATTCTTCACATAAGTCCAATTAATAAATTATGATATTAAGTATACAACACGTAATAAAAATAACAAAGCACAAGTGTCACACCTCCGACTCGCATAGTTCGGCATTTCGCTATGTAGCCTGTAAAAGGAGTGATAAAATTTAAGTAGATCATTCGATATCGATCGCTTGTACAATTATTGTGAATTTAGATATAATAATAATAATAATAATAATAATATTATGAAATAGTCTGCGCAGTCGGATCAGACAGAATAATGTCGTTTTATGTGTATTCGCGCGTCTTTAATCTTAATGACAACAGAAATTACTCATAACGCACATACAATATTATTATACTACCACATAAAACAAATACCACTATACCAGCAGAAAAAAAATACGAACAGTAAACAATATATTGCGCGAAACGTATACGCGGAGAGAAAAAACATAATAATATTAAGCCCGACAATAATTATTTACGTTTGTCCGTGCATAAATATATATATATATAATATGATGAAGAGTGTAACATATAATATTATAATATTATGATATTATTAATATCATATTTATGTGTATACAATTTTTTTCCATCTTTATATATCGTTTGCCTTGATCGAAATCGTCAAGCAAACAGTTTTTTAATTTCATTCAAATACGCGCGACGACGTCGGTAAACAAAAAAAAAAAAAAACCGTTTTTACGCTCTCCGGCTGACGACGATTTAACAGCAATTAGACGTATTTTCAAATAGTCCCGCGTGGTGTTCATCCTCGCGAGTCGTCGTCATATGCATATACGTCATGCATATTAACCATAAGTACATCGTGTACTCTTGATTTCCAATAATTAAACAATTATCGCGATCGAAAATAATTCGAATAGAGAAATTAGAAGAAAAAAAAATGATATACAAAGCGTTATTTTGTACTTCGCGTCGATAATATTTTTTTTTTTATCGTGACCGACAATTTTATTATTATTATTTATATATAATGCGTCTTATAATCGTTTAGTGGTCGGAGTTGTTTCGTCTCGTGTTCCATATTGCACATTATTAATTTGATATTATTATAATCACAATATTATTATTATAAGACGCCGCTATTCGTATCTGTAGTAATATAATCGTCTCTGATGGAGATCGGTCGTCTGGCGCGCGCCATCATATTATAATAATATTATACGTTATACCAGTTACTATTACTTACCTATAATAATATACATATAAATATGCACACTGGATAAATGCGTGCGGTTGCATCGCGTTTATCAGGGATATAATATCGTTTCCTTGTACGATAATAATATATAATTTATCACTGGAGACTAAAAATAATCACCGAAGACCAAAAATCTTCGACCGAAGGTCACGGCACGCGCGTGTGTTCGACTGCACTGTACATATTATTATTATTATTACATGTATTTATGATATCGGTATTTCGTGTGTATATTACATATGTATAGTGCGTGAGTGTAACGATTGTCGAAATGCAAACAAACGATTTGTCTTTCCAAAATATTGACAACATTTTAATAGTATATGAAGAATATTGTACGCTGATACGCTCTCAGCAGCTCTTGGATCGACATTGAAAACACAAATTACTTTCTTGGCGGGCGTAACCGAGGACACACCGAGATGGCTAGAAAACGAATTATTACTGATGTTTGACAAAATTCGATTGAATACTATTAGAACAGCACTTTGCTAAGAAAATTGCATGTTCCTACCAACCCGTTTATTATTTACAGTATATACCTTTACATACATACATTTATTGCATGATATTACAATTAGAATTAGAATTTATAAGTATTTTACAAATTTAACATTTTAGTCGTTTGAGAAACCGCAAGCGATAATCACAATTTATGCTTTATATATAAATAAAATATTTGACCTAACAATGAATGATCACCGACAATTACTGCGCATAATGCGATTGGCGTAGTCGAGAGTACAATTTTTTCAATCATCTTTTACTGTTAAATTTTTTTTTAATATTTTGAAATTTAATTTGTTATATTTGTTAAAAGGTTATAAAATATTATATGTTACGTAATATCAAATTGTCCGTTATACCTATACCTAATTTATTTTGGGCTGTTAATAAATTATTCACCTTTGTTGATGTGGAATAGCCAACGAAAAAAAATCTTTGTAGATGAAAGAAGAAAAATGAATATAATAAATATTCTGCCACGATCCTAACTAATAATAATATAGGTACAGTGCTTAAAGCGGACCACGTAGTTAGTACGCATTGGCTGAATCAGTCGTGTACTAAACGATACAAATTAACATATTGAAATTCAGCTGGGACTTAAGATTTTGTGTGTGCTAACTAATGTGACGTGTTAACCGATAACATGATAAACGATTTCTATTGTGTCATACCTTACAAATAATAAACCAGTCTTGTCAATTGAAAACCCGGACTTTTAGGAAAGGTTGATCGCCGCTCATCGGTAAACATAATAATAATACTAATGTTTACGTGAATAGTTTCTGTGCATGAGACGGCCCGCGGGTGAGAAGAACACGCACAGGTTTTTTTTGTGTCGAGGGGCTGAGGGGGAGGGGGAAGGGCAAGACGTAATCGCCACCGGACGATCTTGAGAAAAACGACTGGTCTTCGCCCCACCGCGCTCGCTATTATAAATTACTCTCGCGAGAGGGCGGGCGGCGACGGGCTTATAATTATTATTACCGTGTCCTCCATGACTGCTCATAAGTACGCGAGTGTGTGTGTACAAAAGACCTTTATTATACGCCGGGCGCGTGTGTGTGTGTACGTTTTGTTTCCCATCAATGACCAGCATCCGTCGCCATCTTTGATCACACACACATAGGAGACTATAATGTACGAGTAGTATACCTTGGGAAAAATCCCGACCGTGCGCATACGCAATTATCGTGCCCAGACCCGCTCGCGAGTATAAACACAATATTATATTATTTTATATACGAGCGACGTCGTCTACATGCGTGCTCGCCTTGTACGGTTCACCGGTCCTGTAACCACACATACACACATACACACTAGGCTCTGTGAGATTATTATTATTATACACGCATGTATTTTCTTGTTTTCCTTCCTCCTATACATATATACATGTAACATACATATAAACTTGCGTATGTGTGTTACAGTATTATTGTACGGACACGACTTAGCGCGGAACGAGATAATAATAATTACTCGTTCATCTTTGAAAATATTATAATTTGACGCGAAAACATTGTGCCCGGAAGACCTAGAGAAACATCAAATACACAATTATAATATACGTATAAAAGTATGTGTAATGTGCATGTGCAGCTGTGCATGATCCCACGAAAACTACAGCCAGCAATATAAAACTATGTCAATTCTCCTAACCAATATTTAGTTCTATTTTGTATTTTTAATATTTATACTAAAACGGGGCTAAACAGTTATCCACTAATCTAAACTTTAAATGCTTATATATTTCCAACAATTGAATTTGTATCAATTTAAAATCTTATTACAGAAAACTATTTTACTACCGATATTACTTAATAAAAAATTAACTATACTGTTATTGAGAAATAATATATATTATATATTATACTAAAAATCGCATTGACAAAATATAATAAAAAATTATATTAACTTCTAGAGATTAAGTTTTATTTAAAACACAAAAATTAACGTACCAATAGTTAAATAGATGTATACAATTTGTAAAATGAGAATGGTTTTAGTGATTTAACGCCGCGATTATGATAACAATAATATGACAACAATGCGTACGTTGGCTTATTAGCGCCGCCGATCGGCTTTTGGCCTCCAAACCGCTATTCAATACTAACAATAACAAATGCGAAGCTGTCGTTAAATTATTGTTGTGTTCCATAAACACACGCCGTATCTATGGGGGTGACTACATCCCCTCGATGAAGCCGCCGAAAAGGGCGCCGCGTACACGTAACAACAATGATGTTTATATGTACAGTGTATACACACGCCCTCACCCGTTTTTTCACGGCTTACCTGTGCGGGCCATAAAAAAAATGAAAACCCACCACGATTCAATTTACCTCCGCTGCAGCAGGCCGAATAATACTTTCATATAATTGGATCGAATGCTATGGTTCGTGATTATTATTATTAATATCTAATAAAATATTAGTAACCTAACATGCACCTCTACCGAACGTCATCAGCCAAACAGATTTTTCTAACACCTTATCCTTGTGTATCTATATAATGTATTATTATAAAATAATAATACTTTGCGTTAATGACAAAAAGTTTAATTTACGATTATGTGAACCCCGCTTGTAATTAATTTTTTATCGACATTAATAAAAGTATATAATCCAACAACAAAACTACGAATACATTTTGAACATTGCAGTAAAACCCGAGTTAAAATCTCGCGATAGGTTATACTTTCCCAACAAAAAGTTTTCCAATCGACTTAAAAGGGATAGATACGTGAAAAATATTAAAAATTAAATTATCGTAACCCAAGCCGGTTTTTCGTGGGTGGTAATCGACCATATGATGGACATATGGTTCTAACCTTGGTGCCGGCCGATTAAATTAATTGAAATGTATATGCGTGTGTTTATTTTTTTTTATTAAAGAGCATTTAATATAATATAATAACAGAAACGACGACAACACAATCGGACAGCAGGCAGCAGCGTCCGTCCCTCGGGGAGATATGAAATTCCAAACCGGACTCGTGGCGGCCGTCTCGCATCCCCCGATGACGCGCGGTGTTATTATATTATTATATTGTTATATTGGCGGGGCGCTCGTGCGCTGGTTTAGGCGCCGCCAGTGCATTATTGTTATTAAAAGATTATTGTTGTTCGATTTGTGCTGGGGGAGGAGGATGCAGCCCTCGCGACGACGGCGGACCCCTACCGGCGTGTCAAAGGCCAACGACGTCAACACACACCCGCCCGACGTATTGGCGGCTATATTATATTTGCCTCGCTTCTTTCCCCCTATTATAAAGTATGTATCGCATGGTCTCGGGTCCATAATCATATCGTCATTGTGTCGATCGTTATAATATACATAAATATTTTATTATTATTATATGGTCGATATCAACTACAGCGCGCCGCGGTGTACATTATTATTATTATTATTATATCATTATGTGTAATAATCGCATTGGCCGGACGGGGTTAATTCACGCAACGTGTGTTTCTCGTTGGGGAGGTGCGTGAACGACGGGCCAACTCTCGCGATGTTGTCACAATTATCGATCGACAATCATACCTATCCCGTTGTACCTATAATATAGTAGTCGAACGGAATATTTTAGCTTATGTTTTTATTTTTTTGTTTTACCCACATGCAAACACCTGCTGACGGTTATTTCGTATGCCTTCTCTTTTGTATATTATATATTTGTGTATAGATGATAGGTAACATATATATTACACGCGTGTGTGCATAATTTTGTTTATAATAATAATCGCACGCTTTTTCGTAGTTCTCATTCACGCTACGCGTATCATACATTTTTTAAATGTATGACGACGAATGAACTCTAACCGGTCGACCTTTCTTCTCTCGCGCACTCTCACGCATACACACACACGCGCACGTCAGCGAATAGGTATGCTGTGTTGTTTGTGTGTACATCACCAGGGCGGTTGAACTTTTGTAACTATATATATACGCTCGTTGCCATGCTGACCGAATGTATCGCTCGAACGGCCCGTGTCGGCGTTTTGTTCCTCCTCTTCTTATCCGTGTATTTAATGTATATACATATATATCTCGTTCTCTCGTCAAATCGATATATACGACCGCTGGCTACCGCCCACCCACCCACCCACCCACCAGCTGGGGTTCGACTTCTCGTCTCGGTTTTTTTTTCATCATTCTATGATTCGTCCGTTGTCATAATATATTATTCGCATCTGTTTCAGGTTTGAAATGTCATCGGAAATGTTGCGTGTAGATAATCTGCGACAACGGTTGTTCTGCAATTCCGTGTTGGATACAAAACGGGAAAGCCGGTGTCCTGTGTGCAACGCTATGTTTTCAACCACGTACAGTATGCGTCTGCATTTACAGACCGTCCACATGGATTTAAAACCACAAAATCTAACCGCCAAAACGTTTTATCGCGAGTTTAACAATAACAACAGTATAAACAATAATAACAACAATAACAGTAGTAATAACAACAATAACAACAACACGGCCTTCACCGCAAAATCACCAGCTAAAACGACATCGTTCAACAAAAGTCCCGAACGTGCGCACGTCACACCTGTAAAATCTTCGTACAACGGCGACTCAACATGTAGCACAGACTTTAGCGATGGATATCCGTCGGACAAGGACTCGTATTTCGGCAGTTCGCCCAAAGATGAGATCCCTTTATCAGTTACTGGTGGCGGTTTCATGTCACAATCACCGGCCAACAAGAGAAGTAGCAATGGCCACATGAAAGCCAAGCGTACATACGCGTGCAGGTTGTGCTCGACCGTTTTCGGAAATCTGCGGGCGCTTAAAGGCCACAACTCGTCTAGCCACAATAAATCTACCAACGGCATGTACGCGTGCAACATTTGTGAGTTTGCCAGCACTGAAAAAGCGTCGCTAAACCATCACATGAAGGGCCACACGGGCGAGACACCGTACGTGTGCAAAAAGTGTTCGTACGCGTTCACCACGAAGGCAAACTGCGAAAGGCACCTGCGCACTATACATAAGGCGTCCAACGCCGAGGTAAAGGCATCAATATTGTTTAAAAACGAGGAAAAATCGACCGGATCAGTGCAGTCGGCAAATGACGAAGCAGCTACCGACAAGAGTGAAGAACTGTTCCACCACTTGCGCCTACAGCAGCACAATCAGGCAACGACGGACTATTCCCAGTACGAATCATCCGGCCAAAAAAGCTCGGAGGATGATGAGGACGAGTACGATGAGCCGCTGGACCTTAGCATGAAGCGTTTTAAACAGGACTTTGACAGCGAGCCGCAGGATTTGTCAATCAATAGTAAGAGGTCGTCGTCGTCGTCGTCTTTTACAGCCGCCGCCACCGGCGGTGATCACACAGACGAGGAGGACGTTAACAAACCGACTGCTACGATGCCGTTCCGCGAACAATTTGTACCGCACGCCCCGCCCGGCTTCATGGACTTATCATTACCCACTCCTTTGCACGCGTATTTTCTCAACGAACACCGCATGTTTTTCAATGGAATGTACCCAGCCGCAGAACGGATGCTGCCCATACCACTAACCGTCGACATGATTCGTGCAATGCGGCAGATGAACGAACCGGTATCGGTCCCAGCTCAAGAGCCGGCCGACACCGTTGTCCCACCGAAGCCTGACACGCCCGAGCCTGCGATCGTACCACCTCCGCCACCTGCTTCATCGTCTGTGGACGTTACACAAAAACCAAAGGACACCAACGGGTTGCGATTGGTGATGAAAAACGGCATTCTGGTGCCCAAACAGAGGCGGTTCAGAACGGACAGGCCACATGTTTGCGAGACGTGCAAACGAGCATTCACATTGAAATCAAACCGCGATCGACACGTTAAAAACCAACATCCGACCGATTGGCACAAGAAACCAAGGTCGTTGTCATCCAAGTCGGAACCGCAGTTCTCGGCCGTCAAACAAGAACAGCAGGACACGTCGCCGATTTCGAATCAAGTTAAAATGGCCTTGTCGTTGAAATGTCGGCCGTCAGAACAATTGTTACGGACTGAAGATGAAGTAGACGAAGACGAAGAAGATGACGACATAGTGGAGGAGGAGGACAAACTCGTCATAGTGGAAGACGGTGGAGAGCATAACAAGCCCACTGAAGTTAAGGAAAAGTGCTCTGAGATCAAAGAGGAGTCCGCCGATCTGGTTAGTGTATCCAGATTGCTGGACAACGCTTCGCACCAGACGTTTCCGCAGTTCACCAGATCTGACGAGGACCATAATGAGGTGACCAGCAGTGAAGAAGAACACAGCGAGGCTGCTAGCTATTCTGAAAACGACGGTTCTAGGTAAGTTGGTGAATCAAAAACGTGAAAAAACGCGAATAAGATCTTTGACGTGTATATATATGCGTGCAGGTAAAAGTATAATAATATAAATAATTTATTATGTTTTTATTTCGACAGTATTAACGCGGTGAACAACAATATCGATATAAATTTCAACACAGACAAAGATGAGAACCGGGAGAAGCGTAAGAAAGTTAGTGCATACGCGGCTGCACCCAACAGGGTTTTGTGTCCGTTCTGTTACCTTTCGTTCCCATGGACTTCGTCACTGAAACGTCATATCCGCACGCACACGGGCGAAAAACCGTATCAGTGCAAACACTGTCCGCTGTCGTTTTCAACAAAGTCTAATCGTGACCGGCATATCCTGCGCCTGCACTGTACACCACCTAGCAAGTCGGCCGCTTCGTCCGACAACGAAACAACCGCCGCAACGCCGGTCGACGCTAAGAACGCGTACAAGTGCACGTCGTGCCCGAACGTCGCGTTTTCCAAGCGCAAAAACTTGATAAGCCACATAAATCGGGTGCATTTTGATAAGAACAGTGGTGGTGGCGGTACGGGAGAAGATGACGAACGAGGCGGTGATGGTACTGAAGAAGATGGTGGTGAGTCGGAACGTGATTACTCAACAATGACTATGTTCAACGGATGGTGCGGCAATAATAATGCGGCCTCGGCGACTACTACAGCCAACACCACCACCTCGTCTATAGCCGCCACCACCCCATCCAACACGGTCACCGGATCCGAACCGTGTTTCAAGTGTCACCTGTGTGACAGCAGCTACTTGGACAGACAGGGCGCTTTGGACCACATCCGGATCGACCACGCCGAATGTTATGAGATACTGGTGTCGCAGGGAGCTATGGACAACGACCACGATTCGTCTGCCGTCAAACAAGACGACGTGGAAAATAGAAAGGTTAGTTGCATTTCATACTATCATATTATGTTAATTATTATATATATTATATAATGGGCATAGTGATTTTAATTTAAAAAATACGAGTTGAAACTAACGTGAATGTATGCATAACATTTATCCGAATTATAATACGCGTTTAATCGTTCCCATCTTTAATGTTTACTATTTTTTTTTTCATTTCGTAAAAATAATTTTTTTATTATTTACTATTATAAAAAAATGTAAATCATAATTTAAAATAGAAGTATCTAATAAAAAATAGTGGAAAAATAAAAATAATTTCTGTTTATTTAGAATTGAAATTCCTCGAAACGAATGTATGTATTTGTATATAATATGACGATATTTCATTATACTATATACATAAATAAATTATTATTATAGTGAACAGAAAAAAAAATATCCGTACAAAGCCGAGCCCTAATTATTAGTTATATTTACTTAAATAATAAACTAAATAATAAATAACTACTAAATAATTCATTTCAATTTTTGTGTTTTTGAAAATAATATTCTATACTTTTCCGAGAAAAGGTAGTTATCCGCAAATTATGTGTTCACTACTCTGTTCGACTTATATATTAGTAACGAATACTATTCAGTGTCCGATATCGTAAATAAAGTTATTCAATGTGACATTTTTAAAAATTATTCCGTTTTATAGTTGGAAATTAATATTATATTATGTCGTACGCATAATCCCCCCTCCCCGTATAAACACAACATAAATATGACGTATCCATTAGCTATAATAGGGCCTACAAATCGGTATTTGTTTTTCAGGTTCTATGTGCGTTCTGTCTACACCGTTTCTACTCTGCCGAAGACCTGCGTCGACACATGCGTACCCACACGAAGGAACAGCCATTCGCGTGCCTGTCGTGCAAGCGCCGGTTCACGCTCAAGCACAGCATGGTTCGGCACATAGCCAAAAAACACGGTGGCTGCCAAGACCAGCAATACGGAGGCAGTAGCGCTGGAGGTGGTAGCGACCACGAAAGAAGGTCCGCCAGCCCTCCAAACACCCCTCCACCAACGGGAGGTCCGGTCACCGTTTACGATGACTGCTGCAGCAACAACCGGACGGATACGGGACTGATCGGCACGCTGCTCGGCATCCGTGACAGTACTGTCATCGATCAGGTGTTGCAGACAAAGTCGCCGGAGGACGCAGCTAAAATGTTGGGAATCAAAAGCAGTAGCGACTAGAGATCGACACCCGCTCATTGGCCGTAGCTGGGTCCGATCCACTTGTACGATAATTTTGTCAATAATTTTACACACATTTTCTTATTTCTTATTATAAACCATTTACATAGAGAGACAGAGAGAGCTTGTCGTCGGCATACGACATTTATAATATAGTGTTAAGTATATATATTATCATTATTAAAATTATGTTATCATAAATTATATTATAAGAAAATACGCGTTTTGCAGTATATTATACATCAATCGTGTTATTGGCTGACCGTTGTTGCCTTATTAAATTTTAGTCGATATTATTGTAGATTGGCCGCTAAGTGTCTACAATAATATCATTATTATTATTATTATTATTATTATTAATTTTATTTTAAGAACGCAAATTATATTTAAAACTGTTATTCACTGAAACGGTTACGGTTCCGTTGAGTATCTTTAGCATAGTTATAGTGTTTTAGGTAAGTTTATAGTAGTATAGTTATAATAATATCGACGGTGGTGTAGTAGACTAGACGGACGGAGTCGATATCGAAAAAAAGAAATTCCAATGCAATTACTACTTTTCGATACCGACTCGGTCACCAAAGTCGTTTTTGACGTTTATGACAAATATAATCTTCACCCCAACCCCTAAGGGAAAATGACTGTATCGACCGCTGCTGAACGCGGTGTCAACGATATGAAAAGATACATAATATCGATTAGATTTATTTTACCATCATATT
This sequence comes from Rhopalosiphum nymphaeae, assembly GCA_036289425.1. Lineage (NCBI taxonomy): Eukaryota > Metazoa > Arthropoda > Insecta > Hemiptera > Aphididae > Rhopalosiphum > Rhopalosiphum nymphaeae. Next base: position 280,221 of record JAZAQC010000034.1, on the reverse strand, counting down.
ACGTCGGCCACCACCGCGTTAACGGTAGTTTTATTTTTATTTTTTATTACTTAACTTTTCTTTCTTTCGTTTTGTGTGTTCCTCTTTTTGTACGCGTCCCCGCGATCGTCTCGAATTCGCGTTTTCTCGCTCACCACATCACGAGTAAACGCCAATTCGACATTCGCGGATTTAAAGGTTTGTTTGGTCTGCATAAGATTTTCATCTTTTACAGGAATTCCTGCAATGGTCAGAAATATTATTCGGCAAAAAAATCTTTCGACTAGTACCCATAATTATTTTCTCATCCTATGCAATTTCCACCGTGTCATACTGAAGTCGATCGCCCGAATAACGCGCAACCAAATGTACACGTGCGCGTGCCTTCGTCAGTTTTCAGAGCCTGTTTTATGACGACTAACGTCTATATCCCGTAGAATAAAATCTGAATTAATAATTTAACCTGCATAGACAGTGGACATCCTCTCCTCCATATTATAATTAATATTGGTTTGTTTATTTTTAAGAGTGTTACTCATTATAATATTTTCATTTTATATTTTTTTGTTTTATTTCACATTAAGGGGGGGGGGCACGTGGTTTCGTTGTTTTGACATTTGTAAATCTAACATGACTGCACTAACATTTATTACATACTATAATATTTCTGTAAAACTAAATCATAAAATATATTTGTATAAAATAATACATATACCAACAGTAATATTATTATTACTATATATAAATGAGGTTGTTAACCTATAGCTGACCTTATTGTATAATATGATTTAATGAATTATAGACTTCTAGAAACGTTTAATTATATATTAGTAATTTTAGTTTTTATCGACATACAAGTACATCTGTATATGTACGTGTGTGTGTGTGTGTGTGTGTGTGTGTGTGTGTGAGTGTATGCCATGTACTATATTATATATATTATAAAGCACTGTTTTATTAATTATTATTATTCGTCAATTTTGGGCTGCACTATTATTATTAATTGTCGGTTAAAAAAAAAAAATAAACAATAAAATAAAGAAAAAAATATATTAATAATTTAAAAAAAATCTAGTCGAGCGAAGGTGTATTTTAATAAAATTAACTAATATAATAATAGTGTAAAAATGTATGTACTGAGCCCTCGACGTTATTTAGCCATAATAATACCTAATAACGTATCGATAACATACGTGGTTAGTTATAGTTTTTTAGTTGTGTAAGGCACATCCCTTTTCTTCCTCTCTGTACATTCCTCTTTGTTCCAAAACAATCATAATATTATAAAGGTTTATAATTTTTTAACTAACAATCATTATTTACCTATATAGATACATTTTTTCCAGACTGTAAACATTTTTTTTATCTCATTTTTATTTTATGTATATAGCTGCATAATATATTTATAATAAACGTGTGTAGCAAGTTGGCATATTTTATCTTTTTTTTGTGGTTATTATTTTATGCAAGTGATACTAGTCGTTATACATATTGGTTAAAGTTTGTCCCATTATTATTATTATTATTATTATTATTATTATTATTATTATTATATACCATTATTACAGTCGCCAACATTATTTTATTTACCTATATAGACTAAACGCGAATGTATACTTTAATTATAATTTCTGAAGTTGTATAGTTATATAGACAGTGCTAAAGCAATATTAATCATTATCTGTATTTAAATAAATTTATTATAATATTTATCTCGTAGTTCTATTGTGTGTTTGAACTCCGATTATAATAATAATAAGTAAAAAAGCAATAATTTAAAAAGAAATCGTATATGATATTGTATTTATTATTAATTTATAAAAGTTTGTTTTTGAAAATTAAAATAAACTTTTGTGTGAGTGAAATGTGTTGTATCGTTAATCAAAAATCCTCAAAAGCATATTATTTTAAAAGATTGACCGAAAACCCTAGACCCATCCTTTCCAGTTTTCCATAAACGTAAATCCGCAAAATTATTGTTCTAATATAATTATTGTCATCGAGAACATTATAATAATCATTTTGAAATATTGCGTCGTATTGTACACATATTTGTATGGTTCGACAAGGTGAGTAGTGAGTGGTAAGTAAATGGATTTGACATGTTGTAGAAAATATTATACAGACGCAGTGTTACGATGTGGCAAAAAAAATTCCAAGAATAACTACTGTCAACTATACTACATCATCTATACCAGATAAACGAATGTATATGCACATTTCGCCGAAGTTTCATTTTATTCTGATGATTTCATCAAACAAAAAAAAAAAATTTACGAGTCGCGAAAAAATGAATTAATTTACATTACTATTAAAAATAATCATTTAGAATACATCAATAGCGAGTCATACGATATCAGTTATACCTTATACACGAACATTTATAACGGTTGCGAAATGGTTTGAAAATATGGTCTTGAGTGTTTTGACAATTATAACTGTTACAAAATAATTTTAAAATTATTGAATGATACTATAGAAAGACATTTTTGACAGAGATTATCAGTTTCACGCGGGTCAACAGTGTAAGTATTTAGTATTAATACTTAAATTGTTGTATTATATATTAATACTAGAAAATTACGTGAAACTCCAGTATGCATAATGCATATCAAAAGTATATTTTATTTACGATGGGGTTATCGGGTTATGTGTAACAACTAACATAATTTAAGCTATTTTTTTAATTATGAACTAGGAAAAAAACTAGTGAGAAAAGAAAAGAAATATGAAACAGTAATTAGTTATTTATACAAATCACAGGAAAAATAATTTATTTTTATGATATCAATAAACTGAATAAACTTCATATGGCAATTTTAAAAACAAATAAATATTGCTATTTTAGCGGAATTACAGTAAATAACATTTTAAATATATATAAAAATTAAATATAAACATGACAATATGTAACCAAGCATTCTAAACAGATAGTAATATACAAGATACAACTTAATATAAAATATGATATACTATATTACTATAGGTATTAACGTAATGCATAATTCTAAAGTTCTAATTAATTAATTTAAACATATTCAAATTAAATTTAAGACTATTTATACATCTTATGTATAGGATGGTTACGTCCATGAGAAGTGGATAGGTACACAAAAAAAATAATAGATTTCTAGCGGTAAAGAAAGAAACACGAAAGTCGATAAAATCATGTATAGAAAAATGTATGCAGCCAGAGTAAAATGATCTAGTTTTGTCTAATTAAATAATAATATCGATCACTCATTCATTCCACAAAAAGGTATTTCAAGAGATTAAATAAGTATCCGGTATCATTAGGTACAAATATAATTTATGTTAAATTGATAACATCGGGGTTACAGTCAATTTAAAATTGAAACTGTCTCGCTAATCCCTTTACTCTTAAACATTTTTGTATTAGTTTTTTTTTTAAAAAAACTACCTACACAAGTGGCCATGGACACTATAAAAAATATAATTTACTTTTTAATGTTTTTATGCATGTTTATTATTTTGGTGATACACCTAATCATGGATTAGAAGTTTCGAAATTCAATACTTATTTCTTCACACCATTGGCGTCTTTATATGTATGGTACTGGATATAGATCTTCATCCTTTCCTTTTTTTTTAATCCAGGTAGAAGCAGTACAGTTATTATTATTAAATACCTTACATGGATTAACTGAAATTAATTTATTGCCATAGCTTCACCCAGATAATGCAAATAATGTAGTTTTTTCAAAATAATTTTAATTCTAAAATGACTATTTCTATAAATTAGAAATTTGATTTTTAATTTTATTATTAAAGCAGTAACCTATAAATTATATAAAAAAAATTAATGTAAGCTGTTAACATGCAGTTATATTTGGAATCCAATATTAAGAGTTCTTAAATAATTAATAAAATGAATAATGTAGGATTGATTTTTACCAATTTTTAATAATTTACATTTATATCACAATCTTAACAATAGTTAACGAGACAGTGATAAATATATTTTTAAATTTTGAACCGTGATTATAATCTTATAATTATCAAGTAATGTCAACTACCATAAAGATTAAAACAATATTATATTATTTATAAAATATCTTTCAATAATTATTATAGTATTTTTATTAAATTTTAACTGTAATGGTGTGGCGTAGTATAAAATTGTCGAAGGCCCATACGGTACAGGAAAAAAAAAGGACTACCAATGTATACACTAAATTACGCACCTGTGTATATTCTTGGATATTATTCTATAAGTCTAAAGGTACTGTTTCCCAGCAGCGTCTAGTATCAACTACTGATCTGGAAATAGTAAGCGTCTAGACGTGGTGTCATGTCGCCGTGCTGATCGAGTGGATCGTCACTCTTTGACGCTGCAGCCTGCAGAGAAACAGTACTTTGTAACGATGTTGATTACAATATACATATTGCATAGGCCTTTTGATACATATTTAAATTTGTTTTGTATTTACAAATTATTAATATCGGTATGACGGTATATCTGATATCCGTTAAAATGTATAAATATTTCTATCCTTAATGATCCTAATAACCTATTTATAAAATTTGTAATTATCTGCCCGATGTGGCAATGTCCATTAAAATGGTTTTGTTTTTATTTTTATTGGTAAATCTTATTTATTTTAAACTTATTTAAATACCTTGTGAGAGTAAAATAATAAATTATTTATCTTATAAATATATTTATCAGATGAATGTAGACTACAGAGGTAATACAAAATGTTTATTTAAATGGATATTAGGCGTTGGAAGGATAAAATATTATTTCCATCTATCTGGTCGGCCAGTGGTGTAAAAAGGAAGTTGTAGGGTATTTTTATTCTATCTTCGAAGTGACATTTTTTGAAATGTATATGATTTTGTTTATTTTTACACACTAGGTACATTTAATGTTGCAATTATGAAAATAGTATAAAGAAAATCCCAAATTGTTCCTTTAGTGTTTCATTAATTAATATTGTTAACAATTTTTGCGTATAATTTGTCAATTTTTTTTAATTGGTAAAAAGGCGCCTTTTTAAGATTGCCAGGGGCTCTAATAAGTCTTCCTACGTTACTGCGATTAACTCCTAAAATATAATATTAAATTATGCTTTGGTCAGTAAATTGTATAATTTTTTACAAAAGTTATCGCGGAAGAACGATTGATTGTCATTAAAATATATAACTTATTTTTGTTTGTATTATTTTAATTAAATAGAGAGTTATTTATATTTATAGAAGTTTAAAAAGAAAATTTTGGATATTTTCTTCTGCAATCATTGCAAGTAAAAACATTTATAATTAATAATACAAATACTAAAATAGGTATATTTATAGTCATAGACATCATATTAATTTAACGGTATTACCAAAAGAAATATATATAATAAATGTCTTTAAATTCTGATTGGGATAATATCAGTTTGCTAATAATATTATTATGTTATACATCATAAATTCATAACCACAATATAGTAGATGCAACACCGCGCAATTACAATGAGATATATTGCAATATTTTAAAAACAATTCATTATTTTCTCGAGAGTATAATACATTGCATGTTCCTATGTTTGTGTTTGCAAAACACAAAATTATTTGATAGAAACAGCAGTAAAGCGATTCATAAATGTCTAGAATAATGTGTGTTATAATATTATATCCCCTCTCGAGTTGTATTTTTCGTACTCTGTACAACATAAACAACAAAAATTGTATTTGCATTACTTAGTGATAGTGATGTGTCGTAACATTTTTTTTTGTATTTTTTGAGTTGTAATTATTAATTTTATTACCATTGTTATTATTTACATATTGTGTTGAAAAAATAATGGGTAGGTACGTCTCGTCATCGTTATATTTCATATTTAACTTGATGGCGCGTCTGTTCTTTTTTTTAGACATATCATATTATTATTATTATTTAAGTGCAGTACTTACGGTATAAATCTTCGTCGATCGTAAATACGAAGTTGGTGACGTAGGCAATATCCGACGACATCATCCGCAAATTTAATTCGATATTTAGTTTTTTGCTCAGCTAAAATGTCGAATTGCACTCGTTCCGATCATTATATAAAACGTATTTATTAGCGAATATCAGTTAGAAAGAATAATTTATAATTGTAATATCTAAAAGTTTATTATTTTTGTTATAATAATTACATATTTATTATTTATATTAATTTAAACATTAGTATTAGCATTGATTATAAATAGTATACTATTTATAAACAATGGTATTAGGTACAATTATGTAAAAATAATAATAATATTAATAAGTAGTTACAAGTTAACCATATAGGACATATGTAGACATATGTACTACTTAGAGATAATATTATAAAAAAACGTTCAATTTTACAAAATTAATAGGAAACAATATAAAAATTAGTTCTTTTTCAAAATTAATAAATATTTACAGTTTAAATACTACATAATATATAATTACAATTTCAAAATGTACGTATTTAGTATTTTTCCAATCACGTTTATTTCTATATTAGTTAATAATGTAATAATGTACCTAATGATGTTGATTAGATCGAGTAAAATTCTTATATTTTGGTTAAAGTAATCCCCATTCGCGAGATGGTTTCGACTTGCTGAGAATTTTAATAGAACAAAAATAGTTCAAAATGTATATATGGTATACAACATGGTACCTAAAATGTATTGCCAACATGAATATTTACTTTTAAAACACTATTTTTAAATCAATTTAACATTATTTTTATATCATTAATGCGGTGAGGTTGGTTAGACATTTTTCAACGATCAGTTGACCAATAGCAATACTATAATGTTGTATGAGTAGATACGCTACAATACAACTGTATAACAGTGGTTCCCAATCTTTTTAGGATCACGACCCAAATTTTTCCCCAAAAATCTATCGTGACCCACATGGTTTCACTTTTACAGGATCAATAAGTAGTTCTAAAAAATATTTAATACTAAATAATTTAAAAAATTTTTCACGGCCCACAGTGTAAGAAACGCTGCTGTTTAGTGTACGGAATCAAAGTGCAGTGTAGTGTACACAACATGCACACGACACACATCGAAGTCATCAGACAAACGTACAACCGATAAACACAGTTTTCTCGAAATCACGGTCTATGAATATTGCGATTATTATTGCCATTTAGGTAATAATTGTATTAGTAATATCTAAGATTTTTATTTTGAACACTCGCGGGTCGCGTTCCGACTGGTCATTGTAACACGTGCATGAGATCAACTCGGACAGCGACGACATAATCATAAATTGTTTTTGGAAAAAACGCCTCCTTCCACTACTGTCCCACGAGTTATAGCCGATGGACCTAATCGGTTCGTGGCGTTCGTGCGATTGGTATTCGGGTAATCGGTAATTGGTTATTTTTGAATTACGGACTATTTCCCCAACGATACTACGACCACCACCGAACCATGTAAATACGGGAATTTTGTCGATGATAATAATATTATATTATTTATAAATTATTGTAGTTATTTGTCTCACAATTCTCACAATTTCGGTCTTCGGCGTGCGATGTGCGTATTGCGTACTGCGTAGTCGCATAGAGATTGCAGTAGTGTAAATAATGTTGTTGTTGGTCGGAGTGTTGGGATATTTGATTAACAATCGGACCTCGCCACCGTAGCTCTTCTGTTGTATATTATAGATTAAATAGTTCATAATATTATTTAACGTTTTAAGCTTCGGCCAATTTAAAGATGAGAATCAACTTTTTAAAATTATTTGCACTGAGCCACCTGACTCCGGTCCAGAAAGCCCATCTATCGTACGCCGTACGCAAGGACATCGAAGTAAAAGAAATCCAACGATTGTATCGGATGAAGCGACTTCGCCAAATGAAATTAAATAGGATAGCTAATAGTAAAGTTAGAGCAGTGAGTGTTTTTTTTTTTATTTGTTTCTTGCATTACATTTTAAAAAATCAACTAATTTCATTAACAATGTAATTAATTATTTAATGTGATCACTTCGACCGTTTATAGTTATATAGGTTTTAACAAATAATTATTTTCGTTAAAAGTAAATTAAAGAAATAATAAAAACTAATATTGTATGATAGCAAATATAATAGTTAGAAAAACGTGCTATGTAGTAGATATTAGATTAAATACTAACCAGTAGCTCTCAAAATAAGCTTAGTGAGTAAATCATGATTAATATTGTTATTTGTCAGGTAGGATACATACATTTATTAGGTTTATATATTTATGTATAAAAAATACCGATCGTTTTTAAACGGATTTTTCTTTTAAGAACATGGAGTTAGTGTGTTACATACAAATAATATCAATACCACGGTTATCTACAATCTTAGATAATCGTGATCAATTATCAATCCCAAAATTACACTTATAATTAATTATATAATTACCAATAGAGTTGATTTGGAAAATTGAACGGACCAAACGTTTTTGGGATATAATAGCAGGTGAGTAAATCATAGTTAATTATTTTTTATTCTAGAATAATTTAAAATCAAATTTTCAAGCATTTCGTTACTACTCTTTTAATCCATACATTTCCTACATAACCGAAGTTGTTTGAAAAAAAATGTAATTTTCGGAATTTATGATATAAGAATTATAAATTATTGGGAGAATTGGTAGCGATACTTTCACCATTTAATTTCCTACTAAAAATAAATTGATTAATTTTAATGAAATTAAACTTTTCATATTCGCCAAAGTTTAGTGTTCTTATACTGTGCTCTGTGGATCCTTAAGTTTAAGCGAGTGGTTTAGGGGAGGGGGCTCCGTGAGACTTATTCAAACTCGAGCAGCCGCCGTCCGGTCGGAGCGTTGTATTGCAGGTAATATGTGTCGTTCGCTGGCTTGACTGCATCTGCGCGAACTACGACGCGTTTTTGTCCTCATTCTTTCCAAACTTATTTGGAATTGGCGTAGAGTATATTTTGTGAGAAAAATAGAATTTTAATGTGTCATTATGATAAGGTCCCATGTTAAATCATTAACTTAAACAACATGTGTCAAATATTATTGGTAATATTTGTTGATTATCTCGATTGTTAAGTACTAACCGACACTGACTCAGTGTGCAGTAATTATTGTCGTAAAAACAATTAATTTGATTTATATATGCTATATCATTTCAGATAACATATATATTTTTACGTAGATAAGTAAATGTAAATAATAAAATAATCGTCTATTTAAAAAATAAATTGGTTATAAAAATATAAAAATTACTATTTTTTATTATTAAATAAATACTTATTTAAATGTGTATGTCGTGACTGGTAAAATTACTAAAGAATTATAGTTAGCTTTAAATTTAAGCAGTAAAATTAAGTTTTTTTAAGTGTAAGATTAATATTTAAAGTTGAAATACTTAATTATTTATTTCGAAAATGTATATCTATAAATTAGCAGTCTAGATAACACACTTACCGCCTTGTCGAGACAACTGACAAATGACAAGTACCTATTAAAGTACTAAATAATATTAACCGGAAAAATGTAGTTATTTTAGTTATGATTGCTCTTTTTTTTCATACTTAATTTAAGAATGATTACTTTTAGAAGAATTACCTATTTTTATAATAAATTTAAAATTTCTCATCTCAATAATTACTTTGAGAAATTACAATAACTCGCGAAAACTGAACGTATAAGATATTTATTTCGTTATTAATTACAATTCTCTTTATATAAGATTAACAACCTGGTCATTAAGTGAAGATTTGTAAATATGTTGGTGTGTATTATAACACTAAAAACGTAAAAAAAAAAATCGTTAAGAAAAAAGTTTTGGTATCGAGGAACTTCGCTACATTCGTTGTGATATATTATTAAATTATCAAGGTAAATTAAATTTTTTGAAGTTAGGAATTAAGTAGTTATACAATAATTAAATAATAATTATAGTTAATTTGTTCAATTCTGATTAATGAAGAATATTATATTTACTGTACAATTTGTATTGACTTACTATTAGTTGTAAAATATGCCAATACAATGATGTAATAATAATGTATACATTTTTAATAATTATTAATACGTATTAAAACGCAAAAAATCGCTATATCACTATACATTCCAACATTGTCTTAGTATTAATTGTATACTGTATTTATGTTTAGGGTCTGTCTTAATTTATTATTATGGTCATCGTTATTTTAAAATAGATTAATGAGCAATTGAATTTATTATTTTACATGTTATATCTTATGTATGCATATATTTAAAATTTTTTACAATATTAAACTTTTAAATATTTTAATTTTGTTTATAAATTAAATTAACTTACAAAAGGCTTGGTTTAAATATTATAGTGTTCAGCTTTATTTAATTTTTCAAAGAAAGAAGACAAATTGCCCGATTATCATCATTATATACATATTTGATAATTTTATTTTCTTGTCCTTTAACTTTCAAGTGGTGTGCAGGTATTATTCAGTATCGATTTATCGAAATAGTTTTAAAAATATTTTATTGAAAACGATTAGGAGTTCGAATGATAAAATAATGAGTTTCGAAACATCAGTGTAACCTTTAGGGACAATTTAATGTGTATTTATATAATATTAATATATTATTAATACGTATAGGTATTGATTAAATGTACTAATATAATAAATGATATAGGTATTGAAGTATAATTAAGTTATGTGGTTTAATCGAAGAACACTATTTTTAAACGGGTTGGCCATTCTCAAACGTTTTGTGTACGCGTAAAGCCCATTAGTACAACATTTTATAACGAAGTGTTTGCCAAAGTTCGCAGGCGCGCTGTTACACTTAAACACCAATGGATTATTTTTATTTTATTATTTAAAAAAGTTTATGCATGACCGTGTTTAAACAGTTTTTATTTATTCATATTTGCAAATTTGAACTTAAATTTTTAAATCGGTATCTCGTACAACTGTGAAAGTTGTGTTTATTATTTCTACACAGTAATAATTTTTACTGTACCAGAATCAATAAAAACAATACTTGCAATCAATACCTTAATCGGTAATTTTCAAAGATTGTGTAGAATACTGGATTGATATTTAAGTAAAATGAAACTATTTTGTTTTGAGGAATATGGCTCATATCAAGAGTTTAAGAGTAATTTATTTCAAATTTCATTACCTAGGTACATCTGTCGTGACTCGTTGCCGTGAGACAATAATAATGCAAAATTAATGTCTTGAGAAAAAGTAAAAACAAATTGTTTTTAACGATAGTTCTGGCCTATACTCCTCGTTGTGTGTAATAACTATCAATACAGTAAATTGTATGTAATTGACTACCAATTAAGTGTACTATAAATTTAGTATTATCTATATAGTCTATAAATAGTTAATGTAATCTTATTTCGTTTTATGTATCAGCTGTTGCCTGTTGATCGCGTGTTTTTCAGTAATGTAAATACTAAATGAGATATTTTTAACGCATTTCGTATTTCGATTAAAGCGTTATTGTTTATTACTTCTATATATATATAATATTAATTCGGTTAATTAATGTCACTCGTAGGTCATAATTAACACCGTTGTATCGAGTGTGCTTTCCTCTTAACTTGTTTAGAATCCAGTCTTATGAAATAATGTTTTTGTAAAGTAGTATTTTTGTTCAAGAGAGTCATTTATACGACACAGTGAATAATTTTTGTATAATATTACAGTCGCAATAATTTAGGTTAATCGTGAAAATGTTTTTTGGCACTGTTCCTATATTTTGTTTGTTTTTTCAAAAGGAAACATCGATTGACACTGACGACCGTATGCCATTCGCATGTTATCTAATTATATTAACAATTATTGCGTTCGTAAACAGGAAAATTATGATTACACTATATAATACAAAATTTTACATTTGTTTTTGTTTTGGCTACATTTATATATTTTATCTATATTAATGAAAGACAATGATTGTGTGTAAACTATCCACAGCCAAGCCTATAGCGTTCTCGGTTTTGAAATTCGGTACATATTATAGGTAATACTATATTTGAGGAACTGCGCGTTTTTAAAATTTTGTACTTTAAAGGTGTTTTTGTGGGGATTTGTAGGCATACGAAAAACTATATTTGTTTTTGTATATATTGTTGTCGTAATTTATGGAAGTTAAATAGTTATAGTTATATTAATTGTGTATAATTTGAGATCACATAAATAATATATTGGTAAATACTAATGAATAAAATTATATGATTATACATTTAGATATTAGACTGCGAGATTATTATCATTATTTCATTAAATATTAACGTTTTTGAATATGTTTTATTACATATTTGAGAGTTGTCACTAAATAATATTTTTAGAAAAAAAATTATATTTTTATTATTTTATATCGTTATAGTTGTTAAAGCTGTTTAATGTTTACTTTTTTGAATGTCAATATTCATTTTATTTCATAATCCGAAACAGAATATTATATTTGAAGTATTTCGACCTAAACAATTAAATTTCAGACAAGTAGTTTATTAGTTATAATTTTAAATGCATAAACTATCCATTCAAAAGTCGATGTTTATTTATCAAATTACTCTAAAAAGAATATTCTGCTTTGGTGTAAGGAATTAAAAATGCATGTTGTCATTAAAAAAAAAAAAACATAATGCTGTAAGTAATGTTATACATTTAATGGATCACCCGGTATACAGATGAGTGATAACTGTAATCGATCGCTGTGTTCAGAGTATGTGGTATCTATCGTATATTGGTATAGAATAGATAAATATTATATATCTTAGTGTTTAGAAACCTTTACTAATTTATTTTTGAATCGATGAATTTATAAATACAGAATGACCCTATTGCTTTTTTTTTATACAATTATATACGCTTCTTGTATTTAGATTTTAATATGAATAGGGATAATTGTTTTCGAATACTTCAAATAAATTGTAGAAATAATATGAATCCAGTGATTCATAAAATGTATAGTTTTTTAAAATCTCAAGGACAGTGTATGTGCATGCCAACTACTTTTCATCTTATTAGGAAAAATTTTAAATTGTATAAATGATTAAACACGATGAAAAATTTCCTTATTTAATAAAAATATTTATTTATTAATTTTTACACATTTTTCCAACATATTTATCATTTGACGACATAAGACGTTATTATCTGGCGTCTATTCTTAACCGACTGGAACGTCTGGAACGAACTGCCATCCGTTACCAGATATCCCACTTGTGCTAACGACATTATTTTGTCCTAAATAAAACACTCAGAGAGACGAAAATATTACATCTACATACTTTCGACGTGCATCCTATTTTTAAGATTATCCTTTTCCGGACATAATGTCCGTCATATTCCATTTTGGAGGACTATACTATTCACCTATTATTTTTATAAGTTTCCTATAGTTCGTTGAACAGTGTCGGACTATTATTATTGTAAATTTGGATATTTCGATTTGAATTAATTTATTCTAGTATTTTGTTTAAAATCACATAATATTATCATACACTGTATGTTTATGTAGCGTATTAATATTAGTATAATTACTATAATTAGAATATGTATACTGAAAGAGAAGTTATAATACTTTTATGGTGTATAAAAGATAAATTATTTGATTAATATTTTGTGGTTTTAGCCAAAGTAATATCGAGTATAATTATGTATTTTATACGGTTGTCATCACAATGTCATATTTGAATCCTTTTATTTGTATTCTGTACAAATCACCTTTTTCTTAACGTCGGTTTCTGTTTTGTTCTTTTAAATTTATCTAATTGAATAAAAATATTTAAATAATTGGAACTGTTAATATAGAAACAAATCATTAAATGATTTCACAATTAATTAAATTATATTGAATTACCTAAGTGTTTACCGACGTCCAACAACATTCAAGTTTGTTTATTTTTGAACATTTTGATATTTATCAATTGTTTATGTTGTTAACTTGTTTTCACTTGCACCAAGACGGCGGATATTATATATTACGAGGCATGATGTAACCAATCAATTAAAAAAATTAAATGTCATTGTCAATACTCAATTTACACATCTATATTAACTTTTAACTAATTTATAAACATTTGCCATGAAAAACACAAGTCTAATTCGTATCTTTCGGCACTCTCAAGTACCTCTGATTTGTTGTGTTAAAAAAATATTAAAAACGTTGTCCAGTGACTGATTAATTTTGATTGAATTAACATTTAAAACAGCAATAACAAATTAACATAGAATACAAAATGATGATTAAAGTCCTCTATAATAATTTATTATATATTGAATTATTTTCCAGACTGGTGTCACGTAGTAGTTTTAATAACACGTCTATTTGGTCTATGACTGGGTGAAAATATAACTGTGAAAAATGTATACTGTCAATCGAAAAGATATAATAAAAAAAAATTATGTTAACACTATGTAGTTGCAATGTATACATCTGCGTACACTTATGTTTAAATCGAACTATATGATCTTACGACTTATTAAAAATGCTGTCGTGGCGTCGTCGAATATTTGAAGGCGTTTTTGGCAACGAGTTTTGGGAGGAAATTGTTTTCATTGTAGACCGTATTCGTCGGCTAATATTATTTCATTCATCCGTTACACTTCCTGCCGTAAAATTTATGTTACACGTACATACGGAATATCGCATTATTATTAATTATACAATTTCACTAAATCGTCCGAATCAACGGGTATTGTTGTGGGTGCCAAAACTCTGGCCAACTGCATTTCTTGTATCGTTTATTAAATATAATATTATGTCTACCAAATAAATGTATTATCGTGTATATATATACTTATGTGCCTAACAGTCGTTGTGTAGTATTCGAGCTCGGAGTGGGGGACGCAAAAACAGAATAGCATTTTTTTTTCATCTAGGTGACGCGATTGTTTTGCGCGGGAGTGAGTTTGTTTGTTTTGATGTAGATGGACGTCTCATGTGTGTGTTAAATAAACCACAGACAGTAAACTGAAAGAGCCAAGTTATGTATATTATTTTAATTTGTGTTTTTTAATGGATACCTACAAAATAAATATAAAATATAGTAAAATTTCTGTTTTACATGAAAAAAAATAAAAATGTCATAAACATAATTGTGCCAGATAAAACGTTGTTTCTTCTCCTGTATAAAATGCAGAGAATCTGAAGTGACAGTGTCTATTAAATAGAACGCCCAGGAAGTCGAATAAATACCAACAATATTCGTCTTTTTCTATTCATTATTAAATAATGCGTACTACTAATAAAATAATTAACACCCATATTTTCCAACTAATTTCGAGGTGATCTATTTATTACTGATTATATTAATTGTCTCGATCAACATGTGACATGTATATTTTATTATTATATGTATGTTATTATAATATTATATCTAGTTCAAATAAATAATTAAAAATTGTGAAATGAAAAACATTTTATTTTGTTTATTTTCAATTTATATCCACCAATAGTTAACGCCGTGTCTTACGTAAATCCGATGACTTTTATTATAGTATAAATATATAATATGCTGTTGTACTTTATCGATGCATCTAATGCGGAGAAATACAAGTGATTTTTATTTTCACTGGATTCGCCGGATTTAAGTAGGACATGGTATTGTACAATAAGTAAATTCAATCGTATGCTAAGGCTAGGTAATACATGGTAGGACCGTGAGACAAGAAAAGAGGAAAGACCCAGTTGGTTTTTTTTAAAGAAAATTCTTATTTTTTTTTTTATAATTTATTATACAATCAAGAATTGGTATTATCTGCTTAGCTATACATTATTGGTGTACAAAATATCAAATATTTAAACAAATAACTTTTTAAAGTTTAAGTGAACTTAATATTTACTCGGAAAATGAGTGAGTGGACGGTTATAAATGGATCACCCCATTACACGGGTATTATTATTATACATTACTGGCGGCGCGGCGCGAGTGCTCTGTCGAGAAATCATCTCCACTATGATCTCGACGGGCAATTAAACAGCGTCTAAAAATAAACGGGTGACGGCGGGCGGGCACACGCTCTGCGTATAAAGACCAGTCTTGGCGGGACCGGTGGCATACGCGTCGCAGCTTCCGATCCGTCTGCCGTTTTCATAGCAGCTCTCGGAATTCCATATTATTGTTGTAATACAGCGTGAGTGTGAGGTGCGCTAAGACAACATCGCCAGACGTCTAATATCGCGAGCAAACTGCACAGCAAACAGACACACAGTGGCGCGCTAGAAAACCAACGGTAGTATCGTTGGGCTCATAAACAATATTATTATACACATCGGTGGACGAAACGAACGTGGAAAAAATGCCGGTAAGAATTTACAAGAACTCAACCAGTACTATGTGTGTAGATTATTGTCGTAACTACAGTCGATCTCGATAACTCAAAGTTCCAGATGGGTTATGAGGGAGGGGGGAGAATTAGGATAGATATCAAAAATCAATCAATTATTGAGGTATTTGACTAGTGCTTTTTTATATTCGATGTATAATGTACGATTTACCGAGGTTAAGTTAGGTTAAAGTCGATTGTATGATCATATATTATTTAAAATATACATAAATTCGTTTTGAAAATAATATCGTTATTATATACAATGGTTAACTGAATTTGTTTAGCGATGGGACATACATGACTGTTGACAAACATGGGTATTATATATATAATAATAAAGGGCGAAAAGTAGTTAATGTGATTTCTAACCTTTTTAGTTGTGTGGACCACCAATTTTGTAAAAAAATTTGAAGCCCACTTTACGAGTAGCACATCCATACTATTTACATTGTAGTAATCCAATATTAAACATTTTATATCATAAATAATAACTACATAAATATTTCAAAACTTAACGTGACCCACCATAAACATAATCGCGACCCACAGTTTTTTGAGAGTCTCTGAATTAAATCATGATTAATTATTATACTCGGAACATTCGCATAGATAATACAATGCATTTAACAGAAAAAGAAATGTGTCGCTCTGCTGCGGCGATTAAAGTATTGTTATTTCTTTTTATAAAATAATTTAGCAGTACCTAATTAAAATTTGTTAAAAATTAACTTTTAATTATTAATCTGAAGTTTGTATTTGCATTGGGTACCTACATAGTAAAAAATAAATGTCGTTATCCGAAACAAAGACTAAGTATACAAAATTTTGGACATAAGTCATTCATATACTGCAAAGTACAAGATGTAAGATATGTACGAAAGTACGATGAATTTCGAAAGATATATTAATGGGGTATAATGCAGAAAGTCGTAACTAAAAACACGACGCGTTCGTTGTATTATTATAGCTATGTGAAAATAAAAACTTTGTCACCCCCTGTAAAACAGGCAATGAAGTCACGTTTAAAAATACAACTATTATATTTCAAAAGTTTAGTTTGGAGCAACGGTTTTAATGACTTCCGAAACACGTCAACACCCTGGCGCACGCGACTGATAAAAAACCACACCGAACACATCCGCGAGTATCATTTTATCTGTATAATATAATTATTTTGCGGAAAATCGAGGCAATTCCGTGACCGTCGCCACACCGCAGCACCCATCAACATCAAAAGATCAAAACGAATAGTCACATTTGAATATTAATAATAATAATAATAATAAAAATCCGTTTAAAAGCTGATGTTTAATATTATATATATATATATATATATTATATATTGTAACTTTTCAGGGACTTGCCAAATTTTTTTTTATAGCATATCACGTATGGATGGCAACATTTCGCTTTTGCATCACGGTTTTGCGTAAACTAATTATTTATATGTACGTCAAAAATATCCGCGAGACAAGACCACATGATTATTTACTGACTACTGCAACCATTCATTTACTTGACTGTACTATATAATATCGCTGTGGGCGAGCCAACGGTTTGTTCATTCATACCAAAAAAAAAATAAAAAAAATATCCATTAAATATTATCAGTATTTGGCGATTTCACACTGTCAAGAGTTGAGAAATGGTTGCTAAACTTTGCCCCGGTTTCATTGTCATGTATAGTGTATTTTATAATACAGTAGTGATTTGTCAAAACGGTGAAATGGATCAGTTAAGTAATACTTATACTTCTACGCCCCACGAATGGCGCCACTCAATGGGACTCTGCGCGAATTCGGTTAGATTTAGTGTACAATATACTATTATGACGTACAAGGGATAATAGTATTATGAAGTGGCATGGCGCTGACTTATTGCTATCAAATAATCATCGAACGCAATCGCGCTTCTTTAAAAACATGTCACAACTCGACGATATTACTTTTTGCGGGTTAAACACAATTGCATCGCGTCTGCCTTACAAAATTACTATAAATTAGTGTTTTTACGTTTACAATATATACAGGGTGTATCACAATGATCAGATACGCTTATAAATGTAATTTTAATGTAAAATTATCATATTTTCATGATACACCGTGTATATATGTATATATAACTCCGGTAACAACATAATATTTTTTGTAGGTAGGTACGCGTTCGCCTCTTTTACAACACTTTTAGTACCCTTCAGTGGCGACTTGAAGGCGGGCGCACCTCCTTCGTCGCGCGCCGCAGTGAACCACCACCACCACCTCGCCACCATACACCCATTACCACGAATTTTAAATTATCTTCGTGCGACTCATACGAGTATTTTGCAATATTTACCATACCCACTACAATATTGTATTATTATTAGTACTATTGTGATTAAATGAATGCGGAACAATTTCATTATCGTTTTTTGTGTATTATAATATAATATCGAGAAGTTAATAATATTTACTTGAATAATTCTGCACGACATGTACAAACGAAATAATTAAAAATAAGTATATTATTTTTACCGATTCGTATTGACTTGTTTTTAATTACGACGTATATATTATTACTAAAAATGATCGATTATTCAGAATACATCAACTTTAAATATTTGAAAAGTTTTAAATTTAAACTTTATTTGAATAAATTAAAAAAAATCGATTTATGGTATTTTTATCAATCATTCGAATAAAATTATAATAATTTCTATTAATAAATATAATACATATTTTATTTCTTTATGTTTTAGTATATAAGTAGTAAAAAACTTCTATCCTTCAATATAGCATTTTTTTATGATTCAAAATTGTATTTAACTTTGAAGTTATTCTGATTAACTTTTAACTCCAGTACCATAAAAAAAAAAAAATTAGGGATCGTGTATTAAATTTAAATAAAGAATCTCGTGGATCAATAATTATCCGTTTATCTTTACTCTTTAGTGATTAGGATTATATACTTTGTGTCTTTGTGTGTTGTTATTGGTTTACAAAAAAACTAAACTAATATTTCATATTCTAAATTATAATTTATTGGTTTTGTGTAAAACTAATTACTTATGCAGGTAGGAAACAAAAGGGGGACCAACAATATTTGTAGCTCATTATGTTACCATATCATATTAAATATTATGTATACGATGTATATTTTTTTTCGTAGAAATCAACATTTATATATAATATTATATGTATCAACCTTTGGATTTTGGACGACTGCCAAAAAAGTAAAGCGAAAGTCTGTTTTCGTTAACGGGTTCATAATATGTTGTATAATAATATAATACTCGGCGCGTGGTCTAAAAATAGGTATAATCGCAAATAATAATAAAAAAATCTCATTAAATCGAAACGATCGAGGACGTTAGAGAAAAAATACATATATCTATTATTTAGTTTATATATATAATATTAGTTCAAGGCTGGGCAAATTCAATTTAAGCCAAATTTAATTTAAAATATGTACCTAGTAAAATCAAATTATTTTTTAATTTTTAGTAAAAATTTTTTTAAATTAAAACTAAAAATCATCGAACAAATATAATGAATTATAAACAATATTTTAAAGTATAAGTAATTATAATTCGTTATGCAAAACAAAAAATATTCAGATATACATATACCTATAATTTGTTTTGAAATGAGAGTGTTTATGTGAGTACTGAGTACCTACGCTATATACCGAAATTTCATTAAAGAATAAATGTGTTTTGGCAGGCTAAGAACAAGGAACAAGAAAAAGAAATGTTGGAGTGGATTGGTAATGTTTTGGGCGAGGCGATCCCCAACAATGTCTCCTACGAAGATTATCTGAAAGACGGCGTCGTGCTTTGCAACCTCATTAACAAGATTGCTCCTGGATCGGTGAAAAAAATACAGACCAAGGGTTCAAACTTCCAGTTGATGGAAAACATTCAACGGTACGTTTTATATAAATATTATGTGATGTACTGCATGGCGGCGGGGGCTAAGTTAACAGCTGTTTAAATAAAAAAATCTTTTTCTTATAGGTAGCCTCTACATGCATTGCTAAATCATATCATTTTACATGTATCCAATTGATTGCGTGTAACGACGAGAGTAGTAAAATTAACTTTATCGTTTATGAGATTTTTTTGAATTAGGTGGGACATTTTGTTGTCTTTTGATCGGTCTGTGGAGGGGGGATACTTCCCCATTTTTTAAAAATTGGGTCTATCCGAAAAAAACGATGTGGTCGGGTCACTTTATTTATCCCATACTGTTGAGTATATTTTTAAGCGAGTTATGAGTACCTATGTAAAGTAATAATATTTTAAAATGCTCATAATTCTTTAAAAAATATCGTTAAAACCCGATGAAAGACGATAATGTTCTTATTTTTAATTTTGATAATAAAGGTTATTTCATCTAAATAGTTAAGCTAAACTTACAAAGTTTGTTTGACTGAATAAAAATGTGCCATGCTGTATATATTTATGACGGAGACAATACAAGTGGGTGTTTAGTTTTTTTTGTTTCATATAAAAATAAAATAATCATGTCAGTTTTCAAATTCCTGTAAATTCGTTGATGACCGATGAACATACATAGTACATAATATGAAGTTATTACGTATTATGTTAACAGCAAACGTTGAGTAATTAGTAAAAAATATGAAAAAATATTTTTATAAAATGCAGGATCTTTTCTTAGAAACGAAAAAAAGTTACACGAATTGTTTAGTGTCCTAAATGATTCAAAATAAGAGTAATGACTAATGAGTATCCAAGAATGTAAGATATGTATATTATATTACTATATAAGTTATATAAGTAAGACATTTTAAAACGAATAAAATCACTATAAAAATATATTCTTACGGAGGTTGTTGTAGAGTGATTTTATAATAAAAATGGTATGTAATGGTATACGATATACCTATACGCTATTCCCTCGAAACGTATAATTTAGTCATTTGTTCGTTATTAAAAACAACATTTTTGATAAAAAAAAACTTTTTAAATTTATTATTCAAGAAGCAGAATATTTTTGGGAGTACTTCAATGTATATGATATGATAAAAAACTTATTTATGGAAACGTGGCAAACACTATTTATGATTTTTATATTTATAAAACTTTGAACTTGATTGCATTTTATACGTTTATACATATCATATTATAACTGTATAGATTTCAAGCGGCCATCAAAAAGTACGGTGTACCGGAAGAGGAGATTTTCCAAACGGCCGATTTGTTCGAACGCAGGAACATACCGCAGGTGACGCTCTGCCTATACGCTCTCGCTCGCATTGTAAGTACACAAACACATAGTTTATAATATTGACCTTCAGTAGTGTATAAGACGAATGTTGTATTTAAAGAATAACCATACTATACCAATTTATTGTGTTTGCATTCTATTTTTTTTACTTTAACGAATAGTTTATAAGTACAGTTTGTGATTATAATAAATTCGCAATGCTGACTAAATACTGAACACCAAAGTGCACTTGCACTATATATTTAGAACGCATTATTATTAATAACATGTGATAATCAAGAAACGTTAGTTAACCTCATCTTCACTATAAAATGTCAGTGCGGCAAAACTGTCATTGATGATTTACGGTAATGAACAAATAGATAATACGTGTGTATTTTTTTACACAGACCCAAAAGCATCCAGAGTACACGGGCCCGGCATTGGGACCTAAAATGGCTGACGCTAACAAGAGAGAATTTACCGAAGACCAGTTGAGAGCATCCGAAGGTCACCTCAACTTGCAAATGGGATACAACAAGGGAGCTTCCCAGTCTGGATTGGGATCATTCGGCAACTCGAGGCATATGTAACAAACAACGATTTTATCAATCAATGTAAAACGCACACGGCCTACTACGATGACGTGTGCTACGATTATTCAATTATTATATACAATTTTATTATACGCGGGAATGCGACATTATTACTATATTATATTATGTATTTTAATTTTTTTCAAAAAGTTCATATTTATACACAGTTTTTATATTGTTATATACAGCACCTATACTAACATTATTAATTTTTAAAATAAATCAAAGAGTAATATTTACAAAATTCTTATATTTTCGATTATATAATAATATTACATACCTATTGATCACGTGTGTTGTAAGTTAGTTTAAATTATTAGTTTTTAGGTTTTTTAAAACCTTTAGGTTCATATAACTGGAAAATTCAAAGATTTTTGACTATAGGAACCAAGTCACATCCGCGAGCGTTTGTGCGAACGATTCTTGTATAAGGTGCGGTCATCTGGTTTCTCCATAATGTCGGTGATTAGACAGAATTAGCACGAAAAGGTCTGCATCGTTGTTTGATGCACATTCTTCGCGAGCCTCATAAACACGTTCGGGTTGAAAATGTACATATACCTCGTCATCCAACACTTGCTCAACGTGGGCATTCCCTAGTAATTACGTCCTTTAATGGGCCGTGTAATAGAATCCATGTGTCTGCCATGGTACCACTCCTCAAGCGTTATTCTAGATCCATAGTACAGTACTCCTTTTTGTATTGTTCCTCGTTCCTCCCCCACTTGTATTGATGCGCAAGTGTCTAGCATCGATACGAACCTTTATCTGTCTTTTCTATTTTTATTTTTATCAAGTAATTCTAAATTAAAATCTAAATTTAATAAATAAATAATACATAACGTCGGGTCGCATACAATATTATCGTTTTTACGCACACGCAGAGCATATAGGAACTTGGTAATATTTATATATTTTATTTAAAAATGTGGTTATATTGTGTACTGGATGACTGAGATTTATGCTTTAGATTCTGAGCGGAATGATGAATGTATTTGTTTTACAATGATCCTTCTATACTAGAATTTAAGTAGAAAAAATAGCTTCTAGCCACGGGTAACTTTTTTTTATGACTATTTGAAGTTCAATTTTGTTAAATTGAATATTTAAACATATATGGCATATGCTAACAAGTTTTGTTATTATTCAATAAAACGTATTATTGAAATATTCTAGGTTGTATGTGTTATTTCATTATCATTTCGGACGTACAATGACTTTTACAAAATATTTTAACTTATCTTAAGAGCTATTATATGAACATAATCACAATTATAATAATTATATTATAATTATGAACGAAATTATAAATTAGTTCTATGTACTGTATAACTAATAGAAAAAAAAATTACTTATAATACTTAATAGAAATAGAGAACAAAGCATCTTTAGGTATGGAGGCTAACACATCTGTTCAGAATATATTTTGGTACTTGTATTTCAAATTGCAAATTAAAATTAGAACTTATTTTGTAATTCAATCAGTACTTATTTAAATATACTATTATACTAACAGTTATTAATTTATCTAAGGTTAGTATTTTTTTTTATGAATACATTTTGCTAGTTTTCCATCTAGTCACTTAATATTTGAATTTATATAGTAATATATTTATAGATATTTTAATATATATGTTTATTGCATATGTACCATTACCTGAAATCTCAAAAACTAACTTATACTCTAAAAGCTTCTTTTATGTTTATTGACCATTAAATAAGCTTGTGTTTGCATTATATAAATAATGGCTACACGAGCCAAAAATTAATGGATCACGTGATTTTACTCCATACTTCTGAAACTACAAAAATCATAAGTTGGATGCTTTTATGAAAAAAAAATACTTTATAAATAATTAGTTAACAAATGAAGATCATAATTTTTTTTTTTAATTCTCAAATCACCTGTTTATTGTAGGTATTACTTAAATAAAAAATATACCAACAAATACAATGTATTGTATAATTTCAGCACAACTTTTTTGTTTTTTGTCAATACTTGTCCCAACAAGACATTTTCACGGAAAGATGAATTTTTGTTATCAAAGACAATCTAGCCTTAGCAGGTTAATAAACTACCTATAATGTAAAATAAGCAAACAAATAAATACAATTGTCAAATCCATATTAACTTTATTTCTTTAATATTTCTATAAACAATGTAATCAATTAGATACTCTAATAATGGACCTTTTGGCGGGTGACACAAATACAAATTATTATTAATTAATTTTACTTTCAAATATATTTTTTTTTTTACAA
Source organism: Rhopalosiphum nymphaeae (assembly GCA_036289425.1). Taxonomy (NCBI): domain Eukaryota; kingdom Metazoa; phylum Arthropoda; class Insecta; order Hemiptera; family Aphididae; genus Rhopalosiphum; species Rhopalosiphum nymphaeae. The sequence continues at coordinate 255,909 of JAZAQC010000034.1, read as the reverse complement.
TACAATTTTCAACTATCAAATCGTTAACAATGTTAAATAATCACTTCGCAGAATTTGTCATTCATTTGTTTATACAATTTTATTTTTTTAATAATAATTGTGTACTAATCATTAAATACTATGTACAAAAGAGAAACATGTTGCTCAAGGATAACAATTATCTTTTTTATTTTAACTTTTTTTTTCTTCTTTTTAATTATTATTATTATTATTATATAATATGATATGCCGAAACGATTATTCGGTCAACCGACCGATTTGTGTGTATAACATATTATTTATACCTATACAAGCGTAGAAAAAGCCAAATGTTTGCAAGAGTGATTGTATTGTTTTTCGATTAAGCGTGAGCGACTCCGAAATGTTAATAGAAAAGGGGAGAGGTAAGGAAGAAACGTACGAGCAACGCAATTTGGATTAGAAATATGCTGCTAACACGCTTATACTCGAGGACGGGCACGTTTGTATAATATTGTCTTTTTTTGGTTTTTTTTTTTTTTTACAAAAATTAAAAAAAAAAATTAGTACAAATATTTAACGCAAAAGTGATGTTCATTGTCGGTTAAAATATCTTCCGGATGGCGAAAGGGAATGGTAACAAATAAAAATAAAAAATTAAAAAAAGCATAAAAATAATATTCATATAAAAATAATAGTAGAAACGGGTAGTACAAAAGGACAAAAAAAACGTCGGACGAAGAACGGTAACCTCCAACTCAGATTAATAATAATAATAAAAAAAAAAAAATCTAACTTATATAGAAGTTAAAAAAGTAAAAAATAATAATAAAAATAATAATATTACAAATAATATATAAGTATAAAATTAACCGTGGAACACAAAAAGGTATTATCCTTAAATACATCAGTCGATGGATTTTTTTTATACAACGATATCGAGTCACTATGAGTTTAAAAATTGTCTAAATTTACACGTTACGAATGTTTTCGGTCTATACACGATCCCTAGGAAAAACTTCGATACATGCACAGTACACACACACTTGTATATAATATTTCATTATACATAAAAAAAAAAAAAACGATTTATGCTTAAAATAAGATCGTAACGGTAATAGTCGGTTGCACGACGGTAGCGCATCGTTATAAGGGGGCAAAGTTAATTGTTATAATATAATGTAGGTAGTAATAATTGCCACGGCGTTCGGTTCTAACCGCGATCTCGCCTACAGTTGGGAAACAGGTGATAGTCATCGTCATTCGTCGTCGCTGTCACTACTACGCGAGTCGGGCAAAAATAAAAATGACATCCTATAGAATAAGATTATTAAGAGTAGGTATAGGTATTATTAAGTACAAAAGGAGCGGCCGACCGCGTTCACGCGTATTGTACATTGCATAATATTCGATAGTTATTAGTACAACATAAAAAACACGCGCACGGCGAGGTATAATAAAGGCGTTTAACGCCCCCCCCCCCAAACACGATACGCGCGTGTGTGAATGTGCGATCGTAGTGTAAGAGAATATATTGTGTGTATGTGATGTGTTTCGAGACTAGATTTTTACAACAGACGGACACACTGCAAACACTAACTCGTGTGCGAGTGCGTATAAGACTATTACATAATTATACATACATTATAATATGTGTCTATATATATATATATATATATATACAGCAGACTAAAATAATAATAATTGTAATAGTAATAATAATAGTATTAATAATAATCTATGTGGCGGCGACGGCGGCGTTCCAGTTGTCCACGTGCGCGTTGTAAACGAAATAAAATTATATTACGTATTAATTATATTATTTTCTCAAACCGCGTGCTCAGTGTAGGTGAACACGTCTGGCCTGTCTCAGTCGGAGTACTGATCGAACGATCCCAAGTACTCGAGGGCCGCTTGATAGCAGAACTGGTATTGTTCCTGCGGGAGAGAAAAATATATAAAAAACGGTTAGGGCAGTGGAGACACTGATTGAATTTTTTTTTCAATATGCAAATTAATATTCAAACATTCTAATGTTTTTCCGTAATAGACAGTAGTAACGATTTAGTAATAAGTAGGTACCTAACATTTTCTTCATCGTAGAAAATACATGCGTATATTGAATGTATGTGGGGTTGAAGGATAGTATATTTATTATTTTAATGAACTAATCAAATTTAAAAGTTATAAGTTGGAAATTGCTAATTTTGTATGCATTATGCATAACAATAATACACATCTACTCAATAAATAATAAATATGAATTACCTATATTTATTATATAATACGAATTGTCAATAAGATAATAAATAATAATAAAATATAGCGGTGCCAAGTATACCCCGACAGCTTTTCCTTCCACGGCGCAACTATAAAACTGGTTAGTCAGTATTGCAGCGATCAGGGGGGATGGAAAATGTTAAAAAGTGTTGTGATGTTTATAAATGACAAATTTTAACATTTATATTGCAAAACAATATTAGATATTAAAATCATTATTTATTATGAACACTATAACCATAATACTCAAAATTGAAGATGACTCTTGATAAATGAAATAATTTTTAAAATATTTTCTCGAGTAAAACTTGAAAAACGCAGAACTAGAGGTTATGAATGTTATACATAGTATTGAATATAGTATTCTTATTTAAACTAACAGAAATGTCTAATTAATATGCATGTCTACTTCAGTTTTAATAAGTCTGGTACATGACTACTTACATAAAAGTAATTTTTTCCAATTGTTATTCTTTCGAAATCAGTGTTAATTGAAAATTTATGGCAATATTTCAAATTAAAATAACCGGTAGTAAAATATTATAGATATAAATGCATAACATATGTATTAAAGTCTACAACTAAAATCTAAAATAATTGCATATATGAATGAATTTGGCTTGGATTTTAGAATAATATATATATTTAAATAATAATTGTCTATTAATATTTAAATTCTTAAGAGTTTCCAAAATCCATAAAATCGGTAAAATAGTTTCAGACTATAATTTCAACAACCAGCATGAGTGAATTTAGTTATTCTGCGGGAGGAGAGGGAAGATATGTTTATAATATTATATCGTGGTAAGACAAACCTCCGTTTGAACCATGGCCGGACGTTGTGTCCGCAGAATCCTGATCGTCTGGAAGAGATCGATTACGCCCTCACATTGCATCCGCTCCAATACGATGCTCAGTGAGATGAACACGCCCGTCCTTCCCACGCCGCCACTGTAAAACATTTTTTTATATCAGTTTAAAATTCAAATATATATATCGACTTTCACTGGAAACGGGTATAGTGCTTAATGTTATTTAAACTCGACATTGTTTTATTCCAGACGAATGTACAATACATTTATTGTATACCACACCAACATAAATATAATTTGTTTCGATTATAAATATTAGGAGGATGTTATATCCGCATGTGTTGTCTCTGTTTTACTAATATACATCATAACAAATTTGCGTTCATTTTGTGGCGTTAGCTTTAATATTAAAGTAAATTTATCTATTATAAAATTTAAATGTAAAAATATTATCTAAATATTAGGTAATAATATTATTGATATAATCATTTTAAAGTTGTAATATTTTACATAACTATAACTCACTTTAAAATGATAATATATATATAAAAGCATATGACATTTCTCAGATAATATTCTTAGCTTTAAATTTGATAATAGGTAATTTACTCTAATATTAAAGCTAATATCACAAAATGTGTTCTGCTAAACGCAAATTTGTTAAGATGTACGTTAATAATACAGAGACAATATACGGGTATAATGTCCTCTTAAAAAATATATATATTAAATAACTGTTTTTTTGTGTAAATACCTGCAATGGACGGTGATCGGACCTTCTTGGCCGAACTGCTCTTTCGTCTTGTGCACCTGTCCGATGAAGTCTATGAACCCTTCGGCCAACTTGGGCACGCCCTGCTCCGGCCAGTCGGTGAACTGGAATTGCCTGACAGTCCGCGAACCGTTGTCGATCGTGTCGGTCACCTTGAACTCTCTGAGAATATACTGCGGCATGTTGTATTCGGTTATGGGCTCGACGACGAATGTGTCGTACCGGACAGATCGCTCAGATGGCCAGTACTGATAGCATTTCTCCTACAAGAATTCAACAATAAATTATTTTATGATAACTGCAGCAACAAAACAATGATGTAATGACACGAGATCCTATATAAGTAAGACGTAAAATCCAACCCCTTCTCTTCTCCTCGAAACTATACTTTTACAGGATGCAATATCTTGATACACGAATATCTGACACATTAAAAAAGTTTAACATCTAAAGTCATTAGTATATAATGACATTTAAACTTTTGCATTCAACGTTCCGCTATGTTCACATAAACTTTTTGTTTACAAAGTGCTGCAAAAACAGCTGTCGTCATATTGTAATTAAATGTTATAGTTTTAGCGCTGAAATGATTTATACATTTCCTTTTATAATTTTAAAGCGTGGAATGAAATGAAGTGTACGATTAATTTGTGCGATCGGCCGATTAGTGCATCATTAAAATTAACGTTATATCGTTATCGTAATTTATTTAATATTTTGTGAGGAAGGTGTAAAATACTATATACTACCAATTTTCTTGACTTTCGTAGAATTGGCACACAATACAAAACGTTATACAGCTGTATATTTATATACGTATAAAAAATATTGTGTCATAAATTGGCAGCTGGTGTTTTTGATCTAAATTTTCAACAGGGATGAGAATGTATGTATGTATATATATATATATATAATATAAGGTTGTTTATTTACACGATTATCCATTTATAATATTATTTCATAAACGACGATTTTACGGGAAGTCGATTGCATGTGTGCTGCACTCAGACATAGATTTATAAAACTGTACGTATGTATAAATTGTACATGGACCCCCACATTTAGCGACTATATTAGAGCTCACGGTATATTATTGCACATATGTTACATATATTTTTTTATAAAATACAAAAAAATATGTTGAAAATATTATTTTCATAAATATTTTTTCTTATTAAGTGTATTGCGCGTTTATAATAACTGAAGAACAATAATTTAAAATTTGTCGAGTAACAATATTTTTCTCCTACTCATATAATCAAACAATTTTTCTGTTTTTGAGAAAGATAAATCGTATTTGTAGAAACATTAGCGTTTTCAAGTAAACGGAACGATGTGAAACGTTTATACTGTGCTATATTAGTATTTATCGATACAATACAATTATTAAATGTATTAAAATAAAAAGTTATTCTTCTAAAATAGTTTGAATTTAATACAACTTGGAGAATAATTTTTTAAATACAAGTTAATATGCAAAGGCCTACCTTGAATTAGCCGAGATTTTTTTAATCGGGTCTTTAACATGCTTATTAACTCTGAAGATGTATTAAAATTGTATTATTTATATTTAATAAAAAAAAAGTAATAAGAAATATGATATAGGCTCCAATAGTCAAATATTGGTGACACCAAGTAATCATAATCATTTGTATTAATATCTGATAAACATTTAAATATTATTAAAATACTATACAAGTTTATCTAGATATTTTTAAGGAGTTCAATAAAAATTTCCCGAAAACGGGACCCGGGATAAAATGTCCCTTTCATTACTCCTAGTTGCAGTCTATTCACCGTGATATCAAAGCTATTATATCTATAACTAATAACTATATGTATTTGTTTTACCCTTCCCAACTCGTGCAGTTTGGTGAGCATGACCACAATAGTAGAGTTGTGTTCCCACAACATACGCCAGAAGTCGTCGGTGGTGATTTGCAGCGGTCCCTGGGTGGCGATGTAAGCTCCTCGTTGCCGGTACCCGTCTATGAAGTTTGCGTTTATGTAATCCGATCCTTCCAGGCCTCGAGACGACCCGCCACTCAAACACACCCTAGTGTTTTCATACGGCAACAGGTGCACTAAACGGTTTTTCGGTTTGTTCACGGGTAGACTGGCGCTGACAAATCGGCAGAATTCGCTTTTGACCAATGTTAATTTCTGAAAAAAGACATAATCGTTATGTAATATGACTCTATGTTTAAATCGACATAATATTATATATTATACATATAACTAGGTGATGAGTAAGGCAAAGAACTTCTAGCTCTAAAAAATCACCAAATATGCACTTATATATACAAAATATGCATTTAAAAATGAATATATTTTATTAAAAAATAAGATTTTTTTCTGTATTATTTGAATGAATATATTTTATTTAAATTTTAAATACAACTCAAGAGACTTAAGCGAACAGAATCGCAGCGATTACTGAAATAAGAATATGTCTGATGTCGGCGACTGATGTCCTGGTGACCCGTATCGATAATATTATGTACCGTGAACGATATCTTTCAATAAATAAAATTAATAACCGGAAAATAAATCTAACTGGCAATCCTCCATATTATGTGTTTCTAGGAAAAACATGCGTCTGGGAATAGTTAATAACTATATTAATATGATTAAAATTTTAAATAATTTTAAATTCAACATCATTTTGGTTATATATTAAATATTTAAATAAAATAAAAATGTTGACAGAAAATATTGTTAAAATGATAAATTATTTAAAATATGCATCTAAAAGTATAGAACGGAAAGAAATATGCCCTAAAACAAAAAAATTCAAAATATGCATTTATATGCAAAATAAAATTTCAAAATTAGCTTTGTTTCAGTATGAAACGTATTTGTTTCTTACTTTGCTATTTTTGTGATTATGCAAAACAAATATGCAAATGCTACAAGTCCTCTGCTCTAGTGATGAGTAATATATTAAAAGGTATAATATAAGTGCAGTCTACGCCTACTGTATAAATAACGGAAAACCATTCAACTAATTAATTAATTAATTTTCTACAGTACCTATCACAAAAGTCCAATTACTAGAGAAATTAAATATTGTTAAATCAACTTAACGTTTGTAAAAAAAAAAATATTTATTTTATAAGGTATAGACGCTAAAAATAGAATTTCCGAAATATATTAAGAATAGATACCGCTAGAGTTGTTTCCGTTGAAAATATTTAAATTATTATTTTATTATTTTTACAATATTTTTGTTGAAAGACACAACTCATTTAAGTTTAGAAGCTGCAAGTTTTTAACTATGTTTTTACGTGTCATTGAAAGTATTTACGATAAGTAAATACATATTTATTTAATATACCGTTGTTTGTGTGAATATTATTTTTAAAACTTTCTAAAACGTCTCAAGTTTAAACAGTAATAAAAAAAACATATACATACATATTTGGGTCGTACTATTCCCATTATCACCCCCTTGTTTCTCATCAAATTAAAAAATGTACCTTGAATTCGAGTTCCATTCCGGTGACTGTCGTTCCGGCGTCCATCTGGGACAACTGTTGAATGTGCATGGGCAAGTTACGCACGGACACTTCGGTTTCGCCGCACGTGACGGCTTCCAAGAGAGCGTCGTGTATGAATATATATTGTTCTTCGGTCTGTCGGGTGAAAAATAAAGATTATATTATTATATTTTGATGCTACCAATGAATATAAATGAGTGGTGGAAACAGCGGCGTTCTCCGCGTGTTAAATGTTGCTCGGACAACCGAAAAAAATCACAAGTCTCACATTCTTTACGTCCCAACTACATTCAGACACGACAGTGCCCCTCCCTATTTTATACTTAAAAATTATTTAGCTGAAGAAGTGATGAGAGGACGGGCGGCGAAAATACTTTCAAATTCTGAAAATAAAACACGCCCTCGTCCTTCCATTGCCCCCTACCAACCGACAGACGATAACGCTCATACCTGGACCATGTAGTTGCGCTGGGCTCTGAGGCACGTGACGTGCGCGTAAATGTCGACGCTGTGCTCGTTCTTAGCCCGTTCCAGCATGGCGTCGATTACGATGAAACAACCAGTGCGGCCCACGCCCGCGCTGCAGTGCACCACCACCGGGCCAGACTCGACCAGGTTGACGGCCCGCACGCGCTTCATAAACTGCAGCAGTGGTGCCGGGTGGTCGGGCACGCCGTGGTCGGGCCACGCGCCGAACTGCAGCTGCTTAACCTCGCGCGTCTCCACGTCGCCGGTCCGGGTGAGGTGGAACGACCGGACCACGTATGTGGCCAGCTCCTGGACGCTGACCAGCGCCACCGTGATCGGGCCGTACGTCTGCGAGCCGCGCGCCGGCCAGTACTGGTCGCACTTGACCCGCGTGCGTTCTTCCAGCTTGGTCATCATGACGATGGTGGACGTGCGCACCTCCCAGCACATGCGCCAAAAGTCGCTGGCCGTCTCCTGCAGCGGGCCCTGCGTGGCCACGTACGCGTTGTGCTTCCGGTAACCGTCGCAGTAGTTGGCGTTTATGTAGTCGCTGCCCGGCGGCCCATCGGGGAGCGGCTGCAACACCACACGCGAATGGTCGTACGCGATCACGTTCGCGTATCGGTTCTTCGGCTTGTTGACGTCCATGTTCGAGTGGTCCCACGTGAACTGCTGGCCCGGTTCGATCGACTCGTATTCCTGCGAGAACTTAAAGTTGTCGTTGGCCTTCAGCAGGTCGATGTGCTGCGCTAGGTAGTTGATGGGCACCGGCGGGTGCGACACCATCGCCGGCGTCTGGAACTGCAACCGGCGCAGTTCCACCGGGTCGTTGTTCGGGTGCGAGTTGCCGATCAGCGGTTTCGTCACGCCTGACGTCTCGCCGTACTTGCTTGGCCGGCGCCGCCTACGGAACACACACACACACACATACATTATAGTATAATATCACGGCCGTCACGACGGTCAGAGAGGATAGGTTGGGCGAGATACCAAAAACGAATCTCATCTAAAGGTTACACTCTATAGTCGGAAATTTGAGGAGGGAAGCAATTATGGATAAGCCCTCGGATCACAAATTTTATTTTAATTCCGTCTATCAACTACATCACGCAGTATCAGATACTTTTTAGAAATTGATTAAATGCTGCACAGTATTCAGTAATACGCGTAAACAGCACTGGGAAAACATTTTTTGACAAAGTCCACGTAAAAAACAATCTAAATCAAACATTTTCAAACAATAATAATAGTATACTATAGATAGAGTTTAATAATACATTCGCCTTATTTGTGTGTGAGTAATTATACAAACAAAATATTCAAACGCTAGTTATACAAAATTGTACATTAAATAGACAGTTTACAATATTATTATGCATCACTTTCATATAAATTGCATTTATTTATTAAACAGTCAATAACAGGCAGGAACACTGATTTTGTTCAATTTTTATGTTTTAAAAAAAATTATATCCGAATATTTCAAAAAAATTGTCTTGTATTTTATGTAGTATGTACCTATAGGCTATAGATTATAATAATTTAAAGTTTGTCAATGTAATTTTTATATTTTTATTTATTAATTATTACTGTGAGAGTATAATGGTTATAATATAATGATAATATGTGGAATTCCATAATACAATTACATGCTACAAAAGAAACAATTAGATTCATATAAAGTGTAAATATTTGTTTAAATTTGTCTTTACAGTTAAATATATATGCACTATATTCATGATATATGTATTTATAATACAAAAAAACCCAATTTTTATTTTTTATATTTTGAGTTTTGATTATTAACTAATACTATTAGGAACATGCAATGTGGATGATTTTAATAATTTTTTGATTATCTGAGAATGATAAATAAGCAACAGTTATTTTGTTGAAAGAATATTAAAGATAATATAATATAATATAATCAAAATGTAGAAAAACTATTTTAGCATCATTATGACAATAGTAGTTACATAAACATTAATGATTTCTAGAGGTTATTGTTAACAACCACTATTGTATATTGATACTAAAAATAAATAAGGGTTGTCTAACCTAGACCTAGTAATTTTTAATTTTAGAGAGTATATACACTTTTGATATAGAACTTCTGAAAATATATAGAGTTTAAAAGTATTTTATACAAGTATGAAAGTGGTATACTCTTATAGTGTGTTATATGTATACATGGTAAGTAAATATACATGTTAAACTCAATACATCCTGAGTAAAATATTCAGCTATTTTTAAATCATAAAATAAGTACATTTTTTATTGGATGCAGAATGCCCTCTTAGTGGGTAGAACCACAAATTACAAATTTGTTTGACAACAACTATAGGTAGACAATTTTGAACAATAGACTATAGGTATTAAATTATATTATATGATATGGAAATCAGAGAGAAATTGCAGTTCATATAATGTTATAAAAAAATGTTATTTTAAAAGTTATAATGTCACTGATTAATATAGCAACATTAACTAAAATTATGATTTAGATTTTTTTTGGAAGACAGATTATGTCATACTTATAATTAGTTAGGGGTTATTTACCATCATAGAACTTTTTAGTAAAATTATGTAACACGAATCATTAGGACTATGAATACTGGTATTATTGTCATAACTTATAGTATTGTTTTAAATGTTATAGAATGTTTAAAAGTTATGCCTGTTTATGTGAATATGGTAAATTAAATGAAATATTCAATGTGTAAGTATGTTACAAAAAAGTATTGACATTTTTATACTTCACAGAATATTATAATTGTTATAGCAACTAAAAATAAATAAACAAATGATAAGTATATTGTATTATGGTAGTTGGCAAATGGAGTGAGCAAGAAATAAAGCTCCCTAGTTAATATAAAAATCCAATAAAACTTACTTCTTAACCACAAACAATAAAATTAGTGCAGCAGTTAGCAATATTGCGGCAATTACGGGTCCAACCAGCCATAAAAGTCCAGGTGGAGTGGCGCTGCTTCTGACACTCACATGATCATTTGATGTTCCACTGGAACCCGTGTTGCTAGGAAGGTTCATATCTCGTAATTCAGGTCGCTTAGGTACTTCTTCAGGGCCGACCTCACGCATTTCCAATGATATAGGTTCAGAGAATGGACTTGATGTGTATAAATGCTAAGAGTTTAGTTGAAATTAGATTATGTATAATTGCTGTGTTAGTATGGTTATCTGGTGATAACTGAGAGACCCAGATACCCCTAGAGTTCTTTTTCTATACAGGGAATCAAAATTAATAATAAATTTATGTTAAATTAGATTTTGAATATGCAGTTTACAAAGAAATGTGTAAATATATGAACTTCCAAATCCTGATCATTAGTTTATTATTGAACTAGGTATGAAAAATAGTTATAATTATGGCTAGGAACTTGGTTTATATACAATTTTTGTATGTAATATATTTATTTTTATTATAACTAAAAATCCTTTAATACTATTTTTTATATAATTAATATACTATTTTATATTTATTTACAAAACATCTTATAGACTGTAGTTATTTCTGTTTTGAAATATTTAAAACTTATTTATATTAAATTATGTTCTATACTTAAAAATTTATTTTAGGTTATCAAGTTCTTTACGAATGTTTGTTATGTTAAAATTTAGTTTTTAGAAATACATTGAAAATTGTTCTAGGGAACCAAACCAACATTTTTCAATTATGCAATTTATGTAGTAAAACTAGAACCTTTTTTAATATTGTAATTTAAACTATTATTATTTACTTTTTGTGGGGTATCAACGAATGCTCGAACAAATATTCTGTACTTCACATTTTGGTCAAGTTTTCGATTGTGAAATCCATCATATGTCTCACCATTGCCTAGATAAAATGTCCACGGTATGGTTCTATGAGGGAATTTAGCTGCAATGTATGGCTCACCCTCAGCTAATATCTCTTGTTGGGAAATTTCAACAAGCTAAAATTTAAAACACAATTAGATGAATCATTTTATAGCATATAAATTATAAATAAACTAGTAATTCTTACTTTATGATTTAAAAACTCATCTGGATTCATAAGCGCAGTGTCTGGATTTTCTGGAACAACTACTACATAATAATGACAAATTGGACCATATTCTTCTGATGCTTGGGGTAATATAACCTAATATAAAACATAAAAAAAGTTTATAATCGTGTATTTCCTACAGTTAAACTATTTTACTAACATGAATTTTCTGCATATTTACGACGCCGAAAAAATCAGGTTTGACCATTGGTTGAGGAGCAGCCATTTGAGTGGTAACTGTGATTCTTGAAGGGGGTCTATAGCTGCGGTCAGACGGTACAGCGCTAACATTTACAGCATAGCTTATAAATGGTGATAATTCATCGATTGTATGGCTCAAAACATATTTGTCTAATTCTATTACTCGAGTTGGTACCATTTGTAACTGAGTAACACCTTGTGAATCTCTGAATTCTTTAACCGCATTAAATGAGATCTTATACCCGATTGGATTTAATTTAATAGGTGGTGTCCATGACAATGTCATGCTGTGTGTGCTTACATCTGATGCACGCAAATTCAATGGTACCTCATCCGGTTTTACAATGACAGTGATTTTTTCAGACAGTCTTCCAAACCCCTGTAAATAAATGTATTTTAATTAATACAAAACAAATTATGTAAAATGAAAAATAGGCGTTTTAAATAAATAAATATGTTATTTACACTATCGATGCGGGCTGCTACGGCTATAGCATATTGTGCTAATTTTTCAAGATTAGCAAGATCTGTAGATTCAGTAGCAGGGACATCTTTTACATTCCATTGGTTGAGATCTTCAACTGCTGTCATTGTATAATAAATACGATAACCATTGATTTTTACTCGTACTGGAACAGCTTCCCACCACACTTGTATACTTTGATCAGATGTTGCTACGGCTTTAACACCCATAGGAGCACGAACCATTTCTCTGGTAGTGTTTATGGTCATACGTGGACTCCATGGCCCTTCACCTTCAGCAGTCACTGCTCTAACGGTAACAACATATTCAGTAGCTTCTTCTAGTCCAGAAAATACAGCCTACGACAAAAAAAAAAAAATAATAATATAATCACAGTTAAATCTGTTGTTAATATCATAACAAATATGTAAGACACACATAGTAGGCAATACTTGGCTAATATAACTTTATATCATATACATGTAATTTATCATAGTTGCACGCATTCAGTCAATTTACATTACTGAATACTAATTAATATTTATATATTTTTAAATGCTCATTTTATATAATTATTTTTGTAATTTGATATTTAAAAATTGTATTAAGAAAATAAGAAGATGATATATTTGACGTTTTTAAGAATTAAAAAAAAATCCAGTTAGTTAGATTATTAATTTATAATAATTACAATGATATTAAATAAAGTATATATTATAAAATTAAAATATAGTTGTAGGTTATAGGTCATACATTACTTATGTTAATTATAATAAAAAACAAAATATCTAATTTCTCAAGTGAATATAAATTTCAAAGTAAGCTATGTTTTTATTTAATGTAAACAACATAATATATAATGATCAATGTATTGTATTAGATCATTTTGATATCGTCAATTAATATTTAATGTATTAAATAAAAATCATTTAGAGATAATTAGGTTAAAATAATAATTAACTCTTAAAATAAATTATAAGAAAAGGAGAGTATAGTTTTTCGGGTACTGCTCACGAATACAAGCCAGTAGCAAATATCGTCTTATATGTAAACTATTTAATGTGTTTATATATATATTTATACTCTTCATACTTTTTTCAATGTGGTATTTCTATGTGTAATGGTAGACTGATCGATCTTTTTGTGAAATTGTACGTCGTAGCGGATAATCTGTCCGTTACGGTGTTCGCGAGATGGTTCATCCCATACAACACAAACAACGTCAGGTGTTTGAAATTCGTACGAGACGTTTATCGGCGGACCAGTAGGAGGGCCTTCGGGAGTGTTGAAGTATTCAGTAGCTTCTTGGCCAAAGCCCACTTGGTTTTGTCCAGATATGTGAAATTCGTACTCAACACCGCGTTCTAAAATACAAGAGTAGGTATACATAAACAAATAAACGATTGTAAACCATACGGGTCAATTGTACAAAAGGCCACGGTAGGATTTATACCTAAATCGGTGATACGCCTCTTGTTTTCGGTCATCATGATCTCAAACATTTCTTGTCCTCTGATCCCGTAACGCAATTTGTATCCTAACAATTCGCCGTATGTGTTCGTCGGTCTGGTCCACTCCAATTCGATGTTAACTTTTGGTTCACGTTCCAAAACCCTGTACAAAAACAATCGTGGTTATTTTTTAGAGCAAATTTTTGTTTCCTCACATATTTGAACATAACATTATTAATCATTATGAAAGATCGTAAATTATAATATATACTTGAGGTTCACGACAGGTCGAACGGGTACACCACCCGGCGTTTTGATTTTGGCCGGAAAACTGCGATCGCCGTCTCCTTTGCGAGTTATGGCCGCCACTTGGATCGCGTACAGGGTATCTGGTTGTAGGCCGGTGACGTTGCTCTCCAGTGCGTCCGTAACGTCAAATCTTAAAGGTTCGTTAAGCAAAGCGTTTCCCTATAGTAAAAAAAAAAAAAACGAAACGGAATAGAATAACAATTGCGCAATTATTGATAGGTTACTAGTATACCTCGGGCTTGGCTTCTTGGACGTGTATGTGATAGCCTCTGATAATGCCATGACGGTCCTCTTCGGTGGGCGGTCGCCACTGCACGTGTATTGTTGTCGAATTGACAGGCAGCACTTTGACGTCGGTAGGAGGTCCTGGCACTGTTATTTACCGATACACATATGTCGAGTTAGATATATTTAGTATTTAAGAATGTTTTACGGGATAATAGTGCAAACAAGCGAAATGGTAAAAAGGATTAGTATATTTAATTCCTTTTTTTTTTTATATCCATTTAACTCAACTTGCGTCACTTTGATAACGTTCATCGCGTTAGTTGCGAGAAAAATAACGTTTTCAAAGTGAAAATGTCATAGTAGAATATAGTATACAAATGTAAAAAATTATATCATTTCAAACAAAAATCAAAATTTGGAAGGTGAATAAAAGATAAATAAATCAGGGTTAGTTACACTATTAAAAAAAAAAAAACCAATAAAATTAATTGTTTAGGATAACACAAAAATAAAACAAAACATTTAAGGATTGTTATATTGATCAAAAATCAAAATCTACCAAAAAAAATATCAAGGATTACTTTGGTTAAGTACTGTCAAAAAAGATAAGTAAAACGAAAAAAAAATTAAAAAGTATAAATGTATCGCCGAGCTAGCCAACGGACGATCACTGCTACAGGGTGAGAAAAAAAATTAAAAACCTTATTTTCGTCCACTACTACATTTTGGTTGCGTTGATATTTGTGTACTCACTATTCAATTCTGGACGACCAGATCACCACGGGGAGACAGACACGACGGTTTCGCATAAAAAATAGTGCGAAATCGTACCAAAAAGATACAATAAAAATACTTTTAGTGTCAAAAATACAAAAAACAAAAAATATATATACGCAGTCGTATTATATATATAAATACGTGTGTGTAAAAATTATGTGCGTAAAAAAATTGTCGAGCTGCCAAAATACAAAATGTGTGCAGCGTTACCAAAAATAAAATAAAAATAATAATAATATATATAAATATATATTATTTGGGAAAAGACTTCCGTCCGGGAGACTGGATAGAACTAGGGTTGTGTATATAAATATAATATACAAAAGAGAGACGAGAGAAAAAAATTTGAAAGAGAAACACAGCAGATATATTTATTACGTACCTACGGATAGTATGTTTGGATAGTGCGCGATAAACAATTTCACGCACGCACGTTATCGAATGATTCTTGTATATACGTAATATATGGTGTATATAGGTATATTTTACAACAATATATAAATATATAAATATATATGTATATACATACAGTGCAGTAAAAGAAGGGTATTATATTCACTAGTCATCCAACCCAAATGCATTTTAAAAAAATCCTTAAAACTACGTTTTTATAGTATTTATATACATTTAGAATTTTTTTATAACTAAATCGGTGATTGATTGAAAAATGCCTGGCCAATTAATTTTACGTTTTACTCGTAATAAAATCCATAAAAAGAATGACGTATTATATAGACTATGTAACGATAAGGATCTTAATATAAATAATTTAGTATTTGTATAGTATAAATGGAGATAGTTTCTTGGGAACTTGTACCAAATGATAAATGCTAATCGGCATTGTAAGGTTTTTTCTCATCATAATTTAATGATCATTGCACCCGAATAAAAACTAAAATCTCGTCTACATCACTGTATGTATATAATATACATTATACGGATATATTGGTTTACATTACAATAATATATATTATGTACACATTATGTGTGATTATCCAAGCGATGTGCATTATATTAACTTAAAGCCGTGTACGTATTCTAGGTGCAACTTAACATTATATAATATATATATAGTGGTGCTCGAAATTCAAGTTCTGACCCATAACCATACATCGACGCATATTGTTGTTGTTGTTGTTGAATATATACGCGCACAGTATTACAGAGGTATTATATATATCAGTGATATAATAACAATTAATTTGTCCAAATTCGCATTCCTCGAATATAATATGTATATATATATATTATACATGTCTATATGATATTCAACACTATATTATCATATCATTCTATAATGTATATACCCTGTAGTATATGAATTATGTCGTGTGTTACGCAACTAATTAATTATTCTGTCCGAGTTTATAGATTGATTGATTGATTGACCTAACACGATAATGTGAATGATAATATAGTACTTCGCGAAGAAAACTACGACAAATATAATTTATAAACACTGTCACACTATCTATTAGGCCATGATAAAAGCTAATACCTATCAGGGATGACCGTCGTGGCCATATTTTGTAAGGCATGACAAATCGCCCGACATGAATTACTGTCATATTATACTTGACGAGAAAAAATTCAATTGATATTTTACAAAACGTTCTTCGCAGTCAACTTCCACTAAGACGGTTACGCATACACGTGGACCATAAGCTGCGAGGTATTTTATTTTCCATAGTTAGTGAGTGTATAGCTTTTATTTATATATCATAGCAGTGAGTCTCAAACACTGTAAGCCGAGTCGTCTTTGTACATAGCACAAGTATTAGTATGACAACTGTCGCGTCGTTCTCCGATATATTTTTTCCGATTTTCGCTATAGACGATTGTGCGCGTATGATACATACACAACAACACATTAGTTAAAAACTCAATCAATATGAATGGTTGTAGTGCAGGGTAATCGTGAGACGATAATATGACTGTTATGGGTCAGAATAATATTGTAGTGTATAGTGGTGCATTGTTTTAAAAACAAAAAAATCATTTTGTTCATAATACTCTACTGTGCGTCTGTGCTAGTATATCAATTACATACACCCATTATATTGTATCGCTGTGTGTTCAAAAAATTATTAAAAGAACACACATCGATTACGCGGACTCTGAAGAAATGTATCATAGTAATAATACTTATATTGTACGGTGCGGAAGAAAGTGTGAAAAGAGAAAAAAATACAGCGCGTAAAACGAAGAAGATAATAACAACCACCCGTAGTATAAATCCGTGTCCATATCCGCGGCCGTCATCACCATGATTGTAATATAGTAATACAATAATATATCGGCACATACGCATTAAATATTACGTACAATTAACAGTAATCGATATATAGTATGAGTATTATAGCAGTGCCATGTTAAATAACGTGGGAGGAGGGAAAAATAGAAGTTACCTCGGGTGGCAACATTAAATTACTTTTGTATACTATTAAAAAAAATTAAAATTCTATTTATTTTATTTAAAAAATTGTTGGTTATATAAAAATAAGAAATCTTATGCAAATTAAATCTTTGTATTTGTACTTTTTAAAATTTTTTTTTATCTTTGATTGTTAGTATAGAAAATAAATATTATATTTTATTTGAATGCAATTTATTTTTAAGAACATGAATCTTTTCTTAAAGGTCTATTTTTTGGACGAATTCACATTTTTCATTTCATCTGTATGAATAATATTTAGGTACCTAATTGTATATGTAAAAATAAATTATTATCATCAAATTTGTCATATAAAACAAAGAGAATATACATTTTACAAAATTTTTTTTCATTTTTTAACTCTTACGATTGTGAATACATAAATTAGAAACAGCATGTAATTGTTATTTCTCATTTTTTTTTATTTTTTTTTCTGATAAGAAAAATACATGGCACTGCGGGCTAATACAGCGATAGAATAATATAGCGGTAGTGAAGAAGTAGCACGATCTTCCTACACCTAACGCACAGCGAAGGCGAATCAAAATACGTATCATAAAATAATATTTTATTAGGTAATATTATTGCAGAGGGAATAATAATATATGTGATATATTGGTCCCCCGAGCAGAAATAATATCCTTAATAATATTTTATTAAGTCATACATTTATAATTTGGCCTCATTAACTTGTATTTGTGTATGTGTCACGATTATTATGGTATTATTTGTGTGTGTGTGTGTGTGTGTGTGTGTGTGTGTGTGTGTGTGTGTGTCTGTGTGTGAAAATTGAGGTTATAATATAACGACTGTTGCGTGTTTGGTGAGAATATGCTTACCGTCTTCGCGGGTGCGAACCGTTATCGGGAAAGAGGACGGGCCGTCGCCGACGGACGTACCCGCCAACACCCAAATCTTGTACTCGGTCCACCGTCTCAGGCCTTCCAGTGTGTATGCAGTGACGTTTTCCACCCGGTATGGATCGGCATCCGAGTCGGACATTCCGCTCTCCGCAGCCATAACCTTGTAGTAGATTATCTGGCCGTTGCTCCGATCGGACATCGGAGGCTGCCACTGGACCAGGATCGACGTGGGGCTGACGGCCTCGGCGGTTACATTCTGCGGCGGCGCTTCGGGCACTGTGACGGTGCGTTGCAGAAGCAGTACACCGCAGGTTCGGGGGAAAAACACACAAAAAGTCGTGGTGAAGAAATAAAAAAACAAAAATCAAAAGAAAAAAAAATACAAATAATAATAATAATAACGACGAAAACGAAAAATAATATTACCACCACGAGACCGTATTATATTCGTAGATAGGGTAGAAACAAAACAAAATAATAATAAAAGACGACAAACATCATCGATGTAAATCCCTTCGTCTTTGTTGAGTACACGATTGGTTGTATTTTTATTTTATTTTTTTGTGTTGGGTGACGCGCGCGGATAAAACCCGTACGGGATGGTAGGTAGGTACTATGCTCCGATTCAAACAAAAGTAATATTACGATTTATATATATATAAAAACAAACGTGTATAAAAAATCTATAATATATATATATATATGTATATAATATCGAAGTATGTGTGCTAGTGCATATTCTAACGTCATTAAAACACCGAGCTGCGTCCGATTCTTGTGTACACATAAGCAGCAGACATTATATTATATTATTATTATAATATACAAACACGCTTTGCGTAAACGGATCTAATATAATATATATACATGTATATAAATGTTGTTATAAGAGATATAAAATGTATTATTATACATTATATTATATTATACGAGGTAGTTTTTTTTTTAAGACACACATTATTATTGTATACCTAGTATAGCATTTATTTTATACATAGTGTGGATATGACAATGTTTCACTAAAATCACATTTAAATACGTTCGCCTTAGAAGTATACTCAAGATAGGCACACCTGTAAAACACCTAAGATTTAGGTACGTCCTACATTATTACTATATATTGTGTGATATCGATGATTTTAAAATTTCAGTTATGAACTACAAAGAATGGTTTTTTTACAGAAGATATTGATACTTATCTTATATTATAAAACATATATCGTAGCTCACCCCAATATAATTTATTATTTAAATTAATCTATAGGGCTTAAATTTGTCTCGTCATAGTCTTATAAAAGCCTTCAAGTATTTATTGTCCAACACAAATCAAACTAAATCAATCTATTCATTTTGTCTGGGTAAGTCAAAAATTCATAAAAATTAAATCAAAGCTCCCATTTGTTGCTTATTATACGAGTAAAAATTTCACAACTGTTTCTAGTATCACGGTTTGCAAAAAGTCGCGTGTGTCTTGCCAGAAAAAAAAATACCTTCCGCATATTTTATTTATACTATTCATTGATAATTCGTAGTTTCATATTATTCTCATAATTCATACACGCCCATTCTGTATACAGTCGGGAAGCAGCTCGGTGCGATCTGTAAACAACACTCGTGCATGTGTCGCTTTCTTCCGGTGCATCGTGGTGTACACTCTATATTAAATTATTATTATGATGCCGGTCGCGTTTCCTCCTACCTGGAATGCTTTCCGCACGATATACGCGTATAATAGCCGACCGAGTAGAAGTCTCTGACGCATGTTTGCGTCGGCGACACGCCACTCACTTACCGTATTGTTTAGTCCGGACCTGGATCGGCGGCGTTGGTGCCCCTTCACCACGTTGAGATTTTGCCGCCAGCCACACGTAGTATAGCGTGTTTGGATATAGTCCGGTTAACGAGTAATTCTCCGACACTGGTATGCGACGATGATGCTTTTCCTGCAACAAGTATAAGGCGTTATAATATTTATTTTGTCCCACTCTGAAATTGTTTTGTATGTATTTACATTATATAAAATCGTATGTTTAGGTTTCACGTTGTGAATATTATCCACCTTATACAATTATCGTATTTTTGTTAATAATTGATTATCGATAGTTCGTTAAATAATAAAAATTACAAACATATTCAAAATTATATTAGGGTTTGTGTTTTAGACACAATAGTCTGGTTGTGGAAACTGTACACAATGTTTATGTTATATATTAGATGATAAAATTTAAAATCGTTAACCGTACATATATTTATAATGAATATCGTGATATGTAGTTAAAATATGTTTAAAAGTTATAATAAGATATTGAAAACATAAAAGCTTAAAATCATGAAATTAATTGTAATAAGAAAGTTCATTAAAATGTTGTAACTAGAGTAATTATATATGTAATTTGTTATATTAACCTTGGCATATGTATCGTTCCAGTAGAGTTCATAGCTGAGAATTTGTTCACCAACTTGATTGGGTTTAGCCCATTGGAGTCCAATAGACGTTTCTCCGATTTCATTTACTCGTAAGTCTCTTGGTTGACTAGGTACTAAAATCGTATTTTTATATTAATAACTTCAAACGAAAATACAAACAGAAGTGGCGAGAATTCGAAACTACAAGATTTTGAGAAATACGATGACAATTAAAAACAAAATAGAAAAATATACAGTACGCATGAAGAAGTGGTACTAAAACATCGATCGAATTCATAATAATAAGAAAAATTACCATAGGGCACAAATATACCTAAAACATTAGACGTGCTAACATTTGGATCACTCACAAATTTAAAATATTATAAATAATATTACTATAAAGTTGTATCTATATTTTTATATAAGCAGAAAGTATATTTATTTATTAACGGGCTTGGAGCTCAATAGAACAATATAGTTTATAGTTATAAATAAATTCAAACAACACAACATAATCGTTAAAGTATGCAAATAATAATATGGCTCAAATTAATAGATGATAAAAAACGAAATAAAAAATGGTAATAAATATTGTACAGTACACATAGATGTATGCATTTTTTTCAAGGGATCTATACAAAAATGTTAGTTATCCTATAAAAACCAATTTATGTATATATATATATATATTTATGTATGATTTTGATAATCTTTTTTTTTTACGTTCCGGCGTCAACATTATGTCAGCAGAAGTTTTGTTTTTTATACTGAATTCCAAAATAAAAAAAATTATAACCACACAGCGCCTTAAACAGACAATTTAGCTTAATTGCTGTAGCGTATGAGATAATTTTTTAATTATGAAAAAAATTCTACAATAAATTGATTGAATAATTTTGACATCGATCTTCATGATATTTAATATTAATAAAAACTTGTTGTTAAAATAATATATCAAAATAACTATTATAATTGACTTACAAAATGTTGACAATTTTATTTTTATAATATGTTTTATCTCTATATTCAATACCTAATTTACGTCAATATAATTATTGTAACAAAAATAGTAGGAAGGAGTAAGACTTTAATTTAAAATTTAAAAATATAATTGAGTATCGAATTTTCGGGGTCATATAAATCCTTCTAAGGATTTCTCTTTATAATTGCGCCAAAAATCCTATGGCTAGACGGAGACGTCTCAATGTGTTATTCGCAGACCTATATCAAGTAAAAACTTACAATAACGCGTAACACATTAATATAGCAGCGGTTATATTTACCTCCTTGTTGCATTTTAACCTGAACTGGCGAAGAAAGAGGGCCAGGTCCCACGCTTGTGAATGCTTGCACTCGAATGGTATAAACGGATAAAGGTGTCAGTTCATTGATGGTAGTCAGCTGATTGTTGTCAACTACCATAGTATTCCATGATGATAACTGTTGGTCCGGATTCACAGTGTAGTACACCTTATATCGCTAAGGACAAATCGAAAATTATATTATAAAATATACGACTGAACATTTTATTGCACGCGTTTCTGTTCAAAGAAAATTCGTTTGTGTAAGTTTAGTATTTAAGTATCGAATACATTTGAAATCCGATGTAAAAAATTATGTTTAGATTTAATAAATTTAAAATTGTATGAACCCCAAAATGTGTTATTCCAATAATGCCTAGTATAAATAAAAATAAAAAATATAGATAGGTTCTTTACATTTTCACTACTCATTTATTTGGACTAAGACTATGTTTACTTTTTATTAAATACTAAAATAATATATGTTTATAATATAATAACCGATATTTTGTATATATTTTAACCAGCACTAATAGCTTTAACTATTATATAATGTATTGAGAGACACGAACAGATGATAATTGCATAACTTTGATCAAGTTTAATTAAGACATAAACACATAGAGATGCGTTTATAATAAATACACTTATTAGCTTATTTGCATAAAAAGTTTTAACCACCGACATTTTTCCAAATGGCTATTGAAGTTATATAAAACAAAACAAAATATTAACATATTAAATACAATAAAATGTATTTTATAGGCATGTCAGATCTTTGTAACCTGTAGGTTAAAGATCCTGTAGATTTTACAAGGTGTACTTTTAGGGTGATATTTTTTGCTTGGTTTGTATAATTTATGAAATTTTTTATTTGATATGTATATACTTATATACATTTATTATAAAATTCTTAAATAAATATTTAATAATTAAAAATATTAACAATTTAGTATATTTTATCAAAATACGATTTTTAATTTATTTTATAGTTGATATTTTGTTTATATAAATAAATTATACGGAAAAATATTTTTGGCTAAAATGTATGGAAATATAGGTATTCTATTAAGTGTAATAAATTATTAGCTGGTATTCGAATTCTGTGCGTGAAAACGAGTAATACGTATTTGCATAAACGAGTTGTATAGTCTTACTATCTATTTGTGCAACATTTATATATATATTAAGCTGGACATTAATAGTTAAAATCCTGTGATTATTGTGCTTACAATCACTTGACCGTTCGGCGTCTCGGGTTCTTCCCATTGTATGACCATCGTACTCGAGCTGAGCAAACGTACTTGAATATTCCGTGGAGCGGATCCAGGCTCTAAAATTAAACAAAATGTCCGTAATGTCTAAAACGTAATATTACATTATACTATGGTGTACCACATAGGTGTTTGAACTTTTTTTTAGGATTTCTTACTAAATTATATTTATTTTTAATTATAATCAATAAATTAAGTAATAATTTTTCAAATCAAAACTTAAAAAAAAGTATTTTAGCATAATAATATATTAATATCGATAATCACAATAGTTACTTATATATACATATTATATAAAAAACAACAACAAAATATTGATCTGAATAAAAGTTATTATATAGTTAGTTAATAACATTTGTCAGTTCTTTGTTACACGCTATATAAAATTTTAGTCGAAGTTCCGTACCTCTTGCGGGGTAGTGCAATAAAAGGCTTTGGTTTATTGTAAAAACATTATAAAGCTCACATAAGAAAACGATTTTTCATTAATGTCTATTTACTTTCAATTAAGTAGTGGTAAAAATTCTAGTATTTTTTATTTTATAAATTTTATAATTTTTTAGAGATAAAGTAAATTTAATAAACTTATCTAATGTTAATTATAATGATCTGCAATAAAAAAGTTCCAACTGTGACACACCATGTATATTTTTTGTAATTAAGTCATATGCAGTAAATTATGTAATATAATAAACATAATGTAATAAATAATAATGTGAGTTAAAATAAATTAATATTGGAATTATTACTAGTAAATTGTTTATTATTCAATACTATATTGTCTGGATAGTAATGAAACATATTCATATAAAAAGTAACTCAATATAAATTATTTACATCAATATATTGTGTGATGTAGAAATATAAAAACTAAAACCATTAAATCATTCGCACAAACATCGTTTCTTTCAAAAAAATATATTTAATTCTTACAATTAATTCTCTCGATGAATCAAATAGTGCGCTATAAGTATTTGAAGAATATAATGACCATTTTCCAAACTAAATTAAATTGCTTTTTCCACTACAAAGAAAAAGTTTAGATTAAAACGATTTCAAAGTGTGATAGTTACCGTTTAAACGAAAAATTAGTAAAAACGTTTATTTCAATTTAGACACACATTGGAAATATAAAGTTTTTAAAGTTTTAATTACCAAGTAGTTTTTTTAAAATTTGTATTACTAATTAGAAATTACTAATAAATTATAAAATTGAAAGAAATTGTGCTCCAATTATAATTAAAATTACAAATAAATTAAATTTGAAAACAATTTTTTTTATTTTTTATTTAAATATCAATAATAACACAATTTTAATGCTAAATAATATGTAAGTTATTCTTTATCATTCAATTTTATAAAATAATTCTGTCTCATACATTTAATACAAAAAAATATTATGTTAAGATATATTTAGTAAGGATATGTATATAATTTAATAGTATGTGCAAGAGTGGCAAGGGGTTTGATGTATAATATGTGCATTTTTTTTAATTACAAAATATTATGTTGGGATTATATTCAAAAACTATTTGCAATTATACGATGTAAAATAATAGCTTTATTTTTATTACTTTATAAATTATTATACATATAGCACGGAAAAATAGCTAAATTAATAATGTTAATAATAAATTGATCATTCGTAGTAAACGATTACACTTTTAAACAAATTTGATGCTATTTTATTAAAAATGCTTTGAATGTATTCACCACATCATAGGTATAACAATTATATGTTTTTTATCAAAACTATTTTAATTAATAATTTATTATTTTTATATTAAATTTAATTTTAGATTCTGGACGAATTATAATGGTGTATATTTTAGGCATTGAAATACAACAAAAATTAAAATATATTAAATAAAGTAAATGGTTTTATATTAAAAATGTCAAAGTATTAAATGAAAAAAAATATATATATTATTTATCCACGCAGCGAATTTTGTATAAAATAAATAATAGAAAGTTCAGCCAGTGAAAAAAAAATAACTTTAAATATGTGACCAATTGAATGTTTATTATTTTATACAGGCACTTATTATAGGTTTAATTTAAGTTTTAATTCGAAAAATGATATTCATATATATGCACATAATCAGAATAAATTATGGTTACGCATATCATTTTTGGAAATGAGAACAAAACTTTTATCCACTCATGAATTGTGTGTTCGTAAAAGGAAATTAATCAATTCTAGAAATTTCAAAGGAAATTGAATTATTATTTAAGCATTGTTAAACCAAGTTTGATGTCATTCGGAAAAAGAGAATATATTTTTTTATTAATTTTAGTTTGTTTTATATATACTTATATAAATATTCGCAGCTAATTTTTATAAATCGATTAATATTAGTACAAAAGTGTTATGTGTTATATATATATTTATATAACACAGCAAAGATGAGAAAATTAATTTTGCTGTTAAAAAGATGTAGATTTTATTATACAAGTGTATATAATATTATATTGAATAATAAACGACAAGGTTGGTTAAAAATCAAATCTAACTTACTTGCACCTTCACCAAAAGCAGATAGGCCCGCTAGAAGAAAAAAAAACAGAAATATAAGAGTGAGCGAGTTAAAATAGTACATATACGTATACACTGACACACAAACGCATTACGCATATATAAATAATATACACAGGCATCGTGTGTGTAAGAGCAGAAATACGGGCGCTAACCCATACAACATTCAGTGTATACACATATCATAGAAAAGCGTTATCAAAATATAAGTGTATTCAATAGCCCGATAAAAACCGGACGTCTACGATGATGATATATCTATATAACTATGTATACGTACGTATATATATATATATATATATATATACACGATGCAGTGCTGTTCTTCAAAAGCTTTTAAACTAATGAAACAGAAGTTTTTCATTTCTGTAGGTACCTAGTTGATATAATTTGACGCCTGTGTTATTATTATTATCTTTTTTCTGTCGCCAGTGTCGGCGTATCCTATGCGCGACCACCGTTTTGTCGTCTATACAAACTAATACTATATAATATAATACATGACATCTATACATACATACCCACGCACACGCACACACACGCACGCGCACACACACAGACACACATATATACACTATATGCACGTTGCGTTTAATTAATATACAGTTTTAATTTTATACCGTGTTTACAGCGTTTACACAATGGTGTAATTATAACAACAGCGATTTTGTAAACAATGAGTTAAAAAAAAAAAAAAATCATTACGTAATCGCGAGGTTAGCTTCACGCGGGTGTGGTGGTTAGGTGTCTAGGAATATAATAACAATAATAATAAAACAATGTATAACCACAATACCCCTTGCATCAGTCAGACGCACCACCGCCATGGCGCAGCAACAACAGCTACTGCAGCTACTTTTCGGGGCCGAAAGCTGCGACCCGGCGGCGGACTAAACGTTGTTGTTATTATTTTAATATACATAAAATTTAACTTTTCATTATACGTTTAATAATAATAAGCCGACTTGTGTGATATTATTTTTTCTAAAATGGAGGTCACGCAGGGGATAAAAACGTTAGTCGCTATATATAAGTTACCCGCAGCACCGTATACTGTATAATACGGTAGCCGCAACCATCACCACAGCTACCACCACACCACCATTTCATCGCTCCAACTGTTATTATTATTATTTTTTTTCGGTGCTGTGAAACATATACAATATAGATGTACAACAGCAGTATCCTTAGAGGTGATTAAATTGTATGCCTCCGTCGAGAAAATGAGAATAAAATAAGTTATTAAATCGTGCCAACGCGATCGGTTGAAAAGCATCAAGTTTAATTCGATATTACAATAAACAGCTAATATTTGCGCGCTTTGTCCGTGGGCCTTAGAATATTAAATATATATATATATATATTATACTTAGTCATTGCATACGATTTTTGTTCTTTATAAAATTAATATTATCAGTAATTTATTCTTAGAGCGATTTTTAGCCAATGATATATTTATGTAGAACAAAACCATAATAGAAAGTTAAATAATAACAATGATAATAATACAACACTATAATATAACCTAAGTGTATTTAAATATGTATTTCATGGGTCGGAAAATCCCAACTGTATTAAACGAGTAAATTACCGTAGAACTACATTAAATTTACTAAGAGAAAATATGCACGTTCAGTATATACTCGTATAGTCGAGAAGAAAATAAAATACTTCACCAAGATACAGCTAATATTTATATGGTATATGAATAGTGTGTGCTTTTAAGTTTTGAAATCAGATATGCATAAAGGGGTTGCCATCATTTTACGTCGTGCTTAAACTTTGATAATTATAATATAATATATATAGTACCAAACTTATTTATTTAAAAATTCGTTTTATATTATTGACATGAATTTTTCGGGGGCGCGACCGAAGAAAAACACAATCTAAAATAAAATCTAGGAGCGTTTAATACTGTATAGTATGCACATTGTAATGTTTATACATGTACACGGGAATCAACATAATTTCGTACCTAATAAAAATTATATTTTAATACTTTAAAAAAACATATTTTCAATTTCAGTGTTCTAGTTGGAATTAATTTAAAAAACGCATATCTAATAACATTATTTTTGTAATGCATACTATGCATACTATATCGGGGTCAAAATATATGGGTTTAGATGCTTTAAAACCTATATAATACGTATATATAGAAATCGTATTTCGAAGATTACGTAAGTATTATTCAAGACATCATTATATATAATACCATACTCCAGCTAAGGGTTATTTTTTTAATTTTCGATGTAGTATTCCGCGTTTCTTATTTTTCACGGCTATACAATGCAAGCATTTGCGGGGAAATGGGCATTGGGGAAGTTCCGTGCTGCTGCAACAATAACGTGGTGTAATAATAATATATATATATAAATTTATTATTTATATACAAACACACAACATACGAATTCGATTTTACGTTATATATTTTTAATGTTAATATTTTTCGAATCGATGAGCACACACGTTCTCCGTGGTACTCGTAATCTAGGGAAAAACGCGAGCACGTACAACGTATGCGTATTATTCATATATAGGTATAATATAGTTTTATTGTCTGCGCGTTCCCATTGTATGATAACCACGTACAAGCCAACAACCGCAAGGGGACGTACAGGAGAAAACATCATCGGCATATGCATGTAATTTCGGTTAATTACGGAAAAACGGTTTTTGGAAAAGGGCGGCAACGAGGGGGGGGGATCTAAATATGCCTCAGTGGCGTCATTGTACGCTGTGTGTGCAACCCACAATACTGAAACTGTATACATATAATATGGTGGTAGAAAAAAAAAGAATATTCGTGTGTTAAAAAAGTGTATTTATTTATAAATGTATACATATATATTGTAGTCCTGAAATGGGAAATGAATAATTGGTTTTTATTTTTAACTTATTTATTTTATAAGCTCAACTCAGATCTGCAGAAAAAAGTACAATTTTAATTGATAAAAATATTATTAATAATTGAATTACAACAAGCAGTATTGAAAAATGTAATTGATTTTAACTCAATTATTACATATTAGATAATGGGTGATTTAAAAAAATTGTTTTTTGAGATTATCTATATCTTAAATGTATGTACATAATTAATAAGTTATAAAACTATGTGAATCGAAATTTTTGGGGGTTAAAACTAAATTTCAAATGTCTTATGACAAATGACGTAAGTATGTATATGATATGTAGGTACTCATATATATATATATATATAAGCTTTGAGAAGTGAAACGATGATATTTAAAGATTAAACGAAAAATGAAAATATATTTTTTTCGCATAACTACATTGCATCGGACAACGATGATGGTAATTGTATTAACTAAATCAATAGGTTCTGGTCCGGGAGTTTCAGTGTAATGAGGGCTTCGTCATTGCGACAAGCGAGCAACGCAGGTATGATTGGGAGGGTGAATGAACAACGAAGGAGGAAGCTTTTGAAATGAAAATGAAAACAGTCAATTGCTGATGGCAATTCTATTATTAGTGTTTTTATTATACATGTATATATATATTCGATCAGTGACATATGTGTAGTTACACACGAATGTGAACGAAATGAAAATAATAATAAAAATCTTGATTTATATTCATTTGATAAACCCTTCCTTTATGTTAATACATTATTTTTTTCCCGGCATACATTATATTATTACGAAGTATTCGTCGAGACACGTCAGAATGTAATTAGCTAATGGGTTGTCATCTGTACAACGAATATTATGGGGCACGGCAGAGATAATGATAATAATAATAATAATAATAATAATATTATGTACAACGTTATATTTACTGTGCTGTTTGTGGAGACATTTTCATCGTAAAAGCTAAATGTTTCATAAAGATATTATTATACACGATGGTGTTAATTATTTGCCCGATTGAACATTGTATAATATTATACACGCAAAACATAAACCGTACTAGGTTGTAGACGTATATATTATAATATTTTGTATGTTTAATTTATAATCATTGTGCCGCCCCAAAAAGCAATATCAGCATAGTGAGAAGTGTAGAATATAATAAGAATCGATAATATTGAGTTTAAAACGACAACGATAAAACGTAAATATTTTTTTTTCATCAGAATATTATAATTATTTGAGGTTTGGATTAAAAAGTTTAATTAAAATTTAAATACGATCTCGAGTGTTTGGTTAAAAGTTTTTATTTTTCAAAAATATATATATATATACCTAACAAATTATTTTAGTTAGTTTTTATGATATTCGGATAGCCTGTAAATTATTTGTTGTATTTTGGTATGATTCTTTTTGGTTAACTATTTTAATTATTATCTCATTGTAACAATTATTAAAAGCAGTTTTCAATTAAAAAAAAATATGATCACCTATTTATTAATTTTACGAAAAAAGTAGTTTTTCCGTGAATACTGTTACATTATATTATTATAAATAGTTATAATATGATAAAATAATAAAGCTCAAAACATTTAATCTGTCTTAATAATTGTTGTTTTATAATAATTGATTAAAATATTATGTTAATTAAAAATGAAACAAAAAAACAATAAGAAAAAAGTGATTATTTTGTAACTACGTATACTGCAACGTTTTGCAATTGTAAGAAAGATTCACTAACATTTTTAAATCAGCATGTAAAAATTTTAAAATGTGAAAAATCCACACTTCAAAAAAAAAAAAAATATATTGTGCAGCATATATACACATCAAAACAAAAACGACTTTATATAATATACTATATAGGTACTAAACGGCAGAAGGAAGAAAAATAATAGGTGTATATTAATATAGTCTTAAACTATGCTTAATTACTACTGTGAGTTTGATTGAGACTAATCATCTCTATGTTAAAATAGGTAATAGTATTTACTGTGCAAATTCTACGTACGTCAAAAAAAGTGCAATCAAAACACAAAAGGTGCAAAACATCAAAAACAAAAAAAAATATATATAAAAAAATAGTGTATACATTTAAAACAACATCAAAATATTCGCGCACTTACTTAGATTAATAAATTTTTTTTAACGAAATTTTATCCGTTAAAAACATGTTCAAATGTAGCATGAAATACACATAAAAACAATAATTTTTTTAGGAAGGAAAGTTATTATAAATGAAGATAAGGGGGAAGGGAGTTGCGTTTATATTTAAGACTATACCATCTTTTATAACACGTTTTGTTGGCTCTCAGTCGTCGGTCAAAAATTAATTAAAAGCTCACAGTAGAAAAAAAAGAATAAGAATATATATATTTTTTTTTTGGCGGGAAAAGTTTAAGAATAAAGGCATTCGACCTCTGGCACCATTAATTAGTTTTCTAATTAGACCGGGAAATTAACCGTTTTGAAATTTCCACTTTTACTGTATAAGCTAAATATATACACCACCGCTGTGTGACTGTATATATGTGCTTTTTTCCGTTGTTGTTGTTCTCATTAAAACAACAATAAAAGACGGGTCTCCCGTCCAAAAAAATAATAATGATAATAATAAAAAACGCAAGTTTGTTCAAGCTGTTATTTGACCAAAAAAAAAAAAAAAAAAACAAAAAATAAACAAGTAAATAATGATAACGTCAATAGTTGTAATTGAAAAACCATTATCCTAATGGATTTCTGTCGCACACCTCCGAACGTGACAGTCCATCTAACCACCACCCGTTCCCCACATATTATTTAATATATATAGTGACTTTTTAGCTGAGATATTATTTTATCTTGCTATACAGAATTTACACTCTACGGGCACTCATATTATAATGTTATTATAATGACGGTTACCAGCTGCATTGACGTGACTACATATTACGACGACGGCCCGCGGCGAACTATACATAATAAGTATACAATTTTATACTACTGCCCAGGTTTTCGTACCGGCACGATATAATATTTAATAATAACCCCAAAATGCGTAATAAAAAAAAAAAATGTCAATAATATCATTCATATGATTTGTGTATATTATAATGACAGTATACTTTTAAAAATGATACGAATCTTCGTATATTATACACTCCCAAAGGCTAGCATCCGAATTCGGTCCTCACGACCATCCTTTCCGGAATAAAGAAGTCCCTTAAATTATTATAATTTACCCCTCAGGCCACGAACAATAACAACAACAACATCAACAACGGTGGGAATAGGACAATAAATAATAATATGAAATTCTGAAAAAAAGACGTGGTTAAATTTTTTATTTTGGCGTGGTTCGTCAGGATAGATTGTCAAACGTAATATTACCTGTTTCTCCAGTGGTTGCTATGATGGGCGGCGACGGAGGCCCGTGACCGAACCCGTTGACGGCCGATATGGTGAACTCGTACTGAGTGTAAGGGCTCAGCGGTCGTATCGTGTAGTACATGGTCACCACGCCGCTAATGACGCCCGGCGATTGAGATGCCGATCTGGGTTTGTGTGATATTGTGTAGTACTGTATATCGTCTGGGTTGGGGTGCGACCAGCTCAGTTTAACCGACGTTGATGTCACGTCCGATACTTTGACGTCTATTGGCGGACTGGGCAGCGCTGTGCGAAAAAAAAGATCTTGGTTCTATGGCTACTACGATTATAATATATTAATATGTTATAATATTATCAATATATTTCATACTCCATACGATACTATTATAACTGTGCCGATCATAAATGGTTGATGGAACTTTAATAACTCAACCTCCTGACATTTACCGAAACGAACATAACTCTTAATTGGACACATCAAAATAGCCGGTAGTATGTTAAAGAAGTAAACTACGGTGATTTGTGAACGTGGTTGTACATTCTAATGAATTTAGTTATACAACTATTTCAAATATTTTATAGCAATATAATTGATAATATGATAAATGCATAAGATAAGAAAAATGTTTTTTTTCTCTAAATTTAAAATTAATTGATATTATTGTAGAATATCAAGCGCAGAATTATATATTTTTACAAATATTATTTACCATGGACGTTTTCACTAGATTCCAATCGAATACAGGTATGCATTCTGTGCATATATTTGAAACAGTGGAACAGTGAAATTCATACAATAAAATCCTTCAACATATTTACATATATCACTTTTAAAATCCTCGTGGGATAACTACCAGCAGTAGGCATAATATATATATATATGTATAACACAATCAAAAAGTCGATTACCTTTAAAATCAGTTTTAAATCGGGACGAACGACAAATAGTTTCGATAAAATTAGCAGATAAGTAATATATAATGTACAGTGTACAAACTGTAAACACTACGTTTTGCTGCAGTTAAATAAAGAAAGCAATGAACGAAAAAGGCAGGCAAGTGAATAAGAACAAAGGGACATTTTTGAAAATAAGTACCGACAGCGTTAAATATAGATTATAGTCTGGGTATACATAATGTATTATATAATGTATAAAAGCGAATATAGTGGCATTAAAAAATAAAAATACGAACTCCAAAGAAACGTTTAAATAAAATGTGACACGTGATGCTTTATAAAATAAATAAAAGTTCTTTCAAATAATGAATCACCTATACAATTTATTGATGTAAAATTGCTTTAGGTACAAAAAATAAACGCTAAGAAATTGTATTCTTTTAAATGCACCAAACAAGATTCAGTAGAATTATATTTTCATTTTTGACGTAGAAAAATCGAGTTTCTATGATACACACTTATATTTTTTTTTGATACAAGGGAACTTGTTTTTTTTTTTAATATTTCTGTTCGTTATATCATAATAAAAATGTCCATAATAATTTAAATCATCATCGTTAAAGTCATATCATAGATTAATAATGTATACCAAGCTGTTTGTACTATTATCCAGTTTCCAAACTAGTAATAATAATTCGATACAATGAATTATATATAATATTCGAAAGCAGAATATCTAATATTACACACATGTCAATGTAATTTAATATAAATCGCAGTAGTTCAGTATGAAATACATTTGGCGACCGATATCTGAAGAACAAGAAAGCATCTATTCAATATAGGTTGTGAGGCTTACTTCCTTGTATGTGATAGGAATTCGCACTAACTTTAATTACATTTAACCCTTAACGAGTTAAGTTCAACTATCTATCTAATAATCACTGTAGTAGGTAGGTATTTAAGGTAGATTATATATAATATAGGTAGGTACATATATATGCATGTATAGTATGGATAATATGGGTTTAATTAGTTTAATAAATCTTTAGCATATAGTTTTATCATTTGACGATCACTTCACCGATAAAATATGTATAATATCGTAATAATTATATTATAATGTATGTTGCGTGGCAGAAAGGGAAGACGGAGGCACGTTTAATTTACGTTAAAAGTTAACTTACTCAAGACTTTAATGAAAGTCGTCGCTTCAATCATGCCTAGAGACGAAGCCGCTATACACGTGTAATTATCCGAAACCTCAACGTTGGTCAAGTTCAACACGTTCCGTCCCACAGGTAGTTTGTCTTCAGGTGAGAGTTCTGTTGTCTTTCCTTTGCGCCATTTTACGTAAGGCATCGGTGAACCGACGGCCACGCAGGGTATGCTGATGTTTTCACCGACTTTCACCTTCTCCATAGTGGGCGGGGGGATGGAAAATTGTGGAGGCACTCGACGAACTGAAAAATAATAAGACGGTTCACGGTATTATTGAGTCTGGAATTACAAAGTATTTTCGCACGACCGTAATTGACGTCGATCGAGAAATACAATATCTATATAAATAAAAACGTATAGGTGGTTAATTTGAAAATTTTATTTAAGTATGGTTGTCATTTTGTCAAAAAGAATAAAGCGGCGAGAGAAAAGAATGTGAAATTAAAATACACGCAACAGTAACGGATATCCCAATTGTTTAGGGAATTCCGCTGTCAATAAATTATAAAGACGGGACTCTTTTCGATTACGAAAATAGCACTTAAATGAATTACTAAACATGGGGACAATACGCTGCAGAGGCGGAAAGCTGTTGGACGACGCCGATGGCATAAGACGAAGTCGAGTATTCAACTTGAAATAACTCGATTATCATAATTGTGTGGCCTTTTTAATGCACCCTATGTATGAAGCACTGTCAAATTTGCTCTCAGCTAATTTAGCCCGTCTAAAATGTAGGAATTACACCCGGGTTATTTAAGAAAGTTTCGAGTATTCTGTTGGAACGAAATTAATCCAAACGCCTTGTTGAAACAAATGATAACGTCATAATTTGATCAAATAACAAAGAATCATGAATATTCTTTAACGGCTGCCCCTCATAGTAAGTTATAATTATATTAAGTTTTTTTTTCAAATTTTTTTATAGTACTAGCATATATAAAAATCTATCACACACAATGGTCAGGGGACGACTGATGAAGACCTTGGAGGTGTTATCAATATTAGTTTGAGAAGGGGGTGTAAGAAACATTACTCGATTTACTTATTTATAAAAACGTTTAAATTATTTATAATAAGTCATTAAGATTTTAAATTAATAAAATTAATATAAATAATTTTTACAAATTTTGGATTTATAAATCGTAACAATAATAATGAAAAATTACAAATAAAAGATTATAATTATAAAATTATAATATATTTTTTTTACGAATAAAATATTAAATTAAATTATTTGTATAATAATATTAAAAACTACTAAAAAATCAGTAGTTATTGATATAAATTAATAATAAATAAAAAAAACGTTATGGGCAGATTGATAAATGCACACACAAATAAAAATTGTTTAACAAAAGATCATATTATGATAAATAAAAACCTTTTGATAAGATAATTTATACTACACCTTATATTTTTTTTATCTATGTGCGCATGAATAAACGATCGCTTCAGACTAGATATGATAATATATGGTTAATGATTGTTTAATCAAATAGGTTTTAATGTAGTTACATAATTTCAATACAAGATTTAATGACGGTCGAGATAAGATATAAAGATATAAGATATAAGTGAATATTTTATGTATATTTATACAATCTTTGCATAGAAATTGCAGAAAACCTGTAACCCTGCAATTAAGTCATTTTAGTGTCAAACTCTTTAACTTTCACTTCTCCCAATTTAAACACCTTACAATCATATAAACTAGTTGAAAAATATGTATTCGTTGAAATTTAGAAATATTACACAAGTAGAATACTATGCTAATACTTATAATATTAATTATTATGATAAAAACACAGCTTACTATAATAAATATATATAATATTACATTTTATATTATTTTAACAATAAACTTTAGGTTCTATGGATTTGTCTTCACGGGAATTATTCAGCTCAGCCTGTACGTATGTCACCAGTCAGCGTCCTTCTGGCTAATGGATTCCAAAACGTGATCCTTAATGATTCAAAAAGGTTAGAAGTTACATATATTGTACCTGCCTTGATGAGTTACTGTGGTGAAATGTTTTATAAT
This sequence comes from Rhopalosiphum nymphaeae, assembly GCA_036289425.1. Lineage (NCBI taxonomy): Eukaryota > Metazoa > Arthropoda > Insecta > Hemiptera > Aphididae > Rhopalosiphum > Rhopalosiphum nymphaeae. The sequence goes on along the minus strand of JAZAQC010000034.1, from coordinate 219,421 downwards.
TATTAATTTAAATCGACTGTTGGACGAAGTGTCTACCACGAATACAGTTTTGTTTAAAATTATTAATGCAACGCCACTGCTAGTTATAACGGATATTTCTACTACTTTTAGCGGTGGTATTATTATAATAAAATATAATACGACTGTTGCCAACAACGACACTAAATTGCACGCAATGTTCTGTGAAATTACAAGGTGTTTTATGGCGGTGCGATCGGAGTGAAACGATTTGTTGCTTTAGTAATCGAATTGTTGGCGTCGCACGAAAATACATAATATTATAGGCATGTACAGTAGATCTTTCGAAAAAACGACCTGCGTAATATGATGCTATATACGTGTACAGTAATCAAAAACCCACAAAATTTGGTTCTTTAATTATAATAACGCCACAACTTGTATACTAATCCAACTGCGAGCGCAGTGGCTCTTTTCTGGGGTTTTGAAAATAATCCTTCGTCCGACCCAACGCATTTTCCGTTCCAGGTAAGTCATAGGTAGGTTGGTTTTCTTTATCACAGTGAGTATTAAACACACATGGATAATGGGGTTAGGAGGGTGGCAGGACTTGGGCAATTTGAAAACCGGAACGCATCCTCGAGCTGGGTTAATCGTCATCGTAATACCGTCTGGCCGGTTGACAACGGAAAGTACACGAAGAGAGAGGCCAATCATAAAAACGTAAAACGCCAGCGAGATTTACTAATGACATCGCTGACTATATAGGATTCACCAAGTCATTCAGCACACATTATTTTTTTTTTATAAGCCCGGTTAAAATTATACACTACTACAGTGGCAGACTACACATTGACCGCCGACTATTATACCACGAAAATTCACATGACGCAAAAATTTTGTCGTTAGATTTAATCGTAGAGTTTAAAAAAACTGAATTTCAGAAAATCATGTCTAAGAAGAATGAAATAATTCATTATTTAGGTTCCTAAACTATAACGTAGCATAATAACAACAAAAAAAATCCATAGTTATTAAATGCAATACAAATATTTAAAAGGTTCGATAAAAAACAAAAAAAGTTACAATTGTTAGTATCGAATAGTGATAAAAAAAAAGTTAAATACAAAAAATTAAAAAATAAATATTCGTAAAAAACAATTAAGCAATAGCAATTTTGATCAATATTGCTTTAACGTTATCATGAATATTGAAAAAATATAAAAAAACAATTTTTTTGATTTTAAAATAGTAATTTACTTATTAAAAAAAACGTTAGATAAATGTTTAATTCTTTAGCATATAATTAGCTACAGCATTATGATTCTATTAAAACATGACATTTTCTAAAAAGTGCCACAAAACTACACATTAGTGAATTTCGTTTAATTGGTATAGTTTATTCATACTTGTAGGTGTATTAAACGTATAATGTAAAGTATAAGTAAATATGGCCTTAAGATGTCCACACCATAAATAAAGATAAATATTAGAGAGTGCAGTATATGTACCAGTTAAGCACACACAACACCGATATATACAGGAAAACAATAAGAATTTATTGTCTTCTTAAAATTATTATTATTAATATTAGCTATATGGGAGAAGTCGAGGTGAAAAAGAAACGCTCGAGTAATATAAAAATGTGTTAACGGTTTTTATTATACGCATAAAATAATAGATAATTCTCGTCGTGTTTTAAAAATATATAAAAGGCATAAACCGTTTAACGATAAATTATGTTTAGCATATTAAATTTTTATTACGAAAATGGATGTATAACGTATATTGTATATATTATATTATATTTGTATATTGTATTTTATAAAACATCAAAACTGAATCTTATAAAATATAATTATAATTTTATTACATTACCTTTTTCTACCGGAAATATTTCATAAAATAATCGTTCATAATTATTATTTTCATATTATCCCAAATACATTTTATACTATATTATTATATTATATTCTACAACATATTTAATAGCTAACTTCATATCAAACGAATTCAAAACATAACATAACTGTTCCTAGTTATAAAACAAAAGTATACTAATCAACTATTAAGTATATAATTACATGTGATAATCCATTTAACATAATACTTTAGTTATTTCAAAAAGTTTAGTTTTTGGAAATATTAATATAAATATTATAAGTTATTCAAAACAATTTTTTAAAGTATATACATTACATTATGTTTAATTTTTTTAATGACATTCATTCATTTTTAATTCCTTATTCTAAATCAAAGTACTAAAAATAAAATTGTGTATGAGTACTTTATGTGTTATGATTATATAAAGTTCGGATAATTCAAGTTTGTCATCAAAACAATAAATTTATGTACTTATAACCAGTTGCGGCTCGTGGGCAAATATTTTGGGGAGACTTAAATTATATAACATAAATTTCATAAAACAACGAACAAGAAAAAACTATTTATCTAAAAAATTAATTATATTAAATATATACCTAATATATACCTCATTTAATATTTAGTTAATATTTTAACTTAATTTAATACTAAATTTGTTTATAAATTAATATTCTGCGATCTTTTTTATCTGCAAACTCATCAAATTTATTATACCAACTATTTTGAAATGTTCTAATATATTTACCGTCTTGACATGTTAATAATAAATGAGGAGTTAGGCGATTGAGTTTAATTTAATTTTTTTGTTCATAAAACCGCTGTTTAGTAAAAATTCTATTATATTTCTTTTTGCATTTTAAAATTCAAAAATACTGAAATGCTTATAAAAATATAATGTATAAAATATATGTATAATAATTATTAAATAATTAAAATATCTAAAACTAGTAAAACTAATGGGCTACATGGTGCAGCGGCACGGCAATTACTGTCGTGAACCAAGGTTCAATAGCGTCTATGATACGCAGCTTATTCACCCCGAATCCCACCGACCAACCAGTTATGCCATTACATGTTACGATTGAAACTGACGGGCTTCAGTTTCACTGAACCGGCGACCGTCGTAATAAGCCGTAATGACACGCAGAAATGACTAAAATAGGATTGCTATCGAGATAACTATTAATAGGTTTTTGATTTTGTGACTTTCAATTTATAATAATAAACAATGAAAAGAATATAATATATTTTCAAAAATATTTCTATACATTATTATTTTTAATTAATTATATTATTTACAAGTAGCTAGTTTATTTTTAAGGGGAGACGCAGTCTTAAAGTCTCCCCTGACGAGTCGCCCTTACTTATAACTAATAACTAGGACTCGTAATAACTAATTATAACAACTAAAACAATCAAAATATGTATGTGCATATGCACAAAGATATTGTCAAATGTCAACCGCATACAAAAAATGTAGTGACGAATAAACAATATATATAAAAATAGTACGGTAATATAATATTTCGGCATATTGACTAAATGCACAACAAACTGTTATAATTAATATTCGATGACAATAGATAATATAAGTAAAATAATATTGAGTTTTATAGTTTATATTATTTTAAATACATAGATTAAGAAATGGACATAGAAAATATTAATAGACTTATTATGCTTATAAAAATCAATGAAGTATAAATTTTTCCACTAAAATAAACGAAATACAAAACGTATGCATTTTTAGTTTTCAATTTTTAAACTTATCATCCTATAGTTTGAATTTTTTTATTAGTCTGCTATAAATTGAAAGTGTTTAGAAAAATTTGCAACGTCTACGATTTCTGAGCCATTGTTATGACTAATAATAAACAAATAAAATAATGAGTTCAAAAACTATGAATAATATTTTAAATAGGAATATGAAATTAAAAATGAATGATGTTAAAAAAAAATAAAAAAATATTAACAACTGGTAACGATAAAAAATAGTTAATTCTAATTTTTTCTATAAGTTTATGTCAAAGAAATATTTTTAAAAATGTTAGGATTTCTAAAGTAACGAGTGTTACGTTAAATTGATAACCCAGTTTATAAATAGAAAAACAAAACAGTATTAATAATTCTTCAATTAAACGATGTAAATTTTACAAAACTATAGATGATAAAATATAATGGTACTATGCTATGTAAAAATTATATTAAGTCTTATGATTATTTAGTTATAAATAAATACGTAAGGCACAATTAGACACATATATTATTATTTTACTGATATTATTTCCTTCACGGGAATCATTAAGTACCAACTATTCTGAAAAACTATAAGCATTTTATATTTCAGACAAATATCAAAGCCAGTGGTCGTAAGAATCCATATAATTGAGTAACACTACGCTGTAGTAGGTATATAATGTTCCATACAATTATAAAAATAAAATGAAATATAACATTCACAGAATTGAAAAAACTAATGCAACCATATACAATTGGTATATTATATTATATTAACGAAGGGCTTCGAGTGGGTTTGTACAGAGTGATGGCAGTGGTCTAGTGGTTTTTGAATTTAATTAATTAACACATACACAGACACATACACTCAAACACATTTAATTATAGACGCATACGCATATTGATGGTTCGTACATGTATGTATGTATTATGTATATTATACACGAACTGCACTATATCTTGCTATAGCACAGTCTCTATCCGGAATCATTTTTATTCGGAAACCATAAACTCGAGAGTATAGGGGAGGGACAATTAGGAAATTCTGAATTTATACGCGAGTGAATAGGTGGTGGATGAAGTTGGTAGGTGACGGCGTACCAGATGACATTATAAAACACATGTCGTCCATCTCCCCGCTTGCTGCTAAAGCGCAACGGTAGTGGTGACCCTTCTTCCCGGCAGTCGAAAGACCGGTGCCCAATTACGCTCTCGTCGGGCCATGCATTTAACCCAGACCACTTCCGGTGGACTTGCACAATCAGCAATGCCATTTTCCAGGGACGGCGACCTTTATACCGGATGGTAGCGTTTTTGCCATCGACTCTTTTGAATAATCTACAATAATGTACGACCCTTTTACAAACATTTTTTATTCGTTTTATGATTTTTGTCACAAACTCGGAGATTTGTTAATAATAAAGAATGTTCATACAATTTTATTTATATTAACATATTATTAAGTATAGAGTTAATGATGTATATAATATACGTACATAGGTACTTATAACATACGTATATTATCGTTGATATATAGTTCTATATTTTTATATAAAAAAATTTAATTTCTAATTTCTATTTGCGTAATTCCATGCGTACCTATATAATTTTATGCGAGTTTAATTATGCCGTTCGTATAAATACAATTGTTGAGAGAAAAAAAATATTTTCTTAAAAATATAACCAGGACAGAAATCGAATAAGTATCCATCACCCAGGGTATATAAATAAATAATTAAATAATAAACTGCCACGACTGCACTGGTTATAATGTTCATGTACTGATGTAAATATATTTACCATAGTTTGAATTCCTCTTATCAATATACGTCAATATATAAATTATAATGATTTAAAATACGATTTCCATATTATATTATACAATTAGACCGACGTATTGCGTCAATCGGATGGTATAAATGGTATAATTATTTTTCAGGAAAAACTGCAGGCATTTTTAAATCCTTATTTAAATTGTCCGATATTTATTTAAGCCACCTGAATCGGCGGATTAAGCGGTAAACCGCTTACGGAATAAACAAACCCCAGGTCGAATATAATTAGAAAAACAGTTTCAGGGGGTGTACAAAAAAAAAAAAAAAACACTAACAAAAAATAAGGCTGAAAAAAATATGAAGGGTAATTATTTTAATTAGCAAACATTAGCGATTACCGTGTAGACGAACTGTAACCCCTTCACACCTGAATTTTGTAAGTAACAACATAGTAATAGGCACTAATTTAGTAATATAATACCTAATGAGGGTATATATAGCTACTATGATATAGTTTTGTCTATGTAGATAAATCGTTATAAAATAAAGTTTTTTTCTTTAAAGAAAAGGACAAGATCGACAAAATAGCTGTCCGTCATGCACTAGTGACTGTGGAAAATGGTTTTTTACACTAATTTTCCAACCTCGATAATGCAATTAAACTTCTTTCGGTTGTTGAGTTTTAAAAGGGAAAAATAAGAGATGGAAGAGAGAGAAAAAGAAGCGGAAACTTAAAAGTTTATGCAGACGCAATATTCTAATTTGATGGCTAAGAGAAAAAAAAATTGTAAAATATAAAAAAAAAAAACTTACTGCAGGTATAACGTAAATACATTTCGGCAACCTCGTGGGACGAGATGTTCCATAGTAAACGTGTGTTACACTTTTACTGTTTCGATTTTTTTTTTATGATAACGCGTGATAAGAGCAATAATAATAAGTATTCATATAAATGTAGTAAAATACTTATAGAAATGTGAAAGTATACATGTAAAGACATGTGCACATTTATTATTGAAACTAGCGCGTTTTATTGAACAGTTCACCGTGGTGGAGTGTATGATAAAAATGTATTCACCCGTAAAACGTGCTCGTGGTTAAACAAATATAATAAACATACATATCGACAGACGTATAGTATATAAGTGGAATGCCAATTGTTTTTCAATGGTGCAACATATAAAAATGAAAAAGAAAATTGATTGTTAGATCAAAATTGAGGAGTGGTTGTTGTAGTTATTTGTGGAAAACCATTTGGGAAATCAATCAAAGATTACTAGTTAAAAACATAGTAATATAAAAAAAAAATTAATAAAAATCCATTTTCGTGATCATACCTTATAATAATATTTGAACGTGAATGGAATTTTTTTAAGTACTCATCTATTTACATGTAAAAAAAAAATAAAATAAAAAGTAAAATTATTAAAATTATAATTATTTACTGAAAGATAATACATTCTATAGATCGGGAAGAATATTATAGCAGATACGGAAATAATAAGCTGATAAAAAAAATTAAGAAGTATAATTATTCGTTTATGTGTATGTGTATAAATATCAATTTGATATGAATAGTTAAATCTCGAAAAACTAAATTATTTAAATAAAATGCTAAGTACCGAATAAAAAAGTACAGAATAGTGGACTGTTCGTGTAAAAAAAAGGCGAACAAAATTAAAATATTTTTTTAAAGAATAATAATCAGTGTATCATGTTTATTTAATGAATAATTCAAATAAATATAATTAAATTTAAATTTATTCTGTATTAAAATGTTCTCTATCATTATAAGCATGACCTATCACAGATAATACATCTAAATGTTGTCCTATAATAGCATCATTTCATAACTGAACATGGTATCAAACATTTTTGATTTTTTTATATCAATGTCTGTAATAATCATTTAATTTATAGTAAATCCCTTAAGTATTGTTTGTCTAGTTTAATTGAGTAAAAAAATTGGTAAATCACTCGATTATATAGTAAATTCAGGGGGTAGTGAATATGATCTAGCTTTGAGGTAAGTAATCATTACTTTAAATTTGTAATCGATGAAACTGTAGTTTGATAAAGTGATCATGTTTGTTTTTTTTTTTTAATAACTTTTTAAAAACCTATTAAATCTCTGTTGAGTTTTTAATATGATATATAATAATTTTTAAATGTGTTATACATAATATTCTTGTACGGGTCCCTTCTATATTCCAAAACAGTGTTTGTTGAAGAAAAAAATACATCATCATAAAAACCAATAGCCTTAAGATATAGCCTATATAGAAACTATAAAACAGATATTATATATATATATTATACAATTTATCCAATAAGAGAGCACACGCTATAAATTGTAAAATTAATCAACTATTTTTTTCACAAATCTTTAATGGTTTTCGATATAAACTTTTTCCTATGAGCAGTGAAAAACAATTATTGAACTTTTTTTATCGTTCTATAATGGCTGAAACTCGAAAGTTGTCTTAAATATTTTATAAGTGTTTAAGTGATCACTTGTAAAACATTTAAAAAGTTCTTCACAAATAATTTGCAACAAAATATTTTAACAACTTTGAATATATTTTTTTCAGATTGTGTAAAAAATGTACCAACATAGTACTTATCATGTATCCTTAGAAAAAATAACTCGACATTTAAATTACTTTATAGTAAATGTAAAAAGTTAACTAGTGATAAACTTTCTCTAAGAACTACGATGTAAGTATGAAAACTGATGGATTTTGCAATTGTTTAAATTTTAAATTTCTAAAGAAAAATAATACATTAATTATTAAATTTATATTTTTAATGACGTTTTCTGTAAACACTAAATACTTTCGGATTAAATTGCTAAAAAAGCTTCATATAAGTAAATATACCAAATTTATAGATCAGAAATGTTATCTAGATGATACTCAGAAGAAATAATTGTTCTCGATAATTTCATGTTAGTTGTGAGTAAAAACATTTAACAGTTTATAGCGTTTTTAAACAAATTGTTTTCAAATTCAACGTTAAGATGAAATAATATTAATAACAGTCAATACACAATTACTCGTATGAGTACAATAACATATATTTATACTATACATTCACATATTATCCAGACTGGATTTGTTTTTTTAATTTAATTTTATAATCATTTAAATAATAAGGTAAAGATTTTAATTAATTACTATGAATTTATAGAAAATAATTTCACAGTTTATTGTTTGATTGTGCGGTTTATCGATATTTATATAACTACAAAATAACAGCAAGAATAACGTACATATTTAACAATAAATTATTTGTACATATTATTGTATGTATAAACGTTCATATTCGTTGTATATTTGGTCCAGATAACTTTCTTTTGTTAATGTAAATTTGACGATCTTTACGGAAATATTTTGGTTTATCGTAACAACGCAGAGGAAATTGAATGAAACATCCGACGGTTCACGCCTGCCGTTTTATCCTCTCTTCCTACCACCTGACAGCGACCTCACGTTAATGTTTCACAATTAACCTAATTAATTAACTGTAACCTTGCGAAGGGTATATCGTCCTGGGACATCATAAATTCGTTTGGTCCCATTTACCTGGTATGTGCCCGTAGGTCGGAATCGTAAATTACATTTAATATAAAAGTTAAAAAAAAAAAAAAAAAAAAAAACGTGCACAGATCCCGCCGAATGAAAAAAGAAAAAGAAAAGCAAATGAATGGAAAATAATGCGATTTCAGTTTTCTAGTTTGTTCTTTGTTTTTACGCACAATTGGGTTTTCGGCAAAAAAATGAGTATAGATATAATACGGTACCATATACGGCAAGCAGTCTGCTCGGTAGGCCGAACGAAAATATAATGAAAAAACACACACACAAAAAAAAAAAAAGGAAATAATAATAATAATAATAACAGAAAAGAAATTATAGCACTCACCTCTGACCCACAATTGCATAGTCGTAGCATGTTGTGTGCCCACCGAGTTCTCAGCCACGCATTCATATTTGCCTTGGTCCGTTTCTTGACTGTCGCTTATCTGCAAAGCACCTGAAACACAAAAAACACATACACACATTATTCACAGTGTTTGAAATATTTTTATTTTATTTTCGTTACGACAATGGGGATGGTTTGGGACGGGTTCTAGTAGTTCGAGGGAAAAAGGTGAAACCATTAGCAATAGAGAACATGATGTTTGATAAACGTTGAAGACTTGTGTAATATAATAATATCAGGGCAAAGAGGAGTGGCTTTCAAAATAATATACATACATATAATATATAGGATTTTACGATTTCCGGACGCGTTTTTACTGCCCGACAGGCGCCCGTCGCCGTTTTACCTCCGCTGACCGTATCAACATACGTATATACATATACACATAAAGCTATCGGAAAGCATCGGCCGTAGCAGGACCATATTTTCGATTATCGCGACCTCGACCCTTCCCCCTTGACGTATATCCATGCACCCCGTTCATCCACCTATGCAGCTGCCATCAACCGTCCATTTTGCCCACATCACAGAACGGACATCATCGGCGTTTATATGCGACGGAATACGACCCCAAACGGTCGACGCGAATATAACGACCGACCCTTCAAATAATATTATAATAGTAATAGTCAACCGGGCATACGATTTTCGTTGTCGGTCGATTCACTTATTGGACTGGGATTTCTCTCGATTACACCTATGACATGGTTATTGTTTTTATGATTATCATTATTATTATACGAAGGCTTGAAAATAATATTACCGAGTAAGTATATAGGTGTTATTAATAACCATACTACATAAATGCGATAGTTACAAAGTTTTGTTTAAATAATTATATTTTATCCATGTTATGATTAACGGGAAAATACAACTTGTTGATTTGGCAAATAGTGTTTAATCTAGTAAAAATGGGTAATCTAGCAAAAAATATTAAGTATAATATTATACTATTATATTAGGTATGTGTAAATATTATGATAATACTTATGTCTCGAAGAAAGTGAAAAAACTTGGCTACAACTGACAATTCATTAGTTTTTACTAATGCTGTGCAGATGAAGATTATTGTTCAAAAATTTCTATTTTCATTCAATTTTAATTGGAATGACAATTGTAAGTTATGTATAAAATATAAATTAGATAATTAATATTGATATTAATTTATTTAATATTAATATTGATTTTTTTTTTTTTTTACATTGATAAGTTTACATTTTTATTTTCTAGCTAATATAGAAGATAAATAATTTATTTTAAAATTAAAATTAATTAATTAATTATTATTAACAATGGGTTTGAGAAATATTGTTTAATGCGTATTTTATGTAACATACATTTAAGTATTTTTAGTAATTTTAAAAAATATATTCAATTTGTTTAAGTAAAAATAAAACAGTATGAGTATACATCTTATTAGGTATAACTCAAAAATTAAGATAAAATAAATTATTAAAATCACAATTATAATATTAATAGAATGAAAATAAAGTCAAAATTAATATTAACTTTATTAAAACTTCCAAGTAATTACACAAAGTGCAAGATAATAATTTTAAGTGGAGTAATTGTACATACAATTTTAAATTATCGGAGCTCTTTTTTTAAGGTAAATATTAATTTTATGGGATACAAAATAGTTTATTATGCATAAGCTAAAAGTGTTTTCTCTTTTGATAAAGCTTCTTAGGATAACACTTATTGTTATAAATGTGCTAAATGAATTATAATAGAAGACCATTATATTTTTACTAACTATAAATGTACAATGAATTACGAATAAACTATTTCAAAAATAATTATTACATTCATGTTTATAATCAACAAAATAATTAATTTTTAATATATATATATATTCGAATGTATTTGAATATATGAATGGAAAAATTAAATAACATTTTTTTTTTTTTTTGTTAATTAAAACTGTAATTATGCATCCAAAAGAATAGTTTTTCAACATATATCTTCATATTATTAATATTCATATTTAATCAATTACAAAAACCTTGAAATATAATTTTCAAAAAATAAATTATGATAATACGATATAAAATTACAAACAAAATTTCGGTATTATGGCTATAATAGTTAGAGTTGGCACACCCAGACATTTTCTAATTCAATTTTTTTGAGATTGTTGGGAATACCTAATATAATCATGAAATATGGAAAACGATTGTGAGTGAAAACTGTTTGGCAATTTATATTGCTTTTTATATTTATATTTATATTACAAAGTTAAATAATAATGCTATAAAAGTAATTTTTGTATTAGTAAACTATATAATAGGTTCAATTAAATTTTCCTAAAACAATACTTAATAGAAAATATTAATGTCAGCATAAAATATAATATAATAATACACCATAAAAGTTATAAGTAGTCACGATAATATTTTTAAACTACAATAAAATAATTAAATTCGTTAATCTTCATTAAGTTGAATATTTATAATAACAACTTATGAAGAATCTTATATTTCCAGAAAAATTGTTTTAATCGACATTTTTTGAAAAAAATGTCAAATGACTATAAAAGCTAAGTGGTAAAATATTTAAAAATTATATTATGTGTAAATCATGCTAACATATAAATTTTCTGAAAATTGCCAATATTTGTATATAAATCATATTAAAATAGCAAAAATAATTTTGTATAAAAAATTTAGATTTTGCTAATAATTATTATTTTTGACTTCACAAAAGTAACAACTATATACACTTTACCAATAAATAAAATAGTTAAAAAAATCAAAATATTTTTTCTCCTATCTATTAGAAATTGCGTATAGACACACACACAACAAATATATTAACACAATTAATGTATTCATCATCTAAAATTTAAGATATAAAAAGTTGTAAACTTATTTTCTAAATTGTTTTTCATTTTAATTGTATTATTATAATTATAATAGTTATTTATTGAACTAAATTGTTATTTAGTACTTAAAATGTAAATTGCTAGTTCATTGTACAATTAATATGTATTTTAATAAAAAAAAAAAAAAAAGAAAAGAAAAGAAACCGGATGATTATAATGTGCTCATCGGTTTTTATATTTTTAAGCAGTATAAATGCTTTTTTTAATGGAAATTTAGCAAAAAAATCTTGAATACTTAAATTAAATACTATTTTATTTAGCGTTATTATGCATAAACTATAATAATTTGTTTCCGTTATTTTTGTACGATTCCAGTGAATTCACGTTGTGTTCTCGGTAATCTTCAATCCCTAAACTCTGATATTTTTAAAAAATGTAATTCTTCAGATTATTTATTCAAAGTAATAATAATAATTAACAGCAAATAAGAAATAATCTTGATATGTATATCAAAACATAAAAATAAACATTAGGGTTATGGAATGGTAAAAAAATCGAAGTGTTCAAAAAGATGAAACGTCAATAGTAATTTCCGTTGTTTTCCCTAGAGCATTGTAAATAAATAACAATACATATATTTTTAAAAATAATAATAATACACTGAACGGTAAAAATCTGAAAAAATAATTCTTTGGGACGTATAAAATTGATAATATTAACGGTAAGGCTTTGTCGTTTTGGACAGTGTGTGTGACAGATCCAGGTACGTATACACATTTAATAATACACAATGCTCACGTTTCAGTGAACAATTGTTAAGTTTTATCATAAGGGCAACGTTCCATGATATCAGTTTTATTATTTGTTTGAGAATTTGCTAAAATACATAATAACAATACAAATAAATACCTTTGCAAACTAATCAATCAAATTATATTAGTAATTAAGTTCGACGTTTCTCAAAATAATTCAAAGTTACTGTTTTTTGTAATTATTTTAAAGTTTCACATTAGAATTACATTTGTTTGACATCTTAGCACACTTCATATTTATTTTAAAATCAAAATTCTTGATAAATCATAAAAATGCATACTACAATTTTAGTAAGTACATATTATGTAAATATAACTTACGGAAGCAAATAAAATCGATAATATCTGTTCAACATCGAACATACACGGCGGTGATCATGGAAGCCATTTGGTCTTATTAAATCCGAATAACCACATCAATGAATCGATGGTTTCTCGTGTTTCGTAGTAAATACAAATAGTAATAAGCTAATAAATAATAACTTGGTAATTACAACTGTAACAGCTAGCGGCCAACAATCAAATTAACTCGCCCATGTACCTATTTTGCCTACTCGGAACGCCGTGTAATAATTAAACTATAAAGAAAATAAATTATTAACATTTAGATATAGGTTGTATTTATATTTATCGTATTTACATACGTATTTACTATTTTCGAGTGCGTTTGACGTTTTATAGTGTAGGAAAAATTACGGTTACCAAACAGAGTAAATAATTTATTGTGCATACATTGTTCATCAGACATCGGTCATTGGCACCACAAAGAACAATACCGAAATGTTTTTTTTTTATATAAAAAAGCTACTGCGCTTAGGCTTGAATATTTAATAATAATAATAATAACTCTAATGTTTGGCGATTTATTTAGATTATCGTGTTTACCACCACGTTTCTATATAGACGGCAAAACGAAATACAAAGGAGAGGCCATTAGGACGGCCACCCGAAATTTATAGCATCGGAACGGATTAAAACCGGACTAAAGCCGACGACGTCGTTTCGGAGGTAAACACACTTATCCTCCGAGGATTAACCATTTATTGCGTTCTAAGTCCTAGTGGGGATATGCACGTATATGTACATATATAATATGTAAATATATACGCATGCACACGTGTTTTTTTTGTCCTCCACTGACCCAAGCATTGTTTGTAAATCGTTTCATGCTTATATCCCCGCTGCGCCGATATAATGATGATGATCACGGGATTATTTATTTTTTACCGTTTTGCGCTGAGGATACGCAAAAAAAAACAACCCTAGTGACTTTTATACTGTATACTTTATTGAAAAGTTTAATAAGCTATCGGAAAAGTTTAGACATTACGTTAAAAGCAACTACGCGACAGTACTAGAGTTTCGATAGTTTTATATTGCTGCAGCTCCTCCCTTCTCTGCGGATTGAAATTGAAAAACAATCGTCTCGCGAGAATATCATCATCCAAGAATGTCATCACCGTATTTACGTGTATATATTATATGTATATATATAAATGTTATAGTATAAAGAGAAAAACAAGCTTACGAAAACATAAAATGTTTTCTAGAGTGTAATACGACATGTACGTTTACTGTGTATGAGGTGGTGTTTCACTCTGTACTTTTCATGGTATATTCCATATTCCAAATGGTCAGGTATATATTAATTAATTATCTTATCTATTAATTATGTACTTATCAATGTTTTAGGGTTAATAAGGTCGCGGGGCGGGTGTGAACGAAGAGAAATGCAATAATAAGAAATTATCTAGGACACCTTGTATACATTATATAGATATAGTTCGTATTAAGTCGTCAGTGCGTAGCAGTTCAGTGTAAACAGCACTGAGATATTTTCGGTTTAAAACGTTGGTTGGGAAAAATCTGTAATTTTTTCCCTAACACTACTCTTGTTCTTCACTTATCTAAGAACTCGTATATAATATATCGTCACGAAACATATAGGAGTCGGAGTCAAAGGGTCAAACCTCGACTAGTACAGTGAAGTCTGAAAACGTCTTCTTAACGAGAATCATACGTGACATTTCGACACGTACTACGCGGGTTTTCGTTTCGCTTCTTTTTTTTCTTTTCTCGTATTATTTTCTCTCCGTTCTGAAACCCATAGCGCACATATTTCACGTAGATACAGCACCTACACTACCAGCTACAGCTCTCTCCGGTGTGAAATGCTTTTGTATTATACACTGGTTTTATATATATTTTTTTTTCAAGCAGAAAAGTGTACATAAAATAAAGGTCAGGCGCGTTAGAAGGTAGAAATAAGGGTTTGTTTTTTAATATCTTGATGGGAAACGTCTTTATATTAATAAGCGGAAAATACCCATATTTTATTCATCCATTTTACCTATTATTATATATTATACGTCTACACGCGCAAGCAGGGTCTCGGAAGTTCCACGGTCTTCAAACGGGATTTTTTTCATATAAAAAGAAAACCATTGTTTTATAGTATTTTACAAAGCGTATGACAATTTTGAGCTTTTCATATTACTTTTATATTAAAGAAACTTTAGTCTGCATTCACTATGTTGATGTGTTTTCAACTAGAAGAAGTGAAAGTAATTTAAACCTTGTTGTTAGTATTTTAAATAGTTTTATTTATATTGATACTATACTTAAGAAACTACCTATGAATAAATCTTTATGATAATTTGGAAATTATTACGTGTAGGTTTAATTTTACATGCAAATTAGTATTATAGAATAGCTGAAAACTAAAAAGTAAATACATTATGCTGATAATATCTTTCAAATTAAGTATTATAATTTATCCCTATGTCAATAAAATCATTTAAATCTTATACCTAGTTTAATGTAAGTAAAGTATAATGTAACTTAATGTAAAAATAAATATGTCTCTACACGCTATATATTGTTTTAATAATAATGAATAATCACGTAACATGTACATTACGCGGGTAATTATCCGGATCGAATTTGACGAAGACGGTCCATCACAATTTATTTTTTTAAGCATCCTGATTTATGTCAAGGACCCATATTATTATAATTATTTTTTTTTATAAATTACAATTTGGACTGAGCCACGTGCATATATACATCCTTCAATATTTTCTCTGGATCTGGCCTGCAATTTAAACATTCCAAACCAAGTCAGTAATACTATTAAGACAAGACTACTCACAAATATTTCAGTAATCGACAATGTTGATATTTTAAATTGTTTAGTTATTAATAAAATAACCTTAACGATTAAGTTAGTTTAGGTTCTTCGGTGTCATTTTATGCGTCATTAGTTTTTCTCACATCTATTAGTTAACTTAATAAGATGGACATTAAATTATTTTATTTTCGTTTGTTTAGCGTATGTATTTTATAATGTATTTGTACCGTATTAGTTGTATAGGATGGTTCAAAAAAATGTATAACCCACGAGATAGAATTTTCGTTTTGTGATGAGTCAAACTTTTGTTATACTTATAATAATTGAAAAATATGGTGGTTTAATTTTATTTTATGTTTAAACTTTTCGAATATTAATATTAATACTAAAAATACAATATATTACCATACGTGATAAGTCATGTGTAAAGTTGAAAAAAACTTATTATTACCCCTATACCCTATAGTTACGTTTTACTATGAAAAATAAATTTAAAATTAAATACTGTAAACATGATAAATATATTTATACTAAATATATGTATAATAAAGAAAATGATAAACTACTTCGATTTAATACGGTTAATAAAAAATATACGTGTTAATATTATATAATAAAGAGAACATAATTGTTATGTATGGTATCACACTAAACCATATATAGTTTTCTGTTTAAATTACACAGATATCTGGGTTTTTACAGTGATATATGTACATCGCGTAAAATTATACGTTTCTTTAATTACCCGAGCAGCAGCAGTAGTAGTAGTAGTAGAGTAGTTGCAGTAGCAGCACTATTACTACTTTCGGGCTAGGGCACCACACAAACGAAGCGTATTAAGCACTTATTTAGCGGTTTAACGTACAATAAACATATATATTTATATTTATTGTGACTGTTCGTGTGTGTATTATTAGCGATTAAAAGTTTTAAAAGCGACAAAAATTAGCGTCAATTTCATAGTATACACTATACCTGTATATTATATATAATAAGATTAAACGTTTATATGGGCTCGCGGGCGTACGATTTAATCGTTGTAACAACACAATGTCTACATTCAATGTACAAGAAATAAACTTATATTATTCTTGGAGTAACTGAACCGGTGCACTATATGCTGCTTTACACACAATTCACAGTCATATTATTTTAGATGTATAATTCTAAAATAAATAATATACGTACATGTTTATTTAATAACAAAATAAAGTTGGTAAAAATATTATGATCGTATCAACAATTACTGAAAAATAAATAAAAATGTTCAGTCGGGGATGTAATTCGTGTTATCAGTTTAGCATGACAAGATTATCATTATTATATTTGAATTTAGACAATATATTTTCAATTTTAGGAACAAATCTGAAACGAAACAACAATAGTACTATATACGATTTTATCGAAATATGAATCGTGTCAACCACCATCGTTGTCGTTGTCATAGACGTTTGTGCAAACGTATCGTACATAGTATATGGACGATAGGGACACGTTTGGACAGAGGTCTAAAGGCATAAGGCATAGAGATAGGAATAATGTCAAATGCTGCTGCGATTGCACATACTGCGAAGTTAAAAGCTTCTATATGACATGGCGGTGACAATATACATATATATATATATATATATATATATAATATTTGCGACGACGTATTTATATTTTATACGATAAGTAAGTACACACATACGCATGCCGTGCGTGTGCGTGACAAACAGTGCGAACAATATATATAATATAATGTACACGTATATAATATGTATTTTGATTTACAAGCGGGGTTCGGGGATACCTAGTTGATAACACCTCCTATTCGAACGCACATTTCATCTCCGACTGCGTGTAACCCCACTCGAAAATTCTCTTTTCCTTTTCCACTCACAATCGCGTCTTCCCTCCGACCCGAGGGAACTATCCCGTTATACTACATCGATAACAAACAAAGCACATGACTTTGAATACTTGTTGTTTAGCGATCGCAGGCTGTTTACATTCGGTCCGATAACTTTTGGTTTCGCGTGTCTCCTCCTACTGCAGTATATATAATATACAAAACTCACAGCCTGCATTATTATTATATACATATATATCATCCATCCATCTATATAATATGTGTCTCCCTTATACAGTGTCGTTGTGGTGGCAAATATCTGTTTTATTAAGAAATTGCATTGCGCCAGACCAACGAAACGAAAAACTAGAAGAAAAATCCGAGTCTGATAAGCTTATCGCCGGCACGTCACAGTGGTAGAACGGGGGTGGGTTTCCTATATACGGCGTAATGGATTTGGACACGTGTGAGTATATATATATATATTATATTCTGCACCAGCCAACACACATGCTCGCGAGCGTAACGGTGGCGGTTCGCCCGTGTTTTTCGCTTCCGGACGTTGACAAATCATTGCGTGTCGGAGCGTGTAAACGTAGATGGCGTAATGTCGTTCTTTTTTTTGTTCTCCGGGCCTGGAGAATGCGCGACAACAATATAATGGAATGAACGGCGACTATATATATATATATACGGCCGTCTCATCTCTCTCTAATATCTTTCGTAAAATGTGCTCGAATATAACATATATATATATATATACACCTATATATAAAAAAGCACTACCGACGGAAAGAAGAGAAACATATACTTTTAGGATCCCCCGGGGAACGGTGAGAAACTACGACGAGTATATAATATATATGTGCGTGTGTGCGTGTGTGTGTCACCTGGTACCCGAAGAGAAGAGAAAGGGGAAAAAAACAAAGATGCTTTCTCTCCTTGGCAAAGCCGTAAACGTTTTTCGACCGCCGTAATTCACTGACGTTTGTCCTGCTCTACACACACACACACCACATACACCCGTTGCCGGTCGTCTGGCACATGTGTGCGCACGCGGAGAACACTCCGACGAAGAAGCCGATATTAATAAACTCGCGTATATGATATACGACCGCCTTTGCAACGGCACACCCCCTACCAACGATCCGACAAGTCCGGAGCAAAAATCCTAGGGGCTTAAACCAACGGCTGCAGCGGCGGGTAAAACGACAGACAGGCCATCGTGTTATATATGTATATAAGAACATAAGAAAGGGGTGGCGCCGTTGTTGTTATATCCAAACCGGGCGAGCCACATGCGTTTTTAATATTGAATTTGAGTGCGCTGGAATTTCGTCGTCGCCGCGAGTTATCATCAGAATTCGTTTAGAGGATCGTTAAAAGTCGAGTTTGCGGTATTTTTAACGCACTTTTTCGATATATTTATACGTATAACTGTTGCCAGGATGTTTTAATTATCACCGCGGAAAAGCCGCAATATCACAAGATCCTATCCAGTCACGAAACCTACAATTTTAAACAATCTATATACGTATTGTGTATATTCTATATATTTCTGGAAAGAATATGTTAATATTACATAGATTTATTGAATTGGTAATTTCATGAGATACAGAAAATTTGTATAATAAGATAATAAGAACACCATCTAGATAATCTGCAGCAACGCCATGAAATTCTATACATTATAATATAGATTTACGTTATCTGTAGAGAAAGAATTATATATATATTATGGATAGTAAAGTTTTGTTATATAAAACGGAATTCAGTTTTTTTAATATTAATAATATTCCTCTATGGTTTATGAATGTATGTGCACATATCCAAGCACACTCGTACACACGCCCACTTACTGTGTGATTGTAAAGTACTGTACAATATAAATAGAAACAAAAGTTTCAGAAAAAGTATGTTTGTCGTATGACTTTTGTTATTTCACAAGTATGAACACAATTCGATATTGTGTTCTTATTGTTTTTTTTTCGTACAGTGCACTAAAGAAACAAGAAATGTGTTTATGGAAAAGGTATAAATGTGTCTTTTTTTGTGATCAAAATTTCTTGTTGTGTTTGTAAATTCCACGATGAAAGAAAATAAAAATCATAATAAAAACAAAAGGATTCGAAAATTGAAAATTTCCATACTTATGCAAGATTAATAGGTTTCCATAAAACGTTTAGACGGTATCGATTTAAAGATATATGATGAATCTCGCTGTATATAGGCATATAGTATCAAACATAATAAACCGCTTGATAATTAATAACAAATACGATAACAGCATGAAACTAAAAAAAAACCCTACCCATTCTCTAAGTAGTGAATGGGAAATCTGTTCGCATGCGCTATGTCCGCGCAGATCTGTACAACAACAGCAGCAGCACATAGCAGTTTTCGTTGTGCTGAACAATAAATATTGTTCCAGCGGCGGAAACAGAAAGAATTAAACTATTTTAATTTGTTTGGCGACGACGGAAAACGAATTTTCTTCAAAATATGTTTGGGTTGTTGGTAGGTAATGGTTGGGTGAAGGGAAGACACTCGAGCAATGTGATATATGACTACTACGCGCACTACGTGTCTCGGGTTCGGCTTGTGTAATATATAAAAAACGAATTATGTAAAATCGTGAACTGGCAGCATATTCTAGGCCACTACAACATGCAGCAGGTGACTATACGGATACCTGAAACATTCTCTAAGTCTTTTATTATATTATAGGCTCGTATATAATAACAGTAAATACAGTAAACAAATGTTATTTTAATAGCGAGTATACCAAATAAAAAATAAATACTATCTTACCGCCGAGTGCACCCGTTGTATTGGTCCCTTGACGTGCCACTTTCCATCTCCCGCCCCGGCCGTATGTGTTCCACACAGACAGTCGAGTACTGGGTAGAGCTATGGTATAAGGATAGCCAAAGAAAACGAATACTACGATACGCCGTTCTACCGCTATCCCCGTCATGCGTCGCTTTTGTGCACGCGTATCCACAGCCTCCGCCCAAAAAATATCCTCTCTTACTCACTTATGCATCGTTGTAAGGCAGCGAGGCACACTGCAGTAAGAGAGAGCGCACGTCACACGATTTCGTATTAAAGGGTATTAAATTATTAACAAGGCCTTTAGCTCCGTGTGACGAGCCGTTTGTTTTCGCTCAAGCCGGGGCGGCCAGATTTAATTACGTTAAAACCGTCTAAACCGTACCCTACACCACTCCACCTATTTAAACCGAACCACGAGCTAGGGAAAGGTGTCGTTTATTAAAATTTCCGCCGTATTTCATTGGGCTTAAAACGATACACCGCAGCGGCACGCCTTGGCTGGCTGCCGCTGCTGCTACCGTTATACTGCAACAGCACCGTCGCCGTCGACGACGACGACGACGACGTCCGCTTTTAACGACGGTACAGCGTAGCGTATACAGTCATTAAATTGATATGCATATATACGCATATATACGCATAATACACACACACACACACGCACACATATTACAGTCATATTAACTCGAAAAACGAGCCATTCCAATTATATATCCGTAGCGGTTGTTCACATTGCACAAATAATTATAATTGATATATATATATATATATATATATAAACCGCAAACATTCACTTCAATAATTTTTTTCGTCTATACGATTGTCGAAAAAACAGATTGATGATGTTGATCATGAAAATGATTTATTTTATTGGTTTTAATCAAAATAATATGTACCGCGATTTAATTTATACATCTGTAGAAATTCAACAAAATATATGTTTGTTATTTAGAATTTTTTTTTTCTTATATATACACGCATTTTCTTATTTAATTGCCGGATCAATAAAATTAATTTAATATTTATTTATTTTCTATCTGACTATCGATAAAGCAACATATCTAAACCATTATTTTTGTAAGAAGACTTTCTAAACTTTCTAAACTTCTTAAAATCATGTTGTCATCACGGTCGATAAGTTTTCTTTACACTAAGCTTTTAAGTGCAACAGTTAAATTAGACGTCAACAGAAAAAATAAATACTTTCTGACGATTGACAACAAGCATTATTAACATTCTTATAAAAACATTATTTGACGGGTTTTGACAAAAAAATATCTCATACGTACTGTTATAAAGCATAGGTATATATAAGACTTATTTTATATTCTTCTTAACTAGATTTGCACTAACACAATGTTAAAATGTTTATGAATTAAAAATAGCATAATAAAACCAACATAATATTTGTCTTTGGATATAGAGAAAACTATACGTTTACTGTTTTTGTTTATTCGCTGTTATGCCGTTTAATTTAATGCCGTTAATAAGGTTCAGTAGCTCCCATCCCACCACCACCACTAACACTACCATGACACAATAATAGCAAGGCAATTAATAACGTTCATATATACACCTCTACTGCTACTATATCCCCATTACCAAATGAAAGAGAACTCCATTGTTGTAAGAGAAAAGTCACCGGTTGCCTGGATCTAAATTGAGCAATATTTTATCACTATTCATGTCAAAAGCTACAGCACGTGTTGGTATATGCAAATACTCATTTTATCGACAATATTTTTGAATATATTAATACTCAGTTGTCATTATTTTTCTAAATATTATAAAATTAAAAGGTTATGCAAATTAAAAAAAAAAACCTATGATAATAATAATAATGCTTCAATTCTTGTATATAAAAGGTTAATAATATTATTCGTATTAAATAATTAAAAAAATTGTGAACCTACAGATAATTTTATTTAGCTATAAGTTAATATTATGGAAACATGTAAAGCTCTAATTAAATTAAAAATACTAGTTTTAAAAGTTCTAATTAAACACTAGCATTTTTCTTACGTGACTTGCGTAATGATGATCACAAATGTAAAAAAAATACAAAACATGCAATGTAAAAATGTTAAAAAAAAAAAACTTAAAATTCAAATAAGGTTTTGATCTTTTTAAAACACTGTATTACTATTATTTAGTTTTCATGTACAAAAATGTGTTTTTAATATAAAATTAAATAAAACTATATTTTACATTTAGTATGCGTATTTATGATAACTATTAGTACAATAATAACAAAGATTGCATGTTATGATTAACTGAATTTTAATTTCGTACCTACACTTTCATTAATAAATAAAATTTACTTATTAATGGTACTCCAATTTTATTTATTTATCAATATAACACTTTTGTCATTATAATTGTAAGTAAAAGATAAACTTAAAAATAATAAATATATTATTTATGAACGATGTGAAAATAATAATCCATATATAATAAAACCTTTATTAATTACCAATAATACGATTTTAAGACGGTAATTTTATTCGTAGATAAATTATTGAAATGTAAAATCGTAATGATTAGTAGTATACATGAACATTATAGTCATAAACAATTGAAATTTTATAATATATTTAAAGGTTATATTACAATAAAATAAAACTAAAATAGTTTTTAATAACTTTTAATTAACGTTAATATATATATAGATAAATATACACAATTGTCTTTAAGGACATAATATTAAATATTTAATAATATTAATAGTATTTGTTAATACTTTGATATTTGTAAACCGTACATAGTTCAAATGTCTAAATGTATATCCTTCGTTTTTATTTATTGTGGTTAATCATTTTTTTAGAAAAAAACGCAAGTCTGTGTAACTTTTCTTTCTCATAATATTATGTTTACCCAACCGAAAGTTACATGTTAACGTCTCTTTGCATATTCGCGGAAAATATATTTTACTATGCGCGTTAAAATGTCAAAGTTTTGGCCGTTAAACCCTACATCGACGATTTTTTCACCTTTAACGGCTACGCGTCATACTTAAAAAGTTCTTTCACATAAGTCTCTCAAAAGACTCTAAAAGTTTATTTTTTTTCTGATGCAACACGTCTGAACACGTGCATTTTACATCTCGGGTCATTCCAATAGATTATTATTATCCATTTCTGTTGCTGATTCCTTTCTTTCCCCCCTTTTCATTTTTTATTTTATTTATTTTTTTTTGGTAAAAAAATTACTGCTTTGCACGCGACCCTGAATAGAATCATTAACACAAAGGTCTCTCTACCTTGACGCGTTTTCATTATAAACTTTTCTAAGTCGAGACTTCCCCCACAACAAACGGTTGCGTGTTTGTAATTTCGTACACGGAGTACATTATGTACATGTTTTAATACAATTTCGTCTTCGACACAACTGTAAAATAAAACACACCAGTAACGGTCAATAAGTGTTTGTATTTTTTCTCAATCAGTGTGAAAAAGAAAAAAGAAAAATTGTTTACAACCTGTCTCCGGAGTTGATTTGCATATCGCATTAAAACTGTTTGTTTAGTGAAAATCCGCGAACCAGCGGTAGTCTGTTATTTTTACTGCTATTATGCGATGGCCGTTAAACGGTTTAAAGGATTTGAAAAAAAAAACGACAACTGTGAACCTTTTGTGTTGAAAATCCTGCACAGTAGGTTGTAGTGGATCCAGATAATACGCGGTGTGAATTAATCACCTGAATATTCAAACAACTAGATCACGAGAACTTTTAGGAATCATAAAAAAAAAAAACAGTAGCATAATGTTAAATATAAAAATAAAATTAATATACAATTTAGTAAGAGCTAACGAATAAATTATAAAATTCTGAAAGTATTAATGTTTTATTTAAGGCTAACTAAACATATCATGTTAAATTTATAGAAATAAAATATTTTTGTAATTATATAATTTAAACTGTTATGTATTTTAAAATACTTATTTGAATAATTATCTTATTTAAGCAAATATATTTAATTTTTAAAACATAATTAACCAGAAATGAGATATTATTTTCTAACAAATAAAAATTTTCTAATTTTTAATTGAGTTTTTAAACTATGGATTAAATAAAATAACATTCTAAAAGTTGCATGTTTATTTCGTTGATAACTACGATATAAAGTCAAGACGATAATAATAATAATACCAAAGTTACAATTTTTCACAATATAAGAAGTTTATTAGGTTATGGATAATATTCTTTTACAAAATATAAATATATATAATTATTTTTCATGTAAAATTTATTTTTATATAAAGCTAAAGAAGTTTTTTATTATTGTTATGATATTATTAAACCCTGTATAGTTTTGTAAAAATAAAATTACACGTAATATTATAATAAACGAAAAATATAAATATTTGTTTACTTAAGTGATTGTGTAGCTATGGACATACATTTATAATCACAATTCATTATATCCTTGCTTAACTTTTTTATTACTCTTAGTTTATACTTCACAATATATCTGGATGAATACCTAATGCATACTTATAGTAATATAGATGAGATTAAAAAGCTATATTAACATTATACAATGTTTTTTTGTTAAAAATACTTTTTTTAAATTT
Organism: Rhopalosiphum nymphaeae; assembly: GCA_036289425.1. Taxonomy (NCBI): domain Eukaryota; kingdom Metazoa; phylum Arthropoda; class Insecta; order Hemiptera; family Aphididae; genus Rhopalosiphum; species Rhopalosiphum nymphaeae. Next base: position 194,077 of record JAZAQC010000034.1, on the reverse strand, counting down.
TTTTTTTTTAATAAAATGATATTATGCTTTAAGGATATTTTGTCTATAATAATATTATATTTTTGTGGTAGGCCGAAGAATTTAATTTCTAAATTCATCAATAAAATGATGTCTTTTTACCATAAAGTAAATGTTACAGTTAACATACAAATCGATTATTATTTATTAACACTTTCATTATTCATAAATCTTCCTATTCAACAATAGTTATTACTTATTGGTTTCTATGATCACTGGCTGTTTCGTCATCTCATAACTAGCCAACACGATAATTAGAAATTTTAATACAGTATTCCCATAAAATAAACTAAGCTATTCCACAGCTAACATGCACTTGGTTAAGCCATCGTGATGAACCTTATCAGATTATCTTTTAAGTTATATGAATCGTTGCATTTTACTTATATGATATTTTGAATATAACTGAAGTGGCTATTTAAGAGCGTTTGTAGGTTTTAGTTAAAAATATTCAATTAACAATTAAATGGATAATAAATATAACACAATACAGTAAAGATGCAGAAATTAAATTACATCTGAACATATTGCTATAATAAGAACTATAACAATATTTATTAGTGTTCACGAAATTAACAACTTTGAACGGTTTACTTACGAAAAGTCTTAAGAAACTAAACGAAGTTTGTTAGTGTTTCAACTCCTCGATAAGGTTCCAACTTTCTCATGATTTACTACTCGAAATAATTGAGTTACATGGTCTGTGAATTTCAGCGAAACAAGTAACTGTATAACTGATATTAATCGTAACGTTCATTTAAAATATTTAATTTTGGTAGTTAATTCATCAAATGAATATGATATATATTAAAATAATCATACTTATTTAAATAAGCAACATACTTAGTAATATTTTTGTATGTAAAATTTAAAAAAGATAATGAGACGAATAAGTAATAAGTATTTAAAGTTGAATTGTTTATTAATCATAAATAAAATAATCACATTTTGACAATAAATAAAATGATCTTACTTAATTTTCAAATTAATAATAAAATTCTTGCCAGCATTGTATTTAATGAATATCGTATTAAATTCTAAATTAATAATATAATCTTATCTATCTTAAGTTTATATCAATATAACATTACTATTGTATTTCTTGTTATTATTAGCATAATCACTAAATATAAGTCTGTTAGGCTGGCTTTCAGCATTTTTAATTTAGGGAAAATAATAATAAAATTATTAATTGTTTTCATACATTTTAATTATTCCTATGACTCAGCATAATTGTACACACACACATTGTTTTACACACATTACGTACGTTGGAAGTCCGAGTATACTTATATGTAATGATTTGGTTTTATCGCAAGCTAAATATACTATATTATTTACTGAAAACAGTGCACATACTACATATACAAAATTAATTTCATAAAATACGTGCGAAAATTATGTAAGGAAAACTAGTTGAACATTAAACAATACAGTTTTGAGTCAAAAACTGTAATTTACTGAACTCAACATTAAAACTCATTTTGTATTCTAGCTGTGTTTATCTATGATAATTAAATAGGTATTTAAGTATAGGTATACTTGGTTCACACATAATAAGATAGTTCTTGTAAAATGTTTATAGTTTATCGATTTCGATTTAAATAATATTAAATCGATAATTCAATGTTTCACTTGGACATAAACAATAATTATTCAATAGCGAGAACATATCTTATATAGTTGATTAGTAGATAAACATAAATATATATAAATTTCTATAAAACCTATTTGAAACATCCTAGAATAATATCAACATAGTACAAGTATAACCAAAGTATCTAGATACTTATAGCTATAGGTATATTCCTTGGAAAAAATTAGAAGGTAGTTTACAAGTGCAAAGGTTTGAAAAGCTATAATGTCACACCTTTTGGTTTGACCAATAAAACTTATATCCCAGAGAAACTTTACGATCAACGGGGTCGTTTGTTTAAGTCAAAGATCCCAAGAGAGGATGTTTCGAACACAAAAACAAAAAAAAATCCTCGTTTGCAGTAAACTGACCGTATACTATAATATACAAGAGGCATACCTGGAAATCCTTTGTCGAGAATCGAGTATCTCGGGTTTGTGTCCAAGTCTAGTCGCATACTATCTCGAAGCCAATAGATGGCCGGCTGCGGACTACCAGTGGCGGTGCATTGCAACACAGCGTTATGGCCCACTTCAATAGATTTGTGAGTGCCCGGGCCCTCGGTGATCACCGGAAAACCAACGGGCAAATCTTTTTCTGGAAAAAAAGAAAAAATACAGAATAAAAATAAGACGAGTTAATATTTTTTATCGTTTAGTTTTGTTATCATAGGCGATGCGGAAACATGCTGCAACAAGTGGTCGTATACACACATACACATATACGTATATATAAAGTAGGAAAATACAGTAACGTATATGCCATGCCTGCGGTGGCGTGGTAAATATTCTCGCTGTATCAACCATGCAGCCGTCGAACGTGTATCTCCGAAACAAATATTTGCTTAACAATGTCGACGCCCTAGACGAACGGAAATATGTACAGAGAAGAGAAAGTTTCATAAACTCATCCCACGGACGAAGTGTATATAGTGGGTGGTGAATGTATGTGCCACGTGAACTTGGCTCGACAGTGTCATACTTAATTATGAGGGACTCTGGCTGTTAATTACCGTGGAAAGGACATGTCAAACATTCATGTGCGTGCGCGCGGTTAGTATATTATAATGAGCAATAATATACATGAATTAAAATATATATGCTACACGCCTATACTGGCCCTAATAGTGCCGACAATTGGTGCACAGAAATGTATCAAAACTTTCGTTATTTACTAATTTAGTACCTATACGTGTACATTCATAAATAGATATGTGTATGTGTGTGTGTAAATATATGTATGATATAGGTAACACGTATAAGTACAGAGGCCGATTGATAAAATGTTCATCGATTACCCCAATAGTTCGTAGCGCAGTATTATGATCGTTATTAAAATGCAGAATGTATCCACAACAGTAATCAACAACAGCTCTAAGACAATTATTATTCATTGATAATATGCATAATAATTTACTACATAAACGTGAATAAAATATAATTTTTTTTTTTAATTTTAGTTATTTTATACGATTTGTAATTATTCAATTATATTTTGTTTTCTATTAGTCGTAGTTCAGTTAAGTATTATATTGATAATAGTCATAAATCATAATAGTAAATTGTTTTACTATATGGCAAAACAGTACTATATTACTTCAATTTTGTTTTGTTTTTTTTTTCTAACTGTGTCACAAAAAAATATAACCTACAATTTTTTTAGAAAGACAAAAAGCTATGAATATCTTTCAAAAAATTAAAGAAGAATTATGTGATGCTAAAAATTACAAGATTTATTCTAATATCAAATGTTTAATTTATTTGTTTTGACAAATACAAACACGGTTCTTTGTATATTCTGTTTGCATCGACATAACGCAAACAAACATTTAATTTCACAATGCATGTAGCCATGAATAAAAATAAATACGTTATACTTATACCTATCTAAGTATATATGGGTGCACAGTACATCTATTCAAAATTCAAAGAGCAAATGTTTTTATCTATAGCTCCAGCAAACTGTTGCAACTAATTTTATTTTATTTTTTTATTCTTATTAATCCTCTTCAATATATACATATTTATATATTTCAAGAATTACTATGAAACTTGAACTGCGGTTACTGTGTATACACACAGTAACCGCAGTATATACCTTCTACTTTCTCTTGGACTAATAAATTTAATTAAGACAACGCCAAAGCACCCTGGGGACATGTCTGTTTATCAGCTGGACCGACCCTACTTGTTAATTACGGTTTATTATATTTTCATTATTATTGTTGCTAATCCTGAAACCCATGGGAACCATTGGTAAAGATATGAACGGAAAAATAAGAAAAACTTCAACTGTCAAGAACGTTTAAATTAATTTTCCCGAACAAACAATAATATTGACATTTGTAATTAATAAATGTAAGTATTTTTTTAAATTAAATATTTTCATTATTCGACTCCCTTAATTTTAATTTTTAATACAATGTTATAAACTATTATACTTTTATATTGTTCATTTATTTTTATTACCTTTTGAGTTTATGACGAATTAAAATTTACGTATATAACTTTTTGACTGTAAATATTATTATGTAGCAATTAAATTAAATCATAAGGTGTACATAACACGGTAAGAACGTTATAAAACATAATAATCGTGACACGAGGCAATTTTAAAGAGTAATAAAAATATTAATTTATCAATGCGTTTCAATGATATTGATTTTTAAATTTATATTATTATAAAATACATGAAAAAGTCAATAATATAATATACGAGTACATGTATATATATATATATATATATATATATATATATATACATATATAGAAATAATCACAAACAGATTTATATTAGTTAAACATTTCTCATTAATAAATCAAATCAAATATAATATACTACATAAAAGTACACTGAAGTTAAGACAATCAAACTTATTTTTTCATATAAATTAAATAATATTATAAAATTAATAAGTAAATAAGTTAGTTTAATATTTTTATAACTTTAAAATGTAAAAGTAAGAAAATAATTACTACAAACATTAATATAAGTCTAATACTTCAATGTCATATACATTGAGTGCCTACTTCATAAAATATAGAAATCTATAACGCTACAATATAACAAAAGTACATATTTTTTTTATTCTTTTTATACGGACAATGTGTTTCAATGAGTCCTTGAAAAAACATTGTTATATGCCAGTTAAAATTTAAGATACAAAAAAAAAACGATTATTTATTAAATCTAAATATTCAATTCTAAAACATTCAATAAAATATAATCGAATAATACCTTTATTTAAAGTAGAAAAAACATTAATTAGTAACCTTTTAAAAATTTTTGTAATGACGTCATTTTATATATATATTTTAATATGAATAAAATGTTATAACTTATAAGTAGACATAATATACATAAATATTAAAAATAGATAATATAATTTATAAGTGGACATTTCTACTTTTCTTATACACTATATACTAATAAATATTATACTTTAATAATTGAAAATACGTCAGTTTGTTTTTATAATTCTTCATTTCCGTGTAAAATATATTATAATATTGATTAATAAATGTTTTATTTTTACCACTAATCATATATGTTACATAAGTTTAAACTTTTTTTTTTATTCAACTGATGGCCCTAGATTTATTAAGTCATTATACTCATAGCCACTACAGTATATTAAGCTATACAATTTAAAATGTATATCAATTTCGATACAAATAATTAACATAAAGAAACTATTATTTATTATTACTTTAGTATCCCCGAGGAAGAAGATACAAAACCTGGAATTGTTTATTTTAACGTTCTCTCCATAGGCTGAAGTTTGAGGTTACTTAAGTATTTTAATAAGTATCTAATTTAATTTTGATTACAATTATAATACCTAACGTTTATTTAAAATTAAATTAAACTTAAATACCTACGATTATTGTAACGATAAAAATCAACTTAAATAACATTATAGTTATTAAGATATGATTAATATTCAGTATGATAAGACATACGTTTATCATAAATTATTTTTAAAAACAAAATATAACATTAAGATGAAATGTATTATAATTTCAAAAAAATTAACAGCCCTTTTAGTTTTTATTTTTTATATATAAGAATATGCCCAATAGATAACTTTACAACATTTCTTATAAGAAATAAGAAGCCGCATCGATTGGGCTCAGGTGGTTCATCTCAAAATCGGTCAAAGACGACGCTGTGGGCGCGCTAACAAATAATTATTTATATATAAGACCAGCTTGGCTTGTCCGCTCTTTTAATAACGATCCAGGTTGTGGCAAATATAAAAAAGTCATCTCTCTTGGCGTCTGACAGCAGATGTGCAAAGGTCTTGGGATATTGCGCTTTGTTCCCCAACGCGTACCTCTTTTATTCTCAGGCCGCATAACGTTATTAAATCCTCATGCCCCTTATTCTGGATAGGTAGGAGGAGAAGTTTACCCACCTCGTGTTGTTATCCTATTCTTTGGTGACGATTTTATATTTTAATAAACGAGAATCCTTTGCTATATTCATGGAACATTCCCTCAACTTATTTGGGAAAACCAGTGTGGAAAAGCACAGCAGAATGAACAAAGAATTTTTTATATTTTTCCATTTCTCGATATAGAATACCTGAATAATGATAAAATGGAACAAATCCTATTATTTAAGAGTATAAACTATTAAATTATTGATTACATAAGATACGTATTTATAGGTTACAAATTATATTTAAAATATTAGCAGCAATAAACTACTTAAAATATAAAAATACAACTATATTAGAATATTAAGTTTAATAAGTAACTTTAGCGTAACTATCTTATAAAACCAAGTAAGCATCCATACAATATCAAATATGTTTAATGAATTTGGAAAAAATTATTTTTTTTAAATAATGGTTTGTTTCAGGATAATGTAGATATATATTTGTTAGATGTGCTAATTTGTAAAAGCATTTTCTAAGAAAATATCATGCATAAGGGGTCCACATTTTCAAGATAAACTATATAGTCTAAAAAGACCCTTATTGAATTATACCAAAGTGCTCTATAGCAGCTCATCTGTTTGTAAACAGCCTCGAATGATGTATTTCAATAAGATCTCATCACTACCATTACTTTCAAAAAAAGTTTGTTTGCATAGAATATTATCTTTAAGTGGTGATACGGTACCAGAAATGTTTGTCGCGTATATAAACAACATTCAATTAATTAAATCATGTACAAAATAATTATTAAAATGCACACACACGTTTAACTCAATTAAACTTTCCAAGAGAATCGTGTAAGTGTATCTTAATAATGGTTTTAAAGTAAACAACATTAATTTACCAAAATTAAGATACATATAATTAATCAGTATTATTATAATCATAATACAATAATAAAATGTAGAATTAGAATATTAGCTACACGCTATATTTATAAGCTACTTTATGAATATTGTTCCATATTAAATGTTAATATAAAAAAAAAAAAATGTATAATATGTTTTAAAATTGAGCTTGCATCAATATTTTTACTTCGAGTTTAAAGAAGTAACTATTAACGAAAAGAGCGTTTTAAGAAATTTCTAAAAACTAACATAATCATTGGAATTTATTTACAGTTATAAAAACAGCTGAAGTAAATTTATGTTTTAATTGAATACACAGTACGTACAATTTATATTTAAATAATTTTCAGTAATGATTGCAATAATTGAGTACATATTTATATAATATTTGTACTTAAAAGAGTAAATTAAACAAATGCAATATATCTATTTATATATTTTGTTTTAATTTTAATGTAGAACATTTTTTTTTTTTTTTTTTATCACACGTTTTGAAGGAAAATACATAATATACATAGATATCTTATTCGACTAAATAGAGTAAAATAAAAATGATGTTGAATTAAAATGTATTTAAAATTTAAATATTTCATATTAATAATATATAGGTATACGCACATGTCTGTTTATAGATTATATTTATTATATACTATGTAATACTACTTTTACAAGAAACCTTTATGATAAATAATGAATATCGACTCTGCTGACTTGAGTCGGTTTGGACATTTTTAAGCATTAGGTATCGTTGTAACGGTGATGGATTACACGGTGTATGTTGTTCTTTATTTTCACCTGACGCTTCGGTTTTATTTCGGGTCGAATAGCGCAGCATTAGACGAACATTGGAACAGTCATGATAGGGCGGACGGACATACGCGTCTAATGCGTTTATCCAGGACTCGTGTAATAGACTTGTCACATTTTTCCCTATCTCGGCCCTGTAGTGTTCTGGGTGCTTTATTTGTCCTATCCCTTGTTATATTCGCGAGCCTGTATCTAAATGGGACTTGTCACACAGTTGGGCGGAGAAAAAACGGTAGAGATAGAAAATCCTAACCTTTTTTTTTTCTTCTTTTCTTTCCTTCTCATATTCATCCCTCCCCCAAACAATACACACAACACTAACACATCCTTTGATTACTGTCTGTCTGCGTTAATAACACCATAATAAGTCATTCCAAAAAGACTCAGGCAAAAGATAAATTTAAGCTGTCCATGCGGATTTACCTATCATAAATAACATTTGCACATGCACAATGAGAAATGCAGAAGACGGATATTTAACGGAGTCTCTACATAGCGAAACATATTATTCATCAGTAGGTAGATGTACCTATTCTTCTATCGTAATGTTTTTCGTTACCCGATTTCTAAATAGTCACCTTTGTGCCAACTACGATTAATTGAAGTCTTTACATTTTCAGCTTTCTCAACATAAATATTAAAGAACGTTTATACGTGAAATAGATTGAATGCTTTATAAGTAATCATAATAATGTATTGTACATTTAACGTTTATATACCACGATCAACAGTTGTATTGAATAAATTTACCAACATAATCTGATCAATATTGCACAATATTATTATACATATTTATACTAAAAATTCATCAAACACAAACAAAAAGTTCAACTTATCATACAATTTATAGTTAGCACTTAGCAATCAAACAGACTCAAGGTAAACAAAAAAAGTAAATGTATAAATTCGATTTAGATAAAGGATTTTTTCAAAAAAATGAATCATTTATTGAAATTAATTAAGAAAGGTACTATTTGCAAATAATTGTTAAACAATTTTTACATAGAATGGTTTCATTAGAGCAATAATAATAATAATAATAATAATAAACCACCTTCCTGGAACAACATATAATAAATTCACAAAATTTCCGTAAACTCGGACAGGGCCTTTTTTGTTTTAATAACGGGCCAACAATATTAATAATATCTTATTTTTATGGACTCAGATCGGTATCTAGCCGGCACCGTGTGAAATATGTAGCGTAATAACAGTACCTCAGAATGTATTCGCAGCACACGATTTAATGGTTTTTGGGTAAACGTTCGACGCACGGCGAGAGGGAGGCGGAATGGCACTTAAAAAAAATATATTAATAATAATTCCGCGCGAACCTTATTTTTCCAGAGCACGTAAAAATAATACACGTATATTATACGAACCGAACTTAATAGGTTTCCCTCTATATGCGATGGCCGTCAGTGAGTGAGTGAATGTGTGTGTATGTGTATACTCATTTATTATTATTGCTATTTTATTATTATTATTATTATTATTATTATTATTATATATATATATTTTTTAGCCAATAGGGGACGAACGAAAAATAAGGACGATAAGCATCGAGAATTTATTGGTCTAATAAAAAAAAATATATATTTAATAAATAATATAAATAAATTTATTTTTGGGTGGTAAAATTGACGCGAAAAACATTTATCTGACCGAATAAATAGATGCATTTCTCACCTTCCCTATGTATACAACCGTGTGATAGACGAATATAATATTAGATAGAGTTTCCTTTATGTTGTTTAGCAGGTGCCGGCGGCAGAGTCCCGTTAATGGAAAAAGCGGCTTAACTTTTTGCCTACACCCCACAACAATAATAATAAACATGCCACATGGTGTCCTTCCCCTCCCTTAGCTTCGTTTAAACCCTTCCTCATGACACGGCTCGAACCCCCTTCATCACACTATCTCTTTACGGTGCTTAAAATGCCAGAGGCGAGGTCGAGCCGTGAATTGTAAGCATCTGTATGTGTTTTCAGGCATAGCGAAATAATTATTGAAATTTGACAAGGCAGCTTTCAAAAATCCCAAGTGACAGTAAATCTACAATATGGCCTGACATAAATTAACTAAGTTTTAATTTAAAATTAATTAATTTTAATTAAAACATTTCATCCACAAAAGGAGTCGATAAAAATAATTATTATGCTAACATCACTTGTTTGTGTATTAGTTGTATTACAAGAAATTATAATTTATAAGTAACTATATACAATATCTTTCCTTTATTGACTAACGCATACGTCAAGACAAGCATTATTAATGTTTATGACAATAACATACCACATATTTACCAGCTATAAGAGTTTATTTCAGAATCAACACGCACTATCAACAAAAAAATGTACCGAATAGTTTTTAACTTTTTCGATTATTGTATTAAATATCTAATTTGAAGTAAAATCAATTTAAGAGAATGAATGAAATAGTTCGAAGAGATTTAGGATTAGTTATTATACTGTTATTATCAAGCAAATTATAAAACTTTTAGTGAACAATATTGTAATATTTAATTTTAATTATACAAGGTAGTTATCGAAACTTATCATTACTATAAAATTACGATATTACTATAAAAAAAGGAAAATTAAAACAAATCACTATATTTAAATGTATAATATACTTTATATCTGTAAATTTATCAATTACTTTAAGTATAATCATTTTTAATCAATTCGTTTATTATAAAAAAAAAATTATTCACACATACAACATGTGTTATATAATAATTTTAATTAAAATATTTGATTAACAACATGTCATTTCACATAAATATAAATTATATATGTTTATAAATATTATACATATGTATAGTATATAAAACATAATAAAATGATAAATTATATTTTAAATATTAGTTATCATAATATGGTTTTGTAATGTTAAAATAATACCATTCAGTGTTTGATTTCATAATAAGTGAACACACTTATAAGAATGAAAAAATTAAAGCAATATTAAACATAGGAATCACACAAATCTTACATTTTTTGAAAATGTTAATAATTTTTTCGTTTAATGTCCACTATTATAAATAATTACTTAGTTTACTATAGGATTTATAAATAGATGGATTAATTATACTTGAGATTAAGCATTATTTTATTACTGGAGTTACAATATAAAAATTATAACACTTTGTAAAACTTTGAGTAAGATAACGTAAGGGAATAAAAATTTTATCGAATATTTAAATCAGAATAAGTGACAAGGTAAGCATGTTAAATGTATATACATAGATATGTGACTTTATAATTTGACATTAGTATACAGAAAAATGTGACAACAAAAATAATTATTTTTGGTGTCTTTTATAGCGCCGATGATGCACTCGATGTAAAACGTCATTAAATAGTGAGAAAGAGAGTGGAAGGAGAAAAAATATGTACAAATTAGAAGACATTTTCCAGACCCTTAGAAACAATGGTCTGTAGCATCGGCGTCTTTTGAATATACAAAGTTTTCTTTAACTTCTGTACATCGACTGTAGTCGCAAAGTTCGAAACAAAAGGTTTTGTCGTTAATGTTTCACGGTAGCAAGGTGGTTGAATGGAGCCTGTGCATCATTTCTAAAAGATTTTAGTAACAGTTTTTGGAACAAGATTGAGGACGGTATAGGGATATAAGTAGGAACAAATATTACTATAGGTATTTTAAAGTTTTTCAGTCAATACTTTAATAAAACAATTTGAATTTTAGCTCTATCTACGAGTTAATTTAATATTTTATTTTATATATATTTTTAATTTCTTTGGCATTTAAAACTATATCATGTAAGTACATTAGTTGAATTTATTTGTGTTTACATTTACTTGTAAATAACTGTTTTCTGTTCTGAATTTTATGCAACGATAGTACTTACAAGATGTAAACCTAAAAGTATAAAAAAAAAAAAAAAAACCACAATAATTATCCATATAATTTACTAGTATATCAAATAATTGAGATTAAAACAATTCTATCATTGAAAAAACAAACACGATTTGACAATTTACAACAACTGTTACATATCAAGTATCGTGTTAACAAAAATGTTTTATTCTGTTCCTAATAGACAATGCTAATAAATCTAGTTGGGAACGAGTGGCAGTTAATGTGAAAAAAATCTCCGACAGCAATTTGTTCACCCTAACATTGATTAATATTTTGGGATAGCTGCTAACGTTAACGTCGTTATCCTCTTCCCTTAACGGTAAAAAAAAAACAATTTAAAAATAATATATATATATAGTGCATCAGTTAATGAATAACAACGCGGTCAAAATTGCTATAACGATTAAAGTCATGATTTATTAGTAAACAGAAAAAACAATATGAACATAAAAAAAAATTAAACAGATAATATTTACAAAATTTAAGGATTTATGTCTTGTCACCTGAAATCGGTTATGTAACAATATTAAAAACAACCCACAATGTTGATAATGGTGTAAATGATCCCAATTCAACCAGTTAGTTCTCATCATTTATTATTATTTAGTAAACAAAAAAATAGGAATACTGATATATCTGTAATACATTATACTCATATAATCTATATACAAATATAGTTAAAAAAGTATAGAAAAATATATAATTTATAAATACTGTGCCTGATAAACATATAGCCTAACTAAATTTATTAATATATTTTATTGTTTTAATTAAGCATATTGTAAATAAAATATCAGAACACGAATACATGATGAATTCATTTATTCACGATTCACTTAAATAATAAAAATAAATTTCATTACATGTACTTTTATATATTTTCTAAGTTTGTTATATATATATTTTTATAAACTCTAATCTATTAAATGTACCTAACTTGTCCCGAATCCTAACGGCTGAAAACTTGAAAGTTAAACTAGTAAGACATTATATAATAAACTTTTAAAATTACTTACTTAAAAATAAATAAACTAGTTTTTTTAAAGGGTCTCGTAGAATTTCTTGATCGAAAAATTTATTCTTAACTAATAATACAATTTTACTGAGCAGAAGTTATATTTTTTAATACCAACTTAAAAAATTGGATAATCAGTTTAATTTTATTTATTTAAACTGTAAAATATACAGTAAAAATAATATTTATTTACTTAAATATGAATTGATACATGTACACACCATATTATACTAACACAAATATATAATATAACTTCTTTTACTATAAAAAAATTACATGTATATAAATAATACCTGAAGTTGACAACTATAAGATATTAAATTTATTACTATTTAATTAAACGATAAAAAAAGTATAATATTTACTTATATTCGCATTATATGAAAAAGGTTTTGAAAAATAGATATAAATTACAAGTTATTTAATAATCTGCAAATTATGCAAATTAATTTTAATTTCAGGTATGTATATAAATTATTAAATTAAACTATAGTCAATATACTAACAGTTAAGTTAAATATGCAGTTTCTTAATATTAAATAAACCAAAATTTCGTTCTGAGTTTACTGAAAACTTTTGGAAACTAAAATAAAGAATAAAAAAATACAATAATAAGGAAACACTAGCGCGCGCACATAACAATAACCCCAGAATAGATTGAACAGATCTGTTTCAGCTTCGAACATTTCACTCTACTACAACTGTCCGATTGTTCTATTAGTACATTTCATTTATTTTTTCCTAGTAAAAATTTTAATACAACCGTGCACCGTTTTATAAGAACGAATTTTCGATTCGACTTTTATGTAGGTACCTACGTGTAACACTAGAAAAAAATATAAATAAGTGGAAAACAAACAACACGAATACTACCGGTTGATACTTGCCTTTTCTATCCTTTTCTATACATTCTATATATATGTAGTATCACACCAGGGAACCATACGGTACAAGCGTAGATACACACACACACACACACACACACACACACACACACACACACACACACACACACACACACACACACACACACACACACACACACACACACACACACACACACACACACACACACACACACACACACACACACACACACACACACACACACACACACACACACACACACACACACACACACACACACACACACACACACACACACACACACACACACACACAACACACAAGTGAATATTTGGTAGTGCATATGAAAAATTGTACGGACCATAAAAAGCAAACATCCATATTATATATATATATTTACACATGAAAACTTTACTACAGGTAGGTAGAATTACCAATACATTTTTATTCAATTCAGAGCAGGTATGAAAAACAAAATGAAAAAAAAAAGGAATAAGGGACGAATAAATGTCTGACGACGGCAATAAAACAAATGATTTGAAATATTCGTTGCACGCTCAAACGTTTCCTTCAGTTAAAAATGACAGAATTATACTTCAAACTCATGTAAACTGATTCACAGGGGATGAAAAAAAAATGAATAATCAGTCTTGTGACAGGTTGCCTTGTTCTTTCAGACATTATTATATAAACGTTTCGGTCGGAGGAAAGGCAAATGTAAAGGGAGCAGAAAACGAGGAAAAATCGTAGGGCGATTAAGAGTTTTATCTTTGGTGCAGCAAAGGTCGCAACGATGATAAATCGCAAGACGTAGCGGCGGCACCTTTTGTCCTAACGGTAATCCTCCTGCCACCACCGACATAGAAACGGTAGGTGGTGTAACGAGACAACACCCCCGAAGGCGCTTTCTCTCCTAACACGGCGGCAAAGGGGCACTGTTGTAAATATTAATAAAGCTGGACCCCTCTTCCTTCATCTCTTACGAAACACTATGGAGTAGGTGTTAAATCCCGCGTTTGGGACACACCCTTTAATGCCACGGAGAATGTATACCCCGTCAAGAAGAACAACACGCCCGGCCAACAACAACAAAACGTTAATAGCTTTCTTGTGGTTGCAATGCTAGAGACCCTTCTCTCCTTCCCTTCTATTGGACTCATGATTATGATGGTGATGATAATAATGATAAAGATGATGGGAAAAAATAACAGGGTAAAGAAAAGACCACCTTAAACAATAACATGAATCGCATAAACAATACCTAAGGTATTACATATATATAAATATATAAATTTATAATGTATTATGTATTATATGTATATTGATAAAGTAAAGAAATGTAGTCGGCGTTAAAAAAAAAAACAACATTCAAGAATAACAATAACCATTTTAAGTGTTCTGAATTTAAAATAATTATCATAAACAAAAAGTGCAATAATACAAGCTAAAACGTTTTAATAATAATGATTATTTTTGAACCTCTGACAGTATTTAAAAAAGTAATAATTTACTAGCCTATGTTTAGTTATATCATATTACAAGTCTAAACTGGTAATTAAAATCATGGTCTTAGACGTGTTTCGGAAAACTATTGCTGCAATAAACATATCAGTTTTCAACTACTCGACAATTAATTAGGAATTACTATATCATAATTAAACTAGAAATTTAAACCAAAAACGGCAATAAATAATATTAAATGCATCCGCTGAATACCATTCGAATATAAACAAGACAATAATTATAATAAATAAAATACTTGAAATAACATTTTAATTTCACAAATTAATTTTTTTAGACGAAACATTCAAAAATACTGATTAAAAAAAAATTATTTATATTCTATAATTTATTATAAAATATAAAATAACAATATCAATATAAATAATTAAAAAAAATAATTAACTACAAATCATATTTGGAAGGCAGTTGTTGGTTTTTAGTATTATTACCTAATATAAGTAACTAAATATTAGATCAACAGTCGTGTTAAATACACATCTTACGATTTAAAAAATAATAATGTTTTAATATATTAATCAATATATTGAGAATATGAGAAATAAATTGTAATTTTAAATTATTCATTTAAAAGTATATGAACACTATGAACGGTAATAGGTACATTTTTTATTTATTTTGAATAATAAAAAAAAAATGAAATAAATAAAATAAGCTTTCTAGAATTTTTCAATTTTATTATGACAATTATAGAAAATATAACATACTCGTGTATATAAATATATTGATTGACTGACACAAAAACCACTAGGACTTGGTTATTATACGTTGCCCATTATAATAAAGTTGCGAGTAGGGGACAAGGCATCGACAACAATTTAGATGAACAGAAAAGGGGAAGAGAGTGCACTAGCATGCAGCTGGGATGACACGAAGGCCAATAATAGGATATATAATGTTATATATATATAGGAAGTTCCACATGCATCGCAAAGGCGGCTTACGGTGGTTGAAACAAAAGCTTGCTAACACTATACACATATGCCTTATTCACTCGGGAATCTACATATAAACCAGCATCAGATTGTGTATATACAACAGCAGTCGATGTTGAATTTTGACGTAATCCTATTTCGGTATTAACTAAATTGAGTTCAGCAGTCCTCGTCACCCGACGGCCTTAACCTAAAATCGTTTACCAACCACTTCCTAATCCAGGAAAAGAGGAATACTCTAGAGATAGGTCGACCTAACACATTAAAGTAATACTTCAATAAAGAATCGAGTAAAAGTTTAAACACACTAAGTTACAGAAATAGACGTGTCACAAAATGTATTCATATTCATTCACATTAAATAATTAGTATCGTTTTGATTTAGAAAAGAAAAATACCTATCTAATAACAAAACGGGTGAAACTTAAATGAAGTTCTTACCATTAGGTATAATACGAGTATACACTTAGTGATGATTATGCTATTGAACACACTTGAATAAATTATTCAATTTAAAATTAAATTCCATTATAAGCTTAAATTAATGGATATTTTTCAATTTTCCAACAACATTAGATTATATTAGCCTCTTCACTCGTTAGTATTATGCTCAAAGATAACACTATATAATTAATAAGTCAAAACTACGTTCAAGATAAATTTTTAAAATTATTTAATGATTTTTATTAAGTTTAAAAGAAGACGCTATAAACAATTAAAAAACTTTAATTAGTTAGCTTAAAAGAACTAATACCAACTAAATATAAATAATACCAATGATCGTTTACCTTCATTATTATTATAATTTTAAAATGAGGTAAGACTATCGCATGCGGTAAAAAAGTATAGAAAAGGTTAGGTATGATTAGAGAGTAGATGTTTATAAATCTTTTTAGAAGTTTTAGTGGCTTCTAAATTGAAAATAGTACGGTTGCAGCTTTTTTGAATATTTGAAGAATATAATTTTAGTATTTTCATCTTTATTAAAAAAAATTAATTAAATAATTTACATTAAAAAACGAAACAACAGATAATAAAACTACTTACGAAATCTAAAACATAGTGAAAAACCATCAAATTCAATAACAATTTTATAAATCTACTTTCTAATTATCATATTTAGTTATAATCAGTATACCTATAATGTAATAAATGTGCAAAAATTTAATTGTAATAATATGTAATATTTATGGGATGTTGGGCAACTGTAAAATCTGAAAGAACTAAGAAAATGTTAATAAATAAGACAACACGTACCTATAAATTCAAAATTAATTGATTCACGATAGGCAATGCAAATAATTTTTTTTATTATTAAATCAACTCGTGCATTATGATGGAGACTAAACCTTTCGAGTTTAATAATTAGCCTCCGATGTTTTTGTTATTTTCTCAAACTCTAACATCGCGTAAGTCTGACGAAACGTATATATATCGTGTCTAAAAGTCCGGACACGCACGACCTCACCCTCTTTTATCCCTATCCACTGTTTGCTACACTAGCTACTTCTATTTATCGGGCAACAGTGAACTTTTCAACGGTAACAACAAATTGGGTCGTAACAGTCTCTGTTTTATGATTACATTAGTAAAATACAAGAAGGGTCATAGGAGAGAGGTCAAGAAGAGGAACAGAGGGGAGGAGGGATTAATTTAAAATCAGAGTTATTATTATTATTATTATTATTATTATGATTATCAAATTGTGTACAATACACAAACGACAACAGTATGTAAAAAACAAACACGCAAAAGTAGTTTCGGCGAATATTATTCTGCCTTCCGAGGACGCACTTAAAGTATTTTTCAAGTATATCTGATTCATTTTTTTTCAAGTTATATATTCCATCGTCTTTTCTATTTAATCTCCGAAGGAAAAACGTATTATTTATTTTTTCTGTAGAGAAAAACAATATAAAAAAAGAGTCGTCTCTCAAAGGAAAAAACTCTAGGTTTACCTGCGGTTGATAAGTCATATATTATTCTCGACCCTGAAGGCGATATATTCCGGAAATTTTAGGTTTATACGGATATACTAGCACAACGGATGAGATGTAGCTTTTTGGTCGGCCAGTCCAATATAATACATAATACAGTATTTATCAATAAACGACTTAAGTAGAAAAAAATTAATTCCGAACGTTATATAAGAAAAAATAACAAATTAAAAGTTAAATTTAAAAAATCATAAATAATTAAGAAATAATAAGCAATAATAAATTAAGTTGATGAAATACTGATCTTATAAATTACAACATTTTCAAAATAATAAGCACATAAAATCAAGTGCAAAAGATAGTATGGAATTAGTTAAAATATTTTACAACACTTTTGAAATACAAATTTAATATTATTTTAATAAAGCAACAAATGATTAAAATTATATTCATGTATTTTTATATCAATATTTTAATCAAGCATGTTGTTTATAATGTTCCTAATAAACTTGAAAGTTAAAATTATTTATTGGTTAAGTATTTTCATAAATCTTAACCAAAATTTTTAGGTTCAAAAAAAAATTCAACTAAAATAAATCAATGTTCCTTATCTTTTAGTTTAAAATAATATAGTGATACTAACAAATTTAATTAATAAGAATAATAATTGGTGGTTACTGAAAAAAATGATATAACTTAAGATATTCTTAAGTAGTTATTAAGTAGTTATTTTCAAAAATTTTAATACTAAATTTTTAGAGAATCTAAAATATAAAATATAAAAAAAGTATTTTGAAATGTATTAATTGTGACTGTGAACCAATTTATAAAATGTTTATATTAAGTCTTAAATAAAATGAATAATTAGTTAAATTTCAGAATAACTCAATAACAGAATAATATGGGCATAATATAAGTATAATATAAGTAAAATATAATAACATGAAAAAATAGTATTGGAATAATTGCAAAAAATGATTATTATATATAAAACGAGAAAAATAGAACGTATATTGTAATTTTCTCATTCTATAAAACAGTAAGAAAAATGAAGATATGTGATAATTACGAGTCAACCCCAAGTCAATTAACATTTTATTCAAAAAATAAAAAATGTTATTTATAATATACAGACATATAGTTTGAGATATGTAATGGGCAATACAAATTTCATTAAAAATATGACATAATATATATAATAAATGTTTATTAAAAAGTATACATTTTTCAATTAATGTTAATAAGATGATTAAATTATTTAATTGCGATATTATTGGTTTCAACTATATCAAAGCTGTAATGAATATATTGTTGCTTTGTAAAATGATATTAGCTAATATTTCTTTCTCTCTACCAAAACCGTTACTATGAAATGATAAAATCAAAACTTAAACACCACGATCCTACGTAGATCATATAATATATAAAATGTAACTAGTAATATAAATTCACGTTTACAACTAAAGAGTAAACATAGAAATAAGGGAAAAAATTAAAAGGAAGAATTAGCGAATTAATTGACATTACCGTCGGTTTTGGCTTCTGGTGTGATAAACGAGCGCGTCACCTCCCTAATCGCGCACGCCGCACATACAGTATCAATCAACCCTCGGGCGTATAAACTTTATAATAACAGTAAACCGCCAAAAATGAAGGGAATGGGGAAAAAAGCGGCGTCATCTCCACGCAAGTTTTTCTCTCTGTATCCGAACGGGAAAAATTACCGCTAGGTCGTCGCCGCGGTCTTTTAACTTTCTCCCATTAATTTTCATTTTCTTCGCCATTTTTACACCCGCTCCGCCATTCTTTCACACCGGGGTCGCATCTGGTCGGTTTTAATGTGATTTGTTGTTATACACCTCTAATGGCCGGTAACTTTTTCCTTGCCCTTTCTGCTACCAAAACAAAATTCGTCTGGTCGACTGTACAGAAGAAAAAAAGTTTCCACATTCTAAAAGTCAACAACATGCGTCAAAAAATGATACGGTCTTCCACTACGTTTACCCGAAAAGATGTTAGGAAGCCTCTTTAAAAATTATTGGGACCGAAACGCATTTAGCAAAAATATATTAATGAATAAATATATATATATATATGTTTGTAAATATTGTTGATGAAACAATATAAAAAAATAGGTATATTTTATAACTCTTAGAATAATAATATTAGCAAAAAAATATAATTATAAAAGAAAGCATCATTATAAAATATTTTTATTCTTACAATGTTTACTAAGTTTTATTGTAAAAAAGTAACACAAAGAGCAGAAAACAAAAAATAATTAATTACATATTGATAAATAATTGATAACCACTACGATTACGAAGATCTATTGTATTAGTATAATGGAATTTCTAGGCACAAGGCATAGTATAAAAAATGAGATTAAGATTTAAACGGTCTCAGCCTAATAATAGCCTCTTTCTTACTAATTTATACAAAAACCACTTGTATATTTGTTTAAATTAATTGCATATAGTTTTATGCAATAAAAACTAATACCTAACACTATAAATATATAAACAATTGTTTAATTTAAATAAAAGAAAATTGGTAACAAGTTCATATTTTAAATTTATAATTTTTTTTGTTCATTGATTTTTATTGATCATTAATGCCGTGATTTTTTATGGTATAGCGATTATAATTATTCAAATGTATAAATAATTCAAAAAAAGTTTTCCCACAGGTCGAATAAGGGTCTTTAATCGATTCCCTCGCGCACACCAATGATTGCTATTGAGAATAATGTTTACGGTCAATATAATTTACTAAATAATTTTAGTTAAATTATCCTAGTAATTCGTAACACAAAAAAAATAATTATTGTCTATATTTAATTGCATATATTATTATTTATAGAATGTTTTACGAATTATACTTTGTATTAACATTTATAGGTATTAAATTTAACAGAAATCAGAATAAGGTCAACACCACATTTTAATTGATTAAATTTGAAGAAACAATTTTGATTTAAATATAACTGGATATGTTTACTTAAATTCAAATTATTTATCTATAGTCTATACCATTCAATGTTGTTTTTTTTTTATAAAGTAACAATGTGTTTAAACCTATTAAAAAAATGTCACAACTTTTATGTTTCTATAATTTTACAGATCATTGGTTCTCTAATATTTATTTGTACGTAAAAAATAGAAACCAGTTATCATATAATAATTATTTTGTGAAGGATTCATGTCTAAAATCTAATTACATTAACATATGCATGCTAATATAAAACTAAGTTAGAGGCTTGTAGTCGTTATTTTAAAATATATATACGTACATATATATATATATTACGCTCATAAACTTTACATCGATTTTATGTCAAAAATAATTATGTTCTGGTTGTATTATTATACTCAATACTGTATAGTTGATATAATAGTTCATAATACCATCATATTATATTACAACTCAGTTCTTGGAAAATATCAACATATTATTATAGAATTCAATACAAACCGTTTTCATAACATATATAAACGTGACGACTGACGAACAATCCCTATGGATTCGTCAATCAAATTAATGGTTTAAAGATAAAGTGCATGCTATATTATCCTTATTAGTAATGTAATATAACATATATAGTAATTACTTATTATGTTTTAAAATTTATATTTTTTTTAAAATTAGGATGGATTTTTTAAGCTTATCTTACTGTTTATCATTGTATTATATTTGTCTTGTACTATTCTGATACAACGAAACGCATAGTCCATTTTCTGAGGATTGCGAGCCTAGTGCGACATGCGTTGTGATATGTCCACAAATACATCAGTCACCAAAGCATATTATTCACAAGTTTTTCAAACATTTCCATGTATTCATTATTTATTATATAATGTATATAGTGACACATAATGACGCAGTGTTTATAATATTAAAATACGTAATTTGATATACGTACGAGGGAATGTGATTCGCATCACCTGATTAAATAATTTTTGAACATTCTTAGTTTTAAAGGTATGTGTAAAATGTATTAATTTTTTTAATTTCAAAATATTGGTTATGTAATTATTACACATAACTGTACAATTATTTAAACAATAACTTTATGAAGGTATTCATTAATATATAAATTGGTATTTTCGTATTTTTTTTTTTTAATGTTTTCCTGGAACTTTCGCAAATTTTACAGGTCGTGTTCAGCACATGTAGTTTTATTATAAATCGACCTTTTTATTATTTTTATTGACCTACTATTCCCAACCAATTTATTACTAAATTTTTAGAATAGATTCTTTAAACATTATACAAATATTATAATCCAAAATAAAATATGACTATATTTTTTTATACATACAATGTATTATAAACATAATTTTTTTGTAAATAAATATACCAGTTATTTTTATTATCCTCATCGCTAAGCAGATAATCCAATGTTAACAGTTTATTAGTACAATCATTATTTTGTCCTATTAATTAGTTATCATTGGACGAAAAACGTGATAAAGCACTCGTTATTCTTCAATCATAATATTGTATAATATACACGGTCATTATAAATATGTTATAGGTAGTTAGATTGTCAATATTTTTATGCATTAAATTCATATACTTTAGTGTCATCATACTAATTCCAATGATTTTAGATAATTATCAACTATTTAAAATTACAAATAAAACTGGTAAATTCAACTATATGTCTACATATAATATTGATAGAAAGGTATAAGTAATATATAAATAAATCGATCAATCCTATTTCAACACGATTTCAAATAAATAGGTACTTACGTAGATACAGTACTTTAACTGCATTGTCAAAATATACAACAAAATTGATTTATATTATTGTTACTAAAATATAATTCTTTAAAATGAAATATGATAAAAAAAAAAAAATAATAATCTTTTTTACTATTTGCTGAAGTTGAGCATAAGTTATATTAATAATAAAAAATTTTGATTTTTACACTTTATAAAAATTTACCTACTTAAGTATTTAATAATATAATACAATCATGACGGGATGGTCGACTACAACATTTTGACAAGAAACGTATAAATTAATATAGTACTGGAATATAATCCATATCAATAATTATAATAATAATAATAATGATGATATTACGAATAGTGAAGATACGCACAATATAGTATTTGGACATACAATAATCCCCTTGGGTATTTGTGGGACATTCAATGTTGGTAATAGATGACGGAAGCATAACTCGACCACAATACCACCAGAGGATAAGGAGTGAATATAACTATGAATTTATTATTATAAAGCTATCGGCAGCGGCGACTTGCCGGCAACTTTTGAGTGGTTTGCGAATTCGGAACGAACCCCTGTAGGGCGAACACGTTAATAATGAATTTATACGAACCGTGACAGATAAACCCTGCAGTTAAATCGCAGAATCGAAAATATTATAGACGTCGCTGTTTTCGGCTATTCGGCGTGCAAAATTCAATTAAACGCCTGGACGGGTCTTAAAGGACATTCTACGATGGGCCGACGACCAGAGTAAGTAGCGGTATGTAGAAGTTGGGTGTGTATACAGATAGAAAGGCTGTGGTTTGGAGGTGCATGGAGTATGTGTTTCCTATTGTCGCCGCCGCTGTGGATATGCGTAGGTGTGGACAAACACAACACAAATAATGTGCCGTCGTCCCTATAAACCCCGATGACGAATCATTTAAGGGGGTCGGCTGTGAGGAGGAGGCTAGGAGTATAGTTGATATTATCAAGCGGACCAAAAACGAGAATGAAAAGAAACGAAATCATACGCATTCCGTACAGAAGAACGTTGTCGTTGACGTTACGTAAGATAATAAATAAATACTCGCCGCCACCGTAGTTGGGTGTAGGGAATGCGTTTTTTGACGCAGAAATAGTGCGCTTCCGACAAATCGAGTAAAAGGGAATTTTATATTATTGTAAACTTCTACATGATTAACTTCGAATAGGAAATGTGTTCGCAGCACGGCAGCTCTGGCGCGGACGGAACGAGAGAGCAGTAGACGACCGGCGGCGATATAACGCGACGGCTCCAGTTTCACGCCAGTAACGGCGTACAAATAACTAGAGCCTGAGGGGTAGGTGTGAATGGGAAGGGAGCGGTTAAGCGAACAAACACTTGGCAAACCCTCTGCGAAATGGAAGTCGGTAGAGTAAAGAAATAACAAATACAGTAGCTAGTGGCGGAGTGGAGAAACATTATTTCTTTTCCATGCACCGCACCGCGCCGCCCTATAGACGGACGGCCGCGGTTTTCAAATACGCATGGTTACAGAGGAGTTGGGTCGGCTGAGACGTAACATGTCGTACGCACAATGTTATTATCCAGTGGCGTAATTATTGGTAGGTTATAAGGGTGGAAATATCCTTGTAAGAACTTTTTCTTTCAGGATAGGTATATATTGATTTATACCACAGTATTGTATTTAAGTGAAAACCAACACTGTTGCATAATATTTCTTTCGTTTTAATATCTTATTTTAAAAATATTTAGACATGCTTATTTTTATTTATATAGTATCATTAGTCATCTATAGTTCTTATATGTTGGTTGTCAATATTTGTAAAAAAATGTTGTACCTAGTGAAGTATTTATTAAAAAAATAATTTAAAATCAACAATCGTTTAAAGGTATCTAAAAATGCTGGAAGCAGTATTACCAGTATCAGCACTTTATTAACTACTATAATAGAAAGTCATATTCAAATTTAATTGTTGAAAAATGTAAATTAAACTTTTTTCATTTATCATATACGCAAATTTAGGTTGCTGAATATGCTTAATATTTTAATTCACAAATCCAAACTATGTTAACAATTAATACAATTGGTAATCCACTTACCGTCGTATACTTCGAGCTTGGCGTTTGCGCTGACCGCGTCACCCACGCCATTCTCTGCAAAACATTCGTAGACCGCGTTGTCCCGAGGCGCCCGAGTCGGTTCGATTCGCAACACCGAACCGGTCTCACTGTCACCGACTACCTTGTCAACGATTTCGTACCGACTCAACGACGTCGATACCTTTTTGAAGTTCTTTCGCCAGTAGATGGTCGGCCGAGGGTCACCACGCGCGCCACAATAAAAAGACGCCACACCGTTGCTCTTCGCCTGCTGCGGTCTCGGTTTCACTGTCAGCGTCGGAGGTTCTGTGGACACGAACAAATAAAATAAATATACATATAATAATAACATACGGCGAACGGACTTCTATTTGACACACACAAGATGATGCCGATACAGATTTCTAAACTTGAGGTGGATTTCCTCGAACAGCTGTTTTTGCGTAAATATAGAATTTTAGATATAAAGCACTTATTCATGTAAGTTCAATATATGTGATATTCAAAAAATATAATATAATATACCCAATTAACTATATGGTTTGAAATATTGGCGATCAAACTGATTTCATTGTGGACCAATTTTTATTTTGCGTACATAGTCGTTTGAATATTTATATGACAAATGCATATTTTGTTTTAATTGTATATTACTGAATTTTATTATTAGTAATAATTAGAGTTATTTAGGTAATTAGCAAAATTTAAAATTATTTTATTTTTCAACTATAAATTTTTAATCATATACGATAAAATACAATATTGATAAACTATTGTATTCGAATGTGCATTTCATTGTATTTAAGTTATTTTAATTGATTATTTAATATTTTATATTAATTAATAATATAAATAGTATAAAAGTATTTTTATATTCATCTGCGGTTTTATTTAATATATACATTTTTAATTGCTTTGTTAAAAGACTAAAAATTACGAATAAATATAGTTATATTATTTTTTAATATTTTAAGCTTAAGGTATAAAATCATTTAATTTAATTTTTTGAAAAAAAAATTTAATAGATTTTAACTATTAATTATTAATAATGCATTATTATTTAATATTTATTACATACTCGTATTTAAATAAAATTAGTACATATTTCTAAATTGTTGTCTTATATACTCAAACGTTCTTAAAAAATGTTTAAACTTTTAATGCATAATATATTCCCGTCTCTATTTATAGATATACATTAACTATAGGCCACCTGTACGCGTTATACCTATGTGTTTGTTTAGGTACTCGCGTGCAATTACAAAAGTTTGTCTTTCCGTCACGAATGTCGACAAAAATCTAATTCGGATTTAATGTGTTTTATAGTATTCAGCCACCTACACAAATACGTTACAGTATAATACTTCTTCAATAATTCTCGTAATACGATTTACGTTTATTGAACTAAGAAATAAATGAAAACGTAAATTTCATAATAATATAATGGTTTATATAAATCAGAAAGATATAAAAATAGTTATTAATTTACATTTCATACAAACATAACATTTGTGTCAACGTTTTACTATTTTAATACGATTGAAACTCATATCATGCCTCCAATGATTTAAATTATTTTTGTTCATTATAGCAGGTACAACAAATTTAATTCTCTATTGTTAAATGCGAATATAGTTTACTGCGATTTAAAAAATCCGAGGATTATGCATTTATATGCTCGGAGATTTAATTTGTCAAACATTTGATGGACAAAACTTATTGGATAAATGTAATTCGAGTAAATAATACGTTTTTATATATTTTTTATTATTATTCTCTATTTAAATTTAATACGAAATATAGCTAAAAACGTTGGTTATTTCCAACGATGAGTTTTAAATATAAAAATATAAAAGCAACAGGAAATATACATACAACAAAGACCTAAATTAAATAATTGTAATACAATGAAAACTATTTTGAACAAGTTTTAACAAGACTTAGCCGGGATATTCTAAAACTACAAACCTTTGAGATTCAAAAACTTTTCATGTTGTCCCTCATTTACTGAAACGGCATAACAAATTTAGATTCATATTAAACCATTTTACGTGACATAGGGCATCTAAGCTATATAATAACTCTTTTTTTCATTTTTAATCCAAGCCATTTTAAAACAATGAAGCCGTCTATGGTCTAACAGCGTTTTAAAAATGCACCCCCCCCCCCCCACCGAAAAAAATGAACCGACCACGGAAATGACATTTTGGACATTCAAGGCATCTGCGAGATAGTTTAAACATTCATACTCCGTATTTTTTCAACTTGCTCGTCCTTAGCGGAAGTATATATATATTATATAGTTATACCAACGTATTATTATTATTATTATTATTATTATTATTACTATATCCCTTCTCCGGGGTTACAAAAACTTCGAATTTTTGATACTTCTCTAAACAAACTTCTTTGGGTCACTTAAGCTATATATCTCTGGCCGACATACACGAAGCAACATAAATTCGTTAGATAACTTTTTTTCTCTTTTTAACCTTTGGGTTATTCATAGTAGTTCTTTTTTTACTGAAACAGTAGAAATGAATTCAAGACTTTTGACTTGATACTTTTTTTTTCTATCTCAGTGCGACATGAATATTTATGTTTGTAATATTTTTCGTTCTCTTTCTTGTGTTGACAAATAACAAAGGTTATTTATTGCACTGTAATATACTTACGTGTCAAGTATTGGATAAATGAAAATGCGGAGAAATTGGCGCCTGTAAACATTAGGAAGACCACGTACAATATACCGAACCAACAGAAACCGGAAAATTATCCGACTTAGACGCTTTACATCTTTAATACCTTAAGTGTTTACAAGATCCCAGGGACCTTAAGGACAGCGTGTTTGGCAAAAGATGCCTTTAAATGTTCTTTATAAAAGTAAAGAGCCCTAAGTACTTTTTGCAATAAAGTATAAACTATATTACGAGGTTTTTAATGTTCGTTATATTCAACGAAAAAGATAGGGTTATATTTACGGCAGAAAAAGGTGCCTAATTTAAATTGCTAAATAATTCCAGGATTCGGCAGTGTATTCTTTATACAGTAGTCTTATTACACTAGGATCCCATGTCTGTTTTCCAACCGCTTGACATCAATCAAAATCCTATTGTCCGTCCCTTTATAAATATTTATACCAACGGTGAAACGGTTATTTTTCACTTTTTCATGAATAAATATATAATTAAAAAAAAAAAAAAAAAACTGAGACGTGTCAGAATTAATTAAAAGTAAGAAGTTTCGATAAAGCAACGGGAAAATTAATAGTTGTTTGGTGTAATAAAGAAACGTTAAGAGTAGATGCAAGCAATCTATCGAAGTCTAAGGACAATATTCCCCACCCTTGGTCGTGTTGTAAAAAATAATAAAGTAAATAAATAATAATAAAACGAAAAGTTGGAATGTATTTTTGGTAAACCTATCAATTGCAGGTATATCATAATATTCCAATCGATTTAATACCAACAACTCTTAAAACAAAACAGTGATTATATATATATATAAACAATATTATGAGAAAGTATACAGATGACAGTCCAACAATATATTGACATTTAATGATATTTTTACGCGTTATTCGACAATAAAAATATGAACGTTTGATTAAATTTGATACATACAAAATCATCATCAGAAATCTAAATTATTTTAAATACACCTCCGGGGTTTTTCTGTTGTATGTAAATGGTTACACAAATACATTTATTACTTCTTTTCTTTATGAATAAATAAATCAAAATAAGCCTCTTATATCACTTAAAATTATCTAATAATACGTATTCAAATTTAAATGGTTAAGTTACTATATGTTTAAAAACGAATTCTAGAACATTCATATATTATACTAAATGACAATACTCATTAATTAATAATCAGCGCGTTTAGGCGTATACCTAGTGTTTACGAATTCAATTTGTTTTTAAACGAAAATCGATTATTTTTCTAAAATAATAGCATGATATTTTGAATATTTTGTTCTTATTTTATATACTCGTATTATTATACTACGGAGAAACACGTCAAAAAATGACTACTACTAAACAATATGACCCGGCGCAACACAGGTAAAAAAACGGATTTGCTGCAACCATGTTGACATTTGATACCAACCTAAACGGCGACAATAACGATATGACCCCTAAATAGATCAAAAGAACAAATATACCTATATAACACATGTGCGGGCAATGATTAAAATCTAACAAGGGGTTTCCTTTGGAAATTCGACCATTGAGGTGTGTTGTACAGCGGTATATCGTGTGGAAGGATGGGACTAAGATATTGGTCCCATGAATATTCTATTGGCTTTATCCAAGAGACTTTTTGCTGATTTTTGATATACCAGTGAGAATTATTTATTTAATATTCTTATAACCGGCACAAACAGCAGTATCAAACTGTACGTATAGGAAAATAAACTCATCCATTCAATTATTAATCTATGTCATTTTATCCGAAGGCACTACACTGTACGTTTATCTTATTCGATCTTAGTAATAGGCAACAAATTGCAGTCCATCGATAGTGTATATAATACTTTTTTGTATACTTACACTTCCTTCATTTATGCGTCTTATAAAGGTCAGGATTTGGTAAAGAATACATTAAATGCCATTATCTCTAGTTTAAAGTTTTTATGTAAAAAGAAAACATGTTTATTTTGATGCCAATATTTAATGGAAAACATTTTAAAAGAGATTTTTAAATGACGTTGTGTGTTCATTTCACATTATTTAAAGGAAATAGAAACGCTCGGGTAATTCTCACAAATTCCGGTAAGTAATTAAATTATTAAAATTTTCACATCTCTCAAATCAATAATGTCTATCGTCAAGATTAATATCAACATCTTTCAGGTCATATGCACACACCTGTTGATCAACAGAGTTATGTTTGGAATGATCGTCTTGTGGTCGTTAAAATTAAATAAAAACTTTACTGCAAGTATTTGTCGAATCCGCATATAAGTTAAGCAATACGGGTGAACACATTATGGTGGTATCACAAACTAAAATTTAATACAGCCAAGGTACCCATAATTATATCTTAAAAATATAAATTCACAAATTGCAAAAGTTTAATTATACCTTATTTGAAGATTTTGTTCGGATAGTTTTATGAAAATGGACGTATATTAGGTCAATTCATATTAAATAAGATAACAATAATGAACTGCAATTAATTATATTGTAAAGGCAATTGTGCAGCGATAACTATGGACATTTGAATGAATATATTATATATGTATGTAGAATATTAAAATAATTGATTACATCATTTGAATTTGAAAATATAGTTACATATTATTATATTATATGGATACGATTATTCATTGACAATACATTTGGTAAATTTAATATGAATGTCAAAAATTATTAAATAATATTTCAAACTTAATTTTTTTTAATCTTATGGACGAAATATCGTAAAATATTATTTATAATAAATTAATATTATTATTTGCTTATTATTAATAATATAGAAAAAATAAACCCAATTACGGATAATTAATCATTTTAATAGGTAAAAGTAAAATATTTTTAAACATAGAATTATATATAAATATATATAAAAAATATTTTTGAGAAAGTATCAAAACTAATGTAGTTTTCTTAACTTTTTATTCAATCGCTCTATAAACTAGAGAGTAAACTCTTTTAAACTATCATTTTTTATTTTAAATCTTCTTATATGAGTAAAACCATAATAGGCGAATATTACAGAATTGAAATGAAATTGATTGATGACACCAGATCAAATAATTGAGGATTAAAAATAACCACTCGTATTTAAACTATTTTTTCCCTCGAATTTAATTTTAACGAAAGTTAATTTAATTGGAATTTTTAAACCTGTCTCATTTGCTTTTGTATTTTTACCACGCTCAAAAATAAAAAATAAATATAAATTAAAAAAAGACCTCTGTCCAAATCGGAAATCAGACTGACGGCCGTTGGGAACAGTAAAATAATATGACTCACTGGGGTAAAACTAGACAAATTCGTAATAATTAATAATTGTATTTTTTTCCTCTCACGTCCAGTTGTTCCCCTAAAATATTTTTATTCCGTACACATTGATAACAAACTCGTTACTTGTCAACTATTTGACAGGTGAAATATAATTGTTTTATTTTCCCAATTCGACGATGAATGTTGATTTACTGAAGAACGGTGAATGCATAATTGTTTTTTATTGTCATACGATAAGTATTAATTACTTTGATATATTCAATTAGATATAATTTAAACAAATAAAGAAACGCCAAGAAAGATAAATTCTACATTTAATGGTATTTTAAATATAATATTTTTTTTTTTTGGAGAAATACTATTTTAATACAATATCGCCAATGATTATTAATTACAAATATAATTAATTAAAAAGTGTCATATATATGATTAAAATAGTATTATACATGCAAATGAAGATTATTATTAACTAAAATTCAATAATACTTTATTTAGATATTTGATTAGTAGTTTAAATAACTATTTCCTAATATACGATTATAAAAATAAAATTAAAAAATGGAAGAAAACTTTTATTTCATACAGAATAAATGGTTCGAAAGAATAACTTATGAAAATTATAAAGTTTTTATCTTTATACAACTAGAAAGCATATCAATTATTAAAACATCAGTACACTTTTAGACGCGAATTTTAAAATAATTTCACTAGAATTTCATTTTAACTCTCTTTAGAAAAAAAATAAAGTAAACAATTACATTTTTAAAACAAAGTGTTCAACATCTAAAAGTTGAATACAATTTATTTTGTTGTCTATTAATATATGAAATATGTATATAGTAAAAAAAACTATAACGACACATTTCATTTTTGGTCAGTATTTATAATTTGAATTATAATTTATTTTAATCTGTTAACTTGCAAAAAATGTTGCGGATACTCATTACTCTAAATGTGTGTACATAAAAGGATAAACAAAAGTTAACACAAATACATTTGTGTTATCTTTATCTCCTAGTATTTTTGAAAAAAAATTGGAAAAATATGTTTTCTAGTCGACAGATTTTCGGCAGGACTGAGTACTTCAATTACCCGAGCTAAAGTCACTCTGTTGCTGTTACGTCTCACTATATCACGTACACAGTTAAACATTCCCACCACTATTTGTCTTCACAACTACAACTATATAACAACCGCCAATACTTACTACTAATACTAATACTACTACTACTACTACTACTACTACTACTACTACTACTACTATTACTACTACTACTACTACTACTACTACTACTACTACTACTACTACTACTACTACTACTACTACTACTACTACTGGGCGGGTTTAATGCGGCACTTAACGTAGTGTCAGCTTGCGAACCACTTTAAAAACGTCCGGTGTAAAACTGCTGTAACCTCCACCTCTCCCACTACCACAACAACAACCTCTTCGCTGTTGTTGTTTATCATCGGGAGATCGACCGACCGACTAATTTGTAACGTGCAGTACCCGAGTTATTTTTTTTTATTTATTCCCTTCTTTATACTTCCACTTTTTATACATATACAGAAACACATATACATTGTGTAAGATTTTCTCGACCGGATGCTGGTAAATTACACGGCTAACGGGTTTTTTGCCGCCCCGTCAGCAATACAAAAGCTCCCATAGTCACTTTATCACCTGAAAAAATCTTTAGTGGACTTAACGCGCGTAACACATTTCTAAGCACATGTACTTATATATAAATCCTTGTATTTACACAATACCTTTAGCAGTACACCCATTAAACGCAATAAAGGATGTATCCTTGTATCATATTTTTTACCATTTGAGTAGGTAACTATATACACTAATAAATACAATATTTAATATATATTAGTACTTAATACGTACCTAATTAATTGTATTACTTAAACCAATCATACGTTTTTTTTTTCATATTCACTTAAGAACGAAATAATGTGATACATAGTATCCTTATTCGGTATAAAAGAAAAACGATCATTGAGTTTAGTTAATTTTATAATTACTTTATCAAAAAACAGATAATTATTACTACTTAAATAATACCAATTATAAATTATATAAAATATGTTGTTAATCCTCTTTATGAAAATCCAATTAATTATAAGCTAAAATAATCCTGTATTAATTTCTTCACTTAATATTTGAATATTTATAGGGACTTCCAAAGAAATCTAAAGTATCGATTCTTCAATGATAAAAAAAGTACTAAATTTATAATAATAAAATATAATATTTTTATAATAACCTGAAGATTATTACATATCACTGGTTGCCAAATAGTATTTGAATCTTATTTTTTTTTTTAATTCCAAGTTATTTTTAGTTTTGAATAGTTACAACCTACTCAAGTTATGTCCAATAAGTAATCTATTTACAATGAATTATAAGTGATGAAAGACAAGAAAAACTAATGAAAGAAATTTGTACAGTCATAATAACTCGCATAGTGATTTGAAATCATTTTTATATTCGGATCTATAAGCACCAGTTTTGTTTAAGATTTCTGAGCTTAAATTATCAGAATTAGAGTTCCATAGGTACAATTTTTCACTATACATAACCATACATATATACCCAATATTATATATTATACAAATCAATTTAAATATGTTTTATTTTGTTAACGCAACTTATTGACGATAAAAAACAAAATTAATTAATTAAAATATATATGTATCAAATAACGTAGAAAAAAATATGTTTTAAATTTATTGTCATAGCTTTTTCATTTGATATTTAGGTATAAAATAATATTATTATAAACACGATACTAAATTTTTGAACTTTGAGATAAATAACAATGTTTTTAATGTTCTTTTAGAACTTTTAAAACATTGTTCAACAATCTAACCAAGATTTGTTCCGATAAAATTTTGTAAATATTGTATGTAATATATATATATATGTATATAAATGGCGTAAATACTCATCATATACAAATACGCGTTGTGAACTTATAGTATACATGACCGACTTATTCGTTGCAACTGAAAATGAATTTTTCAATTTAGAAAAATAAAATAAGAGCAAAACAACGCTAAAAGACATCAAGTTAGAGATTAAACGTAGAATCAGCATAGAATACGAAACAGCGAATAAATACGCATATATTTAACTAAAACAATATTGACCGATGTGAATAATTATCCTAATCGACGTCGGTTTTCGACCCATACAAGCATGCACAACTCGGGAGTACGAATCGTAACATATAAATTATGCTACATGTAATATAACAAGAATATGGGAAAACATCGACGTTCAAATATTATATACAAATTCCGTGGTAAAAAACTGTGGCTGGGGTTGAAACCGAAATAGTATAACGATACAATGTGTTTTTCGTACGCAAATCATTCCGCAACGGAAAGTTGTGTACATACAGAAAGAATATTAACTTCGCAGCGTATATTATACGTACACCGTACATACGTTTTATTATATATAAGCTTACCGACATCATATCTCGACGATAAAATATTATTTTGACTTTAAAAATAATTAAATATAATTATATGATTAATTTAAGAACGCGTGAGAGGTTATCAAAAGAACTGAAGTTCATAGAGAAGCAAAATGAATTGAATTTTTTTTAAATTTGGCAATGAAGAGTTATTATTGCTATTCTCGATCGGTTACATCATAGTGGGTGAAAATTCAAGTCACACGAGAACGCTCTATTATATGTATTGTATATAAATTATAGGTATATAATATACTCGTTGGGAAAATCAACGATCCTTATTACAACGGATATAATTGTGTCATTATCGTTGTCGTCGTTGTGCCACACAAGTTATTGTTAATTATCTTCACTTTTCCGCATCACAATTTGCGGACATGACGTTTCCCGGTAAATGTGTTCTATATATATTTATAAGCCACGAACTTGCCATGGCAGGAATAATAATAATGATATACCTCGCTAACGACTTTATGGGAAACGAGTTCGCGTACGCGAATAATCGATATAACGAGCGATTGTGATGTAACATTAACTTCGTTTCCGTTTTGACACTATATTATATATAATACAATATTACAGCCGATACCATACATCGGGGAAGAAGAGTTCGATATATCCGACTACACCTACGCGTGCTGGTGTGTGCATGTCCCCTTTATTATTATTATTATTATTATTATTATTATTATTATTATTATTATTATATTATTACAGTTTTGACGTCGTGAACGAGGGGACCTCGTGTGTGATGGTGCACGCACGCACTCACGATTTACGGGTAAGTGCCTTGCATGTGTGATGGGGCGAGAGGTCGGTACGCTTGCACAAAGGGTGGTCTGGTGGAGGTATTAGCCAAAGGGGTGGGTGAACAGACGGACGGGTATGTGTGGAAACCGAACTCATCCGGTGGCTGCAAAGAGTATATACATGGTATATACGACGATGACGAGGGACTGCGATTGCGGCGGGGTGGTGGTTCGGCGGAGTGGGCGGCTCGGCGGCGGCGATGGGAAAACGGAACTTTTCGCGCTCTACGTAACAGAGAAAAACCCAGGGTATTGTTTAATTGAAAACCCGCGTTAACTTTAATTTACTCTGCCTCCTATCATCATAGCCGCTATACCGCCACCAGATCGTCGAGTTACTCTTCTCTTCACTTCATTCTTTTTTTTTTTCGCAACCGCCAACCACCTCGCCAGACTACTTCCCGGATGCCTTATATATATACGTCACCGCTTTCTCATCGCGATCATATATATATATATATCAGTTCAGAATAGGTTTCATCCCTACCCACAAACGAGCCGGAGATCTAGTCCAGAAATTAACGCAACTTTCCTACCCTCGACCACCGCCTACTTGTGTACACATCGGTAAACTTCGAAGGGGAAAAAATACGCGAAAACTTCGCTCCATAATAAAAGAAAAAGCTACCCCACCATTGCCACCGTC
Source organism: Rhopalosiphum nymphaeae (assembly GCA_036289425.1). Taxonomy (NCBI): domain Eukaryota; kingdom Metazoa; phylum Arthropoda; class Insecta; order Hemiptera; family Aphididae; genus Rhopalosiphum; species Rhopalosiphum nymphaeae. The sequence goes on along the minus strand of JAZAQC010000034.1, from coordinate 158,410 downwards.
GAAGCCGACGGGATCTGTTTATGTACATCGTACGATCTAAAAGTAATCTATATATATATATATAAAGTATTTACACACATACATAATAATATATCGAATGGAGTTTATCGTTGTGATACACCGTCTGAACTACCACTAATGCCGACAAACGTTAATCAAAACACAACATCGATAGAGTTTTAGTCTCTGACGTAACGACAACAATCAATGGAGCTTATATATAAAGATATAACAACTAAAAACTACAACTCAACGTTAATTGAGCATTTGTTTTGTTAAATAATAAAAAGTATACACTATTAATGTCCAGGAAAAGGTATGACTAAACTTTAAGTCTATACATACAATTTAATAACTCTAATATGTCATTAAATTTATTTTTTGACCTATAATCGAGTTTTTAATATGAAATGATTCAATTTATGTTTTATTCAACGTCAAACCCACTTAATACAATAAATATCATATTCAATAGTAGTTTAAAATTAAATCTAGATATCAATTTTGTCCATAGCGAAATAAAATAAATTCAATATGATAGATATATATAAAAATAATTGTCAAGAGTGAAATAATCCATATGATAAAGACCGTATATACATTTTTTTACATTCAAATTATTTTTCAAAAAACATTCAAAACAATCAAATTTGATAAATAATAATATCAAATAATAAAATTATAAATATATTTTAACATACCACATAAAAATATATAACAAAAAATCAATACCTATCATTTACATATATGTTTATTAAAATGTATAGTTATATAATTTATAATACTTTATTATATTTTATAACAAATAAAAGATTGTTACAATATAGGTGGTACCTAATTTTCATTTAAAATTATAAAAAAATCTGCTTTGCACTTTAACATTAATTTAATTATTGTTTAGTATTATTATTATTATTATTATTATTATATGTATTACACGGTGAATAATTATTATAATATTGTTTTCCTTCTGTGGCGACAACGAACCAATGTTTGTAATGTACGTACACGCGACAGCTACGAGTCGTTCATGGGTGTGTACACAACGTGTAACAATCGTGTATATGGACACAGACGAGAGGAATCCTATAATAATGCGCTGTTTGACTCGCAACAAATAATAATTACTGTTTTAATTATGATTATTTAGGGCGGACTAGCAGAGACAAATGAAATGATAGAATTTTGTTGTAACCAATTGTGGTTACCTGTAAACACACAATTCTGCTGTATAAGCATAAAGGTAATTGATATATCTATGCGAAATATGCATGACAAATATTTATATTTTATTGACTACACAATTATTTTTTGTTTACTTTACAGAGTCGAAAAAAAAATGATTAAATATATTTATAATATATTTTATACTCATGCTTATATAGTTTCTAAAATAAATAAGTATATTTTATTTAATAAACACTTGATGAATAAATTATAATATAGGCACTGCAATTAAAACGAAACGATTAACTAGAAGTAGATGCAAAAATATCTTATGGAATTTTGAATTATAAAAATCATTTCAATTCAAAATTGTGCTGACTATTAAAAACCATAACATTAAAAGCTTTAATAAGATTTTTATTCGAAAAATGTAGGTAAAGCAATTATAGTTGTGTACCACGTGAATCATTATTTTACGTATTATTTACATTTTCTCGTTATTAAAATATTAATAATTGTAAAAATAAAACAACGCAACGCAAAATTTAAAATAAAAATCAGCCTAAAAAAATTGGTCAAATAATATATAATTCTATCCTTAAAGAAATGTTATAAACATGGACATGAACTTTTCTGTACATTATGAATCTTGAGTTATACGGCAAAATAAATCTTTAAATAATTCTATATAAATTGTTTTTTGAAAATATATTCCAATATTCTTTAATACAATATATGACAAATGTGAAGTATGTCTACAAATAAAAATCAGTTTCTATTTATTTATTTTTTTGTGTTAAATATTTGATAACATAATTTTCTACCAGTAAAAAAATATCACTCATTAGTTAATGTTAGAGTATTTATCGTTAATTTTTAATATATTATATTCATAATTAATCAAGTAATTTGAATCACTAAACGTGAGATGGTTCAAATCCAAACATTGTACGTGAGAAAAATTTAAATAAACATACAAACAAACAAATGATGTTTATTTACAATGCATAATGAAAAATATATTCCAAATTTGTTCATTCGATGAGGAAAAAAATTATTATCCTCCAACGTCGCATCACGATCATACGATAAAATAATACGCCATACCTATCTACTACTTTCTTAGTTGTGCATTACAATTTTGTATAGTTTGCAATTTACCGCGAGCAAGTTCGAAAATAATACAAAATAAGATCACTATGCAGACAACCACCACCGTCGACTATACCGTCTATATCATCTACCTAACCAGCTGGACTTGTAGTAAAATATTGTAACGCATTCGGCTTATCTCTTATTGACCTGTAGAAACACGCAAAAAACATAAATACGGCTAGGGAACAGTCTGCTATAACACCACTACTTGAGTACAGTTATTGTGGTTATCGTTTTTTTTTTTTTTATATATATATATATATATATACTTCCACCCTCTCTCCGATTCACAAAACAACCGCACCCCGAAAGAACTTCGACACTACGTTTTCCAACACGGGTTATTATTATATAACTGTTACAACAACAATATAACTGTCAAAAGTGTGTATCGTCCGCCCACTGTAGTCGTATAAATACGCACGAGCAAAATATCGTTACCGGTAATATCGCACGCGGGTATCTCAGCGAGTTATAGTGAAAAAAAACTAACCCCTCCGTGGTTATTTTCTATATCGACCCCGCTTGCGCTGTCGACGGATTATCCGGATTACAGACATATCCGACGATGACCGGTATTTTCTCTTAATTTATTTAAGCGATGTCTGTATTCACTATATTATATTATATATTACTCTCAGTTTATCCGACGACCACGCGATTTCACTATCTACACGACGTTCAAACAATAAAAGATACAGTAGCTGGTTTGTTTAGTTGGTATAATATTCATAATAGTGGTATTATAATATACCGAAAACTAAAATATTCAAACGACGTTATCGCATGTCCCTTTTACCAACACTAATTAACTAAACTCTCATCATCGTCGTGACTGGAAAGACTTTTCACTTACAACAAACGCGAACTATAACACTTATTAGTTGTACTATGTGTCGTTATATATACATATACTATATAATACAAAAGCATTTTTATCTCAACAAACGTAAGGCAAAAAAACTAAAATTAAAAATGTCTTAAGAGACGAAAAATAAAAGACGATATTGTGAAAATAACAGATTACAATAATATAAAGAAACTCCATCCCGCGTTCATCCCATGTACAATTAAAATTACTGTGCAAAGACTGTATTTTACCTACTACTCGGCGGTTTCCGCCGGCAACGAGTGGCAGCAAACGTCATTCTCACTCCTTCCTCTAGAACACGTCTCCCTTTTTCCAGTGCATTATCCTGCAGGGCTTTCCGGGAGCGGTTAAATATTATTATACTTATGCGTACACGAACGCTTTTGTTTCATAACGGAAAACGGCTATTGAATATGTCGTCATGTTCACGTAGCACTTTTATATTATAAACGCAATGGTCAAACAATCGCAACTGCCTACATAATACAACACATAGTACCAAGGGATTCCGTGACGTATAGAGATTGTTTTTTTTTATTAATTTATTTTTGAACCGCTCTCAATAGTAAAAAATGATTTTAATATGATTTAAATATTGGTATAAAGATATTGTTAAATATTTAATAAAGAGAATCATGAAAAATATTATGTTTTGATTCTAAAATTAAAATAAAAATAAAAAATAATAAGTTATTATTTTTTTTTTATTGTTTAATGTTAAAAGCATTTAAAACTATACAATACATAACAACTTAAATAGACGACTAATATAATATAGCAAGCGCGTAGAGGTGTTAATACGTATATCATATTGTTGTATTGTTGTTTTTACATTATTATTTTACATTTAATATGTCTTTTTAAATTGAAAATAAAATTCTATACTCATTCTTTATTATTATTTTGTTAAGCCCACTGTTTCATGAATCATAATTAGTAATTATATCAAGAGTAATTTGTTAACAAATTGCCATCAATTAGATTGAAACCAAAAAAAAAAAAAATATATATCAATTTATAAAACAATTGTATTTTGAACATTATGAAACACGTATTTTAATAATATGCAAAATGTTCACTTTAAAAATGTTCACTTGTTGCGTACTAAAATTGAATAATATACAATACAAACGATTTTTCATTATTCTCAATATTTAACCTTATTTTATACATAAAATATGCTTAAACATGAAAGAGGAGCTTTTCACAAAGTTAATATAATTTCCTATATGTAAAAATCTATTTAAGTTCAGTGGTTTTTGAAACGTAAAACGCATCGTTGAACTTAAAGGACATAAGCAATTATCCAACAAATATAAAAAAAACCTTAACATAAAAAAAAATATACTTGTTATTATCCTTAGAGCACACATATTTCCGGTTGTTCTAAGAAACCGGAAATTATTATTATTTGTTGTAACCATCCCTTGAAAGTCCAAGAATGTAAATATAGATAACAATAGAAAGAGATTATGGGAAGGTTAACTAGTTACAATATGGAAAACGGTAATTGTTTTTCTTTGACAGCCCAATACACTAACATATAATGATATATTATTTATAATACAAGTATCTAAGTTTCCTTATCGGATAATTGCAAATTCATCGAACACAGGCATACTTATAATTATTTGTCGAAACAATAATTTTTAGTTACAAATAAAAAAAAACACAAAATATAAGGTATACCAAGAGAAAAAAAAGGAAACTTATACCTCCTAAACCCGCAACGGCTATCCTCTTCTCGCACACATGGGTGACGTATAAGGTCGGTCATGTAGGTAATGTACATTATAAAACCTCCCACGGGACTCGTCCATCTTTTGTCTAACTACCCTCTCATCCACAACCACACTACTTCCGGATACACTGCACACACATATATATATATACATCGCTATCCCCACCCCAACATAAACCACCCAGTCCATGTTAATTACGGTTAGAAACGCCAGGTTAAATAACCGCGGTTGTTTGTTGACTCTGAGCTTATTATGCGATTTTACTCGTCCATTACGACTAACAAGTACATAATACATATTACATAGTTCATATATATGTTTGTATACCCACAAACACACTAGTTTAGTTTTAAACGTACATTATATTGTTGTCACGAATATAATTTAAATATATTGGTAATTGGCTCATTCGATTGTTCATAAAAAACTATAATGTATATATTTCCAATGTATATTAACAAGAGAAAAGTATTATTAATTTATTAAAAATAATAGTAAACAGAAATAAATATATCAGTCTGGGCGCGCATACATAATGTATGGAATAGGAATCACAAGTTTATTAAAAGTATATATAAGAAGATTATAAAAGTTACAAAAATTTAGTTATAAAATAAAAATATCGGCATAAAACTAAAAATGTGTTATTATTTCATTAAATTAAATTTCTGTTTGATAAGTAAATTAGCATTACCTGTATTATGATACTATTATATCGATGTAAATTTAGATTGCAAATATAAGTAAAAATGTATTTTAACGCATTCAAACGCTAAGCTATTGTATACGCATTTGCATTAATTGTATCGACAAAACATTTACAACTATTGAACTATATTATTTATATCACGATGTTCAACTTTAAAAAAAAATAATACTCCAATTATCGTTTATAATTAATAGTTTTGTTTAGTAATTTAACAACATTAATTAAGATTATATTATACCAATTTATTAAGAATAGTCATGTAACATTTAATAATCGTATTTGATCTATAGAAAATATTGAAAATATACGGAACATATAAAAAATAATCTATCTATTTGAATTGATTCTCGATAAATTTACTATATGAAAAAAAATTGTTTATAATATATGTATTCAATTTAATATAAAAATTCAACGTTTTTAGCCAAAACATATTTAAAAATTATGAATCATTTTAAATTGACATATTAGTAATAACAAAAACACCCACATTAATTAATAATCATAAATGTATACGATGCAAAGCGTTATTATTTTTCATCATCAAAAAAAAAAAGATCAACATTCCCAAACAAGATAGACAGACAACTCATGTCAATAATATAAAGCTTTTACGTCCATGAAAATTCATATAATATTAGTTGACGTAAATACCCATGGGCCAAACACGAATCGATACGTCACATATCGTCGTGCAATGGGTTTACATAGATAGCAAAATAAAAAAAAAATACCATCGACTGTTGTTACTGTTATTTTAAACTTAGTGCAGTCAATTTTTTATCATTATTATTATTATTATTATCGTATTAATTTTATTGTTATACTCTATCTGTACATATATATATTTTACACACACCTACGTCACTTGACCTGGCCGATAATTGAAGGCAAATACAGGGGTGGCGATTATTCGAAAACCTTTTAAGGCAGAAGGGTGGACGAAAAAAACTGTTTTTGTAAACATAAAATGACTAGGCGACAGCCTAGAGGCAACCGAATAAAGGTGCTCACCACATCATGGGAGGGTAATGGGATATTCCTATACAAAACCTTCGGGCACTCGACAGAAAAATGACTTTACTTTCCACACAAAAACTTTTATTGGACTTTTAAGCAGATAAAATCATTGTGCGGTGGTCATATAAATGGAAGCTGAAGTTGACAGATTTTCTCCGACGTTGATGCTCAAAATAAATAATTTTTAAGATTTTATAAGATATATATACGCTGCCACAATGTATGTGTGAAGAGTAGTAAAGTTTTACGCCTAAGTAATTAGTCCATGGGACAAAAAAAAGTTTTATGTTTCATAGTGTAGGGGTGGAAATAAGTACTTGAATTTTTAAGAAGAAAAAAATAAGTCAGCCTTCTTCAAAACTGGGCTAATGTTTTGTTGGGCTTGTCCATCAACACAGCAAAGAGGGGTGAAACTCCCAATGATAAAATCATTAGCATGAAGACGGACTGACGCTAATAGCCAGCAGTGAGCTAATTTATGGTTTGAACAGAAGGTTTTTTGACATTATCGTATTTGAAGAGATAAAAAAAAAACAATCTCAAGATTTTGTTTTTACCGAAAATAAAGAAATGAGGAAATAACTTAAATCATTTCAATACTCAAAGGCCAATATTTAATTGGTTTAATTGGTATTTTTGTATAATTATGCAAAGTACAATTATTAATATAATATTAAAATATCCATTATATTTAAAAACATCAATATTAAATAAGTATATATATATAAATTAGAAATATAGTTTAAACAATCGTATAAAAATATTTGATAATAATCCAAGAATATATTTAGCTCTACACTCGTTTTATTTTATAATTAAAATCAACAGTTTAAAATTAAAAAAACAACAGCTGCAACATATGAAATTAGAGTTCGAAGAAGTTATAAGATAAAAATCCTTTTTTAGATGATGAATTCTTGTTATTTAATATTTTTATAAAATAAATGACAAATCTAATTAATTGTATTTGTTATATACATAATAAATCTAATAAATGGTCGATTGTTTCCAATAAACGTTAACGTATATTTGGTACAATAAAAATTACTACCTATTTTTAAATCAATAATATAATAGTTCAATATTTTAAAAATGTGAAACTAAAAAAAAGTTTAAAAAATAATGATTGAATTTTATGTAAAAAAATATGTTTTTCATTATTTAATTGCAATATGCTTTTCATTTGAAACGTAATAAAAATCTATTCAGAATATACTTGTCCAATTGATAAAATTTCATTTTATTTCATTACCCTAAAGCGTACATTTTGGCATTTATATTGGACAATATTACTAAATATATGCGAAGTACTGCATGCATAAAAGTAAAATCAGTGTATCATCGACTTTACTATTAAACGATTAACTTACGTAGTCATAAAATATAATTATAATTATGATTAAATTTCAAACACAAAAATTTGTAATCAAATGCAAAATATGTTGCAAAAAAAACAAAATAAATAAATAAAAATAAGTAAATAATGATTAATAGTTAAGATGACATACTAATAAAAAAAAAAATTTAAACACATTGTACTTTTGCAATAAGCACAAATATTAAATAAAATAGAAAAAAGTTCATTAAATACAATAAACTATACAAAGATATAAATTTAAGATAAACATGAATGAGCAAAGAAAACTTAACGGTAACTCTCTAGTTGGTATTAAATACAATTCGATATCCAAATTTAAATAATTCTTCTATTACACAATGGAAATTAATATTGTTAAAATAATTAATTTAATAAATTAATTAATAATTTTGAATAATGTATAACATTAATTTACAGAACGAATAGATAAATAGTCGAAATATAATTCTAGGAATCCTTGAATGGATCAGCTAGGTCAAATGGTTCATTACTATTCTAAAAACATAAAATGATTTAGAGATTCAGCCCTTATTAATTATTATCGTAACTAAAACGATTTATAATATTGGAGCAACAAAATATTAACATTATTAATTTTTAATATTTTTACAACATCTATTATTGAATAACTAACATCATAGTGCAATTAATTGTTCATCCTAATGAAATATATATTAACACAGAATACTAATATTATTATAATTATCCTCAAATTTTGAGATATTTCTATAAAGATATTTTATTAAAAAAATATAAACGCTAATTTCTATATACAAAGTTATGTAACATAACTAATGAATTTAATCAATATTATTGAAACTACTATAGTAATAATAATAAAAAAAAATGATATAACTAAAAAAACAAATAAAAAAATAAGGTATTAAAAATGATATATTTCTAGTAAACATAAGAGAATAAAGATGAATCAGAACGTAGAAAAGATGATAGGAAACTAAGATAATATAAAGTGCATTCAAAGATAATGTTTGAAGAGGTATTCACTTTGAACTATAATAAATACATTAAAGCAAATGGTTGAAGTATAGATCAAATATAATTTAATAATTCCTAAAATTGCTTTACTTAAAAAAAATAATTAAAAATAACGAATCATTATACTTTTAAAAATGTAAAAAGTTGTACCTATCTCTAAATATATTAAATATTAAGCAGAAATAATTAATTTTATTAAGAATTTGTTCAATTGATAACATTGATTCAAAAATATTTATTTTATTTAGATGAAACATTACTTTTAATTGAGGTTTATAAGTGATACCATACACTCGTTTATTATACTCAATTCGTTTACATTGAAATACAATAGTTATCTATTTTTTAAACTTATGATTACTTTTCTTAGAATACAAGATTAGGTTATATTTTCAATTTCAAAACTACATTTTTGAACACCAACATTAATGTGATCACTCTATAGATATATTTTAAACTTCCGGATTTAAAGGGTTCAGTGGTTGAACCCACATCACATTTATTGGTATATCCTGTATATAATTCCAGCTTTAAAGGTACGGTCATTAGGAATCTAAATTTACAGCGGACAACCAGCCAAGGTTGTTAATAAATCGTATGCAGAGTGGTATAGTAGAAGAAAGGGATAAACGTGCTTTAGACCTGTACCTAATGATGGACTTATGTAGTGGATGGATACCTTTGCGACCTTACTAACACTCAAAAATGAAAAACAAATAAAAAAGTTAAATTTAAAAATAGCTAGTATAATTGATATAATAGTTAACCATATCCTCCTTTCTACAAAATGGGAATATCAATAATCTAGAAATTATATTTTTGAAATTAAAAAAATATGACTATAAAATAAGCAAGTTGCTTATAGCATTTATTAAAAATGTAATAAACAATAAATATAACTGATCATAATAATTCATTATGCTAAAATAATCACCTTTACGGCATTTTGTCACATTAATCTAGTATACATTATAATAATATTTATATACCAAATGCTTGAATAAAAAACAATGTAAGCATCATAACATCAAGTAAAAATTTAAATCATAATATTTATTTCCGATATTTTGTAATTAATCTAATGACTTGTATTATAATTATCTAAAATAGTATTTATACATTATTATTTAGAATTGAATACTTTTAAATTACAGTTGAGTTTTCAAAAACATAGTTATCATAAAATCATAACGAATTTATTATTATAGAATACTTTCAGCATAGTTAGTTCAGCATCCCCAAACGGGATTTATTATAGGGCAAAATTATAACACACATATAGCTATATAGGTATAGTATCTATAATTTCAGACCTCATTTCATATGCATTAATTTGACCTCAATTTTCCGACCATGGATGCAACGTCAAACCGAATCAATATCGAAAAAAATCTGTTACGCGTGGACGAAACATGCTCTTAATAAATATATCTTTCCCATTCGTCAAATTACTTGAAACACATGTAACAGTTAACAGACGTTATACATTTTGAACAACCGTTTTCTAATACTTCAGACTTGAATACTGAGAGAGAATAGAAGCGTATTAGCGAGGGGTATTTGCGAATTTAAACCCATCAAATATTAACAGGTACCATTAGCGGACGTGGTGTCCGAAACGGTAAATAGCAGAAGGGGAGAGGATGGCACGCGATTAGGGATACACGTCCGCCGCTACTACTGTAAATTTCGCAAAATACTACTTCACCTCACTGGTTTGCATAAATAAGTGAATTTCCACTTTGCTCTTTGAATTTTACTCAACTAGTCGTAAAAATAAGATAAAAAAAATAAAAAAAAAGATCAATCGAAACTAGAAAGATTTCATACAAAAAATAATAATCGGTATATCGTATTAGATACACTTAAATTCTATAGTAAAACTATTCGAGAGTTATAGGTATTAATATAATTTTTCCCTCCATGTGTTATGTATACGTCTGTAATTAAATGCTAATGATAACGAGACTCGGATATAATATAGAGCGAATAACTTATACAAGCGTAGGGAGAGTTCAGAACTTCTCGTATATACTAAACTTCACATCTGGTGGGAATTTCACGATAAGTCCCGCACAGGACGAGAGTCTGTTATTACGTGTAGTGGCTTTTTGAATCATAAGGACCGTTTCTCAGCTTCACCAACACTCGTAAAGTGAATAAGGATATATTTTTTTTCTTTTTAAAAACTGAAAACAATATGAGTAATAAAAAAAAAACCTCCACTTATAAGAGTATTTCCGTACACGTCTAAAGGTACAAGTCGCACGCGATTGACATACAAAAGGTTTCAAATACTATTCTAACTCAAAATTGGTTAAAGAGTTTTTATTTTTATCAACGTCGGAACTAGAAACCAAGTCGGAAATTAATCTGGCACCCTAGTATCGAACAGAAAGGTTAAGGTTTCTCCTATACCTATAATATAACACGTGTTACACATACGCGATATATTGTTTGTCCATAGTCTTTTTTTTATAGTTTTTTCTTCCCGCTCCATTTATTTATTATCTTTTCAATTTCCTACGTTCCGGACAAAATATTTTGTTTTCACAACGAAAAAAATATATCTGTATGTACACATAAAAATGCAGGTCAAATATTTCTGGTGTGAAAACCATGCAAAAAATCATGAATGACCGTCGACAACCAATCTATCAAAAACACACAAGATATATTCAGATTGAATTCACTGACGCAGACCAATGATATATTGGCTCTAAGACTACGAAAGAAACAAAGAATAAATTCAATAATCCTAAAACTACAAACAATAGATTCTTAAGAATACTGAAACTGAAACTATATATTATATATAATTATAAAAATGTAAAAACGAATAATTTTTCATATAGTTTACAATTTTTGAATAAGCAATACATTCAAAAAAAGTATCTTTTTTTATAAAATATAACAGAGCATTAATACTAAAATATTATTATTAACTTTTATAGACTAAATGGAAAAATCAAACATTTGCAAATAAAAAATACTTCATAATAATCGTAGTGGTAGCCAACAGCTAGACTTGTCATTCTAAAATAACTTGTTTTTAAAATAAATATTGCTATTTATACGGAATTTGTAATAGCGGGCAGGGATTATGGGATTTCGTAGGACCTCGTATAAAAGGCACGCGGAAGTATTCCAGAGGAAAACGCCGATTCGGCGGTGCGTTTGGTCGAAGCGATACCGGAACATGAATTATGTACGTTAAGAGCCCGGGGGAAAGAGTGAACAAAAAAATCCAACCACCACCACAGAGCATATAATAAAAGGGACGTTTACCCTAGGCTATCCCTACACTCCGTGTCCACCACATTACGGTGTGTTGGTGAAAAGCCAAAAATTTCCCGTTGTTTTTTCTCCGGTCCAGTCCGTTTATTGTATATCTCGGACGGTCCATAAATTATTTTCCTTCCCCTTCCGAAGAAATTGATAAGCTCCTTTTTTCACCCCTTCCAGTCCCGCCAAGTCTCAAATGTAAAATTAGAGGGTTTTAAGGATAAATTGGCAATCCTTCGTACGTTAGAAGATCATGTCAGTAACAATAGTCTACTGAATGCCAATCTAAAAAATAAATAAATAGAACCATAAAAATGACCAAACAACAACAGTATATAATAATATACACTGCAGCGTATCGTTTTATTTTATTTTTATATCTGTTTTGTCTGAAAGTCATCACAAAAATCACATTTTAAATTACGAAACTTAAATTAAAATTATAATATATAATATTTTTAATATAAATATAGTTAGTAGTGATAATCACATGTAAATTGTGATATTAAACTGTTATATAAATTATTCACGAATGAGTAATGATACAATTCACAAGATGTATTAAAAAACTTTTAATACTTCTTATTATAAATAGTAACATTTATATTTTCATAATCTCATCTGCTTAGTTAATATTAAGTATTATAATCTGTGTATTTTGTTTACGTTTATCTTACAATATTTTAGCTGATTTCCGTTTAAAATTTAAATATATAATGCATTAATTCGAATTAAAAATAAATCAGAGAAAATAAAAATAATTTTTTTAATTAAATTATACATTTTTGTGATTAGTAATTTAAGTAATAATAATATTAAAATATTTATAAAAAAATATTATAAAATAACTTTAAATAACACTTTCGACGATTTAAATACAAAAAAAAATAGACCTTTATTTTATGAAAGATAATAGTATTGAAATTAATAATATTAAGTAATTAAGTACTAATTTAGTATTGTAATTTCCTCAAGTACACAGAACATGACGATTTAGTATATTCAATGATATTAACATATAGTAGATTTGACTAACTATTATTCCATTTGATTATATTATAAAATATAAATTAATATTAAAATTCTATTATAATTCCCTTGTTAAATTAAAAATCAGCTCTCAATAATGTAACTCGCGGGACATAGAAAACCGTGATGAAGAGACTATTTTGTAGCTCAAATAACTTAAATCTTTTCTAGAGTCATAAAAACTTAACTTTATTGATAGTACTGTTTGCTACCAAAAGGATTTTCCCTCTAGATGAACTATACAATTGAATCTGTTTTTCCCCTGTTCTCATTTTTTTTCCAGCTGACTTTAAATTAAAAAGTCTTTAACAATCCGGAAATATTTTATTTGTCCGGATAATAAAAAAAAAAAAATATTGACTTTTATTAGCTCTCATTCGAAATAATAGCAGTGTTTCGTTTTTTAACTATAATCTGCTTTATTGGATCGGCATTATACTTAAATACAATTTATATTTTAAACCTTATGTTCATAAGTTGATACAATTTTAACAATTCATGTAAACAATAAGTTATAAAATTTCTCATCTAAGTTCTTTTAAAAGTTTAATATAAATACCGTGTGGTTTATTTTTAAAAACTATTAAAAACCAATCGTACTAGATATTAATAAACGTGAATTTTCATTAAAACAAATTTAATAAATATTCCATTATTTATTAAAAACTCTTGATTATAGGTCTTGATATTATATTTTGAAGACAGATTATAAAAAGTTTCATTTATTTAGTTTAACTTCTTCTAAAATATAAGTTAAAAAAATTATAGATACATATGCACATATTATGTACGTTATACACTTATACGTTAAATGAACTATTACCTAATGGGTGAGGAAAATAGGGGTAAACCTGTCAGTCTAATCCGACGGTTTTATTAAGACGGGAAAAGTAAATGGTCGTGCTGAGATGCAGAAGCGAATATAGAGTAAAAGTCAGAGATTATTTTAAATTATAAACTACAACGCTCCATTACTTCGCAATAATAACTCTTTGCTTAGCAACCTGGCCACTATTTAAAGGGGGCGACGAGTCCAAAAGCTCATTCAAAATCCAAGTATACTATTTAATACTAAAAATGTATAAAAATAAATTTAGCGCATGATGGTTATTTTTATTACTGTTAAAATCAAAATTTGTTATTATACATTAAACAAAATTAAAGAACGGAATTGTCATTATATTAATCCCAGATTAATGCTGATACAAACAAAGAATTTTAGTAAATCTAAAATGTGCGCGTAATATTAAACATTTTTTCATTGTGCTAAATATTTTATAACAACAAAAATTAAACATATAATTTAATAAACACATGGTTGCAACAACTAATTGGACACCATAATATTTTTACTTACTTCTGAAAACAAACCATAATACTTTTTACGATACCGTTCTATAAGAAAAAAAACTGTCTCAATAGAAAACTGATTCTTCTTTAACTTACAGTTAATGATATTATAAATTAAAATTGAATGTCAATCTCAATATATTATTAACATCAAATACGTAGGAAATTAAAAATTATTATTTTTTTTATATGGTCAAAAACTAAAACATTAGACTTATCTAAAAAATAATTTTTAGAATTCATAACTTAAACTCAGCTTTTGTTAGTCACTTATTACGAATCCTTTAGATAATCGACCAAAAATACATTTTCTTCAAAATAAATCTCTATCAAATGAATACGTGCCAGGTATCCAATACCAATCAATGTTCAATTTTTTTATTTAAAAAAATTATAATTATTATTGAAATGTACAACATTGGAGAAAATCAAATTAATATAAAAATGAATGAACAATATAAATATAAAAATAAAAAGATATAATGTTCGAAACTTTTTACAACACACATTCGAAAAAACGTTAAGTAAGTACACCATTTGAAATAAATGGTCCGCGAGATTTAAAAAAAAACTTATAAGCATACTTCTTTAAGCTGTTAAATAGGTTGTATAAATAATATTATACAATTAATATATATATATATTATATAATAATCATAAAAGTTTCTAACAGAAATTATTATCTTACCTTGAAATGTAACAACAGTTTCTCGAAAATAAATATGTAAAAACATTATAAGACTTAAAATAAAATAAAAATGAATGGTATATATACTCATTATTTAGGAATTTACAAACATGATAATAATTAAAATAAAGTACCTATTACACAAATATTGCAAACATTAAGCAGAATCATTTCAAGAATAACTAACACACATAAATAATATAAATAATAGTAAAGATATATTACCAAAAGATACATTATGGGCAAATAAAAGCTCAATCATAATAAAGAAAATGTTGACTATTAAAAATGTTTTATACATTTTAATTCAGATATAAATCATAAAATTTCTTTAAAGTAAATGTAATGTACGACTAAATAATGACGATATTGTGAATGAAAGATACACGAAAGAAAAAACTAGATTCGCAAACTTGATTGCTTAATTTCAACGATGTATTTTAATTTAATTTTTTTCTGGTTGTTTTATTTGTATACATCAATTTTTTTCACACCAACTTTATAAGGCTGTGGACTCACAATAATCAAGAAATGGTATCAACAAAGTGAGAAACTTAAACATTCTTAACCTAAACAGTTAATCATTATTAATATGATGAAAATATAATAACCAATGTTTAAAATAATATTTAAGTTAATAATTTAAATAAATATAAAATTAAACTATCTAAAAAAATTAAAGATATATATTATACATTATACTTTATTAAGCGTTAGCTTTCAGTTACCCATAACATGTCTAATAACTTAAAATAAAGACAAAATAAAATAAAATGAAGTGAAATAAAGTTTTTAAATTTATATATAAACAATAAAAATTTTAAAATATCATAAAATAAATTTGGAATAAGAACTTATTTAAATATTCGTATTAAGAGTAATTTACGGAGAAGCATAATAAAACTATAACAAATACTTATGCCTAATATTATTATTTATTTCATATTTTTATTATTCCAAATTTACTGAGAATGACTTTTAAAAAATCTATTGAAATAATGAAATGAAACTATAATCTAAAATTATATTCAATTTCATATTCATCACCTTTTGGATTTGTAACAAAATAATCGATGTTAATAAATCAATTTCAATAAATGTAGATTGTTCTTTTGAACATTTTATATTTTTTGTTTATATGTTGAGTATTTTGACAAACTAATAATAATAATAATATATATTTTCCATTTTGTAAACAGGGTAAAATAAATTTAAGCTTATTTGACTTAAAATCAAAAATTTAATTAATTTAAGAACTCGATAATAAGTAAAACATCTTGTAAACGGTCAATTTTTGCTTTTGTTTTTTTTTTTTTTTGTTTTACTACAATCGTTCCTATTAGTTATTGTATGATAGAAACTATATACATATACAATAAAAAAAATGTCTAGCTTTAGAATTATCTTTTGTCGATGGCAGTAAAAAATAAACTGAACACAAACAAAAAATATTCAACGTATACTACTCTAGGGAAAATAGAATTGTATAATATTTAAAACATAAAGCTACCCAAAGTTAATTTTATTACTTACTTCAGTTTGTGCTAAAACAAAAATCATACAAAAATCTTAAAATCATAGACATGACTAAACCCTTTTGATTTTCATAATTGTGTATAACATTCTTTTCATTCGTCTGACTAAAGTCAAGCTCCCTAGTTCAATATTTAATTCACATACATCTAGCTTAAACAGCAGAGTTATAAATTCATTTACAATTTTAAATCTGATGATCTATACTATATATAAAACCATCTGGTGTATAATCATATCGTTAAACAAACAGTAATTTAATTAGATATTGAATGACAATTTATCGAAATGTAATGCAATTATTCAACAGAAAATAAAAATGTTTAACAAAAACAATTGTACTATGAGTATATAGGCAAACAGATTACTACACGCAACTACATAATAAATAATAACCGGTAAATTAAAGTCCAATGCCAATAAATAAGTTGGTCAAGATAAAAGTGGTTAACACTTAAATAATTATACTAAAATATTTTTAATTATGTTAAATAACATTTAAATAACGCCATTTAATGTTCTAATAATTTTAATTTTTATAGATTTTTAGCATTTCAATACAACATATACTTAGATTGATTGTAAAAAAAAAAACAAACATTTAATTAATATTGTATTGAATTGCATACTTATTAAATAACATAATTCTAATATTAATTATAAAAAAGTTTAAATAAAAAAATCCTTTAAGAGTAATATGCTTAAATTATTCTATTGCACAAATAATTGACATTTAAGTATGTAATTTAATTTGTTTTTTTTTTTTGTAAAATGCATTCCAAATTTTTTTACATTTGATAAACATAATTAACAAGTTAAAATAATTTTTTAAATGTCAGTAATATAGTTATTTTCAACTTAATTCGTAACCCAAAATTATAGCACAAATTTTTTTTTAATTCAATAATTAATTCCTAATTCCGACAACGATTGTGTTAACAGTGGAAAATACTTTTAATAACTTCTCACCACATATACTACAATCGGGGTAGTAAACATGAAAAACAAACAATATAGTGATTAGGTATTGAAAAGAATGATTGACTGGAATTATTGTTCTTGAAAATGTATACATTCAGAGATAAAAAAAAAATTGTATAGGGGTCATGAGACCGACCGGTTTTAATTACGTCTTTATTGTTTCCAGGGGGTCGGTGACATGCGGTCATTCATTAAAAAGTTATTACCCAGGGCCCGAGGATATTTTGAAAACTTTAGAACACTCCTTGGAGAAAGTAACGAAACAGGCGACGTTTTTAGAATTTTGCGGCTATTCCCACATAGACAGAGAAGCGAGTAGAAAATTATTACGACTGGCAACGGACTCGGAGAATTAAATTTTATGCTAACACCTCCCGCTGCAGCTGTACTTGTTGTGAACAAGTGCACCTGATTGGACGCGAATTAAAAATAATTACGGCAATTTCCCTCTTACAATTAAAAATTAAACAAGCTACGCCTTGATAATGAAAATAAGAGAACCGTACCAACGAAAGCACACGCTCACGCCCATAATATAATAATATACATAATCACTGTTTGTTTTAAAAGATAAAACTATTAATATTTTTTTTTGTTATTATCGTCCTAATAATCTAGTAACGGAAAATTAGGTGTGGAAGCGATGTAAATTTATATAATAAATAGCCATAAATATAAGTACGTACCGGAAGGGAACGCGCAGACTGCTGAACAGGCCAACAACACTGTGGTGACCAGTGCTTGCCAAGAGCTGCTCGAACACATCGTCAGCCTGTAAAATACAACAGTTAAGACATATTGTGCCCGATGGTCACATTCGGACCCACGACTGTTGACAGGGATAGCAAATCATACAAATGACAAAAATCATTTCGCGTTTGATTCGAAACGCAATTATATATTAATATGTCATACTTAAACCTAAATCCATAACGCGCTACTGACAGACGGGTGTAGTGGCAAATGGGGAGGGGGGTTTTGTTAAAGTTAGGCTAGGTTAGGTAGGAAATGCCCGATACTATCATATCGGATTATCCGATTTCTGTAGGTTCGGTTCAGTCCTAATAATAACGCATACACACACATCCCGCGAAAAACAATAACAATATACAAAATATATGATAATTAAGTTGTAATGATTATTTTAATATTGCGCGTAACATTTTTAACAATATAGCGGTGGAGTAAAACTTGACTCGGTCACGATTCCGACGCAGCTGTAAAATGAAATCGCATCACTGTCTACACACGATAACGTTGATTCAAAAAAAAAAAAAAAAATAGGTAACTATAATAAATTGATACTGTTAATATATGGTACTGATAACGACGCGATCGGTCGGTCGATCGGACGGACAACAGACGCAGTCGTGTCGTACGGGCGCCGGTGATACGTGTACACTGACTGAACGCGACGGGGGCGGCGCACGCCCCGCGAGCTTGGAACGCGCGCGCGGCCCAATCCCTTCCCTCCGCGCGTACTCGCCCATCATTGCCGCCGACGCCGCAGCCAATTGGCAAAAACCGCCGTCGCCGTCGCCACAGGTATCGTCGAACTTGCCGCGCGCGTGCGACGATGGATAAACGCGCGCGGCATTCGAACTGCACGAACGGTCGAGACGAACACGCTCCGGCGCTGCCGATACCGATGAAGATCGCTTAAATGCCGCTATCGCCGACAACGAATCCTCGGCATCGATGCCCCGCCGTTCAAGGTAAGCACAATATTAATAAAATAATCTAATATGTATTATTGTACATGACAAAGCCCGCATGAGAGAATATTAAGATCCGTATACAACGGCATGATGATTTAAACACATATTTATTGAAATTTCTCATTTTTGGAATATTCCACCATATTTTATAGTATTTGGAGTTTATATTACAATCAAAAATTATCATATAGGACATCTACATGACGATATCATACATTTTTTGTCTAATTAGAAATTTTCATTTTTACTGTGTCGAGCAAATACATTTTTAGAAAATTAAACGACTAGTGTAGAACAACTATATTTTATGTTTCAATGTCTAAGAATTTTAATTTGTTAATATTTTCTGAGCAATAAGTAATCAAGTAATTAATTGACTAAATACTACATATACATATATTATTTTTACCCCCGTGATCGTTCAAAGTGCAGTTTATACTAAGAGTACATCTACGATCATAATTATTATAAATATTATTTAAATTAATAGTTATTATTTAACCTTTTTTGATATTCAGCCATTTTTTAATGTTTAGAAATTATTTTTTATCAAGTACAATAAAAATCAATTTCAACAACTTCAATAATTATAAAAAAAAAAAACAAGTAAATTAAAATATTTGTATATAATTAAATTTATTATCAAAAATGTATCGTCTAAGCGTAAATATTTAGAATACGTTTTGGGGTAAAACGATGATATCCAACAAATAATCTTTGTTTTATTTATCTTGTAAATTATTGTTTTCGAGAAACCTATAATATCTACTGCATATTATTATAATTTAAAATCACAATTCTTTTTAGCAAAGGATGCATTATTTTGGAAAACAAAATAACTGCAGGTATAAAAATGTAAACTAAAAAATATGTGGGATTTTATTCCAGCACCGTATTCACCCCTATATCAACCACTGTGCAGTATATTCAGAAATAAAATTATACGAGAGTTTTAGAATTTCAGTTCCGCGACTATTTGACGACATATTAATTGTCAACGAATGCATAAGATACAAGTATATATTTTACAAGACAGTGCCTTTCATTCACTAATACGAATACTTATTTTAATCTTTAAATTCATTAAATTAGTGAGATAAATGAATACGTACGAGCATCATAATAAACACACGATTTTTTTTATAAACTATAATAAACACGTTAACATTTTTCTTCACGATACTGAATCAGAATCTAAAATTTTTCTAAAAAAATAGGTTATATGATATCTTATTAGTAAATACTTGTTAAAACAACGGAGAAATCCAACAGTGGAAACCCTATGAACCTAACTTAAGGGTACTTCACTAATATTGAGAAGACGTTTGAGGTAGTAGTTTCAAACAATTTGCAAGTTTTTCGCATTAAATTATCAAGAACAAATATTAAAAATATATAAAATAACACGAATATAATATAATTTATAAAATATATTTATATGCACTATAAAAACATTTGACTTTTAAGTAAACTACAATTTGGTACATTTTTAATACATAATTAACCATCAAAATATTTAAATTAGCGAAAAAAATGCGGGTAATAATAATAATAATAATAGTATAGTAAGATACAATTGTACATACATATTAATTATATTTATTATGATTTTATTGTAAAGTGGTTACTTTGAAATGTTGAAAATATTAATATCAAATGTACTTGAAGTTGCTATACTTGATCATTATTATACTTGAAAAAATATGAAGTATTGTAAACTATTATGAAACTGTTCAAAAATTAAAACACGTTGATTAGTGAAAGATTTACTGTATATATACAATCATCTCTTCCCCATAATCATATATTTAATCGATAAATTATTTTTTCAACTTAAAAACTTAATCTACAACATGATAATAACTTTTAAAATATTATACCAGCACAGTCATTTAATTGTTATGCTCGATAAAATATATGCTATCTGTTGGGTTAAATAATACGACGTAATCATTTTAGCGTTTATAAATAATTGGATTATTGCAATTCTGTATAAACTCACGCAAGCTTTATGAAGAACTTTACCTAAATTATTTTATGATTATTTTTTTTTTAAATAAAGAAAAATTAAAATTTTTATTCAGTCAGATATTATACTTTATTATTTAAATGACTACAAATTCGACAGTAAATAAATAGTATTATTATAATTTTTTATTTTTCTAAATGTATACAACTTCGTAAAAGGTTTTATTAAATCTAATAATAATCTTCTTATTTTGTTGGTTTGGTACAAGTTTAGCACATCAATAAGGTTTAGTATAAATTTAGAATACTGAATTCGTTTATAATGAATAGACAGTAAACATTTAGTTTAGGTATTTTATTTTGTTATAATATATTTGATCCGGTATGCCTACCATACAGTTTTCACATATTGGTGATTCATGCTTTACATACCATCATTTAAAATTAAAATTATATAATCATACATGATTCTATATGAAAAATTTTAATTTATATTTTATAGAATTTATTAAAATGTAATTAATTAACAGTAGTTTGTATTTCATTCAAAAATATTCAATTCATTTAAGGATTTTTAATTAATAATGTTAATTTAAAAATACCTATATCAGTTCATAAAATACTTGTATTATTCTTATTTGTAAATAATAAATCAATAACATATAAATGCATAACCAACTAACAAACAAAATTAAATTCCATAAAACTATAGTTTATAGTGAATAATAAAATCCGAACATTTCTCATCATAAATTATGGGAGGATATAAAATAAATAAGAACTACGAATATTATTTTCATAAATGTACGTTAATAATAATTGTAATACTAAGTAATATTTCATAATTTTAATTTAACAAAATCTTATAGATATCTTTTGAAAATTTATTTGGTTGTCATTAATAATGGGTACATAACACTACAGGTAGATGCACATAAAGCGGACATTGATATACTCGTTATGAACAAATATTACTATATTCAGAGATACATTAAAATTATGAATGATAATTATGTATAGAAAAAAGTAAATCCTATTGAAATTAACAGGAAGTAATTCAAAATCTCAATATCAGTGTTTTACAACAACAATATTATATTTGGTTTAAATTTAAATAATTTAAAACTTAACTTTAGTATCAAAATAATAACACTTTAATAAGTATTATATGACTATTATGAAGTAAAAATATTTTTTTGATAGGTACTGAACAATATAAATATCATATAAAATAAAATATATTTTTTATTATGTGAAAAATGTAATACTAATTTGTAATAAAATTAAAACTATTATAAATAAATCACTCAACTACTAGTAATATCGTCAAATCAATAAGTTAACGTTATATTTAGCTGGACACGTTTTTTAACTGCAATCAATGGTTTTCCAATATATTTTTCTTAGGTAAAAGTAATTACTAATTAATAATACGTTTTATTCAGTCTCAAAATATCATACTAAAATAATATGTTTTAAAAAATACTCTATACAACAAGAATCGTCTTGAAGAACATTGTCATTAATAAATAAACTTGATTTATTACAAATTATAAACCTTTAAAAGTTCGGATTATAACAAAACACGCGTGAAATCATTAAAATGATAAAAAAAGATAAATATTGTTGTGTATTCAATAAATTGTATATCTATTAAAATTAAATCAATATGCCTTATACTAATACCTTTAAAACTTATTATATAAATAATTGTTTATAAATTACCATATGAAAAAAATATTATTCAGATTATTTACCTAATATTTTCCAATACATTAAATTAAATAAGATACAAATAAAATAAAATTATCGACCCGAAAATAAACATGTTCAAGAAAAATTCGCAAATAATGACCATTCTATTCGTTCTAAAAAAATATAAATATGTAATGTATATTGTATATATTATATATTAATTTATAAAAACTGAATACTTTATTTGTTTAGGGGGCAAAGTTTTATACATTCAACTACGAATATGAATACGTAGGTATGATTTATATCAATTCTGAAAATACGCTTGAATATAAAAAACTATTTGGTGACCGTACTATATAAGTTACATCATAGACTAGGCCTTAAAAGTTTTCCCATATAAAATTCATTTTATGCAAAAAATAAAAAATAAATGTTGTTGGTGAAAATGGGATCACTATTAGGAAAAGTTTGTGTAGAAAAAGGGCGATTACCATTATGGCCAGAAAAAACTTTTGCTGCAGCTTACGCACTTCGAATATATACCAATAACGATAAACATACTTTCTAAACGCCAGGAAATATTACCAAACTCAAATAAATATACAATATTATAATTGTATACAATGCATATTTTTTAATTTATATTTATGATGAACATTAAATTCAATAAAAAAAAGTACCAACCTATACATTTCGCATACTGAATAACACTAAAATACATGTTTATCATTAAATCAAACTATAGATTTAAAAAATGTTATATTCGTTTAATGGAACATTTAAAAGATCAGTAGTACTAATCTTAGATATTGAGAAAACTTACAATAATAGTACTCCATAATAGATTACATATTGAAACGGAGAATTCAAATTATTTGCTATATAATTTAATAATAATTTCCTATTAACTTGTCAACTAAACTCCATCCATATTAACTAAAAGTTGAGTTAATTAACACTGTATATAAACATAATTTATTGCTTAACTCATGAACTTAACATAATAATTATTATACTGTTCTACACGATTTTTTAATCATTTTTGAAAGAACGCACAACGAATAAAATTAATAATAAGTAGTAATATGGTCAGAATTCGTCGTTTTTAAAAAAGGATAGACTTAAAACCCGTTAATGAATGTTTTATTTAAATTAAAGTTCTTAGGATGGAGGAGTCTTAACACGAAATGAATATTCATCCTGGCCGATTCGTCTTGGCACACCCGTAAACTTTCTTCCCGAGAGAAAATAATAATTCCGAATGGATTTTAAAACGGGCGTCCGTATATTATTCTCTGGAATACAAATATCACAAAACTTTTACTTCCCACCAACCCATCCACTCTTCAGTCTTATTAGCACCGTTTTCAACAGTCTGATGAGTTTTTTTACGAACTTTGCCGCATAGGTTTTAACCCGTAAATACCAATAAGTCATATTTTCAGAAAGAAAATATAATATACAAAAAATAATAATAATAAATACCAAACAGCATAAAAAGTAGTGTCAACATTTAAAAGCTCCATACCTTGTAAACTTAAAAAGTATACTACCAGAAGATTACATTGATTTTCAAAAATATTGTTTACTTTACAATATTCATATACTCCAAGTAAACGATAATTATAAAAGGTGACATAATATGAAATATTAAAGTACATTTACAAAGAAATAATCTTATAGTTAAACAAAAATTATCAAAAACCAACAGTATCATAAAATTTAAAGTTTTTTTATAACAAAAAAATAATCCAGGTAGATACATTAACAACATTATATTATGAAATAAATATAATAAAATTAAAATCGTTATTGGTGCATTCATAATATTTTTAAAGTAGTATAATAAGTATAAAGTAAACTTTTTATGAATAATTAATTTAAATATACATATTAGTTATTTATTTTCTAAACATAAATTTAAGTGCTATATTTTACATGTAATTCAGTATTAAAAATAATGAGTATTTAAGCATAATTAAACAGTATAACTAAATATTTTTTGATTTGATTTTTTTTGTACCAGCCTAGTTATAAATAAATCAAATATAAAAAAATAAATCTATATTCTAATAATAAAATAAAATAAAAACACAAAAAAAGTTTGTTCAACAAAAGTTTTTTTTTTTTTTTGCTTCAGCACAGTATAATATATTAATGAAAAAATGAACCAGCGTCGGAAATTGTCACTTAAGTAATAATATCTAATTCGACATTTCACTTTATTCGTTCAATAATATACAATATACGTGTACATTTTTTTAAAATTGAAGTATGTAATTTAAAATATTTTGAGGTCGGACATTATATAAGTGACAGAATTTAATAATTTTAGTAAAAATGAATTATTTTCAAATTATTTACGATAGTTAAAATAAAAATAAAGTAAATAGGTACCGCTTTGCTGAACATTAGTTAATCTCGAATGAATTCAAAGATATAGCGTTGTATAACATTGCGGAAACGATCTATTAGCTTATTTCACTAAGTAGGTAATAGATTTTTTTGATATATTTAACTTTTAAAGTCATTTATTTTACTTCTAGTGTTGAAATAATTTTTTTCGAAAATATTGCATTTATTAAATTATTAGTATTTAATTTTTGTAATAATATGTATTCATACTATATCATATTAAATTATATAACACAAAATGTAATAACACTTTCTGTAAATACCGTAAAACAGAAAAATAAATTTATAGTACCTACTTATAAATAACTAATATTTTAAAATGAATCAAAAATGTTATTGCGAATAGTAAAATGTATAATAATATAAAATACATTAAAGTTTAATAATGTTTTTAAATTATAACAAAATAATTAACATATCGTTACTTATCGTTTAAATAAGTAATTTCGTTCAAATTGGAACTTAAAATATATATTAAAAATAATTGTCTTTACATATTCTTTTAGATTTTAAAATATGAAAAACTTATAATAAATCTTGTCAAATTTTAGAAACAAAAAGAAAAGTTTTAATTAATTTATAACTTCAAAATAGTTTGTAATTATTTACAATTTTAATACATTTCGTCAAAATTCTTACTATAAAAATTTGAGTCATGTACTTTTAATATTTATATACAGATATAAGAATATCATTTGTAGGAAATGTTATTAAATTTTCAATGATTTCTACCCAACAGATGATTATTATGGAAATTTATAAAAAAAAAAACTAAAAAAATTCTCATGCTTATAAATAAGTAAACATGAGAAAAAAATTATAAATTTGATCGTATAATGAAAATGATAATATAAACATTTGGCGAAAATTTTAATTATCTGTTATTATTATTATTATTTTTTTTAAATACAATAAAATATCATAAATTGTTTGAGGAAAAATAATTATTTTACGAGTAACTATCAAATTTTGTAAATATTTGAATTTTAAATGCCAACGAAAAATGCATAAATTTGAACAGTATGGTTTATTTTAATACTTCGTGAATCAGTAAAAATAATCTTAACATTAAGTGTGGAGTATTCAATCGGAAGATATTCAAGACATATAATCACTTAAAAATCCATAAAATATTTCAAAAATTAAAAAAAAAAAAATGAGGAATATAGAGAATTGTCGATCCCGACAATATCTTAGAAATATACTTAGTAATTTTCTGACAGTATAAACCAAAAAAAAGTTATGCATGTAAAATGAGTTTGACAACTGTACGAATAGCAAGGTTAGTATTACATTTTATTTCCACCTATAACCCATTAAATAATTCAAAGAAACACGATCTGAGATGAAAGATAAGCATTAAGCATATACTATATATCGTTGGTGGATAAACTTACCACCTAAAACATATTCCTCATATCTTAACAATTGATCTAGATATGTAACCAGAACCATTTTCGTACAATACTCAAATAAATATTTTTGTCATCGTTACCATATCAATGTTCTGAACACTAGTACAATTTATTTATTCATACAATATTAGAATGATGATTATATTCCAACTTAACTTAGTAATAACACTAATAAGTTAGTAATAACATATTATAAATTCCCATCATTAAAATAATATTCAATAAAATATTAACATTTGAGACCAAGGATTTAGGTTTTCGTACAAATAAATAATTCATTAGTAAATCCATAAACTTACATAAACCTTTAACAACAAATTATAATGTAGGAATTAAACAAAAGAAAAATAAACTAACACAAATGTAATATATTATATTAGAATAATACGTAATATTTTATTATTAACGAAATTTGATAAATTATAAACATTATACATATTAAATCACCATTTAAAATTAAATTAAAATTGTATTTAAAAATAATTGTAATACTTCATCTAAAGGACAGGTTAATTTAAAATAACAAACAAATAACCGATGATAATAATCTTTCAGGGATCAAACATAATAATTTTCGATTAGTTACTTCTCTGTTTACTAATTAGTCTCGGGTGTTTACTCAATGGATAAGGGGTGGGGTAAAGGCAATTGATTGTCGCGAATTCGCTAATTATTGTTAGCAACTATTTGTCAAACGTTAGGAAATTGTGGTTTAAATATTAGTCTTTACAATAGAGTAAGTTCATAGAGATTGATTAGTAAAAATCCTATAATAACAAAACTCTACTAATTCTACGATGCACTATGATAATAAAACCCATATCAGCGTTTATCAAACGAGAGAATTTTTTTAATTATATAGATTCCAAGAAATGCATGTTTTTTTATACTGCATACACATAAACTATATTATAAATATATCATACTACTAAAAATTACCATCAAATGTTAAAATTATTAATACACACTTTATATATAGATATGCCTCATAATAAAAAATACATTTGTACAATTATATTCATTTAAAACCATAAAAGTAATAAACAAATTTCGATTTATTAGAACTACTTTTTGATCATCTACAAGTGAAACCATATAGATGACGATAGATTTTCAGGAAAAAATTTCCAGTCCTAAAAATATTAAGAACTACTGGAATAACTAAATCATAATACAAGATAACAACATTATATTAATATTGAACTCTATTAAATAAACTTTATTCTATAAATATAATATAAAAAATAAGTATCTGGAAAGTTTGGAAATTATAATATTAATACATATTCAAATTTAAAAACATTTCCTAATCACGATAAAACGCTTAAAAATATATTTAAGAACGTAATAATCTGAATTCCAATAGCTAACAAAATAATATTTTATCTTTTTTAAAAATTAACTTGATTTTCGTACCTAAAAATCATAGTATACACTCAATTGAATGTTTTATAGTGTGTAAATAGCGATAAATAGCCAAAAGTCCATTTTTATTTTAGACGGTCTTTTCAAAGTTAAAAATGTAACTTCAAAAAGACTTTATTTGGATGTATATAGTTCTACACAAGCAAATATTTTTACCGCCAAATGCCTCCCACGAGACTAAAAGCATTACAAGCAACATGCGTGATTTAAATCGAGAGAGCCATAAGACATTTAAAATAAAAATGAAAATGTAAACTCTAGTTCTTACCAATATGTATGTAAGATGAACAAATGGAATTTTTTTATTTCCGATTAGTGATTACAAACTCGGTCACTTTTTAAATCAATAACAAATATTATAATAATTTATAACCTGGTTTATAAACATGAGTTATCTACAAAACTATAAACTTTATAATCTAATACATTATATATGGTATAGTTAAATTATTCTTATAAAATAAACATAATAAACACTTATTGGCAAAAATTATTGGCAAGAAAAATATGGTTTACAGTATTTCACTAACTGAATTATTTGTTATTAATTATATAAAAAAAAAATAATATTTAAATGAAAAAAGTATATGTGTGAAGACTTTTTATATTATATTATAAAAATTAATGAAGAATATACTGAAATTTTATCTATTTAATGATATCATTACATTAAATAAAAAATATTACAAACGTTACAACAACGTTTACATCGAATCATAATATTTTTTTAATAGATTTTAGTATAATAACAGGTACTTAAATATAAAAATAACCTTAAGATGACATTTCTTGGAAAAAATAAAGCGTTACTATTTGGGTACATAGAAAAACGAGTGAATATTACAAATAAAATAAATATTTTTCAATCATAAAAACGGTTTGAAAACAACATCCGCATGACAAATAAATATAAATATTTCATATTATACGTATTTTAAATGCGCAAGCTGTAAAAAAAATATAATCATAAAATATTTATAATAAGTCTAAGGCTATAAGGTCTATAAAGGCTAGCTAATATTCATTTCATTTTTTATTAAATTAAAAATTACTTAATATTAAATAAATAATATTATTATTATTATATTGTTAGATAACTCGTAAACCAAACTCATATAAAATAAAATGTTCAATAATATATAAATATTTAATTAAGATTATACAAATGGTAGTTTATTTTTCATCACTTATTTTTTAAATATTCACGGCTCCAATATACTCGTAATAGCAAAAACAAGCAAATAAAAATCGGCTATGCAAAAAAAAATGCAATCCACTTAAAAGTTTTGTTAAATAAATTTTAATTCCATTTTCCATCATTAGACTTAGAAAACATAATTATAAGACCAAAAGAAAAAATTCTACTTTATTTAACGCCAGTAAAGTGAAGACAATAACGGATGAAGACCTATTTATTTGACTTTTGCAGCATTTGGTTACTTTTTATTCCTGCGAGAACTTTGATATTTTTTTTTAAATTGGCAAAACGATATTGAAATGATATTAATTTTAACCGTTAATGTAAACATATTTTATCTTTTATAAGCCCTTTGACGTTAATCAGTTGATTTTAAATGTTTTATGAGCAACGCTGCCAAACAAACAATAAAAAATGTTTAAAGTTTGTTTCTGTTTACAATGAATTGTATGTACATGAAAAAAGAAAACAAAAAAAGGTAATTTTATGCAACGACACAACCCCACGACGGTACAGCGTAATAATGTCGAGTTATGTGTATTTTTTTCATCTCCATCACCCATCATCCCCTCAGATCACCACACTCGTTTACCCCTAACCCCTACCGGTGTTCGTATTGCATCCAATGGAAATGTAAAACGTTTAACGGTTGCCGGACAAAAGCGGCGGCGCGGCGGCGTGTGTCCAAAACGAGACAGTAGCGGGAGCACGGATCCAGAAGCGGTGTTTACATTATTATTAGTTTAAACCGTATTTTGTGAGCGAATCGTTGTTGGTGGTAGAGGCAGTGTTGAGGTGGGTAGATTGTGAGTACCGACGGCGTCGGTTGGGCGGTATGGCGCTGTATGACTGGCGAGCCTTTGGCTGTGGGTTCCATCTCGATGGTGGTTAAGTGGTGAGGAGGAACAAAGCACCGGCGGATGAGTTTAATTTCGCATTTCATTAAGCCCTCTGACCGTTGTTTAAAGGGCGGTATCCCTACCGGACCGAGAGTGAGAGCACACACGCCGACGCCGCCACCGCCATCGCCGTGACATCCGCCAACAGGTCCCACCCGCGCCACCTCCTATTCCTACTTTGGTTGACCACAATAAATCTGTCGGCCCGTGTAATTGCGTTTTACATCTTGTGTGGCGGTGGATCCCGATTTGCCGTGAGGCCGAGAGATTAATACGCGACAAATCCGACGGGTTAGCCCCCCACACCCACAAAACATCTCATCAGATATCTCCTTTTAACCCCTAAGGCACCACCGCGATGGAATCCGTTTACTAAACAATGGCCAATGGAGATTTGCAATCAAACTCAAAAACACTAACCCCCGACTCCCACCAATACTCTAAGCATATCACCTCCATCCTGCTACTATCATCCTTAAGGACGTACACGGTACACACAAAGGACGATTATTTGGAATAATATATTCGAGAGGGAGTTGCGTATACATAGACAGTTTAAGCGTCATATTATTATATTAATATCATCATCATTGTTCTCAAACATCCTTCACATATATCAGCCATCTAAGTGATATTAAATCGAACGTACGCACAAACCACAAAGTATGAAGGAACTTTCGCAAATCTAAATAACTATTTCATAATACATAATATAAAATACGACAATACGTAATATTATTCAATTTACTGACCGTGGACATATAACACTTAATACTATTACCACAATTATATTAAAACTTTACCATATTAATTATCAAATTAATTGCTACAAACATTAATAGGTTCAATATTAAATTATTTATTTTAAAATTAAAATGCAACATATTTTAATATACTAGGATACATATTTTTTTTCTATACAGCTAGATATATTATTATCAGTATAAATATAACTTGTATACAGACTCTACATTTTTCTAGAGCTTATTTAAAATCAATTTTACAATTAAAAACTATAATATTTTTATTTTTTTAATATTGCATGCATTTTCAAATAAGTATAAAATATATAGAAAACCTGCCTACAAAGAAAATTAGTTGTTTTTCTACTTGTTCATAAATATATATAAAATATATGAATATCTTATTATATTATATTTAGATAACAACCCTTAAAATAATTATATATTTAAATAATCTACCTGAAAATTACATAAATTATACTGTAAATTTTAAACAGATTGAATATTACACGTTACCAAAGGTATACCAGAAACAACATTTACATACTTATTATTAATAAATTGAAAAAAAATACTTTTTAATACAATATATTATATAGTAGACTAAAACCTATTTTTTTACAACAAAACATATTACAAAACTCATAATAATTATATTAGTTATTTGCTATAAAAGTTAATTAAAGCTTATAATACATTAAATTATGTATAAGTTATGAGACTGTACTTAATAATTTTTAGTTTTTAGTGCAACGACATCAAATTTGAGGAATAAACATCGTCTATTGTTTCAACATTGTTTAATAAAGGGCTCAATCAAAAGTTAAAAAACTGTTTCGATTGATCTTTTATCTTCACAAGAGCAAACTTCATAAGACCATTGAAATGCTTTTACGAGTAGGTGGTCAAACAGAAAACTCAATTAAATCAGCAGCAGAAAGTTTGAACAGAAATTCGTTTAACTAAGGGATAGAAAAAATGTACATGGGATTGATCAAGAAGGAGGGATGTGAGAAGAAATGGAAAAGGAGAGTTGTGTCCCGAAGTATCATCGTGATTAGAGAATTTTTCCGTTGGAGTTTGTCTGTCTTTAGAAAATCAAAAGCCTTTATGGCTGCTCAAAGCACTACACCTGATATTGCTAGTAGGGGATGTCCCTATCTTAAAGAATCCATTTACCAACTAACATAATTTTATTGCATACATATACGTATAAATCTTAAAACATACTCTCAACATACAATTTAATTAGTTATCAAATTATCCATATGAACTGCAGGAAATAATACAGTTAAAATTATTATGTTTGATACAATATTTATCAAAAGGAAATTTCAAATACACATAATATTACATAATCTTTAACATTTTTACACAAAGTGATGAAAATTGTGGTAAAAAGGTTCTAATTTATTTGATAATTAAACATTTCATTTAACGTTATTCTTGTATAAAAATATGTTTATAAAAAATATACTATATTTTGTATTATGAATTATTTTATCAAAAAACCTAATTCATCGAATATAAAATTAGATGTGTTCATTCAAATAAATACGTAAATATCAACAAAATCATATGTACTATAATAAAGACGAGAGTAATTTTTCTCTTAATTTTAATTATTCAAAATATTTTTCTAACTTATATTTAATCTAATAATAAAATAACTAACCATTATTAATTTGAAAAACTGTATGTTTGAAAATTATTCAAATAACACTACCTGATAAAATGTATTTTATTTCAAAGAGAAAAGAAAAATTAAATAATAATTTATAGAAAACCTTTATTTAATTACCTAAAACACTAGTAATGAGATATTATAGAAATAAACATCATAAACCATACATAGTTATATATACGAGTATATCAATATTTGAATTGTATTTAATTAACTAATTTCCTCAATATTCAATAGTTAAAAAATAAAATAAATATAATTTATTATTAAAATGACAATTAAGTATTAAGGTTAAAATTAAATGAATATTACAATTTTGAAAATTATGTGTTATTATGTTTTAAATACTTTACCTCAAAGTAAAGATTAAATTATGTATATAAAATCACATAAAATTATAAAAGATATATTCTTACTTAATATTAGAGTTTATTTTCATAAAAGTGTAAAATATTAATATTATAGGTAGGTAGCTCAATAATTCTAATAGTCTAATATTTTTCAATGATACAATCAAATAGAGTACCTAGTAATTTTATTGTTTTAACGTTTATGATCAATATTATGAACATTTCTGATTTTCTTAATCAGAATTCCAAAAAATTAATTAAATTTAGTATACATTATTGTTAAAAGTAATGGTTAATTTTTCGATACAAAAAGATATTTAAATAAATATTGAGTGTGAAGCACAAAATAAAATCTGTTATATGTCCAAACGCGTGTGTTCTGATTTTATCGCAATTGAACGAACCCATTTTGATATGAAAAGGATGAACAGCGAGGGATATAAATATATCAGGGAGGGGTGTGGACAATAGATATTTCGTATAATTTGGCAATGATGACAAGATAGTAAATCGGAAATTTAATACATTCGAAAAACACCTGTCTAGGGAAATCTGAAAAAGAAAAATAGATATTGATTTTGCAATTGATTTATTTTTGAATTATAAACGATCGATTTATGATGACGCGCACAAAATTATAAAATACAAAATGGCTTTATTCATTTTTCATAAAAAAAAATAAAATTTTTAATCAAACATTAATATTAATAGGAAACTTTATACTTTATACTCATATAACTAATAGCACTATACTCCAAAAAATATTTTAACTACATTTGTTCGTGATTATTTACATACAATTTACAAATTAGATTTATATCTAAAAGTTAAAAATTCATATAAAAGTAACAAATTTATAATTTAACTAAAAAATATATATTTAATAATTATATTAAAATGTATATTGCAATGCAGTTTAAAAATAATCTTAAATTAAAGAAGAACAATTTTTTATTGCAGTCATTTATTGCACTTGTATAAACTCAGAAACATAATAATTTTTAATAAAAATTAAATTTATTATAAAACCTAACTTTCATAAATAAATGGTCTTCAATTCTATTGATTATTGAAAATATTTATTAAGTAAAATCTTATAAAATAACTTGAAAATATAAAGTAAAGCAAAAACAAAGAAATAAAAATAATTTTCCCATTTTCTTATTATCAGATAAATTCTAGTATAGAATTTTGTTGTTTAATTTCCTACCACAAAACGTTATTTGCAGACAAGGCATCTGGTGTATATCTGCAGTTTTTTTTTTCTCTGAAACGAGTCTGATTGTTTTGGGACCCGGACATTTAATAAAATATGGTCTACCAGAACTCCCAATTGAAAACCGATAACCCTTCTCAATATACGACGAAATACGAGTATATGAGAATATTAAAAAATAATTTTTTTGAAACATGTCGTTATGAATAATATGTTTTCATACCGAAAAAAATTACAATTAAATATATCATGAAAAAATTATTATATCAAATTAAATATGGTAATATAGAATCAGTTTTAAGATTGAAAACAAAAATGTCATTATAATAAACTTTATATATTTATGTTTTTTTATTATATACATAATATTAAAAATTACAATAATTATTTTTGCTTTAATGAATGCTTCACGCCATTAAAATTAACTAATTGTGTTCCTAATATAATCAATAATATTATAATACATATTATAAATAATTACCTGGTAATCCAAAATAAAAAAAAAACTCACTAGAACATGACTAGATTATTTCGAATATTATAAATTTAAAATAGTAAGTACATTCGACTTGGTTACTGTAATGGATGTGTTAAATTTGAACTTAATGATATATTTATATATTATTGTATACAAGGAAACAATTCTGAGTGGAAACGTTTTATCAACCTACATCACTAAGTATATTGCATGATATATATTTTTATATGACTATATAGTTATTTATTTTACTATTAGTATTACAATAGGTTGATTTAATTTATGCCGAAAACATTGTGTTTATTATATAATAATAAAAATATTTAACATAATATCATAAAATAATTGTTGTTAAATTATGAATTATAACAAGATAATTAAAAATGTTAAAACAAGTAATTTCTTTCAAATTTTAAATTCAAATATCTTAAAAAAAATTTTACTTGTTTATTTTTTAATAAAAGAACAACTTTATGACATTTTGTACTCAATTTTCAAAAATTTTAACTGAATAGATATAAAAATTCAAATATCTAATGTCTATAAAAATCTCAAAAAACGTCAAAATATTTAGAAAATTTTAGTGTACGTGAAATTAAAATATAAAAAATTGGTATGATTGTTTAGTAGGTATCTATATTAGTACTCAGCGGTTATTTACTTTTAAATTACATAAAAAAAAAAAAAAAAAATAGAATGTCAAATCATGGTTTCGTATAAGAATTATCTGTTTTCCTTAATTTTTTTTTAATTTTTCCCGATTATTAAAAAAATTATTAGAAATATTTATTTTTGATTTCCAAAGTACAAACTAAATTCAATTTTCTACTAGACACTAAACCCAAAGTTAAAAGTTGAAATATTTTTAATTTTACTGCCCCAAAAGCCGATGTGAAATAGAAAAAATATTAATACGTCTAAAATAAAAAATTTTATATTATAAATTTCAAATAAAAATAAAAATTTGATTTGATTTTTACGTAACATTGGTATACTAAATTTGAAAAATATTATAACAATAAAAATAAAATACAATACTTTTTTCTGAATTTAGAATATAAAATTGATAATAATAGTTTATTATTATACATATAAGAAAATTTAAATACACATATTATAGTATTATAATCATATCTACATATATTATTAATATATGTAGTTACCATTTTACTAAAAAACTAAAATATATTTTGCAAAAAACCAATCACATTTTTTATAAACTTTTAAAAGAAAACCCTTTTTAATCTTGATTTTTTGTTCAACATTTTATCTAACTTTAACTAAATAAATATATAATATCATAAATTTTCACGATCAGCTTTTTCGTTATTTGAACAATACATAAACACAGAATTTAATATCGAATCGAAACGTAAAATTTTATAGTCTAATAATATCACTCTTAGGAATTTCACCATTGTTATATTCTGTAATTTCACTCTCAGTAAGTGGTTTACAATCAAGTGCTCGACAGCTCGAAAATTAATAAATTATTTACCAACAATTATAATATAGACTTATTTTACAAGATTTATCATTATAATTCAATTCATTGAAGCGAAATAAAAATGATTTTGATAAATCAATTCTCAATAATTAACAAAATAAATATTTTTATTTTATTGATAAATTCTAAAATTATCATTAATAACCACAAAAAAAAATGTTTAATGTCAATTACTTTGATGAGCGAAAACTTGAATATATTTTAATAATTAATACAATAGTGTTTTCAAGAAATATATTTAATGCTCAATTCATATTTTGGGAATTTTTAAATTGTAAATAATTATTTTCCTCAAGATTCATTATTTCTGCGTTAAAATTATAGTAAAATATTTCGAATAAACCAACATTCATTAAATGTTAATATTTAATTACTTTCGAGATTATCAATGCGTTAAGTTTTTATCAGGAATAAAAGATACAACTAACTGCAAGTTTGAATAATAACATATTACGGATATACATAATATATAAATACATTTTCCGAAACACTAAATTAAATAAATTAAGGCCCTCAAAATCAGTTTATATTTTATTTAATTTATTGACATTTTTAAATCGATTGGATATTAACAATTTATTTTCCATAATAAACTTGAGTGAAACCTTTATGAACTTTAAAAATCTATCGAAAAAACCAACATGCATATAAACTTTGACACTAAACTAAGTTATTATGCCGTATATCATGCTAGTGTGGGCCATTATGAACACTATTTTGCAATATTTGGATTATAGCGAATGTTATTTTACCCTTTGGGGAAGCTCACGCATGAAACGTGTCGATAATAATTCATCGAGAAAAAAGCTAGGGTCCTTTAATCGGAGGATATGAGGTGGAACGGGGTACCTGGGGAGCACCTGCTGCGTATGGATACCTGTCGTAAATAAAACGTGGGTAATGCGACAATATATCCGATAGGGTTTATATAGAACACCCTTTCCCCATCCATTTTAAAGTTGTATTGGACCTAATAAAAAAACCTGTTAATCTTCGATCGAGTATACCTGTACATTTTATGCAAACCCGCATGAGCATCATCCTCATACTGATAAATATAATATATAATGGGAGAAGTATTATTATTCCCAACCATAATCGAAATGTAAATATATGTATAATGTATATACCAGATAACTATATAAATAAATAACTTTAACACACTTTGTTTAGTTTATTATGGTCATATTTGGAATTAAAATTTATATTATTTAAAACTATATAATACTGATTAAAATAAATGTATATATAGTATACATATATATATACCAATTACACTAAAGCTAACTCTAGTTTTAAATATCAAATCTAGTATTTATCAAATACTTTAAAAAAAATCATATATAATACAATTTAAAATAAAACACTACACAATTAATATTATAATGAAAGTTTAGTATAATAGCTACCAACAAATTGTGTACTTTACTGTTAAGTAAAACTTATAATTCCACAAAAGGTACAGTTTGCGTACCTGCACAAAATAAATTAATGATATTAATTATTGAAATTTAACATGGATAAAAGTAAAATCATTTCAATTAATACTTAGCTTGATATGTAATTTGTATATAATATCTAAATGTATATTATACAATTTATAAATATATACTGATTTACTATCATAAATTACAAAAAACACTTTTTTTTCATTTATGTAAGGAAATTTTTACTTTTTAGACATTTTATCACAAATTATAAGAGATTTTACGATTCTCATGGGAAAACATGAAATTCAGCATGATATATATTGTTTATCAAATGATTATTATTGTGTAACACGTATATTGTGTACAGATCAACGTGTTAGTCGTGTTATATCCACTGAGCCAACGGGCTTTCCGCGGAAGTATGTTATTGACGGAAACGTTCCCAAAGGGGTTTTATTGCTCCAGCCACACTACCAAAATTAAGGGTAAGAGGAGTAGAAGCTTTGAACACTTGTACGTCCGTTTTTGGCAAGACTCATACGGATTAACTTGTCGTTGAGCTCGCACTAGACAAGAGAGGATGGCTAGGAAGAAGACGCTTTGACACGACAACCGTAGTTTAGGAAACTGATCGAAAGTTCAGAGAAAAACAAATTAGTTTTTGCGACTAAAAGCGAAATGACGATAGTTTACCCATACTTATACTCCAAAAATTCTATGGGTCAGCTCTCTTGTCATAACGTATTAATCATAAAATATAGTATAAAAACCAATTTTATTTATAACACATTTCTTACTTAATTAACTGTGTGATAATTGTTATACTTAATTTTAAAATTTAATAATTTAACATTCAATGAGAAAAAAAATATATATATTCATTGAAATTGTTGGCAAGATATAATAATTAGGTAAAAATGTACATACAAAATTAAACATAAATCAAAATTAAGTAACTAATACTTTATCTAAATTTCTAACATAGTTTAATTTATCAAAATATAATAAGACGTGCACTATAGACAATACTGTAAGGTATATAAATACTATTAAGGTATCTTCTAAATATATTTTTTAAATGTTTTGATAGATTTTGGATTAAAATCAAATATTTGTTTAATGATTATTTATATTTAATTTAGATAAAGTATTAACAATTTTAATTTATTTTTTATTAAATAACAACTAAATACATATTTGATTAAAATTTAATTTTTAGATAATATAACTTTTAAATGTATTATTTACATTAGCAGTAATATAGATATGAATACACTAACACTAACATAAACCACCACAATAGATTGGTCTTTAAAAATGTATTTTTAAATTTAACCTTGCTACCCCTCAATACTATTCTAAACAATAAAAGAGTGTGTGTACAATTTAATAAACACATCACATTAAGAATGTTAACATTTTTAAAGAAGTAAATTTTGATAAAAGAATAATTAACATAAACAAGGAAGCTAAACACATCGTATTTTACTAATGTAAAATCATATTGGGTTGTTATATTGGATTATTTTACCCAAGAAATTATTTTAGAATAAGAACAATATTTTTATATTTATTATCAGTATAATTTGTCAAGTTTTTTACATATTTCTGAATAACAAAGAATGGACCAAGATTTTTTGGGGTTTCCCACTACGCTTACGAAAACTTTAAATACTTTTAATTCATAAACTACTCATCCGAATTTCGATTTTATGTACCGAAATACTCAGAGAAATATCCTACTTCAGAATTTTAAAATAAATATGTATGTCGTCATTCAAATCCTTAAAAAAATATTAAAAATTATAACAATAAAAAATGTTTTATTCGACTGGAAATAATGTAAAAAAAATATTTGGAAAAACATTAATAGATTTTAAAACAATAAGTGTTATTCGATAAAAAAATCACATACTTTAAGGACCACTTTAATACCACACATAGATATTTTATAGTCAATATTATATACATCCAATCATTTAACAAGGCAAAAATTTTATCTATTTATAATACTAAATATAAATATACAAATATTTACAACACTATGATATTGTATCGTAAATTAGTTGCTTTTGTTAATGATTTTATTTCTTACTAAATAATAAGAAGTATAAAACAAATATTTTCACTGTTAATTCTAAAATCGATAAAGACTTTGGATTTTCGTCAAAAGCGGATATTACGCCGTAAAGTAAAGAGGTAATATCCGGCGGCGAGCTTAAGATTTATAATCCCGCCAGTGGAATTAGTCCTTCTGATAAATTATCCTCCAGCTAACGTTAGCAGGAAGTATAAGATCGGAACAGGCCTCCGGAGACGTTTCAAAAAATGGTCAACGAAATGAAAGCAATTTCAATACTTCTTACGGATGTACACTTGATTAATGATTAGTTTTTAGTTTCAATTAAAACACTTATTTATACGTGGAATTTATACCCCAACTTCATATATACTTATTATTTATGATACATAAAAAATATTTAAATAATTAATTTGCTAGTATTCAAATACATTATCACAAAATTTATGCTCTATTACTGAACACGATCATTATTTTAATTCAAGATAAATTTACACAAACCCTAAAGTGTAGTCATTTTTAGTACTTGTTATTTTTTACGCCTATTATATAAAACATCTACAAAAATCTAACTTTGAAAAAGGTTGTATTGTTTACAAACGTTACAATTTAAATGAATAAATAATTAAAAACATATTTAAATACAATTTTACAATATCTTTGTATTCTAATTTAATTTATAAAATTAGAGAAATTTATTTCACACTTCATACACACATATCACATATATTTTTATGTGTGTATGTTTCTAGAGCAGTAATTTATAAATTTTTTCCTAATAGTAACAACTACATTAAATACTTAATTCAAGTTCATAAATGGAAAATAGTATCAATGGATACTTCTTCCCTCACGTTTTCAAGACTAGTACAAATTGTTAACTTATTTACCTTATTGTATTATTTTATTTATATAGGTAGTAAATATCTTTTGTAAATGATAAAAAAAAAGTTAACTTTTATCACAATTAATAATATAAATATTTAATTTAAATACTTAAAATTAATTTATTGATAATTTTACTTAAATAAAAATTGATTTTTAAACTAAAATAATATAAATTACATAGAGCATTACACCTCATAGTTAGAATAGTATAATAGTGAAATTCAAATAAAATTTACCCAAACTACCTCGAGAAAATATACACATTAATAACTTTTTAATCGTTTTAATTCAAACTTACCAAAAATGTTATAATAATATTACAGAAGGAATTTT
This sequence comes from Rhopalosiphum nymphaeae, assembly GCA_036289425.1. Taxonomy (NCBI): domain Eukaryota; kingdom Metazoa; phylum Arthropoda; class Insecta; order Hemiptera; family Aphididae; genus Rhopalosiphum; species Rhopalosiphum nymphaeae. The sequence goes on along the minus strand of JAZAQC010000034.1, from coordinate 117,061 downwards.
TTTCAGTAAGTATAAATAAAAATTAAGAAAATAGTATGAACAAAATATTTATAATAAATAGTAGGTTCTATTTACAATTTAAGCAATATTTTCATATGTTAACATTGCTACAATACTAATGGTATTTTTGTTTTTAAACATTTTAAATAACTAATTTTTATCGCTAATTAAATTTATTATTATTATTAAACCTATAAAATTATACAAATCGACAATAATTATAACACACAATTATTTAATATAATTTAACTAGACAGCTGTTATTTATTATTAGTTTATTACTGTTATGAGGTGTTATTATTATTATTATTATTATTATTATTGAAGTTGACTATTAAATTAATTTAAGAACTTATTATAATTTTCAACAATGACAAAAATATACCTGATAATTCAATATATATGTTTAAATTTAACATTTATAAAATGATTTACTAAGTTTATGAAAAGTAATAACAATTGAATACTACTTTGTTATATTTTAGATTCTGAGTAAAGCAAGTAATGTATTGGTTTTAAAATGTGTTTTTTTACTGTTATCTTTTTTGAGAACACTTTCAGAAAATGTAGTACTTTTATAGATCGAAAATCAAGTATATACACGGTATTTTGAAGAGGTCGTTTATCGATTTTCTCAATAGTATATTGAAGCATAAGGAAAAAAATAATGACAACCATCAAAGAATATTTTTTTAAGAAAAGCAATATCAATGTTATTTTATCAAATTTAGCTTAACATTATTTTTTTAATTGTTATCAAATTGAATGTCTCACACATCACTATTCTATACAAATATTTGAGAGACGAGAAGAAGTACATTACACTCAGGTTCTGTAATATGAATTTTTAAATTAAATTTTTTACAAAATTAATTTGAACTATAAATACAACGAAAACTTTAATAATTTACAAGCCTACCTTATCAGCTAATTAATACAATAATCAATCTTTAAAATCTAAATGTTTATACGTATTTATGTTTAATGTATGTTAAAAAAGATATAAGATGTTTCACAAAAGTATTAAATTGTATTAAGGTATATATTATAAATCTATTTATATATAAAACAACATTATTAAAAATTAATATTCCTTAGTTCAAATATAAAATTTATGGTAATTTAAATAATTTGTCATTCTAAGAAGTATTCACGCCTAATAAAAAGTAAAGCATTCATGATACATTTAATTTAGGTGTATAATAATATAAGCAAAAACTACCAATCCAAGAGGGAAAATTAAAACAAAGAAGTATATTAAATATGACTGATTACATTCATTTGCATAGTAATATTCAACATATTTTTAGTCAAGTAACTATTATTATGTATTATAGTGATGATTATGAGAACACAACCACCATTGCATCAGCCTATACGGAGTTAATTTATATAGCCCGTAATATCCCGCAATACATATTATTATTATTATATATTGTATACACAGGGTAATTTTTTGTTAAACTACTTCAGTGATTACGTAAAACGAGTGTCTCACGTTAAAAATTATCTATATCGTACAACAATACTCTAGTTCAACATTTGTTATTACTATATACATTTTTTTATCATTAAAAGCGCGTATATGGCTCTATAAAATGGTTATAGTTATTTGAAAACGAATACAAACGAACGACGCGGAAACAAAATCGTGCACATGAGCCCCCGCGTATATTATATATCTGGAATATTATTATGAAAGAGAACAGCGCAGTAAAATAATCCGTATAACGGTGAATCCAATAAGCAAACTTGAGGTTACATTTTCAAATCATCTGCATCTGTTAATAATAATAAAAAAAAAAAAACATTTTTTTTCTCATCTCTTCTGACAACAATGAACGCGCGCTCACAACATGATTCCCGTCGTAATTTGTAGTATACATTATTATTTTGTAGTGAAAAAGAAATGAAACAATGTTTACTTTGTTTTATATACGTATGCGCGCCATAAATAATAATTAGGACCAGGAAATTGAAGACATTTGCATTATTTTTTCCAAAATAATACAATCTATATTATTATAATCAGAGAATATAAAATATTTGATTTTTAGGTCATTTTAATAAGTACATGTTTCATGGAAAACACAAAAAAGTTACTTAATTATTTATCATGTAAAGTGTAGTTAATTACCAACATTTTATTTTGTTCTTATATATTTTAGATTCGGAGCGATACTATAAATGTGTCGTGTTGGATTAGGCTAATTTAACCTAAACTAATCATTTTTTTTCAATAAGTTTCGTCTGTTCAATTACAAAGTTGAAAAATTTAATAGTTAAATCTGTCAATATCATTTTAATTGAAAATACGATACAAAAATAGTAATTTAAATTACACTCTAATTTTTAACAAATCGATTTTTGTTTACTGTAATCTTAAAAACTTAAATTTGTTATTAATATACTATATCTGTTGGCTATTATCAATTTAAACAAATTAAATAGTGCAATAAAAAGCTATAGTAACCTGAGCTTTATTAAAGATTCCTAATAACATAATACACTAGCACTATCTTGCGCAGAGGTTTTTAGGCAACTGTCATCATCCACTTTTTGCTGCAACACTGTTGTATACGATTTTAATATGAAATTAACTTTTTTTTACGCGTTATTTAAATTTTAGCGACATTTCTATTATGACAGTAATAACGACTCAAAAAATAATGCTACAACGTACAGGATGTTACCTAAACTTATAAAAGGTGTTTCGCCTACAAACCTATAATAGCCGTTTCGGTATACGCACGTGTGTGTGTTGTGTGTGATGACTACCTACACGTATTTATAATCAATAATAATAATAACATTAATAGCCAAGTAGACTGAGCTTTTGATTATTATTGTGCGGTTGTCGGAAGTGGGTGCAACAGCACAGCAGTAGGGGACATAAGGTAAACACGCGGCTCCGTATATACACACCATATATACACGCTGCCGACAAACCCATAATACTATGAATACCAGCAGCGACCGACGTTTGGCTGTCGATCCTGGTCCTGCAATATTTGTCGACGTTAATACGGCAACGGTGGTGGCTGCTACTGTCCCTAGAGCGATTCGACGAGGATAATTGGAAAGCACGTTACCACGCACCACTCCATAACATTTTCCTTCCACCTGCGGCGAACCGGCTCACTCTCTCGCCATCCTTCGATATCTTTACACCACGCCTTCCGAGGAAAACAAAAAATAATAATAATAATAATACCTCTCCTGCCTCCGCGGTTCTGAGCTAACAAAAACCGTTCCGACGAATAATAATATTTCGCTTCCGACCAGAATTACAAGTACGCACGTCCTCACCCTATATACCCGTACGGGTGGTGTGAGCGTGTGTATCAGTACTTCCACTCAGCCACCCACTCACCAACCCACAAAACTGTGGGTTCTTTCTTGATATCTCTTTCTCATTCTGCCTCTCACTCACTCTCTCTCTCTCTCTCTCTCTTTCTCTCTCACTCAATCCTATCTATGTCAGTTCCCCTTAGACACACACAACACGCTTCGCATACGTAAAACATACCCGAAAAGCGAACACACAAACACAACACCACCCGCAGCGGTGGTAATGATAATTAAGCGCTCCACGTGTGCAGCGTCGGCAGTGGTTCGTGTTTAAACGTTTTTGTTTTTAAAACGCTCATTCGTATTCGTCGCGAGGTAGAAGCGCGCGTAGTTACGCGGTGGTGGCGGTGGCGCGTTAGGTGATTTGGCCACCACGGAGACGGACTACACAACGCCCGGAGAATATAATAATAATAATGATAGTAATAATATCTCGTCCTATCGGTGGCGGAGGAAAAATTAAAAATAATACGACGCCCGAATAATACTCACCGCCGCTTTCGGCTACCTAACACAAAACCATCCCTTCTTGGCGAGGCCATCGTATTTTATCCACCTCGCAATCAACGGAGCCTCATCGTCATCGCACACCATCAGTATGATGACGTCTTCGTTGTACGACACGACGGTGGGAAGCGTTTTGTATATACATACTTCATGGTCCGTTTAATATGCCCGACGCGACGCAAATTTTCATAATCCCAGAAGATCGCACACCCCGCCCTCCCGACTACCACAGTTTTAAAAGGAAATCCACTCTTTTGCAAGCCCCGTCGACGAAGAAAATATTCAAAACGATAAAACTTTTATCGGAGACTCGACAGTCGGCGGGTTGCTTCATCTCTTATTTTCCTTTCGTTCGATTACTCTCCCGGGTAATATCGCTCTCAAATATCAGAATAGCATGATACTATATGTATAAACAAATTGCTGCAGTATTGCAGATATTTATACCATATTTACAAGTGTTGGCTAATTTTTCAACTGAATTGTATACGTGTATAAACTGAGAGTACAACGCTGTGGAGAAAGTGACGCGACTCATTATATAGCGATAATCGCCGAAAGATATAATTTAATAGTTATTATAATAAATTATCGATTATCTACCTACAGCAGTCAAACTTAATTATTTAAGATCTTCAATATAATTTTGACATGTGATGCATTACGTAAAACAATTCATTATTTAGTATTTACCAAAAGCCATAACAATAATTATACATGAAAAAAAATCAAACCGATAATACAAAGTTTATACATACTCTAAAAAAAACTTCAAAACTGCTATGCCCACACATAAATTTTAACTGTCAGTGTGTGGAAAGCAACAAAAACATACTTACAAACAAAACAATATAATCCACTAGAAACATTTAAATTATATTATTATTTAATCCTCTGAACATAAATAAAATTACGTGAACCTCGACTATTATTTTATTCATAAAGCTTTCATTTGTGACGAAAAAGAAACGTATTCATCTTATATCAAAGAGTATATTTTTTTTATTAATACAGTTGAAAACGAATTTAAATTGGCATAAACAAGCAAGTAGGTTTTCGTTAGAGATTAAATTATGACATTTCATACATAGTAAAAAAAATTAATTCAAAATCCGTCTGTCGCAAAAAAAAAGTATTTCAACTTGAAAAAGTTTAGATTTTTTTTTTTAACTAACTTTACTATTATCTTTTAAAGATAATTTCATTAGTCTCATGAATTACTTCTTTATCAACAAACCCCCTATATAATATATATATATGAGATGGATAAATGGATAAATAGCACTAAAGCAAATTAATTTTTATTTTCCGTCACTGTCCATCAGAAATCCTTTAAATAAAATAACTCAGTAAACACCAAATCCTATGAATTTCCATAAATATCACGTTACATTAAGTAAAACGTTGGCGATAAAATAAATTGAATTAAAACTATTTATATGTTTTGTTATAGAAAGTTATTACTTAATATAACAAAATATATATAATATATTATATATTATAAAGCATATTATATAAAATCTAAAGTATACTACCCGGTTAATATTCAAGAAAATGTAATAAAAAATATATTTAAAATATTAACAAAATGCTCGATGAAGCTAAAAATAAATTGACCAATAATATAGTAGTTATAATCCATTATATTCTTTCCTTTTCAATTTTATCCATAATATATACACGAACGTTTCAAAGTTCAGGGTACGATCATACTACACGCAACCTGATACACAATGTATAATCAAGTTACATATCCCATCGGGACCAGGTGAACTTAAAGCACTGCATGTCCATCGGACAATTAAACCCATGTCTAGTAGTGCCGCCTAACCGTCAAGTGTATAGGTATAATACGTGTATGTTATTTTTTTCACCAGTTAATAATATCGACCTCTGTTGGCGAACCAAATAAAACCAACATATAATTCCGATCCAAATCGAAAAAACAATGACATGTGGGAACGTGATGGGGATTTTAACTGCACATACATTATGCAAGCAGACGAATGAAATCGATTATATAAACATTACGGAACAATATATTACAAATGCGTTCCTTGCTACTATAATTGTCCCATGTAGGTAGTATAGGTACTACCTACGCAAGCACACTTCTACCAATGTGATTCCCAATGGACTACTGCAGCATGTCTACATGACGAAATATACGTGAAATAGCACATATGAATTTGCAGTGCAGAGTACTTGATTTACGATGCGGCGACGAGTTACATGGATAGAGCGTAGAGAACAACGAATATAAAACAAATGATCGATAAGAAAAACAAATATCTACACGAATTATGTACCTTTATTATTTACTCGTGTAATCATAAATAATTAAGGGATAATACCTAAATAATATGCTTAGTATAGTGGGGTTTATATACTTTATACCTTATCAGTTTAATCCCCCAGTAGTAGTATCGATACTCATTTTTGTAACTATAGTTTTCTTACAACCTTATAATGAGATCATAATTATAACTTCATCATATTAATAAAAATTCCCAAAAAGGAAATCCTCTGACAATTGAAAAAATACTATTTTATAAATGCTAAATGTAAAAAAAAAAAAAACAAATTTTTGACTGATTTATTTCAAAATTAAATCATATTAAATATCACGATATAACTAGAAATATTTCTAATGATCAAAAAAATACATTATGACTTAGTTCTGAAACTGAAGTGAGTAATGTTACGTGACCCGAAATTTGGTCACGGCCCATATAAATTAAATATTACTGAATTGTAACCTATATACAATATACATTACATAGGACCAGAGCTGAATAAAAAAATTGTTGCATATGACTTTAAGAGTTAAAAGTGAAGAATAGTATATATACATCATAATCTGTGCTATTTTTTATATTATAATAATACATAGATCCGAACAAAGTCGGTGAAAATCGATGAATTCAACCAAGCATCTATAATACTACAGCAAAGTTTGCACTTTGAAGATTTTCAAAAACAGTACCTCAATGTGCTGTTTAAGGGTTGTCATTATATAATAGTAGATAGACGAAGGCAGCGGTGGCTGTGAAGTCGTACGGGGTGAAAAGTGTAACGAGTTACCCAACTGACCGTGACGGGGACTGTAGCAGGGACGGATAGACGGACAAACGACGACGACGACGTTGAAGTACAACGCCGAATTATCTTGGAAAACTGACCCCGAAAGTTATCTCCTGAGAGTAGGCGGTCTACCGCTTGTATAAACGGTAGGTTAGGTTAGAGCGAGCGATAAAGCTCAAAGTTAAGCGGACGAACTTTAACAGACCCGAACACTCTCTCCCTGCAATAAAGGCTATTACGTTGTGTGTGGGTATGTTAAACTGACACCGTAACACGATGGTTGGATCAGTATATACAACGGCAGTGACCACGACATGAGTCCACAACATCAATAATGAGCAGGACTCGAGGTCTTAATGACGGGGACGACAAATTTTAATCAAAGATAGGTAAACTACATCATGTGTCGCAGAAAAAAATATGTTTAACGTTATGACATTTATACGTACACATTTCAAAGACTCAAATCGACGGTTAAATTGTTAAACTATTATATAAATATGCGAATTTACTATAATACAATATAATTTACCCTGCCATCTATAATTTATTATAAATTCTTATGAATGATCTTAAGACCACTCTACACACTTTTTTAGTATTAATGAAATTATAGTACCTAAATAAATTAATAGAATTGATAATTTAGGACTAGGAAGTCTATTAAGATAGTAGAACATCGTAAGCATTGTGTAAGATTAAAACCGTTTGAAGACGGACAAACACCCACAATTTAAAATACAAATAATTTGTATGATAAGCATCATGACTAGAGCTTTGAATTTAATACAGTAAAAAATGTTAAAAAATGAATTTAAAATATCAAAAATTCAATAAAAATGTATTGAAATCACAATTTTAAAAATTCAAGAAATTATCATCTTATTGGTAAGCAAAAATTTATATTTTTATATTCATATTAATATTAGTGTTTTTTTATTACAAACCATTTCACAGTAAAGTTTACACTCCCGAACGCTGAATCGGTATTCAACAACGACAATTCTGATAGTTTATAGTTGCCTACTAAGATTATTATTAATTAACCAACTAATCTTGTTCGTGACTGACATGCCACAAATAACTTATCTACAAATTACCTTATTTTATCGAATCCTAACCAAATCAAACCCAATGCTATAGTTACACCCTTATACAGCTTGTTTAAAACAAAAAATATGTGTATAATGATGTTAATTGGCAGAATTAGATTAAAAATTATCGGAAAATAATCTATTAAAAGAAAATATGGCCTAAAAATAAAAAAATGTAAAAAAAAGTATCATAAAAGAATTTGTTGTTACAGGATTCAAATTTTGTACTTAGAAAGCTACATATCACAATCAGCTAAAAAACTGCTAATTCCTACAAATTCACAGTCCTATGGTCAGTCATGATGGTGCAAGAATTGTTTTAAATTGAAAATTGGGACTTTAGGTAGATATAAATTAATTCAATAATGAAATATTATATTTATACTTATTTATATTTTACTCTAATTATGGCAATAAACTTTTTTCATAAACATATTGTTAATATATTACACTGCAATTTAAAGAATATATTGAAATCGAATGTTATCATTGTTATAATAGCGTATAATGAAGTTTTAGTGATGTTATGATAAAAACGATGATTTTATTTATTTATTTTTTAATTTTATGCACATAGTATCTATCAGTACAGAGAGCCAAACTCTTTTTACCATCGATTTCGTGTAAACAAGTACGAACTTAGTATAACATGTTATATCAGAAACTTTTTCCATAGGCAAGTCAATAACTATTTTTTACGTAAAACGTATTTTACATGTTAACTTGTACTCTGCTGGGCAAGGCATTAACTTTTGGACATTCTAGGACTCGAGCTTCAATCTAATGTAATACATACATATAATATTTGCTATAAACGAAATATAAAAAATAATAAAATCCGTGAGGTGTACCTATATTATTATTATTTACTATCAACAATTCTCTTAATTGTTTCACTGCAGTCCTAACACTAAGCAAAAAAGATAAAAGATGGTTTTACTGTTCTTTGTAGAAAATAGTATACACCATTGGCTACTAATACTATTTGGGTACAAGTACATTATTATGGAATGAGAAAATTCGTAATTCAGCCAAATTCACGGTAAAATAATTTATAATAAATTCATGGATGTGAATAAATACAGTACACGGTTTAGAACAAAATATTTAACTACACGGCTATATCTAACTGAAATGAAATAATGATAAAAATACCAATTGAATATAATATTGTATAGTCTTACGTTTATACGGTTGAACGTTTCCATAATAATTTTATTTGCAAAATATCGAGAAAAAACAGATTTGAATCGTTTTGAAAACAATATGATGATCGCTTTTAAATAAAATGCTTGAATACCTGTTACAAACACAGTGACTAAACTAAATTAAAACTATGTGATATTTATTAATTTATAGTTATTTATTATTTTATTAATATATAGTAATATATAAATACAAGGTTGATTTAAAAATATAACCAAATTAACATAGTATAAATCAGAGAAAAAATACAATTTAGTATGGCAAAAATGTAGTTTCATTTTTAGACTTATATAATTATTTTCACTACCTATCTGAGATATTCATATTATAAATAAATAAAACAAATATATTTAATATCTTATTGTGAATTCATTCACCTTCTAAAAATTATTAGTCAAAATCCATCAATAGAATACATATTGATTGTTTTAAAATAACTGATTATAATAATATAAAGTACATATTAAATTTTATTTTAATTATAATTAATAATATGTATTGTAATTAACGTGCATTTGGGTTATATGGATAAGTTTTCTTTACTTTCTAAATAGAATAATTTTAATAATTAAAATCAATTTATTATGACTTTTAGAAAATATTTAATTTATAACTTTTAAGGTTTATATTTATAATGCATTTTACATTTATAAATACTATACAATATTTATAATAATTGTTTTTCTAGTTTTTCAATGCTAGATGATACATAATAATTACTCAAACTAATTTCATTAATTAAGGTTCAATGTTGTAAAATATTTTTTTATGTTGATTATTTTCTAATAATAACACTTTTTAAATTTAATAAATTTGAGTATCATTTAACATCAAAATTTAAAAACTTAACAAACTACCTAAATTTCCTACTTTCTGTAGGAATTTTTTTTAAATTAGATACCTTTTTTATTTTAAATAGATGCAAAAAGAAATATTAGTCAATTGATTGACTATAAATTTTATATAACACATTTAACAACTCACATAATTTATAAATTCCTAATATTCAGATAATAAATCAAAATCTTACAATGATACAAATATTTTTATTTTCGTATAATAATACATCTTGGTAAATGTGTAATTTGTGCTGCGCTCTGTTGGTTTGTTTTAAAAACGTTCACAAAAAAAACTATTAGTATCTAGCACTCAAGAACAAAATATGTAAAAAAAAAATATTACACAGCATGTGGACAAACTCTGATGCCTAATGTTAAAAATATGTTCTCTCCCATTAAAAATTCAAATGGCTAGCATGTGAATAATTACATTTTTATTTATTATAGTGTAAACTCAACAGAATTATTCAATTTTACTAACCAACTTGGCAATATTATTTTTTCAGATACAAATGAGGATCTGCAGCAACATGATGTGGGAATAAATTACTGAAATTTTTAGTATTACTACAATTTACAGAATACATTTCAACTCTTCTGTTTAATGATATAATTTCTTGTTTCATATAAAAACAATTTCCTTTTGTAGATAAAAGCTTTTGTTACTTAATTATTTATTGTTTAATCTATTAATCTATAACTAACTTAAGTAAATATCAAAACATTATTTATACTAAACTGTTAATACTTTTTACAATTATATACTAATAAGATAGTACTAAAAATAACTAACTATAACTATAAAAAATTCATTGTGAATTATTGTTTTGTAAATTTAGACTATTAAATGTCATCAAATTAAAAACGCTTTAGCATTATTTTTAAACATACTAATGATAACAATATGTCATGTTTTTATGTCATACATAGACATAATACTATATTCTTAATTTGTATGATTTGCTATTGTGGGTCCTTTATTATATTTAATAATACATGTTATTATATTTAATGTTTATAGTATAAACCACAGCTCATGCTTACCGAATGAAGAATCGTTTAGTAAATAAGTGTACCACACTGAAACAGTGTCAAAGTAATTTAAGACATCTGAAAAATAAAATAAAATTAATACTCAAAATAAATATATACCTATATATACTTAAACTAAATAATATGATCTATAATATTATGAAATTAGAAATATATATTTCAATATACATCTTAATATTGACATATCTAGGATTTTGTTTTGATAAGCCCAAAATGTTTTAAAACAATTTTAAATACATATATATTTATAAAAATACTTATAATAGTTAAACAGGTTGCTAGAAATGCCACACTATATAGGCCTAATTGGTGATAAAATAGTGTTATACGCTCTCGTTAGGTTAGGAAAGTCAAAGTTACAAAGTCGGTATAAAGCAATTATTTGTTATGTATCAAAACTAATATGATTCTGAAACCTAAATAGTTATCCTATAATTTTGTTTACAATACTGATGAACGAACAGATTTTTACTTATTTTATAAAATGTTTAAAATAGAAATAAATAAAGATTAGGTAGTATAAGAAGACATTCAAATATTTAAATTCAATTTCAAGTCAGTGAATGATTAAATTATGATTAATTGTTTAAACATTTAAATAACTGAAATTATAGGTAACCTAAACAAAATATTTAATTGAATTGTTAAATCCCGATTAGTGATTGTTATTACAGTTTTTAAATGCTTTCAGCAATTAATTTATAAGAAAAAATTAAGTGAACGACAGAAACAAGACATGATATTTAAATATCATAGTTTTTTTATATTAAAACACAAATATTATTTATGAGAGATATTTTTTAAATAGCTACATATTAATATAGAATTGACCTATTCGATATTCAAATAAAAAGAACTTACTAAAATTATAAAAATTAAATATATTATAAGATGTTCTAACAAAAATATATTAAGTGCCTAGTCCAGATGTTTAATTAGTCTATACAATTCTTAATCAATAAATATGAATAACTGGTCTCTAAATCTATAAAAAGGACAATAAACAAACAAAAATAGTGTACGATAACATTAAAATTTTTTAAAATTGTACAACAGCTACTGTATAGTGTGTTTCAAAAATCTTGATACAAGTAAACAATCAGTCAATCACTGCAAAATATCCAAATCGAGTCTTATCATCCTCACCCAACATGCACTCCATCGGTTTTCAGGGAATTTCCCGGAAAATTCAACGACGGCCTGATTTGAACACATGAGAAGAAAAAGGGAAAATTTGAGTTAAAGTGCCGAGTGGCGAAAATCAATAGCGACCTCGGCCAGTCGACCGTTTAGTCAAGGGTTTTTTTCGCACTGCCGCCCCTAAGAATGATGACGGGGTGTGGGTGCCGGGTGGTGATGGGGTTGGCGGGGTGTATACAAAAAAGGAGTAACTCTTACCTCGGTGGTCCCTTCGACACAAAGCTCCGGTTTCGTGTATCGTTTGAAATGTAACCGGCACTAAGCCGTCTGTGCTCGTCACACAATAATCCAAATACGCGGAGCTCACGGATGGCCGTCAATGATCAGACCGTGTGCGATAATTGTTGTTCTCTGGTTCGGTTCCTGGTACAATTTCGGGGACAGCGGAAAAAACCGATAATTTTGTTTACGATAAAGAGCGGAAGGGACATAAGGGATATTATAGAGAATATACACACTCACACACGCACACTTACACACACACACATACAATCACTACGATACAACACGCGCGCGCACTCACGTACGGGGACCGCCACCGCTAAACGAAAACATGACTGCGGCAGTGGCGACACCTAACGGACTCTGTCAGCAGTCGTGGGCGCTAAGAAGACGTGATAACGACTACAGTGCCACCAACAGACGCCGGTTGACCCAACATCTGATGTTGAATGCGCCCCTTCTTCACCGGTCAAAGCACGAGCATTTGCCGAGATTATTTTATGGACGACTGACGGACTCGACTCGTGTACTTTAATGTTTCCCCGTAATATAAATCTTAAGGTTATAAACATCATAATATTGTATACCTAACTGACGTATCAAATATAATATTTAAACATGATTTATAATAATAATCACTTGAAATTAATGAACAATTACGAGTTTTTGTTAGTTTATATATAGATAGTTTTGGGAGACAAGCACTAATGCAATCTTCAACTTTTTTGACGCCACCAAACTACCAATCTAACTTATTATAAAACAGTCTTTAAATACCTACTCACGTTTTTTTTTTGTTTTTTTTTTTTATTCATGTATATAATTAGGTACCTATGTATAAGTATTTCTAAGCTACCAAACTACTATATGTCAACCTATGCAGGGTAATTACCTTCGTTGTCGAATCCTTTATTCTAAATAAAAAAAAAATAATTCCTATTAAAACTAAAAAATCGATATTTTTATAACAAATGCAAAGAAAATATCAAAATCACATTAATTATACAAAAAAGCGCTTATTCATATAGAATTTGGATGACATAAATATTATCATAAATCATATATTCAATTTTACGAATAACTTATTTTAATATGTTGAATAAAAAAAATCGTTCGGCAATGGTAATATAATATAGGTACCTACATAATATTTAAACACTATAGTAGGTATTAATTAAATTATAATACACATAATTACATAAAATTATAACTGACATAGTGTAAACCATCATAGACAAAGAAGACGGAACAGTCAAAATAAGCGTAACCCGTGATGTGGTAAAGGAACTGTTGTTGTCGCTCTATAAATCATATTCTTATAGCGGAGATGCACCGTCCGAATCACTGTAGACCGTCGATGTTTCCGATAAAGAAACGCCTACAGTTGCCGAAGACGGGCCGCGAGCCGACGACGTACTTGCGGGTAGACAACGTTGAGGTATAACTGTATAAAGAACAGTTTTAGCGAGCTTGTCGATCGGCTTGATTCAAGTGTACACTCAAACAACCGACGACGACGTTTTATCGCGATATGATGGCGAAGCGTCAATTGTTACAGCCTTGCAGGGTATGTTATGCAAAAAGTGTCCGAAGCCCAATGACTTGGCCCCTTAACCGAAAACGTCGGACAGGACGATGGCAACAAATGTACAGAGGGGATACGAACGGTGTCCAGTGTGGTATGTCACCCACGCACATTCTTCAGTCACTCGTAGCGCGATAAATTCGTGGTCGTCGTAAGCTCACGGTCGCCGACGCGCTCGACCCTCTGGCAGGTTGAGTGGACGCCCGAATTCTTAAGGGTCGCGTGGAGCGACGGATGACGACGACACGGCGGCTGGCCGTATTGCAGACGCACACAATGATTAATCCGGCCCCTCGACGGTACACACGACGGTGATGACGACTCGTCGTAACGACAGCGGTAGAGACTTAGTTTAAGGGGTAGGAATACGAAGGTCAGCGGCGCAGGACTCGCGGAAATTCGACGTTTCATCGTGGTTCGGCAGGGTGTAACTAACAGCGGCCTGCACCCGACGAAACGCCAGTGAGAAATCCACAAAGGATAGCATGACTGCGATGAGTTGTGGTACTGCTGTCTCTTTTTTTTGTCTCATGTCCGAGTATCGTCACCACCGGTCATCGCCGGTTCCGTAGCACCAACTATTCGCCCATTTTGAATTTCGGTCGCTGCCGTCTGCCGTCAGAATCGTCATCTATACAACGTCGACGAACACTACATCGCGCACTACCAAACGTTGCTTCCGCGGACGAGGTAATCAAACCTCACCTTCTGTAAGGGCCAATGCTTCACGCGTGCTCGAGCATACGAGCTGCAACACTCGTTTTCCTACACGACAAGTCACGAGAATGTTGCAAAAGTAATTAGTGGCTTATACTACTCGCAATATCTTGCACCAACTACGCCATCTCGTATCCACCCCCTTCTCGTTTATTGAGTCGTCCAGTTCATTCAAAACCTCCTGTATATGTGCTTATACTGATATCATATTTTCTAAAATAGTCTTCACTCTTCAGTTATATTCAAACCTGAACAAATTTTATTACAAATCGTACTATACTTGCGAATCACTTTTTGCCGAGACGTGAATTTCTACAATATTACTATAGTTATGGGAATAACCGCCATAACCGTGCATAGGTTGTAGGTAAATGTATTTATGCTGAGTAAAAAATATATGTAGCATATCACGTAAACAGTGTCTACAGTTCTACAAACTACACGTATGAATCAAAAATATAATGCGTAAGTATAAAACCACGATAATAAATGTGAAGCTACGTGAAAAATAACAACGATTTCAATTTTCGCTATAAGTAGATAATATATTAGTATTTTATTTTCATAGACTTATAAAATTGGTTTATCACTTAATGTTCAATATTATGTTACAATGTGTATAGTATGGCCTATTTTACGTAATATTAAATTAGTGTATTTATTCTGTACGAATCCCATATCAACACATTATAATTAATACAATATATAAAAATTAATAAAAATAAAAATGTATTAATATACTGCAACAATTACAAATATAGAGTATTAGCAAGTGGATCATAATTCGTAAGACACACAAAAAAATATACTAGAGAATAGTATAATTAAGAATTGTAAAGGCTGGATAACTATTAGAGGTGAGTCAATTTCAAAAGGTCCCTCGTTAGATCATACAAAATGTATCCGACATTGGTGACATTAATATAATTGAAGCTAGAAAAATCGTTGAAAAAATGAAAAAAGAATATATTCATCTAATAATAATCTTCAAAATATTATTGTCAGTTCTCAAATTATGCCAAATATAGCCTAAAATAATATTATCGCTATTACTATTTTAAAACCCACTTTACAAAGAGCTCGTCAGAAAAAAACAGAGTATTCCTCAAAAATTCAAAATCCTTCTTTAATGAAACTTAAAATTCCTGAGATCTACTTAATAATAATATACATCAAATCCAATTACTGTTAAATAGAACGATTATCTATAATTTCCCTTTTTTTAGAATAACTTTAAAATGTAATAAAATATTTACAACTTCAATTAATTTTTGTTTTTTAATTATTTATTAAGCAATACATAATAAAATTTAATATATTTTTAACAAAATGTTCGTTCGTTTATATTACATATAAAATGTATATCTTTTAATATAGTTAGGTACTTACATAGTTTCAAGTATAAATATAATTTGATACTTATAGATAATAATTATTTTAAAAAAGATTCATCCATATTTTCAATTTTATATAATTTAACTTAGCCTAAGAATTAGCTTGAGCCGATGTTCAAAATCCTTTTCAAAGGCAATTTACTATATTCACTTATTTATAATAATAATATAATATTTTTTAATATCACCCAACGGCCTTTATTTCCGTCGGCTTAATTAATTAAAAAATAAACAATATATTTATAATGAATTTATAACTTGTATGCAGAGACAGATTGAAAACGAAAATTGAATATAAGTTTGTAACACAAAAATCTGTTTGAACATTTTTAAATATTATAGAAGTATATCAAACCTATTATGTGCATATACTTTCAAATTATAATTTATAGATGGTGTAAGGTGCAAACATAAATATGTATAAAAAATGACTAAAAAAAAATATCATTATAGTTTTAAATTTCTATTATTTTTATATATTATTCTTTATTTATTCTAAATATCTACTATCTATGTGCAATAAATTCATAAATATTTATTTTATTATTTTTACTTACATCGTTTTAAATTTATTTAATAATTCATAAAATTAAAATATTAGTTCTTTAAAATAATAAATAATAGTAATTGGGGGTAGACTTGGCCCCAAGCCCCCTTGGATCGGGCCCAGCTCGGATGTCAATGTAAAATATAAATAGATACATAAAATGAAAAATGATATTTTAAAATATAATATATTACCTATAGGCTATAATAGTTAGTAAACAGAGCAAAAAATATATGAAAAATTATAATTATACTATAGTTCAATTTAGTGTACAAAATGTCAAACATTGTATAATTATTATGATAAGTTTGAAAATTAATCGGAACATTAGGAAAGATATTAAATTTTATTGTGAATACTTAGACACCTAATGTTGATATTCTCAAGTGATTCACTTTATTTTATTTTTCTGTGCTCCTATTTAATATTTTTTTTAGTAATTGTTATTTTTTGGCTGTAAAATAATTGTGTAATATGGAAATGATAAATTTTAATTCTATAGAATTCTTTAAATCATAACATATATTTTAAAGGTAAATATTTCAATTAATGTTACTAAAATGTATAAAAATAGTAAAAATAATACTACAGTAGAACGCTAAGGGACTAACTAATGTCAAGGGTTATCCGAATAATTGATATATGACACATCAAAAGTTATATAATCGTATGAATATATTGTATACATTTATTATTTATATGTAATATAATTTGAAATTTGTAACAATAAACAAATTTTAGTTTGCTTCATTGTTGATTTTCCTTTTAGTGCAGCTATGTCTCTCAATCTCCTTAACTGTAACAATTGAGTGATGATCGATTCTTCTTGCCTCTCAAACCATTTCTTGTAAAATTCAACAAGTCAAAAGCTTCAAAATGAGACAACCCATTTTCACCTTCAGTCAAATCATCAGTTTCATTTTTCTCTCCTACAGTATCATCTTATTCAAATACGCTATGAACTATTTCATCATTCGAAAGTATTTAGTATCCAGAATCAATTGTGTCCATAAGCAACCAATCATTAATTTAGCTTATTCACTCCTGTATTTCGGCTATTTCAAAAATTAATTTCACGTTTTGGATCTTCTCAGCTCGCTTCAGTAACTTATTCTATAACCTTTCCAAAATGTTATTTTGTACACATTTCCTTGCTTCAACTTGCATGTAGCTGCTATCCTTTAGGTTAATTTTTTTATAAAAGGATAGACATATTTTATCATATTTTTAGTTATATAAAATATATATATAATTCATGATCTGAAAATTTTTTTTTTCATCTGATTCTATTCCAAATTATTAAACGTTCAGTTTATTAGCGTTCCGATAATCGATGTTCCACTGTAATATATTGTAAGTCATAATATGCATGTATGTAATTTAAATTAAAACAAGCATAGCATTTATAATTATTTATTACAAGCAAAATATGGTGGCTGAAAATGTTTAATATTTACTGCTATGATTAACTTACTGTGTTAAATAAAAATAACGAAAATACGATTTATTTGTCTAAGTATTTATATGACTTTCTCAAGGTCTACTGTACTATTATGGATAAAATATAATTTTTTAAAAGACTATTCGAATTTTGTTAAACTTATATATTAGATATAATAAATAAATCACCTTTTTTATAACCAAAAAGAAGCTGCTTGTATAGAACGGTTTACGCAAAGTTGTTAAAATCGATAGCGTTTTCATAAATTGCAGTGTTAAATTTAATATATTTTCAAATAGTATTAACTAGGGTAAAACATAAGTCATAAGAAACTTAGTAATTATTATTACACTTTTGGCACTTTTTAATATAATTTTAAATACTGGGATCATTTTTTTAATTATAGGAGCTTATTATATTTTATAATTTATGCAACATTTTTGGACAATATTAGGAAATTTAAGGCATTTATCATTAACTAAATAACTATATAATGAACATTAATTAATTTTAAATAGCACTATTTGATACATCCTAACAATATTTAGTTATTAGAACTAAAACGACTTTATATATTTATTAAAATATATTTAAAACTTATTTTTAAAAAGTAAAAGGATTACTTAGAACCTACATGTTTAGTATTTAAATTGTAACTTGATTTTATTTGACAATTTTTTTTTTTAATTTTTTTCTTTATATCATTTAATAATGTCGAATTTCAGGTATCCTGTTTCCTTTGAATAAGATAAACCAAACGTTTTAAAGAAAAAATAATAATAATTATTAATAATTAATGTAACTTATTGATGTTAATAATAATAAACTTCACTTCGCTAAAAGTATAAATTATTTTTTTATTAATTATATTTTCTACTAAACTTATGCCATGTTATTAAATGCAGATCTAATAATTAAAAAGTAAATAAAATACAACTGTAATGTTAAAAAAATACTGGACAACTATGTTTTTTTTGTTCAATTTTGTAAAAAATAAAATAAGTTTTAATTTCACAAATGGACTTTATTAATAATAAATTGAAAATATAAAAATGAACTCAATAATTAAAGACGACTTGTTTTCTCATTTTACTAATATTTTTGTATCTCTTTTTTTTAACTTTTACCAATACTGAGTACTAGTGCACTACCATAATAATATAACTTTTGTATTCATAATAAACTTATTGTTTGAAGACAATATTATTAATGAAATAGAAATTCTAATTTTTTGAAAAAGTTATAAAAATATAAATTATGTAAATTATCTTTGCAAAAGATAAAAATGCTTGGGTACTCTTATATTACATTGATACTTTCAGTTCCAGTTTGTAGATAAAACAGTAGTGAAAAATACCATGTTGATAATTACGAATTTTACTTCAAGTGTAGCCATCTTTATTTAATTATAACAGCCAAATCGAAATAAGTTAAGACTGAACCTTTGATTGTAGTTCGAAACTCAAATTATAACATTTATATAAACTATGTCAGGTTATCCATTTAACATATAAGACACTCATTATTTCAAATACCATTCACGTTTTTGAAAATATTTTTTTTACATATAATTTTAAAATATTAAAAGAACATTTGTACAACTATTTATCATTATTTTTTTATTTTTTACAATATGCGCTTTTAATTTCTTATTTCAAACCATAATATTTTTGAAATACTTTGATAAATACAAATCAAATATTGAACGAGTCATTTATTTGTTATAACTTAAAAACTATATAGGTATAAGCTATAAGTATTTAAAGTTTTGATATGCGAAATGGAGTGGAATAGAGGCAAAATGTTGATCTACTACTCCATTCATCAAAACATTAAATACTTATAAGTTATAACTAACTATTTGCCCAAAATTGTATTTTTATAGGTTGAAAACTCCAAATCATATTATGCTTCGGAATATGAAATTAAAATATATTTTGTCATTTAAAAGAATAAAAACTTTAAGATTGTGACGTTAACAAATAATAAATAATGTAATTTATTCTAAAAGTATTATTTTGTAACGACTTAAAGTTAGAAATATTTTTAAATACTTAGTATTTTCTGAAATAAAGATTGTCTAAGATTAAATGGATCATCCTGTATGTATATAGTATATGCGTAGTAGTGTAGTGCATAAGGCATGTATGTGTATACTGTATACGGTAGTATACTGACTATACTAAATAATTTTTAAATTATATTTCAACCTTCCACTCTGGAACATTGATAAAAAATATGCATCGTTGCAGGGTAACAATTAAATTTTTATCATAGAACTGTTATACCTACACGCTACACACATACACTAATACACTTATTGGTGTCATATTATAATTTATTTACGTCACTGCGTAATTTATAATGAATACAGTGTATTGTAGCTATTGTTTGCTATTTTTTTATGTATTTATTTTAAATTAATACATATTTCTATTTATAATTATTTCATAAATTTATTTTTGTTTTATACAGTTTATGTTTGGACATAAACATAATAATAGTACATTTTTAAATAATGTATCTTAAAATACATAATATATATATACATAACATTTATGTATTCATATTTTCTTAAGTTCATAACATTATCAATGTCAAGTTACATGTGTATAAACCGATTAAAAATAGTATTTAATGAAGAAACACATTTTAAATATGTATTTATTCAACAATTATTATTTTTATTAATGTAATTTAATTTTAATAAACTAAAATGTAATGAATCGTGAAGCTTACTTTACGTAAAATTAAAAAAAAATACTATAGTAATAGCAATGACATAATAAATTAATAAATTACGTATAATTATTATAAAACCCGTACCTTTATAACACTTCTCAGAATTTAAATTGATTAAATGGTTATTAAGTGAAATTGTATTTTAGATACTTAACGAAACAATGAATGTATTGATTTTATATCATGATGTGTTTTTTTAAATTTTTCTTTTCTTTGTAATTTCTTAAACTATAACTTTTTGAAGAAATAAAAATGCTTCAAACTTCCACTTTGGGCATAGTTTCGGGTATCAAATCGGATCTAGTTTGTACTTATGTTTTTTTCCAGGATATTATGGCTGAAATAATATAATTTTGTGGGATCCACTAATCTTTATTTCAATCACGAAGATTAAAAAAAATCTACCACAGTAATTCCTATGGTAATATAATAATAAGTATTGTAGACAATTTTCCAATATTATTTACTATTCTGCGTGTAAAATATCTATCACGCTTGATTATTTAAATGAGTAATACCCAATTTTGTTCTAGAAAGATTAAAAATATACTGAAATACACATTAAATGGTTGAAAAATTTTGCCATACTTAATATCAATATAATTTGACGATTTTGAATATAAAATATAATATATAATATAAATAATAAATATAAATAAATATATATTAATATATATAATATGTCAAAGGAAAATATTGACAGGTATTAATAAATTCTAAAAAATTCTAAAAGAATAATGAAAATTTTAGATTGGACACAATAATTGAAAACATAAAAGTCTTTAGTCTCCAGTTGATGAATGCATAATATTTTATTTGAAGGTAGTTTTATTTCGAGTAAAATGTATAAAAGTTGCTTTTCAAGTGACTGTATAAATACTATTATATATTTATGTGTTTTTGAGTGTTCATAATCTTCCGTAGTGGACGTGGTACCAAGATTTTTATTCACTTTAGAAAATTTAAAATATCACTTTTTCATATAATACAAAATAACTGATCATCTATGAAGTACAAAATTTAAGTGAATTATATACTTAATATACAACAAGAATTTAATTTAAAATATACATAAAATATATATTGAAAAAAAATTTGCACTTGTTATTCTATTTTCTATATTTGTTTTGTTAACGTGACATTAACATTTTGTAACACATTACTTACTAACATTTATAGACATACACACAGAGTTTCGAAAAAGACGTTCCCATTATTGCAGAGGATATACTCGTATGAACTTCTAAGTACTCACCACTTTTCCACGAAATTCCTCGTTTGACATCTCCCACAGCTACAATGAAATAATCTAATATAATATGTAAAATTATTTATTACACATATTATAATAATTTGGGTATAGATATTCGCTATAATATTATATGAGTTTTATGTAGATTAAATTTCTTTGTCGATAACAAAACAAAAAAATCAAATTGGCTATTGAGATACTAACTGGATAAAGGATATACCAACTGAATAAAGGATATCTAACGGATGTTCATTGAGTGTAGTTTGGTGATTTATTGCATAATAAATATTTCTTTTCTATACATTTTAAATGCTCATAAAAATTATTTACGTAATTATTTAATAGTTATTTTGTAATGTATTTTTTGTAATATTTTTTTTTAACTTCAAAACCCACATACAGAAATAAACAATTTATGGGCAGTATAATTTCGTTTAAATTGTAAAATAAATAAATTGCTCTCAATAGTTTAAACTTTTGACGCTTCTGGTGTTTCTATACTATAATATATAATATGAACATGTTGAGTTTCTGACCTATGGGCACGAGCGTCTAAACCACTACGTATAGAGCGAGTAATGCCCACGATAAATGCAATGAGTTTTGTAGTTTATCTCTACTAGCTTTGTCAATCGAAACTGCAAACGCCGGCTTCAGGGGAAATTTGAGACGCTTGAACTGAAAGGGTAGGCAGTTGGTGTTATTAGAGAACACGCGGTGTGTTTAAGGACATATTATTCTCATTTTAGCGTCAATAGCACTGCAGGGGCGCCAACTTTGAGATCGAGATGAGACTATCGGAAGTTGAACCAAGTTTGAAGTTTTGTCTAAATAAGACAGTTTACTGTATTTCTCAGGAATAGGTACTATATTATATCGATTGCTTTTACATCCTCTTAAATTGTTCACAGCTCATCAAATTGATAAATATTAATATTTGTACGTATATTTAATGAACTAACGTATATTAGTATTTAGATGTTTTGTAATGACTTATTTTCAACGATAATGAATCCCTGTATAATATTATAATGTTTCTAATAACTACCTATCTATATTATTATATATTATTATTACTACACTATAATCATACCTTATTTTATTATTTATAAAATACTTCTTACATAGTTAATAGTTATGTATATTTATGTATAATATATATATATTATACATATGTCTAATACACTCATGGTGCTAGAGGCGTCTCTAGGGTTTTATTGGGAGGGGGGAGCATGAACTTATCACACATTTTTTTTTACTATTTCATGATAAATGTATTCAAATACTTAAAAATCAATGCCACGTATAATCCAAATTTAATCATTACTACAATATATAATAAAAAATAGTACACAAATCAAAAAGATAAAAAATTACGTACGTACTATTTATATAGGTACGGACTTCCTACCGAGAATTTACAATTAAACAATATTTACTATTTAGTATACTAATATAATGTAATATTATATACCGTTATAATAAAAACGTATATTATATTAAACTCGTCTGTTATTTTAGGGCATGGCCCCCTCCCCCCCCCCCCTTAGAACCACCTGTGTGCTGCTGTTGTATAACTGAAATATGTAAGAAGTAATAAATAAATTTATTAAGTAGGTAAATAAATAATGTATTCACTTTATAATTAATCTTTACCTCTAACCTTAAATCACCAAAATAACAAGATATTTAAAAACAATTCAAAAGTTCCTTTACTAAACAGTTTTTAATTTCTTAAATCAACACAAAATTGTATTATTTACTGTTCTTTATGATTTTTAATTAAAATAACTTTCTTGTATACATAAAGTTTTCAAAAATACTAAAACTTGAAAAAAGGATTTATTTAAATAAATAATAAAATACAGTAAAATATATCAACAAAATAAGAATCAAAAATCTCATTCAAAAATCGTTCGTCCCCATACTATACAACATATTAATTTCGATCTCCATAAAAAAATAGTTGAAGACACAAAAATCCACTTGGATATTAGCTGTATAAACTATGCATGTATAATGGATATCCTCACCGTCATGTAAAAAGAAAATTACAACTTTTACAGTTAATTATCATAAACGAACGTGTCATTAATAAACAATAAATAATCCTTTTTTAAGACTACGCGTCAAAATTAACAATAACAAAATAATATTATGATTATTGCCGAAAAACGTTCATAGGTCGTTTATAAAAAATCTTCCATTTAACTATTCCGAAATAACTACCCACCTATTTAATAATTATGATTATTATTATCATCACTAATTAAAATTATATTAAGTTACTTATTAATACCTAGTACCTACCTACATACTTTCACACATGCAAAAATAAATATTTTAATAATGAAATCAAACAAATTTATTTAAGATAACACATTATTTTTAATTTATTACAATTACTATAATACATTTAATATCTCAACTGGCATACACGATATACATCATGTGTAATTTATCGGATGATCACCCATTTTAAAACCTTAACTGACTGTTTTCTCGGGTACTATTTTACCAGAACCAAACATATTAAGTTTGGAAGAACGCCATCGAAATTCGAGTAAATATAATTTTTTCCGCTAATTAAACAATAAAAATTAGTTTTGATGGCACATGTATATACTCCTAACCCCTAAATACGTATATATCCTTTTATAATAATTATAAATGTTTGAAATTGGATTAATTATATTTAAATTATTTTACTACACATTTTAATCTTATTAATAAGTTATATTTCAATATAAAGTAGTAATAAAAACAAAACAAAAATTATAAACGAAAGAAAAATAATTTAAGTTACAACTATTATGTAAACTGTGAAAGTGTCATAAATAAGGTATGTACTACTGTACTAATAAACTACTAGGTAGCTACAATGAAATATATAAATGTTATTTTTAAAAATCAATGACTTATACATATTATACGTTTCAAAATATCTCCTTAAAAATTAATTTTATATAATGTATTACTATAGTTATTTAATTTTATGATACAAATTTAATAATTAATATCCATTTTTCTACCGCTAAAAATTATATTAAATACAGAACAATGTGTACTATAGTATATTATACAGTTTATGCGGAGAATTAATATAATCGGTTTATATTATATCTTATGACTTCATACTGTTACCCAGCTAAATCATATATTATAAACGATCTTGTTTTAAATATTGTTGATCCTATATGTACAGGAGCCCAATCATTTCCATTTATATTCATTACGAGAAAAGTATTCGACTTAGTGCATTTGTTCTCATTATATTCTTAATGTCTCACGATGTGCTACCGACTTCAATAGATCTCTAGAGACTTTTCTTAATGTTAAACTTGTCAAAGTAGTATTCTCCTTAGTCCTTTTGTCAAAAAAGCTTTCTATTTCAACTCCTTCCATAACTTTTCGATTTGGTTCTTTCATTCTGTCAATACTCATTCTATCATTGGAATTTAAAAGCCTTTTAAAACATTTCCTTTTTGTTGTTTTATATTTTAAAATCAACTATTTTATCAGTATCAGATGTACTTTACCGTTTCCCTAGTATAGTTTTAATTTGATTAAAACTATATAGGTACTCATGCAAAATCATTAATATCGCTTGTACGTTGAAAGAAGTTTCAGTCTTAATTAACAAAAACAAAAATTATGTACATTATACAAATTATAATTATTGTATGATTATAATATGATTGAGAAATGTTTGGGGGGCTAGGCACTCCTCCTCAAAATTATTGAACATGTTTCAAAATATTAAATAGGTACTTATTTTAAAACAATATTGCCAAATATAGCCCCTCTAAAATTTAATCAAATCTTTACCTATTATTTACTTATTATTATAATTATATATTATAATTTTTACAAAAACTATATGTGATAAATATCCATTTTCTAAATTTTATATAATATGGAATTATAAATCCCAATCCTTATGTCAATATTACTTAAAATGCTGAACAATAATCTACAAATACAAATTATGTAAGTACTTATTCGGTCCAATCAGACTATTTTCGAAATAAAAATAATGTTCTTTAAATTTATTCGTCCCTTCATGTGTAAATGCAGGTGTATTGGCGTATACATATATAAACCAAAATTCTAAATATTATCGTTTAAAATGTATGTTGCTGAATATTAATAAAATATTTTGTTTATTATTCCATTATAGAGAAAATCTAATAACGTGTTTAGTATTTACATAGCCTATAGTAAAGAGTACTTGAAACTGGCCATTCGCCATTTTGTTTTTACCTATTTGCAATTTGTATCTACTTAAAACACCAAAACCCATTAAGTCACCGTTCATTTCTTAAATTTAATTTCTCGATCCAAATACAATTACAGACCTTTCATGGAGACGAAACCACAGAAAATATCATGAAACCATTTTAACAAGCTATTTACGACTTGAAAATAGTCAGTGCCTTGAAGACATATTATAACATAATTTAAAATATATCATCACACAGATAATACAACACTGTTTTACGGCGATCACTTTAAAATATTTTAATGGAGACACTTAATAAATAATTATACTATATAAATCAATTGTAAAATAGATATGTAGCGTTTATTTTTAAACTTTTAAGAAAAACTTGATAATTAGGTGAAGTGAATATACAAGGAGAAGATCAAGTTAACATTGCTGTAAATATCATGAAATATCGTAGTATAAAGATCTTCTAAATGTTTTCATTTACATGCTGTTGGTTTATAGTTTATAGTTTACTTATACTTGACAATTAACACTCGATTTATCATATCTATTGTTATTATATCATGTATTTATGATCGCCAACTATTGAAGTAAATACATTATTTTTATTTTTTATCTATACATAAATTTAAATTTTTGAATCATGGGCGAAAAGAATGAGATTATTTTTAGGAGAAAAGTGGATAAAGTCTTTATCATATATTTAATCGAAAGAAGACGTGGATAAAAAATGAAGTAAGTTTTTAACGTGGAGTACCGCCATTATAAACAATATAATGTACCATGTATATTGTCTACACGTATTACAGTTTTAAATTATAAGTTTTCGAACCCTCAATACTTTTGTATTTCGACGTTTAATAAATAATTACCATTGATCACCTAATTTAATATATTTTTAAATAAATATTGTGGTTTTACAATTTCACATAGAAACATTGTTCTTGTATTTATAATTTATGTATATTATATTATACTCTAACCATATGATACTTGCCTAATCATATTTTAAAACTATACGTCACTTTGATTCATTAGCTTATAACCCACATAGCCAATTTGATTATTTCCGTCTATTAAAAATCATTATAAAATAATGATTTATTATAATATGATTATCTATTGGTTAATATTTATTATTTTATATTATTAATTTTATAATTGACGGTGCACGGAACTATATATTATATAGTTGTGCATCTGATGCATAATTTATATGGTATGTGTCATGTGACATCTTTAACATATTTATTATGTGTTAAAAAAAAACAGATAAACAAATAATTTTAAGTTATAGTATAAATTTACAAAAAGAAGATTCTTATAGCACATAATTTTTTACATATAATTTGATTTGTCAATATACTTATTAATTAATAATAATTATTATTCACAATTATTTTTATTCATTTGATAGCTTATAAGTTATAAAATGATCCGATAATTATTAAAAAGAGTTTTTTAATACCTTGAATGTATGAACTATAAGATCAACCAAGTGTGGTGTATAGATTCTTGTTATTATACTTTTACCACAATTTTCAATCATATAATAATATAAGTCATTCAAATATTTTTAATTCAGAAATTACATAATTAATATAGTATAATTTTAATTAATTACAATTTTGATTTTGAACCAATAATATACTAAATTTAAAGAGCTTTTGAAGATGTTGAGAAGCTAATCCTTTACAACACCCTTAAATTTCTTAATTTTTTGCCTCGTCATTACCTCCTCTATCAGCATGCCTATTCAATAACCTGAGATAAACTCCTTATAGTCTATAGGACATAGGTACTATATATGTACTATAATTACGAAAATATACTAAGAGGACATCATACCTGTCATTTTTAATCAAAAATTATGTGATCGTATTTCAAGTGCTACAAAGCCATTAATGATCACGTACTCATAAATAATATAATGTTTTTAGGGTGATAATTTTACTATGTTTTGTTAGGATCAGATATTATATACAAATTAATATTTATAAAACGCTCTATCTTTTGTTATGCCAAATGCTCGCTAGTTGATACTATTTTCAGAAATCTGTTTCCAATAAAACATAGAAAAAATACCTTTCTAACAGCATAATATTACTTATATGACTATGAGTCTACAATCTTTGAAGACTTCGTAGCATTTGAAATACGTAAAAGGATTTTACAAAAAAGTGTTAACATTGTGAACTGATATACTTAGCTACAATCTTAAAAATTTTGGCCGCCACTGTACGACATAACCAATTCGTTTTGCGAATAACTGATAAAATTAGCAACTACCGGAATACAAATTGGCGATAACGTAGACTTCCACAATCCCGTATATTTTATTATTATATTATATCATATTCAATAATGATATAATTTGATTTGTACTCCTATATAATATATTACATAGTGTCGTAGTTGTTTACGATTAATTTTTTATTTTGACTCAAGCCCTTAGCTAAACTGTTTACTATAAATTTATAAACATAAATAGTAAATTATATTCATTTTATTTACCCTATATATATAAAAATGTATTTATAAATTATTTTGTACAATTTAATGTAGTAACAATATTTTTTCTATAAAATAGTGTAATAGATAGAACTGTAGACCTGATAGCGAGGTGATGTAAAGATTTTTATATAAATATGATTATTTTAATTTTTGTTTGAAATGTTGAACGCCTACTAAAGCAAAGATCTCTATTATATTTTATAAAATATCGAGAGTATGTACATCCATCATTAATCACTATCGTCCATCCATGACCCGTGATACTTTCAAATAATATATATAGTAGCAATACAAATACGTAAGCTTTGCCAAATTACTATAGCTTATATAAGTTATTAAATTATTGACTTGATAAAGTCTCATTTGTCATTACTTGTTACTAACGATCACCTTACATTTAATATAGTTTATAAGGCCTATATCTACCTATAATGTACATTAATATAGTTATAAGTTTATGGGTAATATAATAATATAGCGTATTTTTAATCCACTGAAAATTCAACAAATTCTATGAATTGTTGTGTATTTATTTATAATATTAATTATAAATAAATATATTTTTAAATCAAAATAATTTTGACAAGCTAACAGACAATTTACTTTAGAATTCAGAAATATTGGCATTGATGGATGATGGTATGCCAATGTGTACAATATAGTTATGGATAGCCAGTAGGTTGTAGTTAAAACTAAATACAATTCGTTATCAGGAGCAATAAGATAATCATATTTTATTTTAAATCAACAATCTGTATACTATAAGATTTACAATAAGCTTATATTCTGAAGGTGGCAGTTGATGTGATGTAACAGTTGGGTATATAATCTATCGACTGCCACAATAGTTAACTGCGAAGTAGACTGGTCAATAATAAAAATTTCGAAAAGTAGGAAAGATAAAATATCATCTTGTGGGACGCCAGCATTAATTTTTAAAATTTCTGATGTAGAGGGGCTTGAGAATATGTATTAAACTTGGAAATAACGGCCAGCCAACTGTGATTTAATTAAGGAAGAAGAAAGGAAAAGATCATAACAATTTTTTCAATGATTTTCATGGATTATATATTATATAATATTTGAATAAAAATAATTGTTTATATAAGCTACAGTAACTGGGTACAAAACACGTAAAGTTTTATTTGTTGCCTTGTTGGTATCAAAAATTATTATTATTCAATATTATAACGAATATCAAAATCTATAAATAAAGTTCAAAATATAATTATTTTCTAAATTATAAACAATTGTCTACTGCAATGGAAGTCGATGGTATAGGAAAAAGTTTTTCAAAAAGCGTTGCAACTTGCTAAATGCTATACAATACATGAGCTTAAATATAATAAGATAATTATTGTTTACATTATTGTACTATTATATATTAATTTACCATATCATTAATTAAAACTATTTTCTTAAACTTTTTAGATTCTAAGCAGAGAATTATTATATTTGTTTTTCATTTTATTTACTTATTAAAGTTCGACTATACAATACTCAATATTTAAATTTATATTTGCATTTACAAGTTGATACCTACTCACTACATGTAAGTAAGCTTGTGATGAGAATAGGGAGATCATAGTCTAATTATTATTTATTAAATTTAACATATTTTTGTCATAACAGTAATATATTAATATAAATAATCACATCAAGTCATGCTACTAAATATTAATAACAACTTTTATAACAATAATTAATAATAACATTGATTATAGAATACATTATTATAATATATATATTATATAATCAACGGTTTGATCAAGAAAACCAAAAAATCCATGTTATTTGTTACCTACTATAGTTATTACGTTTACTTATATTGTGTAATAATATTATAATAGCAATTTGCGAAACTAATATATTTTTTACCCAGGGTAAAGTATAAAATTAGCGGTCTCTCATAATTCGTCCCCCTCTAATATGTCTATAACTATTAATATAGGTATTCGTTTATTATTTAGTAATTTGGCACCTTCCAATCAAGACTTCCGGGACAAATGGCCCAGTTCACTCCTAGTTGTAGCTCTGATAATAGGTATACGCTACAAACGCATCATAATATTATGTTGGTAGGTAATATGAGTGGATTTTCAAATTGACCCTCTTTCCCAATACACGCACACACTAACACATCTAAATTACTGTCCTGGGACATCCTTTCTCCTACTGTTGCAATACCATGTTATTTACCCAAACTATTCACAATGATTCAGGTTATTTTAAATGTTCAACCAACAAATTAAATATCTCGTTGAAAATCGTCATCTTCCTAAGGGAGGAGGGTATGAAGATATAAAGTAGTAAGTATCGTGCTCGCTGCCGAATCTCCGGAGGCACATAGATACTGACTTTACGGTCATTATCGCGTGGTACACCTTAAAATCCTAATATATGTCGTATGTGTGTGTTTGTATCATACGTATGTAGACGACCACACGCACCGTGTCCGGTCTTACACTTGCTGGCGGCGCAAGCGTAAACTACAAATAGTAGTAAACTTTGCGGTCTTTGGACCCTACAGTAAAATAAATAAATATGTAATATATATAGCAATGTGTTTCCGCGTCATACGTTTTACTCATATGCCACGTCCGAAAAGCATTATACCTACTACAGCAGCAAACAGATTTAGGAGTGTACCACCTTGTTTCTGCAGTACCTAGTATACTTAAAATAGATATTACATGGCTGTTTTATAATATGTTTTTACATTACGCTTAATATTATATATATTCATAAAATTATAGATACGCACCTCGGCAAAATGTATTTTTAGGGCTTAGGGGGCTTGTACGTGATTAACACTCGAAATGCTGTTCCTTCTGTTTTTTAAATTCAAAAAGCTTATTTAATAAGCACCATAATCATTTAAAAAATGATGAATATCATTAATGAACAATGGTTATTAATAAGTCATTATTTTATTTTATTATTTAAATGGCAGGTATTACCGTGAGTTTTTTTTAACGTAATGTGTAGGTTTTAATTCGTTTTTTTTTATACTAAGATTTAATTATTTTGTATATCTATACAATTTATTTAAATGAGTAGACGGACACGATGACACGTATACGGACACACTCTAATATAATTAAACATCTATCGGACAGATATCGTTGAGAATAAGATATAACAATACAAATTAAATTAATAATAATTACGACATAAATTACATAATATACATGTCAACGTAATGAAAAAATTAATATAACATTATAATAAATTTATAATTACATAGATTAATTTTTGCGGTTTGAACTTTAATAAATGAAATTTGGATCTTTGGTAAATGATGGTACTTATGATAAACAATCAATTCTACTCAAAGTACAAAGTTGCTTAACGATTGTGACATATTTTGTTTTATTACATTGTATTTGTATTATGTGTAATATAATTAAAATTTGAAACATTAACTTCAAAATAATATAAATTATTATTTAAATATATTAAATATTACATTTAGCTTCTGCTACTAGTATTTTAGAATTTTAGATACATATTACATATTATATAGAGGACTTGAAACTGTTTACAAAACAGATTTCAGAAACCGGTAGAAACCATTTTAAAACCGATAAAAATTGGATACCGGTATTATAATTTAAAACCAAAACCGTAAAAAATTAGAAAACGGTACTACATTCAAAACCGTAAAAAGAAAAAATTAGAAACAGTTATTTTTTTTTTTTAATTTACGTGATTTTAAAATTTTAAATACATAAATTCACTAGCAAATAGAATGTATGACAATACGGACAAATAACGATAGTTTAATAGACGACATAACCCCCACGAAAATACTCGAATAATAATGGTCCAAATACATGACAATCCCATTAATCCCAGAGGATCATGGTCTAATAACAAATAATTCCCATTATTCATGGAATATCTTGGTATACAGGGAAATGATTCTTGATAAGCAGTGTGTAATAGGCATGAATCCATAAAATCTTTGAAAATCATGGTCCAAATACATGAAAATCCCATTAATCCAAGAGTGTCATGGTTTAAAAACAAATAATTCCCATTAATCATGGAATATCTTGTTATAATGGACAATGATTCTTGATAATCAATGAGGACTGACCAGGAATCCATTGGTATCATTAAAAATCCTGGTCCAAATATATGAAAATCCCTATAATCCAAGAGTGTCATGGTCTAAAAACAAATAATTTCCATTGTCCATTGAGTACCTTCGGTATAAAGGGCAATGATTTTTGAAAATCAGTGAGGAGTGGCCAGGAATCCATTGGTATCATTAAAAATCATGGTCTAAATACATGAAAATCCCATTAATCCAAGAATATCATGGTCTAAAAACAAATAATTTCCATTATTCAAGGAGTAACTTGGTAAAGAGGGCAATGATTGTTGCTAATCAGTGTGGAGTGGCCAGGAATCCTTTGGATTCTTTGAAAATCATGGTCCAAATACATGAAAATCCCATTAATCCAAGAGTGTCATGGTTTAAAAACAAATAATTCCCATTGTTCATTGAGTACCTTCGGTATAAAGGACATGATTGTTGATAATCAGTGAGGAATTTCAAGAAATCTTTTGGTATCTTTGAAAATTATGATCCATATACTTGAAAATCCAAATTTTCTTAAGATTCATGATCTTAAAACCTCTACTTTCCATTAATCATAGAGTATCTTCGTGTAGAGGCTAATAATCCTTGATAGTTTTATAGCATTATTTATTACATATTAGGTATTTAGGTTTTTCTGTTTAACTAAAATGATTATTTATTTGTGCTGACTAGAATACTACTATAACACCTCGAATTGTGCAATACATTTTTTGATCGAAAATTAAATTAATTTGAATTATATTTTTCCAGTCAGACCTAACATATCTTATTGATCTTTCTCATATCCAACAGTTAATAGTGTATCACTTGACGAAGGAATACCAATTTTATAATCTAAAATGATTGATGGTTCTTGAAAATATTTTTCTCATACGATGAATTGATTAAAAGTGAAAATTTAGGGGAATGAAATGTTCTTGCTTTTGTATCCAATTGATAAAATACTCCATACATAACTAGTTACCAGCTTGTTACGCCATACCCATTAATGTGTAATTTTTGTTTTAAGCACATTCAGTTTACCCTGTTCACCCGTAAATATTGTAATGTAATATCCAATGTACTTAAATAATAACTTTCCGACATTAGTCGGTGAAACCTAAGATTTATTGGTAAAACCCAAGGTTTCACCGGTATTCGTACTTTTACAGTTACATATTATATTATTAGTTATGTGTGTATATATAGCCTATATATTAATTTAAGTGTAATTGTATTAACGTAAGACGAATTGTGTATAATGCAATGGGGAAATGTACGTAGTAGACCGACATACCGTTGTCCATTTATGTAGTAAAATTTACGGCACTGCAGATTTTACATAAACAGATAAAAGCTCAAAGACCAAATTGTAATTTCTAGTTTTTTTATTATTTTTAAAATAACTAATAAGATACTATTATTTATTATATCTTACATAAATGATGGATATACGGGTTTTTTATTAATTTTAAAATGAAATTTTGTTCGGTATTCTTTGTAACTGTGATTAGACAAGTATCTAATTACCACTAGGTATTTTCACATGCAAACGACAACTAGTAGTATAATATAATAAGAATACATGATAATAATAAATAATAATTGTATATTTGTATATCTATATATGGATACTATAACATAATAAGTAATAATACGGTTTTAATACTGAATTATAGATTTTTAAACCAACTAAATCATAATAAATATTAAAAAGAAAACATTTGAATTTTGGAAAACGATTAGACTACACATTCATACACAGAATTTTAAATTTAATCAAAATTCCAGAAAAATTATAAGCATTTTGAAAACTAGTAAAATAGTAACAATAATTTCTAAAAGTTTTAAGTTTTCTGAACATAAAACAATGACTTTCCTTCAAAATCATAATTTTTTTGCCTTTGTTTTACAAATCTCTTTTGATTTCCATAAACTATAATATTACAACTTATTATGGCAGTGTATCTCGACAAAATCCTAATTTAAATCTAATTAACTAGCAACACGCTTGAATCATTAAAGGTATGTCTAAAGATTATTATAAATAACATTAATGTTCAAAAAAAATCAACATTTTTTTCTTAGTGACAGATCGATTGAGAATCACGTCATCACGAGTATAGTCAGTACTCGGTATAGAATACACCTAATGTTAAAACGCCAGTTGAAAACCCTATAATTAAACTCATTTTCAGTTTTTCGTTTCTACTATTTGTTTTATTGTAAGCACTTGCACATACTATATTTTTTTTTTATTCAAAACAGTGTAATATAATTATTATTTATATTTATGTCTGATGTCATTGCTTAATCAATGTTCGTGTTATAAGAAAAACAGTGGTCAACGACCGGAGGTTAGGTGAGGTTAACAGATTTTATTTAAGTATAGTGTATTGTATTAGTGCTTAAATGCATGGAACGCTTATTAAAATATTAAAGAAATCTCGATACTTTATTCCATTTTTTGGTCACATTTTTTCTATCCCCAGCGCAGTTCACTATTTACTTCAAATGCGAGGTGTCAAGCGCGTGCGCAGAAACCCATATTTTATTTACCATAGGTCTACGTAGTACGAGTTTTTTCTTTTGTTATCAATACGCTCTTATCAAATCGATAATACCGTTTCGCTCTTTCAGTGACAATAATAATATTAATCGTTATCATCGATCGACGACAAAACATAAAAACTCGCAGTATACGAAAACAAATTGTTCTACGTGTTGTTGGTGGGTCAACGTCAGTCGTTCAAAATTAGACGTTACTCACGTTGAAGGGACCA
Source organism: Rhopalosiphum nymphaeae (assembly GCA_036289425.1). Lineage (NCBI taxonomy): Eukaryota > Metazoa > Arthropoda > Insecta > Hemiptera > Aphididae > Rhopalosiphum > Rhopalosiphum nymphaeae. The sequence goes on along the minus strand of JAZAQC010000034.1, from coordinate 81,209 downwards.
CACATCCACAGCACTACATTCCTGTCAAATTAAACGTAAAATAGAACTCAAAACAAATAACGATACGAATGCTCAACGACAAATGACGAATTCGTCCAAAGAGTTGTAAATAAATTATATCAAATGAGTACGTCGTATGTACACACTGCGATCAATATGTTTATACTCGCAAACTAGTATTGTACTACGTTCATCGTCATGACAGAAAATCCAATTCTACACGTTTTGGTGGTTGGATTCCACCATAAAAAAGGATGTCAGGTATGTTTCAATGACTAACCACTCATGGTTTTAATGGTTTTGTCTTAAGCCTTCAACAGTATGTCCACATTTTGCTAGGTTTATTATCCTTATGCTGATTTATCTGAATAATATTTATAAAACTAAACAAGTATCTATGCAATATGTAGGTATTATATTTTGTATTTAATGTGTACAATGTTATAATCCTGTTAATATTTTCTATAAAGCTATTTTATTATTATTATAAGATGTTGGCTTCTGCCAAAATTAAATAATTACATATTTTAAACATAATTGAGTAGGTCAATGTATATTATATATATATGTGTGTGTGTTTATGTATAGGTAAAACAAATAAATTAAATACAGAACAAATATTAAAAATAAATTTATATAATTTGTTCAAAAAAAAAAATGATTCAATTATTAATTTATTTTTATGTTTAGGTAGAATATGCTTATCCACCATTTATTGAAGATACCACTGGTGTTCCTGCTGAATGTCCAGCAGCTTGGAAGCATTTGCCATATTTAGCATTACCTGATGGATCACACAACTTTGATGAAGACACTGCATACTTCCATCTACCGAGTCAACAAGATCCAAATGAAACAATTTATGGGATTTCATGTTACAGACAAATACCATTAGAAGTAAATAACAAATAATTTTGACTATTAAGTTGCTTAAAGTATTTTTATTTTTTAAGAAAATTATTAACCGAACTCCTGATATGACAAGAAGTACAATCCAAAAATCAGTATGTGTACTTAGTACATTACCATTATATGGACATATTCAAGTTAAAATGTCTCTAATTACACATGCATATTTTGAAGAAGGTGATTTCAGTAAAATATCACTCTTACACGACACTTATCACCATCTCAATGCTTGTTTATCTAGTATAGACAATATTAGCACCAGTCCTCATCTATTTGTTGGTTTGTATTTGTTGTTTTTTATTAACTACTTATTACTAAATTATAATTTTTATCAGGTTTATCTGCAGTTGAACTTGTGACAAGGTTTAGACATAAAGTATTGTTGCTATTTAAACTGATGTTGTTAGAAAATAAAGTACTATTTTTTTATTCTCCTGTTCGTCCACTATGTTCTACAATATTGACCTTATTATCTCTTCACCCTGGACTTATTGAAAATGGGCTTAATAAATCTGCCAATATTAAGTAACTAAATATTTATAATCATGCTTAAAATTGACAATTATTACAAAATATATAATATTTTTTAGCCTTAGTAGTTCCATCCAACCCACTATGGAAAACAAGTGTGAAGTTAATGTTTCAAATATAAGTCCAGAAGCAGAAGATAACAATCACAGCATAGTTAGTCAAAAATCAAATGAAGTTGTTGATGAAGACTTAGTTCCTAACAATACCTTTGTTTCAAACATTCCTAAAGATCCTAGTATTGATTCGTTAGATGAAGCTGCTGTACAGTATAATATGATAAGTATCGCCCAAATCAATTCTGAAGACTGTGGAGTTCCAATGTCTATTTTTGATAATGTTCGTATGAATAGTTCAATATTTTCCAAGAAATACAATAATTTAAAAGTATTAATATTTTAGGGTAATTTATGTCAGCCATATTCTTGTCTGTCATATATGGATATATTAACAGATCCAAGTGTTCGAGGATATGTAATCGGGGCATCAAATATATTGTTCAAGCAAAAGAAAAATTTAGCTGATGTAATTGTTGAGGTAAAGTTTATTTATTTTTAAATTGACTAATAATGTATTATATTCATAAAATAATTTTATTTTAGATTGATGAAGGAAAAGTAGAAATAGAAAATATTGAACTTAAACGGCATTTACATTTAACTACAGAAGATCTTCGTTTTGCTGATTATCTAGTTAGACATGTCGTCCAACCAGAAAAAGAAGATGTATTTCTAGATGGAGTTGGTTGGGAAGGTGGAGATGAATGGATAAGAGCACAATTTAAGGCTTATTTGTTATCCTTATTAAGAACATCACTATTAAGTGGTCAGTAACATTTTAATATCTAATTTTTATATTCTTGTTTTCTAACTACCAGTTTTGAAGCAATTTATAAGTACCATAACTATTAATATATAAAATGTATTTAATAATTATAATAGAAGGAGCGCCCGAATTAAACCACTTCAATCCATCTTTTATATCTGCTTGGCAACAAACGAAAAATTACCAAATTTGGTTAAACCAGGAACACCAAGCAATTATGGCACTTGAACCTTGTCATCCATTTGCTGGTCAATTGTCTGTAGCTGATATGAGACTAAGAATATCACAGTATGTAAATTGTTCAATACAAACTAAATTTTTAGATATATATATTGATTGATACTTTTATCAAAAATTATCATTATTAATTCAAAAACTATAAGTTTTTTTTTATATAAATCTGATTTACTATAATACAAATTTTAGAAAAAAAATTTAATTTAATATTTTAAGTTTTTATTTTTCAGCATACATTACTACATATACTTTTAAATACACTTTGAAGGTAGTTTTATAATAATATCCTACAAAAATTTAGTTTAATACTTAAACTATTTAACAATTTATATTATAATTAAAAAGTATTTTTTTTATATCAAAATAGGTTACAGGCTACAGCCTAAAATAATATACAGCTTAAAAGTTAGGAGTATAAAATTAAAAATATAAGTTAGTAATGTAATCAATGTTTAAAAAATATTGTATTATAACAGCACAAAATAAAATTAAGTAAAAAAAATATTTATATATATATATAAACATTTTAATAAATTTTAAAATAAGTTTTCTTTTATAAAAATAACTATCCTTTTTAACTAAGTATGTACCTTCTTATTCGATTTTTTTTAGCTACTATATTAATAACTAAGAAATTAAATTATAATAATAGCACTAATAGCGGTCTTAAGTCATTATTCATTTTAATTATTTTTAATATTTTCAAATTAGTCCTGTATCAAAATTGATGAAAATTTTCAAACTCTAAATAATTTTACAAAGTTTACTTGTATGCATAATAGATTTTAGTATAAAATCAGAATTAGATTAGACTGGTTAGAAGATAGCAGAGAATAAATTAAATAAGCTGTAAATAGAGATTAGAAAATTATCTGATATAAAACTTATTTCATATCTTGTAATACAAGGTTCAACATTTTGCAATAAGTAATAAGTTTAAAATAAAACTTAATATTAATCAATAGATGATGTTAAAAAATATATCATCAAAAAACTGAAGTTTTTTGTATTGTAAGCAGTACAATTTATTATGTACAAAAAGACTCAGCCCATATACAAGGTGATTTTTTAAGCATGCTTACTCATTTTTATGCTTAAATTATGCATATATTCAAATTCTGATTTTAACACAGTTTCAATTTGTTAAAAAACACTTTTTTATTAAAAAAATTATACTTTTAAATATTTTTTTGAATGACAGCATAGAGTTTTAATTTCATATTCTAAAGCAAAATATTTTTCTGAGTATTTTGATAAATAAAATTGAATTTTAGGGCGAGTAGTTTATGAGTTATACGTATTTAAAGTTTAGACAAGCGGAGTAGTGGACAAACATTTTCTGGGGTGACCCCATACCACTCCACTCTGCGCATCAAAACTTTAAATACTTATAATTCATTAACTACTCGCCCCAAATTCAATTTTTATGTATCAAAATACACAGAAAAATATGTTGCTTTGGTTTATGAAATTAAAACTTAATGTTGTCATTCAAAAATGTAAAAAACTTAAAAAATATTTAAAATAATTTTTTAACAACTTGAAACTGTAAAAATCAGAATTATGAGGTGAGTATACTTGAAAAATCACCTTGTATAATCTAAAATAAAATAAAATTTGTATTTATAAGTTAATAGTTATTAATTGTCACTGATAATAAAATATACTCATATTTTTGGCTAAGAGTGAAACAATATTATATCATCTGTAAGCTAAATAACTAAAAATAATATTATTAAATTATATAAAGTATATAAACTTAGTAATAAATTATAATCAAAGCAACACATCTATTATGTTCAATAGCACAATGCAAAGCAGTAGAAGTGGTCGAAAGTTAAATCAAGCAGTTCAAAATACAAGTAGAGCAGTCGCGTCCACGGGTAAAGTTGTTGGTATGTAGTATGTGTTAATAAATTAATTAAATAATTATATGAGTTATCCTTGTTGTTTTTTTTTTAATAATAACATTAATTTATTTATAATAGGAGGTGCTATTTCACAAGCTAAGGGTGCAGTAACCAATTGGTGGAGTAACTTAACTACAACTCAAGATCTAGAAGATGAGAAAAATACACCTGTTATTCAGGATGTCTAACCCTGAATTATATACTCTAAAAGAGTATTTATTTACTGTTTCTTCTGAATTTTTTCAGTTATACCATTTTATATTTTATTTTATTTTTTGTATTATTGTATGATTAAATCTTTATTTAGGTTAAGTAAATTATTTTAAATCTATTTATATTTAACATTGACAATTATGGACTTAGAGCTGGTTTACTATAAATTATAAAAAGTTTCAGTCTATTTTTTAAAAGACACAGTACCAACAGTGTATATAAAGTATATGCATTTCTGTTTGTTTCCTTTCTTGGTGCTTACATTGATACTAGTGTTTATTTAAAATGTCTATTACTGATTACCAAATTCAAATAATTTTACTCTAGGTCTATTTTTAAATAGCTTTACACATGTATACTTCACACTGTATAAAATATTCTAGAATAACTGGACATTAATATATGTAGTACATACCTTTTTTAATTGATAAAAGTTTTTATTTTATATATATCTTTTCTAAAATATACCATATTATGTTATATTCACAAAATTACTGTACAAAAAAATTTTAGTATATTCCTTATTTTAAACTTTTTAGAATCTCATAGCTTAGATTATATCAAATGTGATTGATAAAAATTAGCATTTTTTAACTTATCCATGCCAAGTAAATTTTAATATTTACAAGAATAATTTGGAACAATAATTGTTGATACATTTTATTTTACAGTCATTTCCAAATAATTATAAATCATCCAAACAATTATATTTAATTTAAACAATACTTACCAATTGTGATAAAAATCTATCAAATATCAATATAATTCTAGTATCAAAACAAGATTTTACAAAACTAAATTTTATTTTTACTATATCACAGTTAATAATGACTATTGGCAAATATTTGAATACCTGTCAGCTAATACAATTGATGTCGCTTAATATGATCACCAATTTATAACAAATTAATCATAACATATTTAAATTGAGAAATTTAAACAATGTTATTGAAAACAATTAATGTTATTTTTTTTCTTGATTTAATTTTAGAATATACTTTTATTAAAACACCAATGTGATCACATTTAAGTACCCATTCTAATAGATTTAAAATTATTGTCGATTGTAAGATACATATAATAGTATTATGTTACAGATAATATATTTGTCATTTTAAATCACAGTATATTTCTAATTATTGGAAAATTTATTATTGAACTACTCTTTTTAAATTGTTTTAACTATTTAAAGTTCTTCATAAGTATTTCATCTTAATTCTTAACAGACAGGAATCTGCATTCTTAAATATTTTTAAGTTAATAACCTACCTATCCAATTAAATTATAACATAATACATTTTATATTCAATTAATTTTTTTAATTACTAATTGGATAATATCATGATGACAAGTAACGTAATTTAACTTAAACTCTTTTCATTACATACAAATATATATGATTGCTCGTGGATCAATTAGACGTCATAAATTGAAAAAAAACAATAGTCATTAATGTATTTATTTTTTAGCATATTATTTCCACTCTTAATCTGCAATATTCTAGTATCCTGCAATTTTTAATTTACAGAACCTAATAATTATTAGGTATTTAGTTTATTAAATAGTAAAACTAGGTATACAATGTGATAGTTATATGTATTTATATTATTATTACTTATTATTATTTTTATTTTTATTATTTTATAATTTGTTGATGATTTTTTTTACATAATATACCTACTATATTTTTGCTCAAAAAGTTTACTTTTCAACTGCAATCATATAATGATATTGTGTTTGTACACTCATTAATATACAAGATCATGATGTGTTGTACCTATATAATTGAATATAATTATCTATATTAAATATACTTTTGCGTGTAATTTATTTGTATTATTATTATTTACTGTGTTTGTAATAATTATACCTAACGTATTATAATTTTTAAGCCTAACCATACCTAACCATTTTAGATAGATATAAATGTATAATGTATTATAATATAATTATGCCATATCTAGTAAATTTACATCATCATCCATATATATCAAGTATAGCATAGACTTGTATGGGTCAGAGACAATTTCCAATTGCTCTTTGACATTTTATTGTAGTAGTAAAGACTAAAGAATCTGTTTTGATCCCTGATCCAAGCTTTAATTTATTGTATAAGTATTACATTTGTTTATTTTTAAGCTATTATGCTACAATATTAATTTTCTGTGAGCGACCATAAAGTACATCACCTGGTCTACCACGTTATTTTTAAATAAAATAGGAAAAAAATGTACTCCAAATTACGCTACTGCCGAGCTGTACAGTATACAAATACATAATATATTAAATCAATGACTATACAAGACATAACTCTTTCGTAAGAGAGCCAACCTTCAGTCCAATCGAAAGAGAGGCGTGTGATGTTCCATATTTCTATTAATATAAGTAATTTTTTTAAGTTTTTTTATCAAACATAATATATATTTCCTTACTTCACTGTGAAATTGACCTTTGACCTTAAGACCTCACTAGTTTATACGGTTAGACGTCGATATTAATTTTATTATTATTGTCATGGTTGGACATTTTATATTTCCAACAAACCGATCGATTGATTAAACGATAATGCTATAAGAATATTATTGTCAAAACAAATTCGAAACGTTAACTTTAGATCGGCATCACACATTTTCGATTTTATCTGTATCATAAGTGTAATTTCGTTAAAAATATTTGGTGAGGGGGGCTAGAAATATCAATTAACAGGTATTAACATAATTTATTAACTGGCGATGTGCCGATGTTAAATTAGGAAATATTTAGGATCGGGCGGCTTAAAGCTAGGCTTCCCTAATCTACACCTGTGATCTGTATAAATATTGCAATAAAGTAAATCCTAAAAATTGGAATATATCATGTGATATATTTAATATCACGATTTAAATTTATAATTCAAACTTCAGAACTTGAAACGATGAAACGTTTTCAGAATTCTTATCGCATCATCATAAATAGATCAGTCCGCTTAAATACCGATAGATATCTCATGTATTATATTGGTTGTATCATAGACGAGGACAGCAAATCACCGCTTGCAATCCCCTTAAATGGAATTCTGTGTTTGTAACGTTTATAATAATATGATACTGATTAGTGTCTAGTGATTAGTGGCCACCGTAGTGTCTTTGCGCGCTCTGTGCTCCATTGTGTTTTATTCGTGAAATAATAAACGAATTATTTAATATAGTTGCGTTGGTCTGATCATCGTCACATATATTATAAAAAAAAAAAAATGGCAAATAAGCAAATTTACCTACCACCGTCACAGCTACCGTTCTGTTTGTAGATACGGCTAAATATAAAATCTCCGAACACAACACTAGCTGTCGTCAGAAATTATTATTGCCATTTCTCCGTTGTTGGTCTCCTGTGTACAGAGAAGACAACACTTATGAAAAATTATTGAATACAGCAGTTACCAGTAGTAAGTGTTAACCTACTTAATTTATGAATATACTTATAAGTTATAACCGCGCGTGTGAACTGTTATAGATTCTAACCCTCGCGCATCGCGGCAATGGCCACGTCTTTTAATTTAATTATTGATCGATGATGATGCATTTTCAAAATTATAGAAAAGTAAAAGATTAGCTACTTAGTCCTAGAAAATCAAAGTTCAAAATAAACAGTGGGAGATCAACCTTTATGGGTGTAACTAGCTTTTAGCAGTCACATGCAAGGAGTCCTGCGAGGAAAATAAGCCATAAAGTCAAAAGTGGGGAGAAGGGTCATCAACATTAAAATTAGTTCTCAAAAATCAAATGTAATTTGTAAACAACAAACTATTAAATAATTATACATTTTTTATTTACAGTAAATACATTTAAAATTCTATAAATGTATGTATTATATGCCTATATTTAGAAACGAATACTTTAAAAAATTATCAATTATTATTACTTCTCAATCTTTTTATTGTATTTAATGCAGCTATATCTTTGAATCTATTTTGTGACGTGGACACGTGGTCGACCTTATGTACGTTTTAATTCTCCTCGTAGATGAAAAAGAACCAATTAATATTTTATGTAGCTATAATGTCATCATATAAAGATACTCATGTTTCGTTATGGTTGTTTCTGCAAAAACTGGAATAACCAATAATAACCAAATACATAAAATATATATATATGTATAATGAATAATTATTATACACAATAAATACATAACAAAAATGTTGTTATTTTTTTGCAAGGATTTAGCTTAAATATCACGGTTGTGGTGGAGGAAAATTTGCCTACTATAGACTCCTAGTTACTTCGTTCACTAAACTTATTTGTGTTATAGAAACAATTAGACTATGTATATACAGCTTGAAGTTTTTATTAATTTACCGAAGTTTTAAAAATATATCTTGATTGTAAGATAATTTACTTGCGGATATTTTCTGACTTAACTATTTTCAATATAAGAAATTCTCCACCCCATCTTAAAAAAAACATAACATTTACTATAGTATTATCAATTACCTATTATGATTATAGTATGCACTTTTATTATACATTTATACGTTATGTTATATTCATTGTGTCAATACATATATGCAAGCTTACCGTATACAACGTGTAATATAGTTTCGTGATGTAAATAGACAATAATATACCGTATTGTCTTTATTAGTTATTACCTTATACATTTATGATTAATTTAAATAAATACTATTATATATAGTAAAATAGTGTTATATATTTTAGTTTCAAATTCTCGTGAATAATGTTTTTAAATTATTACAAAAATACTAACATCGTTATTTTTTAAAAAACATCTAATTTCTCCTAATTTCATTAAAAATATACAATATACAAGCAATCTACAGTAAGTTTATAAACTAACAGAAGGTATATTATAGACATGAAAAGGGCTTGATCACCCATTATAGCAACACTTAATTTATATTATTTTCAAATTTATTTTGTTATATTATTGAATAATAATAATAATATCCCTTGTAACTGGAGATGACACATTGACACCACTTTATTTTTTGCATCGGGTAGGTAAATCTGATTTCCTGGTATCTTATAAGATGGAATATGGAAAGATCCTTTATAAGAGGATTGCGATAACTGAATTCGCTTGTGACAAACGCTTATGTTAAAACTAATAACTATACATTTTAAAATGATCAAATATATTGTTATTAATTTTTAAGTCAATACAAACTTTCTATAGAAAAAAAGTATAAGAAAGTATAAATAGGAAATACTTTAATCTTATGTTTAAAAATATTATAGCTTATATAATATACCTAAAATTGTCTAGTATATAAGCATATTACAAATAATAATTTTTTATCAACATATTTTATGGAAAAAAAATAAAAATAATAAAAATTGCTTATGCCTATACAGTGTACATAACTATAGAGAGTTTAAAAAAATTAATTTTATCATATAATGAAAATGATAATAAAAATATTTGGTGAAAATTTTAAGTTCCTACAGTAATTTGTTTTCAAGTTAAATCAACAAAACAAAATAGATTTTGTCGAAAATTGTTGTTTCTGATTATATTGAAGATACTGAGAATTTTCATTTTAAACCTCCCGAAAGTACTAACTAATTCCAATTCGTTATCAGGAACTACCCTCAAAGTGAATAATTCATACAATTTGTCTATTATAACACGTGTAAACAAAAAAGAATGTAAAATTAATATGTTCATTGCTTCGCTCAGAATCTAATATACTTAAAAACATTTTTTTAAGTATGTTAAGGAAATGACTACCTTAAAATTGTACTCAAGAAAAAATGTCCTACTCCGCCAAAAAATTGTCCAATTATATATTATATCTGAACTAAATAGTAAATATGTTATCTTGCGTAAAATATTTTCGCTGTCCCAAAACACTACATTTTTTTTTCTTCAATTTGAAAGATTTTATCGTATTTAGAAAATAACTTATTATTTTGTGTATAAGTACAGGTACTATCTATAATACCTATATAGTATATAAGTTACGAATTAGAATTAGTCTTCGTAATAATTTGAAGTCAGACATAAATCCATAATATAGACATACAGTCAAATAGTCAATATCAATATGATTATAATTCACATTTATTACATACTTATATGTACAAAATACACATAATATTTGTAGTTGTGTTCGTTGATTTATTCATTGTAAATTGTAATCCCTAAATATTTTATTTCAATTTCTTAGTGTAACGTTCAAATACATTTACTGGAAAATGAAGAAATCATTTCCTGGATTAGTATTATCTAAAAATTTAAAATATTGTCTACCATTTTATTTAATAAATGGAAATTGGAGTGTTACGAAAGTTTTGTACAACTAAATATTATTATTATTATTATATTATACGGGCTAATCCGAAATCGTTATACACACAGTATTTATATTAATCATTTGACATAAATAGTACTAGTGGTTATTGGAATTTTATGTTTTCTGGATATTTTCGAAAAGCTATAAAAAAAACTAATAGTACTTTGTAAATTACGAAAAACCCATTCCATTTAAATGTACTGTTTTGATGTAATAATTAGGAAAATATTAACTGAAATTTAGCCCCATCATTAATTTTAATATTTTGTAAACGAGTAAAAGGTATTCACAATTAATAATTATCCTGGCCTGTTATAGCTCTATACAGCACTTCGATAATTCGATCCCGTGTGGTTTATTTCAATTATTTATTATTATTTATTAGTGATTACATAGCACTTACAGTATATTTCATAATAATCTTTTATACGTCAGTTAATATTTTCTAACCACGCCAATAATAATTCACATATTACATTCATTAATGCATAATAATAGGTCGAAGTTTCAACGCTAGTTGACATTTTAGAACAAATAAATGATTACCTAAAAAAATATTTTAAAATTTTATCAACAGAACCCGATGCGTGAAAAAATAGATACGAATTTTTAATATGAAATCTAATATTCATTATATAATTATGTAGACATTTTTTACTAAATAATATTAGTATGATCATTATGATTGGTAATCACTAATCAGTTATCATTAAATATTTTACGAGTATTGCAACATACAGGTACACTGCCAGGTAGGTAAAAATAAAAATGTATAACAATCCCAGCTATCATAATGTGTGTATAGACTATAGACATATAGTTATAGCTTTATACATTTATTATTTATACATGCATTTGTTTTTACATTTTTAAACAATTTATTATTTTGCTAGTACGAACAATATTAATGATCCTACATATGTTGGGATTTATTAATTTTTTGTAAATATAAAAAACAAACATCTGAAAGCACAATTTACACTTTTCTACACGATTTGTTTGTACGGGTTACACATCAACACGTGTATTAGTATAATAGTATTATAGTATCGTGTATAAGTACCTATTCAATATAATATTATAAAATACTTACACAGTTACACATAAACGAAATGATTAGCAATAATAATCTTCTTTGCGGATAACATTTGTTTTATAATTTTATACAGCAGGTGACTGACAGATTTAAATGAATTAAAAAATAATCCCAATCGTTATTGACAAACTAACAAGTTGTAAAAATGTGAAGTAAAATATTAATATATTCAAATTTAAAAGTATGTTTTCAGTCAGATTCAAACCACGATTGTTATCGAAATACAATACAACAAGAATTGCAGAATTAGTTCTCAATACGTTATTTTTTCAAAAAAATAAAAAAATAAATATACTCAATTTTTTTGTTTCTCATGCACACTATAGGGAAAAAAGTTGTAATGAGGAATCGGGAATTGGAGAATGAAGTATAATGTAGAGCATTAGATGATTATATATCCCAGGGACTTGGTTTTGTCAATACTTGATGACTACAGTATTTTATAACATATCAGCTGTAGGATAATGTATTATTAACTTTTATCAATATGCGTGATATTTTATGCCTATATTATCTAATGTTTACTCCAAACCCAATAAACATTTAATTTATTTATATTTAATTATTTCTTTACTATACTTGTTATATTTTGATTGCAATATTTATTGCTTATTAAACTTTTATAAATTTATGTTTTTATTTATTTGTCTCAACAATTCAATTATGATTTATCTAACCTCTAAAATTAATTTTTATGATATATTATGTTATTACTGCGGCTACTAATGTTATGTTTTTTTAAAAATTTTATTTGAATTGTTCCGATAACAGTTCTTTTGATATAGGTAGTAAGGTACATAATATGGCGTAGTTTTAAAGATTTACTAAAATAAAACGCAGCTATTTTACTAAAAGTTTAATTTGAATTTTGAGTCATATATATCACTAAATACTTTAAGTATATTTCATAATATAGCTATTAAAGTAATTTATTTATACATATATTAGTATTACTCAACAATTACACTTTTAATAAACATGAAACAAAAAAATTCAGCAATGTACGAAATTATATTAAAAGATCAAACAATGAACATACACACCTCAATAGTTAATAGAATTATGTTCTAAGTGTTACCACCTTGGAATTGGGAAGTAAAAATTAATATCGAACTTGTCAAGTTTAATAAAAACGAAACAAATAATGTCATTATTACCTTTCAATTTAAAAATACAATTCATCACACATTCCTTAAACATACCAAAATATACATAAACGTATCTAAATCTGAACATGGAGTAGCTATCACAATGATTAAATGACACATTATTCAATTTAAATTTTCAAAAATAACCGCATATTTTCCACCAAAAATTATGGCATGGGGTAAAACTTGCAATTACTTTAGAATTAAAAGATATTATATTATACTAATAATCAGTAAACATTCACGCAAAGTTAATCTGAACAAAAAAAATAAAACATTGAATTCATGTAGTTACCATTACTGGTATACGCATGATATAGCACAAGACAAAATGTAAATAAATATGCCGATCATGTAATGAAAACTATTCTAAATCCTACAATAAATAACTTACTCATTTACGGCATTAAAAATTCTATTAATAAAAAAATCCTCTTGTCTTAGCAATAGAAGTCTATATTAATATCAAAAATAGCACATTCCTACCAATTTCAACCGATGATAAGATATCGCGATCACCCGGATCAGAATCCGATACTCATCCTTTCTTACACATTCATATATCAGTAAAGAGCCTCAACCCATATATGCGACACGACATGTCATAAAGTATTAACCATCAAACACATGTGGAAGAGTATACATAATATACTCCAGTACGCACTTATACTTGAACAAATGCCTTTCAACATAACAGAAGCGCTCAATGAAAGCCAAACCAATAAAATAATAGCATTTTTAAGTACCACAAAAATAATTTAAAAAAACGTAAGTTATATTAATTTGTCTACAATGTGACATTTGATTTTTTTAAAACGAAATGCCTATGCTTAATTCAATGACTGGTTAATAAGCTACGATTTTGAATAAAATAAAGAATAATAATAATACTTATAGTTTGACAATTTTCATAATTTTGACGAATTTTGTAAAAATTTAAATTTATTATAATATGTAGGTACATAAAAAAACCAAGCCTATTATGTATTTTTAATATTCTTATACAAATATAAGAAAAACTTATATGAAATTTTGTGTTAAATTTTCAAGCATTTTTATCAAACAATAAATTTTTATCGATATTTACGGAAAAAAGCTAAAAACAATTTTTCAAGAAGAATCATTACTTGTTGTCAACTAGAACTGCACTAAAGTTTTTTTTTATAATTAGATAACATGTTGAACATTTGAACCAAAAATATAATATGATAGATATCGTGGCTACCACATGATTGCGTACGATACACCTTTTTGGGAACACGGTTGTATACACTAAATAATTATCTTTAATATTTACCCCAAAAGTTAAACGATCGCGTATGATTTTTGTGCAGCGTTGCCACATTTAAATTTTTATTGGTGATCAGTAAAAATTAAATTTTAAAAAAATGACAACAAAAAGATAAGTCAAAATATTTAAAAATAATGAATTGTTAAAGTGTATTCATTTTACAATTTTATACCTTGGGTACCGCTTAAATAACTAATTTTTGACAAATGTTATAATATTTTTAAGAATTTTGTACTTATTATATTCTTTCGTGGTTTTTTTTATACGAATTTATTTAACATTTTCCATTTTTTTAATCTGACCTTTAAATACTAATTCCATTTTCGTACATGTTTCTAGAAGAATACAGTGGTGTAATTATATAAATGTTTTATGCGAGGGATATAAATATTTTGTAACCATACACCCGTGGGGGGCTAATTTGTATTTTGTATTTTGTAAGACAACAGTACATAAATACGCCACATGGGGGTATCTATCCCCCATATCCCCTCCATAGTTACGCCCCTGGAAGGATGGGAGCTATGAAATTTAGAGTTATAATAAGTTCGATGAAAACTTGCGGATCAATTTTAAATTGTACATTCTATTATATATACTAATATATTAGTTCATATCAATGGCAACAGTGCTTCTAAGTTATCTAAGTAAATCGTATGCAATAGTGAACATCAAATGTCCACAATTGTGTATGTCGATAAAGACCGTACGCAATCGTGTTTTCCCGGATATCGTTGTAATGGTAGATAACGTATTAAATCACTGCCTTAAAATTTGTATAAGTGTATATTACAGGCTGTATAAACCCTCGTACACTTGACTTTAATTTTTCGTGGGTAATTGATTATTTGGACATTGCTACTATATTACTAATTTGTTGTTACAAATATGGAAATTGTTTTAAAATAAATTAATCTTGTTATTATTACATATGCACTGATCATATTAATCCGGCTTCTCGTGACTGGTCAAGTACTGTACTGTATAAACCATAGGCGTGTCTACGGGTCCTGCCTATCATGCATAGACAGACATGACCTGCGAAATTTAAAACACTAAATACAATTTAATATTAGTTATTTATTTATCTGATAAAAATAAAGTTGTTATTTATTTAAAAAAAAAAAATAATAAAAATTGATTTAATTATTTTATATATAATATATTTATATGTATAAGCTTATTTCGAAATTTGAGGGTTATATCCCCTAACCCTAGCCTATTTTTTGGAGGGGGTTGTCTGTAATTCCCTCAGTCCCTCCATAGGATACGGCACTATTGTGCATGACCTGCAAATGAGGTCTGGACGAGAGTTACCCGTTTTCGCCAAAATAATTTGGAAACCAATGGCTTAAGCAATATATTTTGTGGTATGTATAAAATATAGTAATAATGTATAGTATGATACAGTATAGTAATATGGTATAATAAAGATGTAATTTTTTTAAACCTGACCTATACTTATATTATAATTTATATTTTTAAGACAATTTAATTATTACTTATATTTTAATTTGAAATATCGAAATTTTTAAATGTAATAGATACGTGATAATATGCAATTGTATAATATTTAAAAACTAATTTAATTGTGTCTATATATTCGGCTAATGTATTGTTATTACTTACTTTTATTATAATTTAATTTTCAAGAATATATAACGTTTGTACATGGTTCTCAAATAATAATTGACGGAAATATCTTTTCACAAAAATAAATGTTGGCGGAAACGGGAATCATACCTTTTTCGTTTTGGCGAAAACGAACCATGCCCTTCTGGACATGTCTATGCTGTATACCAAAAAAATTTTTAAAACAAGCTAACTTTAGATATAAATTGTTACCGACAAGTTGAAAAATTGTCAAGTAGCTATATATTCAAGTATAATAGCTGTTCTTATGACTTGTGACATATTTACTGACAATCTTTGGGAAGCACCATTTATAAATAATTGTAGAAGTGAATCGTTTTTACAACATGGTAATGGCGAATATTTGGCAAATACTTCAAATTTCTTAAGCTATTTGATGGGATAAACTGAGTAGTAGGTAATAGGTATATAAACAGTGTGTCTTGAATTCCTATGTCTTCCTATGTGCTCATATTCCTTAATGAATCAATTTGGAGAATTTATTTTTCCTATTTTATCTTGTAGGTATAAATGTAATTATGATATGAATAAAAATAATTTTTATTATAGAAAGTTGACATTAATAAGGATTGGCGAAGGGGTAAAAAATGATAATAGAATATGTATCTAAACATATTTCTGTTTATCACTTTACATGTCAATGTTTAATAATAATTACTTGTAAGTTATATAAGATATAACTAATATATCTCAATATGCCTTTATTATATTTACCTCTAATATATCAATGACGTACCCAGGGAGGGGCTAAGGTGATTTCAGTTCCCTATCATCTTTAAAGTAACATCTTTATAATATACATTTTTTTTAAAAACAAGTCTCACTAGTATTCAATATTGAAAACTAGAAGCAAAAAAAACAATGCAATACAATATTGAGTATACTTTACTCATTGATCAACAAATCACATGTTAATTGTTTTATCTAAAATTAGATAAACACGTAATACTAAATATTATTAAATGTGATAATAGTTTATCGTTAGTTGAAATTTCATTATTATTTATTATCAAACTAAATCCCGCAAGATTTGTGTTCACTATAGGTACTCCGTTTTTCTAAACTTTAAAATATATTCTTAAAAACTCACAACTCACATGTAATTAACTATTTGTTCAAAATTTGATTTTTATGCATACGATTTTCTGAAAAATAGCATTTTTCTGAAATATAAAGTTAAAAATGAATAAGTAAAAAATAATATTAAAAACTATATTTTTTTTTAAAAATTATGAACGTCCTACAAAAATAAAAACTACTTTTTATTATAACTAAATTATTTTCAAAAACTACACTTAAAAATGTAATTATAAATAGTAAATATAAAAAAACCTTGAACTTTCTAATTTTCATTTAATATAATATTTAGTACTCTGCTTTGCCATAGAAAATTTTTGGGTACACTACCGTAATACCTATATAGAAATATAATTTTTTTTTTTAATTCACTTAATTTACAATTATTTGAACATAAACATGATATAAAGGCATCAGATATTTATTTAATAATTATTATCATCCGTTTTTATTAATACACAAACAAAAGCTACACATATTATATATTTCGCTTGAAACGCATAGTAGTATAATATTGTTTGTATAGTTATTCAGTTATTGTATTAGTATTACATTTAAAATTTAAATTTGGACTTTGAGCGGAATATCGTCCGTTTTTTGTTTCATTATTATTTGTTTTTAATAATAATGTATTTGTTATTTAATTGATATTTGTTGCTAAATTTTAATTTTTTTTTAGATAACTGTTAACACAATTTTTCTGTAATTTAATATATTATACTATACATAATATAATATGATTATTATAGAACATAATTTTAATAAATTAGCTGTTAAAAATATATATTTTATGATAAAAATTATTTTAAGTTATGTCAATTGATCCATAAAATATTTTTGAAAACATATTTTGTTTTAAATGTTTTAGTTATTGCATTCTCCATTTACTGACACCGCACGTAATCATATTTTTTCTATGGTAAAAATATTATTAGTTTTGTTTTAGTAATTTTTCATTATCGATCTATTAAAACTATGATAAGCATTAAAGCATATTAAAATGGTAATTTATCAAAAATTAACCCGTTATTATGCATAAAAACATATCGAATATAAATTAATATCCGTTTAAATATAATGCTTGTCATATTATTATACATCAACCGGCCACTGTGGTGGTTGCGAGTATATATAGCGTATTATTTTCACTTGCTGATACCTATACTCTAAAGTACCTTTTAATTTTTAACGATTTTTATTTACAATACAATAATATTGATCTAATTTCTCATACTCAATTATAAATATAGGCAATATAGCTAAACATCATCAGATTGTAATCGAATTGGCTCTGGAATGAACTTTAAATATACAAAATGATAACATGCAATCTAATAATAAATAAGATGGGTTTTATTATTATGTAAAATTATAATCAACATTTAAACAAATATTATGTAAACCTTAAGTGAACGCGTGATATTTTTTTCCAAGGTTTTTTCTGAAACAGCCCAATGTGAAATAGTATGTATAAAGCCCGGAAATTCATGCATTTGCATATTTTGTCGAGTTTAGAAATAACTAGTTGGATAAAATAAACATATGTATCATTATACTGCATTAAGTAAATAATTACGTTCTATTTTCACTAACTTTTTAACAACAATTTTTAGTTCAACACCAACAACTAACATAATATAAAATAATAATAAATTTAACATTTTTGAAAACCAATACATTTTACAAATTACACTTCAAATTGCATAAGCAACCTAATATAAATAATATATCAACATTATCATTAATTTATAAATCGTAACCGTTTTATAGTTTTTCATCAAGTTTAAAATGTATTTTTATTAAATAGTACCCAGATATACCTAAATTATAACTATATCATAATAGGTAATAAAAAGTAAAGTTATTATCTCATATTAAATTGTAATAAACATATAATATTTTAAATATACTTATCATACTTCACCGACATACACGATTGAATAAATATTTAAAAATTCATAGTCATTAATACTATTGATATATCATTGTTTTTGTAATTTATTTCTTCTACTTGAACTATGTATTCAACCATTCAGGAACAGTGAACACTTGGCAATAATTGCAATAATTGTATGATTATTATTTATATTAGCATTTAGACTAGTTTTAAATAGTTGAGTATTATATTAATAATTTCTTTTAATTAATTTTACTATTTAAGTAAACGCTTTTTTCTTGTTAACTAAATTTTATATGATTTATTTCTGTTTTGAATTCAAGTTTCAACAAAAATTATTACCATATATATTATATACCTACTTGGTGTTAGGTAGGTACATTTTTTTTATATATTACAGAATTATTGAGAGAATTTATGTAAAAACATATTAACAAATAAATTATGAATCTCTCTCAACACATCCTATTATTATATCATAAATGTATAACTATTTAGGTATAGATCTCTATAACTTGTACTGTACTAAATTATCAATTTCCTATAATGTTATACAATTCCATATTTTACTTAATAGGAATTATAAATTCTTACACACAAAAAATAAAAGTAAGTTCTGTAATGATTTACTTCATTATTAGCCATATTGTTGTTTTAAATTAGCAATTTTGTGTAGGACACTCTGT
This sequence comes from Rhopalosiphum nymphaeae, assembly GCA_036289425.1. Taxonomy (NCBI): domain Eukaryota; kingdom Metazoa; phylum Arthropoda; class Insecta; order Hemiptera; family Aphididae; genus Rhopalosiphum; species Rhopalosiphum nymphaeae. The sequence goes on along the minus strand of JAZAQC010000034.1, from coordinate 61,447 downwards.
ATAATAATATACTTTATGAAAATATAAATGATATTTAATGCGTCTCTTTCGTGTATTAATAACAGATAACATTTAGATTTTAATGATTTCATCCAATTAAGCATATACTATAAAATAATTTCTAAGTTTACTATACAATTATTCGATTATAATATTGTGCTAAGGATAAAATTAAATTCTTAAATAATAAAATATATATTTTTATTTTTTGTATATTTCATAATATTTTAAATATTAATTTGAAAATCCTACGATTTAATCTGTAACAAAAAGGGTATATTTAATAAAATATCTAACAAAATAGGTATTTAAAGATTATAATTATAATGATAAGGTATATTGGCTTATACGATGTCGGGTATCCAAATTATAGACGCGTATAAAACGATGTCAATGTACATAAATACATGATATTATATTAAATACATAATTTAAAGATATATGAGCGAAATAATCATTTGATCATAAATAATTTTCACTATGAAATATAATGTATACCTATATCATATAATGAGATAAGGACCTTTTTTTATCATTTGATATACGTAGTTGTTAATAATAGAACTTTAGTTTTGTATATAAATTAATTTAAATAGACAAATCTTTATTTATGTACATATTATGTGTACCAACATAATTTTGTACAATTTTTTATTAATCAATACTTAAGTATTAAGTTAAAAAAAAATAATATAACATTCATATTATATATAGGTAAAATATGATAATACCATATTGTAACATATAGTATTATTTATATTTATTTTATAATTTATTTGCTACGGAATAATACGTTTTTATATATGATTCAAACCAAATATCTGTGTATATTACATACTATTAAGGGCTTAGCTTTCCCCCTTGACCTTTTTAAAAATATTGGTTGTATTTTTTTAGATTCTTAGTGGAGCATGTTGAGTTGCTGCATGTATAAGTTTTCCAATGATATATGTTTTATTAATGTACCCGACTTCTTCAGCATCAGTGAAAATGCTTCAATCTTCAATTTTGATGATGGTTTATGGTAGAAGCTATGCTCAATTCATCTAAAATTCTTAAAATACTTTTCAAAATAATTATGAAGAAACCAAAAAAATTAAGGAAAGCGTAAAATTGCTGTGTGAAAAATTTCAGAGGAATTATGTATGCATCTAATACATTTTCTTCAGCCCTTAGATATCAAATTTAAAACATTTTATCAAAATTTAAATTTCAAACACGTATACATAAAAATTGCATCTACATATACTTGATATTTTTAAACTGCTGTAAAAAGTATTTATGAGAAACACATTATATAATATTTTAAATCGATATCTATGGAAAAAATTTAAAAATATCAAATGCTTATAAAAATCTTAAAATTAGAATAAATATTTTAAAAATTGAATTGTTTAAAGAAAATTATAATTTATCATGTAATAGTGAAATGCTTCAAAATTTTACCTTTAATAGTTTTTAAATTACAAATAATATAACAAAAATTGTTTCTTCACGTCTATAATTACATCAAAATTTGATTTTCAAATGTTCCTAAGAGATTTAATATAGCTTTTTAAGTATTAAATTCCGGTAAATATTTACAATGAATCCTAATATTCAATGTTCAAGCCTTATTAGATATTAAAACCTAAAATTGTTTTTAAAATCCATTGTTATTTAAGATAAACTGAAAAAAAAATAGAAGTTCAAATCACTATTTTTTCATTGATATAGAACCTGATTGTGTAGATCGTAGATGGTCCGATAGTTGAATTATTTTTTTAGTATAATTTGTTCGAACATGTAACAAACGATTTGTAATTTATAGGTTATTATAATTGAATATTCAAATATTTTAATATTAAGTTGTTTATAATTTAAAAAAATAGATCCCTCAATTAATCTCTAAAAGTTTAAATTGCGTTACGATAAAATGAACAATTAGTATAGTTCTCATTCAATTTTAAAATAAGAAATAACAAGATTTGTGAGTCATTATTCTAATCTAAAATGTATAAAACCGTGTGTAGCACTTCGTACCTGTTGGCATATTCATTATAAGTAAATCAGTACAATTTAACAGATTTAAATATTTTTTAAAATAATTTATGAAAAAAATTTGAAGATTGTTTTATTTATAGGTAGTTAATATTTTCTATTTATTTTAATTTATTGCATCAACAAGATACTGGAACACAAATTGTATATGAATGTAGATGAATTTGGGTACCTTTAAACATTTTGCCTATATCTGATATTATACAGATAACGGGGATAGATTTGCAATTAAACATAAAAAAAACATAGTTTAAAATTCAAATTAATATAAAATATTTATTAAGTATAATGTATATATATAATATATACTAATTTTGTTACTATGTATTTTGTCTACAATAGTACAAATATCAAAAAATAAAAATATAAAATTTAAGAAATACAGAGTGAATAAATTCTAACTTCTAAGGAGGTTATAATTTTTAATTTTAAAGAGTAACTAATAAGTAACAATAAGCTATAACAGTAAAATTGATAAGTGATTAAGGATAATCAAACAAATAAAAAAATACACGATCGATAAACAATAGAACATATTCTTACGATTTTACTATTTAATGGTAATGTACGCGTACTAAAAATGAAAAGGTGTAATGTATATAATATGTTAACGTGTCGAGTTTTCAAGGTATATAAGTAAGATGCGCGTTCAGTTTGTACTGACTGTTGCCGAATAATGATACTATACAATGACTGATAACTGATGAGTACACGTACGACTATTGTACAACTGTTTAACACCATTATTTTCGAATGTACTTAGTAATACTTATAATATATTTATACTATGATTAGTAATACAATTATGTACCTACATTCTATTGTAACCATTATTTTTTTATTCAAAAATATTCATTCACACTATTATTTCAGTATTTTTATATGCATTTAAAAGTGATAATACATTAATTATAAAAATTAAAAGTATAATATTAATATTTTATGAATATTAATCATAATACAAAGTTTTTAAGTAATATTTGTTTAAAAAATCAAAAATAGTAAAGTTGTGACTACTTACATAATTTTTTTTATTTATTTAATAAAACTATAATAGGTATTAAGTGATCATGATAGAGTCAATAGAGGCACCGTTTGGGAGAAAATATTGCGTGAATTGGTGGTATCCATATGTTTTATTGTATATTATATTGAATTAGTTTATTTTATATCATATTAGCATAATTGTATAAAATCAATCGAACTTTGACATTCTTAATGAAAATCTGAAGTGGCACAATCACTGAATGAGTATAAAAATTCTTTTATATAATTATATATAAATGCACTAACTATAAAATTTAAATATAGATCATTATTTATTGTATTCAACATATAATTAATTTTTAATGTTAAGTTTTCTATAGTTCTAAATCAAACTTGAAATATAAATTTATTCAGCGCTTTATCGTTTATAAAATACAATTATAAATATAGTAAATTAATTTATACAATTATGCACCTTGTTCGTTGGTTACGTTTAAAATAATGTCAGATTTTTTTATATAATATAGTTAGGTACAGTATTTCTCAGTTCTCCTTCTCATTTTTCTCATTAATCGTATACCACGCCAGTAAAAGATAACGTCACCCGATAATCAATTTAACGTATTTAAAGAAAAAAAAATCACAAATAACAGCCAAACAACAGGGTTATTAACCACTAAGCAGTCCCGCCTGAAATTCTATAACTTCTAAGTAGTATAACTTAAAATAGATATCAAGATTATACTATCCCCAAATATAGTATGTACATTGTAAATTTTTTCATGTGTAAATTAATATCGTGATTGTATGTGATCATATGATATTAATTTAAACTAATTTACATTTGAACTTAACCTTAGCTTATTAACGAAATTAAATTATCAGTTCCGTTAGGTATGCCACTTCTCTTCAAGAACCAATAATATATTTGGGCATATATAGATAAAAATATGCTTGAAAAGTTATATTTTTAACGTCATTAGATTACCACGTTGAATAAATTAACGTACAAAGATTACGTATTTTTTGCGAACTATTGTATATTATATTGTTTGTCAGAATTATTGACAAGACTTGTTGAATCCGCATGTTTCTATAACTTTATAATGAGACATCGTTTTATTCGGTAAAAAGTACTAAACGATAACTATTATGATTGATATTTGGTAACAATATAATATACACGCCACACTTCCTGCTAATTTTGATTAAAATAGTATTTATCATTTTTAGGCAATACAATTGTGTTAGTAGAAAATATCAGAATGATTAACCGCAATAGTAATGTCGACCGGCTTTACAACATTTTAACCGTTGTCTACGAACTACCGTGTTCGAGGTGACTGCAGTCGAGGTTTTGGTAAATGTTATCGATAAAAGGAAAACAATTTTTTTATTCAAACGTACCTATATATGGTATACAAATAGTATATTTTATACGATAGGGCGGTATTGTAGTGGATCGGAAGAAGCGCTCGATTTCGACCGGTTAACAGCGATTTGAAAAAGGAAGAGATCGCAATCGACGGGTAATCGTGATAATATTATACGACGAACGTCAACGGTATCGCGGGACGACGGCCTTAAGTACGTCGGGTAACGCGTGTGATAACAGCGTTACCGATTTTCATAAACTTTCTTGAGATACTTTTGCCGAGTAGAAGCTGTAGCGTTGGCGTGATGAAGGGGGGGGGGGGGTATGACGGAGTGAGAGGACGGCGGCGGGTTGTTATTATTTTCCGACGGTGAAAGGACGTGCAGGCGACGAACGCGCGAGACTCTGCAACGAACGGGTCGCGGCTGTCTTCATCCCCTCGAAACCCGGAACAGGGAATCCTGACTGACGATGCCTGGCGAAGATTTTTTCGCCGCTCGCGGACCACACCGCTTCGGAGCCGATCGAGTAGCATTGGTAACAGTTAGGATTAGGGGGAGGGGGAGAGAGCCGTGGTGACAGTACCTTCGATGGGCGTGGGGGACGAGGGGGGTCGTGGTGGCGGCGCGTTGTCACCTGCCCGCATCGCCAATACACAGAGTATCACACACAAATGCACGCGCACGCACACACTAAAAAAACCATACACACGCACAGCGGACAGAGCTGACGGCGGCGGCAGCAGCAGCAGCAGCAGCAGCTCAGTGTCGGTTGCGCTGTTTATTAATTCGGCCGGTTTAGCCGCAAACGCATGTGTACCGCCGCCACCGCCGTCGTCATCACCACCGCCCGCGACTGTGTGTGTGTATCGGCAACGCACGCACGCACTACTTACCCGTCGTCGTCGTCGTCGTCGTCGTCGTCGTCGACGCCGCCGCCACCACCACCGCCACCACCACCACCGTCGTAGTAGTCGCCGCCGTCGTCGTCGTCGTCGTCGACCGTGGTCGCCGCCCGCCACCGCATAGTATTATTATTATTATTATTATTATAGTATGGTGTTGTGCGTGTGTATTGTATTATAGTTGTAGTAGTGTTCGCCGTTTAATCGACGCGACGAGTTTACTTGTCCGTGCGGTGCGCGTGTCATAATATTAATAATAATAATAATAATAATAATAATAATTGTGATATTATCGTCGTGTCTCGTTCGAGAGATCTACGAGAGATCGAATTCCTCATTTTCCGACGATACGTTTATTTTTATTTTTTTTTTTATTTTTTTCTTCCGGTAAACGAGTGTCGCAATAAAAATATAAATAACCCGGTATCGTGTTGTTTTGTTTGTTTTTAAGTTTTTCGATTTTTCACTCTTGGTGTTCGTGTGTATGCGAGTGTGAGTGTGTTTGTGTGCGTGTGTTGGTCAGTCAGAGACAGTCTGTATGTAATCGTACACACGGCTGTCCTCCGTCGTCGTCGACAGTCTTTGAAAATTTAAGGAATACAATAATAATTGTCCTTTTCGAGTCTGGCGTACCGTCATGATGATTAATATCGTATAAAATCGTCGAAAACCGTCATCCGGCGTGTGCGTGCGCTCCGCCGCCGCCGCAGCCGATTCGCTTTATCTCGGTTTACCACGGCGACCACCTCGGACAACGGTATTTATCACCAACGTTACTATGTTGTTATTATTATTTATATATTATGTGTTCTACAGTATCGACGTCGTCGTTTCTGTCAACATTAATGTCCGTCCACCGTTTTGTTATTATAATAATAAATAATAATATTTTAACGATTTATTATCAATAGTCGCGCGTTATCACGCGAAAGCTTCTACGCGCTGATAACGGAAATTATCCGATAATTTTTGGAGAATCCCCCCTCCCCCGTGTTGCTTAATTCCATTGACGTCTTATTTTATTTTTCTTACGTTGCACTTTTTGAAAAACAGTTTCTGATTTCTGTTTCCAGATTACAAATGAAACATTGGCGTTATGAACTGACGGGATGACGGAGATCCGTTGGCTATCAGGAGGTGGTGAGTAAACAAAAATATTTTTTTTTTGCATTTTATTCTCTATTTACTGTAAAAATAAATTTCATCGTTTGGTACTACGGAGTGCCGACTTTCAATCACCACCGCCGCCACCGTAGTCGTGTACGTTTTTCGCGAAATGCCATACAATAATATTATTATCTTATCGATTTTTATTCTGTCATGACGGAGCTTTATGAATGCGCGTGCATGTGTGATGCCGCTGGATTTTGTCACACGCACGCACGCGCCCAATACATTACCGCATAGAATATATTATGTTACGAATAATCTGTTTCGAAAATAATAATAAATAAATAAATAATAAAAAATAATACACGATGCGACTCGATGCTATTAATAATCAGTGAGGCCAACGTGAAAAAAATATAATAAAACCGACAGCCGCGGGTCCTTCTCTCCGTCGTGTCCTACCCACCCCCCTCGGACCCCTCGCCGACGGCGTAATAATATTATACACCGGTGATTCTGTGGGCTGCCGACGCCGCCGTCTATCCTCTCTCGGTGTTTAACTGTTTGCGTGCGAGTATCGGGATCAAACCGGAGCGGCGGTGAGACGATTGTGTGTGTGCGTGCGAACGACTGCACAACGACCGCTGCTGCCGCCTGAAATCGTCGTTTGCGATACTAATATGGTTAAACATAAAACAGCGATAACACGACCAAGAGATTTTATTTTACGCTTTCCGCGTAGATACTATATAGTCATTTCCAATCCAATATAAAAACGATTAGAATATTATTATTGCAACACCTATAAGTCGGTTCGCCCATGTAATATTAGGTAATATTACATCAATGCAGCGACGATAATGTGCCGTAGTGATGGACACCGGCCAGCGGTCGAAAGGTTATATTTTTCCGATGAAGGAACGACATTCCTGAAGCGCCGCCGTCCGTCGCATTGGACGGTTTCCTTCGAAAGTCGCGTTCCACATCGCTTTTTTTCCCATATACACAACGTCAATGAAACGAAAACGTTTTTTTCCACAAATGTTAGAGGACTTCCGTTGCGATCCCGTAACCGCTACTCTTATATATTATGACTTATGAATATGTGAGTGAATGTCTTTATCTATCGAACAGTTGGGAAATGGTGCTCTGTATAATCTTCGATCGACTCATTCATATAAAATAATACTATGCGCTTGATCTATATAGAGGGAAAGCTATTTTTTTCAAAACTTCCCCTCGATACTCTGGGGGTCACAGTGTTGGAGTACCGGTATATGGATGAATCGTTGATAAATAAAGAAATCACATATTATTGTGCATTATACGACGACGAAAATGTGTTCGAATGGTTTTCGTCGTTGCCACCTCAGTAATTGGTAATATTATTTTATACACTTATATATATTATGTGTATAATAATAATATGATGATCGCCATCTCCACTATCATCACCACCACCATTACCACCACCACCACTACCACTACCACCTGCATGCATCTTAATGTTCCGTTGTAAATAATATAAACTCGCTCGAGCCCTTACATTACGACAAACCGCGTTCGGGTGAATATATCGACCGACGGCCAGGTACCACGTCGGTAGTAGATGAGAGTGGATATCGGACGAGGAGAATGACGGTGATGGTTGGTGGAGGTGGGGGAGTGGTGTATGTGTAGTGGTACGTTTGGGGCGCAAAAACGGCAGCGACAGCGGTGGTAGATTCAACAGGGGGAGGGGGGCGAAACGTCGTCGTTTCTCGGTTGAACCGCCAGAGAGGTTGTATGTACGTACGCTCGTGCGTGTGCGTGTGTACAATACAATAAAATGGCGTTTTCTATTGAACGGCAGAGAGCTCCGCGGAAGGATGGGCGGCGGCGGTGGCTGCTGTGGCCGTAACCGGAGCGGAGGAGCAGGAGGAAGCGCGATGACTAGGTGAACGGGTAGGAGGAGGACAACAGTGACGGGGTGACGCGGGGAGAGACGTGTATATTTATTATGTGAGGGGCACACTGCTCCGGTCGTTTCGTTAAACATAGCCGCATATACACACACACACGTATATACTATATACATATATATATGTATATATATAACTATATACACACGCCGGAGCACCGAATGTTGTAAAACTTCAACCCACAGCCGTCGACCGTTCGCCAGCTTGTTCACGTATGTGAGCACCACACGTTTGTGGATCCCACACTCATCGATCGTATACATTATGTATATATATATATATATATATATATATATATATATATATATGTGTGTGTGTGTGTGTGTATGCGTGAGGAATGTGCAAACGCCGCGACTATAGGAGACGTCTTTCACACGACATTCGGCAGCAGCAACTTGGTGGCCGGTTCTCGCTCCATCACCACCGCTGCCGTCTGATGCACATCGTTCTCTTGGACAACGCTCGCCGAAGCGAGAGCGATACGTATAGCCGCTGTAGACGACGTATGGTATCGGAGACCTATGGTATAGCTACCGTTTACGGCGGCATGGCGTTGTGCGTGTGTGGGGTGGATGATGCGAAAGGCGACGGCGAGTGGTTGTCGGTCGGCGGAGGGGAAGGGGGTTTAAAGTTAAGTTATCCCCCGGCCGAACAAACGATCCCAGGGTGTCCGCCATCTTGGTGTGCTCCGTTACCCCTCCGGTCGTCCCTTGCCGCCACTGACTCCTTTTTACCGCCCCTCCCTCCCTACGCATAATGGTTTCGAAATCAAAGTCAAACGGCCGTCTCCGGGCAAATCCTCTGCCCATGTCGCCGGGAATTCCGTCGCGCCCGCGATAATGTAAAACGCCCCGTGTTACACCTCCTCTCTAGCACCTCGACGTCGTTGTATATAGTCCGTCCACCTCGCCGTCCTCGTCGCCACAATACCCCGACTCCGCTGTGTCCACCGACCCCTTTTCTATCCTCTCGGTGGCAGGCAGCTGGCTGACTGTTTTTGTGTACGTACGTGTACGTGTGCGTGATTGTGTGTGTGTGTGTGTGTGTGTATGTTAAAATACGATCAATAAGCCTCGAAATGTATTACATCGGGCCTCTATTTTTATATATTTTTTCGTTTTCCACTACTGTACATTAAACTTCGATTCGGTTTATACGCTCTCGCTCGTCCTTTTCTACACACTGCACCATATTGTACTGTATTTACAACACCGCCGCATTCACGTATTTCGCACGGGTAACCACAACCAAAAGTGAGCTGAATTATACCCGGTGGGAGAAAACTCCGTTCTCAATTTTGTCACCCTTTCGTTAGTGTCGTTTCAAAAAGTGGTATATAAGGACGTAGCTTTGTGTGAATTTCGTATTGAATTTTCTTCAGCCGCTTGAACGGAATCATTATTATTCTCTTATCGCGTTCACGGTGCATGATAGATAGGTTACGGTTTACAGTAATAGAGTTGCAAAAGTTGTTTGGTCGGCGGCAGAGGGGTTGTTGTTGTTCGATTGTAGCGAACGTGTTCAAAACGTTTTGCACACTATTTGTGTGTACGTTTTGTGTATACGTTTCGTGTATGTGTTTGTACACCGTGTTTATGTATACATTAGACGGAGAGAGAAATAGAGAAAGAGAGAGAGAGAGAGAGAGAGAGAGAGAGACGAAGAGAAAGAGATTGATCAATAACTGACGTTTACCTAAAGTAAGTAGGTCATCGCAAAATGGACACGGATTTTCTCGACTTCTCGAGAGCGTTCTCCGCGGTCAGCGACTACAATGAATAATAATAGCAACGATAATAATATTATCCTGTTAATAATATTGTAGTGTTATGGGCTTGCACCCTTGCATCATACTCGTACACGAGCAGCAGACGACGTGTGTGCGGTACGCAGACGTGACGACGAAAAAAAAAATTCATAAATCCCAACGCGCCGCCCGTTTTGCGGTCGAGAAATCGGCGGTCGCAAAGCGTCGGTGAAAAACGCATCGGAAATCAAGTTGAGTCGATGTGCATGTGTGCACTTGTGTGTGTGTGCGCGCGCGGGACGATCGCGTTTGTTATGATACGAGTTAAATAGCCTCTGCCGGTGCGCACGGTGTTCGTGGGTGACGGCGGTGGCGCGGGCCGGGGAAACGGACGAGAATATTATCGTGTTTAAAAATAATCTCCGACACGCCGTATGGCAACACTGTGCCGTGCCAATATGCTTTCGGAAGGTCGTTGAATGGCCGTGGATCATTGTCACAGCGTGACCGGATAAACGCTCGACGGGTAACCCTTTCCTCGCCGCGTAGACTTGCGTTACTGCACACGCACGCAAATTACATTATACAAGCGGGCCCGCGGCGCGCGCGCGTACACACACACATTCACACACTTTACTGTGTGTAATTGATGGTAATGATAATTTTCGTGTCGTTCCAAACACGACACAGGTCCGATATTATTTTCCCGAAGGTATGACGAGAAAAAAATAATAAAAAATGAAAGATTTTTGGTTTAACGACCGGTTGACATTAAAACGCGTGCTATTAATAAAATAATGTTATACACTCGTTTGATATAAAAAAAAAAAACGCATTTTTTTCCGTTCAAAAACTGGTCTGCTCGTCGCGTTCCGCGTGCGCTCTCTGCGCAGAATCCACGGGAAAACGATCGGAGGAGAATTATGTTGACACTACGATTTAATTATAAGGACGCCCTACATAATACGTTTTCTGCCTTCCTCGGCTCGATTAACGCCGCTAAAAAACACAATGGCGTTGTTGGGTTATACTACTACGGTGCAGTGTCGTAAACAATATAATATTATTAATATTATATACACGCATTTATGAGACCCAGTTTTTGTACAAATAATAATACCGTAAAAGGCGTTTTCACCTCACGATAATCGTACAGCTCGGCTGCTCGAGATTCGTACATTTCAATAATATTATTAGTATTGCGTAGATGGATAGTTCTCGTCAATTATATATATATATATATATATATATATAATAAAACCAAGAACGTTTGACATTTATACTCTTGTGAAACAATAATCATGTTTGTATGTAAAATCAGAGACCTGCAACCCGCGCCCCTCCTCCACGCTTAGCAGTTCTTGTACTGTTTTATTTTTTTTTAGGTCGACTCGTTCCATACCGCCGCCGCAATGTAATAATAATAATAATAATGGTAATATCACCATCGAATGAATACCACCTATATTAATCGGTTGTATACAATGTACATAAATGTTTTGTGTCAAACAAAATCTAAGCATATTGTATATGATGTCGAATTGTGTCGCTATAATATACACCGCCGAGTTGCCCGTAATAAAAAATAAATACATCATAATACATAATATTGTTATCGACTATTGGGCTTCGCAGTAGTGTATATTTTGTACGGAATATCTCTATCCGCCGCCGTACATCATTTCGTGGTGTGTATGTACTACATAATCAGCTGATAATAGGTCTTCGCGGTTGGTGGGTGGATGGGTGGATGGGCGAGTGTGGAAGACACGCGCTCCGGTGAAGGTATAATATTTCACTAATAATATGACGTACTATTTTTCATAAAAAAAAAATTAATACATAATAACGGATTCCTATAAAATCGCGCGTGTGTTGTGCCTACGGTTTTAATACATTGGCTACGCGGTCGGAGTGAAGAGTGAGCGATAGAGAGGACACGACGGTGTTCCTGGCTGACGGAGGTCGGAGGTGTGGGCTACACAAACAAAGTATAGAAAAAATATATGAAAAAAAAGCGTCATTATATTAACTGATTTCATAAAACGTATCTTAAAGTCTATCGCACAAGCTATCTCTGGTATCTAGGACAGTCTCCTCGCGCGTTTATATTATTGTAAATCCGATTTGTTATTACATTTGATGTTTACGTTCGCATTTTTTCAGAGTGTAAAATTTAAATATTCGTATTTATTGTACACCAACGCTGTTGCAAAGGTAAATCCTATCGTATTTCAATGGGGTGGATTTGTGTGTGGGTGGTGGCGTTTTTTTTTTTGTTTCCTGTAGAGCCGCGGTTGAACGCTGTGACGTGAGCGCTCGTTTTTTTGCGCTTCCTCTCTTGCACCCGAATCTGAAAAATCCACTTCTCTCCGGCTGTAGCCCACCTTGTTGTTTGACTATTCGTTTGAACTATATTTGAAAGCAGCTTTAATAACTTATCGTGTTTTGTGTAGAATTGCTAGTGCAAACTTTTTAAAAATCGATAAAGAGCAAAACTTTTTTTTAATACCCATACAGAATCACACATAAAATCTTTATTATTTATAGTTAAGATAATTAAAATATTTTCAAATAAATCCAAATCATAGTCTACTATAGTAGACTATACAAAAAATTTAGTGTTCATTGTACCTATAACAATTATTTTATAGGTATATATACCCCATATTTTAGATATTATTATTTAAATTTAAATCCAATACATTCTATAAAACACCTTGAATAATTTAGTTATTTTCACTATCTGAACGTTAAAATCTAGACGATGTTTTTCACAAGTAAGTTTTAACTTATTAAATATTAATAACCATTAAAACAATTTAGTTAATTAATTGCAAAAACAGTTTTTAATTTCTATAGTTTATGCAATATGAACCTGATTGTGGTACATCATTTTTATATTTATTATTAACATGTGTTTTTACTGTATCTCAGTATAACATAAAAGAAAAAACACCTAAAAATGTTTTCATATTTTCTTTTTATTAATATACTTCACCAATAAGATAATATGTTAGTTGGGGCATTATGTATTGTATTTTGTATATTTTATTATTTTATATACCAATGAGTTTATCCGGTTTAGTTGGCCTTATAATCAATAAATGATTATTATTTTTAAATTCGAATTCAATTGGCGAGTGTTTCGTCCTGTCATTTTTTAAATGTATCGAAAAAACCGATCTCGTTTCTATGAAAAACAGGTTTATCGTTTGATTGGTAGAACCGTTTTATCTTACTTGCGCATCATACCGAAAGGCGAGAAAATCCAGAAAAATTACCTCTCAAAAGTTGTATCGTCTTCAAAATCGGAAATAAGATACATCGGGTAACCACTTATACGTCGAGAAAAAATGATATCGCTACAGACGTCACATTATCATTATGTATAAATTACACACGTCATCGTCGTTGTAAAACGAATACATTGCGCTCGATTCACAATTCGGAACCAGTGTCTCCTACTCGATCGCAACAGACGGGGACAAATACAATAATATATAATAACATTATGTTATACACATCGTATAATAATAATATTATTTGAATACCAGTGAACCGCTCTCGTTTATTTAGTAGAGCAGCCGGCAACGGCGGTCGTGTGCATGGAAAAAAAAAACGTTCGCCGTACAGCCGCCGTCGGTGGTGGCCTATGCAAACATAGCGAAAAAACGACGAACCGACAACCAGTTTTGCCCCGTTATGTTTTATGTTTTATTATTATGTTTTTTTTTCTATTCCGATTGTGAAATCTGTCGTAAGTCTGGCAACGCCGAGAGTGAATCGAATTCGCTAATTACATCGACGACGACGACGGCGGCGGCGGCGGTATACACACTCCTCACACATACCGGTCCTTGAGGCCCTCTCCCTCTCCCCACCCCTCCGCAAACACCACAACCGCCCGACCCGTCGGACACAATAGACTCGGCGCCGCTCCGTTCGTACGCCGGCCGCCCTCCATTGTCGTCCCGCGGGCGTAAAAACACGGGGAGCTTATAAACGCGATATAATTCAATTCAGCGGCGCGCGCGCGACCAGTCGTTCATTTATACGCGCTTGGGGCCGCCGACGGCGACGATCGCGCGCGCGCGAGTCATCCGAATAGAAGTAATAGTAGTAGTAATACGGCGGCGGCGGCAGCGTAGGTGGTTTCTGTGGGATTCGGACCGGGGAGCGCGGTTACGTTTCCTCTACCAGCCGACACCGTTTACGTCTGTGACACAATTACCATAATAATAATATTATTACGTCAACGCGCACGCGTCGTCGTTGTCGTTGTATTATAGGTAACCGATAACCGGGTTATAGATCGTCGATCGAATTTTTCTACTGTCATATCGTATTATTTTTTTTTTCTTTGCACACTAATCTGAGATACCAATTCGGCCGAACCGTCGCCACTAGTGGTCATATGATGACATATACACTCGAAATTAAAACATGCACGTCTCAAGTGCCTCGTTTACTCTACACTATTTTATACTTTTTACATTTAATAAACTCGTCTTCAGATATTATCGACGTCGCGATTGCGATTTAGTGCATCCGCACTAAAATAATGTTATTACTATATTGTAGTCATCAAACATTATTCCGATATTACCGACAGGATCGTATTGAGGTTTGGTGGCGCCCCTGACGAATCACTGCATTTACGACCCCCCCTCCCTCTAAATGAGAATTTTGCATTTGACAAACCACGTACATTTATTATAAATATATACACACCTACCTATTTTACGAGAATATTACCTTACATATCAACTATACATATAATATATTATAGATATAAAAATATTTCGTGCAAAATAAATTGTCAATATTTCAAAGTTTATACTCCAACATTCAATAGCCTTCACATAAATAAATACGTTTTATACAATAAAAAATAGAGCGAGACTACTATAGTAAGTTGTTAAATTACATACACGTTTTTCAGATGTTACGTGAAACAAACTATTACATAACTAGAATTGAAATTTTTGCCCCTGGCCCACGCCCTCTTGCCCTGCTCTGAATACGGTCCTGATTACCGATAAGATGACGTGCACACAAGATTCCCGTACAATGTTATTGGTCGTGCTATAAGGATTACAATTTTGTGCGAATCGATCATCGATCATTTACAGATTTCGATCGAGCGTCGACGCGACTGCCGTTTTTCGCTTCGCTGTATCTTCTACTCTTACGAAACTACTACTCGAGTACTAAAATATGAAATTAACATATTATCTATCGTGACGCATCTCTCCGGACGTGTCGGAATCTGTGAAGTTTCGTGTATGCGGCGCCTGGCCCGCGCGCGCGACCAAACGCCGCCGCGGTACGCGCGCCAGACATCAGACGTGCCCCGCAGTGCCCTGCTGATAAAAATAATCGTAGCATTACCGTTCGAGTCCGTGTAGTAGTCGTCAGCTGACTGCCCACTCAGCCGTACCAGCCGCGGCAGTGACGTCACGGATCCGGCGGCGTTGCCGAACCGTGCGTCCCCGCGCCCCCCGCTCGCGCCTTTTCACGTACACACGCACATACTTCCTTCCTCCGTCGGTTTTATTTCATTTTTTCTCGCTCGTTCTTTTCCTCTTTTCGTCCTCTCGTTTTATTAATACATATATTTTTTTTTCCCAATGTCTCGCGCGCTCGCACACCGACACATGCACATGATAATATGTATATAATACACACACTCGGATCTCCTATTAGGACGTTGTATTACTATTATATTATTCCTTACTCATACCTTTCGTGTTTCTCCGGTGTTATTACTATTATTATTTTAATATAATACAATTTACGTGTATACGTATTATATTATATATATATGCACAGAGAGGAACGCACCGCCGTACGTTGTGGTGTACGCTTCTCCGTCCGACATTACCGTTGGCGGAGGAGTCGCCATATTGGACTCTCGTCGAGGATTTTTGTTGTTTACGCGGCCGTTGCCCGTTGCACTAAATCACGACTATTATAATATACACGGTATACGACGCCGAGCCAGCTAGTACGCGCGCGTGTGTGCATTTCAATTTACCACTTCGCTAAAAACCGATGGGCGGCGCCATCTTAGTTTTGTTTTTCCCCCATCGCCGCCGCCGCCGATGTGATCGTGTAACCTCATTTGGCGATATCTTTTTCACGATACCACATAATATAATATTAGGTACAACGACTACTACGTCGTTATAGTGCACAACAACACTACGGTGCATAACGTTTACTCGCACACAATGATAATATACCTACGTAACGATATTGTAATCTCCGTATACGTCTAGCACACGGTTCCTATATACATATTATTATTAATATTATATTTTTCGCGTTATCAGTATGATTTGTTTTCCGATTTTCCTCTACACGCACGTACCTTACATATTTTTAGTCATTCTACGCATATTCGAAAGTCTCTCGTAGAGGTTATAAATAGATTCTTCTAATCTCGAATGTTCGTGATATAACGTCATTGCGAGCGGATAGATCAGCTGTAATAATTTCCGTTTAACCGGACCGGTATACGAAGGGGTTAGTTGTACTCGTCGCTCTCGCGGTTAGTGGCCAAAAATAGTTTCAATATGACTTCCACCACGGCGTCGTGTTAACACTGTCGGTTATTTATAAATTATTCGTCTCAAAAAAAATTTAAGTAAAAAAAAAAATGTGTCAGTTTGAAAATCTAAGCGGATTTAGCACGTTATACTGATACTATGTAGTATATTATCACGTTAGAGGAGATTGCTATTCACGTTCACGACAGGTCGGGATCACCGTTTGTCGCGTTTCGTTGTCGTATACGTCTTATTGTCGACCCTTTACGTGATGAAACCGTAAGAAGACGAAAACGAACCGAGTGGAGGAAGGGGAGCGAAAAATCGTTGTGCGTAGTTGGGTAGCTTAGATACGCGTTACACAATGGTAGTGTTGCGGGCCGCGGTGTGTGATACGCACACGGTAGGTGGTTGAAAATTGTCGATGGAAATTCGCAACAGGGTAGGAACACCACTAAAGGAGAGAGTGTGTGAGAGTATCGGTGGTGAAGAGCCAGTGAGTGGTTACACTGGTGCGGTGGTGGCGCGGTGTGCGAAGGTCGCGTAGCATTGGGCATTGCGCGCAATCGAAAAAGAAAGAGAAGAGGAGAGAATAAAAATTATAGTAGTTGAATATTATTATTATTACCAAACACAGGAAAGGAATGCACACCATTACTGCTACTACTACTACTACACTGCGGTATACTATAACACTGCAGCAGTGTATGATATGCGTTTTATAGAGAGCGGGTCTCGGAGAGCAGAGCAGCTGCTTGTGTGCACACTGTCATATTATATATTATTATTATTTTATATTATATACATATATATTGTATTATATTATCGTCGGGAGGATATAGAGTCATTATTCCCATTCTGAGTCCGGTCATCGGGTCGTACGGGCCGCAGTGATCGTTTCACAAAACCGCCAGCCGGCAGTGCGTGCGCGTCTGTCCGTCGTCGTCGTCTGTCCGTACGTTCCGATCACATCTCTTCTCCGTCCGTGTCGTGTTTCGTCCTCGTCGTACCTATGGTTTCCGACTAACGCCACCCGCGGGCGTGATAAAACCGACGACAATAATGATAATATTATTGTTGTTTTAATAATAATAATATTATTATTTTCGTTATTATTATTATTGTTATTATTTTATCCCGAGGCCAGGATAGTAATTAATACGTACGACGCGCTTTTCTTCCCGTTCGAATTCGCGTGCGCGCACTCGCGCCCTGTGCACACCGGAGGCGGCGCTCTCGTCTTGTGCCACCGGAGGAGACGTGTACGCCCGACGTCGCGAGGCGTTTTTCTTGTTATTTATTTATTTATTTTTTTTTTAACGGCCTCCGCCGTCGTCGGCGAATTTCATTGTAAAATCAATATTACGTCGTGTGGAAATTCGGACGATGAGTTCCGCCAACGGCTGCTGCCGTTTTAGTATTAGTATACCTAACTAGTGTAACGGCAGAGATTGAGCGGCGGTGGGGTGTACTTTCCTCACCGTCCTACCCCTCCCCCCACCGACACATCTTTCCCGTCGCCGACCGTCACTACCCTACTCGCACCGGCACATGGAAGAGGCGCAGAGTTCATATTGTTGCGTCGCCAGTGCATATGTCGTGTTACCTCGTGCCGTTACCGCCGCCGCCGCCTTCGCCGTCGTTGTCAGAAGCAGCAGCAGCGACCGGTGCGCATTTATCGATGATGATGTGTTCCCAAGGTTAGTTCGACACCTGTACAATTTTATGTGTTCCATAAGACCGTGTAATTCAATAATATACGTTTATTATTTTATAATAATTTATATGCACTTATATAAAACGTATATTTTGTTTAATAATTTGCTGTTCTATGATATTTGTAAATCTATTGTACGCCACAATGATACGGTGTGCGTCAGTGTATGTAAACATCGTTATCGGGTTATACCTCAAAAGAACCTTTTTCGAAAACTTGCGATGTATTAATATAATATAATATATTGTAATTTAGTATCATAATTTAAGCGTATCGCGTACAAACAATAATATTATGCTCTAAGGTCGCGTCGTCTCTTCCGCATTCTTGGCGGAACTAGCTTTTCGTTATCCACGTCGAAAATGTCTACTCTCTTATAATATTATATAACCTCTCTTTGGGAGAACATCCGCCGTCGTCCTGATTATATTATTATTATTATTATTATTATTGTATACTGAAAACACACACACGACGTTTACGTCGTACAAAGACAACCCTCACCCGGTTGGTTACGATGAGAGGGTTGCTCCGCACCCTCCGCCGTCGTAGTGGTGTTAGTTGCGTATTCTATATAGTTGTTGTAGTAGTCGTATTATTTTCGGACGACCGCCGATCGATAACGCCTCGACCTCTCTGTGGGTTTTTTAAATACGGTTTGCGTTTATTCTAAAATGTACGAGAAATTGCACGACGGTCGTCGTAGTCGTCGCCGTACCACGCCCCCTCCACCATATATTAGTCGACACTGCGCGCTACTATGTACACACTACCTTGTTCCGACCGTTTCCCTCCGCAAAATATTCCTCCACCGTTGCCGCCGCCGCTGCAGGTTCAATTAAATGTTATTTTTTTTCTCTGCTCACACACAACTACACGATATAATGTAAATATAAAATAGTGTATCGATGCACATACACACACGTGCCGGTCGATAGGTTGTTGTACGGTATAGTGTAGCGACGGCTTGAACGACGAAATCCGTAAATGGCGATATTGCTGCATCGTCGACGAAAGACGCGTTTCGATTCCTCTACAATATTATTATACGCCAAGAACTCATATATAATGCACATGTATATAATATATTATATTATACGTATGTGTGTGTTGTGTGCACGTCGTGTGGATTTTATTTTTTATAATCGCATTCGCCTCTGGCAACGGATTCCTCCATAGGTCGTCGTCATCATGTGTGTGTGTATGTGTATGTGTGTATGCGTGTACGTGGCAAGTTCGCATAGCACATTCGTGGAACACTCGGCCGCCACCGCTTGTGTCGTCTTTTGTACGCGAAGTGAGGGAGAGCGGAGACCGCGCACGCTTGTGTGTGTGCGTGTGTGTCTTGTGCGAGAGCGAGAGCCGAGAGGAGATGTGCTCTGGATAAATACGTCGTGTAATAAATAAGCGGCCGAGAAGTGTAACCGGGCGCGCGCGAACAATGGCGGCCGAACACCGCACACAAATACATACACACACACACACACACATGCGCGCGCATGTGTGTGTGTGTGTTTGTGTTGTGCACCGATGACGGGAAAGACGGAGAGCGAGCGAGCGAGAGAGATGACCGGCCAAAGTTTGTGCCGCCGCATTCCAATGTGTTTTATTTTTGCGCGCGCGTCCCATACGACTATAACCCAAATCCGCGACTTTTCGTCGTGTACGCATGCACCGAGAGACCATTTCGTCGGCTTTTTCCGCCTTTGCGTCATTTCCGCGCCTGATAGGCGGACGGACGGCCTGCGTGTATGTAGGTAGGTATAGGTACGTAGGTGGGTGGGTGGTTGGAGCGCAGTGCTGCTCGACGTTTGTGTCCAAGGACCGTCGTTATTATTTTGTGTGCTCGAAAAATCGTTTTCATAGCAATATTATTACGACGAGACCACTGTTGTGTGTTGTGTAGTACTGGGCACGAAACGAATCCGATCATACACTATGTTTTATTATAGTATGTTACGTATAGGCTTATATATACGAGTGAATGACGTCGTTTCAATGTCGATAACGCTTTAAGTCAATTTGCAGTGACATATGCGCGCGCGTTCATGAGAATCGCTTACGACTTAATTCCGTTTTAGAGATATAATATAAAAAAAAATTCAACAATCCGATTAGTTAGACAGTCGGTTGCGCGAGACTTTTTGACCGTTTCTCACGTTTTTTCGTGCTAGTTCTCGAAAACACGTTTCCACCGGTCCATGTGTGTGATGTAAAGCGTTGAAAAATTATTGCGCGCCGTTTAATGAACAATTTAAGAAATAATATTGTTATATATTTACTGTGTGAACTTGTACGTACGTTTCACACCGTCGTCAAACCTCTAGCCGTGATCAAGCGACGAGTTCACAGTTTTGATAAGTTATAATTTGGTGAATAATTAATAAAATATGTCTAACAACGTTGCACACAAAAAATTACGTTTGCCGCATTTGAAATGACATTTGTACTGAATATTTAATTGATAAAAAAAGACATCGTGTAACGTGACCAAGGACTAATTTTATGTATGTGACCTAGAGAGGGCAGATTATAAAAGCTATTTTTCTTATTTTCTTACCGTGTGTTGTCGACGTGTCGCTGTAAGATTACAATATTAATAAACGTTAGGTAGTTATTTTTTTCACTTCGTATCTAACCAAACGTTTTATCAATAATCATCCGACAAGTATATTTTAATCGTATTATAAGTGTCTTGAGTGCTCGAGTCTTATATTTTATTTAAATCGATAGAAATTAGTTTTACCGTTGTGTTCTGCACTAGTTTACTAGAAAAATAATCTTAAAACAACACACTATTATGTTGTCAATAAATATAGATGATTACATCTATGGCTCTATTAGCGCAGAATGTTTGAAAATGAAGTCGATGGTACAATCAAGCAAATTAAAATGGAAACAAAAATAATATTTTTGTACGGGTATACAATTTATTGTATTAACAGTATCGTGAATGGCGGAGATACCGTCGTCGTTCGTATTTTTCGACTTGGATCGGTGAATATTATACATTGCCGTGTGCAAATCGTTTTCAACTATTATTTTATTACCGACATGATCAAATTTACAACAACTGCGAAAATAGAAAAAAACGGTACTCGATCGTCCGACTATAATATAATAATAGTAATAATATAGTTTCGTTGACCCCAAAGTGTTCTACCGAGTTGAACAACGAGTGAACATATTTTCTTGGCCGACAATAATAATTGCGTTTAAAAAAACACGGCATAAAATAATTTACTCTCCCGCGTGGCCGCGTACCATTTAACATTATATTATAGAGAACATATAACTACAAAAAACAGAACGATCGTCGTCGTTGTCGTCATATTTGAACGATTCACCTCCGCCTACGTTGTCGTCGGCATAGTGTCGTACATGGTAAAATGTCGGTAATTCGGTAACGTGACGCCGTGAGAAAACCGGGCGGGGCTCTATTTTAAATCCTCAAAACAACCCAACTAATATCATTCGTCTAAAAAAATAACGATTTTAAAAAACCACCACCGTCGCCGCCACTTGTGTGTCTCGCAGATTAATGCAATTGATCCGATTTTTTTATAACTTATTAAAACCCGCGTTATGCCCTTAGGAAACTCCTCGCCCAAACAAGGTTACATTTTGTTAAACTATCGCCCACTCGAGGGACTAAGGAGTATTTTATTTTAATAAGTAAACATTTTTAATTTGTGTGAAAGTTTATTATTATACTTTGTGAATGTCTATCTACAACAGAATATTTATCGATAAATGATTTCAACATTGTTCTTATTTCTGGGCTAATATAATTATTAGAATATAGTACGCTACTATAGGTTAGGTTACGTATTTGATATATGTGATCAGTTGAAATTAGAATTGCCTTCTTCAGAATATAATATTATTATTATATTATGTTTATAATAGTGTAAGGTAAAATATAAAACACTGCACTACTGCGGACGTTACGTACGAATCGCACGTTGTCTGACTGTCGGTCGGTGGGAGTCTTATTTGTGTGTATTAATAAAAATACCACGTAGGTACATATAATAATAATGCATGTATAATTTATATATACATATATGACAATACGAATATTTTCTCGTTTGTCATTGAGTATTATACACGCCGCCGCCGGGCGACTGTTATTTAATTGCGTTTCGAAATTTGCGCAGCAGTCGCGTGTGCGATATTATTTTTTTCATTTCCACGTCAACGAGAACACCAGTGTTTTATTTATTTATTTTTTTCATTCTCGTTGAAAAATTCCAACCGGTCGTCGTCGACGTCGTGCTCCACGAACGTTTTTTTCAAAATCATTATAATTAAACGCATTCGTCGTTACCAACTAAGCCGACGACGTAGACATTATTAAAATATTTCCGTCGACGTCGTCGTGTTTTATCGATTCGACTTTGACAGCTTTGTCGAAACGCAAATAATATCGTATGAAAGTAATACTATAACAGTACAATAATTTTAAAATGATGATTTGCACTCGTACTGCCAACGATACGCCAGAGACAACTACGGCGTTGATGATGACGGCGCTGAGCGTAAACGGTATGCCATAGACAATAAGTGTAATAATATGTCGCAAAACGTCATTATTACCGTCTAGGTAATGCGTCTAAAAACGTCAGCTGGATTCCAAAACTATATTATATGTAAACGCCACAAGTTTTTTTTCTTTCGAAAAATTATCATTTTATACCTTTGCACGGCGCCGGTGGTGTGTATTCGAAATCCGTAACATTTATTTATATGGACAAGCTGGGTATTATTTTGTGTGGCGTCTACACCGCTCGGTCAGCGTGCGGCGGCGGCTGTGCAGTAGTTTTTGATCTGGGTGGTTCCGCGTTCTTACGCCATTTCGGTTTTAAACTGTTGCGAAAAGCTTTTGTTGTGACGTTTCGCAGATGTTTTTAAAAGCTCGTTTTCTCGGCGGCTGACGCTGATCACGGGTCGAATTAACGTCACATTTGTTTGTTTACGCGCGCGCGTGTGTGTCGTATAAAAATAACACTAAAGGTTTTTTGAACGACCTCTTCCACTACATTATGGAAGAATGGCGGCGGTGTGCTTACGCCCCGGGAGTCGATGAGTGTATTTTTTTGTTTTGTTTTTTGTTCTTTTCCACTCCGACTCGATAATATTATACTTCGCGTCAACAATATACACGCGGTCGCATTCTGCAATAATAATATTGTGTAAAGTGGTCGTGAAGAGGATATCACGATGCTCGACTACACGAGGACCCTGCGCGGCGGTGGTGTTGGCGGGGATGAGAGGGACGCGTCTTTTTGACGGGGGCGAGAATCTCGGCGGCGGGGTCTTCGACGACCGTCAAATCGGCTGTGACCGGGTACTACCGGGTAACGGGTAACGTCGCCGGCAGGAGGGTGGCGACGATGGGTTTTGTTTGCACCGTTACTGCCTTGACTGACGACGCGGCGGTGCGGGGTGGGGCTCCGCTGGAGTTTTCAAACGTCTGTGTGCCCGCTCCGGTGTGTTACTTATGCATGGCCGCCTGACAACGACACAGTGGCTTTTACGTGTACTCACGCACACGCACGCTCGCGCGTATGTACAATATGTATAAAACGGAGTTTGCTAGAATAGCTAGAGAATCGATCGTTTTCTCTTGGCACCCACCCGCCAGTCCTGCCAGTCGCCATCGCCATCGCCGATCCACCCGCCCGCCGGCCTAACCCGGTGTACACACACACAACACACACGCGTAAGCCGCTGCTATTCGGTATATACCTCGTGTCACGAATCAGTCCATCTCCCTCCGGTGGCGGGCGGTGGCGGGGTCCTGCCCTTTTCCGTAGACGCACCGTGAAACGGACACGATCCGGCAACGCAGCCCGACGGATGACCTCCCCTCCTCGCGCACACGAACCCTCTTCTCCGCGCTCCGGGTCCTACTCCCGCGGACCGATCGGTGTGAATTCTAAATACTCCCGTACGCCACACACATACGCGATAATAATAATATATGTACAACATCGTATTGTGTGACGGCGTGTACGTGTATCTGTCTGAGTGTGAGACGACGCGAGTGTGTGAGTAATCCGTCTGCCGGTGTGCGCCAGTGTGAGAGGGAGAGAGCGCCGCGCTCAGTGCTATTATGTGTTATGTGTATTATTATTATACACGTGTATTATAAAATACGAATATCGGTGTGCTCTGCAGTGCGCACGCAATAACAATATAAAAAGCAAAACGAAAAAAAAAACAACACAATACTAAGCTTAGTTCATTTCTCTTCGGTCTGACTGTTGCCGTCGATGTCTTATAGTACGCGCGCGCGTATGTGTGTGTGTGTCGAGTCCGCCGCCGCCCTCTCGACCGTACGCAAACCGGCAACGTCGCTCCTCGTTTTATCGGCGGCGGTCGAACACAATGTCGGGATGAAAATGTCCATAATTATGTGTACGGCCGCTGCGTGCACACACACACACACACACACACACACCGTACTCGCCGCCGTCGTCGTCTCCGTTTCCCCAGTCGTCCGCTATGCGTACTATGTATAAAAATAGTAATAATAATAATAATAATAATAATAATAATACGAATAATTATCCGTTGGTACCACCCCGATCTCCACACTTCTGGCCCGACGCCGACATCAACCCTATACGACGACGTCGTCGGTTATCGGTTTTCCGTGCACACGGAAATAACCGTCTCGAGGAGGAGGGACAGAGACCAATAACGAGACGCCGCGACATCGGCGTACGCGCGAGACGGGAGTAAATAATAAAGAATAATAATTCTCCGGCAACGTAACGTGTCGTAACCCTTCGATTAAACGCCGCCTCGGCGTGCCGAACCCGTTGGTGGCGACGGTTTGTTCCGAATGTGCGTTTCCACTTTACACCGTCATCCCGACGTCGTGTGTTGTGTGGCGCTCTCGCGTAATGATACCGCCGGGTGAGTTTGGGCCGGGGAGGCTCTGATTAGGTTGGCCCAAGTGCGATAACCCGATAAGAATAGATTTCCCCATCCCGCGCATCAGCCGGCGCTTATTTTTGGTTTGCAAGCCTGTGTATGCGTGCGGGGGACGAGCTTCGGTGGCGGGTGGCGGTGGTGGCAAAGTACCGCAATATTGTGTTGTGTTTTGCGCGTCGGGAAATGTCGAGAAAATTTGTGGCACGGAACGAGTGGAATTTCATTTATCGGATTGCAAAACAAAACGGCGACTACAGTGATGATGATATTAATAATATCGCGTTACTGGTGCTGCCATCAAAGTGTAGTGTTGAAGACAAAATACGCCGATTGGTTAAAATTAACTTTCAGTTGACCTTCGGCATTTGTCGCGCGACCTGTTTAAAAATAGGCTATTTCGACTTAACGCACGGCCGGGTGGAATATGAATTTCGATCGCTGGCAATCGGATTGTCCATCAATCTTGCAACCGCACACAAAAATCATCACATACACCTATAAACGAAATTTCCCCGAACGATATCGCGAGTGGCGAATACTGATAATAATAACTAATAGCGCCTGACGACGGTCGAGTGATGCGTTTGTGTTGTATACTCATTTTTTTCATTTTCCTTTCCTGTAGAGTAAACAAAAATCATATCCATGTAACATTTTGTTCGATGGAAATTACAGATTTGGGAGGTTTTCTGTATGTGGTTTAATCGAAATCCGATCGTCGGGCGGGCGGGCGGGCGAGATCAGTCGGTAGACTGGCGGGCGATTAATTAGGCCGCCGTCGCGCGCAGCTCGGAAACCAAGTAAAATATAATAACCGGAGACAAAACATAGTAATATATACGCCACCGCGCGCCATCATATTATTATATTATGTTATTGTGCCTACACGTTTTCAACTGATTTGTCGATAGTTTCTCTGACCAAGGTTTTGTGTTTCGTATAGGTGCTAGCGTCAAAATGGAGCATCACTTCCAAGCTGCGCTGGATCCACGTAAACAAGAATTACTGGAAGCCAGGTTCATCGGCGCACGAGTAAGTCATCACAAAAATAAACACATAAAACCGTAATGTAAACATCGTCTGCGCACGGTATCGTAATATTATTAATGTTTAGTATAAAATATTTTTATCCATCGTTGTGTGGTGTCTTTTAAAAGAAATAATACCGTCAGCCATCAGTTTGTGTGTATTATAATAGTAGACTATGAGCTCTGAGCTGTCGCTTCCCCTCTACCCCTTCCACAAGTACCAGTTTTGACCGCGCGCCGGTGTGCTCGGCATCGCAGAAATATCGTAATATTATTATCGTTAAATTTCAGTGCACGACGATGCGGACGGTAAATGTAAAAAATGTACATCGGAGAAACTGTAAAATTCGGGCCGGGAAGAAAAAAACAATGTTGAATGATATTAACCGTAAAAATATACGTTAATCCGTAGGTTCGAAAAATGTTGTAGCAAATTATTATTTTTAAATAATTGACCAATAATAGTAAAAATATTATAATTGCCGGGCGACGAGTATTATTGTGTAGGTACACCGCGGAATCGAAATAGAGTTACGGCTGCCGCCCGTGTAAATGGCAACAGTCGCGTGTTCCGTTTGCTTGCTCGATAACGCTGTCAAAACTTGGCTCGGAAACGACGAAAAAAATTTATATATATATATACATAATACACGTTTATATTATTATGCGCCGGTACGTGATTTGCGCACTCGATATTTAAAATATTATCGATCGATTTGTATTTATTAGCATATATACGAAACAGCTCGAACATACGCACCGCGGCGACCACAGCCGACGTGTCTTTTTCTTTAATCGGTCGATTCGTGTTACGTCGTTATTCGGCTAATAATAATATCCATAAAATTGTTGTTGCGTTGACGTTATCACCATCCAGCCAGCAAACTCGTAGACGTATACACTACAATATAAAATTATCGTTATCATCGAAAGTCGTCGTCATCGTTGCTAATGCCAATTTACACATACTCGTCATTGAACGTCTCTATTTTTTTTTTAATTCTAATGAGCGCTAAAGCTGTGTTTCGGAACAGTTCCCAAGAATTCTTTTAGACTTTAAAACGGGGCGTAGACTTTTAGACAAAACGACACAATTTTTTATTGTACATCGATATCGTCGTCCATCGGTTATCGTACAAAATTTGTATTTTTTCTCTAGTCTCCGTATTTTTCACGACAATAGTGTTAATCATTTCGGAACAGGAAACGATCGATTACCAGTATTATTTTATTGCGTTTCAAGGTGACCCTCGGAGACATGTGACGGTTTTTTCTTTTGCTTTGTGTGTTTTGCCCGTGTCATAAAAGATCGTCTTCGAAAACCGCCGCTAAATCACAACGACAACCACGATTGTGCTGGTGTTCTACAATAATTATGTTCGTCATTCCAGTCCGTAAGTCGCACGAGTCTTCTATTTCTAAATATAAATCCCCATTCCCCAGTTGACGACAATCGGTACATGCACACACACCGCAATCGTTTACTGCTCTCCGATCTCCGAGCATAATATTTTAATATTACCATTATATAGGTATACGCAGTAAGCCAGCCAACCGTACGCGTCTTATTATACGTTAATGGTTATTTTTAACGGTATCGTTGTTTACGGAGGGGGTAATCACCAATCGACTGCGTGTCGAGGAAGTTTGAACGAGTTCGTCATCGTCATCATCATCATATCCTGTATAGTACGATTCAATAGAAATAAATAATATTTAATATTATAATACAAATGTTTTGCTGCGGCTAATAAATACTATTCATTAATGTTATAATTATTCACGACATTATTGTACAAGTTTGCGGTTTCCTCGTTTACGTGTTACTTGTCTCAATACTTTATATTGTTTTTAACGTTTAAAAAGAACGTTCCCATTAATATTCATTAATGAAATAATCTTCATCGTTAATAAATTTTATTGTTATTTTTATCTAACAATTTTCGTAATAAAAGATATAAAGTTCACAGGTATTTTAAATATTGAAACGTGTTTTTATTATAACACCATAATGAAAAAATCTGTACATGTTTGTTTTATTTACATTTACTAGAATGCAAAAATGTTCTAAAGCTGTTTATAGAGTATTTTATAATTTTTTGTTTCGTGTATTTTCTTCTAAAAAAATTAGGAAATGTTTAATAAAATATTAAAAACTTAAAACACCAACATATCATACTGGTTATTAGTTATTAAACATCAGCCATTAGTTTTTATTTTTAAAAACTGTTTTATTACTTATTGTTTTAATTTTTATAACTATAAACTTAGTTTAAAAAAATTCATTATTTTGTTCCGTGGCCGCGGGGTTAAAGAAAAAGATCCCCTTCATATTGTTTAGCTTTAATTATGATGGCGACTAATGAACGATATTATAAATATCGAGTTTTTAAGTGCTCCTATAATAATGTAATCTATTTATTTATACATGCTAATATATTATAACAGAAAAACTTCAAATCACCGTTATCGCAATTTTTCTTGAAATTTATAATAAACTTATTTTTTAACTTTTAAGAAAATTTGATCGATTATTAGATCATTAGTTCATAATTATTAATAATATTCCTTATCTAAAACGTTGACTATAATGAATATTTTTTAATAATTCATGTTTTCAAAGAATGTATTATGAAATTTGAACCATCGTGTTTGATTAACGCTAATAGTTAGGTTGGTTAATAATTTCTGTCGATAATTTATTAACAGTGATATATTATGTAAAAATGTGTTCATGTGTCGAAAATAATGTTTATTTAATCAAATTCTGAAATTGAATACATATTATTTTTTTAAACACTCGATTACGAATGCGCTAACGCGCACGCGTCAAATATCATTTTAAACATTTTAACACAATCGTTCTCCCTTCCCCAAACAGAGAATAACTCTGGATGTACTATATACAACAGCTGCTCGTATTATTATCAACGACATCACCGCGGTGCTGATTTCCTAGTTTAAACGTTGAACGTTCACGTTCACAACATCCATTCACACGGCGTAAGGAGAACCTTCCTTGTTGATACAATATTGTCTTATTCACTTAAAAACGTAGTAATACATTACATTTTTACACAGATTGAGAGTCCAAATATGAACTAACATTACTTTAGGATACAAAGGATTTGTTTTTTTTTTTGTCTCCTTTGTGAACGTATAAAAAAACGAAAAGAGTTTATAAAGTTTTTATGTTGAAAAATGTTAGATCTGATTGAACGGTCAACTGTACACACTTTGTACACCCTGTATAGTATATATATATATATATATCTACCTGGTGTGTGCTTGGTATGTATAACGCGGAGGTGGGATAATTTCGAACGATACGACCCATAATATATTTTTACGGCACACATAATATCATAACGAGTGTATAATAGTACATTATACATATATACATTCGTATAATACTATTAGTCGATTTTTCTCTCCTCTCACCCATCCACTCGCAAACACACACTCTGTTGTATAAAACGCTCATGAAATGTATATGCGTGTGTGTGTGTCTTTTTGGAAAGGTGTATACTATTGAGGGTCGTCGTGCCGTGATAAGTGGTGGTGCAGGGGAGGGGGTGAGGGAGACGTTGAAAAAAATATCGAGCTAACCCGAAATAAAATATAATATTATTATGATGAACACACATAGACGCGGAACGCCATATTTAATTTAGATTTCTCTCTCTCTCTCCCTCTCTCTCTCTCTCTCTCTCTTTCTCTCTCGCGCGCGACGTCGTCATAATAATAATAATAACAACTAATATGTATATATTATATTATTATTATTATTATGGTAGTAGTAAACAACGCCGCCGTCCGCAGAGCTCTCCCCGGTAAGCCGCTTACAAGTGAAAATCACCGTAGCGCCGCTCGGCGGTGCGTACCGTAAACTCTCTCGGTGTGTGTGAACTGTGTATACTTTCGATGGTAAATACTATATACCGACTCTATACGTATATGACATATTCACGACGTGCGTATAACGCGCGCGATCGCCGGGTCTGCACGGAGTAGTGCGCTCGCGGACGCCGCGAGTTTGTGTCGTCGCGCCCGGTTTGTTTGCGTGTGTGTTGTTGTTGTTGTTGTTGTTGTTGTTGGTCGCGATATTTTTTATTTTATCTCGCTTACGCAATTTCAATCCGCCCACCCACCCACCCCTTGAGTCGTCGTCGTCGAGAGGTGAACGCCACAGCGGCGCGTGTCTCGGCCAGCAGTTGTCGGCGGCGGGGTCATCGGGCGGCGGCGGCGGCGACGACTACGACGACTTTCGAGTGTCCGGTGGTGCACATACGCTGCAGTGCCAGTGTGTATTACTCGCTCTCGACGCGCATTTCTCGCCCTGGGGGTAGCGGCGGCAGAGTTTTGTTGTTCGTCGGCGTTTCGTTTACGTTCCGACGACGACGACCGCGACGTTTCAGTCAGTTGATGCTGCCTTTTTCGAGCGTGTGTTATTGATCAACGTCGGTCGCGGAGCAGTATAGGCGGCGGCGGAGGGCTACGAACGGTTGTGGTGTGCGCGGAAAGGGTGGACGACACCACCGCCACCACACCGCTCACCGTCATCGCACATACACTGCCACTACACCGCCCGTCAACGATACGCGCTTTTAGTTATACATGACGTGTAATAGTAACAGCGTTAAGTGTAGTGTTAGTAATAGTAGTAGTAGTGTGGCCGCTGCTGCACCGGAATCATCGCCGCCGAGGCATGTGTCATTATCGTCTGCCGTCGTCGACGTCGTTCATTAACGGATATCGTCGCCACCATGGTCAAGTGTCGCGTCGTCGGACCCGCGTGTTATCGGCAGCAACAGCAACTCCAGCAGCAGCAGTGCTCGTTTGACCGCGTCCGATTGCAAGTAGTCGTGGACCGCCCGCGGAAAAAGTCCCGGAAACGATGGGTAAAAAAACCGATACTCGACGACGGCGTTTCGATGGAAACGATGCACGTCACTTGTACACATAATATTTTGATACACGAGCACAATATATACATAATATAATATTTACGCGTTACCCCGTCCCCGTAGTGTATACGCTGGCTGTGCGCGACGTCACGCGAGCGCTTCGGCGTGTGCGTGTCGTAGTGCCGACGCGTGAGCGTGCGCGCCGGCCGGCCAGCCGAAGCTCAATGAGTACGGTAATTATCGTACGCTGCGGCACGGTAATATCGTGTGACGTAGTAACCCGGTGCGTCGGTGGGCGGGCGGAGTGCGTGCGTGGAACGTCGGCGGCTCGCCATTCATGCTCACAGTCAGTCAGTCTGTGGTCTCGGGACGCGCGTGGCCATATGATCACCGGCTGGTTGTTCCTCTCGCCGCCTGGGCACCGGTTGTTGACAGACATAACCTGCGCCACGGCCGATCAACCGGCGTGCCACGTAATCGCTACCGCCGCCACGCATACCGAGCGATCGCCGCGTCGCCCACACGATCTTTTTTCGTTTACACCATAATTTTATTTCGTAATGAAATTATTTATTTTTGTGAAATCGCATCGTTTATTTTCTCATATGCCCTTATATTAATCTAACCTTGCCAATCAAAGACACATTGCGAATATATAATTTCTTACTAAACTTTTATCCAACTCGATTAATTATTCTCCTATCATTTTTTGACGAATACATTTTAGTTTCGTCTCGTATAAATAAAATAACATTCCTCGTTTTTTCTAATGACTATCTTACATTGAATTGTCTATAAGATTATCAACCGAAACTATACTGAAATTCTTTTAGGATTTTTATTACTATTAATTCTACTTAAGTTATTATTTTAAATATACTTAGCTTATTAGGTATTAGGTATAGTATAGATATCGTCTTTTTTGTAACGAATTGCGATTGGTTACTGAAATGTCGCTTTCGTACACTTCTTCACAAACGACTATTTAATCTATTCCAATCATTTACATGCACTGTTCATTTTGTATTTGTTTTTGATCAAAAATCGTTTTTATTTTATAATTTTGGAATTTCTTTTGACCGTTGCCTGAACTCCGCGACTTTCTACCTATATATCCGTAACTAGTTATTTAATACCATATTATATACGGCTTTATTGTAGTATGTCCTCCGGAATGTATATGTTTCTATAGTGGTTTGTTTTAAAGATGCCTGACGTATACATAAGTTAAGTCATCAATTATAAGCACTCAACTGCTATTATTAGTTATAATACAGACATTAATTATATTATGTTCACTTAATTTGAAATCTTGAGCTCTTTCACACGACGAAGTTATCGATAATTCATTTTGTTTATTCATCAAAACAAATAGCCCCAACTTGAGATTTTTAAGTGACTCCATCTAAATGTTTAATGGAAAATATATAGATGAACAAAGTTATACAAACATGGGGTGTGCCTTTTAGGACTCAGTTATCACCAAAATATTGAACCTTCTATAATGGCCTCCGACATCAATTCATAGAGTCTCATTTAAATAGATTACTTAATAACTAGTTTCAAATTTGTTAATTAATCGTAGTACATGATATTATAATGTGTTTGATAGTTCATCCCGATTGGTGGAAAAATATTTTATCACTTAAAAAACGCTCGTTGGGGTGTGTACTCATGCAGATATTATTTTATAATTCCACGTACAGCTAAATAATGGACTTCACAATCTTCATAATATATACAAAAGTAACTACGACGAATAGTCATGAGGAGTTCTAATTATCAATTAAACCGCCAAACAATGCAAAACATTTTTAATACATATTATTAATTATGCAACTGGGCCACAACGGTTAGCTATAGATAAACATATGGAAAAGTTAATTATTTTCCATTAGATTACAGTTATCTAATTAGAAAATTTCAAATAATTCTACTTATTTTTAAGAGCGATTTTTAGTGAAATCTTGCGTGTATGTCCGACATGTTCTTATGGCGTTTGCAGTGTTGTGTGTACAATAATACAATATATAACATTAATATAGGTGTATTATAATATATTTTGTCACTGGTAGAAAAATTGGTCGGTATATGAGACAGGTTGACCAAATTAAACGGTGCCGGATTACACTGGTCGGTCACGATCACAATAATAATGTTAATACCTACTTACTGCTATTATAATAATATATATGAACGTCGTATTTATATATTTATGGTATATAATGCGTGTAGGTAGGTACATAATATTATATTGTACTCCGAGCCGCATGTACGAGAGATGCGTTTAAATATGATACTTACGCTATACAATAATATATTGTGTGCATAGTAACGAAAACCCGTCGGACCGGTTTCTGATTATAATA
The DNA here is from genome assembly GCA_036289425.1 of Rhopalosiphum nymphaeae. Classification (NCBI taxonomy): domain Eukaryota; kingdom Metazoa; phylum Arthropoda; class Insecta; order Hemiptera; family Aphididae; genus Rhopalosiphum; species Rhopalosiphum nymphaeae. The sequence goes on along the minus strand of JAZAQC010000034.1, from coordinate 27,803 downwards.
CTGTAATAGTGTATAAGTCCAGTGTTATTATTATTATTATTATTGTATATTTCGTGCTAATTGGACGGGTAGTTATGGACACTATAATACAATATTTACTTCGTTTTTCGTCGGGTCCGGTCAATCTACAGACGATTTCCCCGATATGTGAAATAGCAAGAATATTATAGATAATCATGCATGTGGTATTCGTTCTCGGGTGGATTTCTTTTATTCTCGACGGAATGTACGATGGGTTAAACGACTATCCGAGAAGAATCCGTCGGACGACAACGTTCGATTTGTATATATATATATATATATATATATAACATATAATAGTGAGTTGTCGTCTACGTACGAAATCGATCGGTGGTTATGTTTATTATGTTAATATTAATATATTATGTTGATTTTTAATGGCCGCGAGCGTGTGCGTTCGTGTCGGTTTTATGTTTGGGGGAGGGGTTAGGGTCAAGGTTTCTCCGACGCGTTCCCAAAAAACAAATCATAATTTTTATGTAATATTATTATTATCAGTCTTCATTTTTTCGCATTTTTTTCCTTCGTGTTTGCGTGGCCGACCAGCCACTATATTGGTTAGTATCCGTAAAATAGAATATCTTGGGACGTTTCTCTGCCTGTGATTGATGCGCGTGCGTATTGTTGTGTTATTGCACCCCTCATACCGAATGACCAACCGACAAGACAAGACAAGACAAGACAATTGAATTGAACCGAACGTTGTCGTCGTTGTTGTCGTGGACACACGGCGCTCCATGTAGGGGGCTGCCAGGAGAGTGGGCTAGCGACGACGACGACGAGTCGACGATTTATACTTATACATGTACATAACAATTGTGTGTGTGTGTGTGTGAGTATGTATGTATGTACATGAAAGGAAATCGTCCGATACACTCACACATGCACACAATAATATTATTACATTATGTGTTCTAGCAACGGAATCCGGTATATAAGTTTGCTCGTTTCCCGGGCGAGAGTCAACGCACTAGAAAATATTTTATCTCTCTCCGACTAGCTTATTATAATAAATATAATATGGTAACCCGCGTACATATACCCGTGGACCATGGTACCTATAATATAATAATATTATTGTAGGTACATCGCACACGATATGTTCGTATTTATTGTTTTCAATCGAGCGACTATAGTCCGCCGCTTTAGGTGCTGGTCGGTTTGCTTTATGTTGTTATATGAGGAATATATTATAATTAGGTTTTAATAACCGTTTCGACAATTAAATTCGTTTACATTTTTTACACTTATATTATTGGCACGCACGACGACTTTCGAAACTTCGGTTTCTACATTGGTTACTAGTTGCTTGCTCTGCGGGTCCATTTATTTATATACAGGTGAATACGTGTATAATACGCGATGTTCTCGTAATTAATGGACGCGCACTAATTTCCTAAAGTCTAGTGTAAGGTCATTCGGTCGAAAACCTGTTCGCTGATAAGCTACTCCTTCACCTATTTTGAGTTGATAACAGGCAAACTGTTATCGCTGTGTAGGTACTACTATATATTTTTATTGAAACTGATATAATGAATGTATTTTTATTCAACCCGAGAACCACCTTCGCGAGTTATAACTTGAAATTATTGTAATACCTGTTTATCTGTGTTGCCACTTGTGCATTTGTGAATATAAGTATACTTAACAAAACGGCTGACTTAAGTATATATGCAAACTATTTGTGATTCTTACACGATTATAAATTATAATTGTTGGTATAACGATTTTCGTTTTTATATTTAGTAACAATTATTTCAAATCGATCCATATTTCCGAATTCGATCACAAACGTGAACGGAACATTAAGAATTACTAATACTAACCTAACCTAATATTTACTAGGGTTACCCTAATTCAGTTAATTTTATAAAAACGATTAACACCTATTGATGAATAATGTAACTTAAATATTGATCAGTATACTTTTCTACCTATATAAACTTTAAAACTTTAAATCAGACTAAACTTTATTTTTGAAGTTATGTTGAAATTATATCCTAATTTTTCGTCAATTAAATAGATCATTTAATAGTCGAATAATTTATATTGAATAACATTTAATCAATTCGAATTTTATTTGTAAAAACTCAATTTTTAATTTAAATAAAATCATAATTTTTTTATTATAATTTTAGTGTATATTATTAATCATTACAATTTATGTTAGATAACAGTGTATTAGTGATTATCAATTTCTTAATACCTTATGTATTTTAAAGTGCTCAATTTTAAAATAAAAAATATAAGAATCATAGGTACAATTTGTTTTGTTAATATCGTTCGTGTTTCTGAGATAAATTATAAGAGTATGCATGATGTAAATGTGTAATTAAATTATTACATTTTAAAGTTGTTCATTTTTATAATGTCTTAAAATTATGTACCTACTGCAAATATGATAATACCAAAAACTTTTTTTATCTTTAAATATAAAAAAACACTATTTCCAATTACTCATTGTGATGGAATCTTATAATCCACGATGAATTGATTTCTTATGTATTCTAAGTTAATGAAATCATATAGTGAAAAATCACCGTGTATGCACTTTAAAAAAATTGTTCAGTAGTGTGTACTACTGACATTTCGCACTAGGGACTTAATCAGCTGGTAAGGAACGTTTTGTGCATAGTTTTAGTTTTAGGATTTTGCACAACGATGTTGATTGTTGGTCGAAAAATACCTAAAAGGTCAATCGTTGTGCTGATTCGAATGTTTTATTAACAATTAACCATACACTAGGCCTCCTAATTTATTGGTGGAGGGGGAAAGACACAAGGCCAATTGGTTTGATACAATATCAGTGTAGTACGTTATTTTCTTCTTTATAATATTATGCTGTTTCGTGTATTTAATGTTTTTTAAATAATATTTACTCGATTGCTAATTTCCCATATACCTATTTAATATTATAATATTGGTTTGCGTTTCGCGTCGAATAAATGGACGCTGCAATGGCGACATCAGCTGTTTGTCGTGACGAGGTATGAATTTTCTAAAAAAAAAAAAAAAAAACGATGATTAGAGTTGCGTCGACTTGTGTGCGTGCTCGTGTCAAGCAAAATACCACCGACATGCCTGCCCATTAAAATACTACCGGCGGACGACGACAAAAAAAAAATAAAAATAATTTTAATAGTATTAGCGATTAATATTGTTAATCGTTGTATTGTTTATCAGCGACGATGCGCTCTCGTGTCTGTCGATATTTGAACCGCTCTGTATACGCGGGACGGCGGCCGGTTTTGTTTTGCCTGATGGTTATCTGAGCGCGCGCGCCGTGTGTTAAAGTGCTTGGCGAGAACCCTGTAAAAAAAAAAAACAATACACACACACACCGTTTAGCGGCGTAGTAATAGTAATAGTAGTAGTAGTAGTAGTAGTAGTAGTAGTAGTAGTAGTAGTAGTAGTAGTAGTAGTAGTAGTAGTAGTAGTAGTATACTACACTTACACTACACCGTAGTCGAGTGCACTGTCGTTCTCGTTTTGATGGCGCTGTTGTTCCGTATCGGCTGCGGCGGCGACCAGACGACGACCGGGTTTCAACGTGCGCGCACCACCGCCGGCCGTCACCCGCCGACGATGTGGTGCGTATTTACGGTGAGTTGAACGGCTGGCGGGTGTGTGAAGGGAAAAGTAGGCACCTCTAACCGCTTTGCCACTCGCTTATGCGTTATTGTGTTGGCTAATCAAAACCGGCACCGCCATCTACCGCCGCCGCGACACCTCTCTCCGAAGCGCCGCGTTACCATTTCGTCGTCATCTCTGTCTCTCGTTCTCTCTCTCTCCGACTACCGCCGCAGCCACCGACCCGTTTTCGACGTTGCCGTGTTGCTCTCTCTCTGTGTGTGTACCCTGATCGCCTCTTCGGCCTCTTCTAATTAAACGCCGCGTACGTTAATGTCTGTGTGTCTGTAAATCGGACCGCCATTTTGGATATCATCGTCTCTTTTCATTTCATTATTTTAATATAATCGTCGTCAAGTTTATACCGCCACCGCCGCCGCTATTGCGCGCCCCAGTCCGATTTTCGTCAAGAAAAACGGTTTTTTTCCTTGTTCGGTTCACATTATGCATAGCTGAATGCGCCGTTTTATTGTGGTCGGCCATTGTCTGTGGTTTTACGACGATTTTTCCCGTCAGCGTACGGCAGCAATTTTCAGACTCGCAGTCCACGCTAACTACATATATATGTATATTATATTGTCTTTTGGTTTTCCTAATTTATGCTGCTTTCAGTGTGTTTTCGATTCTTTTTTTCGCTTCTCGATTTGTGTACATCTCTTGACGGTATTCGACCGGTATTAGGATGTGGTGTGGTGTTATCGTATATAATTATATTGTATGTAAAAAAATAAATCACGATATCATACTACCCGAAATCGGTAAATGCCGTGTTCCAAACCGGTTACGGACCCTTGAACTAGGTTTTTCGATTCCGCTTCGTTCGTTCTCCCCGAAATGTGTGTGTTCTGTGTTTTTTTTTTATTTTTTGTTCGTTTTAGTATTTGTGTTCCGCAATATACCTCGCCGCCGTTGAGAGCAGGTGCTAAACAGTATTTGGGTGACCGGTAAAAAACGGCTTTTAAGTATACGTTTTTATTCGTGATTTGGCCAACTGACAATAGAAAAATGCATTGGTTGTTACTTATTACTAGGTAATAGGTACAAAACTGTGATGGCTGTTGTATAGTACCGAATACCACGAGGGTTGTTCGTGAAATCTTCACTACGATGTTAAAACAGACGGGACCCCTGTCGGTGTTTGGATACTCGTTGTACAATAATAATATAATTTCCGTTTAAGTTTTCGGTCGCACTATTATTTATTGGACCGAATTTTTTTAAGCATTGGCGTCGTAGTGTATTATACACTGTTGTCAGGTTTCCATTATTACATTGTGTGTGTATCTGCGTGTGTAATCGAGGAGTTGAAATCTCCCGGGTTGGCACACCCTATTGTCGTTAAACTGGGGAAGGTGAGGACCTAAGGGAGGGACGCTAGTGTTTTCCATTTACGTGGTCGTTGTGTACAGGCGGCGGTGGTATTATATACACAGTAATAGCAGTTCGTCGTCGTCGTCGTTTTATTTACGAAAACGTATCGGCGCGCGCAATAATACGCGGAGAAAAAAAATATCTGGTACGGAAGAGAACGCGTCGATGGCGGCGTTGTACTTTTGTGAACCGCATTATACGTCTGAAACAATGTATAAGTAACGATTACTACTAATAACCGATATTGTTTTGATGTGTGCGTATGTATCGAAGAGATGATACAATTATTATTATCGTCGTATTATATTTGTTATGTCAGGAAGGATTTCGGTGATTTCAAAAACCGACGATCTCCTTCCAGTTTTCGACGGTAACGAGATGAAAATAAATATTTCAAATTATTGATAATAATGGTAAATAATAATAGGCGAGGAAATCAGGTTAAATGTCGACTGGAATGTAGCCCGCGCGTTGCGTTTTAATAAGGTTCGGTGACCCGCCATCGTCGCGGCCGTGTACGTCCGCCGCCGGGATTACATTATTATATTATAATTATTTTATAACGTTGCATCGTAAGCAATAATAGTATTATATTTAAAATACCTTTCGTTTTGCGATCGGCCGTGTTTATTTGTTGTTCGCCGAAACGCATCGGATCCGAGATGCCGTTTTCTACCGAATGTGCAATGATGATGAGTGGGGGAGGGAGGGGACGACTACAACCTATTATTGATTCGCGTTCGTCAAATTAAAACCAAAATAAAAAGTTTTACGCCCACGTCGATAGGAAAATAATAATAAATTCGAAACCCGTTGGACACTACGACCACCATCGTCAGTGATTATAACCTAATAATATTATAATAATATTTTGGCTAGACTTGCTTTTACTAGTTTTTATCATTATTTTTATTTATATAGTTAATACTTTGATATTATTATTATGTTTATCATACCACCCCCTGCAGCAGTGGCCAGTATTGTGCTCACAGTGTATATGTATAATAATATATAGTCTCGTCGTCATCGTCGTCGTAGTTGTAGTCGTTCCCTGCCAATATACGGTTGGAGAGGGACAAGGGGATGTACCGAAAAGGGTTGGGTAGTTTATAAACCATATATATATATATATATATATATATATATGTGTGTTTATTTACAAAATCAATAGTTCGCACGGGTTATATGTATGTAAAAGGTGGAAAATCGGGTAACGGTCACACACACAAACACGCATATATAATATATAGGGATGTGATGGGTGTGAGGAGTATAGTAATAGTAGTAAAGCATTACTACTAGCTGCAGCAGCTGTATATAGGGTATAGGCCTTCTTCTAATCGATACGTCCTCTTTCTCGGCAGCATCGGCGTACATATCCTTCGTCTCTGTATTATATTATAACCCTTCGTGTTTGAGACGACCCCAAAACGCGTGTGAACACTCCTTCTAAACCGACCGAAGTTTCCAGTCTGTAGCTTCCAGTCATTGACTTTCGCACTACTCGTTTATACGATGTCATACACTTTGACGATGGTTTTTCAAACATTTTGATCGTCACATTTATGCGTACAGCGACGCTAAAATTCATGTCGAAAAACCCCTCACTATGTATATGTTGTCGCCGTATGGTTTGCGTGTAATCGATTGACTTTTATGAAAAGTTCTACCAAGACGACGACAATAACTTGTGCATGGTGTAATTATATATACCTACAATAGTTAAATTACAATATAGTGCATGACGCAGTATGGTTATCGCGCCTGGTTGTTGGTAGTCGGTAGTTGGCGGCGGCGACGTCGGCTAAATACGTAGGCGAGGTGGAAAAACGGATTTACTGAATCGTCGCTGGCGACGGTGGTGGGAGGGGATCGGTCACGTCACCCTCCCTCCGACCACTACCTTTCACCCCGTCGCAGTCGTCATGGTATTATAAGAATCGGTTTGGCAACGTCGGGCAATAGAGGCTGTGTGTGTGTGCTTGTGGGCTTGTGGCTGCTGCCCGGCAGAAAACTGTGTATATAACTGAATATAACAGAAATGTAATTCCCCTCACCGTCATCTCCCCCAGTCACATAGTAAGTACCCCGTAACTCCTCTCTTTCGTGCACCACGTATTGCCATCGTCGTCATCATCATCATACCAACCGACACACCGTAGTGCGATCCACCCCCCCCCTCCTTACACCGAACTTATCCTCCTTTCCCCTCTGGCCCGACTATTGTGCATGTGTGTGTGTGTGTGTATTTATCTGTGTATATATATACATATATATTTATATATAACACGCACGTACACACTTATATACTTATATATATATATATATATTATTTGATACCACCCCCGCTACCGTCGCCCCTGCAGTGTCCCAGTCGTTCGCGTATACACATCGATTCGTTGTAAAGCCGACAGTGTTGACAATCGACCGATTTCCTCCTCTCGCCGAGTAACAATATTGTACATTATATATGTTATATATATATTATATACGAGCAGTCCCAAGCCATGTCGCATCCAAATAGATAATAGCTAGGTCTTGCGACGGCTGCAGCAAAGGCAAATTCACACGACGTGGTGGTTGTCGTCCACAAGACACCCGTTCGTGCGTATACCTACAAATAATATAACAGACGACATTCGTCCGAAAGTTTTCTTTGATGACGCGGACACGTCGAATAATAATATAATTATGTGTAGTTTGTACGGTAGTTGGTGTAGGTATATTATAGGTATGTTTTATACCGTCGAGGTACAGTTGACGGCGGCTGGCCACTTCCGGGGTCACGCTCGAGAAGGGATACCGTTTTTCCGGTCAGACCGTGCGGCGTTGTTATATATGTATTATATATATTATATAATATGTGTGTGTGCGTGCGTACTACACTCGTGTAGTTTGTATACATATAGTAAAGTGCTTTTGCTGCGACGGCGTTGGTGTGTTTAGGATTTTTCAGATGGGATTATACCTACCGACATTATACACAATGCGTCAACCGTACCCGCACCGATACTTCGTTTGTACGTCGCGATATCTCGCGCCTACAATCCAACGACCCGACGATGGAAGTCGCCTTTTACTGTGATGCATTTACTCGTTTTTCTACGTGTGCACATGATCCAGTAATTTTAGGTATCGACGTCGTTTTAGAAATGCCTTCCGAGAGGCTGATCGACCAAATATCTACCGCATATACGTTTCCTAGATAACAGTACATGGATATCGCTTTGAATTCCGGTTTAGAACCGCACGCGTAACGGTCGACGAAAAATAAACTTTAACGGTTTTCCTCGTTTGTCGGTCGGAGATATTTTCACAGTATACGGTTCACGCTCGTCGATGCAATTTTTTTTAACGTTATATTTTACAACGAGAGTGAATTTCGTTCTTCCATTTAGCATCATATTATAAAAAGTCGTTGTTATATTATTATAATATGACGTCACACCTAATATAGTATTTCTTTTAGTAAAATATGGTTTAATCGTTTTCTAATTGTACGTATTGCATATATATATAATATTGTTTAGGATTAACGAGTTAAAATTAAAAAAAAATTAGATTTACAATTGTCGTGATCATTTTTACATTTATTATTGTTTTGTATTTCATCGAGAAAATAAGTGTTACTTATTCAAAATATTTATGTCGAAATTCACGTTATATATTTTATCATTTTTCCGCGATGACCGATGAGTCGATGTCTATACACGAAGAGATAGATTTTGTCATATAATATTATTTCATGATTATTATTATTATTATTTTTTTATCGATTTTTATTACGTTACTCTACTATAAACTGTACTTTTTACACTTGTCCATTGCTCAGTAATTATTAAATGGCCGTACTTTAAAATAATTAAAAACTGGATTTTATAAATTATTTAGTTATTTATTATTTTAATTAACTTTTTCGTATGATTATGTTTACACATATGACATTCCGGGTTTTGTTTGTAGTCGTCGAATAATAATTATACCTATTACCTAAAATATTAGCATTATAAGTATATTTTATTATTAAAATTTAAAATCGATGCTACGCGATAAGGCATGTTCGCGAAAACCGTTTGATCAAAAAAAAAAATAACAAATATGACATCCCTTCCATTCTATCCCGATAATTAGAAACTATTATTATAGACTGTGACATAATATTGTTACCGTGTGTTGGTCGTCGTTTATATTGTATTAATCTAATAATGTATACTTATGTAATATAATTTTAATCTTGTATTTCCGTTTTGTGTATTTTATAGATGTCGGCCGGGACTCAGCTGCAGATGGCTCCGCAGGCTGGCCAAATGCACCTACCACACCCTCAACCGGGGAGTACTATTCATAGCCAAGATTCGAATATGAGTACAGGTTCGTCGCACAGCGATAAGGAGCAGGACACTCCGGAAAAAGCCAACACTATCACCCGCACACCTACCGAGCGCAAGCGCAAGCGGAAAATAGACGATATAGCTAGCAACAAGCAGCAGCAGCAGCAGCAACCGCAACCACCAAACATGGTGGTTGGGGGGCCCCCTCCACCACCCCCAAGGTCGGTGGCCGACACCAAGAAAATAAACGACTACTTCACCAAGCATGGCGCCCATCCCGTGTCCAACCCGATAAGACACGGCGGGGCTAAGTCACCGTCGCCAGGCGGACCGCCACAACAAGGTTACCCCATGGTGAGTGTAATTCGGAAGAAAAATTTTTAAAAATGTTTATATATAAAAAAAAAAAACACCAAAACGAAAACATAAATAAAAATTTTTCCACCGAAGAAGAGCTCGTCTGTTGTCGGCAATAACAATAACAATGATTTCTCGTTTCGTTTTTAGTTTAATCCGGCGAGTGGGCCTCAAGCATTGAGTCCCGTACTGACTCCGGACTATGTTTCCATACTCCACCCACCTAGGATTAACTCTAGTTCCATTACAAAATGTATACAGACTGATTTAACGAGTCATGCAATCCAAGAGTTTGAATGTCAGGCTTCTTCGGATTTGGAACTCAGAAATAATAAAATTGATGATTTGAATAGGGTAATGCCATTAGTTTTTAATCGCTTGTATAATATTATAATTACATAATTTATTAATAATAATAATGATAATAATAATAATAATAATAATAATAATAATAATAATAAATATTTGATTTTAGACAAACGAAGAACTGAAACACCAATTAAGCAGTCAACAGAAAACAATCGAACAGCACAAGTCGCATATAAATAAATGCATTGAAGTGGTGAAGAAGCTGTTGAAAGAAAAGTCAAATATTGAAAAAAAAGAAGCAAGACAACGGTGTATGCAAAACAGACTTCGACTTGGTCAGTTTGTAACGCAAAGGGTTGGTGCACAATTTCAAGAAAATTGGACTGATGGTTATGCATTTCAAGAATTGTCTAGGTATGTGTGAAACATTTTTATCTTATAGTCAGATAATTTATAATTAATATATTGTTATTCATTGAGTAGAAGACAAGAAGAAATAACGTCAGAAAGAGAGGAGATTGACCGACAAAAAAAGATGCTGGTTAAAAAGCGGCCATCAAATAGCGAAACTGGTGGACGTAAACGAGCTAGTAGTCAGTCGGGTACAGGAAGTAGTAGTTCGAGTACTAACAGTGTACCTATCAATTCAACACCCTCAGTTTCTACACCACCCATAACGCTACCCAGTGCAAGTATCAACAATAACCAAGTGACTGGTGCTACAACAGGTACGGTCTTGCACAACGGTACTGTAGCCCCATCGTCCGCATTGGACACAGCAACGTTCCTAAAGCCAGAAGCTGTTCCGGGTTTATCGTGGCAAGAGTATTATGAAGCGGATGAGATACTCAAGGTAATTTTCATTATGTCATATAATCAACTTAAATGATCAATTAATTAATTTGTTTTTATGTGTACAGTTGCGACAGTCAGCATTGAAAAAAGAAGATGCTGATTTGCAGCTAGAAATGGAGAAGTTGGAGCGAGAAAGAAATTTACACATAAGGGAACTGAAGAGGATTCACAATGAAGACCAATCTAGGTTCAACAATCACCCTGTGTTAAATGACCGTTATTTGTTGCTCATGTTGTTGGGGAAAGGTGGCTTCAGTGAAGTCCACAAAGTGAGTATTAAACTGTTATCATTTATTGTTAATTCTTTTCTTGCATTTATTTAAATTATATTTTTATTTATTTTCACAGGCGTTTGATCTAAAAGAACAACGTTATGTAGCATGTAAGGTTCACCAACTGAATAAAGACTGGAAAGAGGATAAAAAGGCTAATTATATAAAGTAATTCATAGAATTTTTAAAGTCTTTGTTTATAGAAAATTAATAAATAATTGTTTTTCAGGCATGCACTGCGAGAGTACAATATTCATAAATCTTTGGACCACCCGAGGGTTGTTAAATTGTATGATGTGTTTGAAATAGATGCAAATTCGTTTTGCACTGTACTTGAATATTGTGATGGACATGATTTAGATTTTTATTTAAAACAGGTAAAACAAATACCTAACAAAAATCACCAAAATAATGTATAATTTACTTTGTAAATAGTACCATAAATAATACTATCAATTTTTAATCTTTAAAGCACAAGACGATAGCTGAACGAGAAGCTAGATCAATAGTTATGCAAGTGGTGTCCGCACTTAAATATTTGAATGAGATCAAACCTCCTGTGATACATTATGATTTAAAACCTGGTATGTATTATTTATTTCATTTAAATTAAAACAATTATTAATTTTAAAATTTGTTGTAGGAAACATATTACTAACTGAAGGTAATGTCTGTGGTGAAATAAAAATCACAGATTTTGGCCTTAGTAAAGTGATGGATGAAGAAAATTATAATCCAGATCATGGAATGGACCTAACATCACAAGGAGCTGGAACATACTGGTGAGTAATGGAATTAAAAAAGTATATTTTTCATTAATATTTATTTCATAAAAAATGTAATATAAAAAATAACTATATATTGTCTTTTAGGTATCTGCCACCAGAATGTTTTGTAGTTGGTAAAAACCCACCTAAAATATCATCCAAAGTTGACGTTTGGAGTGTTGGTGTAATATTTTATCAATGTCTGTACGGCAAAAAGGTAATACAACTTTTATTATTAAAATTGCTTTAAACTTGATAATAATTATTTATTGTTATTATTTGTTACAGCCTTTTGGTCATAATCAATCTCAAGCTACAATTTTAGAAGAAAATACAATATTAAAGGCTACTGAAGTACAGTTTGCCAACAAACCTACCGTCAGTAATGAAGCAAAGGTATATAAACATTTTTTATTTTTTATATATTTCTACATGTTAGTTATGATTTATTAATATTAGATTAACCATTATAATTTAAATTGTATGGGACTAAATAATCTAACAATATTAAAAAAAAAATAAAATATTAATATATAAGATATTAGTGTAATAAAATGTTTTTTTTTACAGAGCTTTATTCGTTGCTGTCTTGCATACCGTAAAGAAGATCGTATTGATGTGTTCACCTTATCTAGGCATGAATACCTACAACCACCATTACCAAAACATGGCCGTCAATCAGCCAATAATCAACAACAGCAACAGCAACAACAACAACAGCAGCAACAGCAGCAGCAACAAATATCAGCTGCTAATTTTGCATCTGGCATGTTTGGTAACATGAATGCATCTAGTTCATCCTAAGACCAAGATAGTCAATAATAATTACTAAATAATTATATATAATATTATGTGAACGGACAATATATAAAACACGCCTTGTGCCATTTGGATTAAATTATTTGACCAAATAAAAAATGGTGTTCACAAACGGCCTTAGGAAATTTTAATTGAATGATCATTATTATTATAATATTATTATAATATTATTATATGAATGTACTAGTCAAATCGTTTTTGTCACTGCTGCAAATGAGTTCCTGAGTACATTTATGATTATGTTTTACTATTACCTAAAATTAAAATAGTGATACTTGTTTTAGAATCACCTGATTCTTGCGGAACACAATAATAACTGTACTCTGTACACACTACGAAAGTAAGATTAGATGTTGATAAATAAAAAAAATGTGAAAAAGAATGGAAGCTTTAATTTATATACTATTTTCTGCGAATACCTAATATGTTAGATTTCATTATAATGATATAATTGTCCCATCATCACAATTTATTTATATTTTTTTGCTTTGTACAGTTTCACCATTATTATTATTTTTTTTTGTATATATATTTGTATAAAAATATTTGTATATATTAACTGATTTTTTTTTGTAAATGACATGTGAATTCGATATAAGAATTTCGACGATAAAATGTTATTTAGTTTGTTTATTGTTAACACAAAAATGTTTATTTTGTTGTGATAAAAAAAAAAAAATACGCGAAAAGAAATTGTGGAGAAAAAGAAATATTAATATATAATAATAATAATAGTTTTTCCTTAACATTTGGAAAAATTAAAAGGCGGTTTTTTTTCGAGCCAATGAGACTTTATAATTATTATTTTAGACACACTAGATTTGTTGTAAGGTTTATTACTATCTTTAGTAATAACAAACATTGTATAATTATTATTGATACTATTATTATTACTATTATAAAAATAAAAGAAAAGTGAATTTAAAAAAAAAAGAATGTGTATCTAAATCTTTTTTACTCAAATATGTACCCTATTTATGTTCAAATTATTGTTATTATTATTATTTATTGTTAATAACACTTAGTGTTAGGTTTTATTTTTTTTCCATTCAATAATGTTCTCAATATTATTTTTATGATTTTAATAACTACTTGGATGTGAAATTAATAATAATAATAATAATAATAATAATGATAATAATAAAAAAGAAAAATCCAATCATTAAACAATATATTTCTAACAATAATTATAGTTAATTATTGATTATTGACATGTGAAATGCATTATTTGGTAACTGATTAAAAATATTAATTGATAATACCTATATTAAATATAATATAAATTATATTATTTAAAGCTATATTATTATTGTTTTAAATTGTATGTTTACAATAGTAATATAATGGTCATACTGAGTGTGATTAAAGTCAATGTTTTTAAATTAGGGTTTGTTAAGGTATTGTATAATATGTAATGGTCAATCTAGTCAAACATAAATTATCAGTTTATTGAAACCACAAATAATACTTATTTTATGGTTTTAGGTGAGATAAAATTATTGACAATTTTATCATATTTCCATTGATTATTAATTTATAAATGTTAAACAAACCATTTTTAATTCTCAAAATAAATTATGAAAACAATATTTCAATTTATTGAAAATAAATAAAAACAGATCTATGTTTAAAATTTGGATATTCAATAACTAAATATTGTATATCATATCTGTGGCAAAATACTTTGAAGTTTAAAGTTTGATTGAATAGTGTTATTGTTATGTTTAGGACTCAGATATCAATGAAAAGTGCATTATTTTTTGGGATTCTGCAACAATCAATTTCAAGTACATAATTAATTTCATATAATAAATATTATAAAAGTGTTATTTCACATTTTTAGAGCATTATTTAGTTTTTGATTATTTTTAAAAGTAACTATTTTTTGATAAAATTCCAAGTTAGATACAAAAATACTTATACACAAAATAAAATATTTATTTTATAAACCAGTTATATGATATTTAGAACATATTTATATATATTATTTACATTATGACATGGAATAATTAAAAAGAAATAAATAATTATGCATTTACAAAAATATTGTAAATCCATTAAATGTTATTTTGAAAATGTTCCCTTCCCTCAAAAAAAATAAAATTTATTAAAATAAAATAAAATCAAACATTATTCTAATTATATGAGCAATTCATTATTATCTAATTTTTTTCAAAATATTATATTATATGCTATTCTCAACGCTATCTAGTAGTAAATACTATAACAAAAATTACCAAAGCTTGTTCATCTTATCTTTTTATCTGGGCCCATGTGGTTCTTATTAGTTATTTCTTATCAAATAATAATATTCTATTAACATTAACTATTTATTACAAATAAAATTTTAGAGATTTTAGTATATTGGATTAATTTTTCTCATTATTTATTACCTATTTTATACTTTTTCATTTATATTCCTACTATAGAAATGTTAAATTGTATAGCCAATAAGTTGATGTTATTTTGTCATAGTAGACCTCCATCAAGTTACAACAATCTTAAGGAATGTGTGGCACTGCTTGCTACACCCAAAACAGATTTTAGCACTTCTTCTATCAAATTAGGTGGTTCAGAGAAAGATCCTAAACGTTGGTTATCGTATAACGATGTTATTTATCCACCACAGGAACCTGGTGAAGAGAGAAGACCAGCTGTATGTTAAATATTGTATTTATGTAGTTATGTATGTTGAATTCAGTATTTTATTTGAATGTTATAGTATGTATGTCACCAAAAGTTAAATATCAAATATAGTCCAAAAAAAATGTGGTATGTCGCAAGTTTTGTACGTGGCATGTCTGTTGACGAAGCACTTAAACAATTACCCATGGTTGGTCGTAAAGGTGCCACTATAGTGAAAGATACTATTTTAGAAGCTCAACAGCTAGCTGTTGAAAACCATAATGTCGAATTTAAAACAAACCTATGGATTGGTAAGAACAGCAACTTTAAATTTGTATCTCACATTTTTGTTGTAACGTTTCTATGTTTAGTTCTAACACATTAGTATTATTTTAAATATCTTTTTGATATATTTTACCATAAATGATTACTCAGTAATCTATACTTTTTATTCAATTTTAAATTATTTTAATAATACTTTCAATATTCTACTCAACATTTTTTATTTCTTATTTATTCAAATATACAAGTTTAATAGACAAATATGTAGACACCTGCAGGAAAATAAATTACTTCATTTATAAAACATAGAATTTGTTGTGATATATTTTGAAAATAATTTTTTGAATTTTTATTTCCACTTTCTGTCTATTGACAACAATACACTAACATTTTATCTTATTATAAAATCGACAATATTAATGTAATAATGAAAAATTGATTATTATAAAGTATTAGTTTAACATTTTAAATGTTTGTGATATGATCGTTGAAAGTACTATTTTAATTAAGAATACATTTTAATAGTTTACTACATAATATGGTATGATGGTTCTGATTTAAAACAAATAATATGTTAAAATTTAATTTATTTTTTTTTATTTTAGCCGAATCATTTTGTAGTAAAGGCCCTGTGATAAAGGGTATGCGCAGACATGCAAGGATGCGAATGGGTGAAATAATGTATAGACACTGTCATTATTTTATAAGATTAGAAGAAGGGACACCTCCAGAAAATTATTATTACAGCTGGCCTAAGACTGGCCCAGCTCTGTTAGCCCAGTGGATTGATGAAATCCGTGATCGTAAAATTCAAGGATCATTATAAGTTATATTTAAAGATAAAAATTAGTGATAAGAAATATATTTGTTTATATATTTACTAAAATTAAATAAACAAATTTTGTAAACTTATATCAAACATTTTTGATTTTATAGTTATTGTCTTAGTATATTCTTTGTCGTCGTGCTAAAAGTGTCCAAGTGCAAAAAGTGACCAAGTGCAGTAATATGATCAAATAATTTCCATAGCCTTCCTTCAACTGTAGAAAAAACAACCAAGTAAAAATTCTAAATAAATATCAAGGTATAGGCTGTTGTATTTTGACTAAGTGTTTAAATTATTTTTTTCTGCGTGGAAAAATTGTCCAAGTGTATTTGATCAGTTTTTGTATAACATTCAATTATGACCAAGTGCACTTGAACAGTTTTCATATAATACGATATTATCAAAAAATGTGGTTGCCGTCGTGCAAAAAGTGTCAATAAATGACTAAGTGAAATAATAATATTTCCTTCATTTTTTGATCAAGTGATTTGAGTAAGTCAGTTGGTCATTTTTTTATTTATCTTTTTTTATGTTTTATAAGTATTCTGCTAGTTATTATAAAATATAAAATATGATAATTCAAAGTTAAATTTTTTTACTTTTTTATGGATTTATTAAGATTTATTAAGACAAAAATTATTAAAATCAAACAAGTTTGTGAATTTTCAGATCATTGCGAATATTTAATTGTGGTTTCCAAACAAAGTTCAAATTTTACTTAAACACTTTTTGCACAATGGCAACAAATTATAGTCTACTCAGATGAGTGGTACTAAGCAACTGATTTGTTTGTATGTGCTTTGTTTCGAAGGCTAGAATGCCTTGTTTAGAATGATGGGAGAAGCATTTGATTGCCGCCAACGAAAACTGGTTGTAGATCAGTACTGCTCTTGTTATTATAAATAATTTAAAAACTGTCTTGATAAAAAAAAGCAACTAAAAATAATAAAATCATTAATAGACAATGCAGTAATATTTTGTATTATTTTAAATTATGGTTTTTATAGTTGTAATTTAAACCTTTGATGTTTTATTTATTATTCAAATATTGCAATGAATTTAAATATGCAGACCAAATTATGATCTGGCAAATTATAGTCATTAATTGTTTATTATAAATACCTATATTTCTGAAACAGAAAATATTGTTACTTACATGTATTACAGTAAAACATTGATTATCCCCAATAATTGGGACCTAGGTAGGTGCAAATAATTAAACAACGGGTAAAAATATACAGTGTATATGAATTTAAATATTTTATATAAATAAAAATAAAAATAAATACTTAAATGCATAAACACATTTTTTAATAAGGGATTTATATTTTAGAAAAGGTAAAAATCTTTCAACATAATTTTATATATTTATGATTGTCATGTTTCTAAGGTAATTATTAATTCACCTATTATTTTAAAACACTTTATGTTGATATAATAGTAAATTGTAGCATTGATCACACATTCATACATGGCATTTTTATCTATAACTATTAACTATAGCTTTTAGGTAAATAGCTATGAAACTTATAAAAAATAATGTTATATAAAATAATATTATTATATAATTATGTCAAAAAACCATATTTTTTTGAAATAATGTTTTGGTCCCTTCTAAGATTTCCACATTATACTATTTTTTAATTGCTTATAAACATTGAAGATGAAAAGTACAACCCTTATAAGTATGTGACTAAGTTTGAAAATGTAGTATGTATATTCCTTTAAAAATGTAATATATAGGATAGATTTAGTATTTTATAGTTTAACCTAACCTAATAATATCTAGGTATTATGGTTTTAGCTCATACTAATATTTACAAATAAAGCAATGTTCAATTCTATAATACATTAGCCTTAACCAATGGCGCCAAACAAAACTTTGAATAATCTGGTGAATAGCCATTCTATTTAAATTTTACTATCCACCCCATTCCAATATTAGTGATTTATAGAATTAATTCATTCATTACTCGTAGACCACACCAACTACCTCTAAAAATTTAGTCTGGTCATGACCAAACTTCAATCCCGAGTTCTGTGCCAATGTCCTTAACTATTGTATAGACTATAGAATACAGCAACAAATTGCTAGAATATTTGAATGATTACTGATTAAGTACTTAACAGGAAAACTGGCTATCTAAATGAGGAAGTATATTTGTTGCAATTATTATAAATTTATAAATAATAATGTTTCTATTCGTTTATTATCTTCATTGATACTTTGATAGTAGGTAATTGTAATGAGAACATGTTCTTAAAAATATTTAAAATATGTCAATCTGTGTTTAATGAAGATTTTGATTGATTGCTGTTGACAATATTTATCTCTGGATTGTTTTCCTTGCTGTGTGTGATACCATATCCAAAATAAATTGCAAAACCTAAAAATAAATATTAATTTAATAGTGCAAGAATAAAAAATATTATTATATTATATTTTTTGTTATATGATTTTAAGGTAACTATTTTGTTAATACTACTAGTAAGAATACTTTGAATGTTTATTTAATATTTACATTGTATTTTGTTGACATGCATTTGTTTAAATATTTTAATCATTTAAAATTTTTAAAATGTGCCAATTCCTGAAGTATCTAATGATTAGTACCTATCTATTATTAATTAATTTTAATCAAAAAGGTATAAGCTTGAAATTTTATAGTCTTTGATATGTAATAAATACCAACCAATGATCATCCAAATTATGAATTTTGTCCACGTGTATATGTCAAAAAAGAACATTAAATAAATGTTTATAAATATACTCAGTGCTGGGGTAAGTGGTACAAATGGCACCTGTAACATAATGAAAAAAAATCCCATTAACTAAAATAATTATGAAGCAATACAGTTTTGATTATTATAATTAGGTAATTGTTTACTTTAAATGCTACTGGCGTTTTAGACGTCGGTTGCATACCGATGGATATAAGCTGTAAAATCATGACGCCTACGAGAACTTGGACAATAATCCAATGGGTACTGTTTAACTCATACCAGTGACTTAGATAGAGAGCAAGAGGCAAACATACTATTGCTGAAATTACAATTTGTTCATGATATGCATGTAAAAATGGTTTTCAATTAGATATTTTGATGTTTTTAAACAATAATATGCGTGTTTTGCTTACTGAAACACGTCGTCTGTAAAGACGCTACGTAGCTACTAAGACTGTTTGCCCTCACGAATTTGTGGCAGTTAAATAATTGTTTCAATATTTGCCTCTTTGTGTGTTTTACTTTTATTGTAACCAACGACGTAGATTCGATGTATTCGTCAGCTAATATATCGTAATCCATGTCGCTTTGTTCTTGATATCTGTTATAAAGATATTAATATGAATAAAATGGTGTTATATTGTTATCGTCAAACTCTGATGAAAATTTAACCGAAAAGTTTTAAGTTTACCTCGTGTACAGTACGCACACAGCGACCATGACGTATACGAGCAGAGTGCCGATTGTCATCATGTCCACTAGTTGTTGGAGATTTAGTAGAGCGGAGAAAAAACCTTTTGAAAAAACGAAAGCGCAAAATGTTCAATATTATTGTACATTAAGTCTAAATAAATGTCAATAATCAATAGGTATCTATTTTATACTGTAATTACCACTCCGTAGTATTATATATTTAAGTTATGATACAAGTGTAAATAATTTAGTACCCGTGATGATGCCGGCAAATAACGTTCCGAAAAACGGAGTCTTGAACCTAGGGTGTACTTTTCCCAAACTTTTAAATATCAGACCATCGTTGGACATAGCGTACAAAATTCTCGGTAGTGGATACATTGAACCGAACATGCTGAAAACGTAATTCAACTTTATTATTTCTGTTATAGTTAATAGCTACGGCTGTAGTAACGTTCCGAACACAGGATTATACTTCTATATTACCTACTTCAGTGTACTTTACTTACCAGGCACACATCCCAAAAACGGCTCCCACACCTATGATCCATTTTAGAGGTGTCCATCCAATAACGTCGAACGCGTGACTTAATGGCATATTTGCATCCTAGACATATAAATACGTAATTGAAATATTCGTATATGTGTTTTCTTAATATTATCAATATAAAACTGGTAAACGTGGAGCGTTGATATAACTCGTCACTTGGGATAAAAAAATTTTTTTAATAAATACATTTTAATATACATTATTATAGTGTCTACTTATACATTTAAATATTTTCTCAACAAAATAGAAATATATTATAGATTCTTTATTTCAATAGTATAAATAGATGAAGTTACATTTTGTACCTGTAAGTACTTGTTATATAGATATAATAAAATCTTTAATTTTTGTTCCACAATAACTCTCTAGTAGTAAAGTTAAGAATTAGATTTTATGTGTATAAATGATTTTAAGATTATCTGACAAAGTCTCAGATTTGACACATAAAAATAACTTAAAAACTAAAATAAATAGTTTGAAGGACTTGATATAAATTTGATTTTTATATATTCCGATAAAAATGATTAAATTACAAGTTTTTTGTAAAACTAATCAATTATGTTCGTTTTTTTTGTGATTTCTAATTAGGTGTATTTATTTTGAATAGCGTTACCTACCTGCGCATAGTATGGTATCATTAACGTGAGGACGGCGGACACTCCGGAATATGCAAGGAACACGATGAACAGTGACAATATGATAGCCAACGGTAATGATTTTTGAGGGTTTCTTACTTCTTCACCAGACGCAGCTATACAGTCAAACCCTACGTATCCATAAAAGCAAGTGGCCGCCCCTTGCAGTGCTCCCTGCAGACCGTACGGCCAGAAGCCGCCTTCACCTGCCCAGTTGGGTACTTCAGCTTTCGGTAGTGACCAATTTTTTAAGTCGACTGTGGCCCGGTAAAATGAAAATCGATATAAATTATACCATAGTTACTAAATTCTGCGAAAAGCAAATCGTCTAACTAAATAATTTTTACTGTGAAATGATCCTCCAACAATGACTATGACCATGATTGCACAATTCAACAACGTGAATAAATTATTGAGACGCACCGAATCTTTGAGACCGCAAGCTAAAGCGACTGAAACACATAATTTAATAGGTAATAAATAAATAATGATAATGTATTATAGATATCCATGTGATGGCCATGTAGGTATCTAGATTTACAATTTATTTGTTTTTTCAAGTTGGTAGGTATATTATATATTATATATTATATCCATTATACATAATATTGTTGTATAGGTAAAGAGCGTAAAACGAAGATCTTAAAATGTAACAGGGAAATTAAATTTAAATGTCAGATAATCATTTTGTGTATTATAGATATAATAAAGGTATAATACTATGTAATATATTGTATATATTATTACTAATAATTTATTAGTATTTAATATTACATAGTTGAAAAATATTTTAATAGTTAATACACACCTATTATTTATTATATATATAAGTAGACTTAAGTATTTAAGAGTGAAAACATGCATTTTATTTGTAGATTTTACGTATATTTGTGTTGTTTTTGGAAAAAATTGATTAATAGAAAAAAAAATTCAAACGTCAATATAAATAGTTTAAAAATACCTAAATATTCAAAAAATGATCCCATGTAGGGTTAACGCTAATATAAATTTTAGTAAAAATTTTTCCTAACTCCTAAACACGGTTATCCGTTTTTGATTCACAACAAGATAATGTACAAAATAATAAAATCAACTTTGTTAAAAATTGACAGGTATTGTGTAAAAATTCTTGTTTTTCCTATTTTTTTAAAAATGTTTTCTTTTATAAATTATATTACTTGGATTTTTACTTTTTAATTTATCTCTTACATTATACTATTATAGTAACTCGCACGTTATATCGCTTACTATTACTCACACGTTTACACGACAAGCCACAATACATATTTCGCATGCACTTCGTAAATTACCTATGATCAGGTATGTGGGTATGTAAGGTGGTAATGTTAATTCAATAAAATTCACGAATTGATCGAGTGATGTTTAAATGTTAACTTAATGAAGATATAATAAATTAGATAATCAATTAATGTCGATAGGTCAAAACTAAAAATTAGCATATTGCAACAAGATTATTAAAATAAAAATTGAAATATGTGCCTAAATAATCAAAAAGACTTCTTACGTAAGTCTTATCATCGTTTCAATAGTTTTAAAAAATAAAATAATTTTAATGATCAATAAAATTAATAAATATCACGGATTTTATCCTTTAGGCCGGTTAGGTATTGCTAAACAATACACACTTATACAATAATCGTGTTGATAATGTATAATATTGATACTTTTTTTAAGGTATAGGTATTAATTTATGCGCGTTTGCATTTATTTTAAAATTTCATTAGCATTATTTTTAGTTTTTAGTTTTTAATATCATATAAAACTATTGCTGTTAAATTTTTTATTCCCCTTTCTACCACGAAACACATGTGTATTATGAATCCGTTTATAGGTGGCTATAATGTCTCGCACTAATATGGATCCCTCTTTTCTAATGTTTATCTTTGAAATTCAATTGTAATACTCATAACTTAATAGGTTTATTATGTTTTTATTATTTGAAAAATCTTTTGTACATTTTATATTTATGTAAATAATATGAGTTATGTCTGTATATTCATTAAATAAATAAATACACAAATAATATGATTTGTGATTAATTCTTTTTAGACTATCAATACAAAAGTCTAACTGTTTAAATATAAAATATAGCAAACTACAGAGTCTTCTAATTTGTATATGATAAAAATAGCGGTAGTAACTTAAACTCCACAATTTTTGACACTATATATGTAAAACTCTGTAGATATAATAAATATATACGAGTATATATTAATTATATTAATCAATTATTATTTTACGTTAAACAAATATATGTACAATTTGTGTTAAATTTTTAAATGAAGAAAACGTATTTATTTTATTTTGAACATAATATAGTAAAATATTATTTTGTTGGATCACATCTAATCGCGTACATCTCATATAGAGCTTATTATATATAGTTACAAGTTATACAATGCATTGTACGTTAATACATATAAAACTGAAGTTTCTATTGTGTAAATAGTATCAATACGAATAAATCATACTTTCATTAACTATTCGTAGATTATCTTTTGAAGCGTTGTATAGTTTTAATTTTTTATCATACTTTTTATGTATACCTATTACCTACATTTAAGTACCTATATTATATTTAGACAAATGTAATATTGTAATGCATTTTACCTGCAACTGTAGACAAAAGTTTCTTATCGATCGAATGTAAATTCGATGTCATAATGACAATAAGAATATTATTTATTAGCAATCAATTATATGCATGCTATTATTACAACTAAATATCAGTGTTAAAATTATCTAAATATGGTGTATTACATTTTATAATAGCGCCTAATGATTATAAATATAAAAATATGTATGCATATAAAAACTTACTTTTATGTTAATATTAATAATTTTAGTTATAACTTATATTAGATTTAAAATTTTAAAAATTCCAATTTTCTTCATTTTTTTTAATTCACTGTATTCTCTTAGAATTTTATTGCCTATTAATAACACTCAATCCTGTTATTTTGCAATTCTATGCTCGAAATATATAATATATATTAAGTATCAAGATACATAAAATATTAAACGTTACAAATAGAATCCAAAACATAAAGAAATACGTATATTAACCCGTACTTATAATAATACTTAATAACAATAATGCTAATAGTTTATACGACAAATTGTATGTAATCGAATGGTATATAAATAAATTAAATACCAATATATTTATAAAAGCCAACAACGAGACATTATTACAAAAAAATGTTTGGTTAATTGCACGTATAATAAAATATGATACATATATATATATATCGTTATCGGTTTTTGATACAGCATGTGAAATATTGGAATTTATACTGTAATACTCACATCACATATATGAATGCATGAAGGCATGATAAAATTATCATAAATAATTAATATTATAAAGGTTTCTGTAACAATTTTTTTTATGTTATCAATTTTTTTTATTACTTGTATTCCCATTCTAACCTTTGTACTCATACTAATTATTATTATTACAAATATAAATATAATAAAAATTAATGCAAAACTGTTCATTGAGACACCATAATAAAATAAAATTACGCTCATTTTATTCAAAATGATTATTTAATATTTTTATGACTGAGTTTAATTATGTGATTGTGAACACGTCCGTAATAGTATTAATATTCATGGCTTAATCATTAGATTTGAGTCGATTATAATTATATTTTAAAATTTAAAAGTAGATGTTTATATATCTACACATGTTGACGATTAATATCTACAGTTTAAAACAATTTCTATTTGCAATAGGCAACAATAATTTTAAGGAAAAAAAAATAAAATTATTCCTATTTAGCTATTTATATTGTATTTAATGCTCTTAAATATTAAAAATATATTTGAACTTTGTTCTACAATAGGTACATTTTTTGTTCTTAAAACTAGAATCATTTATTATGGTCATGGTGTTTCAAATTTTATAAATTATAAGCTTCAACTTAGGTAAAGACATTATCTATAGGTAGTAAGTTGTTATTACCTGAGAATACAAGAACAATGAACATGGCAAAGAAGTCGAAGTATTCTGCTAGGTATGGTAATTCGATCTCGTAAAGTCCTCTGAAAGCTGTTTCCATTGTCTTGTTTGTCAGCGAATCGATATAAACACTCATTCCTCTAGCTATACTAGCTCCACCTGGACAAAAACTCATTAAATTATACAATATTTTAAATTCGTTTTAATAATCAAAATAGGAAAAGTTAATAAGTTAGACATGAACTTTGAAACAATTGAAACTATTATTTTACATATTATATTAAGTAAAATGCCTAGACGATTTGAGTTTTTAGACTAGTTAAATAGATGCGATCTAATGAAATACCTTAAAGATAAACAGAAAGTACAGAAAGTACAAATCTCGTGAACCTAACGGAGTCAATTAAGAAAAAATATTATTATATTTTGATTTATTCTCCATATTATCATACTGTTTTGTGTTAGAAATCAAAGGTAAGTAGTTGTAGTATTAAATTATCTGTGCAATGTGCAAAATTGGTATGAGTTATTTTTGAAGGAGATATGTTAGTTACCATTTTATATTTGAACTATTTTAGTTAAAATAAACATTTTTGAATGAAATTTTTATATTTAAAAATATTTTAAGTTGTATATTGTTTGGTTCCCATATTTTTTTATTAATATTTATTATTTTTTTATAAATACTTTAAATTTATAACACCTATTGTATATTCTAGAAGTAAATTCCATCCAACTATGAATGCTGCTAATTCACCAACGGCTATATAAGCATACGAGTAAGCCGATCCTGCCCTAGGGACTCGACTGCTTAGTTCGGCGTAACATAATCCTGAAAAATATTAACGTTAATACAATTAATAATTTGTAAAATCATAGGTATTTAAATAAAAAATTAAAGCATTGATTGGTGTTTAAATATACAATATAAACAAAGCGTAAAATATTCTTATTAATAAACCATAAAATAACTTCAATAGATATTTTATGAATATATAAATTTATATAATTTTATAATTTTGTATAATATATAATATAATATATTATATTATTTATACATTGTAAACGTATATCTTGTGAATCAGGGAGTAATTATAGTTTTATTTTGCAACCTAATCTTGGCTATTTATTTATTTTTAAATGTCCGAATATTTGTGAACTAGAAATTAGTATAATTATTCTCAAAACATGTAATTTAAAAATATGAATAAATACAATTTGAAATACGCCTTTATTCGAAATACAGGAACTATAACAAGAAAATAACATAATATTGTGTTACTATCAATCTATTAATGATAAATTATTTAAAAGTACAATCATATCCTTCAAACCTTTAAATATACAAAATACGATTGAAGTAAGACTAATTTTTATCGAATTTGATTTTTTTACGAAGCGGTAAAAGAAAAACATGGAAGTACCTATATCAAATTTATAGTCATTGACTTATATCTTTAAATTTTATAATCGTAATAATGTGTGTAAATATGTGTTAAATTTATTATTATACATTTATTTTTGTATAATCATTATATTTATGAATATTTATAATTAATTATGTATTGTTCTGACACTATTATCAACTGTCTTAATTCGTCGATGGACTTTAGTATTAATAACAACAAATTTTGTGATTTGCCATTTATGGTTCAATACTAACTAATATATAATCTACACAATAGGTACTGAATACTGATATATATTACTACGTTTCTGCTAGATTATTATACCTACCTAATTTCAAACTGCACATACGAACTTACGTACCTATATCAAAATTAGATTGGATATTTATTGAATTTGTTTTATAAAGATTGTTGACATAATAACTATAATTTACGTCATAGTTGGTAATATTTTATAATATTAGGTACGATTTATATAAGTAGGAAATATATATCATGGCTGCATAACGCGTAAGTTTATACAATATATACCTATGCATTATTTGATTTCTTGTAAACATATTTCAAAACTTAAATAGACATACATATTATTTTGTGTTTACGATACAATAGGGATTAAGATATTTTATAATAATATACTAAATTAATTTGTATAAAAGTACAACTATTTACTCGTTATTTATTTAATTTTAAGTAAATTAACTAATTAGTATTACTACGCAGATTATAGATTATATCATATACAAATAAAAACATGTGTAAGAACTTATAAGCTTTCTTCTTAATTTGTATTATGTATTTATGTTATATTAGTATATATGTTATAAGTTATGATTATATCTAAGTATTTTATTTACATGTTTGAAACAAAGAAAACACCTTTATGTACTTAATATCTATCTATCTACCAGTATTTAGGTATATATATTATTATATGATTTATACTATCAATGGAAATTTTAAACATGAATTAACAGATGAACAGTACTAAATAATAATCATAATAAGATTATAAAATGTTTACACCTATTTATTTTCGATAATAGTTTAAAATGTAATTTGGTAACTACAAATATCAATAATCTGGTAAATCATTAAGTTTATATAGTTTTGCATTAAAATATATGGAATTTCATATTTATTGGTATTTTGATTTTAGATACTTATTTTTTTTTGTCCTTAAAAATATGCACGAAAATTATTATTTATTATTGATGTGTACAACGTACCTCTGTGTAATTGAATTCAATATTATAATCATGAGGCTACAATCTCACATGTAAATATTGATGAAATTAGTTGGTAGTTATATAAAAACTCAAACAGAATAAATATAAAA